>JAESUZ010004301.1:0-1459346 GCA_017311185.1 Proteles cristata cristata
CAGGCTCTGAGCTGGCTGTCAGCACAGAGCCCGACGCGGGGCTCGAACCCATGAACCGCGAGATCATGACCTAAGCGAAAGTCAGACGCTTAACCGACTAAGCCACCCGGGCGCCCCATGAATAATCACATATTGATAGAACTATTTGATGGGCACGTGGGTGGCTCAGTAGGCTAAGCCCCTGACTTCAGCTCAGGTCATGATCTCGCAGTCTGAGTTTGAGCCCCGCATCCGGCTCTGTGCTGAAAGCTCGGAGCTTGGAGCTGCTTCAGATTCTGTGCCTCTGTCTTTCTCTCTGCCCCTTCCCTGCTTGTACTCTGTATTTCTCTCACTCAAAAACAAATAAATGTTAACAAAAAACAAAAAACCTGACAGCAACCAACCCCTTGGGTGTGCAGGGGGGTGTGGGGTGTAGTGAGGGCAGTGAGGGGATGAGTGCCCCATGGGTCACTCCAGTTCCTTGTGTAGAGACCTGTCGAGTTGCTGGGTCGGCTCTGAGTGATCCATCCCACCGTACTGTTAGGCTCTTTCTGCGATCATTGCACACTCACAGGCCACTATGCCCTGAATTCCAGGCCGAGAGCAGAGGTTGGCAGAAGTAGGGGACTATGTCTCTGCTGGACAATGAACTTGAAGTAGCGACCTGGAATGAGGACAGCTTTGTCGTTCTCCTTTGGACTGGTCTCTGATTGTTCATGTCTCAAAGGGGTATTTGACGTATGGAGTCCGTGATGACCTCTGGGGTCTTGGCTCTCCCATTCTACTGGAGTGCTTCCCTCTCCCGAGACCTTTCCTTGGCTCCCTGGGGCTCGAGGAGGTGGTACTGTCTGCCTGCAGTCCTGATGTTTCTTAGCAGCTCTGGCTTCACACGGACTCGTGTGTGTGTGTGTGTGTGTGTGTGCGTGTGTGTGTAGCAGCTCTGGCTTCACACGGATTCGTGTGTGTGTGTGTGTGTGTGTGTGTGTGTGTGTGTGTATAGAACCTGAGCTTTCCATCCCAGGCCCCTCGCCCTCCATCTCACTTCTGATCTGGGTGCTTTTCCATTAGCTGCATGTCATCTTGAACTACCCCGGGGACTTGGGCTCAAGATTGAGTTCAGGTGCCCCGGGGAGTTTGTACCTTCTGGAGCTATTTTAGGAACAGCGTGGGAATTATATTTGTTTCAGTGTCAGCTTAGGATCCAGAACTTGTAAGATAAGGTAGATAGATGCTCTTAGAGTAGCTCTTCAAGGATTAACTGTTTCTTTCCCAACACCACAATTTTCTCTTCAATTGTCAGAATTCAGATACTTTTTTTTTTTTTTAAAGGGGGCTAGGTAGAAGTAATACATGAATCATATCCCAATATCCTTCTGTGAGAATCCATCTATGTGGGAAGATGGGTTGCTTTCCGAAGTGCTCTAAGCACCAGCAGCCTGTGGTTCTGATGGTCTGGCTGACTTAGCTGGTGTCTATAGACAGTCCCCCTGCCTCCACTTAAGTATGTTTTGCAAATACAAGGTGTTATTGTTACGGCAGCAAATAATGTAAGTCAATACTCCTGTGTTTACACATGGCTCTGAAAAGAAACCAGCAAGAGAGAAGAAACCAACAATTGTGGTTAGAAAACAAGTACCTATCCGGGTTTTGCTGGGGGTGCTTTCTTTGTGTGGGCTTAGAAAGAAGGCAACTTTTTCCCAACAGGAAACCAGCAGCCTCTTCTCCGACAGGCAACCAGATACATGGGTTATATCTTACCAAAAATATATATATTTTTTAAATTTTGGAAATGATACATGTTGATAGAAGTGGATCCAACAACCTAAGTGCTTATTTACGTTGAGCTTGGTTCATTGTGGCCCTGACTCTTGGCCCTTTAACACCCAAAGCCTGCAAGCATGATTTATTTTCCAAAAAGAAATTCCTAACAGAAAGGGATTTGGCCTAGTTGATCTTTCCGGTCAGGTCACAAGTCGGGTGACCTTCTTGGGCGAAGTGCTGCCTCAGGATAGTCTGCTGGCCTGGGTTTTGGGGTGGGATTGCCCTAGTGGGGATGTGGGCAGGGTAGGCAATAATTCATTTTTAATAAGCATGTATGATTATTTCTTTAAAATAAGTTCCTAGGTGTGAATTTGAGTCAAAAATATGGACTTTTTAAAGTCGCTCCCCCCCATCTCCCCTCTACCTCCGCCTACCTGATATGTATTACTAGAGTCCTTTCCAGAAACATACTTTGCACTTCTAATTTTTTTAATTTCTAGGGAGGGCGCGTGAGCAGGGGAGGGTCAGAGAGAGAGGGAGTCACAGGCTGAAACAGGCTCCAGGCTCTGAGCTGGCAGTCAGCACAGAGCCCGATGCGGGGCTCGAACCCACGAACCGCGAGATCATGACCTAAGCGAAAGTCGGACGCTTAACCGACTAAGCCACCCAGGCGCCCCCATACTTTGCACTTCTAAGCCAGCTGTGAAAGTGACTACTACCCTCTTGTATACCTCATCTCAACTCTGGATATCAAACCAAACCTTTAATACTTAAAATAGGATTGTGTTAATTTTTTTTTAAATGTTTTTTATTTATTTCTAGGAGAGAGAGAGAGACAGCGTGAGCAGGGGAGGGTCAGAGAGAGAGGGAGTCACAGACTGAAACAGGCTCCAGGCTCTGAGCTGGCAGTCAGCACTGAGCCCGACACGGGGCCCGAACCCATGAACCGTGAGATCATGACCTAAGTGAAAGTCGGACGCTTAACCGACTAAGCCACTCAGGCGCCCCAAGATTGTGTTAATTTTATATAGCTTTTGAGTTAGTAGTAATTTTTATTTTGCATTTTTTTATGTAAATTGAATTTTTCCACATTTATAGGGTGATTTGTATGTTCTAATCTCTTTACTTTCTCCTGTCACATTCTCTTTTTAATATCTATTGAAAGATAAGCTGATGGGGCGCCTGGGTGGCTCAGTTGATTAAGCATCTGACATAAGGTTAGGTCATGATCTCACAGGTGCTGAGTTCGAGCCCCATGTCAGGCTCTGTGCTGACAGCTCGGAGCCTGGAGCCTGCTTTGGATTCTGTGTCTCCCTTTCTGTCTCTGCCCCTCCCTTGCTCACACAGTGTTTCTCTCAAAATTTTTTTAAAATAAAACATCTGTTTAAAAAATAAGATGAGACAGATTAAAATTTGAGAGTTTGAGTAAAAATGTATCATTTTTGATGATACATTCAAAAGTTTGAATCCGGCGGCCCCAAAGATTTTAAAGAGGAGGAAGCAAAGCAAGAAATGATTTGGCTGCAGCTGAAGTAGGTACGTTATTTGGGAAAGCCTAGTTTGGCAGTTTATGATTGGTTGACCTTAGGTTTTGATTTCTTAACCTTGAAGCATTTCAGGCTCAGGTTTTGATTTGCTTTATGCAGTCTGCTAAGGCATTACTGCCACCTTAGTCCAGTGGCCTCCTTTATATGACTTAACACTTTCCCTTCCAACCCATTATAAGAGTAAGTGCAAGATAAATGATCTGATTTAGTTTGGGGAATCACTTAATTATATATGTGTTCACATCCATAACTAGCCTTTCCTGAGAACATAAATTTCTATGAAAGAATTTCAGGTAGTGGAAAAACAAGGTTACAAGGTCATGGCCTTTACTGGCTCAAGGTCACAGTTCATTTTTTCTCTCCAGACCTTGACTCTAAACAGACAGGATTAGAAATACATGCAGATCACAGCAGGGCTGGGGTGAGGATTTTGAAAGGCCAGCAAAGAGCTGGGAGGGCTGGAAAGCACCTGAACATTCTGGGGTCCAAGATAGGAGAAAGGGCCCAGCGTGCTCTAATGCAAAAGGCAACCCGCACTAACGTGACCTGCAAATAACTTCCTGTTCCATTTTGTATCAACAGCTTTAAGCTGGCTTCCCCCCACCTTCCCGGTTTTTCTTTTTCAGATCTTTTTCAGATAAGGAAAGCCAGGCCATGCAAGCCAGTAACTGAAGGGCATGGATCACGTGTCTCCATCTTGAGCACAAACCACTTTACTCAGTGCCTACTGTAAGGGAGGGGGAAATTCCCTTCTTGCCCCCCAAGGTTCTTCTCATTGGTTTAGGAATTAAATTGACAAGGAGACGCATCAACAGAAGAAAAAGAACCCTGAAGTTTTATTTGTATATGGAGACCTACTAATGAAACAGACCCAAAGAAATGACCAAGGCAGGCAGTTTTATAAATTTTAGACAATGAGACAAATTTGTGAGGAATTGACAGGGTAAAGAAAACAGGTGTCTGGGAGCTTTAATTAGTAAGGAATTCTAAGCAGGATTTAGGCTGAGGTAATGAGGAAGAAAGATTTGTTTCTAGAGCTTTCTTGAGTAAAGTCTCTATCTCTGGTGATAAGGATATCTTTTTGCTTCTTGGTCCAGGGAGGGTGTTTTTCATATGGGAGATTGGTTTCCTGCTTTCCGGGTGTGGGGGGTGTGTGTGGTCTGCATGTCCTTGTATTGGTTTCCCAAGTAACTTCAAAACATTCCATTATTGGGGTGGCCTGTCGTGGGCCCCTATACTACTCTGTGCCAAGCACCAGGCTAGGAACTGGGGACCAGAAATATTTTGCAAGGATCCTTTATGCAAAACCATCATGAGGGTCTTTGGGATTTAGAACCATTGAACTAAAAGAAGCTATTCCTTTACTCCAATCAAGTCCTTTACAATTTATGTGTTCAGATTAACTGTAAAGGAAGATAGACCCCCAACCATTGCTGTAATTGGTCCTCAAACTATAGTGGTGATGGGTCCCCAGAAATTATGGCATCTTTTCTGGGACACCCCAAAGCGTTGACAAACCTAAGCTTCAATAATTGTTAATCCAGATTCCTTCTATAATAGAGGCTTATGCAGACAGGCTGTATAGAAAGTACTCAGGGTTAAAACCTGAGCACATCTTGTTAACTTTCTCTCTCTGTTCATTGGCAAAAGATCTTCATTATCTGATTTTGGGTAATGGAACAACCTCTATTCAAGACCTAGAACATCAGTGCTCCATGGGAATGGAGTTTGACAAATAGCTGGCTTAATCCAGAGGAGGCTTTTTTAAAATAAAAACTTGTGATAATCCCAGTTTTTCTGACTATATTCCATCACCCCAGCCTCCATCTCCCCACTTGTTACTGGTCTTGAAAGATTGCTAAAATTTGGCAAGTTCTTTTTTCTTAGAAAAATACTGATAATCTTTCTGGTTGCTTCACCTTATGCAACTATGTATGTCATTTTCAACAAACTGAAAATTTACCTCAATTATACAATTAAGCATAACTTTAAAATCAACCCACTTCAGTTTTCGCTGTGGCTTGGCAAAACACCTGCTTGTATTGAGTTGAATGAGCTTGGATTTTCATTTGGTGATACTTTAATCAGGTCTTTAATCTTGCGGCCCCTCTGCTCCCCTCCTTCCCGGCTGGTATTGATTACACGTTGATTATTTGGGCACTGCTCTTGGTGCTCTGTAGGAGTGGTGTAGTCCAGCGTCATGATCTGTCACGTCATTTTGAAATCCCCATTGACCCTTTTCCCATGACACAGAGCCTCTCAGTGGCTAAGCTGCTGAAGGCTTGTCTTGGTTATATGGGTTTGTTTTTACTGAAGACTTACTGAAATTACGGTAAGCAAGCTTAGGCAGCCAAACATAGGTGGGCTTCTAGGTAGCAAGTGTATTTCTTCTAAGGAACAGCATAAGCATCTAAATACTTGAACTTGAGAACTTTTCCTGATGCTTTTTTGCAGCTGAAAGGGTTTGAATGAATGAACTTTTTGTGTGTTTTTTTGGGGGCAGGGGGAGTTGCGAAAACTGACCTACTGAGGCAGTCTCTTCTATAAAGATTTCCCATAACTACTACCTTAGTGCATCTTTTGCTTAGAGTGTTGAAGCCCTTTTATTGACTGTTCAGAGCATTCCAGAGTTGAACACGCTGTCACCTGCTGAGTTTAGTTTCTGAGCTCTGCCTGATGACTCAGACCGTGGTGCAACCAAGGCGATAGCTTCTCAGCTCTAGTCTATGTTTTTGGTGATAGTGGCAAGGAGCATTTGTTCCAATATGGAAAAATTCAGAGAATTATAAGTTACTGTTTTTCACTTACTCATCAAATAGTTGCATGGGCCAACTGTTTGCGTACATCAAATTACTAGCCATTAGCGTACCTACCTGTGGAATGCCTGGCTGGCTGTTCGTTAAGTGTCCAACTTCGCCCCAGGTCATGATCTCAAGATTTATGAGTTCGACCCCTGTGTCAGGCTATGCTCTCACAGAGCGGAGCCTGCTTGAGATCCTCTGTCTCCCTCTATGCCCCCCCACCCCACCCCGCTCCAAAATAACAACAAAAAAAACCTGTGTAGAAGTTATCCCCTGCTTCGGTGGTTGTCAACATTGGCTGGTTCTTGGAATTGCATGGGTAGTTTTAAAAAAGGCTGGTGGCTAGATTTATCCCCAGAGATTCTGATGTAACAAGTCTGTGGTATGGGCTTGGCATTTTTTTTTTTTAAGTTTGACGAGAGAGGGATAGTGCACATGTGAGAGTGGGGAAGGAACAGAGAGAAGGGGAGAGACAATCCCAAGCAGGCACTGTGGTAGCGCAGAGCCCAATGTGGGGCCTGAATCCATGAACTGTGAGATTATGACCTGAGCCAAAGTCAGACGCTTAATCGACTGAGCCATCAAGTGTCCTGACATTGGGGTTTTAAATGTTCTCCTCTGATTCCAGGGTGCAGTCAAGGTAGAAAACCATTGCTTCACAGTTGATTACCACTCTTAATTGGGGACACTTTGGGTTTACCTTATGCTACGGATGTTCTTAAGTAGGAAAGCATGGTGGACACGGAGGAATGTAGGATAAATATCTACTTGTTTGAGTCCTGTTCCTGGAGATTCTGAATCAGTAGATCTGAAGTATTTAGGAAAAGCTCCTAAAATAAGCATGCAGATAAGAGGTCCTAGGAAATTGGACAGCACCAGTTAACAGAGGTCAGAGGTATTAAGGTACGGCTCCTAAGCAAGGGTCAGAGAGGATGCCGTAGGAATTCTGACAGTTTATGAGAGGCCTGAGTTTTGTTTGACCCACCCATGGGCACTACAGGGAAAACATCACATCAGACTTGTCAGTGTTGACCAGTGTTAATAATCGTTTTCAAAAAGTCTGGCTTTCCTTAGTTTATGCATGTGGGAAAGCATCCTTAGCAAAGAATGAGATAATTAAATCAAAATACTTAGATGTCTGCCAGCAACCTATAGATGTTTATCTGCTTTACTTCAGTTCAGAACATGCTGGAGTTTTTTGGCCACCTTAGAAATTCTGAAGTATGTGTTTTATCGTAAAAAGTGTGAGGCATTAATTAAATCCTACATCATTGTTTGCTTTGCTTTTCTTGCCTGAATTAAGGAGTTTTAAGTGAATCACTTCCTAGACCTCTGTGAAAATTGTTAGGGTTAGGTTTATTTTTACTTTTACAAGCCATGCTTAATTTGGAAAAAAAGTGATTTAATTTAATACAGCATTTGATTGAAAGTCTGTTTGAAGTTAAATTACTAGGTAAATAAAACTAACTTTGTCACTGTTGAGAGGTAGGCCTTGGGTTGTATAATTTCAGAGTGAACGGTTTCAGCTGGACTAAAATAGTGGCCCCAATGACCTTTTCTGTGCCCGTTTGTAATTCTAGAGCTCTCCACAACCAGTTTCTTCTGAGAGCAGATGCCAAGTAGAGAGGCACTTCGAGTCCACTCCACAGCCAACATGGCACTCTCTCCAGTACCTCTGGACTCTACTTTATGTCCAGTGGTCCCTCCATCACAGTAGCCAACAGTTTGTCTGAGGTCTCTTGGGTGCTTCCCTGCTACCTGTGTCTCTACACTTGCCCTCTTTATGCTGTAGTTTTCTCCTCAATCCCCCCAGGCTTGTAGTCCCTCTTCTAAGTGACCTTCGTGTCTCCTCTTCCGAAGTTCTTGGACTTTGATCTTTCTAATTCAGGGCAGCAAAATCAAGATTTATTTCTATTAATCAAATTTGCTCCTCCTCCTTCTCATGATTTTTGAATATCTGGTCTCTTCCCTGTTGTCCAATTTTATCAGCCCCATCCACACACCTTTTTCTGCCTTGATCAGCTTGTACCCCTGTCTGTGGCCATTGAATGTATAATCCCAGATTCAGTCCTTAGTCCCTGCCACTCGAACTCCGTTTCTCCTGGCATACTGCCAGAAACGTCTACAGCCCCTTTGGCTAGCTTGTGTACACGTGGATTTGAAAGCTCTCCAGGGGCCCTAGTTGCTCCTTAGCAATCCTTTTTACCCTTAGACTAGGGCTCTCTTATTTGACCCCAACAGTTAAGGATCTTATCTGTGAGCTTCAACCACATGCCTTCCTCCTTTATGCTCAGGAAGTGGCCTCACTAACTCCTTCACTGAGAAACTAGAGATAGGAACCCGTCCATATTTCCTCTCTTCCAAAAGTCTTTGTATTGCTGATCGCTCTCTTCACTGTTCCCTTCCAAGGCTGATTGGCCAACTATGCTCTTCTGATTCTCCCTTGAACTTTTTTACTATCCCCTTTTCCTCGTACATCTTCTTGAGTCTTTCCTTTTCCATGAACTCTAGTCTCTCCTATTCTTTAAAAACAAAACAAACAAACCCCCCAAAACTCCCTACTTGGTTTCTTTGCCATTGCCTATCCAAGTTGCTATCCATCCCTTTTACTGACCAGACTTCCTAAATGAACAGTCCCTTGGGAATTCTCCTTTTTCTCCTTTAGCCAAGTGCAACTAGATCATGGCTTTACCACTCCAATTCAGCTAATCTTATATGTATTCACCGTTTTCAGCCCCCACCTCCTCTGCAAAATTTTCACACCGTTGATTGCTTTCTTGGGTGGATGGTTTTTTCTCCAGTACTTCAAGTACAACTAGTTCCTCGGTATTTCATGCTTGATCTTTTTTCTTTACTTATGGCTTGGGATAGGAATTCATCCATTCCCATGACTTGTTTCTTTTCAATACTCATTAAATTTAACATGTACCTAATAAATACCAGGCACTAAGGATTCAGAGATGAGCAAGGTAAATTAATTGCCTTTGAGGAGTTCAACAAACATTTATAGAGCACCTAGTATGTGCCAGACCCTATTCTAATGAGTTACACAAAGCCCTTGGCTTCATGGAGGTTACGTTGTGTTGGGGGAAACCCACAATTAGTAAGTAACTAAATGCAAGAGTATCAGTTTGTGATAAGTCTTTGATAATTATGAAGCAGTGAGGAAAGGAATGCATAAGGTGTAGGAGTCCTAAGAGGCATTCTCTACTAATAAGAAACCTGCAGATGTAGGAGTAAGCTCTGTAGCAATAGAAGAGATAAATTATTTAATCTGTGTCTGTTTCCTCATCCATGAAATGGAGAAAATAGAACACCTACCTCCATAGGGGTGTTTTGAGGATTAGAGGTAATACTGTCCATGCAAAATACTTCATATAGTGTCTGCCCTGTCTCCCCTCTTCCTATGCCCACTGTATCAGTAGGTCTTTACTTCGCAAATTCAACAGGGCCAATGAGCATCTGGTAAACAATTAATAGAAAAGATGTACTAGGAATTGGACTTCAAGAAGGTATAAGACATGAGAGTAATTATAGGAGATGCTTTATAAGTAGAGTGGGTAGCCTTTTTTTTTTTCTAAAAGAATAGTTTCAGTGTTTTTGAAACGAAACATTTAACTCCTTGAAGCAGACTCAACAATCTTAATGTCTTCGAAACGCAAATGTGAGGTTAAGATATAAATTGTCATGGTTTTTTGTTCTTTTCCTTTAAAGGGAGGATTGGAAGTGTTCTAGCAATTAGACCCAGTGCTTAACATTTTGTGAGTGGCTTCTATTTCCTACTACTGCAGGTTCCCACCAGCTCTTTCCTGGAATTAGGGTTCACATTTGTCTCAGGATGGAAACACCTCAAAACCAAAAAATTTCAATTTTTAAAATCTACATCATCTTTCACATTGCCTGTGAGATCGAAGAAAAAAACTAGTTGTAGCTTGGCTATTTTTTTTTTTTCTTGACCTGGGAAAGCCCTAGTTAGAACATGATAGTTGTACTAGTTCAGAATGTCCTGAGATATAATCCTCCTACTAGAATCTGGACTGAGTGTCAAGGAGGAAAGATTTGGACCTGGACTTTATGTCTATCAAGTTATGTGGATCCAGGACCCCCTCATTGGACTGCAGTTTGGTAATCTGTGCAGTAAAGAGACCATGATCTGGATGATCTCTGGGCTCTGTCAGTGCTTAGAGTCTGTGATGTTTATAACTAGAGCACCTCGAAGTTTTCATGACTTGTGCATTCCTAACAAGCATGTCAGTGATGTGGATCGTCCCAAGGTGGTTGGGCATGCCCTCTTAGGTTTTTTGTTACCGATAGACATTGCTCCAAAACTGGTAACAGGAAGCTGTTGATTACCAGGTAGGACATCATTGGCAGGATCTACAAATGAGCAAGTAAAACTTCTGAGAAATGAGGTATTTAAGAAATGTTGAAATAAGAAATAGACTGGCAAAATGTGAAGCGCCAAAAAGCAAAGGCAACCAGGGATTTTCTGTCAAGACAAATCTTACTCCTGTTAAATTCTAGTTTCATTGCACTGTGGCTGTTAGAGTTCTAACAGGTTTTTAGTACAATTGCATGTCAAGAGCTATGCTAGATTCTGGGTTGAATGAGATGATTACTGTGAGCAAAGATACATAATTTCAAGATAATGCTGAAATCGAGATAGATACCACTTGCCCTGGTGGGGGTGCCAGTAGAGAGGGAGCTGGGCACAGAAGCCTGAGGTCCAGAACAGGCTTCCTGGAGAGGCTGCTGATGGAACAGAAGTATGAAAATGTGTTCATGGTTAGCCTGCTGAAAACCACTGGAAAACCCCCTTCCCAGAGGAACATCATAAACAAAGGCACACACAATCTGCTGTGTGGAAGGAACTATAAGCAACTTGCTATCACTCAGGATGAAGTTACACGCAGGAAGTAGCCCAAAAAGCCACAGGGAGAGGCCAGGCTGAGAAAACTGTGTATAACATGCTGAAGAGGGCAGATATCACTGGCCAAGAGCACCGATTCTGACATTAGACTTTCCAGCGTCAATTCTTGGCTTCTTACAAGTTAAGTCCCTTTTCTATGCCATGGTTCATTCTTTCATGCAATGGGGACCATGACTTCTACCTCAGTGAGTCCTACTAGAGATCAAGTATTTCTAACCGTCCCCGACAATAAGCACTATGTGCAGCTAATGTTATTACTTGGGAGCTACTGAAGGGTTTTGAGGAGGTATGTGAAACCACTTTGCATTTACTCGGGTCAGCAAGTTAGCATTTGGGAGATGGATTTTCAGCTAAGTTTCGAGTCAGGGAGACCTCTAGGGAGTACTTGGTACAGTGTGGGTATGAGGCAGGGAGGGTCTTGTACTAGGACAGTGGTAAGTAGGGATTAGGTGGATGGAGTCCAGAAATATTTAAGAGGTAAATATGATGTAAATTGTGTTGAGATGAGAACATTAAACAGGATTCCTTGATTCTGGCTTGGCGACAGATGGTGGTTGTCTGGTGCCATGAATCTAAATGTAGAATACACGAGAGGAACATGTTTGCGGAAGGTTGGTTCTGGGCATGTTGGATTCGGAGTATCTGTAGGATGTCAACATAGATGTGTGTACAGTGAACAGTTTGCAGTGAGAGTCTTAGGCTTGGAGGAGAAGTCAGGACTAAAGCAAGAAATCGGGGGAGTGACCAGTCACAGGGTCATAGTTAAATGTAGGAAATGGGTGGGTTCGCTGGAGGGAGCGTGTAGATGAGCAGAGACTAAGCTGAGACTTTAGGACCAGTAATAATCGAGGATCTCGAAGATGGGAAGGGACTGGTCAATGAAATTAAGAGATGGTACGTAATAATGGTTTGGAAGAAATGGAGATTTGTATTAAGAAATGAGGAGTAGCTTCTGTGTGGAAATGGGGAAGAGCCATCCAGTAAGATAAGGGGTGAAAATTTTTTACAGGCTGTCCGGGTTGGCGGTATAGAGATGGATTGTAGATGATCCATTTCTGTAGGGTTACCGGAGTCTCGCCACTTTTGATGGCATAGCCATGGGGTAATACTTTGTTCCTCACCATCAACGCTCTGTCCGCATCTTATTTGACAAGTGTATCCCAGTGCTTCACGGGTCCACTTCCAAAGCCAGGAATCTTGCCTCGACCCTGTAAGCCCCATCTTTATCTTTTCTCCATCACATTTATCAACCATTGTTCTCCATTTACAACAGTTCTTCGCTATTGTTCGGTTTTTCTTTCCTTTTACGTGCCTTATGTTTGCCTCTGGTTTGAGCTCTTAATTTGCAGAATTGCCCAACCTGACAAACATGAGCCCACTGAATAGTATATTGATCCTGGGTGAAGATGTTCTCTCTTCACCAAAAAACGTTACAGACATGATATTTTCTCTCATAATCTCACGTAGTCCATCTTTCTGATTGTGCAGAGGAATTTAAGACTTAATTTAAAAAAAAAATAGGAAGGGGCTAATGTTTCTCATAACCTGCTTCTGTTTCTAAACATCCAGTGTTGGCTTTTTGGTTTTTTTCTTTTCTTTCCTCCCCTTCTTTGTGTTTGGGAGTTTCAAAATAGGGTTTGGCAGAGGAAATGGGACAGTGACGTTTTGTTTTCTGGTTTGAAGTTGTTGAGTTGAGCAGACTGTGTTCATAGGGTGTGAATTGCAGGATGTAGTTCTGGGGTCCTCCCTACCAGCAGACCCCGCATCAAGGTTATTCTGGGAAATCTTATCCAGAGCTGACTCTAAAATACAGGACTGAACTTTGTCAAAAGGCTAAACAGGAAACAGATATAAATAACTACTTGATCTTAATTCAGTCCTACCTACTTTCTCACATATTTTATAATATATTTTAAAAAACCATTTCCTCTTTTAAAACAAAACCTTTTAATTTTTAGATTTCTAGGTCACTTGTGATGGGAAACGCTTTACTTTAATCTCTGTCCAATAGTACCCTCCCTTTAGCAGGGGGAAAAATAATCATTTATTTTCCAAAATGTGAAATCCAAAATAAAGTTTTTGAGAACACAAAAACATAAATAATTTTCATTTTAATGGTCTTTGAGTGCAGATAAAGAGCCATAGAGCTTTAAGAAACTTAGCAGAGCAGACAGTCCATTTGGTTTAAAACAGTACTCCTCAAACTTCATGATGCACCCCTTTCCCCAAAAGCCTTTTGAGACGACTTCTTTCTGTTTTTTATTTATTTCTGAGAGACAGAGACAGAGTGAACAGGGGTGGGTCAGAGAGAGAGAGGGAGATACAGGCTCCAGGCTCTGAGCTCGCTGTCAGCACCGAGCCCGACGTGGGGCTCGAACCCATGAATCATGAGATCATGACCTAGGCATCCAACTTCGACTTAACTGACTGAGCCACCCAGGCGCTCCCTTTTGAGACTTTTTCGTCAAACCCCCCTCCCAATGGCATTTTAATACCACACTGATACTGTCTGTCTTGGCATTGTATGTATATCTGCTCTATACATAACAAGACCTTTTTTCTTTGCAAGAAAGAAAATTTTCCTTTGAAAATGCATGCTTTAATCAACAGAGAAAACATGTTTAAATGCTTCAGTCTTTTGGTTATTTCTCAACCACACGTAAGTTGCTTGAGTACTCCTAGAAGACTACTGTTACTCTTTCATGACTCTGCTCTCCTTTTTCAGACAGATTTTCCCTAACTTCCAGAAGGGTCAGACTTTGACTAATAGATGATAGGAGGACTCCTAATTTAACCCACATGGTTTTTTCAGGATGATACGGCTAATCTGAAAATCTAGGTGACTGTTTTAGTGTTTATCTGAACGTTACTGGTTTTCAGCTGTTGACTAGCTCACATCAGACATATACTCTATCTACAAGGCACTAAGCTACACTTGATGGGAAAGACGCTGGAAAGTACTTAAGACCTCTCCAATTCCACAACCCTTGTAACCTTGTTAGACAAAATGTGCATAGCCAAGGGAAATTACCAGAGTTTAAATAGAAAAGGTGGTTGGTGAATGAGAATGAGAAAGGTACATGCTGTGGTTATTTAGAGAAGGGTGAGACATTTCAGCTAGAGTGGTCATGAAGATACTACCCAAGAAGAGAGCTGGGCTGGAAGACTGTTGGGTGGAATCATGATCGGGATGAGGCACAGGGTGAGCTCCAAAAGCAGGAATGCCCAAAATATGCCCACGGAGTTGTCTGGATGAATATCTCCATTACCTGCAAAACTTTTTTCCATCTCATCTAAAGATCTTCCATGAAGATCATTGCAAGTTATTCATATGGTGCCTGATATCTCTCTTTAGGTCCTCAGCTGGCTGTGGAACACAAAGGGACTCAGTGGCCACTCTGAATCCAAGGATTGAGGCAAAAGAATTTGAACATTAGGCTACATTCCATGGGGAGCCTGATATTTTAGGATACTTCTTTAGGCCATAGTATATGAGCATATATAAAACGACAGGCATGGGAAGGGCCTGGGAGCCAGGAGTCCAGTGAAAAAACATTTGCCAAATGAGACATTGGTGTGTGTACCTAAACTAGATGATAACTCTGGATGGAAGAAGACCCAGCTGAGTTTTGCAGTGAGAGTGGGGACGGGGGTGGGGAGAGCAGATTCAGAAAAACATTAAAGAGGTTAAAAGGGCCAGCTTTGTTTATTTTGTGTAAAGGAGACGGAGTAGAAAGGAGTCCCCCATTGTGGCTTGGTGATGCTGATGGGAATTTGGTGCTGTGAAGGGAGGTATAGAATACAAGAGGAGGAACAGGATTGCGGGAGGCTGGTTTTGCACACATGGAGTTTGTGCAGATGTGTGCAATGGGAGTCAGAAGCTTGGAGAATTTGAGGCTAGAACGAGATTAGGGAATGACAGCTTGAAGTTAAATGTGGAAATGGATGAACTCCCTGGAGAGTGTCCTTGTGAGAAGAGCATCTCCACAGAGGAGATTGTGGAACCAGTCATTTAGTGGAAGGGGAGGCAGGTTGAAAGGACAGACTGGATCTTAGGACTAGTCAAATATGAGAGGCAATGGCTGCTAGTTCTAGAAATCGGTAGCTGGGTGAATGATGGGGTTATTAACTATTGCTTACAACTCTTAAATCAGAAATGGGCAGGGTTACTTGGTTCAACATTTGCTCAGCACCTGGGATCCATATCTTGTTGGTTAGCCCAATGATTTCTAGATTTTCAAGAAGGAGGCGGTCTATTTCATCTCCCTAGGGATTTTTGAATAATTATACCTGTTTTTATCTCTGGGTTGTAAGATCGTGTCTTACTCAACATGTATAAGCAGAGTCTACCTATCATGGTATCTGCATTGCTGGCACTAGAGAAAAATCTGTTCAATGTATGAATGTATGAGTGTTCAGGATCATATGTGATGAAGTTTTGGGGTGATGGTGGGGGATGGTCCCTAGCCACTGGCCAAGAAAGAATCCTTGAAGACGTCTGTGGTGCAAAAAGGTGATGTTGTTAAAGCACAGGGACAGGACCCGTGGGCAAGAAGAGCTGCCCTGGGGTCATAATGGGTAACTCATTAAATACCCTCAGGTTGGGAGGGGGTCAGGAATAGTGTAAGCCTCTAAGGAATTTTGGAAGCAAGGTTTCCAGGACCTTGAGGGGCTAGCTATTGCTAGGGAAATGCCATTTATTACCATTTAATAAAACTTCAGTCATAAGACCCTTCAGATATGTATCAGGGGGCCAATAAGCTTGGAGTATGATTGCCGCATATATCTTGGGGCATTTGAGATAAAGGAAGTAGACTTACAGGATCCTGGAGGGATAATGTTAAGCTTAGGTTCTCTTTTGCCTCTAGCAAAGTGTCCTCATCTGAGGCAGCTGAGCTCCTAGAGGGAGGTTACTCTGCCGGTTTCAAGGACTTGTCAATGGGCTGTAGGCAGTAAGAGAATTTAATTTTTCATTCGGCTTAGTTTCCCACCTTACCAGGGCAAGCACTTAAGCCCGTTTTCTTTGTTTTTGAGTAGCCAGGAGTGTCCGATGAATATCACATCCATCCCACTGGGCAGGGTGGGTGCTTGCTTGTGCTTTGCCCTCAGCTTGCCTCATGCTCCCTCATCAATATGTATTTCCCCCCCCCCCAAAAAAACCAAAATCCAATGGGGCCCCTGGGTGGCTCAGTCGGTTAGGCGTCGACTTCAGCTCAGGTCATGATCTCACTGTTTGTGGGTTCGAGCCCTGCGTCAGGCTCTGTGCTGACAGCTGAGAGCCTGGAGCCTGCTTCAAATTCTGTCTCCCTCTCTGACCCTTCCCTGCTCACTCGCGCTTTCTCTCTCTCTCTCTCTCTCTCTCTCTCTCAGAAATAAAACATTTTTTAAAAATCCAAAAAAATGAAGACTGAGGAAATAGACTTTTGAATTTGAGGATTTGCAGATTATTAATGACCTTCAAGGAGCCAGTTTCAGATTATAGAACAGAACCAGAACAAGGGGAAGAAGTTTATCTTCATTTATCTGGAGAAAACTTGGGGTGGTGGGCTGGTGGGGGTGGGGTCGGAGCCAATGACCAAGAAAATTCTTGGGATGTCTTTAGTGCAAAAAGGTGATTTTATTAAATCCTAGCTTTTTCTTGTAATTTCCCAAGATATTCGTATACTGATGGAGACCCATGTCCTGCCGGACTGACCTCTCTGTTAACCATTTGTTCTCTTTCCTTTGTTCTTGGGCAACCGGAAGTGCCTGAGGAATATCACACACATCCCTCCTGGGGCTGGGGGTGTGCTAGCTTGGGCTTGGCCCTCAGTTTACCTTATGGTTCCTCATCAGAACTATTTTAATTTAGCAGTGAAAAAGAACAGGAAGATTGATTAGAGTCAATTTTGTTTCAAAACAGTGGAGATCTTCATAGATCTTGCACACCTGTTAAATTTTAACATAAAATAACACTTGGCTCAGGAAATGTACCCTGAAAGAATGTGTAAACTTTCTAGGACATGCCTAATGTTTCTAGGACATGGTTATGATTTAAGAGATTAAGACCCCAAAACCTATCAATTATACTTTCCCTGGGTGGATGTAGAAACGAAGATCTGACAAAGGAGTGCTGTGTTGATAATCCATGTGACCTATTTTGAATACCACATGAATTGCATCCAGTGTTATGAAGGGCCTCATCATAGAATTAACAGCATAGTCATTAACGGATTTTAGGAACCCAGACCCTCTTTTCTTTTGTGGTCTGGACCTAGGAGGTTTTTAGAACTTGCAGAGGCTACAGGAAGAGCCACATAGCAGCATCACTACCACAGCCCAGACCACCATGCTTTGTTCTTTTGTCAGGAGACAAAAATGACAAATAAACCTTGTGTCCTTGAACTGATTTTAAAATTTAGGATTTTGTTTATTCAGAGTTTCTTTGCTCATTCAATCTCATTCAATCTCAAGAAGTGCAAAGATGTTAGTCTGACTTCTGCCCAATTCAAAAAGGCAAGAAAGGTATCTTTGTTTCCTTGACCACAATCTATTCTGGAGAATTAATTTCTCGTGAGATTCAGAGGCTGCTAGTTCCGTGTCTTGAATTACTAGTTTCCATTGAATATCATCAAACCTGCTTAAAGATTTCTGCGAAACCTCATTTGAGGGAGACTGAGTAAGGTGATGGAAAACTATCTTCAAGGGTTATTGATAGATAGTGGGAGGGAAAATAGAAGTTAATGAAAGGCAGCCTCAAACATAATTACAGCTAGGCAGAAGGAAATTCCTCTACTCCTGAATTCAATCTGGTTTCATACAGAAAATTTCCTACAGAAATGATCTGGGATCATTATTTGTGTGTGTTCTTGATTCATTTTAGGAATGTAGTGCTTTGAAAATTAATACTGAGATTAATAGCATTTACTGACATTTCATTTTTTGTCTTAAAATTTAAAATTTGTAAAATACTGAAAATGCCATAGTGCTATAATTTTTACTACTGATGGCTAACCTTGTGATTTGTATTGGCTGCCTTTTTCTTTGTTTAATTGTGTGGAATTAAGGAAATCATTAATGGGAAATGATGTGGAGGACGGTGCTGGACGGAGGCAGATAGTGCCCACCCTGAACTCCGTTTCCAGAGCCTGGCAGGAGGGTTTTTGGATCAAATGGCGTTTCTGATTTAAAAGCCCATTACTCTATAACAGGAAGTGATGATATTGCTGCCACTGTAGATTATTTCTTAGCTTGACCTTTATTGTGTTTGATTTTTGTGATTGCATCTCTTTTTTAAACTTCTGGGTGTAGGCTGGAGAGAATTCTTTCCCATGTCCTAGGGAGTGGTACTAAAATACATTGATTTTGTTCAGTAGTTTCGTTTCACACTTACTTATAGATAAAGACCCATTCAGTGTGGATGTGACAGTGTTGAGTTCGGGTATGCCTTGCTCTAATGACATTTGATTAAAAAAAAAAAAAAAAAAAGTAAAAATTCACGAAACGACTCCTGACACCGGTCCACGAAGTACATTGGCGTTACTTTTTGTGCAGACTAGATTTGTTTCCCAGTATGAACAGTACAGGCCGGGGGTAAGTGTTTTCCTTTTGCTAATTGGAGATGAATGACATCTGGAGTTTTTCCCCTCTAAGGATCCTATTTTAGGGAGTTGTTATGGAAGGATGAATTTGTATTGCTGAAGGGAACTTTTAGGCCATTTAATCCTGTTGTCATTTGGGGGGAGCTGAGGCCTGCAGAGGGAAGATGACTTGCCCAAGATCTAAGGGTGAGAGAATTGTACCTAACTTCTCAGACACCTGCTTTTTTGACCATCACTTAAATTCCAGACCACACTGGTCTGTCCTCATTTTGAGCCTCTTTAGTTCTTGGCTTTTAGGTCAAAAACATGTGGCCCAGAGGCCTCCGAGGGATTTCGCTCGACCCAGCTACCGTTCACGGTTTCTTAGAATTTGTTGCCAACATTTGAGAGGTTATCACACAAAACTTTAGCTTTCCAGCTTCTTTTTGAATAATTACATTGGGAAGTTGGGTAACATTAGGTCCCCATGCGTGAGTGACTGCTGCCCCCTTTGGATGGGACTAGTATCTTCAGGTTCCTCACTTGGTCTTCCGTCACCGCCTGTGCCCCTCATGGTCTTGGCAGAATGACTCTGCAGCCGTTTGAATTTGAAACCTCTCCTCATCCTAATGAGGTCTAGTTCCTGGGTGTTTCTTGCCTTCCATGATTTCTAATGTGTGTTATGGCCCCTTAGACATTTTATGTTTGTATATAGAAGCATTCTTTTTTTGTAGATCTCTGTTGACGTAATAACCCACCCACCTTAATTCCAGAGCCTAGAGTGTAGAACATGATTGACGAATACTTACAACCATAGAACAAAGAACTTTAAATGTTTCTGTAATAAGCCAGATAGTAAATATTTTAGTTTTTGCAGGCTACTTGGTCTCTGCTGAAATCAGTCAGTCCTGCTGCTGTGGTATGAAAGCAGCCTAAGACAAAAACCAAAAAAAATGGATATGACTTATAGTTCAATAAAACTTGATAAAAACAGTGGGCCAGATATGACCTATGGGCTACATTTTAGTGATATATGTCATGGAATTTGCGTATTATAAGAAAACTTTTAACACTTTGAGTTACCACGTATTTTTCTATTTATACTTCATATTTCTTAAGCCTTTACAATATCTCCCCTTTTTATGAATCTCCATGGCTTCCTACACGAGCAAGAATTTATTTACAGCACAGTGTCTCTGCTAGTGAGGAGAGTAAAGAAGGATGGATTATTTCAGCATCTCTGCTTAAATACATGTTTGTATTTATATAAATAGCAAGCTTTTGTAGTTACCTAACTTAGACTGTTAATTCCCAGCAGTGTAAATCTAGATTTAACAGCGTATTTTCAGAAATTCTGTGACCCCTGTTTTCTCAAGATCCTACGAGGACAGTTTAATGACACTAATGGTTTTAAAGAAGGGGGTTGTCCTATCGTGTCCAGTGACCTGCCACCTACTTCTTGAAACCTTTCTGAACCTATCACTGAGCAGGTAATATGCTACTATTGTTAATACTCGACCTGTTCTTTAAAACAATTAAATGATATCTTTGTAGCCATGTTTGCAAGAAGCTATTGTTGGCACTGTGAGAGGTACTCCAATTTTTAAGTTCGTGAGGTTGCATACCCCTAGAGATGTGGACCCAGAGTTTCATTCATATAAACATTATATTGAAAAGACAGGAGCAATCTTCCCCCTTTGGGAGGACGACAATCTTAATTATTGGAAAGCCCTGAGGAGAATGTCTTAGTTCCAGTTCTTGCTTACAAACTGGTCTAACAAACCAGTAACTGTGGCTTCAGGCATTTCTGGGTTCAGAGGCACAGGCAGAGTCATTAGAGGTGACTTGCTTACCTCCCTTTTCAGCTCTGCTTTACTGTATTGACTCCATCTTTAAGAGGTAGGCCATCCCCTCTTGGTGGCAAGAAGCTACCAGAAGCTCTACATTTGCATTCTGGCCCTTACACACTTCCTCCCAAGAAAAGACCTGTTCCCAATAGTTAGGACAAAAGTCTTGTGCTAGAAGTCTGATTTCTTCGGATTGTCCTGGCTTAGGTTGCATCCATTCATGAGCCAGATTGTGTGACCACAAGGTATGAGCTTGTGATTGGCCAGGCTGGCTTCTGTGCCCCTCTCTAGAGCTGAAGATGGGCTCACCTTTGCCCAAACCATATGGACTTGGTGGGGGAAGTGGTGTTATGCATGATAAATCAAGGCGTAATTGCCAGAAGTAGAGTTTAGAAGGCCTTTCTCAAAGTAGGATTGCAAAAAAAATTTCCCCTATATATTCTTGAAATATTTATTACTATTATTAGTATTATTTTACCATTTAGCCCTTGAATTTATCCGGATTTAACATGTAATTTAGCACTCAATTATGTTATTTCCCCCAGTTAAATTGTGTGTTCCTTCATATCAACTCTTTTAAATCCTCCTCTACCTGCCATTCTCATATATAGTAGGCGTTCAGTAAACATTTAGACTCAGAGATTTTGAGAATTGGAAGGAATCTGTTATTCCTTCGACCAATACTATTTCAAGTCTAACAGCCTTATTTTACAGATAAGGACGCCAAATCTTTGAAAGACCACCGGACTTGCTCAGGGACTAGGACTCTTTAAAGCAGGTGTTGGGACTCAAACATAGTTCTGAGTTTTTGTGACAATAAAACCAAAGCCTGGTTCATGAATGGATTGATTACAGACCAAATAATGCATTCTTTTCTAAGGTCAAAGACGCCTTTGGTAATAAACCAATAAGAATAAAAACTCCTCTAATAGTTTGGTAAGTTTGGATTTCCAAAGACTGATTTTTATCATGGACTGAAACTCCACAGATTGGTTGGTCAAAGGATGGGTAGGATTTCTAAGACCCAAAAGACAAATGAGTTGAGTACAGTTGTCTAAGTATGACCCAAGGAGGGTGTATGCAGATGGAGAAGCAAGGGAGGACCTGAGAAATGGCTGAAAGTAGAAGGGGATAGGAATGAGAGGCTGTGTTCAGGGGATGTTAGCTCTGACTGCCCCATGGCTGGTGGTATATGTCGTGCACCATTCTGTCCTCATGTGGTGGTAGAATCATTAGGAGAGAGGCACACAACTTTCTCTGGCCCTGCTGCTATACTGTGAAACCTTGAGGGGCTTGATGTGGGGGCATGGTGACATGGCCCACCCTTCCACACATCTACAGGGACTGCAGCTCAGTTGGGTGTCCGGAA
Organism: Proteles cristata cristata; assembly: GCA_017311185.1. Lineage (NCBI taxonomy): Eukaryota > Metazoa > Chordata > Mammalia > Carnivora > Hyaenidae > Proteles > Proteles cristata. The sequence goes on from JAESUZ010004301.1 coordinate 21,794, forward strand.
CACAACAGCGTGGCAGTGTCCTCGAGGGTGAGGCATATACCACAGGTGGTGGCACAGAGGGAAGAAGACCCAGCTGTCATGAAAACGAAGTCCTCTTGATGTGGACTGGAGCCTGAACTTTTTCTTGGAAGATATTTTTTCCTTTGTTGATGGATAGTAGGACTGACAGAACACCAGACATGAGAGGGGAATGGAAATTATCTTTGGGGAACATCTCTTGGCTCTGGGCCTGTGGGTTCTAGGAAATGGTGAACATCCAACAACAAATAGGTAATAGTTCAAGATCATAGTTGAGATAATTTGGTTTCTACTTTCAGAATACTTGTGTTGTATAAAAAGCTATAGGAAAGAACATAAGGTCTAGACTAATGGAAATGTCTGTCTAGGACTAGAAAGGGTGTCCAAGGCTCAAAGATGCAGGCAGACAGGCAGGAAACAACAGATGGTTCTGTTCTTAAATCCTGGGTTGCAAAAGGTGCTTGTGTGTGTACACGCACGTGGGTATGCATACTTTTATGTTGGGATGAAGTCAAGTTGAATGGTTAATGTATTCTGAAGACAGTAAATTATATAATACAATTATCCTTCCGTTTGTTATTATTATTTGAGAAGCCTACTAAAAGCGATGTAATCTTGAGCATCTTCTCCTGTGTCAGTTGGCATTCTGTATGCCATCTTTACAAAAATGTCTACTCAGGTCCTGCCCATTTTTTAAAAATTTTGTTTTAACACTTGTTCATTTTTGAGAGAAAGACCGAAAATGAGCAGGGGAGGGGCAGAGAGAGGCAGACACAGAATCCAAAGCAGACTCTGGGCTCCCAGCTGGCAGCACAGAGCCTGACGCAGGGCTCAAACTCAGGAACTGTGAGATGGTGACCTGGACCAAAGTCGGATGCTCACCTGACTGAGCCACCCAGGTGCCCTGCTCTGCCCATTTTTCATTGAAAATTTTTGGTGTTGAGTTGAAGTTCCTTACATATTTTAAATATTAAGTTCTTAACAAATATATCATTTGCAAATATCTTTTCCCATTCAGTAGGTTAGCTTTTTGTTGATTTCCTTCACTGTGCAGAGCTTCTTATTTGGGGGTAGTCTCAGTAGTTTCTGTTTCACTCACCAATGGAGACCTAGGTAGAAAAATGTTTCTATAGCCAATGTCAAAGAAATGACTGCCTATATTTTCTTCCAGCTTTACAGTTTCAGGTCTCACATTAGGTCTTAAATCCATTTTGAGTTTATTTTTGATTATGATATAACAAAGTGGCTCAGTTTCAGTCTTTTACATATAGCTGCCCAGCTTTCCCAGCACCATTTATTAAGGATACTGTCTTTTCCCATTGCATATTCTTGCCTCTTCTGCTGTAGATTAATTGACCATATAAGCGTGGGCTTATTTCTGGGCTCTGTTGAGTGATGTGTCTGTTTTCTTGCTAATAACATACTGATTAGATTACTGCAACTTTGTAGTATGTCTTGAAGTCTGAGCTTGCACTACCTTCAGCTTTGTTCTGCTTTCTCAAGATCAGTTTAGCTATTCATGGTCGTCTGTGGTTCCTTAAATTTTTAGTGTTGTAGTTCTGTGAAAAATGTTGCTGTTTTGATGGGGATTGCATTAAGTCTGTAGACCACTTTGGGTAGTACGGACATCTTTAGTGATGTTCAGCATCCCCTAATCATCAGGGAAATACACATCAAAACCGTAATGAAATATCACCTCCTACCAGTCAGAATGGCTAAAATCAAAACCACAGGAAATAGGGGTGTGAAGAAAAAGGAACTCTTGGGCACCATTGGTGGGACTGCAGATTGGTAGTCTGGGACTGTGGGAAAACAGTACGGAGGTGCCTCAGAAAATTAAAAAGAATTACCATATGATCCACTAATTCCACCACTGGGTATTTACCTGAAGAAAATGAACATACGAATTTGAAAAGATCTGTACGTCCCATGTTTATCACAGCGTTATTTACAGTAGCCAAGATCTGGAAGCAACCCACGTAACCATCAATAAATGAATAAAGATGTGATAAGTGAATAACAAATGAATATGTGTATACATACATATGATGGACTATTAGTGATAAAAAATAATGCTGTCTTGCCATTTGTAACAAGAATGGACCGTCGAAGGTATAATGCTAAGGTGAATTAAGTTAGAAGGACAATACCATATGATTTTCACTAGTATGTGGAACTTAAATGAACAGACAAAAAAACAGACTCTTGAAAAAAGAAAACTAGTCCTGGGGATGGGAGAGTGGGTGCGCGGGAATGGTGAAACTGATAAAGGAAGTCAAGACTACACTCAGTGAGCCCTGAGTAATGTATAGAATTGTTGAGTCTTTATATTGTACACCGGAAACAGTGTCTGCTAGTTATATGTCAAAATAAAAAAAACAAAGCCAAACATACAGAGAAGAGAGATGGTTAGAGGGTGAGGAATTTAAAAAAAAAAATGTGATCTTGGAAAATAGAACCACCCTGTGATGTAGGTATAATTATTTTCATTCTGTGCATGAAGAAATAAAGCCAAGTAAAACACCTTCAAAAGGAGTATCTAAATATCTAGAGTGGTTCATTTCTTTATGATTCTGAATAATGTAGGGTCTTCTTAGTAGGATCTTTTTATTAGTAGAACCATTGAATGAATTTAGATTGCTTGACATGGTTGCACTTTGGCAGACTTATTTAAAACAATTTTTTATGGAGGTATAATCAACATGCAGTGTTATATGAGTTTCACATGTACAACATAGTGATTCGACAGTTGTATACATTACTCCATGCTCACTGTGATAAGTGTAGTTACCGTACAACATTATTACAGTATTAGTTATATTCCCTATGCAATAGTCTTTATCTCTGACTTACTTTATGACTGGAATTTTGTACCTCTTAATCCTCTTTATCTACTTCACCCATCCCCCTACCTACCTCTCCTCTGGCAAGCACAAGTTTGTTCTCTGTATTTCAGAGTGTGTTTTTGTTTGTTCACTTTATTTTTTAGACTCCACATAGAAGTGAAATCATGGTATCGTTCTTTCTCTGACTTTATTTCACTTAGCATAATACCCTCTAGGTCTGTCTATATTGTTGCACATGGCAAGATCACATTTTTTATGGCTAAATTATACTTGATTATACATTTGATCACTTTTTTTTTTTTAATGTTTTATTTATTTCTGAGAGAGACAGCGTGAGTGGGGAGGGTCAGAGAGAGAGGGAGGTACAGAATCTGAAACCGGCTCCAGGCTCTGAGCTAGCTGTCAGCACAGAGCCCGACTCGGGGCTCGAACCCACGAACTGTGAGATCATGACCTGAGCTGAAGTCGGACGCTCAACCGACTGAGCCACCCAGGCGCCCCTTGATCACATTTTTTATGCATCTATGGATGGACACCTGGGTCCCTTCCGTATCTTGGCTATTGCAAATGCTGCAGTAAACATAGGGGAGCATATATCTTTCTGAATTAGTGTGTTTGGTTTTTGGGGGGCAGATATCCAATAGTGAAATTGCTGGATCAGATGGTATTTCTATTTTTAATTTTTTGAGGAACCTCCATACTGTTTTCTACAGTGGCTGCACCAATTTACATTCTCACCAACAATGCACTGGGGTCCCTTTTCCTCTGTATCCTTGCCAGCATATGTTACTTGTCTTTTTGATTCTAGCCATTCTGATTAGTGTGAGGTGATCTCATTGTGGTTTTGATTTGCATTTCTTACAGGCTTATTTTCAATAGAATAATTAAAGATTGGGACTTGTGAGTATCATTGGCAGTATTAAGTATCGCTAGTAACTTGAAGTTTGAAGACTCTGTTCATGTGGCTGTATATTTATTACTGGATTACTGATGGGACTGGGTGGTTCCTAACTAGTATTGCTGACCCAAAAGGAAGGCTTGTTCCAAAAGACTAGCGTCTTAGCTGTTTACCGTGATCATTCTTACTTGTGTTGTTAGAAGCATTAAGTTACCTGTCAGAGAAGAATACTTTAAGAGAAGCACTGTTACTTCCTAGGAGATCTTTAAAATGCTACCTGAGATAGCCTGCAGTTGAGGAAGGAGACCGTAAAAGCTTTCTGAGTCAGTAAGAAGTCAATAAAATACTAGATGACTATAGACAACATTGCAGAAATGGATTTCAGTTATGTGGGTAAAATAAAATACGGAATGTGCCTTTAAAAAAAAGTGCCTAAAGGCTGCCATTTATAAGTGTGGGGTTTTAAGAACAGTAACTAATAATTGATGAAATATTGAATATTAAAGAATCTGAGAAAATTAATTTCAGTAATGTTGCTTTGAACTATAGGGTGAAGTCCTCAGTGAAAAATCTTAAAGTTCTAACAATTCTAGGGGAAGCAAACATTCCTTATTAGCATTCTTATTTTAGAAATGCATATTGCAAGGGAAGGATAGAGATTTTAAAAACATTTTGAAGAAACACAGAATGGTTCAATAATGTATAAAAAAGGGGGGGGGCGCGAGAGACTGAGAAAGGTAGGAGTTGGGCTGTACTCAAAGGAATACACAGAATGGCCTCAGTATTCGCAGTATTCAGTAGAAGGAAAGCCAACCTAGAGGAAGCAGAACTCACAGCGATAGTGAGTTCAATAGGCAGTTTTTCACTTTGATTCCAAAGAGCGCAGCATTTCCCTGTCTTCTATGCTAACATCAAAACACATCAGAGTTTTAAGTTCCCCTTCTATTTTCCTTCCCTTCCTTCCTTGAAAACGTCAGATGTTACGTAAGCTATGAAGGTCTGACTTGTGTACATTACACGTGCCTAGAATCCAACCCAGGCGGATCTGAGTCAGTGATTTGGGCGCAGGCAGGATCCAGAGATTTGCCGTTCTCAAACATTGCCCCTGGTCGGGAGCCACTGGAGTGAACTCCCAACTCTGTACCAAGGCTAACTAGAACTCGGAGAGGCTTTCTTTTTCTTTTTCTTTCTTTCTTTCTTTTTTTTTTTTTTAAGTTTGTTTATTTTGAGAGAGGGAAGAGGGGAGGGGCATGGAGAGAGGGAGAAGATCAGGCAGGCTCTGTGCTCTGAGCACAGAGCGCGATGCAGCCTAGAACTCCCTAACCATGAGATCATGACTGGAGCCGAGAATAAGAGTTGGGCACTTAACTAACTGAGCCACTCACGTTCCCCTAGGAGAGGATTTCTAGTCATGACTGGGAACCCCGTTGTGAAGGCCAGTCTTTGATGTGTTCATTTATTCCACAGACATTTTCTGAGTGTCTCCACTGAGGAAACTATGTGCAGGCATTAGGGCTTTGACTCAACGAGAGTGTTTCTAGTCTAGTTGGCAGGGAGAGATGGGGTGGTCCCAGCAAACTCCTAAATAGGTAGAATACAGTATTCTGTGTGTTATAGAAAGGATATAGATAGGTGGCTGTTTGAACACGGATGAGGTATACCTAATGTACTCCAGATTAGGAACGTACTCCAGATTAGGAATTTTTGATGGTCTATAATTTTGCAGCAGAGTACCCCATTCTTGATACATGTATGGTCATATACATCCTTTTTGGAAAACATTTTTAGTTTAAAGGAAATTAAAAATCTGATAATTTAATACCATCTTTTGAGATAAGGGATGCTTGAATGTTGGAAAACAGAATCTTGGGTGATAGATCTGTCTAGGGGAGGCCGATCTGGTGGCCCCTGTCTTCCAAGATCCAGCCTCCTACCTTGTTGCTTCATCTGCAAAGCATCGCTTAAGGCTCATTGTACAAAATGGCTCCTTGAGCACAATCCATGATGCCCACATTTCAGATGGTGGGAAGAAAGAATAGTATGGGCAAAGAATAGTATGTCCCTTTCCCTTAAGGAAACAGATGAGTTTCATCCCAGTTTTGCTGATGTTTTAGAAGTTGGTCACATGGTCATACTTTTTTTTTTTAAATGTTTGTTTACTTATTTATTTAGAGCAGGGGAGGCACAGAGAAAGGGAAGAGCAAGAATCCCAAGAGAAAGTGACGTGGTTTGTGAGATCATGACCTGAGCTGAGATCAGGAGTTGGACACTTAACTGGCTGAGCCACCCAGGTGCCCCTTTCACATGGTCATACTTAAACTCAAGTAAGACTAAAAAATACACATTTTCCCCAGAGGACTGTGGGCCCTGTTCTCTTACAAAGGAAGGAGAGGGAAATCTATGCAGCAGAACCCCTCCCTGACAGCCTCAGCTAGAGGGACACACCTCCTGTGCCCCCAGGGAAACCAAGGACTATGAGAACTTTTTTTCTCAAGTGACTGGTTACCATGGAAGTCGTCTTACCACACGTATCGCCTTAGCTGTACTCCCATTTGGGGTAGAAAAGGAAGTTTTTCACCTGATACATACCTATATTTAAGTGTAGAAGGGGTATTTGAACTGCACTTTGTACATGCCTTTTTTTTTTTTTTTTTTAAATATTTTTATTTATTTCTAGGTGAGAGAGAGAGACAGCATGAGTGGGGAGGGTCAGAGAGAGAGGGAGTCTCAGACTGAAACAAGCTCCAGGCTCTGAGCTGACAGTCAGCACAGAGCCCGACGCGGGGCTCGAACCCACGAACCGCGAGATCATGACCCAAGCGAAAGCCGGACGCTTAACCGACTAAGCCACCCAGGCGCCCCATGTACATGCCTTTTTTAAACCATAAAGATTAAGGTCTTAGATGATAGGGTAAGATAATTCTAGATAATAGGAAATTCTACAAAGACCTGGATTTTAGTTCTGATTCAACCATGTACTAACCTCAAATCTTAGAAGCATCTCTACCTACAAAAGCACCGCAGTATTTTACTCAGGATTATTGCTATGGATTAGATTAACAGTTGTATTTTTAAGTGAAATTTTATCTATCATTTGCCAGACATAAACACCAGGGCCAAAACCTTTGGACAGTTACAATCTGTCTATCTCGGGTCCAGTGTTCTTATCTCTAAGAGTACCTTTCTGGCTCACGAAATGTGTTGATGGCAGTATTCCTTATTACAGCAACATGATCTGTTTCAGTTGAGGGTGATTTGGAAAACACTTGCCATTTAACCTTTACTCAAGGTTTCTCTTGTTTTTTGAAGTGACAGTCTATGAAGTTGGCTTACTGTCAAGGTCATCTTCCTGAGTCAGAAGTGCTGAAGAATAGGAATTTTAAGATTGCTGTAGAGATAACTACTTATTCTAGTGGCCCATGTTCTTGAAAAATATTCTTTGGTGGAGTAACAGAGGAAGAATGGGGCATCCTCTGTGTCTGAAATTCATGGTCTTCTGTCTTGTGTCGTGGGCTGCTTTTAGAAGTCGGGAAGGGGACACTCACTGTCCACTTCCTTAATGTTCTAACAATCCTTGGATTTTTTTGTTGTTGTTCTTGTTGTCTTTTAAGGCCAGGTTTGGGGTGATATTTCAGGGTTAGAATTAGCTGGCTGGGCTGGGACCTGGGTAAACGGATATGTGGGGTGCTTATAGGGCATAGAGGCTCCCCTATCCCTGAATCTGAGCTTTACCCTTAAGCCGAAAGATTGAGTGACTGCACTGCTCCCTCTTACTGTATTCCTATTTTGGTTTCCCACTTGGTTAAACTTAGGGGTGAGGTGGCCATGTCGACAGACCCCATGGATCTGGAGAGTTAGCAATATAGAAAGAGTGACCACATGCTTTCCTTTCCTCCTCTGAATGTTCTTCCACACCTTTAAGAATCTGAAGATGCTATAACTATCTTTATGTTCTGTGATATTCTTGTATGTTCATGTGTGTGTGTTCTCCATTTAAAATTTAGACCACATCAGACTCCATTTTGGAGTAAGCTGTGAAGCGGGGACACAACTTTGTTTCCCTCTTTGGTTAGTCATTGCTTAGCCCCATTTGCTGAATAATCCACCTGTTCCTGCTGTTTAAGATGCTACATTAACCACAGATGGAACAGTGTTTTCCATTAAGAATGTCTTTTTGAAGACTCTGCATCTTGTGCAGAGGATCACCTCCATTTCTCTTAATCAGCTACAGTGGTACCCTCTGCGGGTAACAATCTGAAACAGCTGATGTTTGGTGTGCCAGGTCACAAACTGCCCTATTCTTGAGTTTGTATTTTTAAGAGTTGTACTTAGTTTTGTGTATATACAAACTTTATTGATAATCCTTTCCTGCTATTCCAAATTGACCTAATGCTAATTTGTATAAATGCTCCTGCATCCTAATCAGTTTGCATATATCCTCAGATGTATCTTCTCCCCTTGATTTTTTTTTCCTGTTTATATTGATCTAATACACCATCAGCAGACTGCTTTAATTTTGATAATTGTATAGTTTAGTATTGTAGGATATTTCTCTACTGCTAGAAAAAGTAAGGCGAGTGGAAAAGGAGGCAAACAATACATTTCCTTACAGGCAAGTGACACGGAAATTGTACACGTCACTTCCCGCTCACACAGATGGCATCGTATGGCCAAATTTGACGGAAAGAGGCTGGAAACTCCATTTGAGCTGTGAGTCTGGCTAAATTCGATTAGTAAGGAAAACGCTAGGGTTCAGCATGCTCTTGTGGGGCACTTTCCAGTTCAAGGAAGCTCTGAAAGTCTGGTGAAGTCCAGTGCAACTTGCCTGCCTCTGCTCTCAAGACAGCTCGCTGCTGTTTACGGGATACAGGTTCTCACTTCCCCGGGGTAAGAGTGTGTCCTGTGCGAGAGAGGTCTGTGTGTTAAGCCTTCAGGGAAAACTGGTTGGCCATGGCCCTGCCTTTTTGACTACAGTCTTAGCATTTCAACTTTTGAATGCTATCGTTTTGTGCCTTAGGAAAGTGCTTCAAATGGAGGAGACCTTGCACAATTTTGTCGCCTTTGTGTTGAGGGTGACAAAATTTCCTGTACTTTGCATGAATCCCACTCTAGACAAAGGTAATTTGAATCATAATGAATCCCAGACCAATGGTAAGGAAGCATAAACTAGCAGTTTCCCTTATAACATGAACACATTTAGGGCAGGATTGAAAATTAAATCCTGCTTCATATATTGACCACTGTTATCCTTTTGAGATACAACTGATCTGTATTTCATGGGTACAACATAATGATTCAATATTTATATACATTTCAGTTTTTTAAAATTTCTGTGTTCAAAGAAGCAACATTTAAACGTGAGACAATTTTAGTTGACTGATAAGAGGAAGTTGTAATTCTTTGAGTACAGGAAGAGGATTTTAGTAAAATGTGACAAAGGTCTAAAAAATTACTCCAGTAGGCTTTTTAAAAATGAGATAAGAGATTAGAGTTTTACTTGAAGAAAAGGTGTTTGTCCATAGCTAATAGGAAAAACTGAGTTTTTCTCCTAAGGTCAGGAACAAGACAAGAATGTCCACTCTTACCACTTCTATTTGACATAGCACTGGAAGTCCTAGCCACAGCAATCAGACAACATGAAGAAAAGGCGTTTACATTGATAAAGAAGTATAATGTTCACTATTGGCAGATGACATACTGTATATAAAAAACTTCAAGTTACTCCACCAAAAAACTACTAGAACTGATAAATTCAGTAAGGGCGCAGGGTACAAAATCAATGCACAGAAATCTGTTGCGTTCCTATACACTATTAATGAAGCAGCAGAAAGTGAAATTAAGAAAACAATCCCATTTATAAATGTAACGAAAACAAAAGGTCAGGGAATAAACTGAACCAGAGGTGAAAGACCTGTGTACTCAGAAAACTGGAAAAGATGGATGAAGGAAACTCCAGCTCTCTAGGTTATCTTGAAAGACATTCCATGTTCATGGAGTGGAAGAATATGAAAGTGTCTACACTACCCAAGCAATCTACACATTTAATGCAATCCCTATCTAGATACCAACAGCATTTTTCACAGCACTAGAACAAAAAACCAAAAAATGTATGGAACCACGAAAGACCTTGAATGGATAAGGCAATCTTGAAAAATAGAAAAATGGAGGAACCCTAATTCAGATTTCAAGTTATATTATATATGGTAGTGATTAAAACAATATGTGCTGCCATAAAAGTAGACCTATCAATGAATGGAATAGAACAGAAAACCCAGAAACAAACCCACAATTACATGGTCAATCTTTGACAAAGGAGGAATGAATATCCAATAGGAAAGACGGTTTATTCAACAACTGGTGTTCGGAAAACAGCAACATGCAAAAGAATGAAACTGGACCACTTCCTTATACCATACCCAAAAATAAACTAAAAATGGATTAAAGATTTAAATGTGAGACTCGAGGGGCACCTGGGTGGCTCAGTTGGTTAAACATCTGACTTCGGCTCAAGTCATGATCTCACGGCTCGTTGGGTTCAAGCCCTGCACTGGACTCTGTATTGACAGCCAGCTCAGAGCCTGAAACCTGTCTGCAGATTCTGTGTCTCCCTCTTTCTCTGATCCTTCCCTGCTCACTCTGCCTCACTTTCTCTCTCTCTCTCTCTAAAATAAAACATTAAAAAAATTAAAAAATAAACGTGAGACCTGAAACCATAAAACTCCTTGAATAACTTCATAGGCAGTAATACCTGTATTGGCTGTAGCAACATTGTTCCTGATAGGCCGCCTGGGGGTAGGAAAATAAGAACAAAAATGAACAACTGGGACTCCGTCAAGAGTTTTTGCACAGTAAAGGAAACAAAACTAAAGGCAATATACTAAATGGGAGAAGATAATTGCAAAGTCGATATCTGACAAGTGGTTAGTATCTAGACTATGTGAAGAACTGACCTAACACAATACCCCCAAAATAAATTAATAAATGGGCAGAAGACACAAACATTTCTTTAATGAAGTCCTGCAGATGGCTGACAGACACATGGAAAGAAGTTCAGTATCACTTATCAGGGAAATAAAAATCAAAACTATAATGAGATAACACCTTACATTTGTCAGAATAGCTAGTAACAACTCAAGTGCTGGTGAAGATGTAGAGAAAAACGAACTCTTACACTATTCATGGGAATACAAACTGGTGTAGGCACTGTGGAAAACAGTATGGAGGTTCCTCAAAAAATATAAAACTCGAACCACCCTATGATCCAGGAATTGCACTATTGGGTTTTTACCCATAGAATACAAAAACACTACTTCAGAGGGATCATGCACTCCTATGTTTATTGCAGCATTACTTACAATGACCAAACTTTGGAAGTAGCCCAAGTATCCATCAATAGATGGATAAAGATGTGGCATATATGTCAATGGAGTATTACTCAGCCATAAAAAAGGAATGAAATCTTGCTATTTGTAGTAACATGCACAAAGAGCAAGAGAGTATAATGCTAAGCCAAATAGGTCAGTCAAAGACAAATAGCATATGATTTCACTCACATGTGGAATTTAAGAAACAAAGCAAAGGAGGAAAAAGACAAATCAAGAAACAAACTCTTAACTATAGAGAACAAACTGATGGTTGCTGGTAGAGAGGTGGGGGTGGAATGGGGGAGATCGGGGATGGAGATTAAAGAGCACACGTATGATTAAAAAAAAAAAAAAGTGACCCCCTCCCCCAAAGTGGTTTAATTTAGATATATCCAGTGGGCAGTATGTGAGTGAGTGAAACATTGGCACGTTATGAAAGATCAGGATTTCATACAAGTATTGACAACAGATTTATTCTTGGCGGGTCTGCCCCATTTGTGTATGTTGCTGAATTGGAAGTACCATTGTGTTCAGATAAGAATGACTACTGGAACAAACATGCTTTTTTTTTTTTTTTTTTTGCACTTGATGCTCAAATTATAATTGGAGATGTGTGCCCCTTAGTGACTATAGTTTGGTGACACCACTGAAATTCTAGTTTTCAGTCAACCCTACCACTTTGAATTGAGATACCAATGCCACCATTTACCTAAGGACTTTATGTACCAGGCTGCTGTGGCTGAGGCTAGCTCTATAAAAACTCAAAGGTGGGAAGCGATACCAATGGCCATGATGGTATTTCAGCACTTCCCGGGTCATAGATTTTGAGAGTTATGAAAGGAACATCCTATTCATCTAGTCATATAATAAGCAATTGGAAAGGAGTTACCATATCAGCCAGAGTTTGGGAAGGTAGCCAAAAAGATTGTGTCATCATTGAAGGAAACAGACCTTATGTGTTCTGTTTATGAATGCATTAAAAAGTTCCTTTTCCAAATAAGACTCATGATTTAAAATCCAAATAGATCAGGTATGTTATTACTTAAACCTTCTAGTATTCTAGATGATGAAATAACTTCTTTCCATTTCATAAGATGCTTTGAGTCAATTATCTCTCTCACTTAATAAAAATCCCCCTCTGATTATTCAGAATTAAAAGTGCTCATAACATTAAATTACTATACAGAAGTATAGTAAAAAGCTCTTACTACATTTTCCATTAATGCATGTTGTTAAAAATAACAGGTTTACCACATATTAACATATGTCTGTACTCATAAACATAGGTGTGCCTGTATACATTTTTAGAACATATATTAGACCATACCAGCCATTATTCTGTAACTTCATTTTTATTGATTTTTAATTTTTTCCTGTTTATTTTAACAAAGAGAGTGCCTGCAAGCGCACTTACACCAGAGGGGCAGAGAGAGGGAAAGAATCTCAAGCAGGCTCAGCACAGATCCAGACATGGGGCTCAATCTCATGACTGCAAGATCATGACCTGACCTGAGCCAAAATCAAGACTCAGACGCTTAACCAACTAACCCACCCAGGTGCCCCATGTAACTTCATTTTTAAAATTTAACTACTTCAGATATCTTTCCGTGTCATTACATTATTAACGGAACTATAAAGTCGTACATATTTTCAGTTCTGTTCTCCTAAGTCATTCTAGAGGAGGATGCACAGAGGTATAAGGTATACCCCAAGTATTGGTTCTTATTTTTCAGTGGCCCTTTTCAGAAATTAGCGTCATTGGAACGTCAAGCTGGTGAGTTGATGGCAGGTTTAATATCTGGAGACTGAACTGACAATCCCAGCTTTAAATTACTAAAAGTTAAAATTTATAAAAAAAATACTTAAACCCAGTATTTTGAGTATCTGATGTGTATAATGGGCTCATAAAAACCTAAAAGATAATTTTCTCTAAGTATAGAAATGTGACTTTGGGTCCACATTTGCATTTAGTTATTGACTAAGTCCAAGCCAGATTTGGTTCCACATTGTCCTTTTAAAATATTCTATCAAAAATCTAAAGTTGAGAATTTTCCTATGCTCCTAGATTACTATTTTATTATCTGAATTGATTTCTTTTGTGTTCTGAGCTTATATGTCCACTAGAGGGTGCATTTTACTCTTTTTTTGACATGAGAGAAGTTTAAATCTATACTTGTGTTTTCTGTTGCATGAAGCTGCCTGTATTTAACTATCGGAAAGCAAATTCCCTAAAATACTTAAACATGGGCCCTAGGAGTCTGTCACTTAAAAATGCAACTCATTAATATAAAACAACCATATTGCTATTAAAGTAATGGCTTGGCAGTGAATGCTTTGGGGAGGCCCCAGCAGGGGTCAGCGAGGAGTGGTTAGGGAAGCTTCATGAAGCTCAGACTTGGTATAGCATTGAAAGACCAGCGAAGGGCAAATAGGGTAGTGCACTGGTTCTCAAACCTTTGTGTCTCAGGAACCCGTTACTAAAACTAAAGGCCCCAAGGAGCTTTTATTTATGTGGATTGTAGCTCACAATATTTAATAGATTAGCAAACAAAACAGGTACTTTGGAAATATTTACTAATTCATTTAAAAATAAGCCGTTGCCTACTTATATGAGTAACACTTTTTCAACAAGAAATAAGGTCTATTTTCCAAAACAAAAAGAGAAGAATGGCATTGTTTTACATTTTTGCAAGTCTCTTTACCATCTAGAAAACTGCTAGATTCTCATTTTTTTCTGCACTTATGTTCTGTACTATGTTGCTTTGGGTGAATTATGTAAAGAAAATACAGCCTCATGGAGATACGAAGTTGGAAAAGGGAGGTGTATATTAATAGCCTTTCCAATAATTATATTATTCTGTGGCTCTACACTGAACTTTCAGGTGGCTCCTTTTTCTTTTAATCATTATTTTTGAGAGAGGATGGGAGAATTCCAGGCAGGCTCTGCACTTGCTCTACGAACTGTGAGATTGTGACCTGAGCCAAAATCAAGAGTCAAGCTTAACCGAGTGAGCTATACCCAGTTCCCCTCAAGCGACCCTTTCTTAAAAGTTAGTTGGAATGCGGATTTTGGAGCCCTATCAGGAAATGTACAGTTTTGTTAAAAAAAAAAAAAAAAAAAGCTATTTGTCTGTCTTGGGTTTTGACAGGATCTTCACCTGTGCATGGCTTTGTAATATTAGATATTGATCTTGGAAAATACTGGTTCATTTAGTTAGGTACATCCTCCAGATGTTGACACAATATAAGAAAAATCACATTTGTTAATATCACTGATTCATCAGAAAAAGTTTTCACTACTGGGAATTCAAGTTTACAATGGCAGATAAAGGTTTTCCAAAAATTTAATTTTCATTTGAAAGTTTAAATTTTCTCATTGGCAACAAATGCTGTTTTTTTTTTAATTGACTGACTCATTTCCTTTATTTTTGAGAAAGTGTTTATAAGATAACCCAGGTTTGAATAATTGTAGTTTTCCCCTTAGTCATCCTTTAAAGTCACAGTAGTATTGTATGGGAAAGAAAGGGCTAAATCAGTTGAAACATACTTTTCCTTGATATCATCCTCTTACTTTGGTAAATAGCAAACATACTGTATGTGTATTTCCCATATTATCACCCAGAATAATAAGGTAATAAAAATAAGTAAATACATAATAAAAACATGTCATGGTAATAAATAATAAGAAATCGTCCATGGCTAAAAGATCCTTCCAGAGTCTAAGACAGACTAATGAACTTAATAAGATCAGTGTTTACTGCTTCATCAAGGCCATTGTCAGGTGAAACTGACCCCTTTTTCACCAGTGCTTGGCAGCGAAAATTCCCGTGGTTCTTAGTTTGATGCTGTTGCCATGATTTGTGCTAAGGGGCCAGTGGTTCTCTTCATTTGTGCTTTTACATCATTAGTGCAGATGTTAACACAGTGTGAGAGTAAGTACTGGCCTGGTATTAATATAAAAATAGTTTTGACTACTTGTCTTCTGTTTTTGAACCCCAGAGGCAACATGGAGCCCTGCACTTTTCTTGGTAGGCCTTAAAATACAAACATTTTAGATAGGCTTGAATGTTAGGATAGCTTCTAATGCCGAGTTAAGGCTTAGCTTCCTTCTTGCTCTAGACAGTGAGGAACTCTTGCTTAATCTGGTCCTCTCTCCCTGAGAATGGCACTTGACAGTGATACTTATTGAAGGTGTGCCGTATGGTAAATGTTAAGGATGCAACACTGACAAGATGGCCCCATACCTGCCTTCATGGAGCCAAGTGTCCTGTAAGGGATATAATCAAATGTCAGCAGTGTTCTGGGAATCCAGTGGGAACCTCTAATCCCAGAAGGGGACAGACAGCGTTATAGATGAGGGCAGACTCTCTGAGGGAACTAAGGTCATGTAGTCCAAGGCTTTTAAGCTTTGAGGAGGAGTTAGTCCAGCAAAAGGAAAGGGGGCTGTAAGGAGCAGGAGGAGGAAGAGGAGAGTTTCCGGAGAGGGAGTAAACTGTGCAAAGTCATGCTGGTAAGAGCCATAGGCGGTTGTTGGTGTGGCTAGAGTGCAGAGTGCTAAGGGTCTAGGATATTCTAACAGCCAAAGCTGGCATACACAGGGAGGCACCGGCCAGAGAACCGGAAGTGCCCTGTCCGTAGTTCCTGTAGACAGTAATTGTTAACTGGCTGAGTGGGTGAAGGAAGGTGAGGAGTCCAGGACTTGAGGTTCGTGGCATGGGTGACAGGTGGATGGTGGTTGACATGTGTTCACTGAACTGGAGCACTCAAGGGACTCGCAAGTTCAAAAGAGAGAAGGATACCTTTGCCTCAGGAGATGCTGAGTTTAACGTACGTGTGGGGTATCCAGGTAAAAAATGTTCCCCACGCAGTGACCTTCTGCAGTTCTGGAAATGAGGAGGTGGGGAGGTTGAGGGGAGAGCGTGGGAGGGTAGGTTGCTGACGGTAGTAAAAGTGTTGGCAAGGCTATTCTGGTAAATGTGGCCAAATCACCTAAACCTTCCGAATGCTTTTTTCGTCTCTTGTAAAGTAGAAACAGTACTTTACTTGCCTGCATCACCAAGCTGTTGTCACTCAAAACTGAAGAAAATGGAGCAAAAGCACATTATAAAACCAAAGGACAGTATGTAACTATTATATGGGAATTAAAGGGGGAAACGCTGGACACGTGAGAGCACGGAGGAGGCAGCAGGGAGTGATGGCCAGGACTGTGCGAGGACAGAGGGAGGGGACCGGGTACAGGGAGGACTTGGTGATACCAGTACCCAGGGAAGGGAGGCTGTCCTGGCACCTGTACCAGTTGAGCTGGCGGGGGAGGGGATCATCTCCTCGAGAGAGGTAGGAACATCCAGAGGAAGGGGCTTGTATGTTGGGAAGGGAACATCTTAAGAAAAGCCTACAGTGTATTTGAGGTGGTCTCCAGACCTCTTGGTGCGTGTGTCCATTGGATGATTGGGAAGTGCCACTTAGGACACCCCCTCCTTTGTCCCCTTGCAGTTCACCTTAACTTTCATTTTCTGATTTTCTGCAGCATTTAGACCTAGCTGCCTCAGAAAGGTTTACTGGCCAGCACAGTGTTAATTTTAGAAAACGGAGTTTGAATGCCTTTACGACGGCCACACGTGCTTCTGTCCGCCACCAGCGTCTTTGTTCCCTCTTCCCTCCTTCTCCCTATTGCTGCCTCACAGATGGAGCTTTTCTGGCCTGCCCTTCAGGTATTTGCGTTTGGGACCCCAGGTGGACAGCTGCCCTGGACTGCTTGGCCTAAGAGGGGAAAATGGTGAGGTGGGTGTGAGGATGGGGGAGTCAGAGGGAGCTCCCGTGGTATGGGGTAGAGCGATCGCTGGGGTCAGATGGGAGTGGATTTAAATTTTTTTTATTTTGGAGAGAGCAAGCCAAAGTGTAAGTGGGGGAGGGGCAGAGAGAGAGAGACACACACACACACCAAAGTGCAAGTGGGGGAGGGGCAGAGAGAGAGACACACACACACACACACCCACACACACACAGCAAAGCAGGCTCCAGGTGGGGGAGGGGCAGAGAGAGAGAGAGAGAGAGAGAGACACACACAGCAAAGCAGGCTCCAGGCTCTGAGCTGTCAGCACAGAGCCCAATGTAGGGCTCAAACCCATAAACCATGCGATCATGACCTGAGCCACAGTCAACGCTCAACCGACTGAGCCACCAGGTGCCCCATGGGAATGGATTTAATTAACCTTTCTGTCTCCCACTGAGAGCTGCAGGATTTGGGGCAAGTTGCCTAATGTACACGAAACTTAGTTCCTCACCAGTAAAATGCACCTCCTTGCAGGTCGCTGTGGGAGGGAACAGCATTGGGAAATGCACATCACCGTGTGTGGCAGGCATGCGAGCAGCAAGTGTTAACATGTCGCTGGTCAAGTTGGGTCGGAATGTGAGGTTGAGGTTTTGAAATAATTCAGTAATTCACGTGAGATTATCGGAGTTCGGAAGGCTCCTTGGTTTTGAGGTTTTGTCTCTAACGCAAACTGTTTCTATTTGTTCAGCGCTCCTAGGCAAGGTTCCGTTTACAAGATGGGTGGCATATACTTAATAAACAGTACTTATCCAAGCCTTGGCTTTTCTGAATCTTGACCAAATATCATTAGGAAATTTCGAAAGGGCAAAACGTCCTAGAACCCTTGTCAGTGCAAGTGACTTGCAAGCACTATCCTGTGCCTTTGGGTTCTTTTGTTAAGCGACTCCGCCCATTTGGCTTTAGAAGTTCTACACTCCAGCCCAACCCTCAGTGTATCCCCGGGGTTCTTTTTCAAGGCTACTCTACCAAGGAGGGCGGCCTGCATTCCTGTATTGCTTTGTGTATGTGTGTATTTGAAGGGATGGGGATCAGACCATTTGGGGTAACCCAAGGCCCCCCAAGGAGTGTGTTTTCCAAATAATTATTTCCCAAGAACAAGTCAATGATAAAGAAACTGCTAATTGCTGCTTTACAGTTCCTGGTTCTATGGAGGGGGTAGGCTATGGAAGGGTGAAGGCCGGTAGGTTAGAGAAGGCTTCCCACTAAGAAAAACATCCATGTAGGGATGGGGAGATGCGTTCCTGCCAGTCCTGTTGAGTTTGAGTCCATCTGGATTGTCCTGAAGCCTACTGCTTCTATTAGAATTTAATGTGGCCCTGGATCCCACTCGGGAGAAGCCTTAGTTTCCAAAGTCACTTTGTCTTGAGGCAACTCTCACCTTCACCACCAGGAGTTGCCCACCCCCAATCCTTTCTGTATAACTGCAGTTTCTGCAGTGTGGTAGTTGCTTGAGCATTCCTTAGGAAGACTGAGTGGGAAACCCAAGGTATAAGGCCCACCCAGAGAGATTTTGATTTTGTAGGCCTAGTTCAGAGTTTGATCCTGATCCATGTGGTTTCTGAGCACATCTTTAGAAACATTGCCCTAGATCAGTGGTTCCGAACCCTGGCTGCACGTGGGAATCACCTGGGAGCTTAAAAAAAAAAAAGTACCAGTGCCTGAGTTCTACCCAATAGATTGTGATTTAATTATTGTAGTTAACAGCAGGTACACAGGCACCTAACACAGTTCATAATTCAGCATCAGGGACCCGGGTCAGTTTATTTCTGGATAAGATCTTGATGCTTAGTCTCTAAAATTGTCTTAGCAATTTTCTTATTATGTTTCCTTACGTCTTGCAATAGGTGTTCATACTTCAGCATTAGGATTTTTGGTTTGTGAACTTTCTTCCATCACTTCTTAACTCACTGTCTCAGTCCGTTGTGTACACCCAGAGGATCTCCTGCAGAGTGTCCTTCCCCCTGCCACCCACCAGGGGGCAGGCACACTCAGTCAAATACTTGGGATGCTACTACTGTCCGTGCACATTGTCGCTGCCAGGGAAAAAAATTACTAAAAAAGAATGGGAATACAAACCTATTTAAAGAGATCCTAAGCTAATGACCATTTTTTGTTGTTGTTTTGGGCTTTGTTTTTGTTTTTTTGCTGCTGCCCAAGGATTTATTTCTAGGAAGGCTGTAGTTGGGTGGGTGGGTGCGTGGGTCTAAAGGATGTCACCATGGTTGAAGTCTTGCCCATAAGCCCAGGGAATGTTTTAGGAATTCCGGCAACTCCTTAGAGCAGTGAAGAGTGAGAAGAAGGTATGTGTGAGCACAGACAGCCACTGTGGCAAGAGGGACCCTTGCTTTCCAAAAGTGTCACACATGCCCCCCCTCCCCCCCCCGTCTCCACCTCACCAACCCCCCTCCCTCCAAAAGTAGTAAGAATAAGCCCCTCACAAATGCCTTGAAAGGCTTTTCCCCAACAGGTTATTTGTAAGGGTGCTATGTTCGGTGCTTTTAAACTACTACTGTGGCCTCCTCTTTCTAAGATGTGGTTTGTTTCAAGGAGATGAGGGAATAAGGAAAACAGACTGCTAGTTGAAGAGGTTTTGGGATCTTTAAAACGGGTTCTGTGACATGAGGTTTCTCCGTGATTCCGGAAATGCAATAAACGGAAATATTTTTCTGACCACTAAAGTGGAAGTTGCCTTGGTATTTAGGTGGCCTTCGAGGAAGCAGATGAACAAATGAACAACTTCTGGAAGAAGTTGGAACTATTTTTGATGCCTGTACGTGTTCATTGTAAAACTGATAAAAACTTCAAGAAACAGTAACGGGGGAGGTGAGAACGACACTTTATATCTCATTCACGGGCTTTCTCTGTGTTGTCTTCTTGGGATCGAGTCCCTGTGGTGTTCAGGGACCTGGAACATGAGGAGCTTGCCCTGCGTGCCAGGAGTGGATCTGCCGTGCCAGTCACGGAGCTGTGGAGTTAATCAAGCTCTTGTCTCTTCGCCCCAAATCTACCCTTCCGAATGGAACAGCACTGCCCCCTGCCAGGTGCTTCTTCCCGGTCGCTGCTGCCAGATGGCTCGCTCCGGGGACACTGCCAGGCCAGAGGACTTCTCCTACGCCCTCTTCCACTTCATTGCCCTGGCAACGGCCCTCTCCCTTAGCAGCAGGAGTTGGTTTGAGTCTAGCTTCTACACGCTTCCAGAACTGGCCTTACTCTGTGCCCCATTAGAGGTCTCAGCCCCAGCTAGCAGGGCAGGGCCCCCTCTCAGAGGTGTGCACCCCAGCTCCACAGAAGTGCTTCTCCAGGCCGCCGGGGGGCCTGCCCAGCATCAGCTGGGCAGCCCCCCTCCCGCCCCTCTTCCCCTGGAATGCTCCCTAGCTCCCTGCAGCTAAGTCAGCTGCGGCCCAGATGTCCTTATTGCTTGCTCAGTTCAGCAGTCCCTGTGTCACCCACGCATGATGGGACATTCTCTGTTAACAGGAGTGTGGTTTCTGGAGCGTCCGGGTAGCTCATTCAGTTGAGCATCCAACTCGTGATATACTGGGTCAGGTCGTGATTTCACAGTTTGTGACTTCGAGCCCCTTATGGGGGCTCTATGCTTAGGGCATGGGTCCTACTTGGGATTCTCTCTCCCTCTCTCTGTTCACACTCCTCAAAATAAATACATGTAAAAAAAGATAAAATGAGTGTAGTTTGTTTTCCTGACAGAAACTTCCTCAATGAGGCTAAAGTTTTAATTGGTCCTAATCTGTATCTATTTTGGTTTCAAGTTCTCAAAATACCTGTGTTGATAACTTTCTAATTACACATATTCTCTCAGTCCCTTTAATTGAAGCAAAGTTCGAATTGCCACCAGAAAGCAGAAAGGATCTACCTAATAGGGGGGCCAGTTACAGTTTAAGACGAGTCCAATGGTCATAAGCTGGATTCTCCATTTCTAATAACTCAGTCTGAATATTGGACAAGGAAGTTTCAGTGGATTAGTTTCCACAAAATGTGCTTATAAATATGTAAAGTAATACTCATAACAGCGGGTACATAAAGGAGACAGGTTTTCCAGATGTCTATATGAGCATGCGGAATTGAGAGACACGGTCAGGATGTTAGTGAGCAGAGGAAACCCCAACGTCCCAGGCAGTCAACAAAAAAGGAAAGATGAATCCTAAGGGTGGAACAGAGGAAGGACTGGGAGAGTGGCATTTTCTAGAAAATTAAAACAAAAATACTATTAAGAAAATATTGAGAGATGAACTGCAGTCTCTTAGGATATACTTTGTTTTCCCCACATGCAGAAAAATACGGATCTGCACCATACAGCTTACTCCTACAAAAGTGTGCAGCTCCCGTTTCTCTAGAAAACTCGAGTTGCAGAATCATCCTCTGGAAAGACCCTTGTGCCTTCAGTGCCTTACCCTGGCTGTCTACCATCTTCATGGTATTCACAACAGAGGAGATTTGCGTCCCCACTTGTCTGAGTAAATTAATCTACTAGGGCTAGCACCGAATACTGAGCAGACTCTGTCGTGTGCTTGGTGCAGAACTGAGTTATGGTTTTAGACCAGCACTTCTATAGATGAGCAGGGCGTCCCAGGTAGCCCTGCCGGATCGTGTGTTCTGTGATCGAATTTGTCCTGTCCCAGAATGGTTTGCCACCACTGGGCTGGCTTTCCGTGGCTTTTTTTTTTTTTTCCCCCTTTAGGGTTCAAAGATTGTATGAAGTGGAGACTGGGAACAGAATGTGTTTGGAACTAGATGCCCTTTAGGAATGAGCTCTCTAATAATCTTCTCTTTGTGCTAATTCTTATGTAAGGTGCTCAGGTTTTTGGCTCCGGAGACCTGTGGGTCCCAAGCTTCCCTCGCTACCTCTGCCTGATCTCTGTCTTGGTTTGAGAAGATACTGTGATTTGCTTTTTGCAGCCTATCCTCTTAGCTCCGGCTTCTGTCCAGATCCCTTCTCAGGAAATGTTACTCTGAGGAAAAGTTGACCTCCTTCCACACACCCAGGGACCCCGTTCACGGTTTTGTACCTACAGCTTTGAAGTGGTGGTGCCGTTATTCTCGACTTCTGTTTTGACTCTGGGTTTTCTGGTCTCCTGATGGACGTGAGCATATTGCTCACGTACTCGGTGTAGGAGGTGTCTGAAGTGACATCTCCCTGAAGGATACTTGATGGCGCTACTGTGGCCTTTAGCCACCTTGTGTGACCTAGAGAGTGACCCCCTAACATCCAGGTCTCTGTTGCCTCACTGACTGTCAGAGCAGAGGGTGAGACCTGGCACCCCAGATTTATAGGGCCCAGCAGACCTCTGCCCGGCCCCTGTTTACGTGGGCATGAAAGGTGGGGGTGATCGTGCCGAGAGGACTGCTCTTCAGTGTGTTCCCCTGAGCTCCCCTCCTCCTGGGACCTTGAAGTGACTTCAGGCAGCATGATTTAGTGGAAAGTGCTGGACTCCGGAAGACTCGGTAACTTTGAACCGGTCTTCCAGCCCCAGAAGCCTCTATTTTTTCACTTTGAAAAAAATGCCCACAGTTATACCAGCTCCCAGAAGGCCTGCAAGGGTTAAGAGGTGGTAGATATGGAAGGGCTGCGTGAACGCAATGGACATTAGGTCTGTGTTAGTCACGCTGCCTTGCTGGGTGTGGGATGGCGTGTGAAGACGCTGTGGCTTTGGGAGACCGCCCGGCATCCTGTTACCATCCTCTCTCTCCCCCAGAGCGTGAAGGGAGAGGCTGAGCTCAGACGACTTGGCCTCAGTGCTGACAGAGTCCGCATGCTGTCACTCAGAACCCTGTGAGCACTTGTGCCGTGTTGTCGGACCTGGGTTGTGGGGCTGAAGAAAAGCTCCTCACATCCTTAAAGGTCTTGCTTCAGTTGAGGATATATCTGTGGTGGAATGGCTCCCCAGATATGGCTTTGATGTAAGTTAGGTTTCACTCAAATTAATTTTTATAAATTTTTGTTTATTTTTGACACAGAAACAGCACAAGTGGGGGAGGGGCAGAGAGAGAGGGAGACACAGAATCTGAAACAGGCTCCAGGCTCTGAGCTGTCAGCACAGAGCCCAACGTGGGGCTCGAACCCACGGACTGCGAGCTCATGACCTGAGCCATGTCGGACACTTAACTGACCGAGCTAACCAGGCTCTCCTCACTCACGTTAATTTTTAAGAAACCTTTCAAATAGAGAAAACGTTATCTAGAAGAACATTTTAAATAGTTTTAAAATCCTGTCCGGAAAAGTTTCTGTTTCTCCTGTTGTCTCCTCCCATGGATTTGTTTTAAGGTTCTTTGTCTTGGCCCCAGTTGATCATCTGGCATTATTGTAGGGAACCTGCCCTCCTACTTGGATGACTGACTAAATGCCTGGCCTCTGAATCCTGAGAGTGTCTCCACTCGTCTTAATCAGCCAGCTTCTGCCTTTGTGTGGCCTGGACTTGCCTGATTCCCAAGGTTCCAACTGTCATTTCACCAACTCCATCCTTTCCTCACTCTAAACCCACCTGTTCATCCTAGTCCATTCAGTGAATGGCCATTTGCCTGTCCCTTTCTTCCATCTGTCTCATTCTTCTCTTGCTAGCCCCTCAGGCCTGAACTCCAGAGCCTACCATCTCAGCTGTTTGTTCACCAGTGTGTCCGGAATCCCTTGACTCCCTTCCCCTTTTTGATCTTTACCCTGCCCCTGGGCCCCCTGAGATAGAATTGACATACCCCCTTGCCCTTCTGACTTGTTGTCTACCACTGTGCTGTCCTCTCTCAGCCGCCGCCTCACCGCCATTTCTACTGACTAGGCCATTGAGAATCACTGGAGGAAATCCCATTCCTGGGCCAGATGTTTCTAGTGTAGATGTTGATCAAATGGAATTTCCCCAGCCCTTCCTTACAAGTCCCCATTTATCCACACTTTTCACACTTTTCTCTCCTTTTTCTGGCAAAGTGCTGTGTCCTTCCTGGGATCGGCCTCTCTACTTGGGCACCCAGGTATCTCCCTCAGGGCCTCACAGTTGACTGTGAATGCTCTTCCCTGTCTTCACTCTCTTTCTGTAGACTGTTTTTCCTTCATCCATGAACCGCTTAACTTTTCCTGAAGCTTATGTTTGCAAGAGCCTCCCACTCCCATCCCCTCAGCCCCAGATTTCTCAGGAGGCAGCTTCGTCAGCCTTGTTCGTTCTTCACCACCTTAGCCCTCTGGCCAAATGGCATCCTCTCTCAAGTGTTTTCACTGGCACTGTTCTCTCAAGTCAGCAAGGACTGTCCTAGTTGTCAAAAAATACTTCTCAACCTCTCTTCTGCCTTCGACATAGCCATCCATTCCAGCACCTCTCAGATGGTCCATTTCTCCTGAGTGGATGGATGGGGAGGGATCTTTTCTCCCTTGGTTTCCATCACATGGTACCTTCTTTCACCTGCAGTCTCTGACCACTCTTTTTCAGTTTTTCTCTCCTTCCTTCCTTCCTTCCCTCCTTCCTTCCTTCCCTCCCTCCCTCCTTCGCTCCCTCTTATGTTTTGGGTTTCCCCACCTTGGTAGAATGATGAACATCGAGGGAATCTTAATTGAGGAACTACTGTATGACAGATGTTGCCCTTCAGGTAGTGGAACTACAGTTCTTTACAACATTCACATGAGGTATTTGTTTTTGGTCCCATTTTTAGAAAAGAAAAGAGAATCCTCTAAACTTTTGAGAGAATTGAAGAAACCCATGTAAATGAGAGTCTGTGGAAGAGTAGAGGCTTGAATCCTGTTTGATTCCCAGGCCTGTGCCTTTCCTGTGGGACTCACACAGGACTCCGGTGGGGATCACCTTCCCGTTTTCCACAGTGCCTAGCCGCCACCTCATAGGTAGCGGATATCCATTAAATACTTGCAGAATAAATCTGTGATACCATTTGTTCCTGTGGCTTTATTCGTCTTGCGTTTTTAAAAAATATTCTGAAAGAAAAAGAATGAGAATGAACAGGAAGGGGGCAGAGAGAGAATATCCCAAGCAACCTCCGCACTGTCAGCACAGAGCTCCACACAGGGCTCAACCCCATGAACTGTGAGCTCATGACCTGAGCCAAAACCAAGAGTCAGATGCTTAACCCACTGAGCCACCCGGAGGCGGCTGCATTTTTTTTTCCTTAAAAAAAAAAAAGTTGGGGTGCCTGGGTGGCTTAGTCAGTTAAGCGTCCAACTTTCGCTTAGGTCATGATTTCGTGGTTTGTGGGTTCGAGCCCCGCGTCGGGCTCTGTGCTGACTGCCAGCTCAGAGCCTGGAGCCTGTTTCAGTCTGTGACTCCCTCTCTCTCTGACCCTCCCCTGCTCATGCCCTCTCTCTCTCTCTGTCTCTCCTAGAAATAAATAAACATTAAAAAAATTTTAAAATGTTGACTCAAAGTAGTATGTGTTTGATATAAATACAAAGAATAAAAGCATGTTATAAAGTTAAAAAAAAAAAAAAGGGGCTCCTGGGTGGCTTAGTCGGTTAAGCGTCCGACTTTCACTTAGGTCATGATCTCACGGTTCGTGGGTTCGGGCCCCGCGTCGGGCTCTGTGCTGACTGCCAGCTCAGAGCCTGGAGCCTGTTTCAGTCTGTGTCTCCCTCTCTCTCTGACCCTCCCCTGCTCACGCTGTCTGTCTGTCTGTCTGTCTCTCTCTCTCTCCCTCTCTCCCCTAGTAATAAGTAAAACATTAAAAAAAAAAAAGAATTCCTGCCCTCCTTTCCTCGCCCCTCCCACTCTCAAGGGGTGGTGACAACTATCCTTTTTACACTGATGTCCAAGTTTTCAATTTCAGTCCCTAGATTCCTCTTGAGTTTCACAATCTAATCTCGGACTGCTGTGTCCAGATGCCGATTTATAGGTATTTATGTTTTTTCCATAGAGCTGTCTGTACTCGTGTGTTTCAACTATTTGGAATTGTTTTGGATAGGGGCAGACGCGAAATCAGCCCATTAACCAGTTAGCCTCTCTTCCCACTGGCGCTGTTGGCATGTCTGACCCGCTGGCCCCTCAAATTCATATTCTTCAGAATTACACTCCTTTTTGTTTCTTCCCCCTTCAACTCTGTTTCCTGCGCCTTCGTTGTGATACCACATCCTGTTCTCCTCGTCCCGGCCCCCCTCCTCCTGTCGTCCAGTGCACTGGCGAGGCTCACCGCAGTGTATTCTGCTGCTGTTGGCGTTTCAGCCTGGACACGTACCCTGGCCCCCTGATGACTGCCTTCCTCTCTAACTCCACTCTGTGGAGACCTGGCTTCCTAAAATATAACAGTCATCGGCGTCCCTTTGCTGCATGGCCACATGCACAATTTATCTTCATATGCCGGCCACATCTGTGTCTAGACTCGCCCTAAATTGTTATTCATCTACTGGTGTTTACGCTTTACTCTTTGCTCAGAATGCATCCAGCATTCATGGCACTGGTCAAATGCAGCCCCTTCCTCAACGTCCTCCTGAGATGCCTCCAATTCTCCAGGCCAAAGAAGCTCTCGCTGTCCCCCATGCTGTCGTGGGTGTTCTTTATTCTCAATCTTAGCACTTGGTCCAGTTTGCCTGGTATTGTGTGTATCTACATCTGTTGCCTCATTAGACAGTGATTTTTTTTTTTTTTGAAAGGACTGGTTGCAGATAAATGCTATTTTGTTTGTATGTAGTTAATTCCTTAAGTCAGTGCTATTTGGATTTATTTTCTGGAAACTTTGATTTGAGACCTTAAAATGGATCAAGTCTGTTATTTTCACAATCAGATAATACACTTCAGCAAGTTCATCTCTGAAAGCCCCAATAATCTATAAAAATGGAGGTCTATGCTGAGTGGTCTAAATATGTTCTTATCAATTATCCGGCAACTTCTATACCTTTTTGGATCTCTACAGTTACCTGTGTAAGAGGTTTTAGGATGGCCATAAGATGCAGCCTGCCATGGCCTCAGTGTGCAAACTCTCAAATGCCTCAAGAAAGGTACCATTAACGGGGCGCCTGGGTGGCTTAGTCGGTTAAGCGTCCGACTTTCGCTTGGGTCATGATCTCGCGGTTCGTGGGTTCGAGCCCCGCGTCGGGCTCTGTGCTGACTGCCAGCTCAGAGCCTGGAGCCTGTTTCAGTCTGTGACTCCCTCTCTCTCTGACCCTCCCCTGCTCACCTGTCTCTCTCTCTCCTAGAAATAAATAAAAAAATATTTAAAAAAAAAAAAAAAGAAAAAGAAAGGTACCATTAAAAGTATTGGAAATATTAAAGATTTTAGTTCTTAACAGAAACACTTTCAACAGGGTCTTTTTTTTTTCTTTATCAAGCTATTGGAATATAAAGTTTTTAAATACTTTAACTTTTAATTTAAAAATCTGGTAGTTTGGGGGGGCGCCTGTGTGGCTCATCAGTTAAGCATCTGACTCTTGATTTTAGCTCAGGTCATGATCTCACAGTTCGTGAATTTGAGCCCTGTATTTAGCTCTGTGCTGACAGCACAAAGCGTGCTTGGGATTCTCTCTCCCCTCTCTCTCAGTCTCTCTGCCTCTCTCCAGCTCTTGCGTGTGTGCTCTCTCACTCTCTCTCAAAAAATAAACTTAAAAATTTGATAGTTTTTAGAAATGACGGGTGGATAGTTTACTGCTCTCATGAAAGGAGGCTGGAGGAGCTTTACCCTCAAACTCAGCTGACTTTAGACGACATGTTGCATGACAGTTCAAGGCCCAGCCTCACCCCCAGAGGACAGGTCTCCTTTCATGAATTATACTTAGGCTACGCCTTGCAGTAAAAGAATGGGAAAGGTTTTCCCGTTTTTCACTAGGACCCTCCAGTTTTATCCTACTGGTCTACCTTTTTGGGGAGAGCACTGGGTGGAAGGTGAAAGAAGGAATGTATGTCCACACTGCCCCCACCTCCCGTTCCCTATGTTTGAACAGTACAAATACTTCAGTGCCTTTTAAGGTGATGACTTTACGTGCGTTTAAGACAGATATAATTGACGTATTGCTGTCCAGCAGTGCTGGTGTTAATGTAGACGAGAAGCTCCTAGAAAATCCTGACTCTTGTAGAATGAGCACCACAGTGTCCAAATAGGCAGCTTCGACAGTTTGTAGTTTGATTTTTTCCCCCCTATGGGGTGAGCTCTAGCCACATCACTTATCAGCTGGGCATTAGATTTGAGGGTCTGGGGAACCTTTTGAAGCATGGTGCCATTTCACTGCCATGCTCTCTATTCCTAAATCTTGTAGGTGAAAATAATCAGCCTCCCCTTTTATCAATGAAATGCCAAGGAGATGACTGAATTACGCTGTCTCTTAAAGTTTTTGTCCACAGGACACCTCAAGTAAGGGAATGTCGTCTCTCAGAAACGTGAGAATCATTTGGGTTCAAGAGAAACTTGCTTCCAGCCTTTCAGGATTGAGCTTTCAGTTCAGCTGGGTTCATGTGTACTTCCCATCCTCGGATATATAAAATTGGCTTTTAGAATTTATTTTGTTGATGCTTCTGCGTAGAAGGCGTATTTTCCAAGTCACTTGGATTTCTCCGGACTTTTCATTGTTCAGAATTGTTTCAAACTTCTAAACAGAAACCATTACTGAGGAGACGCAAGTGCACACACACATGCTTCTGGCCAAATAAGAGAAAAATTACTACTTTGGGCCCCTGTGACCTTTTTTTGGGGGGGGTGGTGGTGGTGGTGGTCTTGTAAGCTTGACAGAGACTTTTTATTAAATGTGGTTTGTTAATATCTAGTTCTTTGTGTGAAATTCATGCTTAAGAGTGGGCTTGTTTTGGATAGATTTTCTCTTAAACCAGCTGGGCTCTTATTAACCCTTGTTTGAAAGATGAGAGAGTGTGTGTGTGTGTACACATGCCAGCTTTCTTGAGTAGTTTTTTCAATCCTAAGATTTGAAAGAAAAAGAAAGAAAGATTGCTTAAGTAGGAGGACAAAAGAACGCTCTCCTAACTGAGCTGGAATTGAAGTTTATGTTTCATTTAAAATGACACATCAGCAAATCCCTCTTCAACTACGTTGCATCAAGGTGCATTTTCCCTTCATTCTGGGCTTTGGACACAATTTGCCTGGACATCTTCCCAGGAAACCCCCTGTGTAAAACCCCTATTAAAGCAAAGTCATTATAAAATCATTTCATTTTCGTAATACTTATCTTCTGACTTACGTGAAATGTACTACAACTCTGGAGGTGTGTATTTTGGGTCTTAACCTTACAAAACAAATGAAAAGGGAACACAAAATTCTCCTAGATGCCCAAGCTGATACAAAATGCAGATAAAAGGTAGTGATTCTTTCCTTCCAAATGGTGAGGCAATTTGGGGAAGGAAATTAGACTTTGAGCAGCAAGAAATGTTAGATTTGGGGGGAGGGGCTGGTGGAGAATGCTTTTCACTGCCCTAAATTCTGGAATTTTATTCAGAATTAAAGAAAAAAAAAAACCCGCAGGTGTCTACATTTCACTCCTAGGACTTACCCATCTTAGTGCTGAGGCTGGAGTCAGCGCCCTGGGTCTCCCCAAGACAGGGCGGGGAATTCACACAGCATGGCTTAGGCTTACTGGCCACCATTAGTTCCCCAAACTAAACAAAGAATAAAAAATTACATAATGTGCATTGTTTCTTATCTCTTGCTGGAGTCCATTGCTGATTTCAGAGGGAAATTGAATGGGGTTTACTGCTTTGTGTAATTACAGAATAAACCCCATTTAATCACATTAGTAAACATGTAGCAAAGTAGAACAGTTGCCAAATCTCTGCTTTTTAAGGTCTCCTAGTACCTAGAGTGCCTTGAAATGTGGGATGGGGATTAAAGGTGTTGATCATTGTATTCGAAATTAAGAAAGAAGAAAGTTTCTAATCTAAGGCCACTGGTGTCTGAATTCCATGCCAGAATATTTCAAGGCAACAAAACCTGTCAAACGGAAGCTTAAAGGGAGAACATGATCTAGGGGAGGAAACCAGCTGAATAAAGTTCAGTGGCACAGTCCACCTGGATCAACCATGGTACTCTGAAAAGCTATATTGGTCTCTGGTAGAAGCATCTAGGTTTCCTCCTTTCAGCTATAGCAAAGACAAAATGGAGGAGAGGGGAAGACAAAGCAATCCATATTTATACGTTAGATTGATTTCAAAGCCAGTTTTGGCGCTTATAGTAAACTTTTCCACACCTGCCAACCACAGATGTCTATGTATGGTAACAGGTAACTGGCTCTTGTGTCATATAATCTGAGACATAAATAACGAGACATTGTAATTACATGGCAGTTACCATACAGTTGAAGTAGTTACCTGGTTATTAGTACCCCATAAAATAATGTGATAGTGTTCTGTTTTTATAATCTATTGTAGGAATTTCTTCCCATACTTTTGAAGGTGATAATTTTGGTATGCTCTAGCATTCCGTGAGGGCACTACGATGAAAGGTGGTGGTGGTGATTTCAAAAGATCTGCCAAGTTATCTTCTTCCTGAAAAAATTCACGTGAAATCTAGAAAGGCTAATTTTGTGAGGTTCTTGATTTTTGCTAGATAGTCACCTATAGCTTTGAAAGAATAGTTGGTAGGAGGAAGTTTTTTTGGTCATAATATTTCCAATGTGGCCTTTAGAGATTCCTAAAGATCACATTATGAAATATTAGTTACTGTTATTCTGTTCTTTTTCCCCACTTTCTTCTTCTCTCCATCTTCCCACTCTTTATTTCTTTTGTTTCTTTTCTCCCTTCCTTCCTTCCTTCCTTCCTTCCTTCCTTCCTTCCTTCCTTCCTTCCTTCCTTCCTTCCTGTGACTATTGTCTTTTTTTTTCCTCCCCCAGAGAAACCAATACAGTCTATATATCACATTAGTTAAAAACAAAAACGAGGCTTATAAAAGGTCCTCCAAATAACCTGTATTCATTTAAACTGTAACTTAAAAAAGAGTTCCCCGTCTCTTTCTTTGGTGGATTGTCTTAGTTCCTGATTCTTGTTTTTTAAACAGGGAAAGTTTTAGATCTTCTTGGTTCAGCTCCTGTTGCCTGCAGTATACCTCACTGTCCTTCCCTACCAAAGAGGAGCATTGAATTTGAGATTTTGATGCTTTTATTCGTTTTTGTTTTGTTTTGTTTTCCTTCCACTCTGATCCTCTATATGTGGCTACTTTGCAAAACAGTTTTGTGCAAGCAGACGTGACTTAACTCCATTCCCTACGCAGAGAACTATTCAACTTTACTTTTATGTGTCTTGAATACTGCTCCATCTGAGACTGTGACGGCAATAAAGTATGCATGGCCAACCTTATTTTAATAGTGCAAGAGAGCTGCTTTTAATTAATAAGTGGATCTCTTTATGTCTGGGGATTTCGGTTTATTTTGTGGTTCTTTGGAGTTCTGCAATTATGTGGCCTAAAACGGCTAGCTGTGTTAGTGGAGACTAAATCCTTTTTAAAATCTGTCATTTACATGTTTTGTGTCTGTAATCTGTGTTTTTAAATTACTGTCTCTAAGCAGTAGCAGTTTTTCTCTAAAATGTTAAAATCTATAGCCCATAATTGTATATACTTCAGTCTAATGCAGCATCCATGAACACGGCTACAAGTTATTTAGAAGAACCCTCGTATTGTGTATTTCTCCACTTGACATAAACTTTGAAACCACTACGAGAAGTGGTCAAACTTGTATAAAGCCTCTAGTATGCATTTTTGAGGATTAAAAAGGTGTGCAAAGATTCTTCCATTCTGGTAGGGTTGTCTGATATGCGTGGATTTTGCTTTAGGTCACTCAAATCTAGGATTTCGGTGTGTACCATGCCCCCTCCCAGAGCGGCTTTATTGGTGCAACAGGAATCCAGAGCTAGATGCGGATCTGCAGGGACCTCCAAATACAGTGATTTTTTTGGGTAGTAATATGGATTGCATTTAACATATGAATGCTGACATCTAGGCTTGCTTATGCCAGCTTGTGATCAGCTTTCTTCATAAGATGTATCTCTCATGCAGAATTAGACAGAATATAATATTTTGTGGCATTGAAAAGCATTATCTGCATTCCATAGGTAGAGGCGTGATTGTTGTGTTGCTGGGTATTCAGTACGAAGTTAGTATAGTCTGTAGGTCACTATATTTTAAAATTTCAAAAATAAAAAAAAGCGATTCACACGTTGAAAGGAAAAGAAGTTATCTTTCTTTAAAGTCAGGGAAAACTGTGAGCGATCTAACTCTTCAGTTTTCTTTTTGGTTCCCAGTGCAAAGTGAACTGAAGGCTCCCCTTTGGTCAGCTGTGATGGTAGAATGCTCTGGCAGACACTCCGCCGGCACTCTTAAACAGTTGCCAGTAGATGGCAGTACTGTTCCACTACAACATTTTTAAATTCCTTTAGAGGCTGCTTAACATTAAATCCCCAGCCTAATTTTGAAAAAGCCTGATTAGCTACATTAAGCAATGTTTGGGTGATTTTTTTTCCCCTCCCTTTTTAAACTTCCCGAATTATAGCCACAGCCTGAAAGAAAGCCATTACTGCTAGACAACATGATTATCAGTTGTAATGTAGTCGGTCCAGCATGGGAATGGCATGAAAGTTGTAAACTATATTTGTAAAAAGTCTATATAAATGTATAAAATGGTTAACAAGCATGATTATGATTTCTCACTTATTTTGTCTCAACTGTTTTTCCTTAATTCTATCTAGGGTAACATCTGATCATTATGGTGGATCATCTGAGATGTGCATTTGTGTGTAACTGTTACTTCTTTTTATTCCTGTGGGTCTGCACATATGCTTTGCAAATGAAATATTTTTAATCCTGTTAAGATGTATGTCTTCGTGTATATTAACTAGCTTGTATACCAAAATAGCAAATATCTTTACAGTTTGTTTATTTGGAAGTTCAGAGTATAAGGCTATTTTTGGGGAAGGGTAAATTACCTTCTTGAAGTCTTTTTTTCTTCCTTTTTTTCTTTTTTTGCAGTTGTTTTACGGAAACCTGCAGTACAGAAAATTAGGCTGTTTTTTCTTTGTGATCCATATTATGTGGTAGTGATATATTACATAATAATAATGACCTATTTTAGGTTGAATATGAAATACCAATAAATAATCATTTAAATGGAAACTTGCACAGATGATTGGCAGAATGTATTTCCTGAGCTTCTAAAATTTTAAAACACATCTAGGGAAGATTTCATACTATGGCAGACTGAAATTGGCGATTTTTCCTTTTTAAGAAACAAAAGCATTGTTAAGAATATTCCATTTGAGAAGAAGATAAATACATTTTGTGAAATATTTGGTGAGACGTATTTCAAACTGAACTGAATTTTAGGAAAACTGGCTGAACTGTTTACCTTTCATTTTCTCTTTACTGAATTTGTATCTAGAATGGTAAAATGACTAATTATAGACTTGAGCTTTTCTTTTTTTCTTTCTTCGAGACATTATAAAAACTGGAATGTAATGTTTTATTTTTGGTTACCTTTAAAGGCTTTAGCAGGTAGAGTTTAGAGATCAAACATCTGCGTGGTGCTGAGTATTATAAAAGCCCTGTTTGCGTTACCTTTTTTTTTTTTTTTTTTTGCTTAGCCTGCGTGGATATCCCAGTAGTCTTAACCACTATATAGCCTTGAAGCTTGCAACATAAGCCACAGCCTGTGATAGCAAAAGCTCCTGGCGATATGGCTCGTAATTCTTGCCGGGTTTTGTTCCTATCTTTTTAATCCCATGACGCGATTAATGAATTTAAAAAATTTATTTGTGGTGTGTGTGTGTATATGCACGTATACACACATATGTGATACAGAAACAACTACTGTTGGAAAGTAAAACACATTGGTGGGAATTTGTATAGCTTATGCTAGGATGTATGAGACCTGGGGACATGTGTAGGGTCTCCCAGCAAACAGATGAATATACTAATAACACATTCCCAAGATAGCTCTTTAGTTCCGTACTTCTATCAGACATGAGCCATCCAAGAAGCAAAGAAACTGAAGTTTCTTAGAGTTGCTCACAGTGGAATGAAACCCTTCACAGCGTAGGAAGCGTTTCCTATCTCCCTGGGAAGTTTGGTTCACGGGGTGGTGAGGATTAAGCAGGGCCGGGAGGGTGTGCAATTGAAGTGGTGCCGTTGAGTGATACATTTTGAAAGAGTAGCTTAGTGTTTGGAAGGAATAACATATTGACCGAAAATTTCCTGTCAGTGAATTCATACAGGCCCGACTTCATTTCTGCCTTGTTTCAGTACCTTGGGAGAAGTCTGGATTCTCCCCATTTGACTAGAAATAGAGACTTCTCAAGCAGTGTTTCTCTCCAGCCAGCTATAGGATGAGGGTGGACCAAAAAAAAAAAAAAAAAAAAAAAATTGGCTTTGTTTCTATTTTATGCACAGCCAGACTTGCTCTTATGTTTGTAATATTTAAAGGAGTTCAATAGGAGGCCCTTGATTCTTTGATCTAATGCCACAGTGCTGTTTAATGAGAAAGGTTTTTAATATCGTGTGCAATATTGAAAATTTCTGCCAACTCAGACCAATATAATATAATGTTAGATTTACACCTTAGATCCCTTCTTTTATTTCTTGTCATGAATCTGCTGTGCTCCCCCCCACCCCCCCAGCTGAAACAGGTAATTACAAAGGTCCTCAGATCAATTTTTGTAAAGGGGCACCCTGACGGGTACCATGACTGAAGTGTGACATGAGCCTTTTCCAATACAATGGGTGGCCTAACATTCCTCTGGAAGCCCAAGCTCATTAAATATTCGGTTCCTTTTTTCCCCCCTCTCCCCCCTTCATGCACTTAGCTTGAGTCACACTAAGTCTGGGGTTTCTTCACTGAAGACTTAGGAAAATTGCTTCGAGTTCTCAGATTGAATTTTTTATGTGTATGACTTCATGATAGCATTAGCATGTGCTTTGATCCATGTGTGAATGGTGCTGGGTCGGCGCTTATTGCCATATCCAGATGGTGTTACAGGGAACAAACAGTTGTGTTTTAGGATTTCTCAATAGACTGTCTAGACTGGCCGTGCAGCAGACAGATACAGCCACCCATCAAATTAGCGTTTGTCAGATTTATGGTAATGGTTCACCAAAGCCTTCCTGTCATTGACATTAAGATTTACGCCTCTAAAGTTATTTTGTCTTCCACAGAATATAGCTTGTGATTGCTCGGATTTAAAAAAAAAAAAAAAAAAAGTTTAAGACCGAAAAGTCTTACTGAATGTGAGCTGTTTCTGAATGAAAAGAAAACGATAAAAGGAATTACACAGTGGCTGTGGCTCAGGGGCCGTATTGATTAGGGAGAGGTACCCTTCTCACCCCCACAGTCCCGCAAGTGATAAGAAGGATGTTCTGTTCAGGTCAGTGTCTCCCATTTGCCCTTGTTGGAAAGAAAAACATGTATGTGGGTGACTGTGGCCAGATTCTGCTCTTTCATGTTGTTACTCTGGAGTAATGTGATCTCCTGCCCCAACGCGGTGGGAATAACCTTTTGACAGGCAGTATGTCCATTCTCAGTGGAAATGTTTTCCCAAGTCTGGCCAGGCTGCCTTTGATCATACCTCCTTCCAACGTGAGGTCACAGCTACTATGCTGTGCAAGAGTCACCAGTTCCTGCGTGGAAAGCGAGAGACGTGAGGGTTTAGAATAAATAAATAAATATGACCCGAACCCTCTTAAGTTCTCAGTCACTGGAGTGATAAAGTTGGGAGTAGGGAAGCGCCCACGTAGAGCACTCAGGACGTTTCAGGTTAAACTTCGTGTGTGCGCCTTTTTGCATAAATGGATCACACTATGCATTTCACATGTTTTGTCCAAAGCAGTTTGAGTAGCGAGGGTCCGTCCCATCCCTGGCATGCTGAGGCATGTCTGAAAATGTGTTTTCCCATTGTATGTTGGTGCAAATGACAAATGGTGAAGAGGCTGGGGGTTGATTAAAACTCCCAGACGGCCATGGCAGACAATATATAGGGAAACAGGCTTTGCAGAGGTGAAAAGCTCCAGCATTTTTCAAAGGGAGCTCTTTCATCTGTCTGAGAACAGGCATTTGGGGAAACCCCTGCTAACCCCTTTGGTATGTCAGGATTGGGAACTGCTGCCTGGTCTGTTACAGGGCAGAATCCTCACGCGCAGCGTATGTCTTACCCAGCTGATGGCTGGTGCAGAGTGATCTCCGTTACTGAATAAAGAGTGGTATTAAACGTGCATGCACTGAAGACTCCCTGCTAACTTCCAGTAGCTCCTGCGTCTCTGAGGTAGTCTTACCCTCCCCAGCCCCCCCTTCCTGCCTGCCTTCTTCCCCCTTCCCCTTCCTTTTGCCCTTGTGCCATACAGCAATCATTTGATAGCCTCTCTTTTGGTCTCTGTGTAAAAGTCTTCTCACTCACACATGTGTTCAAATTTAGTGATAAGTGTATTTTAACACTGTAACAACAGCAAAACGACGTTGGTGTGTTATTTCAGCACTAATTACAAGTCACGTTCTCTCCGACGTAATGTGGATTTTCAGTTCCACCCGGTCTCCAAGTCTTTAAATATTGAATTAAGTACACTAAACTAAAATAATGTTCTGTATTAAATCAAGTATTCAAGCGTTGACTTAGTTTGGAGTATATTTTTTGTATGGAGTTATGACCAGCTTATTGAGGAGAATTTCTCTCTGTTGTGTTGATATAAAACTAGATTTCTCAGAAAAACATGGGGGCATTTTTGCTAAACAGAATTTTCCTCCAAAGCTTCCTTGCTCCATCCCTCCTGGTCTCTTCCTTTCTTTCCTGTTTTGCTCAAGTAGCTAAGAGTTATTCATTTGGATTTTTCTTGCAAAGCATCCTTCTTAAGGACTCCATGATTTTTACTTCCTTCTGATTAATGTATTGTTAAAAGGGTGATCATTTGAGCAGTGCCTCCAAAGTAAACCTGATTGCTGGGTAACTGGCTCGGTCACTTAAGGGTTAGACTCTTGGTTTCGGCTCAGGCCATGGTCTCATGGTTTGTGGGTTCGAGCACTGACAAGACAGCCCGGAGCCTGCTTGGGATCCTTTCTCCCCCTCTTCCTGCCCCTCCCCCACCCACTTGTTCCCTCTCAAAAAAGAAAAACTTAAGGCAGCAATCAGATTTATGTTTTATGTCTTTTGCAATGTTTAATCTGAGTTAATGGCAATGTGGGAAGGGGTTATGGTGGGGGGGCTTCTTACGTTAGTAGTCTGTCTAGGACAGTTACCATCTTGGACTTGAACTATTTTAAGTTTGTTGTAAGAAACCGTATAATTTTTACAAGACACATTTATAGTGTTTTTAAAAAGTTAACTGCCCTTCTTACACGTGTGTTTTCTTAGAAATTGGAAGGGTTGAACGGAATGACAGTCTTTTAGCAATGTGTGTGAAGCATTGTTTGAATAAAATCCTTTTTCTTTAGTTTAAGACTACTCTCTCTGAGCATCTTCCACATTCACGATTTAGGGTTTGCTGTTTTCAAATGAACTGTTGACTGTATACTTTATGCTATATTTGCTTCGTCAAATAGCATTGAAAGAACTCCTAGGATGTTAGACCTCCAAGGGCATCTTCTTGAACAATCTTGCTCTTCAGGTGGCAGATAGAGGCATGGCTAGGTCAAGTGTTTTTGCCCCAAAGCTGGGCTGTAGGACTGTCATTCAGGTTGTCAGTCACTGCTTCCCCATTAAAACACTATTTTTAGGGAGCCAGAGATAGACTGACTTTGATTCCTCCCCACCCCCATCAGACCTGCTTAATCTTAATCTCCGTTCGATTAATTAGTTCAAACCTAAGAAAGCATACTTTTTGAGCAGATTATACCAATAGAGAAGAAACAAAAAATAAAGTCCAGTGTGACAAATACTGTTAATTGTCTACCCTGTAGTCATTCATCCATTTTTGGTATGAGAACCCTTGTTTTATTTGAGGTAGCAATGTGTCTAGACCTAGGCAGTGGATCATGATTTGTCTAAGATGCTTCCGACTCTTAGGTTGTGTCCGTATGTGTTGCTTTGTTCTGGCCAGCGATGGGGGTAGTGGTGCTGTCTGCTTGAGGTGCTTTTGGGGAAACTTGTGCTTTCTTATGAAAGGGACAGATGTGTTTGCCTCAGTCCTCGCCCACACCCCCATTGCTGTTCTCTTACCTTGAACCTGGATATCACATCTGGAACTCCTGTACCCTTCTTGCTACCTTGGAAGTTTGCTTTTTTTCTTTCCTTTTTTTTTTTTTTTTTTTGAGTAAGTCCTCTCTCTCTCTCTCTCTTTTTTTAATGTTTGTTTGTTCGTTTGGGGGGAGGGGTGGAAAGAGACTATCCCAAGCAGGCTCCATGCTGTCAGCACAGAGCATGATGGCATGGCTCAGTCCCATGAACTGTGAGATTATGACCTGAACCAAATTCAAGAGCTAGATGGTTAACCGATTGAGCCACCCAGGCACCCCAGTCCTATCTCTTTGCACCAAGCATTGTTATTTTGATTAAACTGGTGGTTGGCAAGTTACCCTGTGGGCTGGCTTCCCTTTTTTTTTTTTTTTTTTAAATAAATGATGTGTTATTGGGACACCATCACACCCATTTGTGCTTTCCTGCTACAAAGACAGAGGTGACTAGTTGCCACAGACACTGTTTGGCCCACAAGCCTAAAATGTTTACTCTCTGGCCCTTTTAAGTTTGTGGATCCTTGGTTTAAAGCACTGTAAAGTGAGTTTTCGATTACTTGCAGCCAAACACATTCCTAGTAGATTCAACCAATAACCAAAGATCTCTGAACACATTTGTGACTTATAATAGCATTTCCACCTGTTCAGATTACTTGTCTGGTTAAACAGGTCTGCTCTGGATGATCATGTTCCTTATTTTGGGTTTTGTCCACTAATCTCTATGTCTTTATTTTTACTTTTTTTTTTTTTAAGATGAGAACATAAACATGTTTCACTTAAGTGCAACCTAAAACTTACATCAGCTCTTGTTCCACTGTTATAACTGTCTAAGGACTTGCTCTCTGGAGCATCGGTAAGGAAGAGTTCCCCGGTTTTCGTTCAGTGAATAGGGTCTGTTGACGAATTTTAGTCTTAACTGGTATGACAGCTCCCTGCCAACCCCCCACAACTTGTTGCCCTCTGTGATCTAGTAGGACAAGAGGAAAACTGGTAATAACACCCACTCTATGATCGTATGCCCCACTTGGTGCAAATCAAGCCAGGTCACTAACCCGATATGGGAAGGTAACTTGGAAATACATTTCTGGTTTCAGTAACAGCAATAATTGGACCATCTGTCTTTTGGCAATAAACAGAAGCCTAGTTTGATTTTGCATGAAGATAGAACATCCATTTATGTGTGAATACAAAGATAAAAGTTACCTAATAAAAAACATTCTGGTTGCTAGAAAGTCTCAGGTAGTACTTATATTAGGAGACTCTTGATTAACCAGGCATCTTGTTAACTGAGTTAACTTCTTTATGCCAGTTTTATATCGATAAGAAAGAGATTGGATTATATGTCCAATATTATATATTTTTAGGGTCTCTCCAATTCTAAGATGATTATACTTTGGGAAATACTTCAGAGCTGTTGGAAGCTATTTGGGGATTAGTCAATTCAAATAACACCACAGTAACAAAACTCTAGGGGAAAACTGAGATACTTAATCAGAATGACCTTTTAATTTTGAAGCTCTTGCCTCAGATTTTGCCATTGCACAAGTATCCTTCAGTGTCAGAGGAATTTTCTTGGGATGAAAGCTTCTGGGTGAACTTGGGTTCTATAGAGGAGATGTGCAGTGCTGTATTTTGACAATCAAATACAAATGTATTTCACAATACATTAAAAAAAATTAAGACCTTGAGTTCCTTTAAACCACAGTCTTGAAAGTATGTATTTTCAAGGAAATAATGGAAGCAAATTAGTTGGAAAGTCCATGGAATACAGTAAAAAATGGATGATACCAGTATGTGATCATTTCAACAAAAATTCTCTTACCTTGCTTAAGAAAGGACACTTTCTGAAAGATAAAATATAAACAGGACATTTTATGATTATAATACCTGTGTCATAGAATCTTAATACTATTTTGAAGTAGGTACATTCGGACATCTGTTGCTTTTTAGTAAGAACGACTTCATAACAGAAAAACCCTTGTTTTGTGAATTAATGCTTATTGTGTCTCTTTGGCTTTTCAGTTTACACGGAAGGAATAAAGGAATAAACATTTTGGTGCAGGGTTCAAGGTAAATGTTAAGAGAAAACAAATGACCTTATTTCTACAACTTAGTTCTTTGAAAAAGGAAAACAAAAGGCGGGGGCTAAGTAAAGTATGTTCTAATTAATACTCTATAATGCCCAGACTCACTGTGTATCTTTATACTTTTAAGAGAAATTTGTGATGTTAAAAAAAAAAAAAAAAAGATGATAGTTTGACTCCTTTGAGGAAAAAGGTGGGTTATAAAATAAATGAAAGTTAATAAATAAGAAAGGATTCTAGCTTAAAAGACTGGAGGAGTGTTGACTTTGCAAAATGACTGTTCATAAATTAGCCTTTATGTATGCAGTGTATCTGGTCAGTATCCAGGTCCTAACAAATGATTGGAGGTGAATTTTTTTTTCATGAAATGTGCTTTCAAAGAGGACCTCAAAATTATCACTTAAAAACAATGGCATTGGGGCACCTGGGTGGCTCTGTCGGTTAAGGGTCTGACTCTTAATTCCCACTCAGGTCGTGGTGTCAGTGTTTGTGAGGTTGAGCCCTGCGTTGGGCTTTGTGCTGAGAGCACAGAGCCTGCTTGGGATTCTCTCTCCCCGCCTCTCTCTGCCCCTCTCCCGCTCAAACACACTCTCTCAAAATAAACATTAAAAAAAGAATGGCATTACTTGTGTTATAAAATCCAGGCACACAGATTTTTCTAATATTGTAAGGGATACAGTAGTGAATAAAGAATTCTATATCACTTTACTTAGTTTCTGTCCATATATAGCCCCCATAAGTTATTTGGCCATTTTAAGATTTTAAGCCCTATTTTTCTCCCCTTCCAATTCCCTTTAATCCTTCTCTAGTTTTCTTCACTTTCAACTACTTAGCTTTTTATTGTGTATATGTCTCCCTCTGTCATTCTAAATAATGTGCTTATATGGCTACTCCTTGATTTTTCAGTTTCTGGTATTATCTCTTGGCTTCTTACTTTGGAAGGGGAGAATTTAGCTTTTTTTTCCTTCCTCTCCTATGTCCCTCCCTCCCCATCCAACCCTCGCCCTCCCTACTTGCCCTTACTCTGCCAGGATGATTTCATTTGGGGTAGACCCATGAGTTCACAGCATAATGCCTTGGTAAATGCTGTTCGTAGCCGTCATGAAGTATATTGAGATGACCTCTTCCTCAGCTCCTCTCCCTGGAGTTACTGTCCTGTTCGGTCACTTAGTTAGCTGTATCGCTGTCCATTCGCTTCCCCGTATCCACCCCCACCCCTGGTTGTGCAAGTTTCCTTTTAATAATTTCAAACAGGTGTGCTCTGCAGCTCCATCTGGTCCTCTTCGGGGGGAGGGGGCTCTTCCAGGGCTTCCAGTTAGTCTGCTCCCATTTGGACTGGTTGGTGTCCAAGCTGCTGCATGGCTGCCCCCGCCCCCCCCCCCCGACCCAACTCCCTGCCCCAGGCCCCCCGAATTCTCATGCCAAGGAGACCCCTGTCGTCTCATGTAGGATTCTTGCTGGCCTCCAAGGTTCGCTGTCTTGGCTTACTCCAGGGTGCATTGCAGGTCAGGTTTTTGACATTTTGCTTATCAAACTCATGATTGATGGTCTAATCGGTGCAGAATTCTAGGTTGGGAATAATTTTCCCTCGTGGTTTTGAAAGTATTTCTCCATTTGCTTCTAAGCTTCCAGCTTTGCTCTCCAGAGGATCCATGTCATTTTGATCTTGAACTCTTTGTATCTGATCTGTTTTTTGTAGTGGTGGTGATGGTGATTTTAGCTGTTGTTGTTTTCTGTTTGTTTTAGAATCCTGTTTGGAAACTCCAGGCTTAAATTTCATGGTTCTATCAGAGTGTGACTGTTCTCATAGCCAGATGTGTTAGGCCCTTTCAACTTAAAAACTCAAATCCTTTAGTTCTATGAAACTTTCTTGATTTTTTTTTTCCCCCCTCATTGGCTCTCCTGGAGTGATCTTCTAATTTTTGTAACTTGTAGTTTTCATCTCTTTGTCCTTTTGCTCTGTTTCCTGGGAGATGTTTTTTCATATTTATCTTAAGTCTTTTATTGCGTTCTAAATTTTTGCTCATCCGTTTTTTCCCCCTACTTCAACAGGTTTTGTCTCTTTTTTGTGTTGCAGCATCCTGTTGCTGTTCTTCCATGAATACGTTATCTTTTAGCTTTAGGTCTTTTTTGACGTTAAAAATATCAATCAGTTTTCATCTCCCTGTATAGCTCCGTGTATCTCAAGTTGCCTTTTGTTTCTGTTAGTTAGGTTTCTGTCTTTCATATTCATGGCTTTTTCTTAGATTCTCAATAATCCCCCCTCCCCCCCCTCTCTGTGCCCCTCCCCCACTCAGGCTCTGTCTCTCTCCATCTCTCAAAAAATAAACGTTGAAAAAAAAAAAACTTTCAAGCTCTCACTTGGAGAATATAAGGTTAGTTCTTAGTGCTCAGGGAAGCACAAAGGCCAAAAGGACCCAGGGAGCTAAGGCTTCACTGTGTTGAAGTTTCCCTTGATTCTCCTTTTCTGCATCTACCCCTGCTGTAAGCACTACCTGGTCTTCCTCCTTCAGATGCTGTGTTTTATCCTTGCCAGGGAATAAGCCCATAGTCTTCCACTGGGTAGACGGGAGCTGTTGCCCAGCTACTGAGATGGGGAAGCCGATCTAGAGCTGAAGTCCTTCTTTAAAGGACTTGAAACCAGTCCTTCTGTCTTCAGCCTCACCTTTCTTCCCCTGTGTAAGGGCTCTCAGGCTCCACCAGTTCCTGGCCTGCTCTGGAGTCCCGTGGGCTGTGTCATCTCACCTTTCCCCACTGCTTGTTGAGATTGAATTCTTCTGCTCTGCTGGGTCACAGTCCCCCACTCATTCTTCTGCTCTCTAGTTTCCCAAATGTTATACTTATTTTCTTTGTCTGAGTGTGTTTATATCTCTTTAATTTCTTAAAAATTTTGTCATGATTTTAGAACCATTGTGGGAGAAGGTGAAACTACAGAATTTTTATGTTCTGTCTACTACTTGAATCAGAAGTCTTTGCTCATTCTTCTTACATAGATTGTCTTCTCAACAGACAGTCTGGTCTGAAAGTAGATGTGCAGTATGAGCAATTCTATAGAACAGAAGGAAGAC
Source organism: Proteles cristata cristata (assembly GCA_017311185.1). NCBI lineage: Eukaryota > Metazoa > Chordata > Mammalia > Carnivora > Hyaenidae > Proteles > Proteles cristata. Next base: position 64,975 of record JAESUZ010004301.1, read on the forward strand.
CCAATAGAGGCCTAACTCAGTCTGTGTTTAGATGCTTGTGCCTTTCTTTTTCTTTTTTCTTTTTCTTTTTCTTAAAGAGCTTACACTGGGGTGCAGTGAAATGTGTCTTTCAGAAGGGTTTTCAGTCCACATGGGCTGTTTTCTTCCTTTCCCTGGGCATAAGACACCCCCACTCTGGCACATGGAAAGGAACCCTGGGCGTAGCAGTGTGCCCTATCTTGCTCACCTACTGATCAGTGGCTGTGAGTCCCTATATAATCTGGCCATGTGGTAGAGAGCATGGTTTCTCTGAAAACGCTCAAGAAAACATTACAGCATCTCATGCATGGGCTCCTCTCAGCTCATTTGAAGATTTTGGGGCTTGGTGGGATTAGGTGAGCTTTTCTAGTTCCAGATGGCTGTCACTTGAGAATTTTGAAAGTTGATTACATTATTTCCTACTGCTCCTTTTTTTCATATGTGGAATTTGGATATTCACTCTCTGAGATGCTGAATATAGACCCTTCTAGCTTATCTTCATGGGTCATGGGCAGACTTTGGTTCTGGTGTGTTCATAGTGGGGCTGCCCTTAACCTTCCCTTGGGTCTCTCTTCTCCTTTCCCAATGGCTATTTCATTACCACATGGGCCTTTTAAATTTCTATAACAAATCAACTCTTTTCTTCCTCAGGGCTTACACAACTACAGCACCTTCTCCATTCTTTTCCTTATTCTCTGTCTGGCTAACTCCTATCCATCTTTTAGGGAATATGTCCCCTCCACCCCCACCTGCAGGTGTATCTTCCTAAGTCCATCTAAATTGGGTTACCTCTGGCAAACTTTTAAAAGGCACCTGATTCTTTTCCTTCACAGTATTTCTCCACTGTCAGTATTCAAATGTGTGTGTTGCTCTTCGTTTAAGATTTAACTTCATCTCTGGACTATAGCTTCTGTGAAGGCAGAGGGCATGACTTCTTGCTCACCTTTTTGGCACTGGTAAGCTATTGGTTGAATGAGTGAAGAGTATCAACCCAGAAAGCTGATCCTACTGGCACCCTCTGTAAGGTGCATACTTGGGGCACTCCTAATGATGGTGTTTGAGAGGCTGGAATGTGCTGTTTTGCAACGGTAGGTCTTACAGCTGCATATAAACGATAGAATTGCTAGGATTAAATGAGCTTAGACCTTGGGCCAGTTAATTTAAGAACTCCTTGTCTATTACTCCCACTACTTGGTTTCCTCTCTTTTTCCTATTTAGGTCTCATAATTTGGTGCTGTTAATCGCAAGTCTCCAAAGAACATGCAAATGTGGGAGCAATTCCTTCTGTTCCACTAGATTTTTTTTCCCCCCAGTGTTCACCAATGCTCAGGTTTTTCATTCTCCAGGAAATCATGAATTTGAGGAAAGAAACAGGAAGTTAACAGGTATCTCTAAAGGCCGTTTCTGGAGACCGTCTTGTTCATGTCTTTGTCCAGAAGTTCCTAGATGACCAGGTCCTGACTTTCACGAATTCAGTTCTCTGTGGGAAAATTGCAGCTACTTACCAGTTACCTAAATACAGTCGTGCTCAGATAAGGGTTGTTGAACGGTTAATCACACATAAGATACCAGGTTTCAGCTCCCCGCTGGGTGCCAGATCTAACAGTTTCAGTAGCATGTCCCTCAGTTGCTGGAAGTTTCCACCTTGTAGTCAAAGAACAGCTCTTCAGAATGTCAGATGGGCCAGCCGGTGAAGATGGACCGTAATTCTGGGCGTCTGGTATTTTGGGATCTTGGGCCAGTCCCTCACCTTGTGTTTAGAAGAAACAGTGTAGAATAACTGTTAACCACTGTTTTTTCCCTGAGAGGTAGTACAGTGCAGTGTTTAATTTGCTTGAAAGCATATTAGACCTGGGTCCAAATTCCAGGTTGTGTTAGCTGCGTAACCTTGGGCAAGTGACCGTGCTACCTTGCGGTGTGCTTCAGAGTCACAGGGGCTGATGAAGTACATACCTCCCAGGGGTGGTGTGACGATCAAATGTGATAATTCTCCCAAAGTGCTTGGAAAGTACTTCACCCTGAGTGAGGACCCTCCACACCATTGTGGTTGTTAGTTAGCTTTTTCAGGGGTGTGCGATCAGGGGAGTTGGAAAAGTGTAAGGGCATTGATAGAAGAGATAATTATTAGTAAATGAACATTGATACTTTATTAAAAATATTTCAAAAGCTACATAAATACATGGATTCTGAATGTTAGCTACTAATTGACTTCTGGCTCTAAAATTAGGCAGAATGTTCAGAATCACTACTTTAATTATGACTCTTGATGCACAGTGCTGAAATTTTAAGTGTTAAATCTTTATAATTCCTACTATGTCTGCAATGCCATATAAAAAGGTAAGAAAAAAACAAGACTTGAACCGTCTTTACCATTGTCAACAATTTAGGGTATGTGCATTATCATTAGTTTCTAGAAAGAAGACTGGGTACTGGGTAATTTGTCAGGGACTTGAAGGCCACAGTCTGGGATTAGTTTAACAAGGGGACAGTGGAAATTCATGTTTAGGTATTACAGGTGGTGATGAGCAATTCAAAACCATGTACATCTGCCAAAAATCTTAGCTCATTAATGACCGTTTAAGTCTAAGTTCTTAGGGACACTTGGGTGACTCCTCCTGTTGAGTGTCCAGCTTCCGCTCAGGTTACGATCTTCTAGTTCATGGGTTTGACCCTGTATCAGGCTTGCTGTTGTCAGTACAGTGCCGGCTTCAGATCCCCTGTCTCCCTCTCTCTCTGCCCCTCCCTTGCTTGCATGCTCTCTCAAAAATAAACCTTTTGAAAAAAAGTTTTAAAAGTTCTTAGAAGAAGTGTTGAGAAAGAAAGGTGAAAGCCCTAGTTCTTAAAAATGTGGGCAGTGTGGAATTTCTGCAAGTCTTGTGTGGGAATGACTGAGAATACAGCATAGCCTGGCATGGACAATAGTTGACTGTGATTTGTGTTTTAGGTGCACGTAACTGTGGCTGGGAAAGCTCCATTTTCTTTCACACTCTCACTGTTCCCAGTTAATTCTCACAAAGGACATTGTGCGGTTTGGTTAACATTTGACAGGTACATTAATTTCCTTTTCAAAACGAAAATTGTATATAACTTAATATATCCTTTACTGCTCAACTGTCCAAAGTTTTTGAGGTAATAGCTTCCAGATTTGGGGATTTTCTGGAACATAATAGTAAAAAACAAAACACCTAGGGGGTGGGGGCGAATGTTGGGCTTCACTTTGCCAATGAGGACATTAGGAAAACAACACTTGTGGGCTATCTCTAAGTTCATTTCATGATGGAGAAAGTGTTTATCACTCCGTCCCCCCGACCTCCCCAGGAGCAAGTTTATAAAATTTAAGGCTTTTTAAATTGAATAAAGGCAACATTATAGAAAGAAAAATCTTATATTCTTACCCTTCTTATATTCTCACCTTCACTGTCGATCACTGAACTTGCTTCCTGACCAGCAGTCTACACACCAGTTCTAGAACGTTTGTGTATCAAATGGTCATAGTTGATTGATGGATCCACGCATACAAAAGAATTACCATGATGAAAATGGTCTGTAAAGAGTCTTAAAATCAATGTTACTATGTCCGATGTAGAAACTGGTGTATAGGACTTGTAGATCACTGCCCGCCCCCCCCAAATCCTAGAATTGATAATACAAAAATCATTGGATGCTTGCTTGTACTTGCACACTTATTATATTAACGAACACGAGCAAGACTTTTGACTTGTGATTTAAGAAATCAAATGGTGTCCAGAAGTCTATTCTAATGAAGAAGGGGAGTTGTGATGTTAGGAAATACTTGAGAAGGTTGTCCTATAATGCACCTCCCCTACCTCGGATCATTATCAAGTACCCGTCAGGTACATTCCACAGCAATGAAACAACCAGCATCACTGGGATTGGCAGGTCTACAGCACGTAACAAATTACAAGGAAGAATTTAAAAGTTTTTATCACATGTTTCTTCTTTGCAGGTAGAGTATGCTGGAGATGGTGGAATTACCACAGTTACTGTGGCGCAATGTTGATATAAGAAAAATGTCATAATTTTAAGGGGGCAGAAAAAAACTTGGATACTCTTTTTCTATACCCTTTCAAATGCATCTGGGGGGCTTACTCTACATAGGGGCCTGGGTTTTTGTCTTTGACTAGACTATTTCAGAACTCAGTAGAACTAGAAGTTGTAGAAAATTGAAGGCAGTGCAGATAATTCTTGTCCATAGAAATGCAGATTAGTTACGTGAGGAGAGTTTGTTTCCAGGTCCCTTTGCTACATGAAACTTGTACTGCTTGGGCCTCTCCTTTGAACTGGCTGTGACATCTCTTTAGGTTCCCTCAGTAAGTAATTAATGAGTTAAATGGAATCTGTGAAACATGTTTATTTTATATCTGTAGGAATCTGATTTTACCTTTAAAAAAAAATCCTTTTATACAGGGATGCCTTTGAGAGATTTTTAGTACTGCATGATTGTCTTTTCAGCTTTTACATGATCCTCTACAGTGGCATCATTGCTGAAATCCTGGGTTTGTGTTTTTACTCATTTTTCAGATCATTACTATTAAGCAGTGTTTGCTGTTGATTTTGAGATGATAGAGTGTAGTGGGAAAAGGATTTATTTATGAATCAGATGGAGAAAAGACTAAGTTCTCTTCCTGCTGTTGGATTCTATATCCCCTTTTTCTAATTCTGGGCAAGTTCTAGAAGTGTCAGACCAGGTTTTCAAAGTGCTAGTTACGGGCCTGGCTTTTGGTTAGGACTCCATAAACGTTATGTTCACTTCTCCTCTTTGTTTTAAGGTGTCCGTCCCTAATCTCTTCTTGGTTTTCACCCTAATATTTTGAATCTGCCGAACCTAGATAATCTGTTAGAATTCTATCTAAAACGAATGTCCTTAGACTGTGACTACTAACCTGAGGGATTTTACTAAAACTGAAGTATATAAACAATACCGTTGATCAACTTTGGCATACGTGCACGGACTTTTATGTTCTTGGTTATGTGTTAGAAGTTGAGGTTGAAGGTTAAGTGACCAGGAGAAATTAGATGTTACCCTATATGGTTTTAAAATCTATTATATTAAAGCTAATTTGTGTCCTTTGAGGTTTATACTAACAAGTGAGAGGTGTGTATGTAAAAGAAATAGAAAAGAGAGGCAAGAATAAGTTCTGTGTGAAGGGTAAGGGATTCAGGAAAGTAAGACAAGGCCAGTCGACATGGAGGAAACAACTTTGTGTGTGTGTGTGTGTGTGTGTGTGTGTGTGTGTGTGTGTGTGTGTGTTATACACAGATACAGAATTTTTTTTTAGATATTAGGGTAAAGTGTTCCCACATGAGGTGAATGCCCACAGAAGATAGGGGAGCTTCTCCTGAAGCCATGGCAAAGAATGGGGAATTAGCACATTAACTTTCCTCCCCTGACAATGGCAGGCAGAGCTGATGCTTCCAAAGGTCTCCAAATACGTTGCCTTTTTTGTTTTTTGAATGCTAATTTTTGGGAGAGGCAGAGAGAGAGAGAGAGAAACAGAATCTGAAGCAGGCACCAGGCTCTCAGCTGTCAGCACAGAGCCCGACACGGGGCTGGAACTCACGGACCGTGAGATCATGATGTGAGCTGAAATGAGACGCTCAAATCACTGAGCCACCCAGCCACCCCCCAGTACATTGCTTTTTAAATCAGGAATATGTTAAGACTTCTTTTGATTTCATTCATGATATCTGAGATCTTAATCTGACCTTAGAAAACCTTAAGAGAAAAGAAAATAAAAATATAACACCATTTCTTGAAAATATTTCAAAGATAATTGCAAATAAAAGGATTTTTTATATCACTGAAAAGAGCTAGACCATTCTTTCTCAGCATCTGGCTTGTTTTCTGTGGGTGCTGTAACAAATGACCATGTGCTCAGGGATTTAAAACAGCACATGTTTCTTACTGGACGGCATCTGAAGTGAGTCTCATTAGGATAAAGCCAAGATGCCAGCAAGGCTTCATCCTTTCCTGGAGGCTGTGTGTGTGTTGGGGGGTGCACTGTCCAGCCTCGTCCAGTATCTGGAGGCTTGTTTCCCTGACTCCTGGCCCCTTTTCATTCTCCTAGCCGGTGATGATTAGCCCCTTTCTCCCTTGGTCGTTCTCCCATTCTCTCTTCTGGCTCCCTCTTCCCTGTTGAAGGAACAACTCTGATTACATTGGGTCCATCTGGATCCATCCAGTGTAGTCTCGTTAAGGGCAGCTGATGAGCAGCCTGGGTTCGCCCTCTTTCTGTGGAAGGTAACCTACTGACAGGTTCCAGGGATTAGGGTGTGGATCTGTTTGGGGCAAGCTGTCATTCTCACCATACCACGGTATCACACGAACATAGTTTTTCTGCCTTGATGGTTCCACAGTGAGGGGTAGGGGGTACTCCTTGGCTGTACCTGCCTAAAAAGAATAAGCATTCAACATCTAGCGGGGATGGGAGTCATTAAACTCAGGCTAAGGAGAACTTATTCATGTAACTTAATAAATTTATGGAGCACCTGAGGGGCTCAGCCAATTAATATCTGACTCTTGGTTTTGGCTCAGGTCATGATCTCACAGTTCACAGGATCGAACCCCACATTAGGCTCTGTGCTGACAGTGGTGGGAGCCTCTTGGGATTCTCTTCCCCTCTCTCTCTCTCTGTCCCTCCCCTCCTTGCATGTGCATGCTCTGTTCTCCCCTCCCCGTATATAAGTAAAAAAAATTATAATTCATTTTTACTGTATACTCTGGCTGGTACCAATATTTTGGGTGCTGAAGGAATCCCTTCTCCCGTCGAATTTTTCAGCAGGCACGTGTCTTGTTTGCCTGCTTATAATCCCTGTGATTTTACATTCCTGGCTTGAGGCTTTCTGAGGAGCCTGAGCTAGTAAGAAAAGATCGGAGAGGTGGTCTGTGACTCTGGGTTACCTTCACACTCTGGAAGCCCAGAAATTGCTCCCCTCATGATGATGTGGTGAGTGAAGAGATGTTGACGTAGAAGGAGGTGGACCTGGGGGAAGAAATTCCTACTGATTTGTTATAAAGTCAAAAGTAAGGCATTTCTCTGGTCTTGTTTCTAGAAGGCTGTAGATGTCAATTAAAGATGAAACCAAGGAAAGCTGTAGGGGTCTTGAGGATTATTAGCACCCATTGGCCCACTCTATTTGGAGGCACAGAGGTGGCGGCCGGGGGGGGGGGGTGTATCCCACGATGATGCAACTGAGCTGTAAAATGGGGAAAGTAAATCCAATTTGGGAAGGTAGGATTTTTGATGTTCTAACAAGTAATGTTTAAATAACTCTGTGAGAAGAATCACTGTGGAAATATAATGGTGGCTCAAGTTATTGAGTTGTCCTTGGGGCCTCTCTGTCAGAGTGTGGGGAGGAATAGAATGGCATAGAAGGTGTTTCAGCCACTTGAAGTGTCGACTGTGAGAGTGAAACTCATGGCGCCTAAGTCGAGGTATCCCTTGTATTTTCCCTTCAGTGACACCATAAAGGTGATGTGAAGACAGAACAACACTGACCTCCCCCTAACCCTAGCCCAAGGTCACCCTTTCTAGAGACTTGATTTATAATTGTATCGACTCCTTTGTGAAAGAGTATTTTCTTTTTCTGCCCTCCCCATGTAATTTCCAGCACCCTAAACCGGTCTGTAAACATCTGTTGATTCCACAGCCTGTTTCTTAACACAAGTCATGGCATAAGCTTTTCCTTCTCCAGGGTTTTCGTGTCTTGGCTGCGTCTCAAAGCCTGAGGTAAGCAACTTGGGATGTAGTGCTTCTGACAAGGGCTTGTCGTTTTGCTCCACCATTATGCTCTGTGTGTTCTAAGCCTTTTAAAATAGCTGAATGTTTTCAATAAGTGAATGAGCTGCCACTGTTGGGACTTGCATTCCCCCTACCCCGCCCCCCCAACTGTTGAAGCACTGATTGAATCTTGTCGGTGCAAAGCATCCAGACCTTTTTTATGGACTGCCCTAGACGGATCGCTTGTAAGAAATGTAGGCAGGTAAAAGGATTAGTTTTAATTACGCACAGAGCTAGTGTGATCATGAAGCAGGGTCAACCCCTCCCGTTCAGGTGCTTTTCTGGGACATTGGCCTTAAGACGTTACCTGAAAGGCGAGTCAAAAGAGCAGTCACTTAAAGTTCTTTCCTTGCATCTGTGAGCTGTTCCTCATTACCTGGAGAATACTCCGGCAAGTCTGTGCTGCCTTTTCGCAATGGAACTCCAGATTAGTATTTCCTCCCCTTTTCCTTCTGTCTGACACACGCAGTTCTTAATTCTTCTGTCAGCACATGTTCAGAGTGGTCTTCTCATGTGAGACAAAGACAGGATCTAATTGAATGACTCCACGTGTGTTAACGTCTAGAGGGATAAGGAGGACTTGGTCACCTAAAGAGGGAATCCACTCGGGACCTGGGAATGACCTGCCCTCATTACAGTTTCTGTTGGCTACTCTCTAGGGGAGGCGCAAACCAAGTTGAGTTACTTGAAAGTGGGATGGGGTAAGACCAAGTCCTGATCTTTTCCATTTTTGTGCTTGTTTTCTTTATATTTTCTATAATTAAAAAGACTATAATTGAAGAGCTCCTGTATTGCAAAGCTGGACGAGCATGCGTGGCAATCAACTATTCCTTTTTGCTGTTGATCTGAATTCAAAGTGAAATTTCCCATGACGTCACAATGTTTAACTGCTTTTTCATTAGGGTCCAAGCTATGTAATTTTAGCCATTGAGGCTTGTTTACCTGACGAGAGAGTACAGACCTGAGAAAGGAATATGGTCTGAGAAATTTTAGCCTTTGATCTGAGTCCTGATTGCTTTTTTATTGCCAGAGAGTCCTTTTGAAAAAGTTATGAAAATACCCCATATTCTTAAATATTCAAATTCAAATTTGAAATGGCTAAAGTGACTTTAAATAGAATAGTGATGAGTTCAGTCTAAAATAAGGTTCTTTTAAATACATACTTGACCTCCTAAATTTTAGTCTTGGACCAGCCAAAATGCTCTATAAATTTTAACTTCAACAAGTAATTTGTGTACCACATGCTGATTCTCTTGGGCCATTCTGGTGAGCTGCAAACTCAAACTCAAAATCTGCTAAGTTTTGAAATAAACTCTGTTGTTTTTTTTTAAACTGTTAGATCATGTAAGAGTCAAACGTGTTCTATGAGCTAAAATTTCATGATTTTGAACAATAAAGATAGAACCTGTAGCTGGTGGAGAAATGGAAGAGAGGAGCATTAGAATGAAAACTGAAAATTACTAGGCTTTGCCCCAGAGGTATATAAAGTTTTGTTCTTGTTCTTGAAGAGTGTTCAAATGATTTGGACTGTGCTAAGAAACTTCAGTTTAATGTGTTTTAAGTAAAAAAAAAAAATGAAGAATAAAACAGAACCAATAACACCACCAATATTAAAGGAAGTGCTAATCTTACCAGTCACAAAGAGCTAAAAGCAATACATCTGTTTCCTGCAAATATTAGCCTACCACCTGGAATAGGTGTCTTTACTGCTTTACCAGTATATTTATTGGTGTTTTCTTTGGAGTTTAAAATTTTCACCCATTATTGTAAAATTCATGTGAATGAAAATACAGTAGGGCTGATAGTTTTGATTTCCTTTTCTTCCTTCAGTAGTGCATTCCAAGGAGGCTTATATAAGTAAGCAACAACTCTAACATAAATAAATGTTTGTTCACATTTGTAAGAGTGCTATTTCAATGGATACACTTAAATCTCTCATAACTTGTAATTCAGCATATCTCACTACACCTGTTACATAATTTCATGTTTTAATAAAGAATGAGAGCTAGCATGAACATATAAATACCAAAATCTTGAATGACAACCAGAAAGAGCCTTGTTTTCTATTCTACCCATACCAAGAACAGAAATTTTAATAATTGTATAAAATAAGCTTGAAGTAGCATGGTATAATGATAGCAACAATAATTGTCTCATTTCAGGCTCTTGTAACAAAGCGCCACAGAATGGAACGAGGGGCTTAAACAACAAACGTTTCTTGCTCACGGTTCTAGAGGCTGGGAAGTCCAAGAGGAGAGTACTAGCACATTGAGTGTCTGATGAGGGCCTGTTTCCTGGTTCATAAACTGCCTAGTCTTTTTGCCATGTTCTCATGTGGTGAGAGGGACAAGATTGTTCTCTGACATCCTTTATATAAGGGCACTAATCCCACTCCTGAGGGCTCCACCCTTAAGACCTGATCGCCTCCTGATACTGTTATATCAGAGGTTAACATTTCAAATTATGAATCCAAAGGGGGAGACTTACGCATTTCGCCCATCACAATAGTAATTAGCACTTACTGCTTTATTGCCAAGGTAATAGTCTGAGTGCTTTGCATTAGAATCAACTTAATCTTGACAATAGCTATAGAATTACCATCATTATGAAGATAGAGAACTGTCCTAGAGAAGTGAAAAGATTAGCAAAGGTGGCTCAGCTGCTAAGTAATGGAGCTGGGCGAGAATCAAACCCAGAAGTCTGGGGCTAGAGTTTGAGCTCTCAGCATCTAAATAGTAGAAAAAGTGCAGCCCATAGTCTCCATCTCCCACCAAGCAAACCTGTGATCTTTTTGATACATGTTTTGGTATTTTGAGAGTTAAGTATTTTCATCTAGCTCTAAGGTCTAAATTCTATGTAGCTTAAAACTAACCATGTAACAGCCAGCTGGAGACTGGTTAAATCAATTTTGAGATGGTCCTACAGTAAAAATCTGTGCTGACATTAAAAAGAATCAACTGTTATGATACAGAGGATTGTCTATGATAAATCAAAGAAACCATGAACTAACTAGGTGTATATATGCATACAGTGATAACATTTTTTTGTAAAAAGAGAAAAAGGTATATATACACTAGGATATGCATGAAAAAAGGCTGAAAAACCAAACACCCATAATCTGTAGTAGATTAGGGTATAGAGGAACTTCCACTTTTCTCCCTTATTACATTTGATTGATTGAATTATTCTTTACAGGTATTACTTTGAGCATCAGAAGAAAAATAGAAAAAAATCAAATGGACTAGAGATAATAGAACTTTTCCTAAAACATGAAAGGTTGGGCCAACTTTCAGATTAACGGAGACAGCAAATTACTTCCTTCTGTAGCCTGTAAAAGATTTGTATGGCCTCCATTTGTTTTTGTAGCTATTTAAATCCTATTTTGTTATTAAAATCCTCTTTGCAGGATTCCTTATGAATAAAAACAAGGTAAGGGTTGGATTCATTTCCACCCCCCCACACACACATTTTTATGGATTGCCTGAACACAAACTTGTAGTTTCTCTTTTTGTTGAAAATAACAAAAACGTTGAGCCTTCCTGACCACAGCTTGCTTGATTTTGAGAGGAAAACCCCAATTATGGAGATGGGGGATGTTGTGAGGAATGTATAGCTCTGAGTCAAAACTTCTGATTCCAGAAGCTTTCAAGCAGCTTTATCTTTTTTCCTTATATAGATCAAATTATTCAGACAATGTTTTCATTCTTACAAAAAGAACATTTAGAATGCAAGTGTTCATATCTCATTTAAATTTTTCTTTAAGGTGTTGCTTTGTTTTTTGGGGGGGGGGCTTTTAAAGTTTATTTTGAGAGCAAATGGGAGAGGAACAGAGAAGGGGGGAGAGAATCCCAAGCAGTCACTGCGTTCCTTGCAGTGTGTCACTTTCTGAAACATGCAAGTAAATTACCCATTAGAATATTGGTAGTGAATAGAGAATCTGCCTCAGAAAATGAGTGTAAAACCTTCATCTCTTCCATTAATCAAATCTAATCTTGATTCTGGGCTATTTCAATGGATCTGTTCAATTTCTTGAGATCAGCCATGATTAATTTTGTCCATTGATTGACACATTCCACAAACACTGTCAGGTATGATGACGCTAGGTTGAATAAATGATTTAGAGTTAAACCTTATATGTAATGGTGAGACAAACATTCAGTCATTTGGACATGTGTTGACTTTAATGCAGTGTAGTAAGTAGATCATTGGCAACATGAAATAATTAGAGTACAGAGTGTAGCATGAGCCTAGAGTGGGGAGGTGTGGAGTCCGGGAAACCTGGGCCATGAGAAATGAGAACCGTATTGCCTCTTGGACAAAAGGAATATGGATTTACTCTGAGTAAATAGGCATCCCGAGTGTCTCAGGAGGCCTGTATATCATTTCCAACCACTGGTAGAGGTGGGGACACCCTCCCCTGTGGGACACCCCACTCTAGGCCAGCCCTTTGGGAATCAAATAGCATGACTGGAGGTCTCAGGAAGTTCATACAGCTGAAAGTAGAGCTCTTCTATGGTAGAAGTTAGATAACGGATGATTCATTTTTTGTTTAGGATGTATCAGGTATGCTGAAATAGATTCTTTCCAGGCCTCAGCCTTCTAGACAGTGTTTAACCTATAAATAACAGTGTTTAAAAGTACAAAACTATGTAAAGTCATGCTGTCTTCTATTATCCAACCCCTCTCCTCGCTTTAACGTAAAGGTAGATAGTGCTTCCCCTCTCCCCCCCCACCAGGTCAAAGCTTTTTATTAGAGTAAAACTAGAGAAAGATTTTTCATTTTAGGTGGCTGGAAAGTACATCCAGCTGAAAACCATCAACCATTTAGACTACATGCTTCATTTGAGTTGTGTTTCTGGATGCAAGTCAAGTATGACAACTGTGAATTTCATAACGTTTCTAACTTGCTTCAAAAAATGCTTTGGGGCCAAAATAGTTCTGAGGTCTTTTCTGTCCTCTCGTGGTGAGGCCCTCTGGAGGTTATCAAGGTCAAGACTATGTTGCTGGATTTCAGCACCTTCCAGGAGAGATGAGGAGCCCTGTGTCTTAGGCTTGCTTCATCTCCTGTCCTTGCCTACATTCTCCCCGTCATGACTTGTCACTTCTTGTTCAAGGCGAACATCTCATTGGGTCCACGTCTCTGACAAACAGAAGCTAATAATGAGTTATGTACTTTGTCTGCTTTAGCAAAGCTCAGGCTCTTCATTAGAGTTGTAATTTGTAGACTATGGAAAGTAAGTTAGGCGGAATATATTGTAGAGGGTTAAGTGGGCAAGGAGGACCTATGGAAAGTAACAGGGAATAAGTCCGATGAGTGACTGTCATTGGGATTCTACAGTATTCATGACCAGAATCCCCTGTAGAACACTCAAATCCGGGTGGTGGTGTCTATTTGGAGAATTAATTGTGGTATTAGCATCAGTGATATCTCAGCTGCAAGCTATTAATGTTTTATTCAATCTTGGTTATTAAGGTTAAAAAACTGATTGTATAGCCATAAATCTGAATGACTTAGAGCAATATGAGCTCTTTCAGTGAATCTATAAATGGTTGATTAAAAACCTGTGTTGTGCTAGACATAGCACTTATGTTGAAGCAAGTTATAGTTGAAATAATGAAAGCTTGGGGTGCTTGGGTGGCTCAGTCGCTTAAGCATCTGACTCGTGGTTTCAGTTCATGTCATGATCTCACAATTTGTAAGTGTGAGCCCCACCTTGGACCCCACACTAACAGCACAGAGCCTGCTTGGGATTCTCTCTTCCTGCCCCTTCCTCGCTCATGTGTATGCGCTTGCTGGCTCTCTGAAAACAAATAAGCTTTAGAAAATAGAATGATGGGCACCTGGGTGGCTCAGTTAAGCATCTGACTTTCACTCAGGTCATGATCTTGGGGGTTTGTGAGTTTGAGCTCCACACCGGGCTCTGTGCTGACAGCTCAGAGCCTGGGGCCTGCTTCATATTCTGTCTCCCTCTCTCTCTGCCCCTCCCCTGCTCACTATGCTATCTCCCTCTCTCTTTCTCTCTCAAAAATAAACATTAAAAAAATCTAAAATAAAAATAAAAAATAGAATGAAGGCTCTATTGAAAAACAATAGGGACAGAGTATGTATATTGAATAAATATGAAGAGGTAGAATCAGTGCAAATGGGGGGGAGCTTCATGAATTGTGGGCAGTGTGAAAGAGAAAGGAGTGAGGATGTTTAAGAGGTTGCTAGCTTTGGATGATGGGTTGGATGGTGCCATTTACTAAAGTAGGACAGATAGGAATGACACACAGATGGATGAAAGGATTAATGATGCATTTGAGTTTTTGAGTACCTAAGAGATATCTAGATAAAGATGTCCAACAGGAAGCTTAAAAAAACACTAGCTTGGTTCTCAGAAAGATGGAAGCCAGTACATAGAATTTGGAAGTCATCAATATAGTTGAAGGAATGAGAATAGAGGGACTAGCCCAGGTAAACACCTAAAGGGAGAAGGAGTATTTGGACATGAAGATAGACCCCACATTTCCATCTCTATTATTCCATTGAGATTATCAAGATTGCCACATCCCACCTGTTCCCAAATATAATGGGTATCTGCGTGTTCTGATCTTAAGTTAACTACTTAGAAGCATTTATCTCAGTTGGTCACCGTCTCTTCCTTCTTGAAGCACTTAATCCTTCTTGACTTTGATATCACTGTTTTCTAGTTGCCCCCCCTCCCCCCCCGCCATCAGTCCCCTTGGTTTCTCCTCTTGTGCCCAACTTGTTGAAGGTTTGACAGCTCGAGGACTCTGCCTAGGCCTTCCGCCTCTTTGTCATTGGCATGGCGTGAGTGTTGTAATTCTAGAGGAAGACAAAACTCGGCAAGTCAGACAAAGGTGTAAGATATGCCAAAACCAATAGGATATGATTTAAGAGGATGTGTTTCTTCTGTTCAAGAAAAATAATGGATAGAATATAGGCTCCATTGACCTCAATTTAATAAGAAGTTAGGAAAAAATCCAAATATGCTTGTAGAGGATCTCTGGAAACCATTCAACAAATCAGTTTAACAATGAGCCTGGCCATGTTCTAGTTGCTAGGGATACATCATTTAAAAACCTGCAAAAGCTCCTGCCATCATAGGACTTCCATTCTAGTGAGGCGCGACCGACAAACAAAGCAAATTAGTGAATATGTAAGAAGATAAGTGTGGGAAAACATAACAGGAAGGGGACAAGGAATGTTGTAAGGAGGGAAGAATATACTTTTTAACAAAGAGTAACTACAGCAGATCTCATTGAAAAATGATGTGTGAGCAGAAACCCAAGCGAGACAAAGAAGTGACTGAATCGTGTGTGTATCTTGGGGAAGAGCTTTCCAGGGAGAGGCAGTGGCAAGTGCAAGGGCCCTAAGGTAGGATTGTATCTTGTGTGGTCCAGGAACTGCCAGGAGACCAGTTGCCTGAGTAGCTAAGGGATGAAATTGTAGGAGAGGACGGGGATGAGAGGTATCGAGGTAATGGCCGATTTTATAGGACCTTACAGTCTATCATAAGGGCTATGATTTTTATCTTGAGTTGAATCCATGGCCTTAGAGGACTTTGAGTGAAAAAGAGCTATGCTACATTTTAACAGGATCGCTTCGGCTGCTGTGTTATAAATAGATTCTGGGGAGGCTACAGCAGAAAAAGGAAGCCAATTGTGAGACTACATACTCTCCCTGTCCCCCTTAGCTGTTGGGGATATAATCCAAGACCCCCAGTGGATGCTGAATACCTCAGATAGTACTGAACCCTATATATGGGTTTTTTCCTGTATGTAGATACCTGGGATAAAGGTTAATGTATACATTAAGTGTAGTAAAAGATTAATAATAGAACAATTGTAACAACATACTGTAGTTAAAGTTCTGTGAATGTTGTCTCTCACAATCTTACTAGACTGCACTAACCTTTTGATGCTGTGAGATAAGATACCTATGTAATGAGATGAAGCCAGGTGAATGACATAAGCATTGTAAATGTAGCGTTAGGCTGCTACTGACCTGCTTAGGATACTCTTTAGAAGGAGGATCGCCTGCTTCCAGAGTACAGTTCATAGTGCATAACAGTGCAAAGTGAAGCCATAGGGGAGGGGAGAATAATGCAGGCAAACGATGATTGTGTCTTATGCCAGAGGGGTAAGGTTAAACATAAGCCATAGCTAGATTCTGGATCTCTTTTGAAGCTATTACTGGCAGGATTTCCTGATGGATACGAGTGTGGTTTGAGAGAAAAGGAAATACCAAGATCATCCCAGGGTTTTTTACCTAAGCATGAATGAAGAGTTGGTGCAAAGGGAGGAGGAAAAGGTTGGGGACCCATATTCTGGGTATGTTCAGTTTGAGATGCCGGTTAGATATCCAAGATGGAGATAGGAGGAATACACATTTGCATATGAGCTTAGAGTCCATGCTGCAGGTATAAATTTAAAGTTAAAAGCTTTTCCGGGCACTTGGGTGCCACAGTCGGTCAAGCGTCGGACTCTTGATATTGGCTCAGGTCATGATGTCACAGTTTAAGATCCAGCCCCACCTCACGCTCCACGCTGACAGCCGGGAGTCTGCTTGGGATTCTCTCTCCACCCCCTCTCTCTGTTCCTCCCCTGCTCGTGCATGCATGCTCTCTCTCCTCCCTCTCAAAAAAAAAAACCAGGAACAAACAACAACAACAAAAAACTTGAAAAGCTTCTAGGGACATGGAAAGAATGTGACTAGATGAGATCAACAAAAACGTGAACATAGAAAAGAAGTTTTAGGTCAGCCTCAGATATTTCAGTGGTAAGAGATTGATGAGATTAAGCAACTAGAAAGGAACACCTTTCTCAGAGAAAACCCAGAAGAGGAGGAGTTAAGTGAGGAAGCTGTAAGGAGGAAGCATTGAGAATTGTTAACTGAAAATGACCTGTAAGAGCATGGCTGAGATTTGACCATGGGATCTAGTAATGTGGACATCATTGGTGACCTTGAGAAGAAGAGAGCATATGGTAAAACCCTGATAAGAGTGGGTTTCAGGAAAAGGAGAGAGGAAACAGAGAGGATGCTTGTAAGTTGTTGAGCTCTAACAGAAATCAGAAAAATAGAGAAAGTGCTTCCTAGAGAGAATCCTTCCTGCCTTCCTCCACCTTCTTCCCCCACTCTTTTCCTCTAATCCTCCTTTCCTGGTTTGAGAAATAGCAGCATGCTTTATATGGGTGGGAATTACCCAGGAGTAGGGAATTTTGATCTAGGGGAGAGAGGAGGGGATAGCCAGAGCACTACCCTGAGTAGGCTGAAGGGAATAGAATCTGGTGGGAATACGGTTTTTGAGAAGAGGGAGGAGCAATATAGTTCATCCACAATATTGACCTTAATGTGTCCTTAGAACTAGATAGGAAGCCATTAAAATGCAAAGAAATGCAAATCTAACAAATTTATGAAATAACTTAGGAACAACCTAGGAGGGATATTGCTGATCCAAATGTCAGGGAACAATTAAGTAATATCAGCTTGACTCTGATATCTGGCATCTTGCATGCCCCTTAACAAAACCATTTTTAAGGCCTGACATTTCTAATACAGGGACTTGAAAAAGAATTCTATACATGACTGATAGATATTTCAGGGAAGAATCCAATTCATGTCAGAAGTCTTTGAAATTATAATTATGTATAGACAAAGTAAATCAAACTCTAATTATTGATCATTTCATGGTAGGTTTGAAATAACATTTAAAATTTTTTAAGTTTATTTATTTTGAGAGATAGAGCACATGAGCATGGGAGGGGCAGAGAGAGGGAGGAGAGAGAATCCCAGACAGGCTCTACATCATCAGTGTGGAGTCCGATGCCCGACTTGAACTCATGAATCATGAGACCGTGACCTGAGCGGAGATCAGGAGTCAGTCGTTTAACCAACTGAGCCACCCAGGCGCCCCTTTAATTTTTGCAATTAAAATATTTTTCCTGTAATGACAAGTTAATTGTGATTCCAATTAAAACTATAAAATTGAATAATTGATTTAGACTTATGATTTTAGTATAAATGTTTTTGTAATCAGAACTGAAATGTTTGAGGACCTAAGATCTACCGAGTTTTATGTTTAACTTATTGGCATTATAAAAATTTAGTGCTTGCGGGGCGCCTGGGTGGCTTAGTCGGTTAAGCGTCCGACTTTCGCTTAGGTCATGATCTCACGGTTCGTGGGTTCAAGCCCCGCGTCGGGTTCTGTGCTGGCTGCCGGCTCAGAGCCTGGAGCCTATTTCAGAGTCTGTATCTCCCTCTCTCTCTGACCCTCCCCTGCTCACACTGTCTCTCTCTCTCTCTCCTAGAAATAAATAAAACATTTAAAAAAAAAATTTAGTGCTTGGAAACATTTGTGTTAAGCAGTCAGAGTGCTTTAAAAAGAAAATTGACTGTATTAAAATTGTAAATACAGGTTTAAAATTTAAAGGGAATTTAATGAATTAAGTTTGTTAATGGGACCAAATGTTAAAGTCCCCAATAAAAGTGATTGCTATAATAGGCTAAGTTTAGAAGTACAATGATGGGGTTTGTAAGAAGCATAGGAACAGTGAAGTTTTTACATTTTGGCTTTAATAATTTGAACATTAGTTTGCAAAAGGAGTCATTTCTTACAAGAATACCAAGAAAACTCCTCTTCCCCTCAGTATGTATAGACTCCCCAGGTGACATCATCCATGGCTTAAAAACTGTCCAGTGATACTGGTATTTATTATATCAATACTGATCTCTCTTCAGAACTACAGACTGATATACATATCAAAGATAACTAAAACCAAACTCTTGGGGCACCTGGGTGGGTCAGTCAGTTAAGTGTCTGACTCTTGATTTTGGCTCAGGTCATGATCTCATGGTTCATGGGATCAAGCACCACCTTGGGCTCTGTGCTGTTGACAGCTCAGATTTACTTGGAATTCCCTCTCTACCCCTTCCCTGTTTGTGTGCTTCTCAGAATAAATTTAAAAATAAATTAAAAAAGACTAAAACTCACCAAACTCTTTAATTTCTCACCCACCCGATACCCCAAACCTTAATTCCTTAGCCATTGAAGCCAAAAATCCAGGTGTCATTCTGGATTCCTCTTCATTTTAGTTACTAAGAAGTCTCCATCAGGGTCCTGGCGGGGAGTGGGGGGAAGGTTTGTTCAAAGTGGGTAACTTGAAGAGAGTTAACTAATGGGACTATAAAAAGATGTGGACACTTTGTGAGGAAACCACCCCTAGTCCCAAAAGGGCAAAGTGAGGGAACCCTTCTGGGAGCCCAGAGGCAGGGCTGGGTGGAGGGGTCAGCCTGATAAGGACTGTGGATCTCACTCTCAGGATGCAGCGGGCTCTCACCAGCCCTGCAAGGAAGGAGCAGAGGGTGTGGGGGAACCCAGTTTCATTCTTTGTCCCATCTCTTACTGGTGCTTCCACTCTGTGCAATCTGACCGTAGCTAAAGCTTGGGTCCCCATCTGTGCAGTCTGTAGAGGTGAGCCTCCGGGCCTATGGAGCAGGTTGGAGAAGAGCGGACGCAAGCCAGGGATGCACCCCCAGAAGACCCAGCACAAAGGCTAATAGAGCCTATAGTGCATTATTTCTGGGACAGACCTTAGTTATTTTTCCCCTCACCTATTTTCTACATTTGGAGTCCATTTCCTATTAAAAATATCTTTAAATTCCACTTGTCTTCATGGTTTATGACCCTCTTTCTGGGTCTTTTGACCTTTTTTTTTAACCCTTGAGTAATGGTGCCCCCGTCACACCTTCAGGACCACGGTCTCCTCGAACACTCTACTAGTCAGCCAGAGAGAGGTCTTGGAAGGCTAACCCAAAACTCTTGTGAATTAATATGATTTTTATGACCAGATAATTGGAGTGTTAAGTTGTTAGAAATTGTGCTAAAACTGAATGAAGAGATTTAAGGTGTGATTATTAGCAGTTGACATTTTAGTATTGTGTGCTTGCTTTTCTGAATCTTCAGTCTTTGTGAAATCTCTGTGTTGAAGTGACATAAATGTTGACCCTTTTAATGAAAGCATAGAAACTTCTCAAGCTGATATTCAGTAGAAATTCAGTATTAAATGTAGCACCCGAAGCCATGTCCTGTATTAAGCCAAAGATATACAGATTATTTAGTGCTCTCTGATCTCCGCTTTTAACTCCTCTTGCCTGTCCAGCCTTGGGTCTGTGAAAGTTTGAAATCCCACCTTAACCTGAATTGACTGGGATTTAGAGTATCCTTTGTTCCCATTTGATCAGATTTTATTGGATCTCTTTTTATTCATCCATTCACTTCTCATTTCTTTCAGAGAAGGACTAGGTATGTCTTATAATAAAAACCTAAAAGCATATAAGAAATATGTGATTTAACACTGTGTAATGTAGCATTTCATAAATGTCATGGTTTAAGATACCGTATCTTCTGTACTTTTTTGAGGGTGAATAGAAATGTACAATTACAGAGAATGGTTATGGAAATTATGGAAAATAGGATTGAAGAGAGCTGTGATTTGGAAGTCTGGCTACTTAAGAGACTCTCAGGACTTTTTTCATTCTGGACCATACCCAAGTGCCACCAGATGATGTGACAGGAAGGTCTTACTTTAATCCAGAATTAGTGAAGACTGAAATTCTTTGTCTCAGATTTTTACATAGCAGAGAATACTTGGATTTTTCTGGTGAGATCTTATTCCTCTTGTGATTCCCAGATGAGCCGTGATCCTCTCAGATACATTTTATGTACTCTTTTGGTGATGAATATTTTATCTCTGCCAACACTGTCTAATTTGTCCGTGCGCAGTTCCCAGGAGGACCTTTGTGTATCCACTATTATTGTAATTATAAAATCGATTCTAACACTAGATTCAGAGCCATGAGTATACCCTTTCTTGCTTGTGGAGAGCCATGGGGATGTAGAGTCCATTCAGGTGGAGTCAGAATTCCTTGTGCAGAATGCCATAAATTATTTCCACAGATTCACCAAATGAGACAAAATGTCCTTTACAAAAAACAAAAAAAAAAAAACCACACACCACAGGCCTTTATCTGTTTTCTTTCCAACCTCCTTCCCCATACTGTTAGTTATTTTTTTAACATGCTAGCTTACTGCAGGCATTCAGATTTTATTCTTTTTTGGGAAAGCTGAATTTGTGAGCCAAAGACCATGGGTTTTAATTTTTAAAAATTTTTTTGCAAACCATAAATACGATTGTTCTTTTTTTTTTCCTGTGCATGTTCCAGATGAGTAGTTTTTTGTTGTAACAGTTGCTTCACAATTATGCTGTGATTTGCAAATCAGAAAAGAGAGGCTGGAAGGATTCTATATTAGACAAATATGTTGAAAACCAGAGTGGTCTGTTTAAAAAAAATTAAACTCCCAATCACACATCCTTAAGGAATTTGTGTCTGTTTCTAGTGACCAGCAATGGCACAGATGACTACCTGATTGTGGTGGTGGTGTTGGTGTTGTTGTTTTTAATTAACAGAAGCTAGGTACCTGCACATCTCCAAGTCTGCCCTGTTCCATTTTCCATCAAGATATCAAAGCTGAAAGGAAAGCAAGAATATGCAAGTATGGACATAAGAGGTGCCAGGCATTAACCTCCTACACATACACAGCCAACCCCATCTTCCAACACGTAATCGTCGATTGGTGCAACTATGGAAGGAAAACAGAGAATGCATGTAGAAGAGAGCCGAGTACATAAGTGGGCCATTGAGAAAGCAAACATGTTTGCTCAGGAAAATCCAAGCCAGATTTTCCACTAGCTCCCATCCTGCTTTCTGCCTTGAGTCCATCGGACTCACTCTTCTTGGCCATTCCTAAGGTTCTGGCATAGTCTTTCAGAGTAAAGCCGTGGAATTGGAAGATCAACAAATGCTGTTGTATTTTATGTCTTTAAATTGTACTAATAGAAAGTCTGCTGTCTGTTGGGCCAAAGGACGAAATGTGTGGCTGGTACTGGTTTTGGCTGCCCTACAAATGAATGCTCTATGTGTGTGTAATCCCACAGGAGCTTGGCGTCAAGGCTCCCTCCTTTCATTGCTGAAGATAGGGGACAGCTATTTTTGTTCTCCACTCTCTGGCAGCCAAGACCCCAGCCTGAAGCCGGGGTTCATTCGGTGGGATGCTCCAGCCTGATGCTCCAGGAGCACCTGGCTGGGGCAGTCAGAAGTCCTTCCCATACAGCAGTGGATGCAGGATGCCAGGCAGCTGGTGCAAGGGCCACTCATAAACTAGTAGCTGCTACTATGTAGGTCACCATGGGCTGCCTTGGTTCTTCCTGTTCTTCAGCTTCTTGTCCAGTCTGTGAATTATCAGTATCCTATTTACAACCAGAATCCTGTCTGGTACAAAAGAAAAAGGACACTCCTTTCAAAAAACACTTAGAATATTGAATTGTCATATTTTCCGGGTAGCTTGAGAACTCCTTTGATGGGAGTTGGTGCCTTCCTTGGCCAAAAAAAGTGGTTGATCAGACTTAGTTTAGTAAGACTCCAGATGTGGCGCCTGGGTGGCTCAGTTGGTTAGGCGTCTGACTTCAGCTCAGGTCATGATCTCATGGATAATTGGTTCGAGCCCCGTGTCGGGCTCTGTGCTGACAGCCATATCAGAGCCTGGAGCCTGTTTCAGATTCTGTGTCTCCCTCTCTCTCTCTCTCAGAAATGAATAAAACATTAAAAAAAAAAAAAGACTCCAGATAAATATGTGTGGCCCATGAATCCTTCTGAGATCTTCACCATCCTGTTTAAGTGGGACCTGCATTGTCTATATAATATATATGGGGACATAATTTAAGGCATTTATACCTATATTCCAGGGAATAAAAGCAAATAATAAAAATGTTTCTAATATAAATTAAGTCCACATGCTGCTTCTATTATTCTGAGGGAATAGAAGATTACTTTTGTTGGTATTTCAATTTTGATCCGTAATTTGTGGGTGCTGTAGAAAATCTGGTGATCTCTCCAGTGACCTCAAGTAGAGCTGCCTTAATTTGTGTTGAACATTTGTGAGGTTTGACAGTAGTTGGAAAGTGCCTCTTTAATAAAACACACCTTTAAATAACTCTCTCAGATTAGCGCCAGCTTCTAAGGTGAGAAGATGGCTTGAACTACCCCTGCCGTCAGCTCAGCTGTGGATCTGAGCTCCCCAGCTGTGCCCCCCCCCTTCTCCCCACCAACTCAGACTCTGCAGTCAGAATCTGTCTGACACGTGTGGTGATGTGCGAGGCGAGATCACATCTCGTTCACTGTATTGGTTCTTCGGTGCTAGACCATAGTAAACATTCGTGTCTGTAAGCAGTTATCAGCAACGTGATTTGAGGATATACAAGGTTTACAGACTCTTTTCTGCCTATTATGCTTTTGTCTAGGTTCACATAGATGTAGGAAATTGACATTTAGAGAATTGGCTTAGCTCTTAAGATATACCAGTAATGTTTAAAAGCTGTTTTAGAGGGGTTTTCTCCTCTCAGGTGGAAAAAAAAAATCTAGTGATGGTCCCACTATGCATTATACATGATCCCTTTTAATAGCTGTTACTACAGCAAAGCAAAGGACTGTATACTTGTCTGTAGTCACCATTGGTATTTGGTATATCATATCAGAACTTTGACCAAATGGGTACTAAAATAAATCCAAACTCTGAATTATCTTTATCTACTCTGAGAAGAATCCTGATTGGTCAGAAAAATCAGTTCTTTTTAGGAAAAAGTGAAGTGAAAAATCCAGTCAGTCATGATAGCAATACCTATTGACTGAGCACTGTTCTGACCATTTGATATATAGTATCTCATTGACTACTCGCAAGAATCTCCCTCTCTAGGTTAGGAAACAGGTATCAGTGAAGTAACTTCTCCACATCCCAGTGGGGTTCAGTTTTAGGCTTGTCTGACTATGCACTTAATAAAGCCATGTATATAATCCCTGGGGAGCTCCTCTTACCACATGGTGGATGCTGTCGCAGACACTCAAGTCCCTAAGTGGAATTAGAAGTGGTACCTACACCCAGGGGCTCTAAGTCCTAGTGGGGGAAGATGGACTGGAAATCAGCTTAACAGAATGATAAGTGTTATGACAGTAGAATAGAAAAAACCCTAAGATGGTTAAGGAAGGTCCTCTGAATCAGACTGAGGACACAGAGGTCTTTCTGAAGAAATTATTATTGAGCTGAATTCTGAAGGGTGACTAGGATCCAGCTAGAGGGAGATAGTGGAGAATGATGTGTAGGCAGAGGGTCAACTCCTCGGACTCCGAGCACAAAAGAAACAGGACCTGTGCACATAGATCTGTAGGACTGGCATGGAGATCGTGTATATGGTCAGAAAATAGCCTCTATATATTATAAAGTTAAAATATAATTTTAAGTTTTGTGTGTCGAACCCTGGCTTAGGTACTTTGTAAACATTACAACTATGAACTCTTGTAATCCTTGTAACAGTCACTGGAGATCACAAATGAAGGCCAAGTCCAAATCATAAAGACCCTATCTGCTTAGATAAGGAACTTGGATTTTATCCTGACAGCTCTAGGTGGTCTTGCAAAGATTTGAAATCTTGGGAATGACTTGATGTATTTAAGAAAGATCTTTGTTAACATTTTGGAGATTGAATTGGAGTCTGGTAAACCTGAGGTTAGGGGAACAGGCTGTGTTATCTAGGAGATAGTGGTGATGTTTTGAACAAAGGCTTTAGGGCCAGGGAGTGGCAGGGAGATGGCAGAGACTGAGTGGGACAGATGAGCAGGGATTAGTGACTGATGGGATATGTAGGCCTGAGGTCCATCTTCCTGGAACCTAAAGATTGTTAAGTGAAGGAATGCTCTGTTGTTGCCCAAAATACGGGAAATAAGCATTCTCCTGTCAGGGGCTACTGGAAAACCAACTTGAGTTTGATTTGCTGTGCTCTCATCTGCTCTAAGGCTCCCCAGCTCCAGTTCTTTCTTTTTTTTTTTTTTTTTTAATGTTTATTTCTAGGAGACAGAGAGAGAGACAGCGTGAGCAGGGGAGGGTCAGGAGAGAGGGAGTCACAGACTCCGAAACAGGCTCCAGGCTCTGAGCTGGCAGTCAGCACAGAGCCCGACGCGGGGCTCGAACCCACGAACCGCGAGATCATGACCCAAGCAAAAGTTGGACGCTTAACCGACTAAGCCACCCAGGCGCCCCTCCCCAGCTCCAGTTCTAAAAGCACCAAGAACAGAGAGAATTTGCTTTGTTGAGATCTTTTCTGGGGACTTTTAGAGGCTAGTTAAACCCACTTGAAGGTCTACCTAGGGAGCCTATCTCTTTTTAAATGTCTTTATTCCCCAAGTCTTCCTAAGTATACAGAGGATAGAAAAATACCCTTGGTAAGGAACATTATGTTTATATATTTTTATGCCCCACTTCACATTTAGAAATATTCTATTCAGATAGTAACCAAAAATGAAGTTTGATACAAAATGTATTAATCTCCTTAATTTTCTGCTGAATTTTGTGTCTTTGCTCTTTTAAAAATTTTTTTTGGAGAGGGAGAGGGAGAAAACAAGTGGGGGAGGGTCAGAGACGGGGAGGGGTGTCAGAGAATCCAAAGCAGGCTCCATGCTGACAACAGAGAGCCCAATGCAGGGCTCCAACTCATGAACCATGACATCATGACCTGAACCCAAGTGCGACACTTCACTGACTAAGCCAACCAGATGCTGTTTTCTTTATTCTTAAGAAAAGAAAATACATGGTCTGAAACTGACCCAGGGAAAGCCCTGATTAGGGTATATTTGTGAATATTGCATATAAAGGTTGGATCTCCTTATACACAGTCATTCCTGGGCAATGTACTGCTGGTTTTATTGTAAATTATGTTATTTAAAAAAATTGATACTTAAAAATGACATATTCCATCTAGCCATTTATAAGAGAAGAATTACATAGTGAAAATAAGAGCAGAATCTTCTACTTAGCTGCCTTTTTGAGTTTTAGTTTAAAAAAAAATCTTCTTGATCTATTTTCAATATTAGAGGTCCTGAAATTTTAGAGAGCTAGAAATATAGGAGAATCTTGAACTGTAGTCTCTCTGAATCTAATTATCAGACACATGCCCTAACTTTGAAAAGCCTACTTCTGGTTCATCTTGAGACGTTCTTAGCAGGACTTGAGTCCCGCTGATCTAGGATGACTGATGGACAGGCGGGGAGCCACGTGGCCCCCTGGCCTGGCTCAGCACAGCAGCAGTTCTCTTCCATTCAGGATCTCCGATGTCTGTTCCTCTGCAAAGCCGCGAGGCCAGTGTCTGTAGCTGCTAAGCATGAAATCCCCTGCTTCTGTTTGTTTCTTTTGTTGCCACGAGTTAATAGGGACAGAGACAGGAGACAGCCCAGAACAAAGCAGAAATAATGGAGTATTTCACCCCAAAAAGGAATGCGGATTGAGAAATACAAAGGGGAAGGCAAAGACAGACTTAGTGTCCCGAGGCAGTGTGATGTATTGGCCAGAAGCCTCAGCCCTGGGACAGTCCTGGGCCAAAGCCTTCATCAGTGAGCTCAGAGCAGCCCACATGGCCGAAAGGTTTGACCCATCTTCTGTAAAAACAATTTGTTGTTTTTCCCTCTAGGGTCTTAGATGGCCACAGGGTTTTTCACCTCGAAAAGCGGATTGCTCTTGTGATGCAAAAGAATCATCTGCTGGGATCTGCCTGGTGATCAAGGGCCTCTTCACAGCTTGCTCTACCTTCCTGCTGCTTGTTTCTATTGCTATAGGTGCCATTTGAATTTAGATTCTTGTCATTGGTTTGCAAGAACGACTAGTTATTCCAAGACATTGCAGCATATTTGAAGCTCATTTTTCTTGCAAGTAGAAGGAAAGGATTAGCCAAGAGATTGCATGTTACAGATGATCTCCTTCCCATGTATTTCTGCACATTCCAGGTTGTGTTTTTCTCCATACTCTCCCCCAGTACAGTTGATTTTTTTTTAATTTTAGTATTTGCTTATGTATTTACTTTATTGAGGTATAGTTGACATATACATATGTTTTAAATATATGTTTAAAATTGGGGACTGTTCATTAGAGATTTTCTTTCCCCTTTGCTACCGTGCTTAGAATCAGAAATCTCTGCAGCCAGTGTGGGCTTCTCTTAATAGACAAGCTTTGTCCTTGCCGGAGGACAAAAATTGGTTAAGTGAAAGAGGCGGACAGCAGGAGAGAGAAGCCAGCAACTCTTCAGGGTCCCTTTGCCTTCCTCCCAGCCGGTCCCCTCTCCTCCTGCCCTCCTGCCTAAGTCAGCTGTGCAGGAAGCAGGTCCTCCAGCTCCACCGGGAGGAAGATGTAGGCACTTGAGCCATAAACTTGACAGTGCAAGGAAAGAAGCAGTGTCAAGGGGCGTGCATTGTCCCCTTGTTCTGGCCGGGGGTCTGTTTTCTCACCAAGGCAAACTTCTTCAAAGTGCTTATCTCCTTGAAACCAGAAGCACCCTGCTTCTGGGGCTCTGATCCCTGACTCCATACTTGGCAAGACCCAGGCTGAGAGAGAGGACATGAGTGGGCACTCTGCAGCCACGCAGCCCTCGTGGGGGCTCCCGCTCGGTCGCTTACTAGCTCGGTCACAAGTTCACATCTCTGTGTTGCCCTCCATAAGGGCTGCGTGTAATGTCTTCTCCCTGCACGTGGTACACTCTCAGATGGCCAATCCTGGCTCCACTTAGCCAACTTAATATCTTTGGGCCTCAATTTCCCCAAGGGAAACGTCCCCAAGGTCATTCAAGGAGTCGGTGAATTAACACACATATGCCCCTTCTTTCTGGTGCTATTAGTGGCCTTTGGTTTTCCTTTTAAGAATTGGGGACACCCATCCTTCCTCATGTCTTTTTCAGAAGCTTAGGTAGCTCCTATACATGTTATGACAGGTTTCAGTTGAATTTTCCAAAGACAGACCCACATTTGACTATTATGGACTTGGAAAATATTTTAAATCTTAAAATTTTAGATATTTAAACACTAAATATTTTATTAATTGGACATGCTTAGTGTTAGAAAACACTTCTAGACATGGACTTCTGTTTAAAACTTCTTTCATTGCAAGAGAGTGAGGGTCAGAATGTACAGGTGTCTCCTTTTGGTTTTAAAAGCAAACTAAGAAATAAACCCACTTCTCGTTACGGGTGAATTATCTCTTGCTTTTAGGTACCAACTAATTAGTGTTGTGTTCACCTAACAAGTATTTATGGAGCGCAGTGCCAGGCCCCACCCTGGGACTCCACCAAAGACTTCGTTATTTGCTATAGGAACTCTGGTTTTTGTTTGGCGAGACCCGTATTTAAATAAGGAGGAGAGATAGTGTGGGGTTCAGTCAGTGACTGCATGGCCCTGGGGGAAGTCCCCGAGCAGACTGAAGAAAATTTTCCAGCAACTATACAGAGCTTCAGTCACATTGAAATCATGCTCAGAATAAGATCATGTATTCATGACGAAAAACAGAGCATCAATTGAAACAAATGCCATGTTCCCAAAGGCTAGGGATTTAGGGACACGGGATGGTAGGAAATACTGGCAATGCAAGGGCCAGTGCCAGAGGGGGAGGATTTTGACTAAGACTCTGTCCAGAATTGAGATGTTGTAGGACAGCTCTCCCTCTCTGCTTTCGGGCCTGGCCACCCTTGGTAGCTGTAAAATTAACCTTTTTTGAATCAAGGATGAATAGGTCTTGGGGTCGGTGTGTATAATTCTATCATCTACTTAATTCTTTTTATTATTATTATTTTTAATGTTTTTATTTTTCTGAGAGAGAGACAGCATGAACAGGGGAGGATCAGAGAGACAGGGAGACACAGAATCTGAAGCAGGCTCCAGGCTCTGAGCTGGCTGCCAGCACAGAGCCCAACGCGGGGCTCGAACCCACAAACCGTGAGATCATGACCCGAGCTGAAGTCAGACGCTCAACCGACTGAGCCACCCAGGCGCCCCTTATCTACTTAATTCTTAACAGTTAGGAAAAAAAATACATGTGGCCTGATACTTCAGTGCTAGAAGTGTGTGTCGTGGACCAAGAAGGGAAAGAAGGACTTAGCTCTCTGGGGTCACTGGAGAAGACTTTCCAGAGGAGTGCCGTCTGAGCCAGTACCATGACTGGGAATTTGCCAAGTAGAGAAGAGTGGAAAGAGCATTTCCTTCCAAGGGACCCGGGATCTGAGTGTGAAGGGGCTCAGAGAGCTCGAGGAACCTAGTGAGTGAGTTGGAGGGTAGCTGGAATCATGAGAGGGGAGATGTAGAGGGAAATGAGATCCATAGTTGAGTGCTTAATTAGCACTTTATGGTGCCAATCTGGAACAGTCATTCGCTAAGTACCTATTCTGCACAGTGTTCCGCCAGACCTACCAAAATGTCTGACATGGTCCCCAACAGAAATGGGGACATCTTAAGATCATCTTGCTGCCTTGTGCTAGGCCACGCATCTTAAATACATTATTTTATCTTTGCAGTTTAATCTTTGGCTTCCTACCTTCCCCCCCTCCCCCAATCTCACCCCATTCACAGTACATGTGATCAGTCTCCTTTAAGCAAATATTGCTAAGGTTTTTGCTAATGCTTTTTAGTTAATCTGCCTTTCAGCTAAAGATTATATAATTATATGATTTGCCCAAAGTCTGTGACGCAGATATTACTGGTGATTCCAGTCTTTGCCCTTTCTCAAGACCTTGGCACAGCGTTTCCTCACACACGACTTTGGTGGGAGCTTGTGGATATGCATGCAAAGGGGAAACATCCTGTGTCCCGACATAATCAGAGATACACGGGGTCCTTTTGAAAAGGAACATGTCATAACAGACCCTATGTGAAAAGACCTGTGAACTGAAGCAGTCTAGACAAGAGACCATGACCTTGGTTGCACATACCCCCCCATAGTTACAATGCAGACTTCTCCCTGCTGCAAGCGAGAGCCAAGGGGTGTGTGTCTTTAGTGCCTTGGTTTGGGCTGGAAGGGCATGGAGCCCTCCGGAAGCTGCTGTGGACTGGTCAAGCGAAGTACCCGTGTCTGGGCTGCATGGTGGACTGCCAAGGCGCTTGCCTGAGGAAATGGACTGTCACCTAGGACGCCTTAGGGAAACGAGCATCCTGATGAACAGTGATTTACTGGTATGGTGCCTTTTTTATAGCAAAATGCATTGAACTGATGCCTCCTAACGTCCTCCTAAAGAAAGGAAGTGGCAGATAGTGTTAAAATGTTACTGGTTAATCATGAGGAAACTGAAGCACGGTTAGGTTTATGGAGCCTGAACAGGGCTACACAATGCCTTACTGTCTGGCCTGGGAATGGGGCCTGAGTTTGCCGCTTGCTGTCAGGACTGCCGACGGCATTGTGTTTCGCATTGTACGACAGTGAAAGGGGCTTACTCTTAACAATGCAAGAGCTGCTTTAGGAGACAGACACAATGAACTTGGGTACAGTATAGTCTAGAGGCCAAAATGAGTAATTTTAAGTAAATGGACTATGAGACCCAAAGCTTCATTAAGTTTTAAAATAAAAAACAAGTAAAAACTGTACAGTTTTTAGGAACGGACTCAGAAAAACATGAACATTCTTTTCCCATTTGAAATAGCATATTTTCAAGAGCCTTATTTTGTTGGCTGAAAATCTGACACTATTCCTGCCAAGCATAGGATTTATTTATTTCAAATAAATATTCAGAGGTTCTGTGATTTATTTCAAAGATTCTATCTTGTAATGATTGTCAGTCTAACCTTTATGCCTTTTATGTTAGAAAATACCTGATTTCCATAGACTGTGGTGGTTTGGGGGGAAGGCTTTTTTTTTTTTCTTCCAGGTTTAAGTTAGGTTCTTCCAGAACAGTTGAAAATACAGAGCCTGGAATTCAGGAAACAGATTGGGGGGAGAGGAGAGATGTCATGTTAGGTGTCTTAACCATGACTGGAGAATCTAGAGAGAGGAGATTAAAAGATCTGTGTGAGTACAGAGTCCCTGCTAAATTGCTTTTCGTGCCAGAAGTGCTTTAGTGACCTAGAAAAATTTAACAGGTGATACAGATATTAATGAGTTCAATTGCAAATGTTTTTGCATTTTGGATTTTTAAAAGAACATGAAGATGAGGGTGCCCGGGTGGCTCAGTTGGTTAGGTGTCTGACTCTGGCTCAAGTCATTATCTTGCAGTTCATGAGTTCAAGCCCTGCATGGGGCTCTGTGCTGACAGCTCACAGCCTGGAGCCTGCTTCAGATTCGGTATTTCCCTCTCTCTCTCTGCCCTTCCCCTGCTCATGCTCTGTCTCTCTCTGAAGAATAAATAAACATTAAAAAAAAAAAAAGGGGCGCCTAGGTGGCTCAGTCGGTTAGGTGTCTGACTTCGGCTCAGGTCATGATCTCACAGTTCGTGGGTTTGAGCCCCATGTCGGGCTCTGTGCTGACCGTGAACTCAGAGCCTGGAGACTATTTCAGATTCTGTATCTTCCTCTCTCTCTGACCCTTTCCTGCGTGCGCTCTTGGCTCTCGCTCTCACTCTCTCAGAAATAAATAAAACATTAAAAAAAATTTTTAATGAAAAACATGAAGGAGAAATTTTGGAACTTCTGGCTAAAGTAAGTTGAGAAATACTAGCATATGAATGACTTAAACAGAGCAAGATGGCGATCCATCGTCTACAATTTTATTCTGTATTTAAGATTTGATTTTTTGGACCTAGATAGTTGTTCTGGTCTCCCTCTAGAAGATGGTCCAAGGGAATTTTAGTAGAGGAGCTGAGCAAGAAAGGGGCTGTCCTGACAGGAATTGGGTCTCCTCTCTTTCCCCAGCGAAGGTCAAAGCAGCCCAGTAAGAGAAACCACAGTGTGACTAGTGGTGTTGCCTGACATAGTTGAACATGGGAGGGCTCACCCAAGTAAATAGCGGCTAGCCCAGTAGTCCTCTTTGAGGGAATACATACCTATATGCATATACACATACATACATATACGTATCTACCTCTTAGGAAAATTCCCTGTGAGTCCAGGAGACTTGCAGATAAAATTTGCATAAAGTCAGACAGTATCAACCAGCCTTCATCAGAATCTAGGATGTGATGTGCTGGCATCTAGGATGCTGTTTATAGTTGTGGTCATTAATCTTGTAAGAGGAAGGCATAATGGAACTCAAGTAATGCCAGAGAACAGAACTAATGTGATGGAGCAGGAGGGATTGCTATATGCCAGCAGACTGAAACAATTAGGGCTCCTCAGGCTTGAAAAGACAGAGAGGAAATATGATTAGAGTTTAATTTGCAAAGAATATGGATTAGATGATCATAGAATTGTTTACCAGAAGTAGGGAAAACCTCTTAAAAGCTGAGGACAAGTGAACTGGGGACAAAAGAGAAGCTCTCTCATACTGGGAAAGCAGACCCTGCCCAGTAAAATCACTCTTAAACTGGACTAACTTACGGCATTGAAATAAAGTGAAAGGGTCAACAGTTAACTCTTATTTTGATAGGTTTTTCTTGACATGTGAAGGGCCTCAAGAGAGCTTAGATAAAGCTTCCCATTAGCCTTTACATTCTCTTTGTTTCTTAGGTGAATTTTCAATGTCTTGGGTTCTTCATTCAAAATTTATTCATGGAGGGTAGATTATGTGCCATGTCTTTCCTCAAAGCCCTGGGGATGCTGGGATGAAGATGGAGAGGTCTGGTTCCCACAGTTTGGTGATGAATAGGAAACTGTAATAGTGCGTGTGATGAATGACCAGCATGTGTGAGAGCTTGATGGAAATGGCTCACATTCTCATAGGATCAGAACAGGTACCCCTGGAGAAGGGGCTGAGACCTGAAAGCTGACAAGTCCACTGAGCTAAGAGCTGGGAGGAGAGGGAACAGCATCCGGGAGTGCCTGAGGCTGCCAGAGGGTTGGCATGACTGGGGGCAAAGTGAGGGAGGAGTGAGTGGAGAGTGGCCAGAGAAGAGGCCAGAGGGGTGGGCTGGTGGAGCAGACTTTGGAACTTTGGAGGTCTTAAGCGTTTAGATCCTAGAACGGTAGGAAGTCACTGAAGCGAGTTAAGGCAGATAAGATCAGATTTTGTTTTTATAAAAAATCATGGTGGCCTCCTCATGGAGAATGGAGAAGACCAGTGGGAGAATGTTGATACTGTCTGGGTGACGGTGGCTTGGACGAGAGAGCTGTGGGCATGTTCTAAAGCTGTTTCAGAGGAGCAACGGACTGGATTTGTTGACTAAGGGGACATGAGAAGTATGAGAGAGAAATAGTCAAATTCGACTTATGAGAGACAATTAAGCCTCAGATTTTATCTGAATGAAAATTCCCACAGACTTTTCCTAAGTCTTTTAGGATCTCCAGATGATCTAGCAGTCAATAGGCCTCCCTCCCCCTCCCCCCTTTTTCTCTCCTGAATTATTGAGGACCTAAATATTTCAGGCTCTACAAGTTGGCACATAATAGGCCCCTAATAAATGAATGTCAAGTAAGTAGATCATAAATTGCCTAATTTCCAGTCTCCCAAATCTTTCTGCCTTTAACTCTTGGAGAGCAAACAGGGTCTTGCCATGTACAAACTGTACAACTATTCATAGTACCCTGAGGTCAGTTCACCTGAAACAGAACTTGGCCCAGGTCACGATGGCAGTGATAGATACAGGGGCTCAGAGTAATGATATGTAAAAGCTTTTTATTTTGAAATAATACCAGAGTTGTAAGACGAATACAGGGGCTCCTGGGTGGCTTAGTCAGTTAAGTGTCCAACTTTGGCTCAGGTCATGGTCTCACAGTACCATGAGTTCAAGCCCTGCATTGGGCTCTGTGCTGACAGCTCAGAGCCTGGAGCCGGCTCCACATTCTGTCTCTGTCTCTGCCCTTCCCTCACCCACACTCTGTTTCTCTCTTGCTCAAAAATAAATAGACACTAAAAGATTAAAAAAAAAAAAGAATACAAGGAATTTTCCTATGACTCTCTGTTTCACCAGTCATTAACATCTTTACCATGTTTGCTTTGTCACAGTTCTCACCGTGTAGAGCTGACGATGGACACAGAGGTAGAAATTCTCTTAACCAATTAGTTATAGACATCAAGACCCGTCATCTCTAAAATACTTCAGAACGTGTGTTTTCAGAACAAGGATTTTCCTTTTATCAGCACGGTACAACGATGAGATTCAGGAAACTGGACTCTCTGCAATCCCGTGAACAACTGTGCAGCCTCCAGTCCGTCCTCATCTCTTGTCCCAGTGTCATTTCTGCCATTTCTCCTCTGCATGTTCCAAGGGTCCAGTCCAGAAAGCATTGCATTTGGTTCTTCTGTCTCTAGTCTTCTCTACCCTACAACAACTCCTCAGCGTTTCTTCAACTTGTACGACCTTGAGATTTTAGAGAACAGGTCAGCCGTCTTGTGGAATGCTCCTCAGTATGGTTTTGTCTGAAGTTGTCTCATACTTAGATTCAGGTTGTGTATTTTTGGCAGGAGAGCCGAGTGATGATGTCCTGCCCCTCGCAGGGTGCCGGTCACAATAGGTGGGGAGCCGTGAAGTCCCTGTAGGTCTCATTCCTAGGGATGTTACCGTCTCTCACTTGGTTAAAAAGATGGTGTCTTCGGAGTTTCTCACCCTGAAGTTACCTTTGCTTCTTATGATGAATAGGTTATTTAATTACTTCCTAATACTTGGTCATTGCAAATGTTACTAAGCTTTGTGTCCAGTCTTATTTAAAAGCACCACATCTCTCCCCCCTCTCTTGGCAGTGTTTTAGAGCACTTTGCTGCAAGGGGCCACCACCTGCACGACCTGAATATGACCTGGTTTGCATAGGCCTCACAGGCTCTGGCAAGACCAGTCTGTTGTCAAAGCTCTGCAGTGAAAGTCCCGAGAACGTCGTGTCGACCACAGGTGGGTACCGTGCCCGAGTTCTGTCCCTTTCTTATCCCCAAAACGGTCTTGTGTCTGAAGCTATTTGTGGCACCCTCTATCTGTAGTTACATCCTTCAGTCAGTTTGTTTATTTTTGGACGTTCTGTTTTCCAAAATAGAGTTGGGGGCGGTGAGTAGCATTAAATTGCTACACCCTGTATCTCTCTTGTTGAATATTTCAGTGCCACTGAATAAGTCAAGCTCAGGAGAATTTTAATACAAACGAATGCAGAAACCTGGAATTCTAGTACTGTAACAACATAGCTTCATCTCCGGCTCACGGAGTAATAGTCTCCTGTGAAGAGTCACTCTGGCATGCTTGTGTTGGGTCATCCCCTCCATGAACGGTACCGCTGATGGAGCCTGAATCTTCTTTCCTCATAGCTCCCATCTGGGACGTGTCAGTGCAGGAACCATTGATCAGGTTATGTTGTTTCCAGACATGGCCAAGAAGTCTGTCTGGGTGGTGGTTCTCAATCAGGCAAAACCTTGGGTTGTCACACTGGGTGGGGGGCGGAGGGTGGTGGACACTGTCTTCCGTTAGGTAGATGCCAGGGATGCTGCCAGATATCCCAGTGTGCGAGACATGCCCCCACCCCAAGGAAGATAGAGCGAGAGTGCACTTAGTGGCTGGTTGGGTTTGGAAGGTGAGAGAAAATAGCCAAAGATGACTCATGTCCTGGCTTAGGTGAGGGGTGAGTGATGGACTCATTAACTAGGATTTCCTAACAAATAGGAAAAATGTGGATGACGAAGAAGAGGCTTATATGGGTTAGGGTCAGGTATGTCATCAAATAAGATAGGCTTTTGGAGCTTTTCAAATTTTAGAATTGTAGATGAGACACTGGGGGCCTGTAAACCAATAGAGACATAGCTTGGTTGAAGGATAAAGATGAAGGGGTTTGTGATAATTGTTGAGACGACAAGGTGAGCAGAGCTCAAGTGTGACCTTAACGTGTGAGGCTGTTTCTGACTGTTTTCCTTTACCCCAAGACAGAACTGAGCACTCCCTTTTCCCCTCACTGTGTATTGTCCATATTTCTCTCTTCTAGTGCCTGCAACACTGCTGTCTACATGTCAGTCTCCCCAGCCTGAGGTGTAAGCTCTTAAGGGCAGTTAGAGCATCTTTTTTGGGTTTATATCATGCCAAATGTGGCATAAGGTTTGGGCATAGCTCCAAATGTTGGTTGAGTGAATTAGAGGCTGTAGTAGTTTGAGTCTGTTTTTGCAGAAAGTATCATATCTCTGTGAGCCTCATAATGGCTTTACATGTCAGGTAAGATTCTTTTTCCAGATTCTGTCTTTAAATCATCTGAGGCTCAAAGGTATGGTGACATGGCTGTTGTCACACAGTTAGTGTTAGAGTGCCAGTTCAAGGCTTTAAGTCAAGTTTAGTTATCCCCAAGACTTAGGATTTGTGATGAGAATAATATTGGCTGGTTGTTGGTAAAATTGTGGATATCTTTGGAGAAATGGGTTATGAAATTATGCACACCTTTTTAACTCAGTAATTCTTTTCAAGCAAAATAACTTCCCCTAAAATCTGTCAAAAAAAATGTACTCTTATCAGAGGCATAAATCAGAAATATTATTGCTAGAAAAGCAGTTTTGAATTATAATGTAAAAGAAAATACCTGTAAATAACATTACAGTTGTAAATGGCAATACGTCCTCTGTTTCTACTAGATTTTTAGTGTTTTCCTTTTATGGGAACCGATAGTAATCTTGTGTGCTAGTTGATTTTTTTTTGACACAGGAGATGTTGAGTTGACTTTCAAGCTTCTATGAGTTGTCATTATCCTGAACCAGGCACAGTGACTTTTTGGAGGCCTTTTTGAAGGTCTCTGATATCTAGAAGTTTACACTCAGGAAAATAAGATCTCTAATGACAAGCAGTTGATATTTATTGCATATTTAAGACAATGTGATATGCACTGTACACATATGGTAAAAATGAGAGTGCTAAGGGGTCATATCAAATCTGAGGAGTCAAAGAAGCCATATGGGGGTATTACATTTGAGGAAGTCCTCATGGTGAATAATATCTGAGCCCAGAGAAATGAGGTGAGGAGAGGAAGGATAGGAGGAAGCAGAGGATGTGTTCAGAGAACAGCGATCTTCCTGGGTTGAGGCCAAGGACACAGAGGTGTCAGATGTGTTGTGACCTGATGCTAGAGGAGCTTCTGAGAGAGACCTGTACCATGGAGAGCTGATCCAGTAGGGACGGCAATTGTGGGGATGGAGACTTAGAGGCAGTTGTGATTGATTCTGGAAGAGCAATAATCACATCTGGTAATAGAGAGGAAAGGAAGGAAGAGCAAAGAATCACATGTTCTTTAAGTGTGTAGCCTAGTGATAGAGTGAATTGTAAAAAGTCAAGAAAACATGACAAACAGTTTTAAAATAAATGATGAGTTTGGCTTTGGACATGCTAATTTTGAGGTATTGGCAGTACTTTCACCAATGATCCAAATGCCAGAAGACTAGCTGACTGGAGAGAGTTTGGATCTGGATTTGAGAGGCAACTGAATTGTGAGTTTGGAAGAGATTGTTGAGGGATGTTGGGTAGTACAAGGGAAGAAGGGTGCTAAGCACCAACTGTTTCATTCATTTGTGCCACATTTGTTGAACACCTCTTACACGACTGCCACTGATTTAGGCACTGAGTATGCTTTAGTTAACAGATCAACATTTCTACCCTTTCAAGCTTACATTCTAACATCTGCACAAGACAGGGATCTAAGCCAGGCAGTTCTATATGGTATCATAGAGTCAAATATCAACAAGAAGCCAAAAGAACTGGAGTTAATAATCGTTAGCCTCAGGTCTGAGAAAGGGCTATTGGGTGTGGTGATATTATGGTCATTAGTGAACAGCTTCAACAGAGTCGTAGGGTAGAAACCATCCTGAGCAATAAGAGAGTGGTGAACAGAGGAAATGACAATGTATAGACCTTCTTTTCATTCCTTGGCCTCTTGGCTAAGACATAGACCACTCTTTCAAGAAAGTAGGCAGCAACAGAGAAAGCAGGGTCCAGGGAATTTGTATTTACAAGGAGGGGTGCTGTGGACAGAGGTGTAATGGTAGAACAGAGAGAAGGAGAGATGAAGATGCTCATCAGAAGGCAGCGACAGTAAGAATGAGGACTTATGATTCTGTCAAAACAGAATAACTAGAATGGGTTTACCATCCCACTTGAAACAGCTGGAGAGGGGGTGGTTGGAGGACAGACAAAATATGCAACAGATTTCAAGAGCGTGAATATCCAGCAACAAAGCATGGTCATCCCTGAGAGATGAGAAACAAATGAAAGTAGCCCCACATTTGCCCCAGCCTACTGCCTTGGGAGAGTCCCTAGGCCTTGGCACACTTCCAGGAGGACTGAGGTGGAGCCCAGGGGACTCTCTGTGTTGATGTACACCTAAGAGCTGGAGAGACCAAGGTCGCTAGGGTTCTTGGGACATGGTAATGAAGGGGAAGAGAGAGAACCCTCAAGATCTACAGAGGGTCTCCCTTGAGTGACCAGGAATGTATTCAGTGCAGTCACATGAGGAAACTACCCAAGGCCAGGGAAAGGAACATTTGAAAGGAGGAGTAGCAGGAAGATGGCCTGGTGTTCACACAAAGCTAAAAGTTATGGCTATTCTCACTAGCCAGACTGGAAAAGCCATAATTCAGAACGTACTGGGTGGAGTACTCAGGAGGAACGTGTCTCAGGAATCAGCCCAAAAGTGCTGCTCTAGACCCACCTAAGAAATCATATTAATAAGACCAAAGGCTCAAACTGTTTGCTACTAACTTTAATGTATCCTAGAAGAAAGCTCTATGAGATTTACAGAAAACGGAATTACCCAGCACCTAAGATAAGATTTACAGTGTTACACTCAGTCAAATATTACCAGCCATGTAAAGAAGCGGAAAAACATGATTTACATTAAGAAAAATAAACTGAATCTGACTCAGAACTGACATGGATAAAGGAATTAGCAAAGAAAGACTTAACATTGTTACTATAAATGAATTCCATCTGTTCATAGAGTTAAGTAGAGACATGGAAGATTTTTAAAAGACCCATATAAAAGTTCTAGTGGAGAATACAACAATATCTGAGATGAATATGCACCCATTAGGATTCATGGCAGATTGGACATTGCAGAAGAGAAGAGTAATAACTTTGAAGGCCATTAATATTAAAGACCACCCAAAGCGTTGAGAGAGGGAGGAGAAAATGGGAAATGCAAAGACCAACATCAACTGTGGGACATCTTCCAGTCCCCAAGCATGGGTCATTGGAGTCTGCAAAGGTAGAGGGTGGAGAAAGGGACAGAAAAAATATTTGAAGACACAATGTCTAAAATATATTTAAACTTAAAGAAATTTAAGAAACTCATTAAACCTCAAGAACAGTATATGAGCAAACTACACAAAGCAATATGATAAAGTTGCTCAAAACCAATGATAAAATATGGGGTTGATTTTTATATTGTCAACCTGGCTGGGCCATGGTGCCCAGGTATGTGGTCATATACAATCCTGGATGCTTGTGTTTGGGGATGAGATGAATATTTAAGTCACTGGACTTTGAGGTAAGCAGACAGCCCCCTATCATGTGGGTGGGTCTGATCCAGTCTGTATCAGGTAGCCTTTGGACTTGACCTGAAGCATCAGCTGTTATCTGGTTCTCCAGATGAAACCAGGCCTGCTCTGCAGATACTGATTTGCCAGCCTCCACAATTAAGTCAGTTACTTAAACCTTTCTGTATATACACACACATTCTATTGATGTGTTTCTCTAGAGAACTTTGAATAAAACAGTATCTTTTTTTTTTTTTTTTTGGTGAGACCGGAAGTGGGAGAGGGGCAGAGAGAGGTGGGGAGAGAGAATCCCAAGCTGGTTCCTCACCGTTAGTGGCGGAGCCTAAAGCAGGACCTGAACTCCCGAAACGTGAGATCATGACCTAAGCCAAAACCAAGAACCGAATGCTTAACCAGCTGAGCCAGCAAGCGCCCCTAAAACAGAATACCTTAAAAGTAGATAATGGCTATTATAGAGGAACAATGGTAAGAATGACTTCAGATTTCTCACTGGAAACAAGGTAAGCAAGAAGAGGGTTGAGCAACATTGTTAAAATACTAAAGGGAAAAAAAGTTATAAACCTATACCCAGCAAAATTATCTTTGAAAAAGAAAGGTAAAAAATGTTTTCATTATATTTTGTTACTACTTTCGTTACACTTTTTTCCAGTATTAAAGGAAGTACTTTAGGCAGAAAAAAAATGAATCCAGATGGAAATCTGGATCTATACAAAGAAAGGGAAAGTACAGAAATGGTGACCACATGGGTAATTATATTAGATTTAGTTCTTATTTAAATCTCTTTATAAGATTATTTAAAAAAAAAAAAAAACCACCAATATGGTGCCTGGGTGGCTAAGTGAGTTGATCGTCCATCTCTTGATTCAGCTCAGGTCATGATCCCAGGGTCATGGGATTGAGCCCTAGGTGGGGCTCTGTGCTGAGCATGGAAACTGCTTTAAGGTTCATTCATTTTCCCTCCCTCCCTTCTCTCTTTCTCCCTCCCCTACTTGTGGGAGCTTGCTCTCCAAAAAAACAAAAAACAGTATATCATGGGGTTTATAGTGTGAAAAATAAAATGCAGGAGAATAATGGCATCAAAGTCATAGTGGAAAAGAGGACGTATACTTTTGTAAGGCTCTTCTATGTGAAGTGGTTATAATAGCACTTGAAGGTAGAGTGTGGTAAAAGATGTAGTATAAACCCTAACACAACCACTAAGATAACAGTGATAGCCAATAAAGTAGCAAATGATATAAGATGGAATTAGCAAAAATTAACAAACCAAAAAAGGCAGAAAGAAAGAAAAGGAACGAGAGTAGATGGAATAAATAGAAAATAAGTAGTAGGGTGATACCCTCAAACCTAACCATCAATAAGCAAATTAAATGTAAATAGTCTAGACTGAGTTAAGGGACTGAAACTGATGTTAGATAAAATAAATAATGAAAAACAAGACCCAACTATATAGGACTTGAAACAAATCTTAAATATAAAGACACCAAATAGATTGGGGGGAAAAAATGCTAACAGGAGTCAAAGCTGGAGTGGCTGTGTTATCAGAAGAGGTAGATTTTAGAGCAAAGAATAATGCCGGGGATAAAGAAGTTCATTTTATGAGATCTTTTAATCCATTGAATAGAAGAGCACTAAACATTGATAGAACTATTAACAGTTTTAAAACCTACAAAAACGGATGGAACTCTAAAGGGAAATAGCCAAACCCATATGTCAGATTTTAATACTTTTTTTTAAAGCTTATTTATTTTGAGAGAGGAGCATGAGTGGGGAATGGTCAGAGAGAAGGAGAGAGAGAATCTCAAACATGCTCTACACTGCCAGCTTGGATCCCCAGCACAGAGCCTGAGGTGGTGCTCAAACTCATGAACTGTGAGATCATGACCTGACCCGAAATCCAGAATTGGTTGCTTAACCAACTGAGCCACCCAGGCGTCCCAGCAGTTGTCATTTTTAACAGTAGAAGAATTCTTTCATCTTCAGATCAAGAATAAGAACACATGGGTTTCTATTCCCAACACTTCTATTCAATATTGTAGTAGAGATTCTAGCCAGGGCATTAGGCAAGAGAAAGAAAAGGCTTCCAGATTAGAAAGAAAGAAATAAAACTATCTTTATTTGCAAATGACATAATCTATATAGAAAACTTGAAGAAATGTATAACTTTATATTAATTAAATGGCTGATGTGATTTAGAGCTGATTATTTGGGGGATCTGAAAACTCGGAGGATACTCTTGGTCATTCATTTGGAGACTGTCCATAAGAACAGAAGCGGGAAAAGTGTGGTGGACGCATGTAAGGCATGTGTTGAATTCATTCAGATAGATGACCAAACTCCCTGAACATTGATAAATGGAAATGTAGATTTCCCATGTATAAGGAGATGCTAGAACTTCAGGTGGAAAACTATTAAGAGGTAATTATGGTGGAGTGGTCCAAAAGCATTATAAAGAATGTGTACTTGTCCTGAGTACCACTGTAATGGAAAGGAAAATGTTGGCTGGTATAAGGAGGGTGGGAACATGTGCAAGAAAATGTTGGAGCTTAGAGAAGACTTTTCTTAACAAAGCTAAGGTTTCATGTAACTCGATGAAAGGACTCCGTAATGACGAAGGACTGTGTTGGGAATGAAAGGCATGAAGTAAAGGATATAGGAGAGAAGGGGTAGATGATTATGGTTGACTCTGTGTTCATCATAGCTAATGAAGGTGTGCATAAGAGGTTGGAGAAACAAATTGGTGATAACAGGAAAGGGTGAGGGAGAGAGAGGCAGCAAAGGAGAGCCAAACAGACTGACTTTAAGTTTCCTGTGGACCTACAAAACCCAGCCCCCTCTGGAATTCCAGATAGGCATGGCTGATGTGTACAGTCATACTTCCGGGTTCTTTTTGTTGTTTAGAGCAGGGGCGTGTGTATGTATGTAATGGAAGAAGAACAAAGGAGATGGAAGGAGGTCCTAAAATAAATGACAGAGCCTAACAGGAAGAAAAGATAACTAGGAGAGAAAATGAAGTCACAACGCCATACATGCATGTGAACATTTAATGTGGAAGATCCGAGAATAGCTGCTGGAGGCTAATGAGAAGAACTTGAAAAGACCATGGGCCTTAACTGTGAACCTTTAGAATAATTGGAAAACTAAATAAGACAAATGTAAGAAGAAATCAAGAGTGTTGAGAAATACTTGTAACAGGGATTACAGAGTTTATGGCTGTCCCATTTAAAGAAATACTAACTAGAATCCAGTCGATAGTCCATAAAGAAGATTATTTATGAAAAGAATGGCAAAGAAATAAATGGGAAAAATTCAACTTTGCCATAAGTTCAGTTTTACTAAAGAATGAGAAAAATGTTAACTTTATACTTAAATTTACCAAAATTGTTTGTTTATGATAAGACCCAATGTTTGTTAAGATTGTGGCAGCATGCACTACTGATGGTACGATTGACTTTGTCCCTTTTCTTGGAAAGCTGTTAATCGCATAAGTGTTCTCAAAATACTCACATTTTTTGACCTAATAATTGTGCCACTGAGAATTTATTTTAAGCACATAATTTCAAAGAAGCTATATGTGCAATGTGATCCTTGTAACATTTGTGTAACTTAAAACTTTAAAATAATTTAAGGGGTGCCTGGGTGGCTTAGTCGGTTAAGCATCCGACTTTCACTTAGGTCGTTATCTCACGGTTTGTGGGTTCGAGCCCTGCGTCGGGCTCTGTGCTGACTGCCAGCTCAGAGCCTGGAGCCTGTTTCAGAGTCTGTGACTCCCTCTCTCTGGCCCTCCCCTGCTCATGCTGTCTCTCTCTCTCTCTCTCTCTCTCTCTCCTAGAAATAAAACATTAAAAAAATAATAAAATAAATAAATAAAAGAATTTAAATGTCCTATAGACATTGAGTTTATTATAGTATCTCAATTAAAAAGATGATTGGAAAAATAGTCTTCTGTTGAAGAAAAATTGTATTTATTTAAAAAAAAATGGAATGCCTGGGTGTCTCAGTCGGTTAAGCATCTGACTTTGGCTCAGGTCATGATCTCACGGTTCATGGGTTCAAGCCCTGCATGGGGCTCTGTGCTGACATCTCAGAGACTGGAGCCTGCTTTGGATTCAGTGCGTGCATGTGTGTGTGTGTGTGTCTTGGTCCCTCCTCCACTTGTGCTTTCTCGCCAACTAAATAAAGATTTTAAAATAAATGAAAATGAAAAAGTGTGCCTGTAAGTGAAAAATGGGAAAAGAACACGTAAATATAAGTGTGCTTTGATATGGCTAAATATATGTGAAATTTTGTTCTTGAAATTATTTCTTTATAATGTTTTGACATCAAGCCAATTAAAAGTAAAATAGTTACTGGAAGAGTGGGGAAAAACTGAAAAGAAAATCTACCTTGAAAATTTGTTTCTTAAAATAAAAGCATCACAAGAAAGGTATGTCTATCCAATTTTAGCAAGACAAGAATGTTTGCCTTTTCTTCAGAAGGAGAGGGAGTCCAAACTTTATTGGATTGTTAACTTCAGCAATCTTTTACCTTTGACATAATTTTTAGAAGAAATTTAAATCGTCAAAACTTAAAGGGCCAAGAAGTCCTCCAGAGAGCGGGTCCTATGGATAAAGAAAGAAAAATTGGAAGGCTTGCACCTTGGTAGAGAAACAAAAGTGAACTCTATCCCAAGTGAATTCTTTGACTGGAGAGGCACAAGGAATTTGCTGATAAAAGGATTGTTAACCTATGGGTTACACAAGTGCTCCCCCTTCCCTTTTTTTTCTCCTTCTGAAACTAGAAGAATGGAGTCTAAACGCTTAGGAGAATATATTGATGTAACCTGGAGAAAATTCAGCACTTGGAATTGAAAAAGGTGGAAGAATTCTTTTAAGGATATTTATTACTTCACTTGGAAAATAGTCAAGTGATATGCCATTCAGTTAAAATAGAAAAAGATCATGCTAATTGGAAAGAAATACAGAAAACATTCATGAAAATTTGAGTTATTGTAGAAACTTTAGTATTCACTTGCATGTGTTAAGTCAACAAGAAAAGTTAAAAAGTCCAAAAAGTTAAAAATCCTTTAGGTATCTGCTAAAGGATTGTTTTGTAAATGCCCATGGATTAAATTTACTTTTAGGATATTGAAATCCTATTTAGGAGAATTCTACTAGAGTAAACCAGAAGAATTGTCCAAACACCACAAAATTATGACAGCATAAATCATGCTCTGGGTCGAGGTCAAGGCCACCAGATTTTCCTTCAGCAGTTGTTAAAGTGACCCAGGGATTTCAAAAGTACACACAAAGTATCCATGTACATGTGTGCAGACTTGTGTGTTAGAGGGGTGAGGGGGAGA
Organism: Proteles cristata cristata; assembly: GCA_017311185.1. NCBI lineage: Eukaryota > Metazoa > Chordata > Mammalia > Carnivora > Hyaenidae > Proteles > Proteles cristata. Next base: position 109,578 of record JAESUZ010004301.1, read on the forward strand.
GTTAGTCTGTAGGTCCAAGTAAGATACTCAAGTGTTCCACACGATGAATAAAAATAGACAAGCCTCACTCCCAAAACTAATTTTGTTACAATTCCAGGAATGCTTTCCCTGTGTTTAAAAAAAAAAAAAAAAAAAATTCACATCCATCTCCCTTGTATCATGGGTCTTGCTGAATTTAAGGGCTAAAAGACAAAAACTGAAAGCCTATGCAAACAATTATTTCCCCAAAGAGTGACTAAGTCGTATATTTATTAAAATTTGTGGGGTTAAATCTTAGGGGAGGTTTCAGTCTTACTAATGGAGCTTAGATCAGCCAGGAAAAAATGACCATGTAACTTAGGCTTCAGCCATCATCTTGTTTGAGTGGGGTCTGGGGATACCTGCCCATGAGGCCTTCAGCCAAATACGAGAGGCCATTGATGATTGACTCAGTTGTTACTGTTATTTCCTCTTTCTTGTTGAACATAAATAATGAAATCCTAATGCTAGAAGAAACTTTAAAGAGCTAAGCTAGTCCACACTCATTTTGCAGATGAGGAATCCAAGGTCAAGAAAAACAAGTGGCTGGTGAGTCTAAGAGCTGTGACTACTACCTCTAGGACCATGCTTTTGTCCCATCAGCGCATTGGCTACCTGGGAGGCCATTGGAGGATGCCCACTTTGAGGAGAAATAACAGTGATCCAGCCTAGAGTCATGCTGAGTCAGTTGGACATTTTTTCTCCCCTCCTAAGCTCCTCTTTTTATTAATAATGCCCATAAAGAAATTACTTTCTGAACACAGGCTGTTTTCATTCCATCAACAAGGCAATGTATGGAACTGAGAACACTTATATATTGCATCATTTATAAATAGGCCAGATAGTGGATTTATTGGGCATGTGTGTAATTTTACAATCAGCTTCACCAGTATTTAGTTCAAAATTGGACAGAATACTGTGACTTGATCAAGTTGTTGGTATACAGAGGAGGTATAGGGCTTTGGTGGCAAGCCCGGTGTTAGTTTTGGATATAGCACTTAGGACTCTTGGCTACCTACTTCTTGGCTCACTTGCTTCTTGGGATAGTAGTACTGATACTAGGATTGTTGTGACAAATTGGGAAATAAATATAAACCCTTAGCATAGATCTTTAAAGAAATACTGAGATCGTCTTATGTGCCTCTCACTGACATACAGGGTATATGCACTGTTTATTCATCATGGATTCTAGCAGTCTAATTGGGGAACAGACCTAAAACAACTGATAAGTAATTGTAACTGAAAATTACATAGAAGAACTGCATGCTAGAAAAACCTGAATCTCCCAGAATCAACGTAGAAAGCTTGCTTGATGAGGTAACGTTAAAACCGAACCTGAAGAATAAAGAATTTCCCAGGGCACCAAGGAACACTAATGGAGCAATATGTGCAAAGGTCCTGAGTTGGAAGGGACATGAGGGGAACCGAAGACTTAAGATGAGGTGGAAAATGGTACAAAATAAGCTTGGAAAAGGGAAGAGGAGTCAGATTGTAGGTGTTTTGAACTGTATAACTGTATCATGAGTAGTGAGAAGTTGTCCAAAGGGTTTAACCAGGGGATTGATGTGAACAGATGTGGATTTCAGGATGATCACTTCTCCTACTGTGTGGAGGCAACTGAGCAGGCCAGTAATGGACACAAACAGTTGAGTTAGGAGGCCCTTCTTGAAGTTGTCCAGGTGGTCATGGTGGAGGTGGCGAGTTGGCCAGTTATGGAAGGAAGTGGACATACTTGAGAACTATTTTACGGATGGAATTGACAGGCTTTGTAGATTAGGATTAGGAGAGAGGAAAAGGAAGTGCTTATGGAAGACTCCAGATACTTAGTCTGAAGAAATACTCAACTGTTTTCAATTGCTACTACAACTTTTATTTTACCAACACTTCCATAGTATATCAGACCTTAAGACCGCATGTGATTTTGACTGGGAGGAATTCAAAGCCTCAGTAGTCAGTTGGTGACCATTAGTATTCTGAATTTTTATTTACTAAATACTTGAGAGCCCTGGGTGCTTTCTGTTCTCACTTATAAACAAGGAAATTGAGGCACAGAGACATTAAGTAACTTGCTCAGTTAATAATAGTAGAGCCAGAATTGGAACCCAGACATTCTGTCTTTGGGGCCCATGTTATCTGGCCATTTTTATTCCTCAAAGCAACCTTTGAAAAAGGCATTTTGATGTTTGACCTCTATATCTCTACTAAATATTAACATCTATCTCCTCCCTCCACCACCCCACCCTAAACTCATCCAACCCCATGTAAAGGAATAAAATAGAGTTGATCTGATAGTCACCCTTATTGATTGCCCTTCTGGTTGGACTGAAAACCTGGCTTTAAATTTAATTTTTTTTAATCCTTGCAAATGTGTAGAATGACTAAAATTTTTAAAAATGGTTTCTTCCATGCATAGTACATTTTTCTTATTTTCTAGACTGATTATGTAGGCTTTGTCCTCTAAACATTACTACAGTCATACTGTAAAAATATGAAGGCAGTAAAATGGAAGAGTACATATACCTTTGCAGTATAGATCTAGCCACATATGTTTTATTTGGAGAGAAAACATTTATGAGTATTCTGCAGAAACATTTATATGCCTATAAATAACATTGCTAGGTTACTTTGCTTAGCGTGAACATTTGAGGCCTTTTTTTGCAGTCAATTTATTATGTCTGTGTGAGGATTAAAGATGGTAACAATGATATAATCTGCCTGTTGGATTATAAATTTCCAAAGCTGTGTTTTGCATATGAGTGCAGCAGTTTCTGGAAGGCTGTTCCTTTCCTGGGGTACCTGCCTATTGTCAGCTTTAAAGAATCAAAGCAAATTAAACATGGCTGGTCTGTTCCATAACTGTGTCTTTTTCAAAGTTGGGGCCTGTCTCCTTTCTCTGGAAAATTCTCACTTGAGTTGTCCTGAACATAACCACTAATAGACTGTTGAGCATTTGCATAGAGCTTTTTATTTTCAGGATTTCACAATCATTGCCTTTTAATCCATATGACACCCCCGTGAGGTAGGTAGATAGATACATTCAAACATCCAAGTCTCCTGCAGGCAGATTCTCAGTGCCAGCAGGAATATTGTGATTGGCACTGACTTTCCTTAATTTCCCAGAGGCCAGACACCTGGAGAGGCTTTTCTGCAGGCCCAGGTACATTCCGGTGCTTCAGCCACATGGGGCTGCCTCCTCATTCCTTCTGCTATTTTACTAAGATTCAGTAACTACATGCACCATTAACCATAAAACTGGTGACGGTGTCAATCTGCATAAAACCCCATACAGGAGGGTATGTTTTAGAAGATTGTTAGAGGGCCCAATGAACATTTACATTCTATACAACAAACTTCAACTAGTGTCTACTTCTGTCACTGAAACAGGGTTCTTTTCATTCAGTGGTAATATCTGTAGCTCCAACTAACTATTTAGATTAATAAATAAGCCCCCAGGATTTCTCTTAAAGTCTATAATATATTCAGAAGGTATGCACGGCTAGTGATTAAATCATCAATACAGAATCATTTGATATAGAATTATAGCAGTCATATGTTGTATGCTTATTTATATCAGGTACTGTGATAAAGATAATACATTGTATCGTTTTGTAACAACTCCATGAGGTAGATGCTATCATTCCCATTTGAGAGATGAAAGTAGTAGGTTGCCCACAGTTCACTTACTTAAACCTAATTTCTTCAGACTCCAAAGTTACTTCTTAACCATTGATACTCCTTGCCTAAGGTGAAAGATACTATATAAAATTTGAAAGTGCTAGGACAACATATAACAAAACAGTGGTATTAATAGGGTAGAATATAAAAAGGTACATATTGACTTTCATTTTTAAAGAGTAAAGCAAAACCATGTAAAGAAATTGTTCTTGTGTATATCACACTGTATATTTTTTTTACCTATTCAGGTACCTGTCATAACTTTATAACTTGAAAAGTATTTTTATATCTTTTACTCTAATTTCTTGAAAAGGAATGATGATTTATAACTGCTCATACTAATGTTTAAAACCTTAGATTAATTGGGTGGTTAGAAATTACTGAATAGGTTAACTTTTAAAAATTAGTAGAACTTTGATTTGCAAAAGTACTTGTACATAGCAAAACATTCAAATGAAAGAAAAGAATCTTCTATTTAAGCCTTCTTGATTTCCAGTTGCCTCAAGAATCATCACTAGTTTGTTTCTTATGGATCCTGTCAGAAATAAGTGTATTTGTTGGCGTATGTGCATACGTGTATATATATGTTGCACCTGATAAGCTTATATACTTAAACCTGTGAACCAAATATGTTGAAGTCAATCATGACTTGAATGATGATAGGTCCTAAATAATAAAAAATTTATATTTTGAATAGATTTTAATAGAAATCGTTTATTGCATGTATTATAAAATAGTTACCTATGCATAGATGATTACAACTGCACTTTTAAGAAAAATATTTAAATACTATTAACCATGTCTTAAAACCCTGACATAAATACCATGTAATTCTAATATAAGATGGTTATAATTTAGGTACCTTCATCTGTAGAGTTGCTGAGTTGTATATGAGAGAAAATTTAGGAATTAGATGCAAAGGTCCCAGTAGATCCAATATTTCTTTGAAGTTTCTCTGCACTTCCAAATGTCTTTATTATAATTGATAAAATTTACAAGTGATGTAATATATTTAAAAATAGGGTAGTATTGTGAAGAAAAAGTTTTATTTCACTACAATACACAACTATATTTTGAAAATTTGAAGAGGATACTGTGTCATCAGTTTATCTGGAATTGTAAGTTAAGTTGCTAATTCCTTTTTTTGTTTTCGTTTTCTAATTTTAGGTTTCAGTATAAAAGCAGTGCCATTCCAGAATGCCATCTTGAATGTAAAGGAACTTGGAGGTATAACATTTAAAATCCTTTCTATGCCTGGCTTAAGCCTGTACTAATTTGATATTGATGTTACATGTAGTTAAAACATTATTCTAGTAAGTGACTTATTTTTGCCTTTTACCTTGGTAATAGAGATATTTCTTTATATATATATTAAAGGTGGTCAAAGAATTCTAAGTAATAAACTTTTTTTCTAATTTGAGAACCATACTATTCTATCTCATATGCTATATACTCTTCAGTTTCACTTGTTCAAAAAATTTATTCCTGATTCAGAAGTATGAAGAGTGTTTTAATGTAATAGACACGCCATACATTATGCAGGGTGAAGAACTGTGTGTTAGAGTAGTTTGTATTCCTACTGCAGGTTTTATTGTATTAGATCTTTTTAGAATGTATTTGTTCTGATAATAAATCTTTGCCAGTGGGTTCTTTGCTGGTCAGGCACATTTATTGGATAGGCTGTACCCCAAACTATACATCACTCAGTCTTTCATTACACTCTCTGTCTGGGATTTTTTTTTTATTGTGTTTTATGTCAGTCAGGGTCTTAACCCATGTAAATAGGTTAACAAAGAAATCAGTCAATTCAGTGAACCTACTAAATTCTCTAATGGCACAGGAAAATGGTAAGTGCTCTGAAGTTAAGTATCATATTGGTGAGTTTAATGACTTAGAAGAAAGTTCTCTTCCATCTCTTTAATCACTTTGTGATATTGACCTTGCCCCCCCTCACTTTTTTCTAAGTTCATTCTAACTGATTTACTTTTAACTTGATGCATTGAAACACAAACTTTATGCTATTTTAATAGTGTTTAATGGCTTCTTATTTTTATCTCTTAATGTATTAGTGGATCTTCTCAGATGTTTTAGAAAGCTGTATCTAGGACAAGTTTACTTCTGTCCGTCTGTTTTATAGCTACCTTTAATTTTTATAGCATCAATATTCAAATCAATCATGATTGATAAATTCTGGTTTTCCTTTAAGGCATTTGGTTTTGTCATTTAGACTACAGAAATTATAAAACATGAGTGTTCCTGTAATGGAGACATTTTTCTAGGGAAAAATTTTCCAAAGACTGCTCTTTTAGGTTGAATATTTTGATATTACTTTGTGGTGTCTAGTAACTGCTTCTCGGTGACCATGGTATTAGAGAACATATTGTAAAAGTCCACAGAATCAAAATGTATGGTTTGAGAATTCTGTTGGTTTTAAATGCAGCTGACACATAGTTAGGATTTTATGACTAGGCCAGACAGAGAACTTTCATTGAACCCCCTCCAGGTGTAAGAAACTGCTGATTAATTGATAAGCTATTTATTATAAATGTTAGTTGGATGATGCAAATAGTGAATGTGTCTAGACAATTGAAGTGAACACTTCAGGGAATTTTTGTAGCCCTGATTCTGTGCCACTGTGAGATTGAAATTCAGTACGATGAGAGAAGAATTCAAGGACGGGGAGTTTGTAAGGTGGGAGTCTGTCTCTTCCCACGCATGGTTTGATTTTACTAGAGTGGGGGGTGGGGAGGAGCTGCACTGACAGTTGCAGTAATGGACATGGCAATGGAGAGGGTACCATAGAGTTTGGTGATAACATTTTAGTTTTTACCTCTTCTGTGATGACTTGAGATGTAGGTAAAAGATAAAGCTTTCAAGTTTGGGACAAGTATGTAAGTTTCAGGCTAATGATTATATGGTTGGCATATGATAATCTGCCCCCTTAATTTCAACAGTCCTATTTTCGGTTGAGAGGCTGTCTCAAGAAGGTGATTTTCTGAGTAGAATCTAATTTGTATCCTGTATTGAATGCTCAGAGGCAAACTATGGAGGGAGTTTGATGGTGCGTTCACTAAGTGCTTTATTTAACAAATATGTCTTTGAGGGCCCACTCTGCCTGGAAAAGGACTGGGCCCTAGGCTGTGTCTCACCCAAGAACATAGGAAAAGCAAACTACATGGGAAGAATGTAGTTTTCCTAGGATTTACAGTATCTCTTCTGTAGTAAGCAGCTCATCCCAATATGAGGTATATATGTGGCATTTATGGAGACTTGTGACCAACTAAAATCAGGTTGCTTGCCTGAAAATTTCTAAGTTTAGGAGGAAAGAGTGGGAGTGTTTCAGGATTTAATGTGTGAAGATACCAAACCTTTATGTACCAATAGAGGATTTCTCAGCAGTTGGATCAGGTTGTTAATCAAGGGATACATTCAAGAAGATAGATGTAAAGACCGCAATCCCAAGTGCCGCGACATCGCTGGTGTGTGGAATGCTCAGGTAGTTCTGCTTACTGGGGGGTTATTTCAAGAGGTTGGCATGGCCCTGCTCCTCCCTGCCAACTCACATCACCCCCATTCTCAGACTTAAGTTGAATTTCTTACCTCTTCAAAATAAGAAGAGGCATGAACTTGGGCTCCTTATCTATTAAGCAGAAATGGTATGAAATGAAATAACAATGACCGGGGGAGTTAAGTGAAACTTCATTTCACAACTGACAGATGTCTGTGTATGTGCATATATATAATTTATATGTAAAACACATACATAATTCTCTGTTCTCATCAGTTTTCTCTTTTCTGAGGGTGTTTCCTAAATCTTTCACCTAACTGAATTCTACTTCTGAAACCAATATTGCACTGTATATTAACTAACATTTAAATTTAAAAAATATATAAACTCAAAAAAATTCTTAAAATTCTCATTCACCTACATTTTTCTCATGTGGTCTTTTCCTACCATTCACGCAATCATTCTAGCACAATTGTATATCAAGCCTGATTCTAGGAGCTGAGAATAAAAGATATTTAAAATACACCCCCTCCCCATCTTAAAGAAATTCCTGATTTGGGATTGTGGAGACATTTCATGAAAATAAATATTTGAAATTGCAGCTGCTTTTCATCATTCATTTTCTGTCTCTGACTCTCTTCAGTCGAGCTCTTGTTCATTCAAGGTTCTGACTCCAGTGCTGTAGTCCTGTTTGCCTCTTGATCTCTTCAGGACTCACTTCTGAATCAGTCTTTCCAATCTATCTAGAGTCTTCCACAAATCCATCATCTTCATATTCTTTTATTCTTTTTGGTTCATGTATTCAACAACTATTTATCAAGTACTTGTATGTCCAGGCTGAGTTCTAGAGACTGGTGGTTATAGCATCAAGACAAGCACAGTCCTTGCATAGACAGCTAATAGACACAAGGGGAGACTCTGGTATACTTCTCTCCTTGATTAAAGCCAAATATTCCTACTTACAGGCCTGAACTTTCTAGGTAAATCCCTTCAGTACTTGCAGGGATATTAAATGCCATCCAGAAGAGCTCTTCCGATCTCTACAAAGGCCATTCTGTAGTATTACTTAGTGGATTTGTTCTTCTTGAAAATTCTTCCATTTGGGAAGCTTTTGTTGAAACTAACCTAAATCCTTTTTTAGTTTTAATTAATTACCCTGCTTGTCTTGTGATAAATATTATTCTGGTAGTTGTGCAAGACACCTAACAGGATCCTCAATTGACAGAAAGGTGCACCTTTGAACGAATTTCCCTTATTCCTAGTAGAGGAAGCCCAGCCACTCTATATGATTCTAGGCAAGTCTGTTTTCCTGTATCTTGGTTTCTGTATCTGTAAAATGTAGTACTAATAGTTCCTGCATTACATGATCATTGTGAGGACTAAATTAACATAGGTCAAGTACTTAGAGATTGCCTGGCCCATAGCTAACATTTTTGGTAGATTTACATCATAATTATACCATTGCCCCTCCAGGCCCCCCCGCCCCCCCAAACACCTTTCAATAAAACCTTTCCCCCACGGTCTCTAGAAATCGCCCAAATTACATATTGATTGCTTTTTCTCTTTGCGGTCTTGCTTCTCTCCCTCGTGGACGAGATGATCTTGTTCTTCATTTTGTTACACCTGTTTAAACTGAAAAGTCACAGGGAAGAGACCTCCTTGGAATCTTTTGGTTAGCTGCCTAGAGTATTTTTTGGCAGTGCACACGTGTTAATATTAGATGTTTTTGTCCCATCTACCTTATCCTTCATTTTCTCTGTTTTCAGTTTCCACCTGCAAAATCTCTTCTATCCCAATGCCTCTGAGTTGCTTCCATTCTGTTTGGCTTGTGTATCTAAACCACATTACTAAGGTAAATGAAGCATCCGGCATTTAGCTGAATGGGAAGCACCAGCCCCATTGCAGCAACCTTACATGTAGCTCTGGTAAGTTTTCATTTTAGACATTTCCAGTCCTGAAATCTACAGGCTTTTAGGCATTCATAGAGGTTTTTCTCTTGGTTTTGAAATTTCATTTGCAAATTGATAGGACCCAGAGAGGACAATTTCATTTCTTAACACGTTTGACTTGTTACCATTCATTGATAAGGATCCAGACCTCTTAATACTCCTTTTGCTTTCCCTAACTGCATTCTGGAACAAGGATTGGCCTTGTCAAATGCCTTGTTTTCTTCCTCTGATATTCTAATGAGTTCTGTCTGCCTTGCTTCCCCACCCTGTAAACTGTTTGGCAGTCTTGTCTTCCCAGTTGATACTGGAAAAGACGAAAGCTAAAAAGCAGTGAGCTGTCTTGTATGCCTCAGTATTGGCCGCTACTTGTCAATCAGAAGGAAAGTTCATGAAGGTTTTTGTTTGCACTTTCTTTTTCTCCCTCTAAAGATGAGATGACTTTCCTTTTTCAGGAAGTGGTGAGGGTAGTGTGGAACAGTGCAAGTTGTGTTCATTTACCCATTTACTTCAGCTCATGCAATGGTGATTGATTTTTGAGGATTGTCAGCTAAGCCATTTTTTAAAAGGTTGCTTCTTTCAGCAGCCAAGCTGTTATATGAAACAGATGTTGACTCTGTCCTGTTTCTTTGTTTGCCTGAAGGAATACACCGCCTCCTCATAGAGAAAGGTGCTGGTTCTTTGTATCCTGCTATGTATCCTGCTAGTTATCTTTGGGTGCTGTTAATCTGTCCAGGTTGTGTGCATTTCTTAATTTCGCCCGACACTGTACGGATTTCTTGACAGGCAACCCAGGGGGCACTACTGCCTGCTTCTTTGAATTTCTGCTTTCTGTACCCAGGCCATTTGATGTCTTTCACCAAAATAAAGCTTTCTTCCTTCAGAGTCTTATATATTAAAACTTATTTCAGAAGGAAGAACAAGAACAGCTCTCTAATTCTTATTTGATGTGTTCTCACAGCCTTAGGTGTATTATGATTATTACCTCCATATCTTCACTACCACCTCCTTTTTAGAACAAATCATAGCTAAATCTCTATGAATTAAATGTCACTGCCTCTACTATCCAGTAGAGGAGGAATCAAGACTGTATGAACAGTATAGGTAGACTTGAAGAGCTTATTATGGCCACATTGCTTTAAGGAACAAGTGGAGTTCAAAGATTTCTTGCTGCTATAGGAGAGAACAACTTGCCATTCAAAAACTCTTTTAGACGTCTCCAAACAAAGATTTCTCTGGAAGAGGTGGCAAGAAACCATGATCCTGGCACATGACAGCACAAAGTGAGGGTCGGTGGAAGGCCCTGTCCATAGCATACCTCGTGATCGTGCTGTAAGCTAAATTCTAGTCAGCTGTACTCAACTAAGTATGCAAATTCCCTGTCTGTTGTAGAATTACAGGGAAGAAATGGGATTCAGCTTCAAGACACTCTGTCTCTCTATGCATTTGAACTTCTTGTTGTTGTTTTCTTATCTGCAAAACGTAAGTTTCAATAAATCATCACTACTTATTTCCCAAGGGATTGGGCTGGAAAAGAAAAGTTCAGTTGCCTCAAGCCCCTCGAGGGATGCTTTAAGATAGACAGCAGTATTTCCACTAATTCTGTTTTTATAGTGGCGGTTCCAGTGTCATATGTAATAGTGAATGATCGAAACTTCTTGATATAGTATTGTTTCCTTATCTAGGAAAAGAACCAGGCCTTTCTGGAATGGGGACAGCCAGTTAACTCCTGGCTCTCTGAGCTGTGTACTTTCTCACTGAGGCTTAGGCTCTACTAGGGGAAATGATATTGGTATAAAGCCAAGTCACTTGGATGGGAGTTGAAAGGCCACAGCTATCTGAATTGGTTGAACAGGATCCCAGGGTGGTGGTGTTCAAGCGTTTTTTACACTTGCTAAGGGAAAACTGAGCCAAACAGTCAGCAGAGCCAAATAAATGAATCTGGGGGCCCAGAAGTCCGTTACTGGCTGATGTAGACCTGACCTTAATTTCTGTTTTCTTTTGGAGAAGTGCCCTAGGAACTTTTTTTAAATTTGCCTTCCTAGTCCTAGTTTAGTATAGTACTTAACAATCCACTCTTCTAAGACTAGAAAGATACACAGATAGGTACACATCAATACAGTGTTCAAGAAACTAGTTTCCTGGCCTTTTGACCCCTCCCACCCCCTTGAGAATAGGGATCTCACATGCCACTGAGGTTGCTGCCTCCCCGTTGATTACTATTCAGGGGCAGTCAGGTCATTTTATATCTTCCAACTCTACCAAATTTCCTCACAGAACATTTGTGTTGGGTTCTTAGCTTCTTAACCCTCACAAGATAGTAGATATTTCTGTTTCTCCCTGGGGTTGCCATAATAGCAACACATTTTCATTGTGTATTTGGTTTCAGTGTGGTATTGCAACAACAGCACTGGAAGTCAGGGGACCGGTATTTTTCTCTATCCAAATAAGCCATGAGACACTGGGCAAGGCTCTTAACTTTTCCAAGGCTGCTTTCTTTCCTAGCAGCTGAGGATGCTGATAACCGTCCTCCTTTTGATATAACTAGTTTTTTTTTTTTTTTTTTTATCTTGAAACCCATAGTTATCTGCTTCACTTTGGACCCTAGGGACCGTAGAGCCCGTCTTTAACAACTATGCACGATTATCATACTTTATTTTCTTCTAATTTCATTTAACCCAGACTTCCTCTATTTTTTTTTTTTTTTGGTATAGTAGACATGTCAAAAGTTTGTATACGTTGTGTGAGACAGGTATATGTCCATGAAATAAAAACTCATACTAACTTCAAGTTCCTGTGACTTGAAGTCACTGTGCTGTTTACTTCAAGAAGCATTGCAGACTGGTGTGGGAAATACTGTAACAAGACTGAGTGCAAGATGCAGTTATGATCCTATAGAAAGGACAAACAAGATGTCATAGAAAGAAAGACAAGTCATAGAAGTGGCAGTGGGTTTGGTCTAATCTTCTTTCAACCATAAACTGAGTCCACTGTCAACTCCTTGACATTCATCTGTTTTCTTCCTAGACTTCTCCTCTGTGATGTCTTTGTCCTTTCTGTATGATCAGAATTGCATCTTGTACTCAATCTTGTTATAATATTCAGTGGACCAGACTATAATGTTATGAAAAAATTGAAAAACACACCATAATCTTAAGAGTTTATTACATTGTGATATAAAACATATATGTAGCTCCAAGCTGGAGAGAAAATTGCTGGTTATGCCCCAAGATACTAGAGTAAGGCTAGACCCTTCACAAGCAAAATGTTGTTTTGTTGTTGAATTCATTTCAGTGAATACTTAATAAATACTAATCATATGCAATCACTTAGATAATCCCTGCACGTGCACACACAGGAGCCCCTGAGCCCGATTCTTCAGATATATTTTTTTTAAGTTTTCTTTTACTTATTTTGAGAGAGAGAGAGAGAGAGAGAACGAGGGAGGGAGAGAGGGAGGGTTCCAAGCAGGCTCCATGCTTTCAGCACAGAGCCTGATGCAGAACTCCATCTCACCACTGTGAGATCATGACCTAATTCGAAATCAAGAGTTGCACACTTAACCACCTAAGCTACTCAGGTGCCCCTCTTAAGATATTTTGATGAGAGAGTAATATTGGCCATGATATTTATGAAATTTATTAGAAAAGATTAAACAACTTTACTAGATTTCTGTAATTAAAATAGCACCTAGACAGTTGTTCAAGATGTAATATGTTTGTAGCTATTCATTACTTACCAGACTAGGTTGGTTCTCTGACCTGTGCCCTCGAACTGAGCAAACTTGAACTGGTTAGATTTGTTTTGAGCCATTGTAAATGTGTTGCTTTTAATTCCTTAAGGTCCAAAGTATTGTCAAGAAGCTCTATTAAAGATGCTTGTTCATTTTAACCTTGAAATTCACTGATATTTTAGAGCATCATTGTGAGAAGTAATAATGTAAAGAATTGATTGCATAAAGTTAACTTTTTAATACAGGTATCTGGAGTACTTATGATTGAACATTGAAGATTGATTTTTTTTTGTCTAGTCTCCTTCCTTTGGAAAATTTTATAAAATTTCAAAAAATCAGAAAATGATTATAAATTAAATCTGTAACAAAGATTTAATCTACAATGAAGAAAGGAAAGCATGACAAAGACTGAGGTATGGGCAATGGAAACATAGAAGGGGAATTCATCAGGATTAATAATCAGAGAGCTTATTGGAGTTATTAATTGGGGCTTTCCATTTGGAGCTATGCCTTTATTTTTCTTCTCTCCTTGTGTTAAGTAGTGGGTAGCAGCTGTGTTTACCCACAAACTAAATCTTGGAAGTGGGTGCTAGACTCAGAGAGGCAAGACAGTGCCCTAATAATGCACTGACTGCCAGGTGGGTTAGAAAGCCCACACACACAGGAGAGAAGCCACTTGTCTGTCCCTATTAATCACTGAAAGTAGGCAATGGTAAACAAATTATCTGGCAAACATAAATTCTTAAAAGATAAGCATATAATCACAGCACACCACAATATGAGGAAAATCAGCACCATCAAAGAAAGCTTACCCCATCAAAAGTCAGAAGAAAAAGTATTGAGACACCTAGAGGTAACAGAGTGATCAGAAGAAGACATTCAGAGACAGAAGGTTTTGTATTCATGAAAAGGAATCTAACCCAGGAACGCCTGGGTGGCTCAGTCAGTAGAGCATCCAAGTTCACCTCAGGGTCATGAGTTCAAGCTCCATTGAGTATGGAGCCTGAGCCTACTTAAAAACAAAAAAACAAAAAAACAAAACAACAACAACAACAACAAAAAAACAGAAGTTGGGAAATGAAAATGTGACTTCACAATTTAAAATGAAAATGTCACTTGACACAATTCAGATGTAAATTTAAAAAAACTAAGGATTGAGTTAGGGAATTTCCTCAGAATCCTCTGCAAAAGGATGACTTAGGAAGTATGAGAGATAATTGAGAAGACTGGAGGAATAGAGTTCTAACGTCCCTCTAAGAGTTCTAAAAAGAGAGTAAAGAGAAATTACAGATAATAAAATAATCAAAATAGAAAAACCTTAAATATTAAAAAGTGCTTAAATTTAACGAGTCTTCCAAGGCCAAGAAAAGGCTTCTATCTACACATATTATAAAGGAAAAATCATTAATTGTAATAATCACAGGAACACACAAGGAAGTGAATTCTGATTTTAACATGGGAGATGTCAGTCAGGGAGAATCATAAAGTATATTTTCTTTAGATTATAGATCATAATTAAAAGAAAAAGTTTTTTTTAATTCGTTTATGTTTTATTTCTGAGAGAGAGATACAGAATCTGAAACAGGCTCCAGGCTCTGAGCTAGCTGTCAGCACAGAGCCCGATGCGGAGTTCGAACCCACGAACTGTGTGATCATGACCTGAGCCGAAGTCAGACGCTTAACTGACTGAGCCACCCAGGCACCTCTAAAAGAAAAAAAAAATTTTTTTAATGTTTATTCTTAGAAAGAGAGAGAGAGAGAGAGAGAGATACAGAATCTGAAGTAGGCTCCAGGCTGAGCCCAGTAGTGGGCCTCAAACCCATGAACTGTGAGATCATGACCTGAGCCGAAGTCAGGCGCTCAACCAGCTGAGCCACCTAGGTATCCCATTAAAAGAAAATTTGAAATTTAAATATATTTCTTTAAAACTTAAGAGTAAACACTTATATGCTAAAACAGTGAAAGTAGGATGATGTCTACATAAATACATTTTTCAATCTGGAAAACTACTTATTCAGCTAAAATAAAAAAGAATTCTCTTAGGATGGAGTTGACTGAGATCAAGTAGAATTTTTGTTTTTTCTTGTATGAACTTTGTTCATGAGAATATTTTAAGAAATACAGTTTAAAAACACCATAAAGATAGAAAGCTAAGGATATTTGATAAGTTCCGTGACATGCAAAAATGGAAAAATAGCAAAATAATCATGATAAACAGAAAAGATGTATGCATCAATAATTTTTTAAATGTGAATAAATTCTCCTTTTATATTAAGTTTAAAAAACCTAATGTAAAACAATGAGTTTAAAAAACAATGACTGTAACATACATGCAGTTATGAAACACTTCTGAAACAACAATGACAAATGCAGCAAGGTAAAAATAAAGGGATAGAAAAGATAGCCTTAAAAAAGACCATTGAAAAGAAAGTACTGGGAGCAATGTTAACATCACATGAAGTGAGGATTCCCTGGGTGGCTCAGTCGGTTAAGCATTGACTTCGGCCTAAGTTATGATCTGTGCTGACAGCTCAGAGCCTGGAGCCTGCCTCAGATTCTGTGTCTCCCTCCCTCTCTGTTCCTCCCCAACTCACATTCTGTCTGTCTCTCTCTCTCAAAAATAAATGTTAAAATTTTTTTAAAAAATCAGATGAAATGCAATTCAAAGCAAAGAACCTTAAGTTGATTTACGTTGAGAGAGATTTTCATGTTGATCTAGGATAACTGACTACATCTGAACTTTTACCTATTTCTGAACCTTATAACACAAAAGCTAAGAAAAATGTAACAAACAGCCAACAGATTCACAGTCTTAATCTAATTCATAATTATAGAATTTCACACTTAAGTAGAAAACACATGTTCTTGGGGTGTCTGGGTGGCTCAATCAGTTAAGGGTCCCAATCTTGATTTAGGCTCAGGTCATAATCTCATGGTTTGTGGGATCGAACCCTGTCAGTAAGTATGGAGCCTGCTGGGGATTCTCTCTCCTCTTTCTTTGCCTCTCCCCTTGCTCACGCATTTGTTGAAAGTAAGCATTAAAAAAACAACACATGTTCTTCTAAAATACACATAAAATTTACATACAACTATGTATGTTTTCTGACTGAAATCCAGTAAAATTAGAAATTAGTAGCAAATAGACAAAATAAGAACACATGAAACAGTATTTAAAAGTGCCCTAACCTAAAAAAACCCAAATGTCCATCGACCGATGAATGCATAAAGAAGATGTGGTGTGTGTAGATACAACAGACTACCTCGCAGCAATCAGAAAGAATGAAGTCTTACCATTTGCAACAGTGTGGATGGAAGTAGAGTGTATTATGATAAGTGAAATTAAGTCAGAGACCAATATCCTAAAATTTCACTCTGGTGGAATTTAAGAAACACAACAGACGAACATAGGGGAAGGGAAGATAAGATAAAAACAGGGAGGCAAACCATAAGAGACTTTTAAATACAGAGAATAAACGGAGGTTTGCTAGAGGGGAGGAGTATGGGGGATGGGCTAAATGGCTGATGGGCATTAAAGAGGGCACTTGTTGGGATGAGCACTGGGTGTTAGATGTAAATGGTGAAACACTGGGCTCTACTCCTGAAACCAATACTGTATGTTAACTAATTTGAATTTAAAGAAAATTTTTAAAAGGAAAAAAGTACCCTAACATTATACCCTGTATAGAAATCAAAATGGATCCTAGACCTAAATATAACACCTAAAACTATAAAACTCCTACAAGAAAACTTAGACAATTTTTGTGACCTTGGGTTACACAAAGATTTCTTAGATAAGACACACAAAATATCCTAGAAGGAAAACTGGTATGTTGAATTTCATAGTACTTTTGCTTTTTGTTTTTTTTTAATTTTTTTTTAATTAAAAAAAATTTTTTTTAATGTTTTATTTATTTCTAGGAGAGAGAGAGACAGCGTGAGCAGGGGAGGGTCAGAGAGAGAGGGAGTCACAGACTGAGACAGGCACCAGGCTCTGAGCTGGCAGTCAGCACAGAGCCCGACATGGGGCTCGAACCCACGAACTGCGAGATCATGACCTAAGCGAAAGTCGGACGCTTAACCGACTAAGCCACCCAGGCGCCCCTACGTTTGCTTTTTGAAAGGCTTTGCTAGAGAATGAGAAGACCACCTGTTGGCTAGCTAAACATTATTTGGAAATCCTGTGTCTGATAAAGAATTTGTATCCAAAATATATAAAGAACACTCAGTAACAAGAAAATAAACATTCCAAAAATGGGCAAAAACTTTGAATATATTCTTTATAAAAGAAGATATAAAGAAGGCAAATAGGCTCATGTAAAAGAGGCCTTTATTAGACATTAGGGAAATACAAATTAAACCATGACACGCATATTAAAATGTCTAAAATTTAAAAGCCTGAATATATCAAGTGTTCTGGAAAGAATGGAAACTAGAATTTTCATTTACTGCTGGTAGAAACCTATAGTGGTACAACCACTTTGAAAAAAAGTTTGGTTTGCATTTACCTTAAAGGACTGCCAGTGTTAGGATCAAGCCATTCCACTCTTAGGAGACATGAAAATTATGTTTACACAAAATCCTCTATGTAAGTGCTCATAGCAACTTTATATTTAAAACTGGTAACAACTCACATGTCATCAGTTGGTGAGTGGATAAACAGATGTGGCATATCCATATAAGGAAATCGTATCTGGCAGTAAAGAATGAACTATAGGTACATCCCATAACATGGATTCATCTCAAAGTAATTCTGCTGAGCAAAAGAAGCTAGACAAAATGGAGTGTGTAAGGTGGTATTCCCATACTCGGATAAATTTTTATTCCATTTAGAAAGTACTAGAAAATGCAAACTGATACCTAGTAACAAAGTATTTCAGGGATTCCCTGAGGGATAGGGACAGGAGGCTGGGAAGGGGTGGAGTGGAGGGATTTAAAGGGTTGTGAGGGGGTGCCTGGGTGGCTCAGTCGGTTAAGTGTCTGACCCTTGGTTTTGGCTCAGGTCATGATTTCATGGTTATGAGATCCTGTCGGGCTCAGCACAGAGAGTGGAGCCTGCTTGGGATTCTCTTTCTCTCTCCATCTCTGCCCCCCCTCCCCCCCCCCCACGTGCATGTACACACTTCCTCACATGCTTGCTCTCGCTCTCTCAAAATAAACTTTAAAAAAATAAAATAAAATGGTCACGAGAAAACTTTGGAGGTGATGGATACTATTATCTTGATTAGGGTGATGGTCTCACGGATATACATGTATCAAAACCACATTGTATATTTTAATATGTGCAGTTTATTATATGTCAATTATACCATCATAAAACTGTTGATAATATTCTACACTTAGAGAAATTAAGAGAGATTCTTTTCAATCATCTCTGGTCAAAAGCATTGAAAGTATGTTTTGTTGAGAATTTATGGCCCTATTCTTGGATTGTTTTCCAGTGAAGAGCTATTTTAAACAGGCTAAGTTAATAATCATGGCTTTATAAAAGAGCTGTGACCAGAGAAAGACTTCACAAAAGTATCAATTTCTGGGTGATCATGTGTAGCTGAATTGTTAAAGATTAAATACGCAAGCGGTAAAACTAAGATTAAGATGTTATCGAATCTATTAATTTAATGTGTAGATTTTTAAAATCTCAGTGCTAATAAAAGCAGACAGATTGATCTGTCTGCATAGCAGCATTAATTAAAGAAATTCGTACAACACATTGATTATACAAAGAGTGAGAGATTTCTCTAATAAACCAGTTGTGGTTCATTCCATAGGGATACTTAAAACCATAGTAGTACAGTATTCTTTGTCCAACCTTAGCAGTTATATTTATGAAAAATATTCCTGTTGATGATTATGCAATGGGCAGGATTCAGGTCTTACACAAAGTTAGAGTTTGAAGGGGAAAAAAAACCAGTAACACTCAGGTGAACCAATATATTGGGAAGCATTCGATTCCAAACCACATTGGAATAATTCGTGTTTTAAGAACACATTTTGTATGTGTGGGTGAAATATCCTCTTTCATTCAGGAATTCTTACAGCTTTAAATTATCTGCTTGAGCTGGTCTTGTGCTATTCAGATTGCACCTCAGATAAAGTTTTCCAAGCAGACCTTATTTTGGCATAAAAATCAGTGTATTTTTCATTTCCATTTTTCATGTTTGTGAGTCTCAGCAAAATGGCTGGTTGAGAGTGATAACGGGTATGTTTGTTGGTGATATTCTATACATAACATGCTAAGAGGGTAGAATATAACCTATTTTCTCTCTCTGTCCTTTGCCATTACTGATCCCAACAAGTTCATTTGGGGTCTGCCATGTTCTTTAAGGTGATGGTGCATTTTAAACGTGGGGTGTATAAATATAAAACCTCTTTCCCCTTTTTTGTTTTTTTTTTTCCTTTCCAAAGTCCTTTAAATAGATTGAGATGTCAATGAATTTTTTCCTCTTACTCCTTAGATTAAATCTCAGTAAGTAGGGAGGGACTAATATAAGTTGCTAAGTTGAAAATGCAGAGGCTTAGTTGTCAAGTGAGTGTGGGGATTCATAATACATAATAGATAAGCACATAAGCACATTTGTATTTTTTTTGATGTGGGTGTCTTTGATGCTGTTACTCTTTTATATATGGTTGTCTATTTTTTACAAATATTTATCAAGTTGTAGGGCATTATGTCTCCTTGAGCAGATGAAAATCTGTATTTTTATTTTTTTAAATGTTTTTTTAATTTATTTCTGAGAGAGAGAGACAGCATGAGCAGGGGAGGGTCAGAGAGAGAGGGAGACACAGAATCTGATACAGGGTCTAGGCTCTGAGCTAGCAGGGCTTGACCCAATGAACTGTGAGATCACAACCTGAGCTGAAGTTGGATGCTCAACCAACTGAGCCACCCAGGTGCCCCATGATGATGAAAATTTGTTTAAATGGTTATGTGGGAAGATCCAAAATGATTGTGTCTTAAAAGTTTTAGATGTATCTCTGAAAAGATTTACAGTTTTCTGGTTATCCTAGATTCTATATGTGTCCATAAAAATTCCTGAGATTCAAGCTGAAAGCCTTTAACTCTGTAGTCATCTTCTCTGGGTGAGAATGAGGGTGGGCAGCAGTGGCTGAAATTTAGAATGGAAATGTGGATTGCTCCCCATCCTCCAAAATTGTTAGATGTAATATCATTTTCGTAAGGTTCCACTAAGAAGTATGGAGCTCTCTGAGTTTGTTATGTGTGTTACTGTCATAAATGTTAAACTCTTGCTACAGATTTCGATGAGGACTCAAAGAAAAATCAATTATGCTGAGGGATTTTTGAAAGAGGTGTATCAGGAATTGTGCTGTGAATAAAAGAGCAGCACCAAACCTAAGAATCTATTAGTGGTTGCTTTTTAAAATTTCTTGGAGGTTACTTTATTTCTTCAAAGCCTTGAAAGAGCCCAAATCCAGTCCCATGCCTCTACCTACAATGAAGGAGTAATAATTCAGGGGAATAAAAAAGAGAGAGAAGAATAAATACAGATGAAGTCCAGATACACGGGTGGAAGATGCTTTCTTTCTAAATATTCATTATTAGCCTTTGCTATTATCTCATGTGTTTTTTGTTTGTTTGTTTGTTTTCAAACGACCATGTCTCTCCTCTAGTTAAGATCAAGTGCCTTCTCCTACCTGTGTCATCGGTGGTCTTGATGTTTTGGTGTTTTGAGTCTTGGAGCTTCTTCATAGTAGTCCTTTTTGTTACAGGTGTTAAATATCTGCTTGCCTCCTACATAGGGTCCTAAGTGTTCCTTTGTCCTGTTACTGCCTAGAACTGTTTCCTTCTTGGATGAACCTTTGCATTCCATGTCTTCCCTTCCTTCAAGTTTCCAAATTGTGTTTCTCTTCTGATCAGTGGAAGGAAAAAAAGGAAAAAGGAAAAAAAATCAAGGAACAATGTATGTTAATTTTCCTTGATTTTTTTTTTCCGTTGTAATTTGTAAGAGGCTATACTATAATGGTTTTTGGGTTTTCTGTCCCATCTAATTCTTCCTTTCTCTAAAATTATAATCCTTTGAGTGTAAAGGTATTTATTTACTTTACTTATTTGCATTAGGGAATGAAGATGTAAACTTTACAAATCTCGGAAGGTTTTATCTACCATGTCTTTGGTCAGAGACTCATAATCAACCTCCTCCCCTACTACTTGAAGACATAATTTAACAAAACAAGACCATTTGAAAACAGAGTTACATATTATCATTTTTCTCTCCTTAGATAAAGGAAAACCCTTATACATTGCCTTACAGAAAAAGCATTGAGTGCTGCCCAGATTTAAAGGATCTAAATAGTTTACTTCAGTTTGATTAAAAGAATTCTCTTTTAATAAATGGTGCTGGGATTTTAGGTTAATGTGATTTTGGCACTGACATGACACCTCCCCACCATTGTCATGCTCAGACACTGAGATTTTCCCCAAATCAGTAGAATGCTAGTCATCTGTTATTTACAGTATTACTGAGATTTTTCTGTTTTCAGATGCATGTAATTGTACTCTGCTTTAAGAAAACCCTATATAGAGAAACACATTAGTAGCTTTTACTAAATAATATGTAGTATTATGCAAGAATTATCAATATCATAAAAGGTTTTGCTCCAAATTTTCTCTAATGTCCCAATACATTTTAAGTTATTTGATCAAATATTATCAAGACCATTTCTAAGGTATAAATTTTGAAATTTTCTTATATAAATCTTAAGTCACTTAGTCTGCAGTGTTTTACTAATTCCCTCATGCTACTTTTCTTTAAAAGAGGATGCTAGTCCGTTTTGCTGAGTTTCAAAATCCCTGCAATCTCCCATGTGCAATTACCATATACAAATTTACCTTCAGGTTAAATTGCTTTGGGAAAATTCTCCATCAGCAGTTATGATATTCAAGTCTCATATACTCTTCCAATTATCATCTGGGACAAAATGTGTCCGTGAAAGAAAAGAGAAGAAAAAAATGAGCACAAGATAAGAAAATCTAGTAAGAGCATAGTAACTTTTGAAATGAAGCTCTTCCTCTTTACTCTTATATCTCCTGTCTTAATAACAACCCAGATCTTGGTTTATTAATTGGAGAAGCGGAAGTGTTAACCTTGATCGGCAGTATGGCTGTGAAAATTCTTACTTACTGGTTCTCAAAGTTTTGTCTGTTACTTCTCATATGGCTCTGAGATAGGCTAGGGCTTCGGTACCATTTTAAAGGGAAGTCAGCTGAGAACTGAGAAAAATTTGAGGCTCACCAGATTGTACCCCAGAGTGTAAAGCCCCATAGCAGTACAGTGAGAGCCCTGAGGCAGAAAGGAAGGAGTCTCAGAGGAACACGTCCTTCTTGCATAGCGTCCCTTTCTGGGAAACGTGTGCAGGGGGTTCAGTGGGGCAGGTCACCAGAGGAGGACACAAGGGGCGAGTACAGGACAGCCATGTGTGCATCATTTGGCCCAGGTGCTGACCAAATGAATCCGTCTTTGGGACTGGAAAATGCCTGACGTGCCTAACCTAGAATATATCACTTTGCTGGTTCCTGGCACCGTCCTTGTTTTTAACGCGAGGTGGATGCCGTTGCGCCGTCTGTACGATGCGGCAAGCTTGCTGACCTGGGGGAGCCGAACCAAAGAAAAAGTTATCTACTGCAGTTCTACACTGAGTTTTAAAACAAAACATTTTAATATCTGTAGCTGGAAGGGAAATGTTTGGAGCTTTGTAACTGGCAGGCAGGAGTATAGCGACTGAAGAAGGGATGGTCCTGGGGCCAGTTTTGGACACAAAACTGAATAAATAGAAAAGAACCCAGGCAGGACAGTCTCCTGTCTGGCTTCCCAGTAAATCAGAGGGGACGGTCCTGGCAGGACTATGGATTTATTTGCTAGGATAGATATAAACAGCAAAACACTCAGCCCCGTGGCTATAAAAAGAAATATTTTTTATGATATATTCATTGTTTAAGAGCAGACACTGAGTCTTGTTTAACACTTATGCCTATGCAGCTCAAAAACCAGAATTCTATCTGCTGTTGTGCTTAAGCTCTTTCAGATGTTTTTATTGTGTAACATGGGCTCCAGATTCTTCTTTGAATGTATGGTTGGAGCTCCCCCCGACACAATCTGTTAAAAGATCAGTTTGTGTGAATCTTGACACTGTGATGCTATTTCATGGTTTTAATTCAAATGTGAGTTGCTGCAGCTGGAAACATAAGATTAATGGCACAGGCTTGTTTGTTGCAAAAACAGATGATATTTTACATTTGAGTCAAGATGCGTTGAAAAATTGCTTATATTTCACTGGACGTAAGTCACATTTTAAATCGCTTTTGAATTCTTATATTTTGAATTATTCTGAAACAAATAGGTGTGTATCTCATGAATTAATTGGCTATTGAAGGTATCTGAAAGGTGGCTTGAATAACTGCATATTAAATATAGTCTATTAGCCAACACTTTTTTTTTTGCTGCAAAAATTGTTTTAAATCAGTCTGAGAGTCTGTAAAAAAAAAAAAAAGAAAAGGAGGATATGGTTATAGAGTTTAAAAATTTCTTCTTGTTGCCTGTGTATTTTTATATTTAGTAGTATACCTATATAACAGAGCGAAGCTCCTGGTCTCCCATACCTGCTGGCATGTGGAGAGTTCTGAACACACAAGACATGGCGGTGCCTTATGGCCCCTCCACCATCACTCTTTGTTATGGGTGTATTTCCTACAGTGGCCCAAGGCCTTCCCTTCTCAAAAGCAATGTCAGGAAAATTCTGTATGATTTTTCCTTCAGGTATGAGACTCACAAGCCATTTGAGACCTGTGATGGTATTCTGTCCTTCAGCTCTTTCATTTTATAAAATAACTGAAACTATCCATATTAAATCAGATGCTATTTAGTCAATCTGGTTATATCAGATAGGAATTGGCTCTCTTCACATCCCTGACGTGTGGCTATACAGTCTCAAATATTTCCACGGCGAGGAAGTCACTGTTTCAGAACGTATATGTTCATATGCCATATTTGAAGAGTTGTCATTATTACAGTTCATTATGATTTGCCAAAATCAGACTTTTTCTTTCTTTGTTAAAATGATTCTCTTCTGCTTTGTGGAGCATTTTCAACAAATAATATGTCTTCCCTGCACAGTAATTCAGAAACATGAAACCTGTTATCATATATTCTGGAAGATCCTCTTCCAAGCTACATATCTTTCATTTTTTTCAACTCTTTTCCATATTATATAATAGTATCCAGGTTCATCACCATCTTGGTGGTCACCTTTGTGGTAATCCCTTGTAAAACATGTATCCAAAAGCGCAATGTTCTAGATGTGGTCTGACTACATTTTTTCTTTCAGACACTTATATTTCTCTTACAGCCAACAATCCAAGCCCTAGCACCTCATTGGTTCATGTTGGATATGCTGTCAAAATACCCAGCTGGTTTAAGTCAGGCTCTTCTGTTCTTGCACAGTCGATTTTTTTAAATTCCAAACTCCAGACATCACTTATATCTCTATTAAATTTCATTATGTAAGCACTGGCTCATTGTTCCAGCTCGTCAAGAACTTTTTGACTTTTTTAAATTCTGTCATCCAACATATTAGCAATTTCTCACAGCCTTGTGCCATCTGTAAATCTTGAACCTTTGAATAAGAACCTTTAAAGTTCTTACTCAATTAAAATGTATAAAGATGTATCAGATTGTCTGCCTTGAGCCAGTCCTATGCTCTCTCCTAGGGATAACAAGATGACTAGCATGTAATCATTCCTTTAGGGAGCTCACAAGCTGTGGGGAATAACAGACATGTAATTATAGAACTACAATGCCCTGTGATAATTGCTGTAATAGACTTATGTGTAAATGCTAGGAGAACCGGGGTGGGTTGCAAATCGTAGAAGACCCCAGCCGCTTTCATGGCCCAGTTCCATGAATTTTTGTGGATGGCTGTTAAGTCACTTATAATGCTGCCTAACTCCTGTCATCTGATTTACTTTTTCTTTCTTGCCCAAGGATACAGCAAGAGACTTGTTAACTATTTTGCTGAAATGATCTCATACTGTGCTCTTCCCAAAATGTACCAACCTGGTGACCCAGTCCAAAAGGAACTGACAATTATTGTCAAAGACTTCTTAGTGACTCATTGATGGCTCATGATCATCCTTTTTTAAAATCTGGGTTGGTATTTGCCCGTCCTCAGTCTCCTGGTAACTTCCCCATTCTTCATGGTTATGTCGCAGTGCTTAGAGGAGTTTTGTGATGATGTCTGAGTTTTTCTGCTATCTTGGTATGTAATCTGTCTGGATCTGGAGCTTGATGCACTCTTTCCTCACTCCACATTTACCTTTTCATAACTCTTTACAGATTAAGATCATTCTTTTAAGCCCACCTTGTTTGCTTGTTTATCTGTTCTTTCTAACATTTTTACCAGTAAAAATTTGTTTTAGTCCTGACTGTCCTCTCCCCTTCTTACAGCTTCATCCTCCATTAATCTCATGGGCTGGGTTTTCTCCTCCTCTTCCTCCTCCTCCTTATCTAATGAATATGTTGAAACCCTTAAGTCTAGCATAAATGACCATTATTGATATTATGGTCTCTAGAGTAACCTATCCATCATTTCTTCTTTGATGGTACCAATTAAATTCAGAGATTTGACCTCTTTATTGTTTTCTCATGCCTCTTTGCCATGAGATTGTCAACTGAATAATATGGACATTTATCAGAACTGAGGGGTTTTTACAGCCATGTTTAATGACCCCTGGCTCTGATGGCAGGACTGTTAGCATAACTAGACAAGTCATGTATTTGGCCATGAACAGTTCTCTTATGGTACTGCCAACATTTCCCATTCAGTCTCCCTTGGGTTCTG
Organism: Proteles cristata cristata; assembly: GCA_017311185.1. NCBI lineage: Eukaryota > Metazoa > Chordata > Mammalia > Carnivora > Hyaenidae > Proteles > Proteles cristata. Next base: position 135,307 of record JAESUZ010004301.1, read on the forward strand.
TCACTAACTTACCTTTTTTCCCTCATTTTCCTCAGCACATCTGTCTGTACTCCTAATTCAGTCTGATTTGTGTGTAATTTTGACTCTTTAATGTGGCTTGACAATTTGTTTTTACTTCTTTAGTTAAAAAAAATTTTTAGAGCACAAGTGAGGAAGAGGGGCAGAGAGAGAGAGAGAATATGAGAATCTTAATCAGGCTCCACACCCAGCGTGAAGCCCAATGTGGTGTTCTATCCCATGACCTTGGGATCATGACCCAAGCCAAAATCAAGAGTTGGATCCTCAACTCACTGAGCCACCCAGGCTCCTTGGCTTGACAGTTTCTAATTATTTCTTTTAATGTTTTGTTTATTTTTGAGAGAGCACAAGCAGAAGAGGGGCAGAGAGAGGGACAGAGGATATGAAATGTGCTCTGTGCTGACAGCAAGGAGCCCAATGTGGGGCTTAGACATGAACCATGAGATCATAACCTGAGTTAAAGTTGGACACTCAACTGACTGAGCCACCCAGGTGCCCCAACAGTTTCTAATTATTAATGATAAAATAATTTAACTCTGTTTCTGTGTCCTTGGTAGAACTTCCTAAATCTTTTATATATCTGTTGTCCTATGTATTTTGGTATAGGTCTGACATATATCTATCCCGATTATTTTATAAAAGAATATATTTTTGAGTTACTTAATGTTTTTTAGATGAGATATAAAATAGAATTCAAAACACTTTAAGGCCTTTAATAATAATTAGTACAAAATGGCTTTCTAGAAAACTTGCACAGATATACATTCCTATATAGGACTCTATTCTCTTATTGTATGCATCTCTCCTATTGCTGCAAATCATCATTTAGTTTTTTTTAGGCAATTTACTACCTGAAAAATGGTGCCATATAATTTCAGTTTGCATTTTTTTGGATAACTGAAATTAGTCACCTTTGTTACTGTCTCTTTGTGTCTTTATCATTTTGATATGAAAAATAAGGTTATTTCTATATACCAGTCACTCCAGGGTAAATTTTTGGATTGAAAGATTCCCTTGAGATTTTGATTGGTAATGCATGAAACTCACTAGCAAATTTGGAAAGAATTGAAATACTTACTATATTTAGTCTTCCTATCTAAAAAGATGATCTGGTGCTCTATTTATACAAGCTCTATTGTACTGTTTGTACAAATGTTGGGATTTTTCCATATTAGCATATTTTATTATTGCATGGGTTTTAAATTTTTAGTCACAGTAAAAGATTTTAAAACATGTAAATTTTGTTTCTAATCACTTTTTGGAACCATATTATTAGTCTGAAGTTTTCCAGTTAATTCTCTTGGCTTTGTAGGTGTACAGTCATTATCTACAAATAATGGTCATTTTTATGTCCTTTCCAGTGGTTATTCCTCTTACATCCATCTCTTGCTTTGTTGTATAGGCTAGAACTTTAAGAACAATGCTGAATAATTGTGATGATGGTAGAGCCACATTTTTTATTCCTCTGCACCTTGTATAAAAGGTTCTCAGCTTATAAAAGGTGCTCTGAAACTGTTTGGAGTGAGTTGACTTGAATTTAGCTGTCAGAGCTTTGATTCTGGTTGGCAAACTAGAAACTGCATAAACAAAAATAGTACCAGATAGAAAGTTACACATGACATTAAAAACTATGGATAACTACTCTCTTTAGTCGAGGAAAAAGATGATATACAATTGCATGACAAAGAATGGTTATGGCACAGTTGGCATTTTAATGCAGGACTTGAGAGTATATTTTGCTCAAAGATAGAGAGGAGATTCCCAGCCAAGGAGAAAGACAGAGGCGGTGGCATTTGGGGAACATGATCGGTATAAGATGAAAATGTGAGCAGTTCGTTTTGGCCACTGCAAAGATTTCCTAAGTGGTGTGGAAAGATTTGAGGATAGAAGTGACCACTTGGGTTAGACCATTGGGAGCCTCGAATGGCAGCTAAGCTATTTTGACCAATGCTTCTGAATATTTTTCACATTAGATGTGTGGGAAATAATATTTTTATGACATACTGAGATAAACAGAAACCACTTCCTGCAAGATGTGATGACAAGAAATGGGGGGATTATGCCCCAGGCGCTACTGGACACCCTAATAGCTGCCAGAATTTCAACACATCTGTAATCCTTCCGACGTACGTACGTGTTAGGAAGGTGAGATTTTATCAAGGGATAGTTTCTCTCTGATTTCAGTTTAAAGCTATTTTGAACTTTCTACTGAGTGAACTATCTCTTCACACACACACATACACACACACACTCTTCCTCACATGTACCATGTGTTTTCAGTTCCCAATTCAAGAATTCAAGTACCTATAGTCCTATTTATATTATTATTCCTTCAGAACCTTATCTTTTGAAGAGATCCCCATCTCTCTGTGTTCCACATTCTTTAACTTCCTATCTAGATTGTGGTTAACAGTGATAACCACACGCTGTTATTTCAGATTTCTCAGATATGTATCACTGCACTTGTTTCGACCTACTTGCTTTTGAAGAATAGTTACGGCTCAGTACTGGTGCAGCTAGATGGTGACATGAAACTCTCTCAAGGTTCCCTGTGGTCCCCCAGTAAGTAAACAGACCACCTTTGATAATTTCTGAGGACTAGCATATAGTATATGGCTTTGAAATAGTAATCAAATAGTTACACTTCAAATCTGAAAGAACTATTGTAGAGTATAGACAAAATTATCTTAACGAATGATTTTTCTGTAAAAGGTCTTCCCTTAAAGAAACAAGTTTAAAATACTATTAGTTCCATTAGCTGTCGTATTAGCCACCCCCCAAAAAAAGTGTTTCTTAGAGAACATTTACTGTATGTCTCTTGACATTTAACCAGTTAAACTAATTAAGAGTATAAAAATAGGTTTTGATGAAATATTAAGACATCTTAATACTGAGAATAGACTGAAAACCTGACAATTTAATGGTAAGACTTTGAAATTCTTGTGTGTTACACTTTTCATAGTAGCATCTCAGTTGGACGTTTCGGAAACAGCTGTGGTTACAGTTTTAGTACAGAGATATTGAACAACTGGATATTTCATTTTAAGGACTTGTGAATTTCTTTTATATGTAATTTATATTTTGATTATGTCTTTAAAAACCCTATCTTTTAGGAACATAGACCAAAATACTTACGCATGAAATCATATGACACTGGAGATTTGCTTCAAAATAATATTGAAGGAGGAATTAGGATTAAGGCTGGATTGGCCAGAATTGACAGTTGTCAAAGCTCAGTGATGGTGTTCACCATACTTTTTTGGTTACTTGTATATGTTCTAAATTAATAATAATGAAAATATCAGTATAATGCATCATTTATTTGATGAAAATCAGAAACCCTACAATATTGTCCAGAGGGAAGTAGATGACTCTGCCATGTTGCATTAGATCTGAGACCTGCTATACCTTTTATTTCTAGTCTTTGTCTTTTTTTTCTTTTAATTTCATAGATGTTGATCTTGTCTCTCTTATGAAATGTTCTGATTTTTCTGATTTGCTTTATTTTGTAGCTGTCTCTTCTTGCTACTGTCCACATGCCTGTCTCTGGTGGTTTCTATTTCTCCTCTGTCTCCCACATAATGATTTACTACTTCTAATATGCTCTGAGCAGGGAGCCAAGAAACTAAGTGTGATGACATTTTTTTTTCCTAGGCAAGATTTTTGTGTGGGCCTGAGGGACTTTTTAGAGTGGTTAAGCACGTGAGCTGTAGAATGTTAATTTGGGGCCTTTCTATTCTGCCTTGTGGCTCCTGGATTTTAGCTGTGTTATGTTTGGTTGGGGAACCCAAATATGTTTAGATACATTGTACAGTCATATATGTTTTGAGACTGCAAGGGGGGGAGGTGGCTTTTTTTTTAATGCAGTAATGACATTGGAAGTTAAATTATTTATAGCTCCTCCAAAAAAACTTAACTTTCCAACTGTTATTTAAGGATCAGAAGAAGAAATATGCTGTTATGGGAAATACTTTGCAGCACGTGTAAATTGAAGGCTAAATGACATCATGTCATAAAGATATTATCAATTCAGTGACCTACTAGACTATGAGCTCATGAGTCAGGCAAGGGCCACATCTACCTGGTAGGCAGGCCGCTGTGTTCCTGGTGCCCTGAGCTAAGTCTGGGACATAGATGTCACTCAATAAATACTTGTTAGTTGATTAAGTGAATGAGTAATATAAATCAGGTGATTATTTTTAATTCACACTTAAATTGATAGAAGACTGTATGCCTGTTCCTATACTAGGTCCTTAATATGACAAAAGACTTGGTATAGATGGTCAGTCCAGGACAATCATAAGGAACTGGACATATAGAAATACTTTCAGTGTTACAGGTATCCTAACATTCAAGGGATATACAGTTTGCTCTAGAATAACAAAGGATGGAGACGGCATTATTGTAAAAATGAAGGAAGGCTTCACCAGAGATGTTTAGATATAGACTTGTAAAGTGCATAGGTGTTTTGTTTTGTTTTGTTTTGTTTTAAAGGTAGAACATGAATGGAGCAGGGGGGAAACGGGAAAAATGCATGGTGAAGTTTCAAAGTGTCCAAGAGCTTGGCACTTACACAGAGGATAAAGTGGATGCATGACTCTTTTTAAAGTGTGTTTATTTATTTTAAGAGACTGCGTGAGTAGAGGAGAGGCAGAGAGAGAGGGAGACAGAGATTCCCAAGCAGGCTCCTTGATGCTAGTGCAGAGCCCAATGTAGGGAGATCATGAGCTGAGCCAAAACCAAGAGTTGGACACATAACTGACTGAGCCCCCAGGTGCCCCAAGAATGACTCTAAAGATTCATACTGTGAGTGGCCATCAATCCCTAGGCAGGGAATCTGCAAGACTGGTTTAGAAAAGAGTGTGTGGCAAGAATGGGTTCATAAGGGGACAAGTTGAGTTTAAATTACCTGGGAAACTTTAGAAGGGATATATGATAGACTGTAAGAAATCAGAATATTGGTGCTTTGGAGAAAATTAGATAAGAGTGATTGAATGGACTGTCTTCAGGATAGTAGAGGTAAATGAAACAGGAGGAAAGGCATTTCTAAGGAGGATGTGTAAAGTGAGAAGAAAGAATTCTGGGGAAAATCAGAATTCTTAACTGGAGATCTGTGCACTCTGAAGGCAGAGACCATGTCTCTTACATGTTCCTACCTATACAGTAGAGCACAGTACGTGGCACTCAATAAGCCCTCACAGTTTTTTTTAAATGTCATCTTTGAAAGAACCATGTTGAGAAATCAGTGGATGCTATTTATGTAGAGCAATAATGAGTTGTCAGTAAGACTTAGGGTGTCTTTTCCCCCTTTTCATTCATTAATTCTCATTTTGGAAGTTGCGATCTAACTGCAGATTCTTTTTTGACTTTGTTATCTATCACTATGTAACAATTGATCGCAAACTTAGAGACTTATCGAGGAAAAAATTTATTTTTTTAAGTTGAATATAGAGTTACCATGTGACCCAGCAACTCCGCCCCTAGTTATATACTCAAAAGAATTGAAAACAGGTGTTCAAACAAAAACTTGTACATCAGTAACCATAGCAGCTCTGTTCACCATAGCCAAATGGAAACAACCAAAATGTCCGTCAGCAGATGAATGGATAGACAGAATGTGATATATCTATACAATGAAATATGTGGCCATAAAAGGGATCCCTTTTTAAGATCACATTTTTCTTGGTGGATTTCAGTTCCTCAGGGTTGGTTAGATTGAGGGCCACGTGCTGCCCAGAGAATGTGTTCGCTTTCTTGGCACGTGTGCCTGTGCAGTTTAACTGTTTGCTTCGTAAAAGCATCCTGGCTGAGAAGGCAGTAGAGCTAATCTGTTATTAAAATGGAAGTTACAGTCCTTTGTAACCTCATGGAAGCTACATCCCATCACCTTTACCATTTTCTGTTGGTTAGAAGTAAGGCACTAGACCATCCCACACTCAAAGGGAGGAGATTACACAAAGGCCTCAGTATCAAGAAGTGGGAGTCACTGGTAGCCATCTCGGAGGCTGCCTCCCATAGTGGGTAGCCTTTGCTGTTAATGTCTCTGTGAGACTTTCCATTATTTCCATTGGGATAACCCTGTGCTTTTCCTGACAGAACCTTCCTCACGTTATTAACTCAGAAATCTTGTATTTGAGTTCCTGTGACTCCAATATTGTAAGTAAAGAGAAAGAAGAGATATGGTCTCTGGCTTTATGGAAATAAAAAATGTGGGTTATTCTTTTTTTTTTTGTTTTTAACTTTTTAATGTTTATTTACTTTCTAAGAGAAAGAGAGAGACAGCACAAGAGGGGAAGAGGCAGAGAGAGAGGGAGACACAGAATCCCAAACAAGCTCTCAACCGACTGAGCCACCCAGGCGCCCTGTATTGCCTATTTTTATGCAGAAAGCATTTTCAACATTGGTTATTTACAAAGATACATAACCTTAGGTTGATTTGTGTAAGTCTGTGTTCATGTGTGTGTTCACGTAAGTGTGTGCACTGAATGAAATGATCTGATGCTTGAGGTTTATGGCAAGGCCATCATTTTCCTAATTAAAAAAGGGATAAATCTTGAAGAACACAAAACCAAAGAATGGGGATGGGTTAGATAGTGTGTTCTTCCTCTCCTAATTGCTATGTCTGATTTAGCCATTTGTATACAAGAGAAACTGTTCAAAATAGCAATGGTATATGATAAATGTGTTGAAAATAGTTGTTGTTGTTAAGGACACTGATCTTATTTCTGTCAGATAGGCATACTTTTATATATGTCCATCCTACAGTTGTTTCACTTACCTAAAATATGAGGACATGCATGGGGTGACATGTCCTCATTAGCTCTGAAGTTAAGCCCTAGTCTAATAGCACAGCTTTAAGAATATCAGCTTTGTGGAATGCTGGGATACCTAATAAATATTTCTTTCATATAATCTCTTCTCTGTTCTCAGGCAAATATATTCTTTATACCAATCTAAATAAAAAACAGACAGTAGGCTTAGCATCATTTAAATCACACTGTCTCTTTTCTTTTGACTGTGTTCTTCATGGGAAACTATTTGGAAGTGAAGTGCTTGACCTCAGGCAATGTTTCAAACTCATTTGTCTTCTCTTTGGCTAATGCACTGATTCCTAATCGTTTTATGCAGTGACACTATTTTCTGTAACCTTCTGTCCCCAAGTGATAGATACATACAGACATACACTTGAAAATTAATTAAAATTAATTTCATTTTGAGAGTTCCGCTTACATCTTGAGATAATCGGAGACATCGCATAACTTCTAAGACAGAGAGTTGGGGATTATTGATTTAGTGATACAGCTACACGTGAAAAAAATCTGTTTAATGGTATGTGTGATGTAGTAGGCTAATCTCTTTTAAGTATATAGTAACTGTGTAAAAAAAAAAAAAAGGAAGTCTGATTAAGGACATTTTAATGAGTGGTTCATCCAGCTGTGGTTACAGAGCTTATTCATTTGGAATTGTCTCAAGTGGAGTGATCTTCTCGCCACTTTCCCTTTATAATGGCAGCTTTGAAGGACACAGGGAAAGCGTACTTCGGAGGACAAAAAGGAATTCCCCTGCTTTAGAAAGCAGCTCAGAGGGAAGAGTATTTCAGACAAGAATTATGAAAGGAAGGGCGGGAGCAGTGAAGGGTATTTTAGACTATGTAAAAATGAGACGGCTTGTGCTCAAACCCATGGACCAATAATGCACGTATTCATCCTTTCTTTCACTTACTTCATCAACAAATACAGAGAGCCTGTTCTGTGCCAGAGTCTGCGCAAACACCTGGAGGCATAGCAGTGAACCCACCGGGCAAGGAGGATCTTGAGTAGACTTAGCAAAGTTGATGGATAGAGACCTGGTGAAACTGGCATGGTTACGGAAAAGCTACAAAAAAACTATGAGTGTGACAGAGTGGGTCATAGACAGATGCAAAACCTCCTGACTGAGGCATTTAGGTTAGTTCTATGGTTCAGTAAGTTGTAGCCTTTCTGAACATATAGAATATTCCAAGCACTGTGAACTGCATTTCGTGAGCATATAGAACATTCCAAGCCATATGCCAAATGAGTTTTCTGATTCAATCCCTACAGTCCTATTGGGTACCTAAGTATTATTTTTTCCCTTTTGTTCTAAGGGAAACCAAGACTTAAAACAAACCACTTATCCAAGGTCACTAAGGCAACATGTAGCAGAAGAGGTTTTGAACCCAGTAAGTCTGACTTCAGAATGCATACAAATCACTCTGCTGTCCTACCCTCTATCAGAGCTAACCTGCCTTTCATGACTAAACCCAACTTCAGTGTACTGGCTTGTTTTCAAGGAAAATTGTGTGCCAAATTTTGAAAAAAATTGGAGCCTTCCAAAAGTTTTGGAGCATAATCTGATCCCTATGCTGACAACTGCCCATATTTATTTTATGATTTGTAAAGTGCGTTGACTTGCCCAATTGCATAGTTCAGACTAGATATATATTAGCTTATGTACATTTTTAAACACTGGTGTCATTTCTCTGAAGCCTGGATGGTTTTTCTTGCTCCTCACTCTTCCGTGCTTAAGCCTCAACATGGATCCTTGCTTAACTTGTATAATCCATAGGTTAGCAACAACTAGAATGGAAGGAGTAGTCCATGGAAGAAGACAGAAATCTCCTTTTAGAAGTTGTGATAAGCCTTCCATCAAGAATGACACAGTATTAAAGGACAAAAGGGTAGATGGAGGTGGGTTCAAATAAATGTTGTGGATCAAACCGAATTCCTTTAAGTTTTTATTACATGAGTAGGTTATTAGTAATTTTTTGAGGTCAAGTTAATCACAGAATAGAAATTACAATGAGAGACTAATATTCTCCCTTTGAAGGTCAAAGCTTATAAATAGTTTTAAAGTTTTTCTGTGGGCCATGAGTTTATGTTCATCTAGAACCTCATGTTATCTGTCCATTTTGTCACATGGCTGGTACAAGTTAAACTTTAGAATAAAAACTCCTGGTGGGGGGAATGGCAAGCAACACTGGGATGCTGTAGCATTTCCGCAGTTTGAAAAGATTATTTTTCACCCTGACTGTGGAAGAAATCCCTACTTCAGCCAGAAAACTCTCGTTGTGGCTCTTGCCAATTTGTTGCTTTAGTCAATGGCAATTTCAACAAAATTGTTCCCAGACCAGCTTTCCTAGTCTGGCCACCAGATTTTCCAGAATACTATAAAATGTGCTTTTTTGCTTTTTGTGTTAGGCCAATTGCTCAGGAATTTGCTGCTTAGTAAACATGTGGAGTCATGCAAATTGTGATCACCTTGGGTTTGTGGGTCTTCTAGGCAGTAGGCCCTGAGCTGTTACCGGAGTCCAGAGGGGAACATTTTCCCACAACTCTTCCCACAGCTCTTTCTTTCCACACTTTCAGTTCTCAAGGCTGCTTGCTCTGCGGAACATGAACATTGGGACAGGCTGTTGGATCATAGAGAGCACCAGGCAGTGCTCTTACTTGTGTTTGAGTACAGTGCTTAGCACATGCAACATTGTGGCTGCACATTTCCAAATACTGAAACAGAAATCTAAGAAAGGCAAAGCTATGGAATCGTTTTATTGTGTATGTGGAATTAAAAATTTTTTTTCAATAGAAAATGTCAGGTGAGTGATTCTTCACAGAATATGTGTCAGAAACCTAAAAACTGCATGCTAAGCCAACAAACTACTACCATATGCACACATGCACACATATCGCTTGTTTCTTTATGAAATGCTTTGTTCAGTGAATTCTACATTCTGCATGTCAGAAATCTGAAGAAACATTTTATAAAAGATTAACCAATTCATTGAAAAAGTGATTGTGTCAGGCAGAGAAGGACAAATATCGTATGTTTGCACGTATAGGAGGATTAGGAGGAACTTAACTGAGGACCATGGGGGAGAAGAAGGGGGGAAATGATGGGAGAAAGGGAGAGAGGCAACCATGAGAGACTCTTGAATGTTGAGAAACAAACTGAGGACTGATGGATGTGGGGGGCGGAGGGGAGTGATGGGCATGGAGGAGGGCACTTGTGGGGGTGAGCACTGGGTGTTATATGGAAACCAATTTGACAATAAAGTATTTGTAAAAAAAAAAAAGAATATAGAGGAAAAAGAAGGGGCAGGAAACTGAAAAAAAAAAAAGAAAAAGTGATTGTGTAAGAGTGTGTTAGATGCATTCGGAGTGTGGAAATGAGACACATAAATGCACAAAACTCCCAGATGTCTCTTTTGGTCTAACCAGGAAGATGAAATACACCTTCAGATATCTATGCTACAGATACAAAGAATTACAGACAGCACCAAGAGAAATAGATTAAAATTATCTGAGAAATGATTTCCAGCTGGAAGACTACAGAAGGCTTGGTGGAATAGGTGATCTGGCCCTTGACGAGCAGGTAGGGGTTTCAGTGTTCAAGAACTAACATGACAGGAACTCTAGGCAGAGGGAATAACACAACCAAAGGCATGAGAGTGAAAGCTTGGTCTGGTCTAGGAGAGAGCAAGTTGCATTTGTGGATGGTACAAGGAGCAGAATGGAAACAAGTGGTAGGGATGGTCAGCTAGAGGCAGATCACCGAGAACTGTAAATGCTAAGTCGTGTGGCTTGGGAATTCCAAGTTATAGGCATTTGATGTTTTTTTAGCAGAGTGGTGATACAGCTTGAGCTAGTTTTCTGGACAAGTATTAATAATTTAATCAGAGTGCTGGCTTAACAGAGGCATGGAGACCAGTTAGATATGCCATTCTGGTGATCCAGGTGGAAAGCAGTTGATGGTATGGACCAGAGTGAGAACATGGAGGAGGGCAGATGGCAGGCATAGTCCTCAGCTGTGCTTGTTAGGTCTTGACGTTGAAGGTACTGATGGACAGTTGTGCATTGAATAACGTGGACAAACAGAATACTTGTTGAGGGACAGGATAAGGTGAGAACAAGGCAGCTAGTGCATCAGATTTTGTTGGGCATTATGTTTTTTAAAAGGTAAGCTGAGAACCACCTGCTTCAGAATTTTCTGGGGGTGTGCTATTTGAAGTAGATTCCGAGGTTGCACACATTGTCATAACCTAGTTCCTGAAGCATATGACCACTGTAAGAATTCCTACATAATGAGACCAAGGAGATTAGTAAGATTCCCATATAGGCCTCTTAATTTTGCCATGTGCTTCCAACTCTTGCTGACCTATCTTCAGACACGAGATAACATGAGTGTAAAGGTGGTTCAGTGTAACATGTTTATTTCTGCTGGAAAACAATTCCAAATATGCCTGAGATTTAGTAGATCTCAGTGGTCCCCATTGCATATTAAAGATAACGAGTATGTACTATTCTAAAACCCTTAGAGGATCTTAGTCCGTTCACTCTCAAGAATTATTGAGACCTCAGTGCCTTGGCAAAAGCTAGAAATGCTAGGAAAATAATGCCTAACCTCCTCCAGCAACCACTAATGGGAGGTAAATGGATGAGGACCCAAATGCTTCCCCACTGGTGCCTGGCTCCCAGTTCTAGTATGAGTAAGCTCAGGCTACCCACAGTGGTCCGCTGGTTGGATAGCTCTTCTTGTGGGTGGACTCTTTCCCTCCCCCACTTCTTAACTCTACCACTAGTATTTCCTGCATTCACAGCTTAAATAAACCCATTGCACTGGGGGAATCCAAAAGAAGACAAACTATTTGTTTACATATTTCCTGTGCTGGCTCCCTCACACCATTTGGGAGAAGAAAGAACTCTCTTGCCCACATCTTTTCATAGATTTCCACTAAACACAGGAAGACCTTATTAAGCAAATCTTTTTCAAGATTTGCAGTTAGCTGTATGTCCAGGAGTGTTGAGAGTATTCATTTTTAAGGTTTATGAAATCTTAGGGGCACCTGGGTCACTCGTTGGACTCTTGATTTTGGCTCAGGCCATAATCCCAGGGTCATGGGATTGAGCCCCATGTCGAGCCCACTTGAGATTCTCTCCCTCCATCTTTCCCCTTCTCTCCCCCTCCCGTCTCTCCCTCTCCCTCCCTCACCTCCCCTCTCCCTCCCCCTCCTCTGTCCCTCACCCCTGCTTGCATGCCTGTTCTCTTTTTCCCTTAAATAAAATATACATAAGTTAATGAAATCTAGAAACTTTTTAACTGGAAGAAGTTCAGATATGGGTAGGTAGTCCTATCTTCCCTAAATACAGTTACCGTAATTACATTACTATAACAGGTAATGGATGGTCAACAGGACCCTTAAGACATGACCAGCTGCCAGGTAGTGTTCTCCAGAACTCTAATAATTCCCCATTTGCTGCTGCCTCAAGCCCAGACTCTGCTCCACTTACAAAGCCATCCACACTCTGTCTTTACACTGGCCATTACTTGCCCCCAGCTCAGACTTCTCTCATGTTCATTCTCTTCACTGTGCCCCACCACCTACCCACTCCTAATTTCCTGTTACCTTATGCTCCCAGCCACTCCCTCCCCCCTGGAATGTGTTTTCTCCTCTTCTCCCTTTCATTGGAGCCTCCCACATTCTGTGAAGCAGTCTTTGGAATCAGATAGTCCGAAATTTGAATCCTAGATCTGCCATTTATTAGCTGGATATGGAGAAAAGTACTTAAACTTTCTGTCCCAATTTCTTCATCCATTAAATAAGCATAATAACTCCTAAAAAGTTAAGTGAGTTGATGTATATAAACACCTTTACAAAGTTAGATGTGATGTAATATGTTGGTGAGGCGGGGGTGGATGACGACTAGGTGTGAACCTTCTATTATATTCTGTGTGGGTGTTCTCAGCCTATCTTACTGTGAGCCTGAGGACTTTGGGCTTCTCCAGCTCAATGGTTTATCCTGTTCAGTGGTGGTTCTTCGATTATGAAGGCCACATTTTTGTTTTTCATAAAGAACTAATCAGTTCTCATTTTTCTAAAATTCTGTCATTATCTAGAGTGTTTTTTGACTCTTAAAGCAAAATAGAACAGTACACCTCCCTTCAGAGAACTTGACTTTCAGTCTTCACATTTTTATACTTTGTATTGACCATTTAAGGAGGGCTTAGTTTACAATACTTTGGTGCTTTTTGCTGGGGCCAGGGAAGTCCATAACGAAAGTTTGAGTTTAGATGTGTATATCTTAGTTCATCTGGACTCTTAGTATTTCAGTTTTTAAAAGCAGATTGAGTGGGTCTGATGTATAGAAGATGAAAAGAATGAAGGAACCACCCATCAGAAAGCCCAAGATTCCATATATGGGAGGGGTAAAAAAAAAAAATTAAAGTTAGTACTTTTCTGTCCTTTCTCTCATCCTGCCCTTGAACATTTTCTCCCTATGCTGGAAATCATTCTTCTTAAAGTAATACTACTGACGCAACTTGTGTTCCGAGGATATATCCTCCTTCACTAAAATTTGAAGAATTAATTTACAGTTGAAATTCTCCAAAAGTGGTTTCATTTATCCAATCTCATTAAGTTTTCCAGAGGGAAAATATTCTTATTCTCCATTTTCTTAAGACCGTGGTAAGAGTATAGAAAGAGAAGACACTTGACTCCCCATCTTCTCTGTGCCACGAGAGGATGGCTGACCCTAGTGGACGCCCTCACCCTGGTTAGCCTATTGTGTCATCCTTTGGCACCCTTGTCTGTGGATCAGAGTGACCACACCTGCTCCAATACCAGCATGGCTACGTGGCTTTCCCTTTCAGAGATAGGAATAGATCTCTAACTCTTAGGGGTTTCTAGCAGTTGCTCAAGGTAGCAGTAAGTTAGAGGAATATCTAGAACATACTATCCAATATAGTAGCCACTAGCCACATATGTCATCTAACCTTCAAATTTAAATAAATTTTTATAAAATCCAGTTCTTCAGTTACACTGGCCACATTTCAAGTGCTCAATAGCCACAGTGGCTAGTGGCTTTTTTTTTGTTTAATCACAAAAAGTTCAGTTAGACATCACTGGTCTAGTGATCAAATTTTCCATCGGGCAACTTTGAACAACTATTTGTATTGTTAACTCCTGTGTGTCCCTGTTTGTTTAGCTCATTGGTTTCATCTTTCAAAGAAAAACTCTTTTAAAAAACATATTTATAGCCTTTTAAGGGAGCTAAGCATCTTTTTGGCTGCAAATAATAAAATAGTCTGAAATTGGCCTGAGTAATTAGGCATTCACTATGCTCATTAAATAAAGTGTCCTTATAGGTGGTTGGTACCACTGCTCAGCGGTGTTCTCAAGGACCCAGGCCTTCTGTCTTCCCGTTGTGACCTCCTTAGTGTGTTGGTATGTCCCCTTCAAGATTGCCGGGAAGGTTATCATCTAATGGAATCTGATCACTGGAAGAGAGAGGTCACTCTCTTTGGGCATCTCCCCTTTTTTTGAGGGATACGTTTCTTCCAGAAGCTCCCAGCAGACCTGTGTTGAGTCCCAGTTTGCCAAAACTGAGTCATCTGTCCATGCCGGAAGGGAAAGCTTGGAAAACAAATAATTGACATTTTTAGCCTCTATGATGGTAGGCTGGCTCTGCTGGTAAAGAATGTAAGCACTATGAAGACGGAAGCTTTTGTCTTTTTTGTTTGCTACTGTGTCCCCAGTGCCTGAGATGGTGCCAGGTGCTCAGTAAACATTCGTTAGAGGAATTAATGAAAAGGAGAATGTTGCCATAGTTGTCCATAATGTGCCATACAAAAGAACCTTGTATAATGAAGACACTTTATGCTCCTGTCTTCTATCTTTCCTCTAGTAGTAGCTTGAACCAGGCTCTCCTGGTTGATTGACTTTCCAAGTGAACTCTTAGGATACCAAGGGCTCCTCACAGCCTTCAGTAAGGCAGTATTGGACGTTGGGTAATTCAGACACTGGGTAACACCCTCACCTCCCCAACCTCTCCACTGTTAGCATACCCTTTGTTTTTTAATCCGAATACAAAATAGAGGCCAGGTTTGGGTTTGGTGTTTAACCTCTTTATATACCAATTTAAGTGACAAAGAGCATGCGCTATTCAGTCATTAAAATGAGTGGCCCCAGACCATTTGTGATGTGATGTCCTGTATATGTTACTCCCTTTGAACTTGGTTTGTGGGTGAGGAATGTTGGGATGTGGACCTTAAACGGTGTTCCTAATTTTCCCAGTTAGGCTCACTTCTCAGAGTATCTGGCAGCTGGGTTAATGACCTGTCAGTTTCTCATTTTAATCTGATGGCTCATCTAAGGTCCTCTCAGCTGGACCAATCAACTTGATACTGCCCTTCACCCCATTCCTGGTTTCCTGGGCTACTCTGGGTTTTGGCCCTGATGACCAAAGCCATTGTGCAAAAGGCTGAACTGGAATTTCAGATTCTAAGCCCATTGTTGATGAACTTTAGACATGCTAAGATTGGACAGATAGCTGTGTGGCAGGAGACTAAAGAAAAGAGTCTTTGGCATTAATAATGTATCATCCACATAGTATGATAGAGAAGGAACATTTAAAGAAATTCCAGCATTTCTCTTTGGGTTTGTTTCATCCATCAACACAGTCATTGGACTTAGGTCCATTTTGTCTCACCATTTCTGGTGTCTTATGAGCTCCTAAATGTGGCAGATGGAAATAGTTTCTTGTTGAAAAAGATGACCCTCATGTGTTAGATTTCGAATATGTCCCATGTTTTTCCAGTAGAAAATTTCCATTGAAACGTGTAACCAGTATTCTTCTCTTTATACTTGATTCTCTGCATCCCTCTAATGCTATGGCCTTACTTATTACAGTATATTAACAGCGCTGTTGTAGTAACTATTACTTTAAAGAATTTGAGGGTTTGATCTAAGGGAATAATGGAGTTTTAAATATTTCTTATGGGTCTTTGCTCAGTGAGTTGTGTAGAATAGTACTTAAAAATATTCATTGAGTTAATTGTCTGGAAATGTTCTTGGACATGTTCCCGCTCTGAGCATTAATATATATAGGCACTTAGGTACCTTTTATTCTGTTAAGTTGCTTTCTTCTGCCTCCTGGCTTATGTGGTAATAGAGTTCTTTGTTGAGTTTTATCACCTTTCTAGTCAATGATCCTTCTATTTCAATCACATTAGACCTAGATAAATATTTTAGGTGTTGGCCACATTATGTGACTGTTTCATGTCTTAGTTTTGTTATTGATAACATGAGATCCTTACCAGTACCTACCTCTTAAGATGATCAAGAGTAAATGAGTTAATACATGTAAAAACACTTATGAGTACCACCAACATTTATTTTGGAACTGCACTTGGTCACTTGCAACTATTGGTTGGCTATGATTACAAAAGTTGGTCAAAATCAATGAAAGTGTTTTGTGAGATTAATGAGCTCTGTAGAATTTACAGTAAAGCATGTTGTATGTATTATATAAAATTGTGTGCTACCCATCTTTTAGTAAAATTTGTGATAAACTGATGTACAGACATGTACACACGCATTATTGTTGTTTTAAACATTTACCATCAGGTAACGCTGCGGCTACTTTTGCTCCTCAAGCTTATGGATGGTTCTCTAGCATATGGATAATGTCTGGATGTAGCTTGTAGCAGATGCTGTTGGTATCCTACCCAGATCTCCTTTACTGGGCCAGTGCATCCATCTCCCAGCTGCTTCGAGTATTGGCTGCTAATGACTCACACCTGTACCCTTCTCCAGAGGGCTGCCCTTGGCTGACAGTAATTGCCTCAACCAAATATGTCTGGGAGAGTATGAGCTCACACCCCTACCCCCTCCTGTTCCCTAGGGGTGGCTCATAGCCAATGACTGTACAACGGTATAGCAGCACAGCCTCCTTGTCTTTGGACTGGACAACTTCTGTGGTTGAGTCCATGGTCTAGAGCTTCTCATTGGATCAGGCTGAGGCTAGATTTTTGAAACGATTTCTTTGCCAGGCCCCTTCCCCAATTCTAGCTTGCTTCTTTCACTCCAGGTTTCTCCTGACACCACGGTCTATAGCCAGGTGTTCAAGAAATGCGGTCTCAGACTCTGAGCCTGGGGAACCTGCCTTAAAGTGTTTCTGATTTCAGCGTCTCTGTTCTTTTCTTAGTTAGACCATCACTTATGTAACTACCTACCTATATTAAAGCTGGGACTTAAGTTGTTTTGTTCTGTTTTCTTGGTTGGATGTTGCCTGATCTGCATTAACCCTGTTCATATCCCATGTCTTTACATATTTAAGGTTATTCAACATTAAATATCCTTGATGTTCTTATATAGCTGATTATTTCAGTATAGTATTATGATGGATACCCTGGATCTTAAAATCTGAAATTTAAGTTTTAAATCCTGAGTCAATTATACCTCCATCTCAGGTTGGCTGTAAGAATTCTATGAGCTATTCTTTTAAAAATGCCTAGCACTGTGCCTGGAGTGTAGGGAGTGCTTAATAAATGATAGCTGTTTGGTAACTGTAATTTAAGAAGATTGCCCAGCCTGGTTCAGATGCCTCATCTCTTGTGCTCATGACACCTAATGAGTACCTCTTCCCAGAGCTTTATTACTTTATTTTTTTCTATTTCTCACAGAAAAATATGGGCTTCTTAGTGCCCTCCAGTGGTGTGTTGGCCCTTAGGGGAAGAAAAGACCTGACGATAGCTTTGTTGATTTTGATGGTGAAAATATTCCCACCCTATCCAGTTTGAAGCTGTCAGTATGACATCATTGAATAGAGTTGAGAAGATATGCGCATATTTGGCTCTTGTCAGTTGGTGTATACCAACTCCAGTCCTTATTTATCCCTAACACTTGGTGCAGTATATCGAACATAGAAGCTAAATATTCAATGAGTGGCTAACATGTTGTTACTAACTGGTTAAGACTTGCTCATATACAATAATTAATGAAATACCTTTCTCCAATTTTTGTTGTATAACCAATAATCCCACTCCCCCTACGCGCGCGCGCACACACACACACACACACTATTCATGAATAGAATGAAGGTAAAAGAAGCACTCATCCTGATGTAGTAGGGTATGCCCTTGCCCTCCCTGAACAGGTTGTCTACTCAGATGCAAATCTCAGTTTTGAGATTTACTAGACACATGAATGGGGATTAGTCACTTCACGTCTCTTGGCCCCAGTTTCCTCAGACAGTTGGACTGGATCGTCTGTACAGGTTTTTCTAGTCTCAAAATCCATAAAGCTTAATTAGTATATAATTTCATTTCCTCCTTCCCTCATCTTCCTCTTTCCTGTACTGAACCTTAAGTTATATATAGCTGGATGTTGGAAATACAAAGAGGAGTAAGACGTGGCCTTGGATGATGAGAATTTCCAGGTCTTTTTTATGAATACTCCATCATATCAAGACCATGAGTATGCCCTTTGCCAAGTGGATTTATGCAAATGTATCAAGTTTTAAATTCATCACAGATCTCAGCACTTTGATACATAAAAGTATTGTGCTAGTTTTCACTTTCTAGATGAAATTAAATAACGCTGTCCTGATCAGCAAGTAGTTCTTTTAGAGACTGTCCTCAAGATCATGTTCATTGTCTGGGATGAAGCGTCAGTGAACAGCTAGGTTACACTACTCTCCGAGTTAGGCTCAAACTCAATTTATAAAGACTGTAGTTTTTATTTAGGACTAGGAAGCAAAATCAGAAAAAAAAAATGTTGAGTTTCAATAAAAAAAAAAGTACTCTAGTTCTTTCTGACATATTTTGATAAGAAAGGTATGAAGAATGACTGAAAAACGGGTGTTCTCTTTCAAGGCCACATCCACCTGTTGGCTCTCATGCCTTTGTCCTCATCAACCATGTTCTCTGCACTTAATTTTTAAAAGCTATGACGGTTTCCAGTAGGAATTACTGTTGGGAACACCAACAGGACTGTTGAGTATTTTTCAGTTGCCGAAAGCTATTTTTAAAAGGATCTTGTTTTATTTTTGACAGGGGCTGATAATATCCGGAAATATTGGAGTCGCTACTACCAAGGATCTCAAGGGGTAATATTTGTATTAGACAGTGCCTCTTCAGAAGATGATTTAGAAACTGCTAGGAATGAACTGCACTCAGCTCTTCAGCACCCACAGTTATGCACTTTACCCTTTTTAATATTGGCCAATCATCAAGACAAGCCAGCTGCTCGATCAGTCCAAGAGGTATGTCTCATGAATGTGACAACTCTTTGTCTTGTTTGCTGTATTTTTGCTGCCACATTGGAATCTGAAAACCTGTCTATAAGTAGAAATATGCTGGTTGTGTGTTTTTCAACATGAAACCCTAATTTTCTGAGAAAGTAGAAAGACTATCAGTCTATAGAAATTGTTTGTATACCTTTCTCCACTTGGAAAGCATCATTTTTTTTTAACTTTAGCAAAAGTTAGAGGACTTATATGAATATTTTTCTCATCTATTTTAAAAGGTTGAAGGCTTAGTTATTTAACATTTCTTACCCTGCTAGCTTACTTAGCTCATTTTCTTTTCTCCAGCTTTTCAAGAAATGCCTCATGCGTGTCACCATGCATCACTTGCCCTCAGATGTCATGTTCTTGTCCTTCTGAAATGCTCACTGTTGACTAGAAGCAATGAGTCCTATTCTGTAACCAGCCAGGCTGAAAATTGATGTCTTATCTTTCAAGTTCCATGCCACCAAATACACTTTATTATGGACCCGTTCTTTATCTTCCTCATTTAATTTCATTTCTTAGCATGTATCTCTCTTATAAAAGCATGAGTCTAGTTCTGGACCAAAAAAGAAAAAAAAAATCAATGTCTGACCCAGCAGAGCTTCTGATTGATGGATACTGGAGGAATAAGATAGGTGGATAATTTTTAAAATTTGAATTGTAGTGAATTGTAACCAAAGTACAGTGAAATAGACTTTCTGTGTATTCATTTACACCTGTAACTTTCAAGGTAGGTTTCTCCTGCCTCCTTCAGAAAATTGTGTGCTTCCTGTAGTGACTTTGAAATATTATAATTAATAGGAGTAACACTGCTCTGTAGTAGTGTTAGTAGTAGTGTGTAGTAGTAGTAATGTAGTATGTTTCAGTAGTCTGAAACATAGGATGAGGAGTCAAGGACCTAAGATGTTCTAACTCCAGTCTTGTTTCACACTTACTGTGGGATGCCTGCAAAGAGCTTTGTTCCTTGGCTTGTCTTCCCATCAGTAAAATGGGAATAATGCAGGCTTTTTTTTTTTTTTTTTTTTGAGTGGATAGTTTTAGATAATTTACTTTGAAGTTTAAAGTACTAAGCAGTAGAAGAGGTACTATATCAAGACAGTTTTCATTTAAGTCTTAGAAAAATCGTAAAGAAGGCAAGGGTTTCTTACTAAATAGAATTCGTGCCTGTCTTTTGTTGCTTCATTCATTATTAAGTAGTCAGCAGGCACCTTTTTCCTTTTTAGATTTTATGAAATATCTTATAAATAATATTAAGTAATAAAGGTAGAAACAAAGCAATGAAAATCAGAGTCATTAATGTGCAGATCTTCAGGTGCCTTCCTGATCTGTTCTTAAGACTTTGGGTAGATCTTTTAATTTCTCAGCACCAGTTTTCCTGCCTGTAAAGTAGATATAATAGTGCCTAATCATAGGTAGTTATGAGTGTTCTAAATTATAAGATACTTGCTGAAAATGCATTGTTCTGAGCTATATTGTGGGGAAATATATGTATGCATTACAGAATACAAATAGACAATATAATATTTTGTACATAAGTAATATGTAATACATCTATAATAAAACATAAAATACATATACAAGTGACCTTACAACTTCAAATCACTATTCACGTTAGGTACAATACCTGAATTTTTTCTTTTAAATTTAAGAAACTTTTCCTTAGACATCTTAAAATTGAAACTAAGTTTTTTTGAAACCAGATAGATAACTCAGAGTAATTCTCCATAGAAATTAAAGACTGTCGCCTTGAAGAAAGGAAGCTTTTAACAATTAATTGCTTCAGAATATGCCTTTTGTGGGGCACCTGGGTGGCTTAGTCGGTTAAGCATCCGACTTTCGCTTAGGTCATGATCTCACGGTTCGTGGGTTCGAGCCCCGCGTCGGGCTCTGTGCTGACTGCCAGCTCAGAGCCTGGAGCCTATTTTAGAGTCTGTATCTCCCTCTCTCTCTGACCCTCCCCTGCTCACGCTGTCTCTCTCTCTCCTAGAAATTAAAAAAAAAAAAATATGCCTTTTGTGTGTTGGGTAGTATCTTTCCTAAGAAATGGGCAAATATCTTTTTGTGATTCATCTTTTAGTGAGACAGAGGTTTTAAATATAGAATAAACAGAATGATTTGAAAATTATTCAAAATTTGTGTGTCCTGGATCATGTATGACTGGACTTTCTATTTTTATCAATTTTAAATGACTTTTCCTAAAAACTTTTGCTTGCAATGGAATTTGCAAATAGCATTGGGAGGACTGTTTAAGGTATTATCCCTATGGTTGTATGAACACATACTGTACACGTGGACGTTAACATTTTAGATTATAATTGAAGATGTGGACAAATTCTGTTAGAGATCTTGAAGCTTGTCGAAACATAATGGAGTGCTCATACGTTGGATTTGGCAGGAAAAAAAAAGAAAGCTTTCTATTCTGCTCGTGACTTAAATGACAGAGGTTTCTCAGAATAGTGTGTTACCAATGCCTTGTTGAAATGCTTCCAGGAATGTTTTAGGGATCGATACCTGATTAATAAGTTAGTGTAAAAGTGGAATTACAAATACTGAAACTTATAATAAATTTCGAGTCATCTCAAAATGGTTGTGAGTAAGTTTGCGTAGCAGAGAGAGTGGAAGATTTAAAAGTGCGCATACTAATGTGTCATTTGAAATATGTTCAGACGTGGCCTTCTGTTTGGTCCTCCTCCTTTCCTTCTTGTAAAGGTATTACATGCCCCTGTGCTCTGTTGCTTATAACATTTTTATTCATTTGTACCTGCTAATTCGTGTGCACTTCTGTAATTTTCAAAAGCTAAAAAGATGGATTTTTACTTTGCAGTGTAGCTGTGAGTTTGAGGCAAAATTCTATTCTTTCAGAGTCAAGGAAAATGCATTCAGTTTACCAGAAGCACTGAACAATTCTTTGATGCAGCGAAGAAAAGATGATGAGTCATAAATGCTTATTGATTCTTGCCCTCCTCCCATTGAAATTACTACATTTTGTGCTCAATGCATTACACACACACACACACACACACAAAATAATAATTGTAATTATCCTGTCCTGCAGTAAAACTTTAAGAATTTATTTATCATCTAATGAGCATAACAGAGTGTTGCATTTAGAAGCTGGTGAGATCCAGAGGAGAAAGCTGAATTATCCATGGGATTCCAACAGAGGATGAAAATCTAAGGAGGTTCTATATATTTAGTTCCCTCCTCTGCTCTGAGTATTGGAATGTTTGTGTAAAGAATGGAGTTAAGAAAAGAAGACAATGGTTAAAATTACTTTCTAACCCACAGACAGAGGGCAACATGCCCAATTATTTTGTTACCCTTTTAGAATGCAAGTAGAGTCTTGTACATTGCATAGTTCTCCTTCTGTAATAAACCTGGTAATGACCTGTGTTTAACTCAACAGCCTTTTAAGTTTTTACATCTTGAGAATTGATAGTAGAAACGTGTTTTTTTTTTTAATAAATAATCTTTTTTTTTTTTTTTAAATCGCAAAACACTGGGAAAACAAACACCCTTTACGGACTGTCTGAAAGCCAAGCAGTTCTTGCAACAGATGTTTGTTGTATTCACTTTGGGGAGGTATAGTTCCCACAGTTTTCCAGAATTTACTCGTATCAACTATTTTTCTCTATAGAAAATATAATATGAAAATCTATAATTAAGTCAAGAGGCCCGCTTGATTCATTAGGGAAAATTCTCGTCCAATTTAAATAAGGCGGCTTTAAAACAAGAATCATCTTAAGGGTAAATAGGTTGGCTTTTTATTTGTATTGAATGGTAATTGTATCTAATTTGTTTTACAACTCCCATAGGAGAGCATACTTCAGTTCTGAAGTTATTTAATAGATCAGGAGGATTTTATGAGAAGTTAAGTTGATATAGTAACCAATAAATGTAATCCCGTTTTCCCTCTACACAATTGCCAATTCGGACTCTTTTACTTCCTAGCTTTTTAAAATCTTATTTTTGTTTTATTGAGCATTACCGTGTCTTATAAAATGACACGTTGTGTCAGCATGAAAGAAATAGTTTAACCTTCCAGCAGCCTAACCTGAATTGATATTTGTCCATATCCTTAATTCAAAAATGTTTACCTTTTTTTAGAAATAGCACATGAAAATTACTGAATCAAGTCTGTCATGCATTTTGTATTAAAGCAAATACTAAGAAATGTGAAAACCATGAAATAAGGATTTTTGAAGTGAACTTGTAAGGTCAAATGATTTTGGTTCCAGGGCTCATTAATTGTAGCTCAAGAAGATCCAGCTTTTAAATTAGGATGGCAACATCAAGCTTAAAATTTGTGATCAGGCATTTCTCCATTTTCTCGGAATTGTCACCCAGTTTGTTACTGTGATGTACATTGAATGTGAGGTTCTATTTAGAAAGAACAAAATAGAAGTGTGAGTAGAGTATTTGCAAGGATTTCTATAACGAGACAAACAGACATTACCTTTTTAGGCCATGTTTTGATTATAAATATTCCTATTTTTGAAAAATACTTTCCACTATTTAGTGTATCATGAATACTTCATCTACTTCTCACTTTTTAGTCTATAGACCTCTTGTGGAGAGAGTGCTGGTGCGTTTTTGACGTTATTGAACCACTGCATTTAATTATAATCCTTCTTTATAGATCACTGTTTCTAAATGGTATACACTTTCCCCTTCCTACAAAGGATCAGAGAATTTTGAAAGATTGAAATGTTTGGGCACTGCTGGTCTGCAAATAGTAAGCCTCTAATTTAAAATTTTTATTCTATACTCACACTTGTTAACGGTGGAGCGGTGTTTTTGGCTTGTTTTGTTTTGATATCTCTGTGAAGTAGTGAATATCATCTCTGGTTATGCATGACAAATCTTTTATTAGAAAATACAAAGCAGTGTTTAAATCATGTAACATACTTAGTTTGTTTTTATTCTCTGTATATGGAGAGAAATCTGTGTGTGTTTGTAAAATAATGATTGTAAAGTGTCATACACTTTAAATCTTAGGAGTCTTCCAAGTATCCCGACCTGCGTCTTGGCAGCGTTTTAGAATACTGATTTGATTTCACTTAGAGCAGTGTACATACGTATTGTGTGAGCAGTCTGAAAATTCCCTTATGGGACATATACTTACTTTAAAATGATATAAGAGATACAAATTATTTTTTGTTCATTCCTTACAGATGTACTTTACTCTGTTACAGTTTAATCTTGGGGAAACAATGAGAAGGTTTGGAGGAATGACTCCATGATCTCCTGAAAATGTTTACTAATGTGCAAGAAAAACTAAAATCACCACCATTGCAATAGTTAGTTAAATTTATAACAATGACACTTTTATTTTTTGAAGAGCAACTTTTAGCTGAATGCTGAGAGTGGGGATATGTTCTTATACATTCATGTACTTTTTTATACATATTCCTTGAAAAAAACTAATTTTTATGTTTGATTTCATCAATTCTAAATCTAGCCAGTTTGATCTTAGCATTCAAGATATATCTATACTATATCTGTATTTCTTGCACCCACCAAGCAGTATTATGAGAATGTGCCCTCCCCACTGAAAACTAATAAATTCTCATTAACAAGTGTACATCTGAAAGGTCCTTCCTTTCAAGAAAATTATTTAGATGGGATAACAGTATAATACATTTAAAAATATAACAAGAATTCATTATGTTGTCTTATAAAATCCCTGTTTCTTTCCACTTTCTCCCTTGAGTCTGTCTAATGTATATCTTTGTTTAATGTAAAGCTGGCGAATTTTGGAACCTCTTCCAATTCTTCCTCTTACTTCGCACATCCAGATGTTTCAGGGTACAGTTCTCTCACCTGTGCAGTACTGTGAAGTTTCCTGAGTGTTTACATCCCCAGACCTCCCACTTTTTTTTTTTTTAATTTTTTTTAATGTTTTATTTATTTCTAGGAGAGAGCGAGAGACAGCGTCAGCAGGGGAGGGTCAGAGAGAGAGGGAGTCACAGACTGAAACAGGCTCCAGGCTCTGAGCTGGCAGTCAGCACAGAGCCCGACGGGGGGCTCGAACCCACGAACCGCGAGATCATGACCTAAGCGAAAGTCGGACGCTTAACCGACTAAGCCACCCATGCGCCCCCCAGACCTCCCACTTTATCCCTGTTCTTCAACACAGACCATTAAGAACCAATTTCCTATCTATTTTTTCATGATACCCATATTAAAAACCAGTACTATCTTTTAATTCCTTCTAGAAGTATGTGAAACGCCACCAGTCTTCTATGTCAATGCACTTGACTATTGAACTCCCTTCTTTTTTCTCACTCTATTTTTTCATTTTTAAATTTTTAAAAGGTTCACTGATTTATTTATTTATTTTGAGAGAGAGAGAGCGCGAGAGAGCGCGCGCGCGCACACGCACGTGTATTGCATACCCTGCCACACCAGTGGGGGAGGGCCACAGAGAGGAGGAGAGTGAGACTCCCAAGCAGGCTCCGTGCTGTTAGCCAGAACCCAACAAAGGGCTCCCTCTCAGGAACCATGAGATCATGAGCTACTGCTCACTATTTCTGCTGCTCTAGGAATACCACCTAAAGATTATTATAGTTCACATCAAAAAGCTTCCCTAAACATCGAAGACTGGACTAGGTGCCCTCCTTCTGACTTCCCATGGCATCCTAGGCATATCCAAGTCATAATACTAGAATTAATTGCCTGTAACTTTTCTGTCTACCCCTCAAGATTGTAAGCACCTTGAAGGACAGGACTTCTGGCTTGTTTATGTCTCTGTGCTCTATTATATGTTATTGGAATGAGTAGTACCTCTGAGCCTGCCCATACATGCTTCCTTCCTGGCTTTGACACCATCAGTTTTATCCACATTCCCTACCTCTACCGAGTCTGGCTCATGTTTCCATCCTTGAACTTTCTTTTTCCAACACACCAAACCTGACCTTTGAATATTACTCATAAACTGCCTCTTGCATGAAATCTCACCACTCTGACCATAGCAATGGTGTTGCAAAGCTTTAATCTGCCGCTTACCAGACTTAGAAGAGTTTACTTTCAGATATTTTTATGTACTTAAATTTGTGTTTGTCTGCCTGAAGACCTTGCTTATAACAGGTTACTATTTTTTTCTCCAAAATCCTTCACAGAAAGTGGCAGGACATCTTGGCTGAATAATATTCCTTTAATGTGTTTTTATTAATTGCCCATATTTTAAGTATATAGAGCTTATTTCAGTTGCTAGCATAGCAAACTGTCTTTTACTTTTATTTCTCATGTGGAGACCAGTACCTGATGAAGCTCTATGGGAACGTAATTGAAATGGTTTTAAAGCAATACATTCAATGGATTAAGAACAAATGTAGCTTTGGGGCGCCTGGGTGGCTTAGTCGGTTAAGCGTCTGACTTTCCCTTAGGTCATGATCTCGCGTTTCGTGGGTTCGAGCCCCGCATCAGGCTCTGTGCTGACTGCCAGCTCAGAGCCTGGAGCCTGTTTCAGAGTCTGTGACTCCCTCTCTCTGATCTTCCCCTGCTCATGCTCGCTCTCTCTCTCTCTCTCTCTCTCCTAGAAATAAATAAAACATTTAAAAATTTAAAAAAAAAAAAGAACAAATGTAGCTTTATAATAAAATTGTTATACATTAATGAAACTTAGAGGTATTTTTTTCATTTTTAAATTTTTAAAAGGTTGTTCACTGATTTATTTATTTGTTTATTTTGAGAGAGAGAGCACGCGCACGTGTATTGCATACCCTGCCACACCAGTGGGGGAGGGGCACAGAGAGGAGGAGAGAGAGACTCCCAAGCAGGCTCCGTGCTGTTAGCCAGAACCCAACAAAGGGCTCCATCTCAGGAACCATGAGATCATGACCTGAGCAGGAATCAAGAGTTGGATGCTTAACCAAGCCATGCAGGCACCCCTCGTTTATTACATTTCACACTTTTAATTCCCGTACATTAAAAAAAATATATACAGTAATCGTACAGTTAGAGTTTGACTTTCTCTTTCTGGGCCTTTTTGAAGCAATCGGTATTTGTGTGTTTATAGTGGTGAACTTCACCCTTTGTTTTCAATTTTGTATTTTGTAAAAATTTGTGTTTCATCAAACCTCATTCAACAAAGCCAGCAAATGATTCTGAGGCTGAAGTTTTCAGACCAATTTCTTTGGCCCTTAGTCCCAATTATTTATTTACTTATTTATTTCATTTGCAAAAGAAAACTCCGTTGACTCCACATTCCATAACTTAAAGTTAATAAGACATTTGTCGAGTTAAATTAATTTGAAAATAGACACATGGTTAATGTCAGTAAGGTGCTTTGAAGATAAAAAGCACAATAAGCGTTAGTTATTATCATTATGATAATTATTTTCATTATTATTATTACATAGTGTCTGCTTAAAAATACCTTTGGTTTCTCCGGGATGACTGAGGCTAATGAGAGGGGTTACCGTTCTGGGTTTTATCCAGAACTAAGGAGTTGAGACATAATCCACTGAGGTTTTGTTTTCTCTTAGCAAATAAAGAGATGTTTGTCCTTTTTATTAAAATATATATATATTTTTTATATCTATATCTATATATAAAATAAGTTTCCTGTAATGCAGAAGCATTGGAACTCATTTTGAATAGTTTTAATGTTTTCTCATATAATCTCTCAAAAGATATTTGAGGAATAAGGATAGGTCTTCTGAAAGGCTCTAAAAACATAGTCATTGGTTTCTAAATAGTCAAAACATTTCTTACTTAACTAATTCCTGAAGTTATATAGAATTCAAGTTTATAATTTTTATAAAAAACTACAAAAGAGAAGAGGGCATAATCATGGGAACAAAATGTGAAAGCTTAATTATCACAAAAATGAAAAATTGTGTCTTTGGGAAGTTATAAAAATAATCATAACTAATTACATGAATTAACTCCAATGAGAATATTTCAAGGAGGATTATCCTTTAGACTTGAAGACTTGAACATAAAGCCAAATTCCTCATAAGATACTGCAAAGATTGTCAACCCAAGTCAGAGATACAGGAAATAGAGAAACATTTTAACAGGCATATATATGAAAGTCAAATGTACACCCAGCCTCAAAATCAGGAAGACATTAGTGACATGTCTGAAGAAGACATTCCCTAATATTATTGCAAATTAAATAAGAAAAGACCTCAAGAGAATGAAAAGAGAAAAGGTGCCTGGAGCCAATGAATTACAATTGACAACCTAAAGGCAGTTGAAGAACCAATTGCTGGAGTGATTGCAAAGCTATTCATAGTGTGCAGCAGACAGAGCGTACCAGAAAGCTGGAACAATGCCTTCAGTTCAGCAATATTGCTTCAAAAGAATGGAAAGAGGGGAACGGGAAGAGCCACTGACCCTGAGACCAATTTCCAGGCAGCTGCACAAACTATATACTGTAATTAAAGGTTTTGACCAGTAATCACAGCAAAGCCAGACTACAGAAAACCTAGGGAGTCCGCAGGGTTTATAATGAGACAGATATCCTTAACTTAAAGCATGGAAAAAGCAGGTAAGAAAACCGGTCCATTTTTGGTAGTGACTTTGAAAAGCTCTGCTCTATTAACAGAAATATGAAAATCACATATTTTGGGCCTTCTTCCTCTAAGAACAAAAACGTGTAATGAAAGATACCTGCTTTCATCTTTTTGAGATGAATAGAATACTCTGCTACTTAGAAACTGGAATTTTCTCCTTGCCACTTCTTTTTTCTTTACCTGTGAATTGCACGCGCCTTCGAGGAAAACAGTGAGCCAGTGTGTGCAGTGGTACCGACAGTAGAATGCCGCTTAGAAGTAGCCACTTTCCCAGTGTACATGAGCTCTGGCAGAAATGAACTAACCCACACCTGAGTTCTTTGTCTATAGAACCTCTTTTCCTTTTTGTTTACTGATAATGTAGAATCTCTTTCTTTACTAGTATCTCTATGTAGATGTCCATGTTCAGCCACCACTCTTATTTAAATATTCATATAGTACTTTGAATGTTTATATCTTGAGTAAAGGGGAATCTAGAGGTTTCGAGTGAAGGCATGATACAGCTTCGAACACAAACAAGAAGGTGTCAACAGGAGTCCAGTGAATAAAAATGACATCTCATTTTGCAGACACCACGTAGTTCTCTCCCCTGACTGGCCTGCTAAGATCTTTGGTATGTTTGATGTCCCAGTATTCAGTAGTGGAATAGAAATTATCTTCTCGGCTAGAAATTCTGAAATTGTAATTTGTACATGTTAATCTTTGACCAAAAAAATCACAAGTTTTCTACTGTCTTAGAAAGAAGGAGTCCAGTGGCTTTTCATTTTATTCTGTTTACGCTTATCACGTAACATATTCCAGTGTCTGAATTTGTTGCATTAAGTGTGGTGTGCCTAGATTGAGTTTACTTTTATTCCACACCTGAAATAAGAATGCTCTATAAAGAATGTTTAGGCAGTAAACAGTCCCATAAAGTAACTGGAATTGCTTTCTTCATAAACAAGTGAAACCAGCTAAACCTTATGGGAAGAAGGCTCTGTGTATGAACTGTGAAATAAAATTGAAGATTGCCTAGAACAACAAAATTTTAACGTGTAAGAATTTGTAAAATATTTTTAGAACTGTAGTGATGACTAATAATTTGTCAAGCCAAAACAAGTCTTTATTAAAAGGGGCCAGAGTGGAAACTCTGGGTAACTCGTGTTTAGTTTAGACAAGGAGAACAAAGAAATAAATGAAAATAAGAGCTTGGCAGAGGAATGCTTAGAGAACAGCTGATTGAAGACTTACAATTGTTAACGGTGCTATAAAAGAAAGATATTCTCTCATCATGCCGTGGCAATGAGAGATGTGGAAAAACAGGCCAAAAATGATGCTGAGATACAGGTATAATTTATATGCACTGAGTAGAATCGTTATTACAGTTATTGACTGTCTGAAAAAGCGAATCATTGTGCCCAAATGGCCTAATTTTCCAAAACACGAAAACATAAATTCTTAAGAAAGAGTCTTTTATTATATTTAAAGACTTAACATTTTATTCTGTTCTAGGATAGTTTCATTTAAAATGGTACTTGCCAAACTTCTTGAAAAGGTTAAGTCTCAATATTTGAATTATTTAAATGAGTGGGTAGAGATTCATTAAGTGTAAAAATGCATGTGTCTACATGTTTGGAGCAATAAAAAGAGATGTCAATTTCCCATATTTTTATATGGACTTTGATGTTTTTCTTTAATTAAAGCTCAAGTTTGGACATCTTTCTGTTTTTCCTTAATTAATAATGGCTTTTTAATGACTTTTATATTAACAAGCAAATTAAGTTGTTTTTTTTTTTAGCTGAAAAAGGAAAAACAGACTTGAAGGTAAAACATAAGATTGCCAGATTGCTTGAGCCTGTTATACTTAACAGAAATTTTTTATTAAAAAGTTTTCTGCTCAGCACAGTTTTCTGCTCTAGGGAAACAGTCTTTAATGATTCTAATCTGCAGCGCCCCTTTAATTATTTACAACATTGGTTCTAGCAGTATAGATACAGAGAATATGGAATATTTTGTTGAATTTGTACTAAGTTCATCTGAGGCCCCAGACATTGCTTTTTTTGGTAAAACACTTGATACGGATCTGTGTTTTTGTAGTTTTATCTGTTAAAAATGGAATACAAAAATTGTAATTCCTTTAGTACTTGTTCTTATTCGGATTCTAGTTAAGATTTTGCCATATGGTTCTTTAGCCATAGTAAAGCAGAATTGAAAAATGTGTGCTATTAAAAATGTCATATTTCTAAGATGTTAAAGCAAGAGATATGGCTATAATTGCTCGATTTACTTTCACTGAAATTATTTTTGGAATAACATCTCTTCTCCAGCTCTGTTCACAAATATGTACAAATTTGTATCGAATTATGGTTGACATTACTTGATCCATTCTCTGTCAATTAAGATTATCTGAGTACCATCCAATGGGTGTCTTTCTCATTGGGATCTCCATGGAGTATTACATAATCTTTAAAAACCATTCATTTTAGTCTTAAAAATCCATCTCATTTAAATTAACCTGAATGACAGTAAAACTATATGGTAAATTTTAAACAGGTATGAAACTGTATACAGTGAACAATATTCTATTTTCCTCATGTGCCCTGGCCTGTTGTACTTTTTTTTTTTTACTGTTTTTTATTTTAGAGAGAGAGACCTAGTGCAAGTGGGGGAGGAGCAAAGAGGGAGACACAGAATCTCAAGTAGCCTCCAGGTTCTCAGCTGTCAGCACAGAGCCTGACACAGGTTTCGAACCCACAAACCGTGAGATAATGACCTTAGCGGAAGTCAGACCCTTGACTGACTGAGCCACCCAGGCGCCCCTGGTCTGCTGTACATTAAAACGCTCAGCCTTCAACCTGGCTACTTGCTTAGGAGACTTTATATGTGAAAAGGTTAGAAACACCAACTTAATGAATTTTGCTTAACAACAGAAATGTGGACTATATATTAATGATGTGGTTATCTTAAAAATGATATTTCTAAGACTTGTGCAGTAAGGTAGTATAATCATTTCAGCAAAGGTAACTTTAACACTTTAGTCTCTAGGTTGTTACCTTGAATTTTAAGCAATTACCTTGAATTTTAAGTGAAAGAAAGGTAATTTATAGGAAATCCAACTCTGATTTCTGGAGAAAGACTTGTTTCGGAATATATGAGGATATGCATCTAAGAAATCATACTTTAATTATTTTAACTGTGAAAAACTTAAAGATAGAGAGAAGTACAAGAAAATGATATGACAGTGAAACTCATCTACCCATTACCCAGGTTCAGCACATTTTAACATTTTGCCATATTTCTTCAGACCTTTTCCTTAAAGAAATCAGTAAAGATGGATTTTCAAAGCCCCTTCCCTCACTTCTTAAGTGAGTATATCTTGAAGTTGGTATCTTTCCCAACATACATTTTTATACTTATAATACATATGCATGTATCTCTAAGTAATATACAGTAATGTTTTGTGTGATAAAAATTTACATAAGTGGTGTCGTAGAGTGTATACTTTGTCGTGCTTTTTTTATTACATTTTTTGAGCTTATATATGTAAATCTAACTTATTTATTTTCACTGATATATTATGTTCCAAGGCATGACTGTGCCATAATTTTATTTATTTATTCTTATTGATAAACTTTAAGGTTGTTTCTGGATTTTCAGCATTACAAACAAAGCTGTTGACGAATGTCTTTGTACATGTTTCCTCGTGTATATATGCAAGCATTTCCGAAGTGTGTATGTGTCAAATTGGAATTGCCGGATCACGGGATATACACACGTTTAACTTGATAGGTATTTAACTTGGCACTTTGGGTTTAGAGATGGCAGACAATAAGGCTCTGAAGTCAGACCATCTGGATTTAAGTCCGTCTTACTGTGGACCAACTGAGTAATATTGAACAAAAAATTAAATCCATTTCCTCATCTGTAAAATGGGGCTGATCCTAGAACCTACCACATAGCAAATAGTGAGGATTACCTGAGGACTGAGCACACAGAGTGCCCAGGATTAACGGCTGGGTCTGTCCTCCTCTGGACGGAGATATTAAGAGCATGAAATGGCACTTCTGGCTGTGCCTGCTATAGTGTCGTGAATGCCTGTTAGATACACAGAAGTGAAACAGAAAATCCAGTGTAGAGTCAGGTATGTTTACATACTGCTGGGAGTGCTTGAAGAATGAATTCCAAATACCAAAGAAATTTCGTAAAGCAATGAAAACCTTACGCCGCTCTTACAACTTCCATTAGGTTAAATTATAAGCAAGTTTCTATTACTACCATTCACTTGGACTGTGTTCTTGTCAAACTGCTTTTCATCGCTGCGCCGACAAAATGTACTTTGCTCTGCTATTGTGGGGTAACAGGGAAAATCCAACCTTCTGGAGATTTTGACTTGTGAAACTCGATACTAAAGTTTGTTCTTTACAATATTCCAGATAGGTCATTCTGCTTGAATTTTCTAATTTGTCAAGCTTCCCGTATGGTTAGTAGCTTTTTCTTAAAAAAAAAAAAAAAAAAGCAAATGTAGAATGTTGTACTTTGCCAATGCATGAAAATGAGGGAAATGCTTGAACAGGCTGTGGACCTACCTGCAGATTTCTAGGTTTCTGTGAGGCCTCACAGAAGCCCCGAAATCTGCTTTTTATAGCGTGTCACTTGGTGTGTTCTCATGATGTGATTGACAGGCTCCTTGTTTCCTTTTTGAAGGCCCAAGAGGTTCCTTGGATTATTTTAGAGTGTCCTGTCATGGCACCGATTCTTATGTTGAGATTTAAATAGAATCTCCTCATGCCATAAAGGTGCATTAGTTTGCATTGCTTTTATTGCTTTTCAAGTGTTTTTGGAAATATTTAAGGGTCCTCCTAAAAACTGGATTTCCTGGAGTGCATTTGCTTTTGGGGGAAATTCTAAGGATAAGACTTTCCAAAAGCCCAAAAGTTAACCAAAAGGTCCTGATTAAAGCAAATTACTTAATTAAAAAAAAATCTGGATATAAGAGAAAACCCCATCGTATCCCTGTATTCCTTATAATAAATCAGACCTGTGTGTGTTTTTAACAAAAACGAGGGTGTGCTCCCCTCCCCCCCTTCACTCTCTGTTTCTTTTGATCATTGATCTGGGTGACCCCACGCTCAGGGTTTTTTTTCTTCATTTGACATGGACAGATTTTTGAAGTACAGCTCTCCTTTGGGAACCCCGGGCAGTTCCACTTGACTAACCTGTGATCTAATGAGCAGTAATGCATGGTTACAGTGGCCATTTTGTGTGCTTTGAGGAGGATGGCTAGACAGAGTGGGAGAAAGGCGAGGTCTGCGGAGAAAAAGAGAGGCAGGGTGATCGAACAGTGTGAAAAAGACTTGTTAGCCCACATTAGTTTGCCTGATTAACTTCACAACAGGTCAGGAAAGGCCAACAGCAGGGTTGTCGTTAAATTGCAAAGTTGAAAATCCTGGTTATTAGACAGCTTTGAGATCTCAGAGTTATTAATTCCAAAGTTGGTTTTAACTCACCTTGGAGTTGCAGCAAACAGGGTAGTGTCCAACTTTTCTTTGGTCTTCTATGTATTTATGAAATCATCATGTGATCTTTTTTTTCCCCCTCCAATACTGCAAATTTTAAACATCCCGTCATGTTTGGGCCATTCTACGATGAGTTTTGCTGTGAGAGGGAAGCCAAACACTGAGCAAGTCACTGCACTTTTTTATGCTTAATGTTTCCTCTTAATGAAGTGCCCATGCTTTCCATTTACAAATATTGCAAAAGTGCATTTGTGAATTTCTATCCTAATAATCGGAGGAAGCTCTTAAGTTTGTCCCTATATATCTACTCTGTTGTACTCTGGGGTGTGTGTGTGTGTGTGTGTGTGTGTGTGTGTGTGTCCACGCACTCGTGCACACATGCTCGTAGGTTGTCCCTGTAGAGTACAGTCAGGGTAACTGAGATAACCAGGTGAGATTTCAAAATCCTTCTTTCTCCATCTTAAGTTTAAACCAGTATACTTTACAGCTCACTGTTGTTTATGCCTTTTACGTGAAAGCGAATAGGTGACCTACCAAAAAATGTTCAAGTTCCTGGAACATGTCATTTTCCTGGAGGCTAAAAATTATTTTCTTGAATTTATAATCTTTTTTCCTTCACATTCAAAAGTCTACATATTACACAAAAAAAATGTATAGTTATTGATAACACTGCCTTTGTTTGACCATCACTTCTGTAATCTTGCCAATAAAAGCCATCTCTCTGTGGGATTAAAGAATAGCTGATACTGTCAACTTTTTTATTTCATATGTATGTCTGTGTATATATATACACACACGCAGAATTTTTAATTTAAAGCCTGTGTTTGAGATCCAAATGGAAGTCTATACAAACGGCAGGCAGTGGCTCAGGCCCCATAATTGCTTCTTGCATTAGGGCATAGAATATATGTAGACTTCCCCCTCTTTGTGCTGTCAGAGTGCCCAGAAGGTGGACTAGCCTATGCTTACGGTCCTAGTTCAGGTGCTTTGGCTGTGCTAAGGAGAATTGCTCAATAGAAAAGAAAGGTATGTTAGACAGACTAAATTAAATAAAGCCTTACACAATGACCTTATATGAAGACTTATCTGTAGAAACTCCTTTCATTTTAGATATGCTTGCCTATCTGCAAATTGGCAAAAGGAAGTTTCCCAAAGAAGAAAGATACCCTGGTTCAGAATTTTAGGCGTATCTTAGTGTTTTTTGAATTTGATTAGTTATCTAATGAAACAGCTGTTCATTGTTGCAACCAATATTTTTTGGCACACTTGCTCTGTGCCCAAATACTGTATGAGGAGATGCAAAGATAGATAACATATGGTCCCTTTCCTCAAGTCACCTACATATAACAAATAATCACAATATATTATGATATGAGCCAATAAAAATATGTAAAGAGTACTATGGGAACACAGGAGAGGCTCAAATTAATATGAACTAACACGTGCAATGTACAGTGTTTCACCTACATTTATATCTGGTAATTCTCGATTGCCCTGGGTAACATGGTAATACTTTCTGAAATACTTCCATGAAATAATAAAATACCCAAGATTCAACTAGTAACCTGAATCCATGTCTTTGGATCTCAACTCATTTGCTCTTTTCACTATACCGATACAAGCTCTTGTTATTGAATTAAAAAAAACAAACAAACATGATTTTAAAAAAAATAAAACTTAATTTTTTTTTCTTGAAGCCTTAAGTTCTTGTGAATGTTTTTTGCTCCTTGGACAAGCCCCAGCTGCCAGGTTGCAGATGAGCCCTTTTTACAAATGAGCTCAATCAAAATGAGAATAATATATTGAAGAAACTAAGCCAAGTATGGTTTTATATATTTGTGAAACAGAATGACCCTTATATTCCAGTACTGGGGGAGAAATCTGCTGATTTGGGCTTAATGTACTGCCCAGTTCATCTTCATTTTTAGAAGTAACACAAGACTGAATTAGAGAACCAAGGACACCAAAGCAATTTCTGCAAACACCCCACGTCCTACCTAAGTTTTCCTGGCTATAACCCACCTCCAGCAGCTTTTAGGCTCCATTCATGTGTTTCTATTAATTTTAGAAATAAGAGACCAGAAGAGAAGATACAAAAGAGTCTTTGGAAGCAGAGGGAACAAGTTAAGAAAAAGAGGGAGATCTAAAAATTTTCTAAATGTAACCTTTTGTGTGCTAGAATGGGAAATACCCATCACGGAGTTAAAAAAGGTACCTATGCCAGGGGTGCCTGGGTGGCTTGGTTGGTTAAGTGACCAACTCTTGATTCCAGCTCAGGTCATGATCTCACAGTTCATGAGTTTGAGCCCCACTTTAGGCTCTGGGCTGACCATGCAGAGCCTGCCTGGTATTCTCTCTCTCTGCCCCTCCCCATTCCCACTCATGCATGGTCTCTCAAAATAAATAAACTTTCTAAGAAAAAGCGCACTCATGCACACTCTCTCTTAAACTTTTTTTTTAAAAGGTACCTTTGCATTAGATACTAGTTTGGTACATCTTATTAAATACTTCTGCCACTCAGGTAACATGTGATGGAGGAAAGTCACACTGGGATTTTTAGATCATCTCCTTTGACTTCAAAGTGGCAGTGGATTCCTTAAATGCTCCTTATCTATAAAATGCTGCAGGCCCACTGAAGGATAGAACACATTAGAAAATAATCTCTTAGCTCTCAGAAGAATTCGGAGTCTTGATTTATGCCACTGTTATTTTCTTTGCATAATATAAGGCAAAGAAATATCCCAGAAATAGCTGACGCTCTTGTCAAGAGAGCTGCTGATCTACCTTTTACCGAGTTAGGAAATATTCACTGGGGAAAGGGATCTGTTTTGCAATATTTGTAGGTGCCTAGTATAGCTTATCAAACATAGTAGGTGCTCAGTAAATATTGTCAGATAGAGTTCCGTGCCTGTGTGGGGCCAGGCAGTGCACTGTGTAGTGACTGATGTGGACCAAGTCCCTGACTTTGTGCAATGATCCAAGTGGGGAGTTTTCAAAACTGTTTTTTTCATAGTGCGGTAATAGTAACTTATAAAGATGGACAAATTAGAAGAGTTAAATAAAAAGTAATGTAGAGGCACCTGGGTGGCTCAGTTAGCTAGGCATCTGACTTCAGCTCAAGGTCATGACCTCGCAGTTCGGGAGTTCAAGCCCTGCTGACAGCTCAGAGCCTGGAGCCTGCTTCAGATTCTGTGTCTTCCTCTCTCTCTGCCCCTCCCCTGCTCACACTGTGTTTCTCTCAATAATAAATATTAAAAAAAAATTAATGTAGCATTTCTAAAACTGCTTCACAGTTTTTATGAGGATATTAAGAGAAAATGAGAAGTTATTTAAAATATCTAGCTAAATCATGTACCCCATTACCTTTTGTGTTACTGTTATTTGTTGGGAATTTTCATGTTTTGCTCCTGAACTAAAAATCTTTAATATTGTCCTATTAAAACACAATTTAGGTATTTCTGCCATGATTCTCTAGAATTATTTTTTTCTCTACACTTTCAGGAATGGAAGTGCATTTAACGTATTGGAGACATGTGGCAATTTCTAAGGAGCTCTAAATAAAAGCCTTCGAAACTGGTCATGGTAGAACTCAGAAATTTGGTGAACATCAGGATTAACTGGTATGACATTTGCTAAGGCAGGTGGTAAATGTCAAAAATGTATCTGCTAGCCCTGTATAGCATATATGCATCAAGTCTTGAGACCCATTGTGTCTCTGGGGTAATCATCTGAAATGCCTTTCATCTGTTTCACTAATTGGCACATAGACTAAACCCTGCTTAGAACCCTTCACATTGAGACCACACTGAAAACACATCTGCATTTAAAGATAGATTTTTTAGGGAAAAAAAAAGTGTATATATATATGTATCCATGTAAACTGGTATTTAAAACAATCTGTTTTTATAGCAGACCCTTGATATCCATCAAGGTATATTCTAAACCTCCCTTCTGGAGCAGTCCCTTAAATATTGTATAATATTGATACGTAAGAGAGGAAAGAGTTAGTTAAACCATTTTTGTACATTTTTCAGAAATTATTTCCATAATTAATATTTCAGAAGAGGTCTGACAACCCAAATCAGTCCCTTAATGGAGAGTATATGTGTAAGAAGCATTATTGCGCAGAGACCTTTACACACACGTTCTGCCTTTGGGTTATGAGAATCTGCATATCCACTAAAGTAAATGCTGGCTTTTGATTAGGGAAAGATAGCAATCAGAGTTGCTCAACTTGTGCCAAAGGGTGTGGAGAGAGTCAGAGGGCCCTCCTGCAGCATCCTTACCCCCGGGGCCAAATGCTGCCCACAAGTCTTTTTAGTTTGTGTTAAGTCAGGTTTGGGGTGCTGATTTCTCAGAGTGAGCCCATCAGGATCCGGAGAACATCCTGGCCCAGGCATTTGGCCCAATGCCAGGATGTCTTTCATGTTTGAGTTGAGCTCTGGAGCACGCACCTTAGAACAGAGTAAACGCCTTAGACAAGACTTCTGTGAGCGTTCTGCGTTCAACAATAGGCACTATTCTCCATGATTACCAAGAATTCAATTACATGTCCTTTTCAACACTAAAGGGCTGCATCTTTAACATCAAAGCATGGCTTTGTGTTTGTCCATCACTCATCCTTTATGAATACTTCCTTTATGTCTACATTTAAATGTGCCTATAAAATGTATGTATGTGTATGGGATATAATTATGAAGCAGTTAGACTTTTAAAAAAATCCCTCAATGTGTATGAATACTGTCTCCTTCTAAGCACAGACTTTTAAAATTTATGACCTACTATGTTGCGGGAAAAAGTGATAAAAGCTGAAATGGTGTAATTTGGATCTATTTTTCTACTTAAAATATATCTGGATCTCAAGACTTGTGCCATTATAAGATAAGATTATAATTCTTTTATGCTGAAGATCATCTGGATTGGGGCTATAACTGAGACCTGGTCAGAGATCTCTCTGGAAGTCAGCACAGTAAGGGAGAGGAAAGCTTGCTGATACCTTAGTGACCTTAGGACTAGAGGACAGAAGGCATGTGGAAATGAACCCTTTCAGGAATAACGCAAAGACAAAAAGATTGATGTTTCCTACATTTAAGACTACCATGAGAGGCTCTGTTATTATTACTGTGTCTTATTTCATATTGACATAGTGCCTCTTTTTCCCATTGAATTAGGCTTCTGGCACATGAGACATACGAGAAAACCTTTCTGTTTTTGTATTTGCTTTTTAGTTTTTTCACATCCCACACTTGATCACTTATTTACTTACGAATTTGTGCAAGCATTATCCATGTTTGTTTCATCCATCCATTTGTTCATTTACAATACGTATTTATCGAGCACCTGCTTCCTTAGTTCAAACCAATGAATTTTACTCTTTAAAACCACACGTCTTCATCACTAGAGATATTGACAAGAATATATGTCAAGGATTCTAAGCCAAATACCAAAAGAATTCCAAATATGTTTGGGGCATCACTTGGAATAAATACATAGCATAGAGCTTCAAAAGGGGATTGCTTTTGTGTATTTTAGCCCTAAAAGTTCCAGGGTAAACATGTGTTGATCCCATATTCTGGTGTTATTTTTTTAAAGCTTCCTCAGGCTGTCCATTAGCCACATGTAAGTAGCCGGAGGCAGGGGAGAGAGAGGAATGTACGGAAATGTGTCTGACTTGGGATGTCTCGTTTTTCAAAATCCCTGCCAAGGGCTGACAAGCCCAGAAAGGCAGAGGCTGGCACCGTTCCCTGCCGCTCTCCGCCCTCCATGGCATACCCCATCAGACGCCTGTTCTAGGCGTGACCTAGATTCCCTAGCTGATGCCTGGGTCCAGCCGGGCCTGTTGCTTTTTGTTTGTTTGTTCCCTCATCTCTTCAACTCAAGTCTTGTTTAGCCATTAAGTTCAAGAAATGCTCCAAAGGCCTGTGCCAAAATGTGTCTGCCCTTCTTCTCGGTGGCACATGCCCAACTGTCAGTTGACAGGTGGGCATACCACCTGGGGAACCGTTAACTTCCCACAGCAGATGGAGGTTTACTGGTCCAGGAGAAGGCCCACAACTGGGTTGCTAGAACAGATGCTCTGCAGACAGTCTCTGGATCTCAGTTTTCCTCATCCCCCTCCGGCTCCACCTTCCCTCACTGCATATGTAGATGTGAGTAGAGCTTTGTATCATCACAGATTTCCAAACATAAAATTTCTCTACTATGTCTTAGGTTTGAGTGATCATCTGCAGGCCTTCCAAACTTGAAGAAATAAAGTCTTTAACAACAGAGATGAGAAGAACTCTGGAATCTGAATAGTGACCTTAAAAACATAGGTTATGAAAACATTTATGTCAGCATTTGCCAAAAGGTGGTTTGGCTGGTGTGGGGAGTGTTGACACTTTAATTGGTTTTTCGCTTCTCGATAGCACAATTTGGATTTAAATCCAGTTATGGTAGATGATCATACGTAAAAGTCATTCTTTCCAGATTTCCAAAGTGTGGAAGAAGAATTTCCTCTGTGGTTTGATACATTTCCTTGTTTTATTGCAAATAATTGAAGAAATGTCAGAGTGGAGTCCTCTGCTTTCCAACCTAGTACTTGAAAACTTTAGAGGAAATTTAATCTAGTTAAACTTGTTTTTAAAATAAGAAAATAATAGTGTTTTCGTCCTGCCTTTCAACCATAAGCCATCTGCATTATGACAAATGACTCATCAATTTTAGTAAAAGGAGTCTACGTATGCTAGCTTATTACAGCCTCTTGCAGATGTGTTGCCTATACGGGTACCACGGTAGACTTTTTAGCTCAGCATTTGAAGGATTTTATCCTTTACATCTGTCCTTCTTTCCTTCCCTATTGTGCAGTACATGAAAAGTGAAAAACTGCATAGACCATATATATGTAGTTTGAAACAACAGTACAGCGAATCCCAGTGTCCTCACCACCCATGTCAAAGACTGGACCACCCCAGGGCCAGTTTCATTTCTATGCTTTTCATTTGAAGATTATCCCCCTTTCTTCTCTTCCCAGAACTAATCGCTGCCTTGAATTTTCTGTTGCGTATTTCCTTGCTTTTTATACCTGGATCATCTATATATAGATCTCTAAATCCATAGTGGTGCCTCTTTTGAACTTTATATAAACTGAGAACCAAACATATTCTTTTGCAATTTTCCATTTTTGTTCAAGATCACCGTCTTGAGGATCATTTGTGCTTATCTCTGAGTATCTCTGAGGCTGTAGTTCATCGCTCTTAATTACTGTGTCCTGTTCCACCATAGATGTATCACCGTTTCTCTGCTGCCAATGGACATTTTCCATTGTTATTTCTGTTATTTGGATATTATAAAGACTGCTGCTTTAATATCTTTTTTAACATTTATTTATTTTTGAGACAGAGACAGAGCACGAGGTGGGGAGGGGCAGAGAGAGAGGGAGACACAGAATCTGAAACAGGCTCCAGGCTCTGAGCTGTCAACACAGAGTCCGATGCAGGGCTTGAACCCATGGACTGCGAGATCATAACCTGAGCCGAAGTCAGTCTGACACTTAACATTTCTTTATGTCTCTTATGTATGCATTCAACTATTTCACTGTAGTATATACCTAGGAATGTTAAGAGTTATACATTCCGATACATTTTTATTTGGTACTGCCAAGAACTTGTCCAGAGTAAATAAAACTTGCCTTCTGTTCATATCTTTGTCAGTATGTAGAATTATCTGGGTTTTTCCTTTCTGCCAATTTTTGTGCATCATTGGACATTGTCTGATTGTTGCTATTAAATATAAGAAATTTATATTTGTGTATTGATTTTTATAGCTGGAAAACTTAGTACACTATTCTTATGACTTACCTGTAAATTCTATGGGTTTTCTTCATGTGCTAATTCCATCAGCAAGTAAAAAGCTTTGTATTTTCTGTGTCTTCCATTCCTTTTTGTTATTTGCCTTCACTGAACTTGAGTGTCCAGGATAACTGTAATAGGATTGGTGACAACAAATTTTCTTATCTCCTTCTGGCTTATAAAGAGATGGCTTTAAAACAGTTTTCCTCAGGGTGCCTGGGTGGCTCCATCGGTTAAGTGTCCCACTTCAGCTCAGGTCATGATCTCACCGTTTGGGGGTTCGAACCTTGCGTCTGAGCTGTCAGCTCAGAGCCTAGAGCCTGCTTCACATTCCGTGTCTCCCTCTTTGTCTACCCCTCCTCTGCTCATGCTCTGTCTCTCTCAAAATGAAATAAACATGGAAAAAAATTTTAAAGAAAATTTCCTTTAAGTATGATTTTGCTCCAGGCTGCTTATTTACTTATGCATTTATTTAAATAAATGCCTTAAATGCAGTGAAGAATGAAGGGCATTCTTGTAAAAGATGTCCTTTCCTACCGTGAAGTAGATTTTGTTATGAATGGATGTGGAAATTTGTCAAATGGTTTTTTATGTGATTTTCCCTATTAATAGTAGCCTATTAATGTAGTAAATTACCTAAATTTATTATCAACTATGTAATCACCTTTGCATGGTATTAGGTATGATGGCTGCAGAAGAAATGTCAGAAGTTCTCTACTCTTAATTAACTTACAGTCTAATTGAAGAGACAAAACATGATTAAAGAAAAGTTAATAGATGCCACAAGGGTATATTGTAATTATTTGCCACATTAATGGGGCTTTGAGTTCAGTTGGCAAAAACCATTACGGGCTGTAGTGGGCTGAGCCAGCTTCCTGGAGGGGGTCCTCAAGCTGAAACTGGAAGAATCGTTGTTTATCTTTTATGACACTTTGAATAACATTACTTAGGTTTGCCAAATTACCTACTTTTTGAGGTTTTAACACTGTTTTCAAGTAACCATTCATATGGAGTTGTACTGGTCATATTGTATTTTGTCAGAAAAACCACCCTGAGGATCTCCTTTGTTCCCAGCAAATGTTTTGCCGCTGTCCAATTTTTTTTAATGTTTATTTTAAACTCTCTAGTTTAAAGAGAGAGAGAGAGTCTGTGTGAAAATGGAGGGGAGAGAGGAAGAGGGAGAGGGAGACAGAGAATCCCAAGCAGGCTCTGCACTGTCAGCACCAAGCCCGGTGAGGAGCTTGAACTCACGAACTGTGATGGGAGATCATGACCTAGTCTGAAACCGAGTCAAACGCTTAACCAACTGAGCCACCCAGGCACCCCACTGCTGCCTAGTTTTTAGGCTATTAGTCCCATCCTGAATTTACTGCTACAAAATAAGCTTCAAAGGTATTTGGACTTCTTTTTTCTTAATAAACTATTTGATTCTTAGGGCTAATTGGAAAAGAGGACTAATTAAGAACAAATTTAATTGAACAAGCATTCATAAGCCACCTACAATACGAAAAGAACTCTTCTAGGCTGCTGTTTAAATAACAATCATACTTGCATTCAGAAAGTTTCTTGTCTTCTACTAGGAAGCTTAAAATTGTGAGATTGTTCTGTGCACTATTGGCCATGAACATAAAATAACTAAAACTCTTACTGGGAATGATTTTTGTGTCCACGGTTTCAGGAGGGTTCCTCTACCTCTGAGCACACTGAGAAAATCATTTTCATGCTAGGGTGAAGGCAGGGACTGGAGCATGCTTACTTTTCAATGGCCAATATAGATTACTTTGTATTATTTTTTCTCAAAGTCCTGTTTGTACCCCTGTCTTCTGTTTTGTTTAGCTTCGTCTTGCAGGTGTGTGTATTTGTTTGTTTACAGTTCTTTACTCCACATTTTCTGCCACTTTAGTCGTACATACCTACCCCAGTTTTGACAGTCCTGTAAGACCTCAGTC
The DNA here is from genome assembly GCA_017311185.1 of Proteles cristata cristata. Classification (NCBI taxonomy): domain Eukaryota; kingdom Metazoa; phylum Chordata; class Mammalia; order Carnivora; family Hyaenidae; genus Proteles; species Proteles cristata. The sequence continues at coordinate 179,207 of JAESUZ010004301.1, forward strand.
AGTTTTGCTTCCTTCACCGTCTTGTGCCTTAATTTGTTTATATCCTTGTCCTGACCACTCCTCAGTTTTAGAGTGAGCTTTCTTCCTTTGATCTTCCTGTGTGTTGCTCCATTATTCATACTCCTTCTTTATCACTTTTCCATATGCTTTTTGGAAACAACCATGTTAGATGGCAGTGTATCTTGCCATATTAGCCTGAAAAAAAATTTTTTTTGTTTAATGTTTACTTTTTGAGAGAGAGACAGAGACAGACAGTACAAGAGGGAAGAGGCAGAGAGACAGAGGGAGACACAGAATCTGGAGCAGGCTCCAGGCTTTGAGCTATCAGCACAGAGCCCAATACAGTGCTTGAACTCGCAAACCATAAGATCATGACCTGAGCCAAAGTCGGACTCTTAACCAACTAAGCCACCCAGGTGCCCCTAACGTGAAAATTTTAGTGGATGTTGCCTGGGACGCATCAAATTTCTCTAGCTGTATAGTCAGCTAATATCCAAAAGACAGTGTCATGATTATGCTTATTAATAATTGGAGCCATTTAATTTCATTTCTGTTGGCTGAAGATGGGGGTAGCTGTGTTTCTGGCTTCCTCCACTTGGCTTTGTAAATGTGGTAAATGCCAGTAGGAACAAGTCACATGTTTATATTTTAGCAGACTGGAATAGTTGTGGCCTGGTATCTCTACCATTCCTGTAGCTGTCCAAACCAGAGGTGCTACTTCCTGAAAGAAGAGAATTCAAAGAATCCAACCCTAACGTGCTTTTGGTTTTTGCTGTTAAGGAGATCTGGGACTATGGATTGCTAAAAAAAGTAGCATAATATCCTGGTTTTGTTTAGAAATTATGAGATAGATCCTCAAGTTGGCACCAGTACCATCTAAGGTTATACAATTCAGAGTTCAAACACCTGTCTTCTGCTTACCAAATCTTAAAATGAAAATCTCTTAATCTAGCCTTGAACTAAGTTTATAAAAAGTTTTAGAACAATAAAATGTTTGTAAATCACGATCCAAACTATAAAAATATTTGGCCATAAAATGTATTGAGACTGTATATATAAATTTCTCATCCTCTTCCTTAAATCTTTTTCTCCTACTGCTTTCAAATCCTTGTCTTCTATGCATAGGAACTTGAGTCTAACTTTTGCAAAAAGTAAACCCAAAGTCCAGAAAAATGAAGGCCCAACTCATTGTACTTATCATTAGGTTAGCTGCCTTATTTTTACTTAAGCCATTCTGATTTCTTGTTGTTCCTAGTTGAGTGGACTAGTGTATATTTTTGTGGCCAATTAGCATACATATTTCAGAGACTCTTAGGATTAACTGATGATAAGCAATGTGTGTGTGTGGGGGGGGTGTCTTTGCTTCCATATTCTGTCTGGGGAGGTCATAAAATGCACTGTAGTCAAGTCATAAAATACACTTCAACAATCATCACTTCAAGAAATCTCTTCAACTGAAAGCTTGATGAAATTTACATCTGATGAATGTGCATTTGAGCTCGTACTAAATACATATGCATGAATTTCATTTGTTTAATAGCCCCTTCATTGCCTAATTGTATTTAAGGCTCCTCTCCGGTTATGAAACATCTCCCTGAAGCTCCTGTGAGCAGGATGAGGCTTTTTGCATTTATATAATTTCAAAACTAAAGAGCCATAAAGGGGATTTTTTTTTGAAGTGTCTAATTTCTAAAGTGATCATGTGTCCAAGTATTAATTAGGCCTGACCCGCATCACTCTGTCATGTCCAGATGATAAGGTCTATGTGTGATTTCCAGAGCCTCAGGCCACCCGAGGGCGAGCAACATTGTTTGTAGGCTTGTCTGCCCCAGGATCCATCAGCCCCTTATCTTTTCTTCAAAGCCTTGCTTACCACCACTAGCACTAACCATTCTCCTACTGAAAACCTTCCAAGAATATAGAAGCAACTGTAATGTTTTAAACGACAAGGATATCTTTGTATCTAAGAGCATAAGTTAGAAAGTATAATCTAATAAATTCTGCAGCAATTTGCATGTGAAGGGAATTGCCAAAGGTGTTAAACCAATACTAATCCAACTGTGGTAAAGGACCAATTCCTGCTTTCACTCCCAATCCAATATGGACCAGCACTTTTCATCTATATGTTCAATGATAGAAGACCCCAGATCACATATTTGGATGTCATAGCTATGTTAAATTCCTTCAGATATTTCTCGGTACTCTCAATTTTGATAGTTACCTCATTTGTAGACTGGTCTTGTCCCTCAGATCACACTTTGAATAGCATTTTTCCAAACTATAGCACAGGATGAGGAAATGAGATCAATAGGAGTAAAAGAAAAGAATGATAGATATGGTGAATACAATTATAAGACTGGTAAACTGTTAGGTAAAACCAAAGATGATGCTGAATGTATTTTGATCCCTGATAGTTTGCCAAGCACTCTGAAGATCACGGGGTTAAAACAATCCATTCTTTATTGCTGTTTCCACATTCTATAAGTGAATACACTAGGTAGGAGTGCTCTCTCAGCTCACGCAAGTGAATGAATTCAGCCTTGCTCAGAGTATAGTTTCTAAGATACATTTGTTCTATAATTTCAATTAAGTGGCTTCTCAAATTTCATGATGGTTTTTTATTAAAATCTGTGTATACATACACTCAGACATTAGCCAAAGCAGTAATATCTGAACCATAAAACAGCCTCACTGAGGATTCATAAATATGACCTCTCCCGCCCAATCATTTTCAAATCATGTTTGTCCCTTTAGCAGCTTTGCAGATGATGTTTTTCAACTCCCATTACACCCTAAAAATCTGCTTGGATCAGTGAAATCAGTTGCAGTCCTCTTAGCCAGAACATGGTGCCACACCCTTGGCAGGTAGGCAATGTTGTCTTCATGTGTTTGCAAAATTACTGAGCATTAGCACTTTGTCCTCCAGAGAGCACCCAGCCCTACCCCCTCAGCTTACAGTGCAGTAATGCCACAGACAGACCTAGCTCCAGAGAAGAAATGGCAAGTCAGGGCTACCCCCAACCTCGTGCATGCAGGGCTCCTGAAAAAACAAGGTGGTCTTCCTGGGTCCCTCCCAGGAAGGTGGGGGTGTGAGTGGTGTTGATGGAAGGGTGGACACCATGGTTGTCCTTTCTCTTGCACTTTTCTCCTCAAGAAAAAAAAAAAGAAAAGAAAAGAAATTAAATAGACCACTTTAAGTTACAGCCCCTGGATCTTTTCCGAAGAAAGTCAACACCACTGTGGTGGCCCCAAAACTATCCTACTCCTCCACCCCTCTGGGAGTCTCCAGATCTCTAAGATTAGATGAGCCCAAGAATAGTCTTACCCCACCCACTCTATCAGCAGCCATCTGTGGGCTGAGACTCGGCTCCCATTCTCCAGTATTACGGTGTCCTGAAAGGCCTCATAGACCTCTTGTGGGTTTGGTCACATGAGCTGAGAGCTCCAGGTCTGTTTGCTGACCTTCACTCCTGGGGTGGCCAACTTCCAGAGGTCTCCTGGTCCTTCTGAGATGGGACTCTTCCCAAAGACCAGGGGACTAAGCCCTTTGGTTCCCATAGCCTCCTGGTTAAGAGGTAAACAGTGCAGTATGGGGATTACTACCCTCACATAGATCACTCGGTCATCTTGATTATGATTAATTTCCACAGCCCCCACTCTACTGCATTAAGCACGTGTTTAATCTTTGTTGGATAATGAACGACTGACCAGGGTGATTAACCTTTTTTGAAGTGTTGTTACCCTTTGAGACATAAAAACTCCCATGTTAAGTAGTACCCAAAAATCCTTAGGTATTTTGCAGAACTCCTAGGTACGTGATTATGGTCCTCTATTACAACTATAATCCGTCATTAAGAACTTTTTGAGCTGACAGTGTGGCAACTCAGATCCAGTATTCACTATGTACCTATTAATATTTATAATAGCATTTGTAAAAGCTTCTAAATATGGAGAAAAGATATCTTTCCCTTGCTTTTAGCTGGAATTGGAGATATTTTCTCATGGAAAAACTTTTGACCTGAAGCAGCAATATGTGTCACATTCAAATATATCCAGACTCATCTCATTGTTAGTGTCCATCCAGAGTGCATTTAATTCTTGCACAACCATCCCTACAATAAGTCAAATGAGCACTCAGTCCCCATAGCATAGAATATTCCAGAAACTTATGTAAAGATTAAAGTGTACCATTGAATGCATTCCAATTGTATTAGGAGTTCTCCCTTGTTCGATGAGCCTCCATTGTTTAAGTAGCCACAATGGCACTGTGTATTCACTACCCCAACACCCAGCAGAAAACATGAGCTTTTCTCTTTCCTTCTTCTCTTTTAATTGGAAGGCATTTCTCATGAAATGCAATTCTTTGATTTGTTCTCTTGACAGGAGAAAGACAGCATGGTTATTTCTGCCTCGATAAATTAAGTCTTATTGTCAAACATAACTACCGAGAAGAAGAAACACACTGTGCAAAATCCTGACTTTCAGACGCACCACATTTGCTTACATAATCTCCTTTGTTTCCTTCAGATACTTGCCCACGCAAATAGGAAGATACAGAGGTCATCAGCGGTCTCTTTACTTTTCCCATATTTTCAAGAAAAGTGACTGCTCACCCAGAGTCAGAAATAAAACAGCAAAATTACTTTGAATCCAGGTTTGTTACCATGCCTAATTATTCAAGGGCTCCTATTTTCTTAATTTAATGAAAGGTTTTGACGAGATTTGCATATAATTGAAAGATGATATTTGCACATGACATTTCCCACTCCCTCCCCTACATATTGGGCTTAAGAAGGAAGAACTTCTCAAAACATTAAATGTACGAGAGCCACGTGTGTTCCAGAAACCTAGAAGCAGAAGCTAACAGGAGTTCTGTGGGGACTCAGGAGTAGATGGTGTTGCTTTAGTGTATCAATAGGTTCAAATGAGTATACACACCTGTGTTTTCAAAGGGCTGTAGCTTAGCAATCTAGTGGATATTACTCATCACCTCATGGTGGTCAAATTTTAAAGTCCGCCTGTAAGGGGAAAATCCTACAGGGTCAAAACTTCTTCTGAAAATCTTTTCAGATTTTCGTATAGTTGTTTTATGTCTAACGCCGAGGCATTTCCCTTTTTTTTTTCCCCATTACGCACAAGGTGCAGTAGTTGATTTGCATTCTAGGGTCAGGTTGAATAAAAATACTCAGCTTGGGTTTTTTTTTTTTAATGTTTTTTTTTTTTTAATGTTTTATTTATTTTTGAGAGAGAAACAGTGTGAGCAGGGGAGGGTCAGAGAAAGAGACACAGAATCCAAAGACCGGTCCAGGCTCTGAGCTGTCAGCACATAGCCTGACACAGGGGTCGAACCCACAAACCATGAGATCATGAGCTGAGCCGAAGTCAGACACTCAACTGACTGAGCCACCCAGGCACCCCATTCTCAGCTTGTTTTTTTAAATGTTTATTTTTGAGAGAGAGAGTATGAGCAGGGAGGGATAGAGGTGGGGGGTGGGGAAGAGAACCCCACCCAGGCCCCATGCTTACTGTGGAACCCAATGTGGGGCTCAGTCCCATGACCTCAAGATCATGACCGGAGCCAAAATCAAGAGTCAGACGCTTAACGAACTGAGCCACCCAGGTGCCCCAGAAGTACTCAGCTTTAACTATTAGAATCACACACAGAGAAGGAGATGCTCACTCTTGGAGAATTGAGACTTGTTGGGAGGATTCATGTCTTCCTTCTCCAGAACCATAAATATGTCACATTGAAATGATTGTCAGGCACTATCTTGATCTGTTCTCTCTCAAGTTGAATGTTTGTGATACAATCCAATCCTTCTCATTGCTCCCAGGCTCATTAGTGGGAAGCCCATAGAACTAGATGTCAAACAAATGGACTAAATACTTTCAACTGTCTTTTTAGTTTAAAATTTTCAAACCAAGTGGAAATCATAAGAGGATCATTAACTAAACACAAGACAACTTTGTGGTACATACATTTTCATGACTGACATAGGATCTGGATTTTTTTAGCATGTGCTAGGAACTGAATCATGTCCCTGTGTCCCTTCAAAGTTCATATGTTGAAACCCTCACCCCTAACGTGACTCTATTTGGCATCAGGGCTTTTATGAGGTAATTTAAACTAAGTGGGGTGGTAAGGATGGGGTGCTCATTCAGTAGAATTGGTGGACTTCTAAGAAGAGGAAGATGGGCACCTGGGTGGCTCAGTCATTTGAGTGTCCAACTCTTGGTTTCAGCTTCTGTCATGATCACATAGTTTGTGAATTCTAGCCACACATCAGGATCTGTGCTGGCAGTGTGGAGCCTGCTTGGGATTCTCTCTCTCCCTCTCTCTCTCTCTGCCCCTACTTTGCTCATGAGCGTGCACATGCTCGCTTGTTCTCTCTCTCTCTCTCTCATTCAAAATAAGTAAACTTTAAAAAATCATTAAAAAAAAAAAAAGAGGAAAAGCAATCACCTCACTCCTGCCCCCCTCCCCACAGCCGTGACACAGCAAGAAAATAGCCATCTGCCAGACAGCAGGAAAGCCTTTACCAGAAACTGACCATGGTGGCACCCTGATTTTGGACTTTCCGTCTTCCAGAACTGTGAGAAATAAATTTGTTTTTAAGCCACTTAGTCTGTGGTAATTTGTGATAATAGCCCAAGCAGACTAAAGCAGCTTATAAGCTTGTAATTTATTTTTATTTTTATCTTTAGAGAGAGCGCATGAGCAAGGGAGAGGGGTAGAGGGAGACAGAGACTCTCAAGCAGGCTCCACACCCAGTGCAGAGCCCAATGCGGGCATCGATCCCATAACCCTGGGACCATGACCTGACCCAAAATCAAGAGTTGGACACTCAATCGATTGAGCCACCCAGGTACCCCTAAACTTGACATTTTCAAAGCATTCAGGTCACTGTCTTTTACCAATAAGAGAATTGTTGTATATTTGCTGCCCCAGCATGACATTTAAAGGACATGGTACTTCTCCAGCGCTCAGCTCAATTTGCTCTAATGAATACACTCCTCAGGATTTTGTTTTTTCTTCCCGTTTGATATTTATATTTTATGAATTTTGAACTATTTTGAAAATGAATATTTATTTGAAATTAATATTTAAATACTTGGTTTTAACATGTTTTCATGATTATTTCAACTTAAGGGGAAAAAATAGAAAACTTCAGGCCTCTGAGTTTTTTTTCTTGGGGATAGTGAGGACATGATTCAAGCAAAAATAATCTTATAGCCACATCTAAATGCCTACTTAAAAAATCATTGGTAGGCTGAAATTATCCACCTCCAAAGGCATCTTTGAAGAATCATGCATAAAAGTGAAAAGCTTGACTTAAGTAACTCACATACTCTGCCATTTGTAACCAGCAGCCCTCAATGAATTTTGTTTGGTGCCCATGACCTTTGTTTCCTTCACTGCTTCTCTCAACTTTCCACCTTTTTTTTCTTTTTTAATGTTCATTTATTTATTCTGAGAGAAAGAGAATGAGCCAGGGAAGTGCAGAGAGAGACAAGAGAGAGAATCCCAAGCAGGCTCCAAGCTGTCAGCACAGAGACTGATGTGGGACTCTTTCTCACAAACCATAGGATCATACCTGAGCTGAAATCAAGAGTCAGAGGCTTAACCGATGAGCTTACCCAGGCACCCCTCCACCTTGCTTTTGTGAAAAACTAAAAAATTTTTAGCTTCTGCACAGCCAAGGAAGCAACCCAGAAAATTAATAGGCAACCAACAGAATGGGAAAAGATAGTTGCAAATGACATATCAGATAAAAGGTTAATATCCAGAATCTATAAGGAACTCACCAAACTACACGCCCGAAACACAAACAACCCAGTGAAGAAATGGGCAGAAGATATGAACAGACACTTCTCCAAAGAGGACATCCAGATGGCCAACAGACACATGAAACGATGCTCAGCATCCCTCCTCATCAGGGAAATACAAATCAAAACCACACTGAGATACCACCTCACATCAGTCAGAGTGGCTAAAATGAGCACATCAGAGAACTCTAGATGCTGGCGAGGATGTGGAGAAACGGGCACCCTCCTACACTGTTGGTGGGAATGTAAATGGGTGCAGCCCCTCTGGAAAACAGTGGAGGTTCCTCAGGAAACTAACAATAGAACTCCCCTATGACCCAGCAATAGCACTGCTAGGAATTTACCCAAGGGATACAGAAATGCTGATGCATAGGAGCACATGTACCCCAATGTTCATAGCAGCACTCTCCACAATAGCTAAAACATGGAAAGAGCCTAAGTGTCCATCAACAGATGAATGGATCAAGAAGATGTGGTTTATCTATACCATGGAATACTACATGGCAATGAGAAACAATGAAATCTGGCCATGTGTAGCAACATGGATGGACCTTGAGGGTGTTATGCTGAGCGAAATAAGTCAGGCAGAGAAGGACAAATATCATATGTTTGCACGTATAGGAGGATTAGGAGGAACTTGATGGAGGAACAAGGGGGAGAAGAAGGGTGGAAATGGTGGGGGAAAGGGAGAGAGGCAAACCATGAGAGACTCTTGAATGCTGACAAAAACTGAGGACTGATGGATGTGGGGGGAAGGGGGGATGGGCATGGAGGAGAACACTTGTGGGGATGAGCACTGAGTATTATGTGGAAACTAATTTGACAAACTATTTGTAAAAAAAAAAAAAAAAAACTAAAAAATTTTTAATCTTCAGGAATATTCCTCCTTTAAAGAGCACCTAACCCTGTCCCAGATCTAGATGGTCTATCTCCTATATTTTGTTGAAAATGAGGATACCTTCTGGGAAGTACTTTGTGGTTCCAGTGCACCTAATTCAGGGCCTTATTCATAGAAATCATTCATAGAAGGTTGTTTCCTAAAGGTTTAAATTAATCGATGTATTAAAATTGTTTCTACTTAGAATTTTTGGTTTTTTAACAGTTTACAACACTGCCTATACACTCTGCCCAGTTTCTGACAGATTATCTGTTTCGAAAGAATATCTAGAAAGGGAGATTTAAAAAAGTTCTTCCATCTCTTATCAACATTTTATAATTTTCCTATACTTAAAGGCGGGGGGTATATAAAATGAGTTTCAGAAAGCGTTATTATGTAGGTTTGCAAGTGAAAAGAATAATTGTCAGGCAGTATAGTTTAGCATTAGCACTTCTTGTTGGCACCTATCTGCTTGTTGCTTAGTTCCCTTTTAAGATCCATGGTTATATTCAATTTTCTTTAGTTCTTTCTTCTGTGGTTATTGGGTTGGATGGTTTTGGTTCTGTTCAACAATGGATGCTTTGAGTAATAAACTTCAATGCATAATTATCCAGTGAAATCATAGCAAAGTGATGAGATGACAAAAAGCCAACTTATTTCCAGGAACTAAAAATAATGCTAGAATATAGGGATTAATTCGTACATGAATATCTAGCATCTAGCTTTATGCTTTATCATTTTACATGTTTATATAAATTATAGTTTAGAATTATGAGTTTTTGAAATATTGCTTACTGTTCATCTTCTCATTTACTTTTTTAAAAGCACTGAGTTTGAGATTTTAATGAAATCTATAAGCTACTGATTTCTTTTATATTAAATAAGATGCTGATAGCAAATCACTTAAAAATCACTTGGTCCTTTGTCACATTAGTTAAGATAAATTTACAGTAGCAGTTAATTACAGTAACAATTTAAAAGTATGTAAAGCTGATTTTCATACTATCAAGGCTCATTCTGACAGTAAGTTAACTTCTATAGAATCATTCTTCTGATTTAATATTTTTCATTTGGCAAAGAATTTTGGTAGTTGAAAATGATGCTTATTCTAATTGTTCAGGAAATGTGTGCTTTTTTAGTGAGTGTAGTCATTCTCACAGTCTTAGGGAGATCAGTAATTTTGGAGGAAACTTTCTGTTTTAACTCATGTGAGGAAGGGATGGAAAGAGATTTGAATATTTATGATGGGCCAATGCTTTTAAAACTAACTTATGGGGTATTAGTAACACCCTCTTATACAGTTGACCCTTAAACATCCTGGGGGTTAGGAGCACCCACTCCCATGCAGTCGAGAAACTGCCTATAAATTTTGACCCTCCCCCCCCAACTCCCTAGAACTTAATAACCTAGTGTTGACCAGAAACCTTACCAATACCATGGACAGTTGATGAGCACACATATGTATTATATACTGCTTCTTGCAGTAAAGTAAGCTAGAGAAAAGAAAATATTAAGAAAATCCTAAGAAGAAATACATTTACAGTACTTCGCTGCCTTTGTCAAAAATAATCCATGTATAAGTGGACCCATGTGGTTAACACCTGTATTGTTGAAGGGTCAGCTGTATATTGAAGTATAGACATTTAAAGTAAAACTCATTCCCGGGGCGCCTGGGTGGCTTGGTCGGTTAAGCGTCCGACTTTCACTTGGGTCATGATCTCGCGGTTCGTGGGTTCGAGCCCCGCGTTGGGCTCTGCGCTGACTGCCAGCTCAGAGCCTGGAGCCTGTTTCAGTCTGTGACCCCCTCTCTCTCTGGCCCTCCCCTGCTCATGCTGTCTCTCTGTCTCTCTCCTAGAAATAAATAAAAATATTTAAAAAAAAAAATAAATAAATAAAGTAAAACTCATTCCTGAAGGAGAGCCACTGAGCTCTTCGTGTATGTCATTTGGTGACTTGAATGATCTGTATGTGTTCATGTCTTTCTTGTGAGTTACGTAGATTGAGTGCAGCCTCTCCTGCCTGGTTCCTCCCTGTGTTGTAAACATTCCTGTTACTCAAATCGGCCTATGGAGTAAGCGATAGATAGATAGATAGATAGATAGATAGATAGATAGATAGATAGATAGATCCTAAGCAAAAACTATCATGAGGTTTTGGAGTTGAATGTGACACATTCATGCTTAGGAGCAAATTGGGTTCAGCACCAAAAGGAAAAAAATCATCAATTTGGGCATTTGGAATAACTTCTTGTGTTTGTGTTTTAATTTTTTTCTTTCTTATAATATTAACCTTAAGAGGACATTATAAATAAGGGAAAAATAAAATTAAATTCGAAAGAATATTATGTGGGCAGCCTCTTTAAATATTGTAAATTCTATTGTATGAAAGAAGTAATTAGTTTAGAATTTAGATTCATTGTAATTAAATTAACATAATTCAAGAAAGACACATAATTCAAGAAAATCATGTGTTTTTCCCATAATGCCTTATTAACTACATCTTTTGAAAGGAATGGTTTCTTATATTCCAGAATCCACCAAAATGTTCACAAATGAGTTGTAAAGTGTTCTTTGAAATGTGGTTGGAAATCAGAGGTCATGATAGACCCCACTACCACCCTTCCCCCCTTTGCCAGAGGGTAAAAACCTCACAGCTTTGCCAAGTAACAGAAGACAGTTAATGTGGATTGAGGTTTACAATTTAAAACAGAATGTTGGATAAGTCTAAAGATTCTTATACATTATTAGGTCTGTTTTATCGGGATTTTTTAATAGACTCGAGACTTAATGCATGTTAAGTCATGAGACCACTCTCCACCCCCCCAAACAGCGTAAATGCTTGAACATTTTTTCCCTTGGAACAGTGCATTTTCCCTACATAATATCTAATACCGGGCACTAAATTCCTTCAGATCTTTTCAATATGTTATGCCTTGTTGTTTGGAAGGTACCCACCTTTGCTGTGAGTCTACATTTACTCAGTTTCTGAGGACATTTTTTCTGAGGAATACTTCCATGGAGTCCACAGTCACCACCCTAGTCTCTTGACAATGATTGACCTTTGAAAAGTTTAATGAACTGTCAGGACAATTTCTCTTTCGGCCTGATAAGACACTTCTTAAGTTGCTTCTTTGCAGCCGTGTCCTGTGTTGTTTGACAATATTCTACTGCATTCTTTCAGTAGCAGACCTTAAACAGCTCGGTTTCTCAAACTAGACTTTGCACTCCACTGAAAAGAAGTCCAGAGTTTGAAGAACTCAAATAAATAGACAATAACTTTTTAAAAAAGTTTAGTAGTCTTAGTTTCTCCCTATTGAGTCTGTATTTTTGATGATTAAGTATAAACCAAATACATTTGGGGATACTTTGAAACAACCCTAAAAGCAGAGAGCCTGTTATTGTAAGGGAGGCTCAGGAAGCAGCTCCTGAGTGGAAGAGTCTGGTTAAGACATGTATTACATAGCCCCAGGCTGGTCTGATGGTTGGCCTCTTCATGAGCAGAGTAAATTTTTTAGGAAACTGTGAGGTCTACCTCCATAGATGTTTTGTTTGTAGTCTGGAGTATTTACAAATGACCATTCCTATATCAGACCCGGGCAACATTATGAACTTTATTAGTTCAATTTCATCTCATAAGTGTTGCAATTATATACCTCCAGGATCTATTAGAACTTACTACCTTTCAACAAAGACCTCAACTGAAAATGTAATGTTTTGGCCTCAGGAAAATGATTTTTACAAGATTCTTTTTTTCACTATGGTTTAATTCTGTGCTGAGAATCACCTTCTCAAAAGCAGTTTGTGTACGTTGTGATTGTTTCAAAGAATTTATCACAAAACCTTTCATTTTAATGTATTTAATTTTATGCATCAGTAACTTCTTGCCACCCTAGTTTCTTACTTTGCAGTTGATTATCTGCCAGGGACTATGTAAGATGTTCATTTAATTCTCATACCCACGAAGTGGACTATGTGTAAGTAGTACACACACTTATCAGGATACATAATTGCTGGTAGATATGAGAAAGCTAATATAATAAAAGTCAAACTGCACAGTGTAAAAATCTAAGTCTCTCTGATTCCAGATCTCATTCTCATTCCTAGCACCACACTCTTCATTTTACCACATTGTATATGGTACTGAAGTTTTTAGTTGACATTAATCTTAGTTAAATAGAAGGCTAAATAATTATGGCTTTAAAGCCCCACATAAAATATATTGTTTATTTAAATGTAAATATATATATTTAACCCAAGCACTGCTCTAACTTCTGTTTGTTTGTTTTTTTCTTTTTGGCTCTTGTGAATAAGATCTTAAATGATCATTATAGAAGAATCAAGAAAGAAATAGTATTAAGTTTGAAAAGATATATTGACCCTCAGTGTTTACTGCAGCATTATTTACAATAGCCATGTTATGGAAGCAACCCAGGTGTCCCTTGATAGATGAATGGATAAAGGAGATGAAGGGTGTGTGTGTACACAAACAATGGAATATTAGTAATTAAAAAAGAATGAGATCTTGCCATTTATGAACGTAGATGAACCTAAAAGGTATTATAAGTGAAATAAGTTAAATAGTGTGATTTCAATTACGTGTGGAATCTGAACAAATAAAAAGCAGAAAGAGACTCAAATACACAGAATAAACTGAGGGTTGCCAGAGGGGAGGGGTGGTAGGATGATGGACAATATGGTTGAAGGAGAGTGGGAGATACAGGCTTCTAGTTAGGGAATGAATAAGTCTTAAGGATAAAAAAAAAAAAAAAAAGTACAGCAAAGGGAACATAGTCAATGGGATTTTAATAGCATTATTTGGTGATAGATGGTGGCTATACTTTTGATGAGTATCACATAATGTATAAATATGTTGGATCACTTTGTTGTACACCTTTACTGTAACATTTATGCCAGCTATCCTTTAAAAAACAGTTTAAAATTAGTTAGCTTTATGTCTGCTTACAGAACATATCAGTTTTTTCAAGTTCCTTGTTTGGCTAGGGACAGTAACAGAATCCTAGGGTTGGAGGTATTCCCTATATTTATTCTCCCTAACTTGGCAAAGATCATGAGCATTGATTTTTACCATCTGAATTAAAAGCCTCTCTGGGCCAGAAGACTTGAACTCGTTTAAAGCAAAAAGATAGTATGGTAAGCCATGGTTTTACTTGTCCTTCTGAATTCAGTGCCAAGAATCATTCTGTGAGGTCTGCATTGGGTTTTCCTCTGTTTCTCTTCAGCTTGGTAGATCTTGGAGTCTTCGGGTACTTAAAGCTCCACTTATCTGCCGCACTTAAGTTATATTTCTAGACCTTTTGTGTCCTGTGAGGACATAAAACCCTGGGGATGTAAGGAATAAGAGACTAAAAACATGGACACTTTATGAGGATTGCTACTATTGAAACATCAGATGATGAATATGTACAGATAGACTCCTTAAATTTAAAATTCATTTTTACCTTTTATCTGCTTACACATACCTTTTATTTGAGTATTATTGTATCAAGTATAATTTTAAAATAAAACTATATATTCAAATAGAGATCACAATTAAGGAGAAAATGGCTATATTTTACTGTACACCTCTAATACCATTAAATTAAAATCCCTCTGAATTGGTGCATGGTAGATATTTCACCTACTTATCCGTCCAAGTTGAGGAGGGGCATTTAAACTCACCTAGAATTCAGCATTCTTTTTTTTTTTTTTTAAGTTTGTTTGTTTTGAAAGAGGGAGAGAGAGAATCCCAAGCAGGCTCTGCACTCGACCCACAAGACCATGACATGAAGTGAAATCGAGAGTCAGGCGCTCAACCGATTGAATCACCCAGCCCCGATTTCAGTGCTCTTAGGCATCAAACTTTATAAAAGTAAATAGAAATTAAAAGTTAACAGAATGTCATTTCCTATTTCAATCTTTTATTATTCTCCCCCTCTTCTCCGTTGTTTTTAAGCTTTCTCATGAATTTACAGCATTTTCTTGGCAGTGTGTGGTTTATGAACTGTATTATTCCCCACCCATCCCATTAAGCAGGGGAAAAGAAGAAGAAGAATCTTCACAGACATTTCACAACTATACAGTGGGGAAGGGACCATCATCACCCTCATTCTGTAGATGAGGCTCAGGTTGTAAGCAGTCAACCGGGTGTGTGAATTACCAATATCTGTACAATTTACAGACACAGGATTTTTTTTTCATTGCCATTGAGAATGTATGATCTAGATCTGGCATATAGTAAAGATCCTAACCAATAGAAAAGCTGCCAAATTGACTGGAAGAGAGGCTGCAACAGTGTGTGAATATTGAGTATCTCCCTATGAGTAAAATAGTTCCACTCTGGTTTTTTTCTCTGCTGCCAGAGCAAGTGAGACTGGAAGGCGGCACTTGGCGTGACGGGCCCCCGCCCGTCTCCATGATCTATCTTGGTGCTCCTACTGCAGCTGTACAGAGCTGGAATGCTGGAGTAGCCAGTGAGGGGCCCGGGAGTCCGGATGAGTTTTGTGCTCCCAAGTACTGATGCAACCCCACCTGTCTGATACTCACACATCCCGCTGGAAGGTTTCTTGTTACTGCTAGTTTGAGCCACTTTCATGTCTCTTGGCTCTTCTTCTAATCAAGGGGGCTAGAAGGTGGGAAACATTTCTTTAGGGTTTAAATGATGTCAGTAATTGGCAGTAGGAAAAAGGAAATTTAATCTTAGAGGATCACAGAGTCATTGGTCTTTTCCTTTCATCTACTTACATATACTTATACTGACACCATCAGACTATTTCCATTTGCTCTACCCAGGATGATACATTGTTGATTCTACCTAGGGGTTGCCTATATTTTTATGTGAAAGCATTGTCAGCCATCCTCTGAAGTAAAATGTTAATAACACTCTTACTCGAGCTTTGGATTTAGTACATCGCACAACACAGGAGTTGGCTTCAAAGCTGGAGTCTTCTTGTATATGTGGTGAGAAGTTCAAAATTACCCCTTATTTATACAGCCTTTGGCAGTTTGGGCAATGCATTTTGTCACCTGTTTGCTGTCTTATGAAGAGCTGGAAAGTTTATGAAGAAATAGAAAATATGACTTTGAGCCCTTGACATTTTAAAATAAATGTACATATTGTTAGTGACAGATTGCTAAACTTGGCTTAAGACACTTAGCTATGTTTCTTGCCAAAAGTAATCCAGATGTGCATAATTTACCCGGCTGCCATATGTGCACTGACATGTCTTTCTATAATCAACTGTCTGTTCAGTATGGTTACAGTGAAATGTTCTTTTTTATCAACAATCTTTTGAAATAGCACTGGCTTGATAACTTACTTTGATTTTAACAACTTCTCAAAAAGTAACACACATCCAGTTTGGCTTTAAACCTAAGTGACCAGACATGTTGAGGATCTAGAAAAGACACTGACAATACAAATTCTGTGGGGCCCTGTGTATTTCAAGGGGGATCTAGGATCCCAGCATCAGTGTATGATTGCATTTTGCTGAGTTTCTTAGGAGTGTGGAATGGAAGGTATATATACCCAGTTAAATGTTGTCAAAGCAATGAACAATAAGTAACATTTCTAAAGAAGTAATTCTTTTTTAAAAAAAAAAGTGGGAAGGGGCACCTGGGTGGCTCAGTTGGTTAAGCGTCTGACTTTGGCTCAGGTCATGATCTCACAGTTTGTGGGTTCAAGCCCTGCATCAGGCTTGAACGTTTGCTCAGAGCCTGGAGCCTGATTCAGATTCTGTGTCTCCTTCTCTCTCTGCCTCCCCTCCACTCATTCTCTGTCTCACTGTGTCTCTCAGAAATAAATAAATGTAAAAAAGTTAAATCAAAAAATAAGTGGGAAAAAGAAATCTTGATACAGAATGAAATAAATATGTTAAAAGAGGACATTTTATTTCTTTCACTAACTCAGTATCTTTTGTGCTATGTGCTGGTGACGTTTGAGACTTTTCAGCCGAGTTACGGAGCAGCTGCCTTGATGGCCAAGCCATATTTTTTTGTTGAAGAAAAAATTAATTTCTAGAGAAATTTTATAGAGAAAAATTTTCTGGACAATATATATGGTAGGGAGTGTTACTTTTCTTTTGCCACTTTTTTAATTGATCGTTAAATATCAGTGTGGAGAAATTTAGACCACATGATAACGTTTCTGTAATGATCACAATGTCCCTGAGACATAGTTACCTTGAAACCATGTCCTTGTTCTTTGTACTCAGTGACACTGAGCCACTATCCTGTCTAGACAGGGGTTTTGTCAACCATGTGTGTCCTTGTTTGTGTTTGTCCACAGCTGCAATTAGGTTTTTCACACCATCCCCATCTGTGGAGGCTGGCTGCGCAGTGACCTTGGCCAGTGTGTTGAAGCCCGTGTGTGGAGGGAACTCGGAGCACAGATGGTAGCACTGATGATGGGGCAACCGTCATACTGATGACGGGGCTGATCGTAACCAACCCATCCTGCCCACAGTATGACTTTAAGCGACGTATCCTGCAACCTACAATACTCGGGTGAAAACTGGCTCAGTGTCAGCACAGATGTCCTGGCAAAGATGAGAAGGATCAGTGGCATTCTTGGAGGGAAATCTCTTCTTTATCATTGTTGTAGCCAACAAGTAACTCTTATTTTCTAATCAACCACCACTTTCCCCTACAGAATTAAGCAGGAGGCTCTGAACACGAGTGCACCAGAAAAGCACAAAGGCATATAAGAATTCCAGATTTCCTAGTTTGAATGCTGAAGCTC
This sequence comes from Proteles cristata cristata, assembly GCA_017311185.1. Taxonomy (NCBI): domain Eukaryota; kingdom Metazoa; phylum Chordata; class Mammalia; order Carnivora; family Hyaenidae; genus Proteles; species Proteles cristata. The sequence goes on from JAESUZ010004301.1 coordinate 196,647, forward strand.
AGGTCTGGTTTTGAAAATAGAGTATGCATTTGAAAAAAAAACAAATCTGATTTGGACTACAGTGTAACTGTTAATGTACCTGCTTGAGCTCACTTGCCGATTTGGAATCTTTTGGGAATGATTTGCAGTTCTTCTTCGCAATTTTGAAATGTTCAAGCTCTCTTCTACAAGCTGCCAATCATTTTTTATGATTAAAACATTTATTGAGTGTGTGTACATATATATGTACATATAGATACACATATACACACAGTTTTTCTTTGACTTACATATACATATACAATCATACAGTTCATTCTTAGAGGGACAATTAGCAGTGTTATCACTAGTACTACCACCATCTATTTTTGACTTTTCCTTATTAATTTTTAATTGATAAACATTTCCCAAATTACTAGATTCATCCAAATTCAAAGAATTTTTTTTTTAATTGCAGGAATTTTGTGAATGTCATGTTATTTCACAGAGGCCCATGATTTCTTTTCAAAATTATGTATTAAGACTCAGGCACCTGGTGGCTCAGTTGGTTAAGTGTCTGACTTTGGCTCAGGTCATGATCTCATGTTTTATGGGTTTGAGCCCTACATTGGGCTGTCTGCTGTCAGCCCAGAGCCCTCTTAGGATACTGTCCCCATTTCCCTCTGCCCCTCCTGCGCTGGTGCGTGCACCCTGTCTCTCCAAAAATAAACATCTTAAAAAATTATGTATTAATACAACATTTTGGAGATAACAATGACAACAATAATAGTAATTACAGCAAATATATATTAAGCCTGCCTATGGTGCCAGGTGCTGTCCTAACAGCCTTACTTGGCTCATATTTAATCTAGCAACCAGGCGAGGTGACCATTATTACTGGCCTAACTTTATAGATGAGGGCAGTAAGTCACCTAAAGCCACACAGCTAGGAAATGGCAGAGCCGAGCCAGAAACCAGGGCGTGTGGCTACAAGATCTGTTTCCCTAATTATGGTCACCAACAGTACCAATATTAACATACCAACCTTACAAAGAGCCTGTCCAGAATGCCCTAACAATGAGATGGCATGACCCTGATAAGCATTTCTATTTTTTGTACTTGGGAAATTGCGAGGAAGATCAATATACCTCAGGATCTCGTCTGCTTTGTTTAGGCTAATGCCCCCATCTGACAGCCTGATGCCTCTTACAGAATTTATCTCCCCTGGCCTCCCTGTTGAAGTCACACTATAGACTTGAGACCAATGTCATAGAGTCGTTCATTGTTCCAGCAAGTTACAAATTAGAGACACAGAAGCAGACAAGATACAGTCTGTTTCCTCAAGAAGTTGACTTAGCATGGCCCAAATGGTCATGGCTGATCTCCCGTAATTGCTGGGCAAATTGACCTTCTCAAGACTATTTTGGAGGTAGTGGAGTTGTCCGTAGTGATTTATTGAATTGTATTTTTCTGTTTGTCAGTGCCGGTGTAACAGGACCCACTAGTTGCCTCTTACCTCTAGCTGCTTACCATCTAAAACTTTTGTTTTACTTCACGAATTTCCCATACTCTACCTCCACTCTTGTTTTCTCTGCATTTCGATAAAATGGAAAGAAGGTAGTCTGAGATGTCTTTGGTTCAGATCCTAACCCCACCCCTTTTTAGTTGTGGGACAGTGGGAACTGTGGGCCAGTTCCCAGAGCCATCCTTTCCTCACCCTCTAGGCCCACATTGGAGATGAAATCAGGACACTCTGTCAAGACCTGGTCTTTGCCCTCAAAATGATGACATTTTAGTGGAAGAGATAGATACACAAATAAATTAGCAGCAAATGATGAAGTTTTGTAGAAGTAGCATGTGCCACATGTTCTAAGAGCTTAGAGGTGGGTAATAAGTTTCGGTGAGTGAATGAATGTATGAGTAAAAGCTAAGAAAGGGAACTGAAGTATGTAAGACTTGTCAGGAGATTTGACACAACCCTGGCTAGCACAGAGAGTGATTTCATAAATGTTCATTTATTCACATAGTATTTATTGACTTCGTCCATAGGGCAGACACAGTACAGTTTGCTGGAGACGACAGAGGCCACAGTTCTTGCTCAAGGAAAGATACTGAATTGTCCATTGCTCTGAATATTAAGTTAAAAAAAAAAACACTTGCATTTTCTCTGGTCAGATGCTGTGGGTACCAACACTTGACACACTGTGATGAGACCTTCCTATTGCATCAATAAGTGTATTTAAGTAGGTAGTAACTTTGTATCTTTCTATTTTAAAATCTCTATTTTGATGTAAAGGAATAAGAAAAAGGTGAGTATATAAGATACACTCTCTCATGCCTGCGAGCAAGTTGTATGTATACACCTAGTTTTGTGAAATCTTTCATCTGATCATCTGTTAGTACAAGTAGTTTAGTTCACAAATAATGCGTAGGTTTTAAACAGATGCTATGCAAGCGCAAGTTTTATACTTCTATTTTTCATCACAATGATCCAAATACTGGAGAAAATTGTCAGAAAAGCTCTCTCTTCTCCTCTCTTCCTGAAATGCAGTGTAAATAGCATATATTCTCAAATCTTAGTAATAATAACATTCATGAAACACGACTTCCCCAGAGGAGTGAGAAAAATATTTTGATGTTTAGCAAATGCTATCCTAACAGTGGAAGGCATGCCAATTTCCTGTTAGATGTTGAATCAATCATTCTGACTACAAGTAGTGATTGAGCAAACATGGCCAAATTTTAATCTATAAGTAATTTGTGTTCTACTCTTTTTGGTTGTAGTTTTCAGTAAATCTAAAATGTTTAAAAGAAAGCTGTTTATAGGCGCCTGGGTGGCTCAGTTGGTTAAGCATCCTACTTTTGATCTTGGCTCAGGTCATGATCTCCCAGTTTGTGGGTTCAAGCCCTGAATCGGGATTGCTTGGGATTCTGTTCTCCCTCTCTCTGCCCCTGCCCTCTTTTGCTCACTCACTCTCTTGCTCACTCTTTCTCTCTTCCCCTCAGAATAAATAAACTTGAAAAGCAAAAAAGGAAGCTGTTTAATAGACCCTATTCCAATATCCAGTACCAATCCCCCATATTTATCATAACCATCTATGTTCGAGATTATGGTTTAGTGTCTGTGGTATTCAGTAATTTTTTGCATTGGAAAAAATTTACATTATAAAACAACATAGCATTATAAAAATGTGGAAAGTAGAAACAAATTTATGATCCCGTTATCCTAATAGAGGGTTCCACAGTCTCTGCACTATAGACATTTATGGCTGGAGAATTCTTCCTTAGGAGGGTTGTCGTATAGGATGTTTAGAGGCCACCCTGCACCACCCCCTGAGCTTCGGCAACTGAGAACACCTCCCAGCGTTGCTACGCGTCTTCTGTGGCTAAGATTGCCTCCCCACCTTCTGAGAACTGTCCTAATACAAAGCTATGATCAGTTAGACTGTTCCTGTCAGTTTTTCATTTACATATAGGTCCTTCCTCGGAAGTGTAATAAAGTGTATTCATAATGTCATATTCTGATTTTTATGTCACATAACAGCTAAGCAGTCTCTGCTGTTAACGAGGTATCAAAATTATCACTTTTTAATTAGCCCCCTATTGAATTTTTTATGAATAACACGGCAGACAACATCTTTGTACATGTGTTCCACTTTAAGTTTTCCTTTTAAAGTGTGTGCTTTCCTGCTTGTGAATTCTTTTCCTACTTTTTCTGTTAACGTATGGAGGCTTAAGCTTAGGTAAAATGGAGCCAGAATGGCTCAAGTTATCTATAAATTCTCAGGTCTGTGCCCTTATAAGACTGGAGTGCTTACACTTCCTGCCCGGTGCCCTGCTAGGGAAGGGCTGGGATCCCAGTGCTCCTGGAGGGAACCCCCCTTTCCTCTCCTGTGCCTCTAGTTCCACGTGTCCCCTGCTACAGGAGAAAGCTCAGGCTTTGAAATCAGACAGATGTGGATTCATTCCTGCTCCAAACACTACGAGCTTTGTGATTTGAGGCAGTATATGCTGTGAAACCTTCTCATCTATAAAAAGAGAGGAAATAGCCTATTACACAGAGCTATTGGAATACTTAGAAATAATGTTTTAAAACATCTAGCAGAATAAGTACTCAGTAACTGATGGCTAGAAGTAGTATGAATAAGAACAGTATGGCTTCTTTTCCTTCTTGATCTAAGCCAGCACGATCCAAAAATAAAGCAGGCCACAAATGTGAGTCATAGAAGTAGCTTAACTTTTCTACTAGCCACATTAAAATAAATAAAAAGAATAGGTGAAATTCTAATACTGTCATTTTAGACAGCTCAGTATTTCCAAATTTTATAGCTTCTGCCTGTAATCAGTATTAAAAATCATTAATGAGATGTCTTGTTTTCTAAGTCTTTGAAAGGTGACATGCACTGTGATATGAAATGTGTTTTGGCACTTACAGCCCCACCCAGTTTGGACTTGCCACGTTTCAGGTCCTAGGTAGCCAGATGTAGCTATAATGGCTCCCTTATTGGAAAGCACTGCCTGAGCAGTACTTGGAAGATGTCAGGTTAACACATGTGCATTACTGGCAAATCAGTTGTTATTAAACATAATAGCCATGTCTCCCTTAAAGATCATATAGTTTCAATTATCCTCAAATGTCTTTTTTTTTTCTTTTAATGTTTCTTTTTGAGAGAGAGAGAGAGAGAGAGAGAGAGAGAGACCGTGAACAGGGGAGGGGGCAGAGAGAGACTGAGACAGAATCCAAAGCAGGCTCCAGGCTCTGAGCTGTCAGCACAGAGCCCGATGTGGGGCTTGAACTCAGAAATCATGAGATCATAACCCAAGCCGAAGTCTGACACTCAATCAACTGAGCCACCCAGGAGTCCCTCTTTTTTTTTTTTTTTTTTTTAAAGCAAGACACAAAACTGGTAAAACTCTTAAATTTCACACTGCCCTTCTCAATTTTGTTTAGTTCTGTAGTTGTCAGTAGGAATATCTTAGAGGTACTATCACTTGAATGTAGATTGTATCTTCATTGTTATTCAGTTTAATGTTTGAGTTAGTTTATTCAAACATTACCATTCAGCAGGTTTTTATGAAGCACAGAATGTGTGCAGGCACCATGCTAAATGTCAGCTTCCATGATCTCTTTAGTACTCCAGAAACTTCCATGGGCAGTAGTAATATTATCCTCACTTTCTTTTTCTTTCTTTTTTTAAAAAAAATTTTTTTAACGTTTATTTAGTTTGGAGAGACAGAGCTCAAGCCAGGGAAGGGCAGAGAGGTAAGCACAGAATCCGAAGCTGGCTCCAGGCTCTGAGCTGTCAGCACAGAGCCTGACGTGGGGCTCAACACAAGAACCGCAAGATCATGACCTGAGCTGAATGAAGTCGGACACTTAACTGACCGAGCCACCCAGGTGCCCCTATCCCCACTTTCAATATGAGGAAATTAAGATACAGAGTGCCCAGATCACCTGCCTGAGATCACACATCTAGGAAGTGGAAGAGTTGGGATAAGAATTCAAGAAAACTTCTGCACAGCTTTATACCCTTACAGAACTGCTGTGGTGCTGGCTTTTTCCTCAAAGCTCCTTTCTCTCAACACAGCCCAATCGTTTGTATTTGTTCCATTATAATGCTTGGTCAGTACTTGCTATTCCCAATAGATGGTCATATCTCCTGCAGAGGTTTCCTCTGCTGCCCTGAAATGCTAAAAGCAGTGGATTGGTTAGTTGGTTGGTTGGTTTGTTGGAGGTCTGAGAAATTGCAGAAGAGAGAACCTCTGGGGTCACAGGCCACTGTGATCAATATGGATCATGCCCCTTGTATCCTTTCTGCTGACGAATAACCCCTTCCTCAGTATTTCAGTATCGGATTGGAATTCTTGTGGTACTTCCTCCTTCACTTGCCCACTCTGAGTTCAGGGTGGAGGGAGGGGACACAGATGCGGGAGAATAGTGCCTGGTTGTTACACAGCACCCCATACACTGTGTTGTGGGAGAAAGCACGGTCCCCAGATTTCTGAAGGAAGTCAGACACAGAAACGTATTATGCGACTCTGACTCACTGAGCAGAACGGACAAGATAAATGGTGGGAAAATCAAAACCAACTTTCCTATGACCTTCTGTGAAATTCTGCTTTGTGCCCTAAGAAAAATGTTAAAAATGATGGGGTCGGAGTTGGGAGAGCTGCAGCCGAGAGACCGTATTGGAAGGAGAATTTCTAATTTTGAAAAGAAGCCCGCTAACCTCATAGCCACCGCTAATAGCTGTATAAATATTAATAAAGCTTTAAACACCTCCCAAATTAGCTTTATTTTTATATCAAAAGTGCAAGACATGGAAGTGGTAATTTGTGTTAGTCCGGCAGACACAAAATTAATTGAGATAAAAACAAGAAGTAGCAGGCAAACCCTTTGGGTGACAAACTAATGAGTTCTCCTGACTCCGGCGGTTTCTGGTGAAACAACATGACATGAACCAAGTCCCCATTATTGAACTGGGAGGCTGTCCGATGTACCAGTGCTCCGTAACAACCATCAAAGTCGTAAAAGAAACTGAAGTCAGGCTCTGTGGCCTTGTCGCTAACCGTCGTCCTGGGTGAGCAAGCTGCACCTCACAGCCTTGGTTTTACTCTCCTATTATGGCATCAGGTGTGCTGTTTCATGTTGGCCTGAGAGGTGGACAGTCAAGACAGCAGAGTGTGTGGGGCGCCTGGGTGGCTTAGTCGGTTAAGCGTCCGACTTTCGCTTGGGTCATGATCTCGCGGTTCACGGGTTCGAGCCCCGCGTCGGGCTCTGTGCTGACTGCCAGCTCAGAGCCTGGAGCCTGTTTCAGTCTGTGACTCCCTCTCTCTCTGACCCTCCCCTGCTCACGCTGTCTCTCTCTCTCTCTCCTAGAAATAAATAAAACATTTTATAAAAAAATAAAAAATAAATACAGGAGAGTGTGGGCACGACAAACACAGGGAAGCCTGGGGTAAAGAAGTTCATTGGCACCTCCAAGTCTGGTATGTTTCCCAGCACAGTGTAGCAACATGGTGAAAACTGACTGCACCCTCTTCATAGTTTCTAGGAAGTATCAGCCTGTCACCCAACAGACTTGCTGACTTGTCTGTAGCACATAGTCCTTCAAGGCCTCGGTCAGCTGCACATGCCAAGGGCCACATCCTCATGATGCCCTGCCTGGTAGAGACCTTATTACCAGCTGTTGTCATTTAGTTGGTTTTTTCATGCTAATATCCTCTGCCTCACATAGGATGGGTTTCATTTTTGAAGTTATAAAATGATTCTACTGTGAAGGATTAAGAGCTAAGGAAATAAGATTACACAACTGGGAATTAGAAAAGAAGAGAACAGTCAACCTCCTAGAAACTGTGGACTTCTAGAAACCATGACTATACAAGTCCCAGATTTCTCTACCTTTATATCCCTTATGCTGTTTCTTCTCATGGGCTTCCTGGGTAGGAACCTGGTTTTGCTATTATCCCCATTTTTTTTTCTCTCTTTTCTTTTTTTAAGTAAGCCCTACATGCAATATGGGGCTTAAACTCTTGACCCCAAGATCAAGAGTCACAAGTTCTGACTGAGCCAGCCAGGCGCCTCTCTCACCCTCATTTTTTCATCCTGGGCCCAACTTCTATGTTAACTCAGCCTTCTAGCCAGATTTTCTTCTGGCATAGACTCTGATAGAGAGCATACAACCTGATAAAGGGTATCGATTGCTAAGAAAATACATGTTCATCATTACCAAAGGTCCAAAATGTAGGCATAGTCAGTGTTCTTTTCATGAATTGAAATATGTTTCTTTGTACAAAGTCTGAGCTTGGAAAAGTTTTTTAGCTACTTCCAATATTTGGTTAGAAGTAGAATATGAAATACAAGCATTAATTTTCCATGAACCTTTTTTCCCACACATGAATAACAACCATCTAATTTAGTAATGCTGAAGGCGCCAAATAACTAACATGGATCTTTTAAAAAATTAACTATACAATGAGACAATAATTCTCAGAAGTATTTGAGACATTACTATAAAGGCGAGTCTCCTTTAATTATCCTACTTTTCCCATGCTACTTCCCACCATCACTCCCTAGAGGTAACTTATTGAGACTATGGCATATATCTTTCTAGAACCTTCTGTGTGTTTTCTCATATTTTACATCTATCCAGATAAATGGAATCTTGTTTTCTGTATCTGTGTTTTTGCTTAAATGCTGCAATACCAGTTTATTGTGATCTTCTAACCAAGTGATCAAGTAAACAACCAATTCACACCAGTGTCTAAATATAGTGTTTAGGTTGTCAATTGGAAATTAAAGTCCCTACACTATGTTGCATGCAAAATGTGACAAATGCCTGAGGACCCAAAAGATCTGTTTGAACTGATCATACAGCATACCTAAGGTTGCTTCCCCTCACAGTAAAGCCGCTATCAGAAGGGAGCACCTGAACAAACAAGGAAGAGTTCTTCTGAGTTTTCTAGATCTATCAGCCTTTAAAGCTGCTCTACTGTCATTTCTTAGGAAGTAGCCATGTTAGGTCACTTGGCCAACTTAATAATCCCTGTGTGTCTGTTAGACTGAGACAATGGTGATATTTATACAACTGAAAAAAAAAAAAAGCCACTAAGATATAGATTAAGGAAGATTAGAGGGATCGTTTGAGTGGCTAGGAGATGACAGAGTTCTATCAAGCTATTTCTTGAGAACTTCTTGGACTGGGTTTAAAGAGGAGTGCGTTGTGATGGTGTAAACGAATGTGTTATTAAAATTATTTTTTCAAATGTATGTAGAACACAGTCATATCTCAGCAGTACCACTGCTACCACCAGCATTTCTCACATGCAGCAGTAATGGTCTCTGACCTTTGTCCTGATCTCCCCTACCCCTCACCCTACCTTCTCATCCTACACTCATTTTTTTCCAGTAACCTGAGGGAGCTTTCAAAGATGTATGTCATATGATAACTCCAAAACTATCCATGACTCTTCATGGTAAAAGTAGAAGCACTGTATGATGTGGATTGTCCCACTTCCCTGGCTTCATCTTCTAGCATTTGCCCTTTAGCTCCATTAAGTCCAGCCACACTATCCTTTTCCAGGTTCAAGAACCTGACAAGTAGAATCCCATCTCAGAGCTTTTATACCTTGCATTCTTTCTGCCCAGATATACCCATGGCTCATTTCCCCACTTCCTCAAGGAACTTTCTCAGCTGTCACCTTATTAAAGAGGCCTCTTCTGATGCCCCTTCCCTCAACCACTCTTCTTTACTAGTGTTTTTTTTTTTCTCCATAGCGCTTTCTCACGTATTACATATTCATTTGTGGTTTTTTTCTTATCTCCTCTCATGAGAATATAAGCTCCTCAAGAGAAGGGTATCCATTTTTTTGGGGGGGGGAGGGGGGGAGGGTGGCCTGCATCAGCCAGAATGATGCCTGGTATAAAGTAAGATTCAATGAATACTTGTTTAATTAATAATCTGTATAAGCCAGCCAAGCTAAAAATTGAGAGGGGAAAAAAGAGGTGTGAGGATCTTTTCTGAAAATCAGTCTTGTATAGGACTAAGGGAGCCAGTAAATAAGAGGAGAGAGGTAAAATGCCACTGCACTGTGTATTCTTTACAGTTTCCTGACATCTTCATATATTATCCAATTATAGGGATTTAGAGACTGTGCTTTAGATGGTGACCTACAACTTCTGTCTGTCGGGGCCATTATAATTTAAGTATGCTACTATTTCATTAAGCATGAGGGTTAAGCCACTGTTTAGTAAATAACCAAACACTCCATAAGGAGAAGAACATGATGGGAATAGAATGTTCTTTTTAAACAGTGGTATAGTTCTGTGTTAACACCTGATTCCTTACCTTGAAGTTTGTTGCCATCCTTACAGTGTTCATTTTTGAAGGAAAACTGTTTGATAGTCTTTTAGAGGCTTCAGAGAGAACAGTTGTTTCTTTAGGATCTGCTCCAGGAATATCAGAAAATAGTAGGAAGTTTGAAGAGAAGCCAATTAGAAGAGAGGGCAAGATGAGCAGTAATTTTTAGTTTCATAAACAAAGATCCTACATTATTTTACCCAGTGATTTTTACAAGGTACTGTTCCTACTTCAGGCTGACTATAAATCACTTTTCCTAAAATTTAACTTCCCTTTTAAAATGATTTCTATCTTCTTTGTGAAACTTAATATTTCTTCTTTCCAGAACTTTCTGCCAGTCCATTAATTCAGTTGTTGTGCTCATCACCACCATACTCATCAAGAGCCTAGATCAGCATTTTCTCATTTAATTCTCAAAATTCTTTGTAGGCTAGATATTTATTGTCCTCTTATACTCAGAGGAAATCGATGTTTAGAACATTTAGTAATTTGCCCAAGGACATTTAACTAGTAAGGAGCAGAGCCAGGAATCAACATAGGGTGTGTGCTATATTGCACACTGTGGGATCTCTCCATCACACCAGACTCCTTCCTCAAGAGGCCAAGTGGCCTCTGGAAATCTCCCCTAATCTCCATTTGTCAGTTTCATCATTTGTAAAATGAGGGATTTGAACCAGATGTTCTTTAAGGTCCGTCTCCCTTCCCTCACAGCTCTGTTCATGGCTATTATTTTCGGTAATGGCTACCACTATTGAGTTAAATTCTTTACAAACATAACTTACTAAAAGTCAATAACCGAATGAGTACGTATCCTCATCAAGTTTCAGGTGGGATTTGGAGTGGTTAAGCGACTTGCCCAAGGCCACTAAGTTTTCACATGCCGAAATCCTATGTCAACCCAGGTTTGGGATCATAACACTGCATTACTTTCTACTGTTTCTACACTACTACCTAGTCATTTTGTGTAATAAGTGTAAATTGGACACATAGGAGAAGAATCTTCACTGATTCAACAAATATTTGTTGAGAAGTTATTGTTGGCCAAACTCTGTGGGTCTTAGGAACCCAAACATGAACAAAGTTCTATCCCTGTGCCTAGGAGTTCAGTAGTGCACACGGAAGGGAAGGTACACAGGGCTTATTATAAAACAATGTGAAAAGTACAGTAATAGTGCTTAACCGGAGGGCCATGGGAATTGGGGAACCGATCAGAGACATGGGCACAGAGAGGTGTGTAAGTAGGAACCTGACAAGCAGAGAGCAGTACAGTGCCTCTAATGAGAAAAGAAACTGGATGTATACAAGCAAGTGTGTATATCCATACAACAGAATAGTAGTTGGCAACAAAAAGAAATGAAATGCTTGTATATCCTACAACATAGATAAAAATTGAAAGCATGCCAAGAGAAGGAAGGTTACAAAGGCCACATATCCTATGATACCATTTAAATGGAAGGTCCAGAACAGGAAAATCCAGAGAGAAAAATAAGTTGGTGGTTGGGTGGAGGTGGAAGGAAACATGTGGGATTTCTCATAGTGTGATAAAAGGTACTCTAAAACTGATTATGGCAATGATTGCACATGTCTGTTGAGTATACTGAAGGCTATTGAATTGCATACTTTAAATGGGTAAATTCTGTGGTATGTGAATTATATCTCAAAACGGCTTTTATTTAAAAAAAAAAAGGGCAAGTGAGTGTTGGAGAGTGTGGGATGCTTAGGTAACTGAGAAGTTTGATGCAATTGGAATATAGGTTTCTAGGAAGTGAGATAGGTGTAGATTGTAGCCCTTGGGCAAGGACCTCATACATCAGACAAAAACCTTGACATGTTTTCATCCCACATTATTGTAAAGTTCACCCACGTGGTGGTATATAGTTCATATATTTCACTTTTGTATAATACTTCACAGTGTAATTGTGTAAATGTATCATGATTTACTTACTCATGCATCTGCCCTAGGACGTTTGTTTTGTTTCTAGATTTTGCTCTTATAAACAATACTGCGATAAACTTTCTTATAATCCAGTGTTAAGTCTCAGAAGACAGTGTCAAGTACAGTGCTGTTTTTATAAAGCTCAAAAACGAGCAAAACTTTCAAAGGTACACCAGCACCCTTGTATGATAAGACTATCACAAAACAAGGAAAGAAGTAATAATCACAAAATTTAGCATCATGACCTCTTTAAAGGCAACAGGGGTAACAGGTGAGCAGGGCGAGAAGGGAGAAAAGAAGGAGAGGATGTATGCAAGTTTACAGACAATATTCTAGTTCTTTTTGTTGTTAAGGTTTTATTTTTACGTAATCTCTACACTCAACATGGGACTTGAACTCATGACCTGGAGATGAAGATTCACATGCTCCACCAACTAAGCCATCCAGGTGCCCTAAAAATATTCTAGTTCTTGATTGGGTGATACATTCATGGGTACTTTATAGATACAGAAGTATTTATTGAAATCAACTTTGCATTTTAAAATGATTTTAGATTCACAAAATTATTGCAAAGATATTACAGAAAGTTCTGTATCTCCCATATCTGGTTTCTCTTATCATCTTACCTTAGCATGGTACCCTTGTCACAATGAATAACTGATAATGATGCATTGATGTTAAGTAAAATTCGTAGTTTATTCAGACAGATTTCGTGTGTGTGTGCATGTGTGTGTGTGTGTGTGTTTTACACCTAATAGCTTTTTCTGTTCCTGTAGCTCATTCAAGATACCACAGTACATTTAGTTATCATGTCTCCTTACGCTCTTTCAGCTGTGAATGTTTCTCAGAATTCCCTGGGTATGTTGTTTGGGTTTTTTACTTCTTTTTGATGACCTTGACAGTTTTGATGCTGGCCAGGTATTTTATAGAATGTCCTTCAAAAGGAATTCATCTGATGTTTTTATCTCATGATTAGACTTAGCAGAAACGTAACAGTGGTAAAAATGCCACATCGCATCATATCAAGAGTATATCCCATCAACGCATCTTATCCCTGTTGGCATTAACTTTGACTGCCTGCCTGAGGTAGTGTCTGTCAGTTTCTCCACTGTAGTTACTTTTTTCCCTTTTCCTACTGTCCTCTTCGGAAGAAGTCAGTGTGCTGACTGAATAAGGAGCCACGCTGAAAGAATAAGGAGTTATACTCTACCGCTCTAAGAATGGGGTATCCACATAAACTGCATGAAATTCTTCTGCATGGGAGATTTGTCTCTTCTCCCCCATTTTTTAATCTATCCAATTATATCAGTATGGACTCAGATATTTGATACTTTAGGTTACAATCTAACAGTTTTACTCGTGTCACTTCAGCTGTTCCTGTTTTTAGTTGGCAGGATGTCCCTTTGACATACCCTTGTCATTGGCAAGTTTGGGAGGCTTTTTTTTGGGGGGAGGGATTGTATTTTAGGGCTTTCTTTGGCAATTCCTAAATGTCTGGCACTCCAAAGTGCTCCTTGTACAATTCTGTCCCCGCACTGGACTCAGCCATTTCTCTAAGGAGCCCTGTCTGGTTCCTTTTATTGGAGAGCAGACACCAAGATCTGGATTTGGTGTGTCTGTTGCTAGTGGAGCATTGTTGCTTCTAGGCTCTCTCAGTTGACAGAGGCAAGAAAATATGCATGTATGTACTAACCAATGTAAATACATATACCTGTAAATATTTTTATGTATAACCTTCCGTATCTCTATTAAGCTAAATATGAATTCATACCGAATCAGCTCTAATTCGTTTCTAGATGAAGCATTTTAGCCTTTTACCCTTATATATAACCTTCAGCTCCAGTGAGAGACCTGGTCCTCACCATCCATATATTTAATTGTTCAACTTCAGTATACATGTATAATGGTTTCACAATTATTCATGTATTCCCCTGTAAGAAACAACATTTTTAGGGGCACCTGGGTGGCTCAGTCAGTTAAGCATCCGGCTGTGGCTCAGGTCATGATCTCACAGTTCGTGGGTTTAAGCCCCATGTCAGGCTCTGTGCTGACAGCTGGCTCAGAGCCTGGAGCCTGCTTCAGATTCTGTATCATCCTCTCTCTCTGACCCTCCCCTGCTCACACTGTGTCTGTCTCTCAGAAATAAATAAAAAACATTAAAAAAAAAAAAGAAGAAACATTTTTAACGAGAAGGTAGTTCCTGTGTACAGTTCCTTTTGATTTTAGTCTTCCACACTACTTATTTCCAAAATTACTTAGGTCTGCACATTAGGCCTTTATACCCTTTAGTGAGGTTGCTCCATACATTAGTAATACATTCAGATTCTTTTGTCACTTTCTGCATTCCATCCTAGGATCCCTCAACCTAATGGTTGATTTTTTTTTTTTAATTTGCATGCATTAGAATTTACTCTGTCCTGTAAAGTTCTCTGGATTTTGACCATGCTTAATGTCTTAGAGCTACCTTTACAATAACCTACAGAATAATCTCACCTCCGCAAAAAATCTTCCATGTTCTACTTGACTCTCCCACTCTGAAACAGGCTATCACTGATCTTTACTGCCTCTGTATTTTTGCTTTTTTCCAAAACATCACATAGTTGGAATCATATAATATGTGACTTTTTCAGACTGGCTTTTTTATTTTTTACATAGTAATATGCATTTAAGATTGACCTATGTCTTTTCATGGTTTGATAGCTCTTTTTACATTGAATAATATTCCATTGTATAGCTGTACCCATTTATTAGTTTACCTATTGAAGGGCATGTTGGTTGTTTCCAGTTTTTACAATTATGCATAAGTTGCTGTAAACATTTGTTTGCAAACTGTAGTAGGAACTTAAGTTTTCACATCATTTGAGTACCTAGAAGCATGATTGCTGGGTCATATGTTAAGACTATAGTTAGTTCTGTAAGGAAGTGCCAAAGTGTCTTACAAAGTGGTTGTGCCATTTTGCGTTCTTACAATCAATGAATGAGAATTGCTGTTGCTTTGCATCCTTACCAGGAATTGGTGGTATTAGTGGTTTGGACTTTAGCCATTTTAATAAGTATGCAGTGATAGCTCCTTGTTTTCTTTTGCATTTCCTAATGTCTGTGATATTGAACATCTTTTCTTAAGTTTATTTTCCTATTTGGTTAGGTGTCCATTCAGATCTTCTGCCCACTATTGCTTATCTTCCTCCCTCCCTCCCTCTCTCCCTCTGTAATTCATAGATGTTGCGTGTATTCTTTTGTTTATATCAAAGAATACAGTAAAACATTAAAGCAAGGGAGCAGAAAAAAACTTTGAGCCTAATGCTATAGGTCTAAGAGCAAATTAGGTTATGGGGCGCCTGGGTGGCTTAGTCGGTTAAGCGTCCGACTTTCGCTTAGGTCATGATCTCGCGGTTCGTGGGTTCCAGCCCCACGTTGGGCTCTGTGCTGACTGCCAGCTCGGAGCCTGGAGCCTGTTTCAGCTGTGACTCCCTCTCTCTCTGACCCTCCCCTGCTCACGCTGTCTCTCTCTCTCTCCTAGAAATAAATAAAACATTTAAAAAAAAAAAAAGAACAAATTAGGTTAAGAATTCCGGCTTTAAAAAAAATTCAGACTTGACTTCAAGCTCTAGCTTTGCTATTTACTAGTCTTATGATTTTGGGAAAGTTATATAATTGCTCAGTCTTGGGTTCTTCATATTTAAAATGAGATTGTTAATATCTCTTGGGTCTGTTTTCATGAGAATTTAATTAAAACAACAGGGTTAGGTAGACTTCAAGCGAGTGCTAGAGACTTTACCCATGTACCACACTGGATATAAGACATAGTGATTTCCCGTACCCTCAACAAAGAGAGTGAACTCTTCATCAAACAAACATTAAATGCCTCTTCTGTGCCAGGAGCTGTTGTCTGTATGTGGAATATATCTGTGAGCCTCAGTGTGGTGGGACTTACAGTAGTCTTTTAAACCGGACTGTAAGATTTACTCATAATTTAGAAAATGAACTGAGAGGGAGAAAAACAGAAGTCAAGAATTAAATTAGTAGACTCTTTTAAAGATTCAGGCAAGAGATTATAAGAACCTAAAAGCTAGAACCTGGGCATGAGGAGGAGGGACCAGCTGAGAGAGGTATCTCAGAAACAGAATCTGGTAGACATGGAGATTATTAGCTTATTATGGGTAAGACAGAAAGTGGTGTTAAAGATGACTGCCTTTTTCTGAATGGGTGATTTTAGAACACTGGTTTATAAAGGAGCAAAGTCACTTAGAATGTTTTGACAGTCAACACAGCTTTATACATACGGTCCCTAGCCAAATTTTCTTCTGTAAAAACTTTTTAATTCAGAAGTGCTGATGCCCTAGCAGAAACATCTGAAGAGAAAACTTAAACCCTCAAGTCAAGAGGGAAACCTTCAAGATGAATTTCCTGTATTCATAGCCACCAAAAATGTTCTGTATTGGTTCTAATAATTGTGTTGCTGAGCATTTTCAGAGACGGCACAGTACTCTTGCTTGTCTGACAAAGTTGGAAGGTAGGTTTTTGTTCAGCAGCAAAGAGAACTGCACAATTTCATCTCCAATTCTAAGCTAAACAGAGCTGAGAGATAATTCCCCTGTGTGTTTATAAGGAAGAGTTAAATCCCTCCCAGTGTAATATAGCACCAGATCGAAGTAAACAGACTCTGATTTCAGTGCTAGACACAGCCTTAAGGCAGAAGAAATTACACTGTCATGCAGAGGATATGTAGCTGCTGCTGTTTTGGTGCCTGAGTTCTTTGCTGTCACATAGTTGAAGGCAATCCAGATGAGGAAGAGTGTTAACCGACAAAAGTAGAAAAGTCCCCGCACATGGCTTCGAGGGATGTAGGGGGAAGAGTAACGATAGAACAGTGCCGTCTGAACACACCAAAAAGGGGTCCGTTCCAGAAGTCGCTGGCTTCAACTTGTCTCTTCATTCTTACTGGAAGCAAGTGTTCACAAGGACAAAATTCAAGCTACAGTTTAAAAACTGTATTTCATCAGTTTATCTGCCATTTTAGAATCTAAAAATTACTATTGCTTCTTTAATCAAATTAGCATCCAGTTGCTTACAAAATAAGCTTAGGAAAAAATGGAACAGCCACTTTCTTGAGATTCTCAAGATCTGTATTATTTAAGAAAAAGTATAGTATTTGCCTCTGTATGTCTTTATCTTTAGATGTATGTGTAGATGTAGGCAGTTACCCTTAGGAAATCAAAGGACTATTCTGAGCAGACTTGATATATAAGTTCCGCCACTCAAAATGGAAGGTTAAAAAAAAGATAAGGATACAAAATGATTCTGTCTCCCCAGCAAGATGGGGGTTCTGCCAGTTGCTGAGTATGTCTATTCCAGTTATGTCTTTTCTAGAAATGGAAAAAGAACTTCAGGTTGGGCTTGGAGGCACACTGTGCCCTCTGCAAGACAGACCTGAGCTAAAATTCCATTCATTGCCTCTACTCTGATTACTAAGCCACCACGATCGTTTTGGCCTCTTAGAATTCATGTTAGTTCAGAGCCACAGTCCAGTAATCTCTGAAAGGTCTCATATTTCCTTTTCCACATTGCACAATCACCCTGATAAAAGGCCAGTTGTCCCTTTGGGGAAGACTGGGGGTGGAGGTGGGGGAACAAGAACTTAAATATGACGTAGTATAGAATTTTGACTGAAAGGTGATTATAAAAGTACATTATAAAAACATGGGAAACAAAGCAAATCATCTTTTCCAAAGTAATAACTTAAAATAAGACGTGAACCAATAGAGAAAGATGTGCGATAAATCTGGAAATCACCTTAGTATTAGAAGGTAAGCAATGCTTCTATGACTTTAACCCATCTGCAAATAAAAATGCAAACTCAGTTACGTAATACTGAATTAACTCGAGATAACATTAAATGCAGGATCCATGCAGTGTCTATAGTCTTCAGTCATGGAAGACTTTATCCTGGTGATTTAGTCTGCCTTGAGTGATTACTGGTTGTAATAAATGTCTTTCCAGCAGCTCGTCCTCGATATTTTCTGAGAACAGCATCCCATATCCTTTTGGGGCACTTCTCCCTCCACAACATTTTAAGACTCTGCTTTACGGTCAGTTTCAGTACTCTACCTCCTGGCCACAAAGATGACCAATCCGAATCATTTCCTGAGATTTTATTCAAAGATATTAAGGGTCTCGTCCTTCTTTGTGATGGCTAAGCTGCTGGCTCCCTTCTCCCCACCCACCCACCTGGATGGAGGGAAACATGCAGTAGGAGAGAATGAGGTCAGCACTCAAGAGAGAAACATGACTAAGATATTGATTAATTTCGCCATGCTAGTATTAGTCTAGCGCCATTGATCTCTTTCACGGTTATGGGAACTAATCAATCTCCCTCAAATTGCTGAATGTTTCAGTGGAACTGCTGACCAGTTCTGCTTAATGCAGTCCCTCAACACCAGCTGGCTACGCTTTGCTTCCTGGGATACTAAATTGTTCAGCGTGCCCCCACCGGCAAGAGCACAGAATGCTAGTCGAGAGTCTGAGGCGATGGTGCCTCTACTAAAGAGCGGGTCTCATCACCTCTAAATCTCCTAATTTAAATACCTAGTTCTCTGGGTTATTGAGACACTAAAACATGATAATATAAATACTAGAAATGTGAAGCACTATAATGGACCGGGGACACAGTAGCCGTCACTGAGAACATCCAGCCTCCAGCGTGTGGTTAACCACCCAGGCCCTTGCACAGGCAGGTGGCCTGCTGTGCCATCCTCACTGTCCACTACTCTCCTGTCTAAACTGCTGTATGCAGACTAGCTTACTTGTCATTCCCCAGTAAGCCGTGTATTTCCCCCGTATTTGGCTTGCTTCCCGCCCTTTATCCATCTACCTAAACTTAGCCCATTCTTTAAAAATCACTAAAATCAACCCCATCTCTTCTATGACTTTTTTGACTAACTGGTCTAAAGTGATCACTTCTGTCTCCAAATCCTGTGAACACTACTGCCTGTATCTTTAATGTGGTAATTAGCCCTTTAATGTCTAGGTCTTTTCTGTTTTTCATTCAAGCTGTTATATATTTCACATTATTTTTTATTATCAAATTCTTTTATCTGATTTTTAATCTAATTGTATGTTTCGTGTGGGCAAGCACACTTCTTTTCTTTTTTTGGTCTGTAGGGGGGCTTACTACCTAACGGTTACACAATGAGAATATTGGAGTTAGTCATTCTTTATCGGTCTGTTTATTCTGTCTCCATGGAAACCATGAACTATGTGAAAATGTAGATATTTTGAACTGTTCTCTTTATGACACATATAATCTTACTCTGATAGGCACCCTTGCATGAGGAAAGGAGTCAGTCCCACTTTATGCAGGAAATATCAATCAAGTAGGATGGAAAGAACTATAGAAATTGCTTGGACCTAGAAAGGTGATTTTTGTTCTGATTTTAACATTTGCTTCAGGTGAGTTGGCCTTTCATATCCCAGTGAGCAGTTACACAGGGAAATAATGACTCAGTCTCTTCCTGACTGAGAAGCTGATGCAGAACATTTCTGAACCTACAATCTTGGCAGGTTTCACTCCGCTCCCATACTACTTCCGTGACAGAAAGACTAGCCAAAATAGGAATAATGACCAAGTTATGGTGGGTGTTTTTCTCCTTGGCCTCTAACCTATTTACTCTAAGGTGAATAATCTGCATTTTATGTGTAACAAAATTGCCATCATACATTGCCTTCAACAGTCTGTAGCTGATAGAATGTGCGAATCACAATTTAATACCTGTCATAAATGAATGTGACACAGAACCGGAAACTTCAGAAGAATTTTGGAGTTTGGTTTAACAAGTTCAGATAAAGGTTATGTAGAGGGAACCACAGCCTTCTTCCTAGCAAGCCTTTCAAGCAATTTGCTTTGTTAGGCAACTGTGGTTAATAAGGGTCTGCTTCCTGTTCTGTGTCCAGGGAACTACTTTGTAAGTCCAGTGTTGGGGGTAGAACTACCACAGTTGGTGCGAGCAAGCTGTAGTGGACCAGGTTCGACTGTTTCCCAGCAATTACGTTTCCAGGAATATGATGTAACTTGTGGTATAGCCAAATCCTTGAGCTAACAAGTAGTGATATTAGTGGGGTTACTGCAGTCATTCTGAATTATTGAGGAAGCTTCTAAAATGTGTTCTTAGTCTGAAATTTGGCTTACCGAAATCTTGGCCAGAGAGGTGCATTTTAAAACAAACAAAACCGAAAAGGAAATTTTAAATCCAAAATTGCCTTAAATGTGTTAGAACTAATTTAAAATAAAGTTATATCAAACTAAAAGGAATAGAAATTTGAAATTGTCAGATGTTGTATTATGTGATATCAGCTAACGTTGGTGTAGATTATAAGAACTTAAAGATTTTGCAACCAATGTCCAGACCAGCATTTTAAGACATCACCATAGTGTTATTTAAAATAGCCCAAGAAAATGACTTGGGCCCATTGTATTTTACAAGTACAGTGTATCAGTAAGGATACTGATTTATTTTCCAGTTGCATCTTTATCTTCTTTTGAATTCAGAATGTAACTTGATCTAAGGCGACTTGTTTCTTTTTTTTTTTTTTTTTTAATATTTTATTTATTTCTAGGAGAGAGAGACAGCGTGAGCAGGGGAGGGTCAGAGAGAGAGGGAGTCACAGACTGAAACAGGCTCCAGGCTCTGGGCTGTCAGTCAGCACAGAGCCGGACGTGGGGCTCGAACCCACGAACCGCGAGATCATGACCTAAGCGAAAGTCGGACGCTTAACTGACTAAGCCACCCAGGCGCCCCATAAGGTGACTTGTTTCTAAATTCAAAGTCAAAGCAACTGGAAATTAGAAATTGCAGATTTGCAGTCTGTCCAAGTTATAAGCATGCAGGAAACTTTTGTGCATTAAAGGCATCTATTATATGCTAAGTAAATTTCACAAACAAATCAGTAAATGAGTTAATGAATAAATAAGTGAAAGAACCAGTCAGGATGCAGCACAGATGACCATGTAGAATTTACTGGCACTGGGAGACCGAATGATTTTAAGGTTTCCATGTTTCAGTCATTGTTTATAAAATTAAAATAACAGATTAACCTTATTTGCAGGGTTGTATGAAATGAAACAACACACACAATATGCCTAATAATGCCTTGCCCGTGGTAATCAGTGTTCCTTTTCTGTATGTGAAAATGTAGCCTTAATTAAAAAAAAAAAATAGGAATCGCTTTGCTATAAGTGGAAAGAGACATTTGGAGAGGCCAGTGTCATTGGCAATTCCTTATTTCCATGATTTCTATCATCCTGTCTATAGAGATAATTTCCTAAAGGAAATTTCCCTCCCCTACATCTCTCCTTGGTCACAAACTCATATTTCATTTTTTAAAAATGTTTTAATGTTTATTTTATTTTTGAGAGCACTGGGGAGAGGCAGAGAGAGAGGGAGACAGAATCTGAAGCAGGCCCCAAGCTCTGACCAGTCAGCACACAGAGCCCGATGGGGAGCTCGAACCCACAAACCACAGATCATGACTGGAGCTGAAGTCAGATGCTTAACTAACTGAGCCACCCAGGTGCCCCAAACACAAACTCTTATTTCCAATGCAAGGATTATGAAAAGTGTTGCTCAAAAACATAGGGACAATAGTACCACAGTTACTTTTACAGACTTCTCTTGAATCTTGAATACAATACTGGTAATGCATAGATTACAGCTTGAAAATCAATGGCTACCATTCACTCAAACCTTTGTTGAGTTTTGACTGTGATAATAGCAGGAGTGATAAAGATAAATAAGGCATACCCCTGGCCTTGGGAAACTAATTGCATATGGGTCAGGCTTGTCCAATACTAACAATTATGCAAGATATAAAGTGCTAGAAGAGAGGCATGGATTAGAATGGGAGCCGAGAGAGAGCAAATACAGCCTTGGTAATTAAAGAAACCTTCATAGAAAAAGGTTGCAGTTGTCTGACACCCCTGAAAGATGAAGTGGCATTTGGCAGGAGGGGGATGGGGATGTTGAGGGTGGGTGTCTAAGGAGGGAAAGCATGGAAGTCCTAGAAAGAGTGCTGTTACACCTAAGCATGACGGGGTGTTTATCCGGAGCAGTAGTTGTTTAAAGCTACACCATTTTTTTTTTTTTAATTTTTAAGTTTATTTCTGAGAGAGAGGGAGACAGTGTGAGCAGGGGAGGGTCAGAGAGAGAGGGAGACACAGAATCCGAAACAGTCCCCAGGCTCTGAGCTAGCTGTCAGCACAGAGCCCGACGCGGGACTCGAACCCACGAACCATGAGTTCATGACCTGAGCCAAAGTCGGACGCTCAACCGACTGCACCACCCAGGCGCCCCTAAAGCTACACCATTTTAAACTGAAACCTTCTATAGAATTCCACATGGAAAAAAAAGATCAAAACAAAGATGCCTTTCTGAAACAGGGAGAGAGAGCTGATATCACAGCTACAGGCTCTGTGACCTCCCATGGTAACACAGGGGGCATTCTCAGGGAAGGAAGAAAAGAGTGGTTAGGAGGCCGTGTAGACCGGAGTTGGGGGCCAGAATATGTCACTTTAGACAGATTGGGCTTCTTAAGTCCTCTGAGGGCTTAGGAGTCACCAAACATTTTTAAGAAAGCAAATATCAACTCCATTAGAAAGAGACTCCTAGGCCTTCTGTAAAGTGGATCGGAGTAGAGACCTAATCAGGTATTCCAAGAGTCTAGATGTTAAAGGAAGTGCAGGAACTAATTTGCCTAGATCTGAGATCTGGTGTTGGCTCCTTCTCTACCAAATTGCCTGACCTTTAAATGACAGAATCTTGGATTCAAAAGGAAATTTCCATGTGTAGGGAGTCAACTACCTTCCTACTTTGGATATCCCTTTAACAACGCAGCTGATAAATGATCAGACTAGTATATGGCCTAGAACATGTACATGACATGAAGCACACTATATTAGGAAGAATCCCATTCTTTTTTGGTAGCCCTAATGGCATTTAAAAACCTAAAAATTAACATTTTAATCTTCACCTAGAGCAGATCTTCTGTTTGGGATTTTACTAGATGCGCTCTGGATATGTATACATAGCCCTCAGGTTTTTCCTCTGCCTTTTCTGAGGAAATCCTTCCAGAGTTGTGGGACATAAGTTTCAGGCTGGTCACTTTCTGGTTTGCCCTCCCTAGATGCTCTCTGTGAAAAAGTAGAATCCAGAGATAAAAATGAATTCTTCAGACGAATGGGGCTGTTCCTCCTCCTGATTTGGAAGTACTGCTTCCTAAAAAAGCATATGATTGCAATAATATTTTAATAGCCAGGTCATTCTTACAGCCTCTTTGTCAACTCAGTAGCCTTCAGCGAGTCTGTTAGCCCATCCTGTCCGGGGGCCCTCCAGCCTGACAGTGGGGTCACACCTGCCTCCTGTTCATGGTAATTATGGATAATACGATGTTAAATTAAATTTACAGGCAGTGTTGTACTTGAAATTCAAGGTGACCTAGTTGTTGTGCAGATGTAGTTTTAAGAAAGACAAAAGGACCATTGACAAGAAAGTAATCGGTATCAAAAGCATATTACACAGCCTCTGAAAAAAAAAAAAAAGACACGTTTCCTAGGATTTTGCATTCTGTGACCCTTACTACTTGTGTTTTAGCAATAAAACATTTAGCCTGACTACTCTATAAATAGATTTTCAATTTATATTGCCAGATAATACACAATTTGGTGAGAGTGAAGATGCCTTTCCTGAGAGGCTAAGTTAATTGGTTTATATATTATTGTCTTGTATGTGTCTCAGTTTTTCCCTTGGCTTCCAAGCCTTTGAGGCGAATGTTACTTTCTCCAACAGAATATTCTCTTGGCTGACTTCAGCAAAGGAGTGACCAAGTCTGCTCTACATTCATTGGCAGTGATGTTGCAGTAATCGGAATAAAATAAGGTCTTTGGGAGAATCTGGCTCAGACAATAGGAGTCACAAAGTAAAAACAAGCAGATCCTTACTGTTAGCCCTCTTTCTACATGCTTGGAGCTGAACACTGTTTGACAATCACATGCCAGTGCATTTTATGAAACTGAGCAATTTCCCTGCCTGCTTTAGGTAAGACCCCCGCCCCCCTTTGTATTATATCAGTGACCTCCAAAAGCTTTTAGAAGCTACTTGGCATCCTTCACAGGTAGTCTAAAGCAGTCACTGAACTTCGTAACAACATTGAAGCTCTTGGCTGTGGTGGTAAACTGTGTTTGGCTCTGGGGATTTACAAAAAAACATTACAGATGTAGTCATCAGCTCTTCTGTGATCAGTCTTGTTGAAATTCTGCTCCTTGTGTCCTGATCATACATTATGCAAATAATGGACATAGAATCCAAGTTATTGGCTGCACTTTTTTTTAAAACATTAAGAAAAATGGGACTCTCTAACAAAAACTATGGGCACTCTCTGAAAATTATAATTGTATTTTCAAGATCCTGTTGTTTCCCTATGTCGACAGACCTGATATTTGATATTCCCCTCTCACTGGGACTTTAGGTGTGTTTCATTTGTTCAAATATGGACTTTTTTTTAGAGGGGAAGAAAGAGTATTACTACTGTACCCTCGGCCACTTCTACAACATGATTAGTATCTGCAGAATGATGCCATTAGCCCCCCACCCCCCAGACCTATCTAAATAAGATTTTTATGCAGGATGAAATTTACAGGTAAGAAATATTGAAAAAGAAATGAAAATTTTGGCAAAACTTTCTGTGAATCAGAGGAAAATAAAGAGGGTAAAAGCTGATGTTTTGTTAGTGACTTAAATGTCTACTTTGAATAACCTGCATTTCTTGTTTGAAGTGGGAATAAATGGGTTACAATTTCAACCATATTATCTTATAATTTTGCATGTGTAAAATGTAAAATTTGTGCTCTCCCATTGTGGAGAGTACCTTTGTGAATAGTGAAATGCAAAGGTTAGAAAGTGGAATTACTTTCCAAATAAATTCCTATTCATTCCTACTATACTTACTAATTTATTTACCTCTTAAAGAACTTTATGGTTCTCCTAAAGCAATCATATATCCTTTTTTAAAAGCCCATCATTTCATATTGTGTTTAGTAGACACCTCATATATAAGATGTGAGCAATAGACATATTCCACATAGAAGGATGAACAACTTGTCCTATGAGATGCATATAAGCCCATCTATACTTTTTTGTGGTTCTCTACTGAGGTTTTCGTTTTTGTTCCTTTGCTCTTCTCAGTCGAGTTTTTATCTCATCTTCCAGGTACTGTATTTCTTCCCTGCTCAAAACTGTGAACCCCCAGAGACTAGGTCTGTCTTACTATCCCCATCATATACCACGGAGTACAGTTGAGTGTACTTGGGAAAGTAGGCAAATGCATGGGTGGGTAGTAGAAGAACCAGTGGGTGAGTAGATGGGTAGGTGAACATGTGGATGGATGGGTAGTCCAGTGGCACCTCTTCCCTACCAACATAATTGCTGGAATCCTAGACACCTAATGGTTGGTCTGTAATCCCTGTCAATCTTGAAGTTTCAGGGTGGTCTCAAAGAACTTTATTGCCTCTTAGAGTATGCTTTGAAACTACAAGGCTTGGAGGAAGAATCTGGAGTATCTTAAAAGGAATTATAAAAGACTAAGGCCAGCTCTGTTAATTTTGCATCAATAGAAAGTCTTTGATTTTTCCCAAATGAAGTTATAATTTAGAAATGGGGTGTGACTTTATGACAGTGGTAATGATTTCTGCAGAGACAGCAGATGTCCCTGTGGCTATGATTTATATGATTGTTTTTTTATAAACAAGACCAATCTATTTTGTTTAACAAAGACGCTAATTATAAATATTAGCTTAGCACTAATTTGGCATGTAAATTCATGGAGTGAGACAAAAAAATGGAAGTCTTGTTTATGTAATTTGAATTTTGGTTTACTCCACAGTTTAATAATTTTGTTGCCTGTGAGTATTTTGTTTGTTTTCAATGACTTTATATTGGTTTTTACATGAATTTTGATGGACTCTCAGTGGGCTTGGTAGTAACTTCTGTTAAGAATGTTACGTACAATTTGCCAGTTTGTTACGATAATCAAGTAAACTTTAGTTCAACTTGGGACATTTGAGTTGTCAATTTGGAAATCCTTTGCCAAGCCATCACAGGAGTGTTGGCAAACATCCACTTTAAAATAAATTTCCTTGTATTTTGTCTAGACTACTAAGTACTAACTACATCTGCTTTGCAGAGAATCAGATTAAGCCAGGAGAGTCTTATGTCTTCATTATGCCATTATTTGCAGTACATAGCGTTCGGATAAAATATAATTTTTCTGCTATCTCTAAGCAAGTTATAAACAAACAGAACTTTTTAAGAATGATAGCAATTTCATTACCTTCACATGAGAGCCTCTCCTATCCTCTCATCAAAATATCCATTGCTATAGTCAGCCATAAATGGCTGGGTATTAATTACATACATATTACGTATTGAATTGGCTACTAAATTATTGAATTTCTAAATATTGATTAAACATATGTACATATAGTACATAATTTAACCCCTTGATGAAAGGTGTATAATATTTATAATGTATGAAAGGCCTCAAATAAAAATGTTTGCATTGCTGCCAAAAAGTAATGGGGATAAATGAGAGGTTTATTTTTGTTTGTTAGCATAGTACAATATTCCCTTGAATTGAAAATATATCGAAGACTATAACAACTCTGATGATATGGAGGTAAATATAAGTGAAGTGTTTTAAGTGACTCATCCATTTGAAAGTATACTTTAGCTTCTTATGTTAAATGCCATTATCGTCCTTAACTTCACAGGGGCTGCCAAGATTCCTGGGTCAAGTTGTGCTAAAATCTTTTAAATATCTTCTAGAGTGTATACAGTTCTTTACTTGCCAGGTAGGAACCTAATGAAAAGCACAGTGAAGGCATTAGACATCACATAGATTATTTCCAGGTATTGCCTTCTTAGTTCAAAGGTTAGTTTTTGATGTCCCAAGAGAGAGAGCAACTTAATCTATGTGGATTTTTAAAATGGATTATTACTCTCTACATTTTGTTTACAGAAGTATTTACTAAATTTCTCTCCCTGGTCATCATTCTTCATAAAATATTAGATAAACTTTTTATTTGGAAAGATAATTCCAAGTTCAGTGTATTTTAAATAGAAAAATAAAGAGGAGAAAGGATAAGGATAAAATATTTCCTTCAGGGGTGCCTGGGTGGCTCAGTCAGTTAAGCGTCAGACTTCAGCTCAGGTCATGATCTCATGGTTCATGGGTTCGAGCCCCGTGTCGGGCTCTGTGCTGACAGCCAGCTCAGAGCCTGGAGTCTATTTCAGATTCTGTGTCTCCCTCTCTCTCTGACCCTCCCCTGCTCACGCTGTCTCCCTCTCTCTCTCTCTCAGAAATAAATAAAACATTTAAAAAAATTTTTTTAATATTTCCTTAAAACTGAATAAGTGTGTATTTTAAAAATAATTTTATGGGGCACCTGGGTGGCTCAGTCGGTTAAGCGTCCGACTCTTGGATTTTAGCTCAGGTCATTCATGATCTCATAGTTCATACGTTCGAACCTCACGTTGGGCTCTGTGCTGGCAGGGTAGAGCCTGCTTGGGATTATCTCTCTCCCTCTCTGTGCCCCTCCCCAGCTCACTCTTTCTCTCTCTTTCAAAGTAAATAAACAGATTTTAAAAAGTTAAAAATGATTTTATTACTTTATTTAAGATGATTGAAAAATGTGCATTTAGTACTTGGAGAGAGTACTTTATTTGAAATTGAAAAAGTAATATGTTTTATATCCAGGATAAAAGTTGAGTAATATTGTGGTTTTCTTTTTAACTTTAAAAAAAAATTTTTTTTAATGTTTTTATTTATTTCTAGGAGAGAGAGAGAGACAGCATGAGCAGGGGAGGGTCAGAGAGAGAGGAGTCACAGACTGAAACAGGCTCCAGGCTCTGAGCTGGCTGTCAGCACAGAGCCCGACGTGGGGCTCAAACCCACGAACCACGAGATCATGACCTAAGCGAAAGTTGGACGCTTAACTGACTAAGCCACCCAGGCGCCCCTCTTTTTTTCCTGGATAATAGAATCAGTGTCATTTTAGATACTAGAATTTTAGTAACCTAAAAGTAGACCATTTTCTGGCAAATAAAATAGTTATTTTAAGACATTTAGGGCCACCTGGGTGTCTCAGTCAATTAAGCTTCGACTCGATTTTGGCTCAGGTCTTGGTTCATAGGATTGAGCCCACTGTTGGGCTCTGTGCTAACAGTGTGGAGCCTGCTTGGATTCTCTTCATCTCTCTCTCTCTTTCTGCCCCTCTCCTGCTCTTGTGCTTATGCAATCCAAATAAATAATTAAGTAAATAAATAAATAAATTTTTTGCAAGTGACTTTCAAGACCTTAGATTTATCAGGCAAAAAAAATCAGTAAAAAAAGATATTTACATGCCTCATAGTTTTACTTCCAGTTTTAATTATAAGATACAAAACAAAATGCATTCTTTTTAATATTTTTTAATATTTGTTTATTTTTGAGAGAGGGAAAAACAAAGCACGAGTGGGACAGAGAGAGAAGGAGACACAGAATTTGAAGCAGGCTCCAGATTCTGAGCTGTCAACACAGAGCCTGATGTGGGGCTCGAACTCACAAACCAGGAGATCATGACCTGAGCCAAAGTTGGACATTTACTGAGCCAATCAGGCGTCTCAAAACAAAAAGTATTCTTAAATATGATGAATCCCTTGTATAAATTTTCATTTAAAAATAGAATTGTCACTTTGTATCTTGTGTCTTTTAGTCTATTAGGATATGCTATAATAACCTATATTTAAAACCCCACCTAAAATCACTTTTGATCTGTAATTTCCTATATGAAATCAAACATTAAGTTCATTTTTACTTTGGGAACTCAAATTTGTAATGACATAATGCCATTACATTTTTTGGACTACTTTAACAATAGTAAAACATTTTGATTCTGAAATAATTAGGGTTTTTATTAGCCTGAAAATAGAGCTCTTCCCAGCCCTTTTACCCATCTCCCACATGAATCGTATGACAACTTTAACAGGTGCTTCTTACTTCGCTTCCACAAAGTATGGATTTGAAAACAGAATCCTACTCTTGGGTATACCTTCAGAGTTCTCATATCTGGCCAAACAGTGCAAAAAAATGAGGTGTCTATCTTCAGTCAGTATTGGAATCAGTGAAATGTGGCAGTAGAAATTTTCCAATGCCAGATATAAGTCTATATAGTGATTTATTGGCTTCATTGCATTTGAAATGTTGAAAATGTTGCAAATAATGTGTCATCACTGTAGAACATGTAATTTACACAGGGCATGTTTCATTTTGAGTAATTTGATGTTTTTCTTTGATTCCCAGAACCTTTCTTGATTTGTATTGTTTTTATTTCTCTCTCTGTAGGTAAATGGAGGAGACTCCAGTTAATTATTTCAAGTAACTTTTCTTAGCTCCACATTTATTTGACTTGTGGTTCCTTAAAAATTCAAATTATATGACAAAATATTTTGAATGACTTTACTAAAATAAACAAATTTATTGGGAATAGACATCTTCTCAAATATTGAAAAATGGTCTTTATTCCATTGCCTTTGGATATTTCTTAAAGATCTACTCATTTACTAATGACATGCTATATTCTGGATATGCCTTTATTCACAAAATAAATGCAAATTTCCTTTGACTCCTCTTGATTAGGAGAAAATCAGGTGTATACTCTTCAAAAGAGTCATGTTTCCCTCCTGTTACATTTCTGATGACCAAGCATATCATAATTCATTTTCTTATTGCCTAAGGAGAACTACAATAAGGATATGTGATTCATTCTAAAATAATCAAGGACTTTAGTAATTAATTTTAAAATAAAATGAATCATCTTTTGCCTTACATGCCATCCATTAACCCTGTATGGGAATTTGATTACTGTGTCTGTACAGTTTTTTTATTTGATAACTCCAGACAGTTGCTTTATTTGATAATATAACTACTCATCTGGGATTAAATTCTTAATGTTTTGCCATTGTGAATTTAACAAAACTGTGAACTGATTTTATAAAGATTTCTAAAGCATTTGCTTGTAACCGAGGAGTATATGATTCAATATGCCTCAAAACTTAAGTTTGTTTTTTAAAATCACTGTGTTGGTTTTGTTTGGTTTTGTTTTTTAACTTACACTGTTTCGTTCAGTATATATACCTAATCTGTGTTCTGAGGCTAAAAACTTTCTTTTAAGCAATACATGTTTTGACTTGTTAGAATTTCAGTATTTCAGTTAAATCCTTCAAAAAGTATATTTCTTTACAAGCTGCTTTTTATAAAGCTGTATCTTCTCAGACCCACTAAAGTATGTTTTACTTCAGAAATTTGTTATACTTGCCTACAGAGTACAAGTATTTTCAAAAGCATTTTATGGAGTCGTTTGGTAGACCAACCACTTTTTACTTTAACAAATAGCTTTGGCTTGAATAATATATTTTATTCATGGTGGCAGAACAGAGTGACTCTAAATAGTTTAATATTTGTTCTTGCTTGGTCTTTTGTCAATTTGGAGATTCGTGTAGTGGAGGTATAGAGGTTAAGAGTGTTAAGACCTTTAGTTTGGGTATTATTTTTGTAACCCATTAATTTATTTTTTTTTAATTTTTTAATGTTTTATTTATTTCTGAGAGAGAGAGAGAGAGAGCGTGAGCAAGGGAGGATCAGAGAGAGAGAGAGAGAGACAGAATCGGAAGCAGGTTCCAGGCTTTGAGCTAGCTGTCAGCACAGAGCCCGATGCGGGGCTCAAACCCACAAACTGTGAGATCATGGCCTGAGCTGAAGTTGGACACTTAACCAACTGAGCCACCCAGGCGCCCCCCCCCCATTAATTTATTTTAGTAGGAGTTATTTATGATATAGGCAGTTCCAATAGCATTGACTTATTCTTTGGTACACTCATCCTAGGAGTCAAATTAATCCACAGTGAAATGTGTCAGTCCTCCAATTTAGTGAACACAGGGGGATCTTTATTAAGAAAATACTAACTCTACTTTCCATCCCTTTTTCGAAGTATTCTGGGAGAATAATAGCAAGACAAACAAAAATAGACCTTGGAAGCTACTATTTCTCTGTAAAAATGGAATAATATCTTAATTAAGATGTTCTAAACTATTATTTCTAAAATATTTTAATAAATATCCAACAACTCCAGTACAACTTTAAGGTACTTGCTTATTTTCATTTGTTAAGCAAGCATTTTCTGAGCACTGTTGGTACAATCCCTTACCTGATAAAGAGGTAGATTCCAACTTCCACATGCATAAAAAACATACATGTACACATGTAACACACCTACCTACCTGAATCCAAATAAGGCTATCAAGTAAAATGTTAACCAAAATATTTCATCCAGTTTAGCCAATCAACCCAGGAAATAGAGTGCAAGAAGTAGAGTACAATTAAAAAAAATAATAATAGAATTGAAAATATTGACCATCCAGAAAAAGTAAGGAGCCACAATTTTTACTTGAAGTTAGGAATAATTTGAATGGTTTATTATGTCTGATTAAAGTAATCATTACAAACTTCCATATCCCTTAAGTTTAATTTTTGTGAAACATTAATTATTCCCCAATTTAAACAATTTTTTTCTTTGATCCTGTGGTCTTACTTGCATTGCTTGAAATCCCCCCACTCCTCCCCACTTTTTTTTGATCCCTCTATCAGTTGTTTTTCCTTTTTATTTTTTTTTCCCTTGTACCTGGCATTTAGTGTACCTTCAGTGTAGATGTACCAAAAGAAATAAGGAATAAACAATGGCTAATAATCTCTAAGAAAAATCAAAAGCGAGAAAAGCATCTTTTCAGTTTCTCCCATTCTGAG
This sequence comes from Proteles cristata cristata, assembly GCA_017311185.1. Lineage (NCBI taxonomy): Eukaryota > Metazoa > Chordata > Mammalia > Carnivora > Hyaenidae > Proteles > Proteles cristata. The sequence goes on from JAESUZ010004301.1 coordinate 228,285, forward strand.
GATAAAGACCTCACATGGTCAATCCTCAGACTTAAGAGAGAAAGAGTAGTAGATTCTAAGAGTTTATTCATGTAATCAGTGTGATGTGGAAAATATCTTTGCTCTTAGCAAGTAGAAAGATCTCTCTACCTCAGTAATACCAATCTTCTATTCTATAACTACACATGATAAATGATGGAATTTTGACTTATGGATTTTCTTTAGAAATTGGGTGTTTCTCAACTTTCAAATTTTCCAGACTTCTTTTTCCCTTCTAATATGACTAGCAGAGAAAAAGCTTTGTCATTGATACTCTTCATCCAGTGTGTGTGTTGCAGATAGTGGTAGGGGAGATAACATATGGAATGGGGAAAATGCCTATTACTTTTGCATTTTTCAAAGTCTGGTGGGAAAAACTGCTGATTCTTAAACAACCATGATGACAGGAGCATGTCAATCACTGTTTCCATAAATGGTGGTGTATACTGGAGTTTGTCTTATGGAGAAATGGGGCATTCATATGGGCTTTTAAATGTTGTAGCTCTGAATAAGCTTTCCATAAAATAACTGAGTATCTTGAATAAATAATATCACCAAAGCAGCAAGTCACATGGCATATTCTCCCCAGAACATTGCCTCTAGAGCCTGGCAAATGTTATCTGGGAAAGAAGGACAATCCTCTTTTCTCACAAATGCCATGTATTCTATCTACGTTGTTCCTGCACAAGATAAAACCTAAATGTTTTCTTTAAGGCCTCTTCCAAAATCTTCCCATCATGAAATAGAATGTCGTCTATTCATCTACTTTGAATGAGTGGCCAAGAGGACATTTGAGCTGGCAGTTCCAGGAACTAGATGGCATTACTTTAATGGTCTCAGCGTGGGGTTATCTTTCCCACGTGGTGCATAAGAGTGGTTCACAGACATTAATTTTAGTCTAGATAGTCTTAAATGTCTGTTTCAGTAAGTGACTCATGTCTATTGAAAAGTTCTTTGCATGGCACAAAACCTTTTTCTAATTATGAGTGCCTTGATGATAAAGTTTAAACCCTTGTTATCATAAGATGGGTCAGTTCTTCTTATTACAGTCCCAGCCTCTTGGGACTGATTCTGTACCCTTGTTCCGGGGAATTCATCTCACAACAGGTGACATGGCAGCTTCCATACCTACAGATTTAAGCTGTTTCTCCATATCCCCCATTTTCAGTCAGCGTGATTTCCAGGTGGGTGGATCCCCTTTTGGGCTATATTCTCTTCTTAAATTTAAAATGTCTCAAATCATTCTTTTAATTTACCAAAACTTCCTACTTTTCTCATTACCTTGAATGGCACTTTCAACCACTTAACATGGTTCAAATTTTAGAATTGATTTTACTTCTATTTTAACGCCCTTTACTTTTTCCCAGGTAAATTTTTCCTTGTATTTCTAATTCTCATCCTGATATCATGTCACATCCCTGCTTAAGCCCATCTCTGGACTTAATATCACGCCTAAAGTCAAATCCAAACTTACTGTCATGTCCTAGAAGGTTTTCTGTAATCTTACTCCCGCTCTTATGTCTGCTTTCCCTCCCCTCTGTCCCCATCACACTGGTTCCCTCTCTGTTCTTCGCAGAAGTCAAGCTCATTGCTGCGTCAGGACCTTTGGACTTGCTGATGATTCTTCCTGCAGTTGTCTTTCCTCGGATGTGTATATGTCTGCTTCCTCTCTCAGCGCAGGTAGCCTCTCGCGTGCACCTGTTAGCGCCCTATCCCACCACTCCGTTTTTATGTTTTCAAGATGAAATAAGCCAAAGACATGCCATTTGAAAGGCCTTTTTTATTCTGTGTCCTCCCAAAATTTTGCTGAAGTCCTTTCTCTTAAATAGTAAGAGTATGTGGTAATCCATTGGGTTTCTGAGTCAGTCCACAACGTTTTCATTTCCTTCACCTCAAAAGCATGGTATTCCCCTCAGGAAACATTGCATTGAAGCCCTTATATCTCATAGGTTCCTACAACTTTGGCTTTCTTTTCTGCACAGGTGTGCCTTTCCAGTTCTATTCTTCTTCATGTTCCAAAGTCTTTTTAATATGAGTACTCCATCACTCATGTTACTGAGTGTGTGACACAAAAACCCTGCATGTATATGTGTTTATCACACACACTGTATGTGCTTACTGTGTCGCCGGATGGGTGAGGGCTTTCAGTACATCCAGATTGACATTGTTCGCTCCTTGAGAACAGGGTTGTGACTCCTTCAGTGTGTTTATCGGGGGAGGAGGGTAACTGTTTTTATAAATTAACTTTTTCCAGGCATTGTGCCAGGCTCTTAACAAACATGATCTCATTTAATCCTGACAACACAGTGAACTAGTTACTTTTATTACCTTCATTTCACATCCAAGAAAATTCCTTAAGGAAATTGTTCAAGGTTATGCAGCAAATAAGAGACAGAGCTGAGATTTGAATCCATGCAGTTTGGCTTGAGTGCTTACATTCTAAAACAACTGTTTGATACAGCTGACTCCATGCCCTAGAAATTCTTAGTGATTTTCACTAGCCATCCTCATTGTATCTAGAGAGAGCCATCCAACCTTGATCTTTGCTTCCAGTGAACTGAGTGCCAATTAAATATTGAATAGTACTGAATATTAAAAATCAACTCAACGTATTGGTGAAAATCTAAAGAAACAAACTAATAATTTATTAGGATCTTGAAAACATTAGTGCATTTAATTTTAGTTTATGTATTTAATCCACTAAAAAGAAGATGCCCTTCAACCTGGTCTGCTCTAATGAGAGTACGTTGAAGAGCCGAATTTCTAATTATAAAGGAGAAAACATACCCAATTTAGGGAAAGAGCCATTGAGTTGCTGAGGCTGTCATGAGACTTAGCATTAGGAAAGCACTGTGAAATTGTATTACACATCTCTAAAAGGTAAATTGCAGGTAATTTAATTTTTGACTGAGGACAGAAATTTGGAATGATTCATCATCATTTACATAAATTACGATTGTCCCCTAAAATAGAAATATTGGTTATTATTAATGGGTTAATATTTATAATAAGTGTATTTTAATATAGATATGGAAAATGACTAATTCTTTTCTCAAATGTTCAGTCCAAAATGCAGAGGATGGTTTGTTCTTGTTTAACCTAAAGAGCTAATGTTTGGTGCTTTGATTACAAAATAGGTCGTGTAGGGTGCCTGGGTGGCTCAGTGGGTTAAGCGTCCCACTTCAGCTCAGGTCATGATCTCACGGTTCATGGGTTCGAGCCCTGCTTCGGGCTTTGTGCTGACTGCCAGCTCAGACCCTGGAGCCTGTTTCAGATTCTTTATCTCCCTCTCTCTCTGACTCCCCTGCTCACGCTGTCTCTTTCTCTCTCTCAGAAATAAATAAAGCATTAAAAAAAAAAAAAGTCATGTAGAACATTGAAGATGGAAGGAAAATAAGAGTAAGTTACCCCTTCTGCTACAGATAACTCAGGATAGATGTGGCAGCTGATACAGGTTTACACTAAAATGGTAAAAGCAAAAATGAAGCAAAAGAAAAAATACTGTTCGCTTAAATGGTGGGCCATGCTTTGGTAATTGACAGTATTCCACAGTTTTATATTAAAATTCTATTTTAGCATTTAACTTTTCTACTGTTCGGTAGGTAGTGCATTTAGACTTGTATTCATAGTAGACCACTCTTAACATAATTTATTTCCCTTTGGCAAATACCATATTCTGCAGTTTAGTTAACCGGGTTTCAGAGCCTCAGGGATTACACCTGAACTTCAAATTTCAAGGAAGTTTAAGTAATTAACATATGAAAGAATCTCCCCATTCACAATTGCCTTCAACTGATTGAGACAAGAGGAGATATGATTTCTTTGCAAAAACTTTCTAGAATCATAGCTTTATTGCTTATTTTTTAATGGCAAAATATTTGGTCGTATTGACCTTCAACAGTGATCCTGCTGTCTATAAATATTGGATGACTCATTTTCTTTTTCCACTCTCTCCCGTTCACAGTTTAGACTGCCACAAGCCAAAGGCACTCAAGTGAATTTTTAAAAATACCACAAACTAACTGCTATGAAATGAATAGGAAACGAGTAATAATAACAAAATGCACTTTAGTCACAAGTGAGGTCATCTTATATATCCAGAAGGAAAATCTTCAGTTTCATTTCTGTGCCTTCCAGAGCTATGGTTGGGTTTATTGTCCTAAGAGAACTTTGCATCCTGCAGGAAGATAAACCCGTCAGTGGTGACCGTAGAAGATTCTTCTGGTAACACAGGTCATGTGTTTGTCACAACCCTTAAATGCCCAGTTCTTTTCCTTGAGGTGGCTTATTCATTGATGCCTGTCTCCTAGTTTTTTTTAGGAACACATGCTATTCCAAAAAGAATGACCTTATGGCTAAGGTAATATTTATTAGGTAGACTGTGATTTTTAGTATCTGCTGAATAGGACTCTCTTATTTGCTCTGCAATTATTTATTGAGCACTTTCTATGTGCCAGGCAAAGATGGAAGTTAGTAAATCTGAAAATTCAGCATAACTCTGTGACCAACAAAAAGTACAAGTTCTTGAACATATGAAATTATCTGCTTGTCTTATAAACGGTTGTAATGCAGATACTGAAATTTTGTTCATTGGGTGTTTTCTTCTGTTTTTGGAAATTATCCTGTCGAGCCCTCCACTTCTTGGTAGATGCTGAGATACCAGAGGAAGATGGCGTTTCTAATATTCTTGCCAGAGGGAGGTATTAAGAAACAACAAGACCTACAGTTTGAAAACTTCTATAAATATTTCTAAGAAAAAGTGCCAAGAAGATTCACACTATCCTAATTTTAGGGCAAGTAAAATATTCCTAGAAATTAATGATTCTTGTAAGATGGCAGTCAGCTTAAAATATTCTCTCATCCTTGTCAATTTATTCTTGGGAAATGGCTTTCTTACTGATGTGATCAGAGTTTGTAATTATCAAAACAAAAAACCTGCCTGGAGTGCAGCATCTTTTTCACACTACCACAAGGAAAGAAAAAGAGTGATTATCGCTTCACATTGCTTTTATCCAAAAAGAACCACATGTGATACGGTACATGGCACTTTCCAATTTTTAAATCCTTGTTCATGAAAATGTGATCATGATATATTAGAAATTTGCCTCAGGTTCTATATGAACTTAACATCTTATGTTCAAGGTTCCAATTAATGTTAAGAAATTGAATTAAATCCTTTTTCCTTACAGAATCTCCTTCTTCATAAGCCATGGTATTAGGTTTGCTGTTCTTGGCATGGGGAATGCTTTCAATACATGACTGTTGTTTGTTTTTTTCACCCCATTTGTCTCTCTATAATCATATCATATGTGTGTATTCAGCTAGCTGATAGAAGAAAACTCAGGTGAAGGTGAACTTAAGTTTTCAATAGCTATCCTCAATTTCCATTTGCTTCACAAAGAATTCTTTCATCCAAGGATCATTTCCATTTAGTGGCAGAAAAGTGCTATCATGTTTTTCTGCAGATATCAAATCGGCCTGGAATTTAGCCTTTCTTTTCCTGTTATCTTTATTGGTTCTAAGTTTAACAAAGGGGGAGGTGTGGTGGGGGGGAGAAAGAAAAAATAAAATCTACTTTAAAAAATATGTTTATGTAATATACATGCATGCTACAAATTTGCGTGTATAATCTACCTTTTTCATTTTTGATATCCCTTTGTCTTCATGAAACATTGGTTCGTTTGTCAACTTCCTTAATAAATACTTATAAAAAGAGTTTTTCCCTCTTAAATGGACTTTTTAAAAGGCTCTGGATTTAATGTTACACTTGACTGAGTACAACTGACCCTTGAACAACATGGATTTGAACTGCACGAGTCCACTAATATGTGGAGTTTTCAATATAGTACTATCTATGTATTTTCCTTATGATTTTCTTAACATTTTCTTTTCTGTAGTCTACTTTATTATAAGAATACAGTATACAATACATATAATGTAGAAAATATGTGTTAATTAACTGTTATCAGTAAGGCTTCTGGTCAGCTGTAGGCTGTTAGAAGTTATGTTTCAACTTGGGTGGGGGGGGCGGGTTAGTGTCCCTAACCCTGCATAGTTTAAGGATCAACTATATTTATATTTGCTATAGCTATAAATATGTATGTATTTATAGACATACATTTATTTTTTCTTGACATTGTAAACTTTATCCAGATTCTGAGTAATGGAGTATTATAGTTGGCTGTTCACGTTAAATATGAGTAACTGTATATTGTTTAGACCTGAAAAATAGAGTTACATGTTTCAGTCAGCATAAATACATTCTTTTCTAATGTATTTGATATAACCCGTAGAGGACACCAGATGGCCAACAGACACATGAAACGATGCTCAGTGTCCCTCCTCATCAGGGAAATACAAATCAAAACCACACTGAGATACCACCTCATGCCGGTCAGAGTGGCTAAAATGAGCAAATCAGGAGACTCTAGATGCTGGCAAGGATGTGGAGAAATGGGCACCCTCCTACACTGTTGATGGGAATGTAAATTGGTGCAGCCCCTCTGGAAAGCAGTGTGGAAGTTCCTCAAAAAATTAACACTAGAACTCCCCTATGACCCAGCAATAGCACTGCTAGGAATTTACCCAAGGGATACCGGAGTGCTGATGCATAGGAGCACATGTACCCCAATGTTCATAGCAGCACTTTGAACAATAGCAAAACGTGGAAAGAGGACCATGTGAGAGAAGAAAGGGAAAAATAGTTGGGGAGAGGGAGGGAGGCAAACAAACCATGAGAGACTCTTGAATGCTGAGAACAAACTGAGGGCTGATGGGGGTGGGGGAGAGGGGAAGGGGGGTGATGGGCATGGAGAAAGGGCATTTGTGGGGATGAGCACTGGTTGTTCTATGGAAACCAACTTGACAATAAACTATTAAAAAAAAACAACAACAAAAAACAATATAACCCATAAATACATTCTTTTTCAATGTATTTGAATATAACCCATATGCTGACTTAGGAATTCTTATTATATACATTATTTTATTCATGGAGACATAATTATAGCAAATATTTTTAAAACTCTTCATTTTAATGTCTTCTAGAGTTCAAAGTAATAAATTCTGGATACATCCAACTTTACACTCCATGGTAGTCACACATTCCTTTTTCTTCATATATGTATAAAGGCCCCATGACGTTCTTAAAGCATATTACATATTTCCCATTGCTTTTTTTGTTTCAAAATAATTACAGATTACAGAAAGTTACAAAGATAGTACAGAGAGACCCTGTGTACCCCCTCACCAAGTTTTCCCTGATGGTTACATTTAATAGAATTATAGTAGAATAGCAAAATCAAAAAGTTGACATTAGCACTATATGTGTATCTATTTTTGTCGTTTTTTTCACATGTGTAGCTTTATGTAACCACCACCTTAATCAAGATCCAGAACTGTTTCAAAAAAAAAAAAAAAAAGATCCAGAACTGTTTCATCACCACTAAGATCCCCCTCATGCTGCCCCTTTTAAGATCACCCCCAATTTCCCACCACTGGTGTGTTAGGGATTTAACTATGCTATTTAAGAATTTCTTTTCTATTTTATCCCTCCATTTAAATCTTACTCTTTTGTTTTTCCTGCCTTCTTGTGGATTATTTGAACATTGTTCACAATTCCATTTTGATCTGTGTTTTTAAGTGTGTCTATTTGTACAGTTTTTTAGTAGTTACTTTGTATTACATTCTGCATCCATAACCCGTCATAGTGTACCTGTGTCAGTATTTTATATATTTGAATCAACTGTAGATATTGTCTTCCCATATGTCCCTTTACCCTCCGCAGTGAGAATTATCTTAACTATTTTGTCTAATTTCTTTCTGTTGTTCAAACTCTTTGTCTAATTTCTTTCTGTTGTTCAAACTGTTAACTCTTCAAACTCTCTTAGTTTCTCTTCATTCAAGACTATCTTGATTTCCCCTTCATTTCTAAAGGATATTTTGGCTAGATAGAGGATTCTGGCTTAACAGATCTTTTTTTTAAGCACTTGAAAATGTTGTACCACTTCCTTCTGGCCTCCATGGTTTCTGATGAGAAATCAGCTGCCCTCTACCTTTGATTTTGCTTCATTAGTTAAGGTCTCATTTCTCTTGCTCCTTTCAACCTTTATCTTCATTTTTCAGAAGTTTACTTATGATGTGTCTGGGCATAAATCTCTTGTGTTTATCAACTATTTGGGGTTCTCTCAGCTTCTTGAATCTGTAAGTTTGTCTTTTGCCTGATTGGGAAATTCTCAGCCATTGCTTCTTTATCCTCTGTTTTCCTCCAAAATTTCAGTGATACAGATGAGATCTTTTGTTACTGTCTCACAGAACCCTATATTCTGTTCATTGCTTTCACCAGTCTCTGTTTTTAAGACTGACAAACTTCTGTTACTGTCTTTTGAGTCGATTTATTCTTTCCTCTGTTCTCTTCATTCTGCTGCTGAGTCTAGTGACTGAGTTTTTTACTTCAGTTTTTGTACTTTGCAGATCTGAACTTTATGCTTGGTTCTTCTGTCTTGTGTTCAATGATAATTTCTATTTTTTCATTTCTTTCAAGCATCTTTATAGTTGCTCTTTCATGTGTTTTCATAGTAGTGGGTTTAAAATACCTCTCAGGTAATTCTAGCTAACATCTGTATCATCTTGGTGTTAAGAGACTCTTATTTTTTTTCTCATTCCAGTTGATATTTTCCTGGTTCTTGGTAGGATCTTTGACATTTTAACTATTATCTTGTACGACTCTGGATTTTATTTAAATCTATGTAGTAGACTTCCTCTGATACTGTTCTGCCTCTTCATTGCCAGATGTGGTTGGAAATCCAGATTCCCTAGTAGGTTTTCATTGACACCTGGAGGGTAGGAATGCCTCATTATCGCATGGCAGCGGTAGAAGTTCAGGCTTCTTGGGAGACCTGTGCTGATACCACCCTGGCTGGGAGAGGTAGGGATTGCTTCTTACAGCCCATTATGCAGCCTTCTCCCCTAACACTGCAGGGCAGGGGCCTGGGGGTTGGCCTTGTCACTGCTGGGTGGTGTGGAAGTCCAGATTTTCCATGTAGCTTCTGTTGACCTTCATGAAAGAGGAGGCACCACAGATTTTTTTTAAAGACTGATTTTAGTATTTTAGGTGGATGATACCAAGTAACTTGAATAATTCCTAGTGTACTTTAGACTTTGTTGTTGTTATGTTTCTTTTAGATCTAAAGATCAGTATATATTTAGTTTTGTCAGACTAGTTTTAACAAAGCTTAAAGCTTACATTTTTGACTGGTGTTGTAGCATCACATTTGAGAACTGCTAATTTGCTTTTCAGATGTGAGAAGAGGAGAATAATTGCAAAGTGTGCTGTAGATGAGAGTTTAATGCTTTTCTAGGTATTTGTGGAAAACAGTGAAATTATAAGGTTTTTTAAAGGAGGTACACAGTGCTTAAATTCTTGTCTCTTCAATTTGTTAGAATTGAAGAATTACAGAGTAATTAGAAGTATTAGTTTTTGTTCTAGATTTATGACAGAATTAGTGTATTTATATAAGACTATGTTGGCATGAGGTTTGGAATGTCCTAATATTCATGTCTTGTTCACATTTTGGGTACAGATTATTTGTATATCTGGAATTATGTGCATATGTAATATGTAAATTTGAAATTTAAGAATTCACAAATAGTCTTGTAGATTTAGATAACATAGTGATTTTATAGTCCCAACATATTCAACAGTTGTTCAACATGATATTCATTGAGGGCCTATTAAGAAATCCTTTACCCAAAATAGTAGATTGTAGGTACAGTTCTCTGCAGATTTACTAAAGCAGTTCTTCCTGTTACTTTAAAGATTTCAGGTCAGTTGCTAAGATAAATCTTTTAGAAAAACAAGGAATTATTTTAGCCTTATCTCTAAGCAAATGCAAGTCTGCTTAAACAATACTTATTTTACATATCTTTGACACACATGGATGTAGTCATAAATAAAATCACTGGCTAAATGTATAATCATTGTTAGGTAACAAACTTAGGTATTTCTCTATTGGATTATAGCTTTAAAAATGTTTATCCTGTTAAGGAAGTTTTCAGAATGTGTTTTATAGTTTATAACCGTAAATTAATTTTTAAAACTAAGTTTATGTGTACATTTACCATTAACTTTAGTAGTGAAAATGGCAGAAGTGTTTCATTGACCAAAAACTGTTTAAAAAAAAAAAAAGAATGCAGTAGTACCAAAATAGTAAAGAATCTGATTTCATTCCTTAGTTTAGCCTATGGACATTACCTTAGAAGTGTGTAAATCCTAGAAAAAAAAAAGATGGGGGAACTAGAATGGATTGATCACTCTGGGTGTTTAGTTCTCTTTTTTTTTTTCAAGAAAAGAGAGAAACTTTCTTACCATGTTAGTTGCTTCTCTTTGCCAACTTAGGGCTAGACTTTACGGTTTGTTTAGCTGTGAAGGGATGACAGACTTGGGGGAGGGGGAGGGGGCTTAGTTTTGGAATGTAAATACATGTAGAGCTTGCCTCCTTTTGTTTAGCATCTCTTTAAACTAAGACAAAAAAAATCAGTGAATGAATGAATAGCAGCATGGTGAAATACCTAAATGTTTGAGTTAAAATTTTTGGATGTTTGAAATCCTATTTGGATCCTTTTCCCAGATCACGGTGCATTCATATGCACTCAGCAGGAAACTTCATGGAGATGCACATTTGGGCAGAAGGTCTTTGACGGTGCCTTTTTCTTAACTTGTGCCTTTTCTTCTTTAGAAAAAAGTAATGGCTTAAGTCTGACTGAAGAACAATCTTTTTTGTATGTTCCTTATAAGAATTTACTTATGGTTCACAGATCTTACCCACCATCTATGTCTGCAATCCTTGGATTTAAAATAGCACATATCCTACTGCAGACCACAGGAAACGCCAAATTAAAGACTTAATGACACACTGCTGAAAAAGACAAAAGATGACAAATTATAAATCAGTCCACTAAACCTCTAAAGTGAAACTCACAGGGGAAAAATGTGCATTTGAACTATATATATACATATATATTTATCTTTTTTAAAGGTCTTAGCATTTTGGTGCTCAGGCAACAGGTAAACTTAGCGTTACAGTTGGGTATGAATCCAGATTTTTAAAACACAGTGATGAACAGGACAAATGTGCTTCTTCAGTAGGTAACGCGCCTACTTATTCCGTGGATATCTGAGCATTTATAAATTCTATCTGGTTTATAAATATCTGCATTCTTTTCTCATTTTGGAATTACTCTGAGCCGCATGCTCAGTTATAGAATCTGTCTAGGTGATGTGGTGGTTTGTTAATAATTTTCCCTCTCGGGTTTGCCTTGCCATACTCAAGCCCATTCCAATTTTCTTGACTTGTAAGGAAGTAAGAGAGTGTCTTTTGTCTCTTGCTTAAGTTCTGGGGAAGGGAGCAAGAACAAGAGGCTCCGGGGGTTAATGGAAGGGTTAGAGAACAGATGGAATGGGAAGGAAAAGGAGGCCTTTTAAAAACTAGTTTTCAAAAGACCCCAGTTACTGCTTCTGGCTCATTTTTCCAGGCTTCCCTTTGGGAGGGTTTCTTTCACAAAGGCTTCAAGTCCCCCTTAAACTCTGAGAGAACGTGCTCCTTCTGGGTGGTAGTGTGAGAATGTCACCGTGGGCTGGTGACAATGCAGCTGGTCGTGAAGCTGTAATAATAATAGCGGAGGGAGTCCTGGTGCCCCTGCCCCTGACAATTCTGAGGAGCGGCGCTTGGTGTCCTGGAGGGGAGACCGCTCCTTCACCAGAAGGAGAGCCTTGCAGACGTGAACCAAGCTGAAAACATTGAGGCACACTCAGATCTCATGTGATTTAAGTTCACTGAAAAACACTGGGGTGCACAAGCTTGCACGTGAATGAGTGCGAGCACACACCGTTTAGGGAAAATATGTCAAGCTTAAGCCTTCTCTCATGCCCAAGGATGCGATTCTAAGGCCAAATACCTTGTTGAAAATTCTGTCCACGTTACTCTCTTTACTTTTGTGATGTTGTTTCGGTTCTAACAGAGAGAGCGAGAGGCAGCACAGGGCAGAGGGGACAAATATCAAATCAAATGCCAGAATTTAGGGCAGAAGTAGAGGGACGTGACAGGATTGAGTGCTGGCAAGTTCACTGTCTTTGTCGCCATCTTCTTTTTTCTTTGGTGTGTGGTCTTGGAAAGGATTGGTTTTTCCAACCAGAAAACCGAGCTCTTCCTTCTGAAGAATTTGTTTCAAATAGAGGAGGGAGAGGTAGGTGGCAATAAATGTAAAACTTTATGGAATATATTTTGAGAACAATTTCAAGAGGTATTAAAAGACATTTGACTCATCAAAAAAAGTAGGGAGAAAATAATCTGTATGAGGGGCGCCTGGGTGGCTCAGACGGTTGAGCGTCCAACTTCGGTTCAGGTCCTGATCTCATGGTTCGTGGGTTTGGGCTCTCTGCTGCCAGCTCAGAGCATGGAGCCTGCTTCAGATTCCATGTGTCTCCCTCTCCCTGCCCTTCTCCCGCTTGTGCACACTCACCCTCTTTCTCAAAAAATAAACATTAAAAAAAAATCTATATGGAAAGTATAGGTTACATCAAAAATAATGACCTGAGGAAATGGGAGTGAAGTTGAATGAGATCTGTATTGTGCTGTGATCAGCTTCGCAGCAAGCAGCAATAAGTAAGAGAGGCCTGAGGAAGGATGTAGAGCCTTGATTTTATTGTCTTCTCAGCCTTTCTAGAGATTCGTTGATGTGGGAAGGGGAGCTGGTGTTAAAGGGTAGGCGATGGAACAGCTACATAATTTGCTAGCCAAGAACATGAAAATGTGGGCCCTCTTTTTCAGAAATTAAGAATTTCAGGACAGCAGCACAAGAGCACAAGACCCTTCTGAGTGCAAGCTCTAGGCCGCTGCACAGGTGACACCCGTGAAGCTGGACAGTCCTCTGCTTGTCCCTTAACTTAGGTACCCCATCCTGTCATCCACCAAACGCTTATTATATACTCAGAAATAGCTCAATGAAAGCAAGATCTATATGTTCTACACATGGTTGCACACACACCAAGCTTTTTCTCCTAAAACACATAGCTCTCTAAATTAGTAAAATAAAGATTTTGGTCGAAGTTGAGGGAAAACTAATATGTTGTAACCATGGAAAAATTTGACCATGTCAATTGTGAAATGATTAATAAAGCATTATTAAAAATTCTCCTAACTCTAAAATTCAGTGATTCTAACATAATCATTTATATGAAGATATCATTTAAAGTCTTAGCTAATATTTAGTTTTAATAAAATACATAAAATAACATTTTCATATATTAGTAACTCATGGCTGTAAAGGAGATATTTAAAGCAAACATTTAGTATTAGATAAAACTTCTCGATTTTATGGCTTATATGTTTGCTATTCGGAAAAAGAAGGTTTCAGAAATAGTAGAAATGCCTTCTTTTAAGATTTTATTTTTTAAGTAATCTCTACACCCAACGTGAGGCTCAAACAGACAACCCCAAGATCAAGAGTCACATACTCTAATGACTGAGCCAGCCAGGCACCTCACTAATAGAAATGTCTTAAAATTGAATAAAAGAAAGTAAGAAAAAGAAAAATGTTAGCTCTTACTATTAATTTTTTTTAACTTACAGCCTGGGGTCAGTGCCACCAGTGAGTGTTAATGCAAGTCCTCACCATTCAAAAGAAGAGTGTTAGCTTTTATTATTATTATTACTATTATTTTTACTTATAGCCTGGGGTCAGTGCCACCAAGTGGGTATTAAATTCATGCGCGTCATCAACCATTCAAGGCAAGACTTAATTACTGTACTTAGAGGTATAAAGGAGAGTGACCAAGTAAGACAGTGAACTGAAACCAAAGCAAGAGAGAGTATAGCTGGATGTTTAGAAGCATGGAGCCTATGAAACAATAAAATAGCACGATAAGCTCTATGGACAAGGTATGGAATCATCATTTCTGGAAGACTGCAATACTATGTAAAGGGATGGACAATATCTTCTCTTGTTTATCTTCCAGAGCTCTGATTTGCACTGAAATATTACAACGATATAAAAGGATCTTGTCATTTTAGGCACACATATAAATCCATGTATTTAAAATAAGTGGTTATTGGGGCACCTGGGTGGCTTAGTCGGTTAAGCGTCCGACTTTTGCTTAGGTCATGGTCTCGCAGTTCGTGGGTTCGAGCCCTGCGTTGGGCTCTGTGCTGACTGCCAGCTCAGAGGCTGGAGGCTGTTTCAGAGTCTGTATCTCCCTCTCTCTCTGACCCTCCCCTGCCCATGCTGTCTCTCTCTCTCTCTCTCTCTCTCGCTCTCGCTCTCTCTCGCTCTGTCTCTCTCTCTCTCCCTCCTAGAAATAAATAAAAATATTTTTTAAAAAATTATTATTTTGTTAATAACCCTCTAGAAATGCTACTTTAAACTTACGGTATGTAGTCTAGTCTCTGCCTGCTGGTTCAAGGGCACAGCAAGGTCAGTTTGCCACTCTCACCCCCACTGCCTTTGGGACTGTGACCGTTCCGGCTTCTGTTCCTGATTCTCTAGCTGGGCAAGTCTTTTACAGTCTGTCCCTTAAGTTGTCTTAGGCGAAATGGTTTCCTAGAATTGAAGTAGAAAATGGAGCTCCTGGGATTTGTCACTCCAACTGTCTTTCTAATCACCAGATCCAGTTTCTTCTCATGAAGAATAATATTTCCAAAAATTATACTTTTTTTGTTCTTTATTTAAAAAAAACCACACATAACTCTTTTCTGACAACAAGAGAAATGTGCTCTTTTTAAAAAATAAACTCCTTACAGAGATAGGGCATACAGGAAATGGAAGTTGTCTATGATCTAACTTCCCTGAGGTAATAATGGTGAAGTTTGGTGAAACATTTTATAATCTATAAAGCAACAATTTAAGAACTCCAGGGTACTGAACTCACAGTCTATATGAATATCTATAGATATTTCTATAGATTGAATATCTTCTAGGACAACTCCTGACAAGACCACAGTTCTTTAAGAGCTAGAGACCTGATCTTATATGGTTAATTCTGTCCTCAGAGGGCTTTTTCACTGCTCTATGTTTGCATTTCATCTTGTGATTTAGCCTGTTAACACTTCCCTGGGATTTTTTTATAGACTCTGTTAGAGGTAATTTTTTTATTATTATTTTACTAATTCTATGAAGTCATTTTGGGGACCAATAAAATAGTAGCTGAGACAACTCAGACAGAGGCCAGCGTCCTCTTTGGATGTCCTTAGTGTTGGACGTTCTTGGGCCTTATGTAGCAGGTGTTGCTTTTTATTAGCCTGAGATTATTCAGATTCAAGTCTGGTGTGGAATACATTTAATGATGTTTTGGATCCCTTTCAGACTGAGGCAAAAATGAGGCAAAATCTATCAGGTATTGATGATGAAGTTTTGGAAAGATGGGGAGTTCAGGGCCGATGGCCAAGGAAGAATTCTTGAAGCCAACTTTGGCACAAAAAGATGCTTTTTATTAAAGCATAGGACAGAACCCATGGGCAGAAAGAGCACTGGAATTGTGACAGGTGACTGATTATATACCCTCAAGTTGGGAAGGAGTTAGGGACAGCATGAGTCTCAGGTATTTTGGAAGCAAGGTTTCCAGGACCTTGTGGCTGACTGCTATTGGGAAAAATGCCATTTATTACCGTTTAGTAAAACCTCAGTCGTAAGACCCTTCAGACGTATATCAGAGGACCATCAGCATGGAGTGTGATTGCCAGCATGTATCTTGGGGGAGTTGAGTTAAAAGAAGTTTCCAAAAGAATTTTTATATGTTAATGATGTTAAGCCAAGATTCCCTTTTGCCCCTAGCAAAGTGTCCTCATCTGAGGCAGCTGAGCTCCCAGAAGGAGGTCACTCTGCCTGTCTCAGGGATTTGTCAGTGGGCTACTGGCAGTAAGGGAATTTAAGTTTTCATTTGCCTTAGTTTCCCACATCACCATCGCAAGCACTTAGACCCCTTACCATTGTTTCTGGGCAGCCAAGAGTGTCCAAGGAATATCACACATACTCCGCATGATATTAGCCTGTACTTTGCCCTCAGCTTACCCCACGCGCCCTTATCATTGAGGCTGGTTTTCTGGTATATCTCATCAACTGACCCTGTAGGTATTTACAAAGGAAGGGTATTTTTTTTAATGAAAATTAAAAATGTGCAGCCATGCCAGTATCAGTGGGAATATTGGCTTTTGAGAATTTTTCTGTCCTTGAGAATTTCTTAAGGCAATATTTTTGATGTCTTAAATTGGTAGCTCTTTGGCTGAAAAATCAGTCTTGCTGTTCCACTTTAGAAGAATATGCTTTGACACTCAGTAATTGTTAAATGCAAGGTGATGATTATTATTATTCTGTGTGGATTGTTGAGCGACAGGTCTCCTCTTCAGGCTAATTTTTCCTCATGGTTAGTTGGGCTATCCTTCAGGAAGAAATGAGGTGGGACAGTGTTTTGTGCTTTCCCGGAGGGCTGTCCTTTTACTTCAGGTCCTCTAAAAGGATGCAAATCAGTTCAAAACAGTCATCACCCTCCCTCCCTTTGTGGCCTGTGTGTTTGTCCTAATCTCTGCGCCCGCCTCCCCCCCACCCCCACCCCCGTCTTTTGTTTTTGTTTACTTCCCCTCTATTGAGGGAGAGTAAAGAGGATAGCAGTTGGCTCTCCCTTTCTCTCCCCTACCCTGGAGGGTGGGCTGAGAAATAAGGAAGAACCTTCAGTCCTGCCCTTTGTTAGGATTTCTGATGACTAAAACTGTTGGAACATTGCTAAAATGAGTTTTGGATAGCTTCCCTCCTCTCCCTGCCTGCCATCTCCACGGATTACTGAGGATTGGCTCTACTGCCAAACAAGGCTGATATTGAGCCTCGAATTTTGACCCATTTTTCATCAAGTTTGACTTAATATAAAAGTTGCAAGATTTAGTAGTAATGCAATTATTGTTCTTATAGCCAAAGTCAACTTCATGCATGCTGAATTCCATCTCTTGGGCTGAAGACAGAGCAGTTTGTGCAGAAGGTCCACAGCCCATTGAGTTGTAAGCAGTAATGCCTGCAGCTATGGGAGAGCTCAGGGCTATCTCTTTTGACCTGAAATCCTTATCCAGCAAATGTAATACAAAGCCTTCAGTATTACTTGCTTTAGAATGAAGGACATTTCATAACTAAACAAGTCAGCAGTGAGGGAATAGTATGTTTTTTTTTAAACCTGCAGATCTGTGTTTGAAATGAAGTAAATGTTAAGAAATTTACAGTTTCCCTGGGAAGCTGATGACAGGTAATTTAAGGTTGATTGGTGGAGAAAAATGAGGGCAATCGACTTTTATAAGTTACCTGCCCTGAAGCTCATGCTGGTTCTGCTGCCTTCTCCCAAGTATTTGAGACCTGAAGAGCAACTTTGTTAATGTAACAATGGTGGACAGGGAAGTATAAAGAGAACCTGAATTTCAATTGTCAGAGATCTGTGGGAATTAAGATTTGTGTGTATATATATATGAAGTATCTTCTGTTGATCTTTCACAAACTCTCATGCAAGTCTTACTTATAATGAAACATGAGTGCTATTGCCAGGACCTACTAATAAAAATGATCAGATCATTTTCAGAACCCTAACATAACCCAGGTAGAAAAATTTTCTGATGTTTCATTCTCTTCCATTAAAAAAAAATTCCCCAGACCTCCAACCAGCCACGATACAGAAATGACAATGTCAAAATATATAGTGGCGATGCTAACAGACGACTAATTAGCGACGACATCTTATTAACATAAGCTGTCACATTTTACTCTAAGGGAGGAAAGAAGACTAAAATATTACAAGAAGAATTCTCTGGAGCAGGTTACAAACATTTGGGGAACTGGAAAACAAAGATGAAGCACAGGGACTGGTAAAAGGTTTCAGTGTTTCTCTTGCTCACATGACAGAGCAACAGTCAAAATACACCCCTGTGATTTGTCGCATCTGGTAGAAAGGCTGCAGTAGCTGACAGGGGACGATCTCTGGCTTTGGTGAAGAAAGGAGTAAACAAGACCGTGTAAATGAGAAGACTCTGGTTAGTAATCAGATTAGAGGCCACATTCCCTAGCCCCTAAAACGAATTCTAGCTTTTGCACCATGCCAGAAAGAGAGAGGTCAAAAGTCTGAGGGAACTTTTGTTATGAAGGGTGTTGGTTTTGTATTTTTAAATTTTTGGATGACACAGCCTTGTTCTTTGGGTACAACGGTTTGAACCCTCAGCTCAGTTTTAATAACTCACGTACTAGCAGCAGCACATTAGCACCTAATTGAATGGATTTAAAAATGTGATCCATTTACACATTTCACTGCACCCTTCACATTTATTAGGACAGACCATCTTTTCCTTAGATACCTTTTCTCACCATTTCTGTTTTAGAAGGTTACTCTTTCCTCCTCCTCTTACACGAAGTGTTTTAAAATTCTGTGTGTTTGTCCAGAGGTCTTGTGGCATTTAAACTAGTTTTTCAACACTTAAAAAAAAAAATCTATTTCTGAGTTACTGAAGCTCTTTAAGTCCTCTGACACATAAGGCCACATCAGCTACAGGACAATCGAATATAGCTGGTTTTGGAGACAGCAGAAGGAAAGCAGGAGCCCGTCTCAGCTTTTCTATGACTCCCTGGGGCACTGAAAGCTAGGTCTCCTGCAGAATTGAACCCTGTCTGTCCAGAACATGACGGTGTTTCCACATAGCCCACATTTCCCCTTTCAAATGGTGAGGGCAGAGAAGACACTCAACACCAAGTTGCTTTTGCTTTGAAGAAATCTGGTCACAGAAGACTCTGGCTCACGTTACGTTCTTTCAGCTCATATGCGTCTCTCAGAAGGGAGATGTACAAATAAAGCCCAATATCTTGTTTCTACGCTCACAAAATTGTCTGATTGCTTTTTCTCATAGACCTAAAAACGAAGCATAAAAAAAAAAATTGATGTACCACATGTAAATGAGAAACTATCCCTGTATTTAGAAAGTAAAACTGGGGCACCTGGGTGGTGGCTCAGTCGGTTAAGCATCCAACTCTTGATTTGAGCTCAGGTCATGATCTCACAGTTTGTGGGATGGAGCCCCACATCGGGCTCTGTGCCGACGGAGTAGAGCTTGCTTGGGATTCTCTCTCTCTCCCTCTCTGTCTCTGACCCTCCACCACTCACGCGCTCACACATATACACACTCACTCTCACTTAAGAAGATAAAAATAAAAAGTAAAACTGGTCAGCTACCAAAAAAAAAATAGTTTTTCCTTTTTCTTTTCTTTTAAGATTTAAAGATGAAAAGTACTTCCTTTGAGGTCAATTGTCATTTTAGAGGATATGAAAATCTATAATGAAGTAGAGAGGAAACCTACTGAAAGACCATTTGAATAAGGTGAATGTATTCCAATCTAGAAGTCTTATTACTTACATTCCAGGGTAGTAAAGAAAGTGGCCAAGTTTATTGAAACACCTTGGTTATCTGGTTTGAAAACTACAGGAGGGTTACTGAAGTACATAAGATTAGACCAGAGCCCAAAATGGACGAATATTTTTTTTTAAATTGTGACTAGAGACGACAGATCTGAAAAGGTGAGCTTCTCTGCCTGAAAAAAAACAATTTTTAAGAAATCAGCCTTAAAACACTCAGAACAAAAGAAATCAAACAAACCAAAAGACAACCTTAATTATAAATCTGATTGTTAGAAGGGGTAACATTTCATTTCATTTAACTTTCAAATGGGCAATGCACTCACGTGGTTCACAATTTAATAGGCACAATAGGCATAAAAGGGCAGACCTTTTGTGAGAATCTATCTGCTCCCCACCTCGGAAACCACGACAGTCTCCTTTTCAGGAAGTTTAGGCAACAAAATGACTTCATTTTATGAAATCAATAAATGTTATTCATATTGCCTGAACAAGCCTTTTTGATTCAGTTATGCACAAAATATTAATTAAAATTGGAACAGTGTGTTCTTAGTCTCTGTTTTTCAAGCTGTTGGTTGCAACTTGATTAGGGAGACATGTAAAGACTTTTATGGTTTGTGTTTATTTTTTTTTAATGATAGAAAATACCAAATGTGTTGTGATAAGAGAGCAGGTTCTGGAAATTTTTCTCTTGTGTGTATATATATTCACTCACACGTGTACACGTGTATTGAGTCTCACGTACCAAAAATACTTAGGGCGAATCATGGTCAAAGTTTGAAATTCGTGGCTTTACTTTCACTTCATTTATTTCTGAAGTGGATCTTCAGTCACTTTTGAGGACAAAACTGTTTAAAGTTTCATATCTAGCCAGAGGCGCATGTATGACATGTCACTTCGGTGATAGCCCAGAAACGATTGTGGCCACAATTATGAAAGAGCATGGGCACTGAGACCATTGAAGACACCAACCAGGCTTCTGGATTCATTAGCATCTAAATTTAAAGGGCTTTATCTGTACTTGGGAGATGTGCTCTAAAACAAGCAATGAAATATTTTTAAAAGTGGTAAGACAAAGCACAAGGAAGGTCCATTCTATACTCCACCCTGGGAAGTACAGAAAGAAAACAATCTGGAGTCATACTGGACCCTGAGAACAATTGAGTTCTCTGAGTCTTTGGAATGAACTATGCTCTCAAACCAAGGTTTTACTGAACACACGTGCACGCGCGGGCACACACACACGCATACCCACCCACAGACAGAATTGTCTTAACCACCCAGCAACATGGATTGAATGTCATTTAAATAACCCCTACTAAACTCTTCAAAATAGTTTATCAGTAGGGGTGCCTGCTCATAGAGTCCCATGTTGGGTGTAGAGATTACCTCAATAAAACTTAAAATAGCTTATCAGTAGGTGCAAGTGACTGCAACAGAGAGGCAGTGACACAGGAGTGGTTAACAGCATGGGGCCTTGAAGCTCTGCCACCCAGGACATGGGACCAGTCCCTCAATTTCTTCACCTGTAAGACAGTGACAGTGAAAGAACCACCCCTATGTGTTTTTCTGTGTGTGAGTTTGAAACGAATGAGGTGTATATATATGTTATTTCTGATCACTTAAGAATGCCAAAGAGATGGTAAGGAAGAGTGGTCAGTTGGTTACCAATGGATGGTTTTCTACCATCATACAAAAGTGAGGCTAAAGGGAAACTGGTGGAAAAGGAGAGCTTTTTTTTCAGACTCGTGTTATATTGTTCATAGATTCATTTCGATCTTCCCTTTTTCGTTTTTAAGTCCAAAAGTCTGTATGTTTCTTGTGGTTAAAATTACTGATGCCTTTCAGTTTTGACAGTTTTTTATATTTGCTTTTGGGTCTTTTAATGAAATATTTTCTTTAGCTCTTTTTCTGTTTTGTTCCTTAAGGGGAGGAGGCACAGTGAAATGTTTCCGAATTCTGAAGTTTAGTTCCAGGCCAAAGGCAGGATGTATGTTCTGACTGACATCCCAATCTCCTTAGAATAGAATACAAACCTCACAGGTGAATTCCTTGGCAGCTTAACCCTGTTTCCATAGCTTAGGCATTGTTTGGGGGAAAACAGTTTGATTTTGAAGGGAATTTTCAAAATTCTCAGGCAAGACTTTCAGTATGATCATGCATCTTTGTCATATGTATATACTTTTCATAGCTCCTATGTTTTTTCCTGTGCATTTTTATAAATGCACACTACTGAGAAATGTCTGGCTCATAAACGTAACCAGTTGAAGGATGTAGGGGTTTGGGGCATGTAGGTAGTTACGGCTTTCCCATCTCATGGGTGGTTCTTGCTAGAATTTGAAGCAGGGATGTACTGCTTCTTTCACAGTTATATCTCTGTTCTCACGGTCACCTTTAGATAAATTTTCAGTTGTGAATACCACCTACCCTCCCCCCAGCCTCTTGGTAACTTTGTAACTACCAAGATAGGCATGTTCCGTAACTTTGTTCTGAGTTACTCTGGAAGCCCATTTGCCCATTCAGAATACATTTTAAAACCCATGCCTTCTGTCAGATGCTTCAGGTGCAAACCCAGAGCATTGACAGACTTGATACATTTCAAAAGCAGAACACTCTCCATTATTGACTCTTCGGTGGCAATCCATTTTCCTCAGTTTACACCGAACCCAGAAAGTGACTATCAGGGCCTGATTTAAAGGTAATCTTGGGAATTTCTTACCAACCATTATCTTGTCAGTAGCAACTGACAAAGACACCCAGAATCGTTAGTCATGAGCATAGTTAGCAATGCAGACGCCTATACTCGAGGACCGAGGACCACTAGAAGAGACCTGGGATGTGCTGCTTGTCAACTTTGTTGAAGAAATTTGCAAATATATGCATCTGTTAGCGATCAATGTCCTGACTTAATAGGCAAGTTTAAAATTACTGATTACGCTGATGTGCTTCTGATTTCTTTTTGCAAAACAGATGAGTAGTTTTTATTCCAAAATTTGTTCCAAATCCTATTTTTTGGCAGTGTGCTACGTTTAGTCACAGTGTGAATAAAGTATGCACCCCATGTCTTGATTACTCTGCCTAAAATATCTCAGCACAGTATACATTTAGTCCTTTTTTAATTATTACAACTAACTTTAAACGCCAACAGTTTCTTTTAGCTAATGAAAATGTCATTAAGTGACACTTAACTACGCTTGCAACACCTTCCAAACTCCAATCCATCTTGTCAATTCTCCATTGTTCTGAATATCAAATACCCATGCTGTTGCTCTTTCTCACTCGCTTCCTCTGCCCCTCAATATCGCATTTTGGTTTTATGTCCCTCCGTTAATATTTAGAGGATAATTGATGTTTCCCCTACATCTTTGGATAAAGGACATCATTATTGAATTGGCTTTTGCTTTATTCCATGTGAGTCCTGGATCTCCCTCCCCTCTTAGTAGCCAAGGACACATTTCTGAGTTCTTTATCTCTAAGCTTGCCAAGATGGGAAAAAGAAAACTGTTGAACCTGGAGTCTCACGAGATATTTAACCAATTTAATCGGTATTTTTCACGTAAGTGACTTTTTATCATCCAATGACTTGAACCATGGACACTGCGGAGTATATGGAGAATTGTTTGCTCCTTGTGGCATTTATCTTGGGCATAGTTATCTGAAGTGAACTTGAAGCATAGGATATAAATCATATTCTCATAAAGAGCTTTAACCGGGCCAGCATGAGAATCTAGCAATAGTACTAGGTGTAATGATGCCGGGAATCTGAGATGGAAATTTGACCTCTCTTATTTGCCTCTGGACTGCTAGCGGCTGGTGGTTACATTTGCTTTGTCTGAGAGATAAGCATTTGGGGATGTTCCCTCAGCCATTTGTTGATTCAAATTAAGCATCACATGAAGCAGCATTCAACCCTTAGGAAAAGTCAGTTGCCATATTTTGGAATCTTAGATGCTGGAACAGTAAACTTTCAAAAATGCTTTGATGCTCAGATTTAACAAAAAGTTAAAAGGAAATAAAGCCCTTAAAAACAAACCTAATACTCTGCCACTTATCATTGTTTTATTAATACAAAGTGTTTTTTCTTGCAATCAAATAGGGAAGAAGTCATTCTTTTTGTAGCCCTTCATAGGAGGAAGAGGTTACTACTTTATAAAAGTGTTCTGGAAACCAGATTTTATAATCTAGAAAAGATGCTGTTGTGCTCATCATGGAAAACTTAAGAATTATCTCATTGGAGTGGTGTATTGACTTTGCAAACACTTGCCAACTTCCTTCTGTGTCCTCGGCGCGGTACTAGGCACTTGGATAGGAGCAGTTTGTAATAAAGATGAAAAAGATAGTGACTCTCCCCTCAAAGGTGTATATAATCTATTAAGGTCCAAATTTAAGGAAATGAGTAATGAGGAGAGTGCAGTAGTGAGTGGAAAAGCCAAACACACAAAACCCACTGGTGACAGGGACAGGAGAAGGTTACAGGTAGAGCAAACCCACACGGTTTGCCAGTGGAAATGAAAATCTTTGTTCAAAAAGCAAGGCCAAAGGTGACAATCAAGCACTCAGACGCAAAGGGTATTTTTCTTTCTTCCATGTGTCTCTCTGCTCATGCTCATGTTCCATTGTGACATGAGACTACTTACAAAAAACAAGTTCAAAGATAAAATTATTAAAATTTTTGAGATGGTGGCAACAGGGCATTACACACTAAGCACAGAGTCCTTCTGAGCCTCAGCCCCTGTCAAAAGGAGAGCCCTGGACAACTGCGTAAGTCATACAGTCATGAGACAGACCCTGGATATAGATGTGATGACTATGAGATCTTGTATGTCAGCCCTAAATCCATTTTCAAGGAAGGGTTTATAGGGAGAAATCTGCATGAGTTTGTACAAATCAAGATGGATATGTTCCGGCAGGTGTGTGTTCTGGGAGGTTTTGTTTTTAGGACGGGGCAGGGGAGGACTTGTTTCCTCTATGGAAGGAGAAAGAATAGACTACAGAAGATATAGAGGAAGTAGCCTACCCAGAAATACAGTGAGCAGAGTGTGGAGTCTGGAGGGAGGCCTGGCTCATTTTCTAAACTTCAGCTGCAGAAACACCATCTAGAACCTTGGCTCACAGAAATATGGGCAGCCATTCTTAGGAGGTTGTTTTTGGTTTTTGTTTTTTTTTAGTGGCTTAATTTATTTCAAAAAATATGTTAAATGTGTTCTGGAAAACGTGTCATCTCCGCATTCGCTTCAGAGAAGCTCCAAGGAGGGGGAAGAAATGACCGGTCTGCCCCCACTTTGGTCTCTCCCAAGTGGGTGTAGGTCAGAGTAGGGTCCTGAGTCCTGGCACAGCATCTCATCTGGGATCCAGTGTAGACTGAGGCGGGGACAGAACTGGTTTTATGTCCCTGCTGTCCCACTCATTGGCTGGATGATCTGGTGGGTGTTACTTAACCTCTCTGGGTCTCTTTCACTTTCTTCATAAAATGAAAATGATCATTGCACTTGCCTCCTAGAATTAGGATTAAATGAATTAGTACATGTAAAATGAGTTCCTACATACAGTTTAAATGTGTGTGTGTGTACTTATGTATATGTATGTATGTGTATATATATGTATATATAAATAAAGGCACATACAAGTGTGTGAACATTTATTGCAGATTCTGGAAACAATACCATTTATTCCATTCAGCTTACTGCTACTGCTGCTTTTAGGCTGTTTCCTGCCAGTACTTCAGAGAAGCAGTCTTGATCTCTAAACAAACTCCTGCCTCTGGGTAACTTTGTAGCCCATGACCTTGAATCATTTGTGTGAGAAGCAGCTTACTCTGTCACTGCTCATCCGCACTTGAGCCTTGGATTCAGGGCACATGTTTGAGACCCTTTCTGCCTGAGGTGTGTTCATATTTATTACACATCTTCCTCCATCACCAGTTCCATTGGGCTCTCCCTCGGTTTCAACTGTCGGGCCGTTTGTCTCTTACAATCACAACCTGACTGACGATCCCAGAGGCGTCCCTGTTGTGGTGGCAGTCCACCCAGGAGTCACTGGTGCGGGCAGGCCCAGCGTGCGTTTCGTTGATCTAGTTTACCATCACCACCACTTCCACATGGAGCTCAGTGACCAGAGGAGAGTTATTCAAGAGCTAGGAAACCCCTCCCTTAGAGTTGGTGTCTTCGTTTTTGTTGGGGATAGACAATAAGAAGAACTTGTAACAGGCTCATCTCTTGGCCCATAAGCCTGCTCAAGCCCCCTGCAGACTCAGAAGGAAGGAAGAAGAAAGGCATGTGGGAATTCTGCACCTCAGTCTACTGTGTAGCTCCTTATTCCCGCAAGTGGCGATTTTCTCAGAGGAGATCCTCACAGTCAGGTATGGTATGGATATGAAGCAATGCTGTTCTCTCAGAGGTCTTGATTAGCTACCAGTCAGCTCATACAGCTACTTTCCTTTCTCTGCTCCACTCCATTGCTCTGCTCCCATTTTTTGAGTACTTGGTTCACAGCACTTCTTCTTCATTCAAAATGCACCGCACACTCCTGCTTCTTTTCCGAATCCTTTTCAGTGTTGTCATCACTTAGTTTTCTGTGCCTCTCAACCCTCTGAACGTAGACACATGTCAGGTTATGGCCCTGCCCCCTGTCCTTTATTCTCTACGTTTCCCTGGGAGTCTGTTTCCACTTCATGATCCCACCCGTGACCACATCTTTGCGTCGATGACACTGACTCTCTTCTGACTCCACATGCAAATGCTCCCGCGAGTGGTCCGGTAACCCTTTGGTCCTAACATGCCCTTAACATCGCCATATTAAATACTCATTATTCCAGTTGGAGTCCACTTCTTCCTTCTACCTGTTTGTAACAAAAATCCTCTCCTGCTGTGTATTCCCTTCCCCTTAGGCACCAAACCCATTCCCCAAGTCTGTCTCTCCTTTCAGAGCATTTGCAGGCACGATGTCTTTTCATTTCATGGCTGTAGCATCTAGTACAGTGCCTGGAACCCTGGCATCTAACAAAAAGGGGAGGGGGGGCTCATGGTCTCAACTGCTTACTGTTGAGCAACTTCTCTCTTATTTGCCAGTCAGTTCTCCAGCTGAGTTGACTTTAAGTCAAAGAATTTCATGCTTCATCTCTTATGTCAATCTGCCATTCTGTTCTTGGCATCTCTTATCGGTCCTCTATGTTTATACCAGAGCCACCCCTCCTGAGACAGAAGGCCTTTCCACGCAGGGCTGTGTGCCCCACATCTTTCCAGAAGCCATGTGCTGGGCCACAGGGCCTTGTGCACAGTAGCCACTTAAAGATACGTTCAACTTAACTGGAGCAGAGCTAAGAAGGAAGGAAAGAGATGTGAGGGGGTGACAGATTGAAAGGAGGATTAGAAAGATAAAAGGGGAGAAAGTAAAGGGTTGAGCCCGGCCAGTCTGTCTGTAAACATTCCATTAGTCTTGGTGTTAGATTGAATGAAAGCTGGTGTTTTTTTGCCCATGTCCCTGGACACTTTTTCCCCCTCTGGAAAAGAAAGATATATTATTCAAGAGACGGGGAATGTAAGGAGAAAGTGGCTCAGTCCCCCACTTGCAAATATCTTGTGAAGTCTTACGGAACAGAATTATGAATACAGAAAATGCCTTAGTGGAGCAGGGTTCTCATTGGACAGACAAGGAAACTGAGGCACGGGGAGGTTAAGTGGCTTAGCAGCTAGCTAATGGGAAAAGCAGCAGTAAAACATGAGTCTCTTTACTCTTCCAGCACATCCATTAATAAATCACATTTTCTCTTTTTCTAGGTAGCCCAGGCCAATTTTTAAAGTGAAGGATTAGAATTACCAAGGGGCTAGGCATTTAGAGACTCTTGTTAGTCACAGAGTTTTGTAACGTTCACATCATACGTTCTTTAAAAAGGACTCAGCATGTTTGGAAATAGATTGGTGGTTTTCCATTTCTTTTTTTAAGCGGGGATTTATTTCCACACCACTATTCTTGTTTTTCTTTCCTTTTTTTTTTTTTTTTCAATCGTACTACACACAGCTAGGAAGAGAGATCAAAGGGGACCTGTAATGGTTAAACAGAGGTTAGGACCAGTTGTAGCTCCTGCCTGCTGGCTTCATTCTCCATCAGCATCCTTCCTCCTGCAAAGGAGATGGCGGAAGAATATGAAGAGCTCTTGGATTAGATGATTTATGGTCCCTTCCACTTCTCGCAGGCTATGATCTATGGTCCCTTCCCTTCTCATAGTCTGGTGCCTTTTGGATCTTCATTGAAAATCCTCCAGCAACAAAGGTTTAGGGAAAGGGAAACAGAAGTGATGCAGGAAGGCAGTCTAGTTCTCTGGAAGGAAATGGCAACTTCCATTTGGTTCTGAAGAGATAGTCAGGAGAGGGGACATTTCAGAGGCAAAGGCAGACTTGACCCTGGATATCTTTGAATGCCGTGGCCAGAGTGATGAGATGGCCATGTATACATATCAAGAAATGATGAACAAAGCGCCAGAGTTGAGGAACCCAGATTAGGGAGATCGTCTGAGCTCAGGAAATTTTTTTAAAAAGACTCAGATTCTTTGGAGAGAGGACTTTGTAGGATGTTTGTGAAATGGATGTCCAGTGGAAAAGGCAGAATTTTATACACTTGCCTGGCAAAGCTGAGAAGTATTTGTATTACAGCAGAAATTGGTCAAATGGTAGAGGAGAAGTTGATTATTCACCACATTGAGGTAGCAATATTGGAAAGAGAGCTTGGTGTAAATTCAGGAAAATGAAAATCTAGGCTGATTAAAAACTTTGGTCTATTTGAGATTTTTGTGATCAGCTGAAGTTTCTTCCTTGTTTGTTTTAATAAGGGTAGGATCTTTTAGTAAACATTAGGTTATTGGTATATTTCCTTAACCCATGTTGACTGGTTTTTTAATATAATTTTGCATTTTAATTAAATCTTACAGCAAGGTTAATCTGACACGCATATTCAATCTTGACACTTCTCAAGTGCCCTGCCTCAAAGGAGGCCTTTCTCAAACCCTGGGATCAGGCTCCCCTCTACCCCCAGAGATCTCTGGATACACTAAGGTCTATAGCATTTGCAGCACAGTTTTGAAATGACCTATTACTGATTTGCCTTTTTTCCTAGCACCTAACACGGTGTCTGGCATGTACCAAGTGCTTAATAGATGTTTGTTGAGCTGCACAGAATATGTGCAAGACACTCAACACTGCTGAACATTTCTTTCTTTCCACCTGTGAAAATGAGAAGATTAAAGCCTGCCTGCCTATCTCACTGGGTTATAGCTGTCACATGGGTTGGTCTTGTTAAGGACAGGAACCTTGTGTTATGCACCTGTATATGGTGCCTGGAAAAATATATCTTTATTGATTATAGTTGAAAGCGATTCATAGTTGGGAAAGTGAAAATGTCTTTCAGGCACAAATTGCAAGCAATTCATTAGCATCCCTCTTATACAATGAAATAGCACATTTCTAGAGTCAGCCACGAAGGTATGGAAAGAGGAATGAGGCAGACCAGTTTTCTGAAAAGAGTTGTTTACAATTTCCCAGGCAAGATAATGACCCAGAGATCTCACTAAATGAGGAGTTGAGTCAAAACTCTAATAAAGGGCAGCAACACTAATGTGGCTGCCTGCCATCCCTACCCTCCATGAGCAAGTGTTGATTGCTCTCCAGTTTGCCTCCTCTTTATCAGCAGTCATTAAAGGGACCACTCTGCGTGAAGTCAAGCGACCCAGCCTAGCATTTGCCTTTTCCTGGGCAGTGGGGAAAGCTGGGAGTCTGATTCCAGAAGGCCTCATTAAAGTAAGCTCTTCCTTACCGTTGGCCAGCTATTTCCTAGTAGGTCAGTCTTTTTGAGTTTTGCTTTCCTCTGCTATACTCAAGGGATAATAATGACCGTTGCTTCACTCCTGTAAGGATTACATGAGATAGCAGTGTGCAAAAAAAACTCCTTGGAAGAACCAAAGTATCATATTCTTTTTAATATTTTTTCTTCACCATGGTTATCTCAAGGACATAGAAATAGGTAGTAAAGCTTATATAGCAATTTTCAGAAAAGCTGGAGAAAGTTTTCTGTCCAGTCCCAATATACCAGTTGACCCTCAACCTTCTTTTGTTAACAGTAAATACAGTGTGCTACAAATGCTTCTTCATGTTTCTTTTCCCCAAAGGACATTTACATCCATGTAACAGAAAGTTTAAGTGTTTTCCTTCCATCTCTTCTTTGCTTCCTCCCTGCCTTGAAAGTACGTGCAGTAGAAATTGCTTTGAGTTCATGAAAAATACCAAAGAGAGAGATGGAGGGGGAAGATACCAGTTTTTCAGAATATAGTATGATTTTACCCAATCAGATTGGTTTTCTAACATTTCACAAGTGCATTAGAAATGTTAGAGGGACAGGATTAGAAATGAGGGGTAGCTTTAGAGATAGGGTCTCTCTTATGGGAGGGGTGGCCTGGGTAGGGTACCACAACAGAGGACTCCGGGGAGCCAGTGGGAGAGTCCTGGGAGAGGGTTCTGTGCAAAGAACAATAGTGCAAAAAGATAGGTAGTTGAGTATGAAGTTAGCATATTAGATAATTTGGGCCTGCGCTCACCCAACCTCTTCCCATAAGGAAAGTTGCCATTTCAGGTCTTGGCAGGTCTCCAATGCCTGTCTTCCTTTCTGCCTACAGATGCTCACTGTTAACCTACTATTATTCTGTGTTTAGCTTGGGATTCTTTGGGTCAGTGGTTTCCAACTAGAGGCAGTACTGTTCTTGCCTAAGGGGTGTTCAGCTAACCATAACCGGCCTCAAAAACCTATTTTTTAGGTGACTAAAACACTAAAAAAAAGTAGAAAAGAAAAAAAATCGCAATCTAGACATAGATCTTAGCTGTCAGTCGCACACCGATCAGGTGTTGCAATATTGAGTCGGCTCACACATGCATCGGCTCTGTTGTGGTACTTGTTGCGGCACTTGCTCCTCTCATATATGGTCAGTCAGTCCCAAGAGACGCTCTTCCCTAATCCCATTTTTCCTGACAACTTCCCTAGCTAGGAGGCAAGCTGAGGCCAACAAGGAGTATAAGAGAACTGGGTTCTTTGCCAGTTCTTTGTATCCTTTAGGTACATTCTCAGAATGGTACATCTGCCTGAACGTCTTCCTCTGAGGAAGCTTATGAGAATCACTGATAATGTGTTAGCCCCTTAGAAATAAACTGAATGATGAGGAATTAAAGTTACAGTTATTAAGGAACCACCCCCTCTCCCTGTTAAACCACATAGAAGAGGGTTAGTAGACTTCACCATTACTCTGTTTCTGTTTTTAGTAGGGACTCTGGGTCCAAGGTTTCCAGCTGGAGGCAGTACTTTCTCTCCTAGGGGACTTTTGGAGACGTATGGGAATTTTTTTTGTTTTTTTAATTTTTTAAATGTTTATTTTTTGAGAGAGAGTATAAACAGGAAAGGGGTAGAGAGAGAGGGAGACATAGAATATGAAGCAGGCTCCAGGCCGCAAGCTGTCAGCACAGAGTCCAATGTAGGGCCAGAACTCACGAATGGTGAGATCATGACCTGAGCCAAAGTCAGGCGCTTAACCGACTGAGCCACCCAGGTGCCCTGGGAATGTTTTGATTATCACTCTGACCAGAGAGCAGGGCCCAGGGGTACCAGACAAGGCCAAAGGAAAAACAGTAGTCCTTCCACACAGGGAAGAATATTATATCTCCAATGCCGATAGTACCCACATTGAGAAACACTGAGCATATTGATGAAAACATTTTATTCCTTTCCATTTTCTTTTTTTTTAAAGTTTATTTATTTATGAGAGAGAGACAGCATGAGTGGGGGAGGGGCAGAGAGAGAGGGAGACACAGAATCTGAAGCAGGCTCCAGGCCCCAAGCTGTCAGCACAGAGCCCGACACGGGGCTTGAACCCACAGACCATGAGATCATGACCTGAGCTGCAGTCAGATGCCCAACCCACTGAGCCACCCAGGCGCCCCATCTTTACTTCGTTAGTAAGCTATGATAAACTACTCTTGAAGACAGGGAATCTGTAGCTGTTTTGCTAATGTGGACATTCCCAGCAGATCTCTTTTCTCTGACATTAGACATTCAGCAGGTGTTTCTGCCAAAATACTGAAAAATATGAGTAATGAAGCATTAAATATTTAAAGCAAATATTTTTGTTTTATATCTAAAGGGTATCATTTGTAAAACCATTTATTGTACACTCCTAATGCATAGGCATATATAAATGCCGTTCGAATTAGATGCAGCTGAACACTCCTATGTTAAAAATATTTCTGGTTCTTTTTAAAGAATGATACCTTTTAAGTAGGTAATTCTAAAAACTTTTACAGCAAGGCAACTGGTGTATGGTCTATGTTTAAATGTGAGTTGAAGTTTTTCAATGCATCTTCACTGTTGGTGGTCTCCGCAAAGTCATGGCAGGAATTGGGGGATGGAGGGAAGAAAAGACATTTTCTTTCTCTTCATGTGAAATCTACATTATCAAGGTTCCAGTTTAAATGTGTCTAAGATAATTGGAGCCCCTAGGAGGCACTTTGCTAAGCAGCTAATTCAGCCCATCTTCCCTAGAGAGGATAATTGTTGTTAAAAAACAAAAAAGTAAAATGTGTTGTTTTCTCATGTAATTATGTAACTGACATCTTTATATAATAATACATTTGGGTGGTCCGTCCCTGAAATACTTGGTTTGTTAGGAAACATTACAGTTTCCACAAGTAATCACTTACTCCTAAATATGATGAAAGAATTTGGTATTGTTACATTGCATCACTGCCTTGGTCAGAAGCTCAACTTTCTAAATGAGTCTGGCATTGGAAAAGGCTTCTAAGTTTTTTGCTGTTTTTTTTCTTAAATGTCATTATATGAACGAAAATATTTCTGAGGTAGAATACTATATGACAGAACATTTTAAAACGTAACAAAATACAGATTTCGTCAAAGGAAAGGGCAAGGGCCTGTAAGCCTCTGTCTTTCCAGTGACCACACTGTGATCCCCTCAACTGTGTGGTTATTCTCGTCTTCACATTTCAGTTACCCCGTCGCACAGGGTTAGGACCTGTGAACTTCCTGGCCTCAGTGAAGCACAGATAGCTTGAAAGGGGACACACTACCATTAGAATCGAGCTCATTTCAATCTACATTGGTAACAAGGTTCTGTGCCTTGCTGATTAAAAAATGCCACACTTAACAGAGCTGAATGGAGTTTTCCCTAGAATTCTGCTCTCTTCTGAGGCTGCAGACAGCTTTGGTCCTGAGACAGCCATCCCTCAATTTCTGATTCAGCCAGGACCTAACTAACTAATCATGGTGGCTGATTATTCCACCCAAGGGCATTCTTTTAAACTGCTATTACCCAGAATCGTGTGGGAGGCTTTTGCAAAGTAGCAGAGAGCAAGAGCGAGAGGGAAGAGAAGGGCACAGACAGATAAAACTAGGAGGAGGGAGGGGAAACTTGGGGCAGAAGCGGTACCACATGAACATGCTGAAAGTTGAAATAGGCAGGGTGATAATTGAATGTAAGGCCAGAGTTTGATTACAAAGGCAGAAAAGGACATTGTGAGATGATAGCGAAAGGAGCGACATGTGATCCAATCAGCGGTTTGTCCTCCGCAGCGAAATCAGTGGGCTGGATGCAAAGGAAGGAAGAGGGTCAACATTTTGGTTCCAGGACTAAAGACTAGAAATGAGATCATTCTGTAGTTAACATCTTGTACTTGGGCTTACTGAAGAAAAATGTCTATCAGCTGACATGGAAGATTTCAATTTAACATCATCCTGAATGCGTCCTTGTAACATTGTCTTCACCAAGCAGTGGACACCTTTTGTAACCCTGTCCTGTAGTGTAGCTATGCCTCTCAGCCATCATCCCCAAATAGTAGTATCTTCCATCTTACAGAAGGATGAGCACACGCAGCAAGAGATTCAGTAACATTTTTGACATTCAACCTGAGGTTATGCTACAACACAGAACTTTAGTCATATGAGAAAGTTGCCTTTATCCCCGTCCCAGTACAAGCTAAATTAAATCATTGGCCCAGACACAAATTCATAGAAGTAAAACTAAAATCTAATGGCATATTGTCTTTAAATGCATTGGGGCAGGTATTGCCATAAAGGTTTTGTCTTTTAAAAATGTGACCTACCTGGGATAGCAGTGTTTCTAACTGGGGATAAGATGTACATAGAAGCTGCTACAGATTTCAGAGCTCTCGTGTGTGTGTGTGTGTGTGTGTGTGTGTGTGTGTGTGTGTGTGTGTGTGCGTGTGTGTTGAAAAGATAGTGAAATCATGTGATATGGTTCAATCAATTCAAAAAAATGGAAATCGCTTTCATCTTGACTCTGAACTTGTGGTTCTCAAACTGTGTGCCAAGGCACCCCACAGTGCCACACAGTCAACTCATAGAAGCTATTTTATGGAATGTTTTTTATTTTTAAGGAAAACAGCAATATTTGATCTGTCCAACACCCAATGAACTACTAGCTGAAGTAGTTCAGTTTCAACATTAGATGGCGCTACATTCCTTTTGATGATGTCATATTTTTCTAAAGCTGGATTTTTGGAGACAGGTGAAGACAGCCAATGCTGTGTGGCAATTAAAGTGGAACATAAAGTGAAGGTGGCAGTCTACAGTCTGATTCCAGGACTTGAGAAGTTGTGTATATCAAACAGGTATATATGTCCTTCAGTAAGAAAGTTTGGTTATTAAAGAATGAAATAAAAGTAAACTTTTTTTCCTTTCGATTTGAGTATTTTTTTTTTCAAACTACTGCTAAGCTCTTAGGACCTAAATTCTTAGTAGCATATTTGAATCTAACCACTTAATAAATGAACTGATAGGTATTGCTTTTGGCCTGGTGGCATGATGAAAAAAATGCCAAGATACAAAAGGATTTCTGGATCAAAGTTTGGGAACCTCTGCTCAACTGAATCGTTACTCAGTTTCATGGAGTTGATCAGGGATGAGCTACAAAGTCAGTATGTTTACATCCCTTCACTTCAATTCCTTTTAAATCAGCTGTCAAACAGCAAGTAGGGACGCCATGCCCCAGATCCCTTTCCTTCTGATAAAATCTAATAGGATCTGTATTTCTTACCAAGTAGAAAAGATGGAGTTCCTAAAATTTGACCTTAAAATAAGTTTCAGTAAATTCAGTTTTATTATTGCATTGGTTTCCATTTCAAAAATGGAATTATATTCATGGGATGGGGGTGGGGTTGAGAGTGGAGGTGAAGGGAATTAGTCCCAGAACATGTTAAAAGTTACACTTCAGAAAAAAAGGAAGTATCTCAAATATTCAAAGAGAAAAAATGGTTTTGTTTTTCAAAAAGTTGTTCAAAATAAGCCACAAAAAGCAAGCACGTAATTACAGAACAAAACCAACAAATCAATGCAGCATGTAAATTAGAGGTGCTTGTATAATTCATAAACTAATTCTTCACTTACAAAAACATTCATGACAGAGTTGCCTGTGATATGAGCCTCCCCAGGGCATTTGAAATATGATTCAATTTTTAAAAATTCTATTTGTACCCAATTTTTTCAGAAACAAAACATTGGTTTTAAAACAAGGTGCATCTGTTTCCAGAAAATGCTTTCCCATGGAGCTGTGTGTAGAAGGCTTGTACTGCATCTGGAGATCACACTCGACTCAAATCAAGAATCTCTTTGAACACACCAAGCTTAGGAGCTAAACTGTCTTGGCTGCTTCCTTATGTTTGATCCTGTTGGGAATGAGGCTAATTGTTTAAGAATTTACGTCCTAGTAAGGCTGTTAGCACTTTAAATTGATTTGGTATTTTTAAAAGCTCGTTTAAAACTTATTTATACTGAGGAAGTTGGCTTTCCATGAGCTATAGAATTTATTTCCAGATTTCACCTGGCCTACCTGTATGGAAAATGTACCCTAAAAGCATCCTTTTACATAGTGATTGCAACAGGTCATCCGTATTATCTTTTTAGTAGAGTATATCTGTGTTCGTGCTTTCTTCTTTTAAATCCTTTCTTGCCTCCCAGCATACTAATTACTGCCCTGTTCCTAATGTAATCTTAGAGAAAAAGCACCTTTAAAAATGTTTACAGTTAAAGTGTCTTTTGTGCAAGCATATGAAAGTTCTTTATAAACATGAATTAATTTACACTCTTCTGTGGAAAGAGTGGATCTCATTTTTTCTTTTCAGAATGCTTTTGAAGCTGTAGCATTGCA
Organism: Proteles cristata cristata; assembly: GCA_017311185.1. NCBI lineage: Eukaryota > Metazoa > Chordata > Mammalia > Carnivora > Hyaenidae > Proteles > Proteles cristata. Next base: position 263,930 of record JAESUZ010004301.1, read on the forward strand.
TACCTGTCTTCCTACAGAGAGAGACAAGTTATTATCGGTTTTTTGGGAGCAGGGAACCTAACCACATACAACTTTGTAAACGCCACACTACTTCTTACCGTTGAGCTTTATAGGTAGCAGAGGATACACACACACACACACACGCACACACACACACACTTTCTCAGTGAGGTCTTGTTGAGGATGAAGATGACCCACTTCATTTTCAATAGTTGGTACATTGGTCCCGATACTCTAGAAGTCTAGGATGAACTTTGACACACATTCTGAGACGAGCCTGAGAAGAATCTTTTTTTGCAGAACGGAAAATGTTTTCAAAATCTGAAGAACTGCCTTTTAGTCAGTTGTGAGATTGCTATATCTTGAATTTGGCAGTAGGTGTATTTAACACTAGAGTCAGATAAGAGCATACCATTAATTGTTATGTGCCACATCATTTAGAAACATTATCTTTCATCCTCCAATAGTTGTGCAATGTATGTTTTATTTTCCCCATTTTACAGGGAAGAATGATGAGAACCAAGGATAGTAAGTGCTTTGCCTAGTGGGTGGTAGAACCAGAATTCCATCCAGGTCTGACTGACCATACAGGCTCGACTCTCGTTCAATTAGCCCTTCCCCTTCCCAGATCTTTTGAGCTGCAGGACCCATTTGAAAGTTATCTAGCCCATCAACTTTGTGGGCAAGCAAACTAAAATTCAGAGACAAGTAACTTGTACAAGGTCACCTTGTGTTCAGTTCTTGTTGATACTTATAAATAACCTTGAAACGTACTCCATAAACATTCCCTATTTATCTCAGCTGAGTGGAGCTTTTCAAAAATCCACCAATCCTCCCAAAAGTTGAAATGCCAACCATAGTTGATAGTGTTTCTGGAATTCTAGGAAACTTATCCATTAAGCAGCACCTCAGTGCTGGTACTGAGAGTCTCTCTCAACCCCTTTATCCCCTTTATCCGTACTGGCTTCTCTTCTTCTTCGTCCTCACCTCCCCCTCTTCCTCCCCTCCTCCCTTCCCTCATCCTTCCCCCGTCCTCTTCCTCATGTTCCTGCTACCATCAACCACCAAATCCACAGAGACACAGTATGCAGTAAAACTGTCTTTAGGAGATTATCCTGTTCATTTTAGGCATGCAAAATGTGTCTGTTAATAAGTTTTAAATCTTTATTTTAAAAAAAATTTTTTACTGTTTATTTTTGAGAGGGAAAGAAAGAGAGCACAAGTTGGGGAGGGGGAGAGAGAGAATCCCAGGCAGGCTCCACGCTCTCAGCACAGAGCCAACATGAGGCTCAATCCCTGAAATCAAGTCAGATGCCAATCAGCTGAGCCACCCACATGCCCCCTAACCCTTTAGCAGCTATAACATTAATTGAGCAACTGTCATGCATGAGGCACTACAGCAAAGCAACTTAAAATCATGTAAATATTCTGAGAACCTTAAGTGGTAGCTATTAGGTCTTCAGTTTTGGAAGGAAAAAAAAAAAAACCTAGACTCAAGGAAGTTAATTATTTGTGAAAGAATACAAAACTCTCTGCTAAATGGAGGGAAAGTTGACTTTTACCAGCTGGGAGCAACGTTTCTTCTTTAAAGATTCATTGGCCACAGTTTTAATCTCTTTTTCTCACTCTTTCAAGATGTTAAGAAGCTCATAAGGATTCAGAAGGTAGGAGTGGGTTCTCAAAAGACAAGTGAAAAAAGTTGGAGCTAGGACCCCAATTAAAAGGTTAGAAACAATGGCTCTGGAAGAATTATGGTGTGTGCATGTGTGTGTGCGCGGGCACACACACGTACGTGTGTACACCTTTTCCTCAAACTGAATGCCAGGAAGAAGCTAGGTCTGAATGAAGGGAAGATGGGGATATAAGTATCTCATACCAAATGGACTTAATTAAAAAATTGTCAGCCTGGCTACATAGTTCTGGAAACAGTTCAGTGTCCATTTCTACTTTCTCAGTTTTATACATAATCTCTTATAGACCCTACTCGTAACCTCCCTTTGAAGAAAAAGGCTCCTTTAGTTCATATCCTGGATCATATCTTAGAATTATGTCATATTCTTAAATGCCTCAGAAGGCTTCCCATCACCTTTGGGATAACTGTTGACTTCTTTCTAATCTTGTCCAGTGCTCATCCTTACTTCCCCTTCTCAGTGTCTCTGTCACGGAAGCCTTGGCCACTCCACCTTGCATTGATTTCTTTTATAGTCCCTACCCCTTCTAATCTCTCTCTCTCTTTTTTTTTCTTTTCTTTTTTTTTTTTTTTTGGTCTAATCTGGTTCTCTCCTCCTTACTGTTGTGTGAGCTTTGCCCTTACTATGAAAGATGCCCAAGCAATAGACCCCAGTTTTCCTGTTTTTTTTCTTTGTACGCTGAAAAGTCCACTTTTATGGCAAAGGTTATTGTCTGTGTTCTTAACTCACAGCAATAGCACCAACTCCTATCTCTCAGCTGTACCCTCAAACTCTATTTTTAACTATGTGCGGGCCATCTTAAGTTGGACCTTTTATAGCACAGTGCTCACCAAGCTTCAATGTGCGTATAAATCATCTGGTGATCTTGTCAAAAAAGAGATTCTCATTCAGGAGATCTGAGTAGGGCTCGAGATCCTGCATTTCTGACACTGTGGTTTTGCCACATGCTGCCAGTGCTGTTGATCCAAGGACCACGTCTTGAGCAGCAAGGTAGCAGTTATGGGTCTGAAGATGACCACAGGACCGGTTCCCCCCTCAGCCTATCTATACTAGCATCCCAGAACACCAAGGCCTGCCTTCTTCATAAAGTCCTTTTAAGTTATACTAACCTGAAGAGAAGATTCACATGGGTCTTCTAGTCTAGGGCCTCTAATTAAGATTTAATTATACACTTGATCATTCATTATTGGTTCTCATGCCTTGTCTTTCTATTAATGTGTGAGTTTAGGCAGTGGCACATCTGCAGGTAATCATTGAAGTAGTTCTTTGGATAAGGCCCTGCAAATCTGTGTTCTCTGCAGTGCCCAGCATTGAACTGGGTTCCTTAATATCATCCCTCCAGTGTATGATGGTCCCTCCTTTGGCTTTTGAAATCTACCCAAGTAGACTCTCAGCTCCAGTGTGCATGGGCTTTGATGGACTTGTTCACCACGACCACTCCAGTACCTGAAACAGAACTTGGTACTGGAGATCAAATGCCTATAATTGCTCTATGATAATCAAGCAGTTGAATGAAAATTAAAAGTAAAGGTCAGATTCCATCTCTGTGAAGCTGTCCCCTCATTCCCTCAAGTTCAAACAGCATACTCTCTTCTCATAAGAACCTTGTGTTCCTCATCTAAGCCTTCAGTGTTTCTCCAGGCGTGGTGAGAGGACCACCTGCATCAGAGCCCTCTGGCGTGCTTGATGAAATGCAGATTCCTAGGCTGTGCTCCAGACCTGTGAAATCAGAGTCTCTGCAGTGGGGCCTGGCAGTCCACAGTTTTAGCACTCTTTGTAGTGAAGACCTCTGAACTGAGGCCTTAGCTCTGTTAGAAGTGCTGACGAAAAAACAAAACAACAAAAGATTGTCAAAATAGAAAAATGTTCTCTCCCCAAATAATTATCAATTACCTTTGTTGTTTATTTTTGCTGGTTTTCATTTTCTCCCTAGCAGTATCTTGTTTGTTTGTTTGTTCCAAAATCTTGCCTCAAGCCATTTCAAAGTTGAAGTCATGACCACTTGTAAGAATTCCAGAACATAGTTAAGCAACAAAAAAAAAAAGAAAAGAAAAGAAAAGAAAAAAGAAAGAAAGAAAAATCCTTGAAGGTAAAAATACATATTTTAGAGTTAAGGTTGCAAGAAGGTAGGCATTCTAGTCTTTTTTTTGGAACTTCTGGCAGAATTTTAAATGAGGGGAGAGGAAAAAGAAAACACTGGCAAATTGGATGAGGACATGTGTTCTCTTAGTTCTGTGGTTACAGGGGATTAGTGGTGATGAGATCCAAAGACTCGTCACGCTGGGGGTCATCCCCAAGGCACACTGGAAAATTCCTATGACAGACACCAGGGACTGCCTTTGAATCTCTGAAGAAGAGAAATTGAAATCTGGGGTTCTTCGGATTAGGGGATGACATGTAAAAGATTGATCGTGTGGAGTATATGGGGGGTCATTTGTACCAATTACTCTACTTTTGTGTATGTTTGAAAATGGCCTAAAAAAGCATGATCTGAGCCCAGCCTAATAAGAGGTTGAGGGTGGGGGGTGGATGTAGGAGTGAGGATGTTGGGGAAGACCCCGTTCTTGGAGGAGGGGAGGGATGGAGAGGGTAGGTTCATGCAGCATTGAGGGCACCTTTGGTATTGTGAGGGCGATATTTGCATGTGACCCGCTCCCTGTATAAACAGATGGGCTAAAATCTGGCTACCTAGTTGTTCCAGTCTTCCCAGTGGCTTAGAACAAGGAGCTTTTCACATAAATAAGTAGAAGGCCCTATATTTAAAGATTTCCTTAACCAGGTCCTGCTACAAAGGAAGCTGGATTTCCATGTATGAGGGAAAATTGGCAGGACAGGGAGCCATAATTGAAGGTCAGAGGAAGTGGACTAGCTTTGAATTTAGCCCTTTCCAATTCAGAATCTTGCAGAGATTGTGAGAATCACTTTGACAACGAAGAAAGAAGTGTTTAGGAAAGATGGACTCTCCAGGTCTAAATACGCGTTCTCAGTTCACTGAAGGCAGAATAATCCAGCATGAGCAAACAGAAAGAAACACCATAAATGAATACAGAAGTACGTAAGGATAGCTAAAACTATACGTTAAGTAGTGTGTTTGGCTGGAAGTGGAAAAAGGCCAATTAACCCATGGTAGTAACTATGTGGACTCCTTGTAAAGAAGGTAACATACTGACCTTATAAAGAGGTGGAAGTGGTGATTGTTGATAATGATAATGTTCATTGTAGAAGAGTGGGAAGTAGAATTTCTCAAAGGCATCGCTATATGAACTAAATAGGCTTGGGAGCCTCACAAGAAATTTTTGTCATTGTCATTATTCTTGAGCCCACATAATGTCCAAAGAAGAGTTTACAGAATGAGAGAGAATGAGAAGGAAAAGGAAAAGACAGGTTAAGGAAGCTGGAGGAGAATAAGACCCAGAGTTGATCTTCCACAAGGAAGACCACACCAAGGATAGTTTGTTCAGTATGAGCAGCTCTAATCCAGATGTGAAACAGCTGGAGAGAGTTCTGAGGAAAGCTGCGAGAAGAGACTTAGATGGAACAAAGAACTGGAAAGCATATAAAAGGCAGCCTTTGAGAATGAAGTCCATAGTAGGAGTCCTGTTTTAATTTTTATGGCAAGGGTTAAGAAGTATGAGAAGTTCTTTTTTGTATAGATCGATTTCCCTTGATATGCAAGGCAGTCACTCTATGTGAGCACTTCCAAACAGGCAGGAAGGAAAGTTTGTGCACATAAGAGACATTCAGTAGTTCGGGCAGACTCAGAGATTTCTAGTGAGATGGAGAGCGGTGAGGATGAGGGGGTGTAAGTGAAACGGGAGTGTAGGCTGGCCAAATTCTGGAACAGCCTATAGTGCAAATGTTAGCAGTTCCATCCTTGGAGGTAAATAATAAGTGTGCTGAACTGGTCCTAGAAGTTTAATTGTTGGGAATCATCATGATTCTGGCAGGGAGGTGCGTGAGTTTACCTAATGGTTCTCTTCCGTCTGTTTTCTGTGATTCACCACCCCACTGCCTAGCCTGCGGCAGTACATGGTTGAGTCATTGCTGAACGCAGATATCTCATTAAAAAGGGGGATTAAAGACTATTAAAGATGATTGGCTGCTAGTCCCAGATTAAAGAAAGACCAATTTATGTTACAGTTGCTCTTGTCCAAAATAAAATGCAAATTGTCGAAATCGGACAGGAAACTCGCCCGACGTTTCCGAGATGCTGACTTAAGCAGCTTTCCTTCATCTGCTGTTGAGACCAGAGTCATCAGACTGAAAATTGAGAAGTTCTTTGTAAATCTGAGACATAAATTCGGAGTGTGGATCTAAACAGTGAATTATCTGTACTCCTTTAAGGTGCAAAAGGTTGAGTGATAAATGATCTTTTTAAAGGAATTTATTTTTAAGATATGCTTCTGTACAATAAGGCGCCCTGAACACTCCAGGGAGGTTTAGAAATTTCTCTTGCAAGAACATTACAAATTGCATAAACAACTCTGAATTACCAAATGTTTACAGAAGTCTCTGTTTTAAGAAATATCGTCCACTATGCAGTGTACCATCCTGAAAAGAGTAAGAGCCAACCGATTTTCAAACGGGCAGTTTATCGCAGATGACACTGTGAACTCAGGGAGTTGCATTTTCTATCGGGAGAGACGAATTGGAGGTTATTTACTTTAAGTCCTTCACTTGTAATAGCTTGGCCATACTTGCCCAGCAGTCCTAAAAAATGAGGCCCTCTTTTCAGAGGATCCTATTCGTGCTCCTAACCCCCCTCATCTACCTCAGATATCCCCCCACACATAGCTTTTTTGCACTATGTGCGGGTTATTTAGCCCCAGCTCATTAAAGCTTCTTAGCCCACTGGCCATTGGGCCCATGGAAATAAAACAGGAGTGATAAAAAGCTGGGGCCATTAAGCAGTGGGTAAAACCTAAGAGTGTCCAGTCTACAGCTATCTCTCGTTCTGTTTCCGCTGCCACCAGCACATCCAGGTTTTCACCTCCTTTTCAGCTGCCCTGGTTCCAGGATTCCCCTTCAAAATACCATCCAGGGGCACCCGGGTAGCTCAGTAAGCATCCAACTTCCCTCAGGCTATGATCTCATGGTTGGTGAGTTCGAGCCCCACGTCCGCACAGAGCCCGCTTTGGATCCTCTGTCTCCCCTCTCCCCCGCTCTCTCTGCCCCTTCCCTACTGGGTCTTTCATTTTCTCTCAAAATAAATTAATAAACTTAAAAAAAAAAAAGCTGTCCAACTAATGGACCTCAAGTAGTTTCTTCTTTACTTCAGGATAAGTCCACACTCCCAGCCTAGCTTTGAAAATGCTCTATTTTTCTTCCAAGAAGTTCTTATACAACAAATTAATATTTTTTGAGTCTTCAAACTAGGAAGGAGCCATGAGTACAGAGTGATGATTTTCATCAGGATTGTACTGAAATAGATGTACCACTTCTCACAGAGTATCAGTTGCTTAGAAACTGTGTTATCAGAGTCCTGGTGTGTGTGTCCCAGAAAGACTCGAGCACTGGAATTGTCACTAGTTCTCAGCCTCATGCAATGACCAGTCATCAGGGTACTTTCCCCCACCCCATGGATACAGCCAGTATATCTCCAGTGTCTTGATCTACAAGATTATCCTCTGTCGTCCAGCCAGGGTCACCTCTGGGCCATGAGCTGAGGTCGTCCATTTGCGTCTTGACCATTCCTCTAACCAGGCCTTTTCCTTTCATACATTCCTCTGGCCAGGGGTGTGGGATGATTTTAGGGAAATGTTTCAGTGTGTTAGCAGGGAAAGCTGATTTTGATACAAATACAGTGCTTTGTTTTGGAGTTTTATTCTCCTTAAAAATGGGAATTGAGCAAACCTTTGCTTCAGGAAAGGAGATTGGTCCAATGCTCTTGCCTTAGTTCATGGTCACTTCTCCCTCAAGTCTGAAGGCTTTTGGGATAACTCCCAATCCTTAAATTCTTCCTTTTGTGGAGTTGAAAGTGAATTAAAGTGAAGACACCTGGAGTTGAGCAGGTCTAGAACAGTAAATTCTGATAAATTTTTATATCTCTGCGTCCAGCTCCTTTAACTTTACCATTAATCTCTTCTGACAGAAAACTGTTTGTGTTGCAGGGAAGCATGGTATAGTGCTTAAAACTGGGACCTAAAACCAGGGTTTAAGCATCCAGTGAACCTCCATTTGAACCCCCTACCTTGGAACTCTTCCCCCATCTAGCGAATGGACTCCCAGCACCAACTTAATTGCTTTGTCATAAGGAATAAACAAGGTAATATGGGGGTGCCTGCGTGGCTTAGTTGGCCAAGCGTCCAACTTCGTGTCAGGTGATAATCTTGCAGTTGGTGAGTTCGAGCCCGGTTGTAGGGCTCTGTGCTCACAGCTCAGAGCCCGGAGCCTGCTTTAGATTCTGTGTCCCCCTGTTTCTGCCCCTACCCAACTCGTTCTCTCTCTGTCTCTCTCTCAAAAATAAATATTTAAAAAACTTTTCAGGTAATATCAAGTAAGCACTTAGCACATGGCTGACCATGCTTAGATGCCGGTTTAAAGAGTGACTGCAAATTGCTTTCAAACTAATAGAAAATAGGAAGGTGGAAGAAGAAGATAGTATAGCTTCTGTTGGAGTTGCTTGTGTATTTTGGGTTTTGTTTTTTTTTTTCAAAATTCATGTTAAAAAAGATAAACAAAGAAAGGTGGTAAGCAGGATAATTTAGGAATCCTGTACTTATTAGCCAGTGAACTAATGCCCAAAGGGGTAGATTGTAGGTTGTAAACAGCAGTGAAAGAAACTACAGTCAAACCTTAGAACTATGACACAAAGGCAGACCTGCCAAGTAGGTACTGAACAAATTACTTTAGCATCTCTTGCTGGGGAAAATTTCCAGTTTTGTGTGCATCTCACTTCCTAGGAGGCACTGTTGTTATAGTGAAGGAGGAGGCCTTGGAATCAAGCCAACCAGAATTGTCTCTAGGTCTCTGTAATCTCAGAGGCTCCCCTACTAAAATCAGAGATGGAAAGAAGTGTGCTGCACTGTGAGGCCTAGTGGTCAAATACACTAGGCTCTGGAACAATGCCTGGTACCTTGGAAGTGATCAGTATATGGTAACTGTTGTTGCCTATCATCATCTATGTTTTCTCCCCTTGTTGACAGGGCAGGTCCACCACCTCTGGATGTTGTAAATTTTCTGAAAGGCTGGACTCAGATTGATGCCTTGCCCTCCCTCCCTCATGGTGTCACCTGGTATATACCAGGTGGGACATTGGGATTGAGCAGAGCCACGTCCTTCTTCCTGGAAGGGGGCTCAGTCCCGGGGGAGGTGAGAGGCTCCAGCAAGCCACCAGGGAGGCTCCCAGACAGGGCACCTGGGCTGTACAGCGGACCCTTAGCAGAGGAGGAGGGGACTGAGCCAAGGGACAGCCTGGCAGAGGAGACCAGCAGTAGGATTTGGGGAGGGCAGGCCACCAAGTTAGGGGAGCTGGGGGTATTCATTCGCACCTACCTCAGGGAAGTGGGTGGCCTCAGGGGCCTGACCGACCTGGGCAAGCACTTCGCAGCATACCTGGAACAGAGTCAAAGCACAGAAAATAAAGATAGCTAACATTAGGGGTGCCTGGGTGGCTTAGTCGGTTAAGCGTCCGACTTTCGCTTGGGTCATGATCTCGCGGTTCGTGGGTTCGAGCCCCGCGTCGGGCTCTGTGCTGACTGCCAGCTCAGAGCCTGGAGCCTGTTTCAGTCTGTGACTCCCTCTCTCTCTGACCTCCCCTGCTCACACTGTCTCTCTCTCTCTCCTAGAAATAAATAAAACATTTAAAAAAAAAAAGATAGCTTACATTATAATAATATTTTTATTAGAACATTTTGATTATAAAAATAAAACTTGTTTTCTTTAAAGAAAAAAAAATCCAGAGAATGGAATATTTTTCAAGGCTAAAAAGAAATAAGCTATCAAACTATGAAAAGACATGGTAGAATCTTAAATGCCTGTTACTAGATGAAAGAAGCCCATCTGAAAGGGATATAGACTGTACGTTTCCAACTGTCTGAAATTCTGAAATCGTAAAATTATGGAGACCGTAAAAAGATCAGGGGCTGAGAGTAGAGAGGATGGATGAATAAGTAGATCACAGAGGATTTTTAAAGCAATGAAAATAGTCTGTATTATACCACTGTAACGAATACACAGTACTATACATTTGTCCAAATGGAATATACAACACCAAGAGGGAGCCCAGTGTAAACCCTGGCCCTTGGTTATGATGTGTTGAGGTAGGTCTACCTACTGTAACAAATGTAGCACTCTGATGGCGGGTATTGATAATGGGAGAGGCTGTGTGTGTGCAGACAACCTTGCATATGGGAAATCTCTGTCCCTTACCCTCAGTTTTGTTGTGAACCTCAAACTGCTTGGAAAAAGTAATGTCTTAATTTCTTGTATATATAGCACATATACAAAAATATAAATTCATTTGCAAGCATTCCTGAATTGGAATGGCAGTAACTTTTGAGCATGCTGTATTTTGGGGGCTATAGATAGAAAACAACTCATCATTTAAAAGATTTGATCATTCAGTTTTTTGCTTCTTTTTTCCATTTTTATGTTGAAATGTTTGGGAACTCATGACCTGGGCTTTGTTGATTTAAATGTTAGCTGGGGAGTAAAACCACTAGATAACGTTTTTTGTCTCTGGGTTATGTGCCAGTGAGTCTTTTATACTATTCTCAGTAAAAAAGCCCTAGACTTTTCACTTAAGTGATACCTTGTATCTTTCATCTAAAGAACATAAAATACTTTTTAAAATTCCACAGGGTGATAGGAGGAAGAAAATGGGGGGGAGGGGTGGCGGCTGTGGAAGATCCTTGCCCAAGGTCACACAGGGCACCAGTGGAAGCACTGGGTAGAGGGAACCAGATTCTTCTGACTTAGATTCATTGTTCTCAGACCCTGTTTCCAGAGACTTGATAAGACTTTTCCGCTCTAATTTCATCAACAAACTTGAGTTTGAAATACTTATATTTTGTGCTTGTATCTTTAAAAATATGATATCTTCTATCAGCAAGGTCAATCATTTGGGTTAGTTTATTTTGGCAAAATTGTGTGGACTAAAGGTCTGAGGTTATATTGATCTATATTCCATAAAAACTCAGACCAGGTATTCATGACACAGATGTGATGGAGAAGCTTTCAGGTTAAATAGGAATTAACCTTAGAAGAGAAGTTAAACTGACAGCCTTTTAGTTTCCCCAGTGGGAAAAAAAAATCACAATCCAAAAGAATGCTATGCTAAATTAACAACTACTACTATTAGTGGGATGTTTTCCTTGCCTGTATCTCAAATTTCTTAATATTTATGTTGCAATGTGGAGGTAAAAATATACCAAACTCTTCTGTAAATATCTTGGTAATTAGCTTGTATTTGTTATAAAAATAAGAACAAATAAGGGGCATCTGGCTGGCTTAGTTGGTAGAGCATGCAGCTCTTAATCTTGGGGTTGTGAGTTCAAGCCCCACATTGGGCATGGAGCTTACTTTAAAGGTAAAATAAATAAACAAACAAACAAATGAAATACTGTATGTAGTCCAGAGACCAAATCAATCAAATCACTGCTGAGTATAAATACTCTACCAGAAAAAATCCACAGAGTTAGTCATTAATAAAATCCATCATTGTGGAGGGGCTGTCAGTCTTCTTTATATCTGAGTAACACCCACGTGCTGATGATTCCCTCATGCATCTCCCTTCAGCTCTATATGTACATGTACACTTTTCCTTCTAGATGCCGACATCTCTAAACTGCCATCACTACCTCAACCTTAACCTGCAAAAATTGAACTTACCTGCTCTTGGATCCATTTCTTTTCCTATTTGTTCCATTTCAGCAGATGGACACTTCAGTCTACCAACTAGTCACTTGGGACAGTCACCTAGTTTATTCTTTAGGGCTGCTTGCTAGTCTCACCCCTTCCGCGTTTGCCCAAGTCATTTTTCTCTATATGGAAATGTGATCAGATCAATCCTCTGCTTCAGACCGTTAAATGGGGGTGCCCGGGTAGCTCAGTTGGATAAGCGTCCGACTTCAGCTCAGGTCATGATCTCACGGCTCTTGGATTCGAGCCCCGCATCAGGCTCTGTGCTGACAGCTCAGAGCCTGGAGCCTGCTTCAGATTCTGTGTCTCCCTCTCTTTCTGACCCTCCCCTGCTCATGCTGTCTCTCTCTCTTTCAGAAATAAATTTAAGAAAACATTTAACATTTTTTTTTAATTAAAAAAAATAAAATTTTTTTAAAAGACTGTTAAATGGCTCTTCATACCCATTAGTATCCAGCTTCAGTTTCTTTGGCTTAGCACATAAAGCCCTCAGCCCTTTTCACTTATTTCTTGCCAGTCTGTCTCATAAGGTGGGACTGCCCTATGATGTGTAGTTTCCTAAATGGGTCATGGCATTACTCTGCTCTGGGAGCATTTGCAACTGTTACTCTCTACCTGCATGCTCTTCCCTATGCACTAGATTCAACTCAGGAGTATCTTTAACAGGCACTTACCGAGCTTCTTTGTTACTCTTGGCATTGTCTGTCTCCTCTCCATTCTACCCCTGTAGACCCTAAGTGCAGGCATTAGGTCTTATGTGTGTTTCTGCTGCCTGTATATGGCCCAGTACCAGACATGTGAAAAGTGTTCAGACAGTGTTTGTTAATGGGCGAATGAACAAAGGGATCTGAAAATTAAGTCCTTTCCTTCTAACAAATGGAACACTGACGGCACCCAGGCTAAATGTAGTGAAACTTCAGTACCAAAGGGAATCATGAGTCTGTGACAGTAGGTAGCTTTTCTCGATAGAAAGGTATAACCTCTTAATTTGCCTTTTGCCATTTGTACTGTTGTAGCTGCAAAGCCACATGACCTCTGCAGAGCCTGGGATTCTGGCCAAGCAGCTGTACTGCTGTTCCTAGACCTATCAGCAGCCTTAGACAGGTCAGGTCAGCGTGTTCTGCTCACCCACCCACCTGCAGCCTCTGTGGATGGCTTTGTCTCCTCTGGCGTGGGGCCTTCCCCCAGAACAGTTACATAGGCACTTTTCCTTCAATTCCTTCTGTTTTTAAACCCTTTTAATAGGACCTTTTTCTTTGCCATGGCTAATAAGCTTGGCTGCCCCTAATGTCCTTCTGTTAAGTATTAATTATGAAATCACTCAGTATTGCCATGTGAGGAAACAGAATTAGATTGTGAACATTTCACAGTCCTTAGCCTGCTTCTTCTTACAGCCCTGCATCATGTCCCATGTCAAAGACTAACCGGAGATTTAGGGTGCCCCTGAAGAGCAAGATCCTTGAGAATTCTCCAGCAACGTTTGCAGGTGTTCTGTTGGTAAACTCTCTTGAAGAGCTTCTAGCAATGAGCAGCGACCAGATCACACCCCAGCTGGCTCTGGCTGTGGAGGTGTTCTTGGTGACTATGCAGATTGGCAGCTGCCTGGGCAGCCTTTCTGCTTGCCTTGTTTCGTGTTCTTCTCTGACGAACTCATACGGGAGAAAAGTTAGAGAAGGAGAGGGAGGTACTTAGAATGAGAAGGAAGAAAGGCTGACATTGTAGGAGTAATAAGGAAAAAAAATCATGTTTTCAGCTTGGACTGGAGAATGTTGCATCTCTGGGCATCAGGCCCACACAATTCCCTTTCTCAACCCAGTCAATGCCCCAGGACTACCCCAATGCCTCCTTTGTGGCTCCTTCGCCTCTGTCTTCTCTGAGGTACGCATAACCAGATGACTTCACAGTTGCCACTCATCTCATGGCTCATTACCGTCATGTAGGTGGCAGTAAAATGAAGGAGGGCTTCATTTCCGTAAAGACACCACAAGAGTTTCTTCCTCCTAGAATCTAGGATGCGTGCCCAGTAATCATGAAGAACTCTCTCAGATCCAATCAGACTTCTACTGATGGTGGAATTATAGTCGCCTCAAATTCTGTGTACAAAGGCAGAGACTAAGTCATTAAATCCATTATTAAACTGGACATTTAAGGTCCATAAGGACATAGCATATTGTTCATTATTTTGCTAATCGTCAGAACGTCTGTCATGTTTATTCACTTAAGTATTTGTTGACTAAATTTACAAGTAAGTAAACAAACACACAAATAGTGTCACATTGTATCTTACTCTGCTAAGGCAAGTCTAGGCAGGAGGACAGGCTTAATACGTCTGGTAACTGATATACTGCCCTTCAACGTGCTGCTCTTTTCCCTACAGTCTCTTGTTTGACATCTGCTCACAGATACCTTGTTTCCAAGCGAAAAACATGAACCTTTGTTTGCTTTAAAAGTAATTTATGTCTAATACATGGGAGAAATTTCTCAAAGGAGCAGGCCATGTTTTATATATTATACCTGAGAGCTGATTATTAAAGAGAAAATGATCTAGGTAACATCGTAGGATATCATTTTCTTCCCTCAAATAAAGTCACAGGCAAAGGAGACTTAATTGATCATCCCAGGCCTTTACAACCACATGGCTGCCAAGCCACTGATTTTGCTTATTCTTATCTTGACTAGGCCAACCTGGACAACATGACCTTGTCTAAGGCAGCTTGCCAAGAGTGGATACTTAACAGCACTTTGCTAAAGGGCAGGCTTCACCCAATTTACAAATAAGTTGAAAAGTTAATGTGTGATTTGTTTCCTTAGGAAAGGAGTCCAGCCAGTACATGATGTTATGTACATTCAGTCATTTTCCCAGACAGATCACACAGGCCAGTCTTGTGGCCCACAGAGCTGAAGGGGTACTGATTGGCTCCTGACTTCTAGATTCCTCCAAGGTCTCTGAGCTCTGGTCTTGTGTTTTCTGCCTTTGTCTGCAGAAGTCCACGATCATTTGATCATTTATTTAACAGATATTTATTGAGTGGCCACTACACTTTTGGAATCTGTGAACAATACACAAAACCAACAAAACTGAGTGCCATCATGGAGCCAACATTCTAGTTGGGGCAGAGAGTTCATAAACAAATGAATAACCTATATCAAATCATAAGTCAGAGATAGTTCAAGCAAGGAAGGGTGATAAGGGAGGACAGTGATCTCAGTGACTGAGGACTAAGGGGACACTTATGCAAAGACTTAAGAAGGTCAGTTTCCAAACCATGAGGTGCTCGCGTGTGTGAACATTTGAAGAACAAGGCCACGTGGCTGGAAAGAGTAGACGGACAAGGGTAACAAAGCATGCATGTCTGGGGGCCGGGGGGCAGTAAGAGAGGGAGTAGTGGGGCTTCACAGGACACTGAGGCCTTTGGCTTCTATTCTCGTTGATAGAGGAAGGCTTTGGAGGACGGGCAGTAGAGAGAGGAATAATGTTAGCTGACGTATATACTAACAGAACATTTGGCTTTTCTGGCTGCTGTAGACTGTAGGGGAACAAGGCCAGAAGGAGGGAACCTGGTCAGGAGGCTATTGTAGTCATCCAGACTGGGATAATCATACTGGCATAGACTGCCATGGTAGCAGTCAAGGTACTGGAAGGTAGAAGATCCAACAGAATGTCCTCATGGATTAGATGTGTGCTTTGAGAGATAGAAGAATCAAGATGGCTTTGAGATTTTGAGGGCATGAGCAACCAGAAACCAAAGTTGTCATTGTCTGAAGTGGAAGTGCCTTAGGAAATACCAGTACAGGCTACACCTGTTAGTCATCAAGTGGTGATGCCAGGGGTAGGCATTTGGAGTCTGGGGAACAAGTGAAGATGGAGAGAAGAGGCCCAGAGACTGAGCCCTGGGGCATCACAACAGAAGGGGTGAAAGGAGGTAGACCTGGCAAAGAAGACTGAGAAGGAACAGCCAATGTGGCGGAAGGAAGCCCAGGCACTCTAGAAGCTGGAAGAAGCAGCATGTAGACAGCAGAGAGAGCATTGAACTAAAGGCTGCCCGCAGTGTGAGATGCTGCCCTGATACAGGGAGAGGTAGGGAGGGGAATGCAAACAACAAAAGGAGGTAGATCCTTTTATTCCAAATACCTTGTATGTATTTGAATGTGTATTTGGACAAAGCTGAGTTAACAATATGTAAATAATTATGACACAGTTTTATGTTAAGATTTTAAATGGTTTAATTGATGGATCCAAAAGAATGCCTTATAACAATCTTATCATGAATGGATTAGGTGGCCAGCTATTTTAGAGCCTAAATTCTTCTATTAGTGTTGTACTATCGGGAACATGGCTAAAATAACTTGTTGTATGAGACTGTTAACTTTAATATGTAAACCAGATAGTTCTGTATTGCCCAACAAGGCTGGTTTCTAAACTAATTTTATTAATTTTGGGAAATAGTGGACTTTCTAAAGAGTAAAGATGCAATTCATTCCCTATACACAGTGTTTTTTTCCCTATGTGTTTGCATTTTTGTATTGCTAATGGGGCTCTAAATTTCAGCCCCAGCTCATAGCCTAAAGAGTAATGTATGATTTTAATTTAAAAATTGAATAGTATAGGAAATTAACAAAGAGAAGATTTATTCTTAAACATCAAGTCTTCTGTACAGCTTAACGAGTGCCAAGGCTATGATCGTTTTTAGGAATTGTGTCTTGTCTCAGTAGCTTTGGAAATACCAGAATATGTTGTTTTTTGCTGTTAAAGTTTGGACAGTGAGATGCATTTTGAACTTTTACTGCCAGCCATATCTTTTAAGCTCTGCTGCTTTTCCGTTAAGAATCCCCTACCGGGATGCTTTCTGGAGGAATGGAAGTGTTTACTGTTTAACCTTAGAATTATACGGCTTGTTTGAAAGTAAGCAGTTTGATTATGGCATTGGGAAGGTAACTATGGCCTACTGAGAAAATTTGAACCCCAGCTTAAAATTTTAAACTCAGCATAAAAGTGTCAAAGATTTTGCTATTTGCCCACAAACACGAAAAGGATAAATCATTAGAAATACCTTCATTATTTATTCATGTTCTAAATAACTATGTTATTTCAATTTATGCCTTTTTTAAAAATTTTTTTAATGTTTTCATTTATTTCTGAAAGAGAGAGAAAGAGAGAGAGACAGTGTGAGCAGGGGAGGGTCAAAGAGAGAGGGAGACACAGAATCCAAAACAGGCTCCAGACTCTGAGCTAGCTGTCAGCACAGAGCCCGACGTGGGGCTCAAACCCACAAACCACGAGATCATGACCTGAGCCAAAGTCGGACGCTTAACTGACTAAGCCACCCAGGCACCCCTATAGTTCCTTTTTTAAAAATGCCCCCTTGTAGAAAGTAAACATTAGTTGGCATCAGTTAACTTAAGTCTATGAGTATTGTTTGACTCTAACATTTTTAAAAGCAAGTTTATAATTGATATAAATTTTCATATTCTGTTTATCTCTGGGACCTTTATGCTTAGTTGCTTGCTCTCGGCTGTGCTTATAAATTTCAGTTCCTTAGCCATCACCATCATTTTCATCACTAGTAAGTAATATTTATTAAGTGCACTCCTGCTTTTTCTACAGCTGTGCTCCAAGTTAACATCACAGTTGCACAAACAAGCTGAGTGTAATAAAGTAAAAGGCAATTAATATTTCTAAATATTGTACTTCAAGTATTTTTCAAGCCATTGCAAAGCGAAAATAACAAGAAAAACTGGTAACATGCAGCAGTCACTGAAATTAGTTCCAGTAGGAACAACTTGGGAGACTAACACCTTCACATAGCTCTCATTCCTCCATACCCACTTGCCACTGAAATACCAGTACAATCCCAATATTAAAGGATGCAACCAGTTCTCATTTATAATAAGTTATCTGGCAATGATCCTTGGTCTAACTTCTCTAGAAGAAATATACCATAATTTTGATGCCTTATATTAGAATAGAGCCATATGACATCGCTATAATTCAAAATGTTTTTGACATTATGTAAAAAATGGAAATGTGATGTGTTTCACCCTAACATTTGCATAATGTTTTGTGAAACAAGCATACGAGATACCAGTCCTAAGTTTCAGAAAGATTCAACGACTTGTTCAAGGTAATGTGGTTGGAAAGTAGTACAACTGGGACTTGAGAATATGAATTTTCTGTCTCAAAGTTCAGTATGCTTTCTACTCTTCTATACCGTGCATCTGGGGAACAAGTTAAAATTGCCACACAACTGTGGTATTGAAAGTATGATCCAAAATAAGCAAACTCTATTTCTTTAGGGGGAAAAAAAACAAGACTGTCACTATGCTCAGGTAATTAATCACAGGAAAATTTGTATAAGAGAAGTGTGCTTCATCTGATTATTTACATTTGCGAGCCAAGGGGTAATATTTTCTTTTACATTTCCACTTTTTTATTTAAATTTTAAAAGATACATGTAGGAAACATCAGGCATTCACAAACATAGAACAGTATAATGAAGGCCATGCACCCAACACCCAGGGATCAACAGTCAACAGCTTACAGTCTCCTTCCATCTATACTCTCACATACTTCACTATCCTTTACTCGATTATTTTGAAGCCAGTCCTAAACATCATGCTATATGATCAATAAATATTTCAGAATGTATAGTAAGTAATTTCCAATCCACTTTGGAGGCTGATTTGAGGAGATGAATATCCTAATTGTTGATAAGCAAACAATTAAGAAACTTTAAGAAATTGAGCAGAGCCTATGCAAGTGTTGTTTAGAACCAAAAATTGCATCACATCAGCAAGAATTCAATTACCAAATCTTCCCTTTCTGGCCTCTCTGCATCAGATACGAGCTGTAGGTAGGCCAAGGCGTGCATAAGGAGACTTGTCATTGAACATGTTGTTTAGAAAGTGTGTGTGTACTGAACATGGACTTATCATCCAACTTGAGTAATGAAAGGCGCTCTCTCTCTCTCTCTCTCTCTTTTTGTTTTTATCACTTCATGTTGTGTTTGTGTGTGACTGCATTTTTAAAGATAAAAAATATATAAATGAATTATTTTACTCAGTGACTTCTGGTTGTATGACCTAAATGGTACTGCTATGGAGATAGCGTTCATCAATTATGAATATTTGTTATTGTTCTTTAAATTCTTTTGTTGTCTAATTGGAAAACTGGTAAAATACTATCATTTTCCAGATAAAGTTCTTGGCAAGTTTTCTCTCTTTCAAACCCCCTAGGACCATCCACAGCTCCATGAAAACATGAGTCAAATACATTACAAATTTCCCAAGGAGAATCAACATCTTTTCCAGCTGTTTGGATAGTCTGTCTAACATCTGACCAAAACCCTCATCTCCCAGCATTGTTCTGGGCTTTTACACTTTGATTTGTTCAATGTTATAATTTAAAAACTGAGCCAATAGTGTGAGTCCTCACTTTTTTCTTTAAGACTTTTAACTCTTATCGCTTACAAAAATAACAATAAAATGTTTTTTAAAAAAAGGAGCCACAGAAGATCTCGTCTCCCTAAGTATTTCTCTTTGACAATGCAAAATTCCTTCTCACTACTATCAACATGCTCTTTTTTTTTTTCCTCCCTAGGTAATTTTTCTATTATTTATAGCATAAAATGTTTCCCAACTATAACATCAAAAAGAACTAAACTTGGTTTGATTGATTAGTTTCAGGTCTTCTATTTTAAATGTCTTTTGGCACTGGCCAATGTGTTTCAATGTATTCAGAAGAAATGCATTTGTGATCATTCCAATTAATCCCTTGTCTGTTTTGTCTGGCATTTGTGTAAAACTAGTTATAATAACTTTAAAGTTTGGCAGGCTGTACAATGAACTGCCCAGGGTGGGATGGAAAACTTTCAGAGCCCAATTAACAAAAGTCAACTTGTCCTCCAGCCTATCTACACAAAATCATCTGTTGCTTTGAGTTGTCTTTATAACCGTTAATAACATTTGATGAGTAGGTCAGGGCAGGAAGGTGAAACAGAGCAACTGTGTCAATAAGAATGGATTCCAGAGTCAAAGACCAAATTTCAGCAAATAAGTGTGGAGTGTGTACAGACACATACACACACACACACACACACCACCACCACCACCACCACCACCACCACCACCACTTTAAAGTTTAAAACATATAGAAAATTTCAAGCATTTACAAAAGTAGCGAAAACAGTATAATGAACCCCATGTACTCAATACCCAAGGCTCAGTGGTCAACAACTCAGTTTCCTTTCATCTGTACTCCCACATACTTCAGTACCCCTCACTGGATTATTTTAAAGCCGGTCCCAAACATCATGCTATTTCATCCATAAGGAGTGGGAAACTAAGTTGTAGAAAACCTGGAACTTTGTTTCAAGCTATTGAGAGCTAAAGAAACTGATTTCCATTTTAAATATATCCTAGAAGCTGAGTTGTATGGATTTTTACACCCACCTGTGTACCCACCTGAAATTGACACAATGATCATAGTGCCAGTATACCATTCAAAATATAATAATACAGTTCAGTGATTGTTATAATCAAAACTCAGTGAATTACGTTTAACAGATCTTTTCTGTTTTCATTGACTGTCTTTTGTCTTTCTCCTTTTAACTTAAAAATGGAAATCTATTTCAAAATTTTTGAAACATTTGATAGCATTTGGGAGGAGTTTTTGCTCAAGCTTCATCTGTACCCTGTGAGTACACTGGATGCGTACTGCGTACTTGGACATGGAACATACTTGGACCTACCTCTTCCAACGTTCTCCCTCATCTCTAGCATGCGCCTCCTGTAATATTGCAAGAGATGCACCATGAGTTTGGGACATCAAACCACATTTTCATTTCAATATGCTTATGTAATATATGCAGACTTTAAGTCATGGCATTGTTTTCCTTTGTTTTGTTTTGTTTTTTTATTTATTTCTAGGAGAGAGAGAGAGAGACAGCATGAGCAGGGGAGGGTCAGTGAGAGAGGGAGTCACAGGCTGAAACGGGCTCCAGGCTCTGAGCTGGCAGTCAGCACAGAGCCCGACGCGGGGCCCGAACCCACGAACCGCGAGATCATGACCTAAGCGAAAGTCGGACGCTTAACCGACTAAGCCACCCAGGCGCCCCTCCTTTGTTTTTTTAAAACAAGTGCGTACCCACACACAGGCTGGGGGAGGGGGGAGGGTACAGAGAGAGAGAGAGAGAGAGAGAGAGATCCTAAGTAGGCTCCATGCCCAGTGCCGAGCCCAGTGCACAGCTCAATTTCACAACCCTGAGATCATGACCTGAGCCAAAATCAAAAGTCCGACACTTAACCAACTGAGACGCCCAGGTGCCCCTTAACTCATGGCATTTTAAATGTCTAAGTCCATGTTGCCATCACAACTTTGTGAATAAATATAAATCATTTTTAACAATAAAGTTTAAAGCTTTCATATTTTGATTACCAGAACAAAGAAAAGTTCTCGTATTTTCTTACTCTAGAACATCTTAGCACCTGAGGAAAGTTGTCAACCCAAAATCCAAAGATCATTATCCCACTTTGTGTTTCACTGTGAGTCTTAAGATTATTACAGTGCAAGCAGAATTCGATTTTTTAAAAACGGTATTAAGTATAAAAGAGAAGACTGCAAATAGAAACGGGTCTGCTCTTATCTGCTTGATAATTCTACCTTATCCACCAGAGCCTGTACCTAAATTAATTAATCTTTCTCTTTGTTCATGCTGTATTTGCTCCTGGCAAATTGTATTGAAATCACTGCTGTTGTCACATGGTTTTAATTTTTGAAAATCCATCTTTCTAAGATAGACATGGAAAGAAAAGCTAACTGCACAGAACACCACATTAAGAGGAAAGCAGTTGAAATTCTGCCATGAATAGTTACCAAAAAAAAAAAGTATGATACTATTTGGCCTCATCTCCCTAGCTTGGGAATTCAAATTGTTGAATACCTAACAGTGCTTTTGTAAGGATTTCAGTTTTCAAAAAAAACATGGTGTGGTGGACAAAGCATGACTATTATGTAAACACATAGTTACTACAGACACTAGGACATATGTATTTCAAAAGGTATAATGTACTCAGATCACAAAAAAATGAAGCATGTTTAAATGTTCCATATCCAAAGTTTAGCCCCTTTGAAAACTGGCCTCCTTCAGATCAGAGGGATGCTGTTAGTGGAGGACACAGCAGCATGCCATAATTACTGATTTCTGGCTACTGTCTTACTACAATTAAATTATATCTAATTTGTCAAGATAATAAGTGTGTATTTGATTTGGCTACGAAATCACATTGTGTTTTAAGGTGTCTTGATGGAACTAGTTTCAGTGAAGATGTTTTTGTATTTTTTGCCCCTATCCTCCCCAGAATGTTCCAGATTGGCTTGATATTTTAAATTTCTGTGTTTAAATATGGGAGATTTTAGATAATCTGAAGATAGACAAAAATTAAGAGCAAAAGATCTTTTTTTTGTCCAGGTTTTACCACTGTTTTGTTGAGTGACATATTAGGTAACTACTTGAAAGCTACATTCATTCATTCAGAAAAGTAGATTTCTTTTTGTAGAGTAATAGGTCATCTCTTGCTGCATGTAATTTCACCTCAGTATGCTTAACTCTGTCCCCTATCAAACAGACAAAACCGGAACCCTAACCTCAGTCTGGTGTCCCCATCTAGCCACTCACATCTCTCATTTCTCTAGGCATGGCCAAACTTCCGGAAAACACTTGTCTGCACTAGCTGTCTCTAATCCGTCTTCTTTACTCCTCTGCCTCATTGTCCCTTCTCCACCCCATCCTTACCACTGCACCGTAAGTGCTTCTTACAAGATCGCTTCTTGGTTACCAAACCCAGGGGCACTTGCCAGTCCTTATCTTTTTGTTGTTGTTGTTGTTGTTGATTTTTTACCCTTTTGTACTTTTTTGTCATTGCTCAGCACCCATGTCTCTGTTCTTCATTCCTGGCTTCCATGACACTGTGTTCCACCGCCTCCCCAGTTAATTGCTTTGGGTCTCCTCCAAGGGTTAGTCTTCCTTTACTGTTCATTACGTGGTGATGTTCCCCAGGGTTCCATCTGCTGACTTCTCATCACTAGGCCAGTCTCCGTACATGACCACATGGCCTACCCTGGCATCAGCCAGCACTCCTGAAAGGATCCCCAGATTTGTCTCTGGCTGTGTGGATCCAGGACCCTGTGATCGCACAGGTTTCTCAAAGATAAATCTACAAGACGAAATCTTTGTTGTTGCTGTTGCTCTACCTAATCCTCTTTCCCAGATTCCACGAACAGCACCAGCCTCCCACCAACCCAGATTCTCTGGGTATTAATTCCCGACACCTTTGTCTCCCTCTAGATCCAGCTACTAAATCTTATCAAGTCCCCTGTAGCCTTAATATCATTAAAAAACAAAAAACAAAAAAACCTTTTGTCTCCATCTTCATTCCTGAAATCTCTCACCTGCTTTTGGTTCTTTCCACTTGGTTTGACCTTATCATTCAATATCTTTAAAAGTCTTCCTTTTTTGTGGTATGCAGAATTTATTATATATACATTATTACAGTAACATGGTATTACTGTTTCATTCAGAAGTGGGAATATTGTTTTATTTAAGTGTTTTCTTTTAATTTCAATACAGTTAACCTACAGTGTTTTATTAGTTTCAGGTATACAGTCTAGTGAGTCAACAATTCTGTACTCAGTGCTCATCACGAGTCCACTCCCCATCATCTGTTTCATCCGTCTTCCCACCCCCCTGCTTTCTGATAACCACCAATTTATTCTCTATAGTTAAAAGTCTCTTTCGGGGACATCTGGCTTGCTCGGTCAGTGGAGTGTGTGACTTTGCATCTTGGGGTTGTGAGTTCAAGCCCCACGGTGGGTGTAGAGATTCCTCAAAAATAAACTCCTTAACAATTAAAAAATTTTTTAAAAAGCAGGGGGGGTGCCTGGTTTGCTCAGTTGGTTGAGCGGCCAACTTCAGCTTGGGTCATGATATCACGGTTGTGGGTTCAAGCCCCACGTCAGGCTCTGTGCTGACAGCTAAGAGCCTGGAGCCTGCTTTGGATTCTGTATCTCCCTCTCTCTGCCCCTTCCCCGCTTGTGCTCTGTCTCTCAAAACATAAATAAATGTAAAAAAATTTATTAGAAACAGAGTCTCTTTCTTTATTTCTCTTTTCCTTCCTTTGTTCATTTATTTTGTTTCTTACATTCCACATATGAATCAAACCATATGGTATTTGTTTTTCTCTGACTTATTTCACATACTATTAAACTCTCTAGTTCCATCTATGTTGTTGCAAATGTCAAGAGTTCACTCTTGGTTATGACTGAATAATATTCCTGTGTGTGTGTGTGTGTGTGTGTGTACACACACTCACATATACCGCATCTTTATCCATCTACCAGTGGATACTTGGGCTGCTTCCATAAGATGCCTATTGTAAATCATGCTGCAATGAATCTAGGGGTTCATATATCACTTTGAATGGGTGTTTTTGTAAATTTTGGAGGAAATAGTAGTATGATTATTGGATCATAGGGTAGTTCAATTTTTAATTCTTTAAGGAACCTCCATACTGTCTTCCACAGTGGCTGCACTGGTTTGCCTTCCTACCAGCAGTGCATGAGAGCTCCTTTTTCTCCACTCCTCATTGTTTCTTGTGTTTTTAACAAGTATGAGGTGATATCTTATTGTAGTTTTGATTTGCATTTCTCTGATGATGAATGGTGTTGAGCCTCTTTTTATGTGTCTGTTGGCCATCTGAATGTCATCTTTGGAGAAATCTCCATTCATGTCTTCTACCCATTTTTTAATGGGACTGTTTTGTGATGAGTTGTATAAGTTCTTTATATATTCTGGATTCAAACTTTTTCTGCTGCTTCATTATTAAGAGTAGAGAAATGCAGCAGACTTCTGTATGTTGATTTTGTATCCTGCGACTGTACTGAATTCATTTATCAGTTCCAGCAGTTTTTTGGTAGAGTTTTTAGGGTTTTTTTTATATATAGTATCTTGTCATCTGCAAAGAGTTAAAATTTTACTTCTTCCTTACCAATTTGGATGCCTTTTGTTTCTTGTCTGATTTCTACGGCTAGGACTTCAATACTATGTTGAATAAAAGTGGTGAGAGTGGTCATCCTACCTTGTTCCTGACCTTGTGGGGGGAAGCTCTCATTTTCTACCCTTTAGTATGATGTTAGCCATGGGTTTTCCATATGAGACATTTATTACATTGAGGTATGTTCCCTCTAAACCCACTTTCTTGAGCATTTTTATCATGAATAGATGTTATAGTTTATCCAATGCTTTTTCTGCATCTATTGAAACGGTTATATGATGGTATCCTTTCTCTTATATGATGTATCATGTTGATTGATTTGAGAATATTGAAGAATGCCTTAAGTGTAATACTTAGTGTAAAGCTCGTGTGATGAATCATGTTTAAGCAGCAATCCAAATCAACTGTTAAATTATTAATACTTTAAAGAAATACAAACAAGCAAAAATTTTAAAACTAAATAAATTGAAATTACATACTGAAGACAAACTCTTAATATTTTGTCTATAACATTGTAGTCTCTTTTATTTAAATATGTATAATGATCTTTTTGAAAACAGGATTGTGATATACAAATTGATATTATTCCAATATGGCATTCCATGTGTCTCTCTTACCAATTACAGATCTGTAAGACCATTTTTTCATGGGATTATTATATGGCAGCAGCATGGTTTATTGAACCAATGCTGTATTGGTGGATGTATAGAGCACTTCCAACTATATTATAAATATATACATCCATTTGTACTGTCCGACTATTTTTTTTTAATTTTTTAATGTTTTATTTATTTCTAGGAGAGAGAGAGAAAGAGAGACAGCGTGAGCAGGGGAGGGTCAGAGAGAGAGGAAGTTACAGACTGAAACAGGCTCCAGGCTCTGAGCTGGCAGTCAGCACAGAGCCCGACGTGGGGCTCGAACCCACGAACCGCGAGATCATGACCTAAACGAAAGTCGGACTCTTAACCGACTAAGCCACCCAGGTACCCCTGTCCGACTATTTTCTAAAGACAGATTCTTATTCCTACTCCTACTAGTGAGATTTGTGAGATGAAGGGAAAGCATTGTTTTAGACCTTTTAAAATAGATGTTAGATAGTTGTGCAGTGGGCTCATACCATTGTATATCCTGCCCTTAGCAGAGTTTGAGTTTGTCTATAATCATTTTTTTTATATTTTTAACCAATGGGTTAAGTGAAAAATGATATCTCAGTCCATTTACTCTAATTTTAGACAAATCTCTACAATGTTTGGTTATCTGGTTGCCAAACCCACAATAGATCAGAAAGAGGAAATTGGAAGAAGAAGGATGAGTTGCTATAGTCAGATGCATTGGCAGCAGTGTGAAGTAATAGCAGACAGACTAACAGTGACAAGAAAACTGAAAAACTCAGAAATAGAATTCGAAACTGCACTCTGCATGGCCCATTTACTCCAGGGCCCAAAAGTGCAACGCCCCTCTGTGGGCTCTAAGGCTTTCACCATATTTCAACACAATGTCCCCCATCTCAGCATTTTGAAATCTTACAAAGACAATAAAACCTTGGCTCGTAGCAACAGTAATTAATTAAATGTCAACTGTTGTCAATCAGTTGCAGATTGCTAAAATAATATTCTGCATCTAACCTCTTACAAAAATAAAGCCCTTAAACCACATACTATTAGTTGCACAATTGCAACTCTTCACTTAAGCTCTTTCACTAAAATATGCTAGGTAAGTTTTACCTTTTTAACCATATCCATACACTAAAACACTGAAAGATATGTTAGTAATATGTTAACAAGAAATATAATCTAAGAAACCTTCCAAGCGTGGAGAAAAGAATGCTTCTGGCAGACATGATACTCAGCTTTCAATTTTAAGGAGTGTCCACGTGAAAAGGTACCTACTTGTATGGCTCTAGAGTAGAGAATAGTTCACACTGGCAGAAGCTGAAGGAAGGAAGATTTCTAGCAATTAGGACTTTTTAATTCTGTCAGGGGTTTTCTTAGGTTTTATAGACTAAGGAATCCTAGTCGGTAAAATTTTTTAGACCTCAAAGGAATCCTAGTAATTAATAAAATAACAACTCCCATATATATATTTTTTAATGTTTTATTTATTTCTAGGAGAGAGAGAGACAGCATGAGCAGGGGAGGATCAGAGAGGGAGTGACAGACTCTGAAACAGGCTCTAGGCTTTGAGCTGGCAGTCAGCACAGAGCCCAACGCGGGGCTAGAACCCACGAACCGCGAGATCATGACCTAAGCGAAAGTCAGACGCTCAACTGACTAAGCCACCCAGGCGCCCCACAACTCCCATATTTTTAAGTAGGAATACCAGAACTCAGCATACAGGTTTAAGTGGCTCACTATAAAGAGTGGAGTACCTGTCCAGCTCTCCCAACTTTGCATCCAGTGTTTGTTTTCTCACCAGGATAAGGTGCCCCTCAGAGCAAGTTGTACATTGCTAGAACATTGGGTCTGGTTGTCAGAGATGTTAGAGAAAGGATTTCTTCATTAGGAATAAGAGGACATGACCGTCAAAATCCCTGCCAGTTCAAAGATCCCACTAGTTTTAAGTAACTGTTTAAAACATCTCTTTCAAGGGGAGGAAATACAAAAAGAAAAAAATTCTTTAAGAACAAACACAAAGAAAATGACTTTATAATGGAATGTTATGCAAATTGATTTGAGTAGAGGCCTTGTAAAAGGAATATCTATTAAAAAACACAAGAAGTGGGGTGCCTGGGGGGCTTAGTTAAGCATCCGACTTTCGCTTAGGTCATAATCTCGCGGTTTGTGGGCTCGAGCCCCGCGTCAGGCTCTGTGCTGACTGCCAGCTCAGAGCCTGGAGCCTGTTTCAGAGTCTGTCACTCCCTCTCTCTCTGACCCTCCCCTGCTCACGCTGTCTCTCTCTCTCTCCTAGAAAGAAATAAAAACATTAAAAAAAAAAAAAAACACAAGAAGTAAGTTTCAACTCCTGTCCAAGCAGTTAGAGGATGGGTAACTTGCTGAGAAGATTCTCTGGGTACAGCCAGGGTCACTGGGGAAGAGGGCTTCAATCCTCTGCAGGATTTGTGCGAACTGTTGTGATACGCAGCTCATGGTGTCATCCACCCTCATCTGCAGTCTTCAGATGATAAGAGAAATTACAAGATCAAATCCAGAGGAGGCTAGTGGTTAGAACCTTAAAAAATAAGGCAACTGTCTTGCTAAGAAGAAATAACCATCTGTTTCTAGAATTTACCTGGTAATCAGTTATCAAAGATGTGAAAACTTCCAGTTTAATTTTAGAGCCAATTTTATGTCCTTGAATTTTCATAGTTTAAGAAATTTTTTTCTGTAAAATTCACAGAATTGGGGGAAGAAATAAAGCTGAATCTTGCCTCTCATGTCAGTAGACCCTATGAGTTTCTGTGCTGGCTCCTGTGGGAAAATACTATTTTTCACCCAAAGCAAAGAGGTTAACCTCAATTCTTCAGTTCTAGAATAAGGGTTTCAAGATGTATTTTTACCATGCCAAAGTCCGCAGAAGTCTTGGAAAACCAGAACTATAATGTGGAAATCTGACAAGCTTGCACTGTGATCAGCTTCTTTGGAGATAACATGTTCATTTTTCATTTGCAGGGGGGGATAAATGTGCTAATTAGATCACGAATTTCCATTGTCAGATTCTTACCATCATTTTATTAATAACTTTTTTTCTCTCTAAACCCTAAGAGAAGTGCTGTTCCTTCCTATTTTTCAGACCTATTTTGAGTTCCCGGGTAATAGTGGCTGTAGATTAATAGCAGCCCACATGTATGGAGCGCTCTCTAAGCACCAGACCCTGGACTAAAGCTTTATTTATATTACCTCCTTTAAAACAGAGACAGTTAAGTAATTTGTCTAAAGTCACGGGACTTGGAAAAATGTAGCCTTGTACAAATGTAGCCTCCCGGGCCCTCACTTTTTTTTTTTTTTAACTTTGATAAAGTTGAACTTAGATAAACCATCTTAAACACTCACTACCTTCTATTATGTTCTCTTGTGATATCCCTAGGACAAGTATTTTATTCATAATTTAACATTTACCCTAAACTTTCATATATCATTTTGACCTTTGATCCAATTTAAATGAACCACTGCTAAATGATGAAATCTCTTCACATTACTTAACTTGAACCCTTCTGTGAATTCTTTCTTATTACTTTTGAGGAAAATGGAGTATACATTTAAGATATAGTTCTGATGCACCCTTGCAGGGAGACAATACATGGATGTTTTGGTTTTAAGATTTTTACAAGTTGATTCAGATATATTTCAAAATGAAGCTTACTGTTTAAAAACTGACACACAAAACACTCTTGTATGGTTCCAATTATGGATACTGGGCTGGCCTCCAACCCCCAGGCTCCTTCTTATGGAAGGTTCTATAGTGAAGAGTATGACCTGCTTTCTCAGTGAATTAATGTTTCATAGTGTGGAATTCCAAATTTATTGTGTTGTAGTTAATGGTAATTATGTAGATCATAGGAGTCCGGCCCAAAGACAAGGTACATTGGCTACAATACACAGTAATGTGTAGTTTGTTTACATCATGGCTTTTCATGTGTCTTTTGATTAAAAGTATTATCATGTCATAGTCCACAGCTGCTTTGCAAGAATACAAATTATGCAAGCGTTTTAGGAGGCAATTTGGTAGTACCTATCAAAATTATACATGCATGTTCCATTTGACCCAATACCCTTACCAGTAATTTTCCCCTGAGAAAGGCTTATAACAATCACTGAGCTATGTATACAAAGACGTTCACTGAATAATTGCTGATTATAGTAACAGAGTGTGAAGAGTGTAAATATTGTTGAGGCAGAAATTGCTTTTAATGAACTACATTTCTTCTCTGCAATAGAAGACCACATGATCCTGAAAAAATATGGTGGATATCTATATATTGCTGTTGAAAGACCTTCAAGATAAATTAAATGAGAAAAGCATGTTTGAGAAAACTGAAAAGTATATGTTGGTCTGTGTCTGGTTTTCTGAAAGTGTACACAGATTAACACACAAACACAGACTTCTTTAAAAAAATTTTTTTTTTACCCTTGGAGGAGACACAGAAATAAATTCAGTTAAGAGTAATTGATTTTGTGGAGTAGGGTGTGGATGGTAGATGATCATGACGCTTTTACTTTCTGTTTCATGCCTTTCCGTACAGAGTTTTGTAAACCTGTGCGTGTATTCCTTTTTTTTTTGTCTCTTAATTTTCACTTCAGTCATTTGTATAATGGAGTTGGGCACAATATTTTTCTCTTCTAATCTCTTGTACATTACATGGGATTTGTAAATGTTACTTAACATATGATAAAACCAGTGAAAGAATTTTTTGTTGTTTTGAAGATCATACTTGATCCTTGAGGATATAATGATTTCTGAAGTCTGACTCTATTTATTACTATTTTTCCCTAGCCCAAACATTAACTGATAAAATTTCAAGCCTGTCCAAACTATGTTGTTTTATATATAAGCAATGATCTTATTGCCCGTCTTTGATATTCCCCAGTCCTTGACTCAGTGTAAATAGAGAACAAGCATAGGGCAGATGCCTAAAGCCCTAACATTTGGGCCATAGGTTACAGGACAAGATACAAGGGACCCTAACAAGAATAAGCCTCATCTAATTCCTGCAATGATGTGTGCTTTGGGGAAGGTTGAAAAGATCCTACTCACAGCATTCTAGAAACGTAACCTGGCATCTTTTATCATGTGAGTACAGAAGGCACAGAGGATTTGAAAATGATGGAATACTCTGTGAGCTGGGAGTTTGGAGGCTAGTGGTCAAACCCCAGCTCTGCCACCAGCCCTGTGACCTTCAATAAGTCACTTCATCCTCACCCCCATTAAGCTGTGGAGTGGCCACTTATCCTGGTCATAAAATAAATCAGACATACTGATATTTACGATAAAGGTTAAGCTTTGCACCGTGGTCACCTCATGTACAAAGAATCTAGCTCTCCATTCAGCAACACAAAATTGCTACAAGAGAGGTTAACCTTGAACTGAATGCTCCTGTCAAAACAAGAGAGGACAAGCTATCCCCTTTTCATTAGGTATTTCGAATTCTACCCTTTGATTAAGTTAGACTTTGAGAAATCTTTTTGTCCCAGCTTCATTGGCTTGGACTGAAAAATGCTTTTGTTGAAGTACATTGACTTTTGTGTTGACCTCGAGCTGTCATCAAGGACCACAATAAGAAAATCATTGTTAAGCGTGTATCGTTTCATTACGTTTTTCGGTGTGCTTTCTAAGAAATGTTCAGATACTAAATTCCCTTTAGAATTTGCACCAGGAAAATGTTTATCTCTCCTGCCAGCTAGATTTACTTCAGCTTGTGAGATAATGAGAAGATGGTGTTTACATTATACAAACTCATTTTACCTTGTCAGAACCAATTTCCACATCTTTAAGTTGGAGAAATTAATACACATTCTAATCTCCTTTGACTTTTAAACTTATGTCTCTACTGTAGACCCTTTCCCTTTAACTCTAAGTTTATCTCTCCATTTGTCTACTTAACGCCTCCCTTCCTTCCTCCTTCGCTCCTGCAGATACTTACCAAGCATGTACTGTGTGTCAGGCACCTCTCCAAGAATGGGGGTTGCAGTGGGGATCAAGACAAGCCGAGTTCCTGACCTCTTGGAATGTTCAGTGTAGTAACAGAGAAAGATAGTAAACAAGCTGGAGTAAAATGTGTTAGGCTTCCTTTCACGTGTATTTTTTATATTTTTTCTTAGTGGTTACCACAAGGATTATAATTCATATTCTAAATTTATAATAATCTTTTAATTGATACCAGCTTAGTCTTAATAACATATAAAAACTCTGTCCTATGCAATGCTATCCTCTCCCTGACATTTTGAATATTATAGTGGTGTTCTCATAGTACATGTATACGTTATGTGACCATTAACATAGCTTTTAAATTATTATTCTTTTGTGAATTTGTTGTTTAAATCACATAGGAGATAAAAAGGAGTTACACACCAAAAGTACAATAATGTGAGCTTTTATATCTAACCTATGTATTTACCTTTACTAGAATTCTTTCTCTCTTAAGGCTTTGAGTTACTCTCTAGTATACTTTTATTTCAACCTGAAGGACTACCTTTAGCATTTCTTGTAGTGCAGGTCTACAGACAACAAACCTCCGCCAAGTTTATCTTCGAACATCTTACTTTCACCTACATTTTTAAAGGATAGTTGTGTCAGGTATAAAATCCTTGGTTGATAGTTTTCTTTCAGCACGTTAAGAATGGCACCTCATTCCTTCGTGGTCTGGGTGGTTTCTGATGAGAAATTTTCTGTTAATCTTACTGAAGAGCTCATGTATGTGACAAGTTACTTTTCTTTTGCTTCTTTTAAGATTCTCCCTTTGTTCTTGGCCTCCAGTAATTTGATTATTGTGTCTTAATGTGAATCTCTTTGCATATTGATCTTTCCTGAAATTTGCTGAAATTTTTGACTATATAGATTCATATATGTTATTTTCTGGGGGTTTTCAACCATTATTTCTTCAAATTTTCTTTTTCTTGTCTCTACTTCTCTTCAGAGATTCCCAATGTGTATGCTGATACACTAATATGGTATCCCACAGATCTTTTAGGTTCTGCTCATTTTCATCTGTTTTTGTTCTTTGTCTTCCTCAGACTAGGTTTCAGCTGACCTATCTTCAAGTTCACTGGCTCTTTTTTTTTTTTTTTTTTTGCCTATTCAGATTTTATATTGAAACCATCTAGGTTTCAATGAATAGCTCAGTTGGTTAAGCATCTGATTCATTTTGGCTCAGGTCATGATCTCACAAACATGAGATAGAGCCCCACCACTGGGCATGGAGCCTGCTTAAGATTCTCTCCCTTTCCCTCTGTGGCTTTCCCACTCATGTTTGCACTCTTTCTCAAAAAAAAAAGAAGAAGAAGAAAAGAAATGAAACCCTCTAGTAAGTTTTTCATTTCTGTTAGTGTACTTTTCAGCTGCTAAATTTCTCCTTGGTTTCATTTCATAATTTCTATCTCCTTATTGATATTCTCTGTTTGTTCATACAAACAGAGAATTTGTCATTCTCCTGCTTTCCTTTAGCACTTTTTCTGTGGTTTCCTTTAGCTCTATGAGTATATTTAGAACATTTGATTTAAAGTCTTTGTGTAGTAAGTACAATGTCTATGTTTCTCAGAGTAAGTTTACTAAATTCTTCTGTGAATCAGTCATACTTTCTTGTTTCTTCATATGCTTTGTAATCTTGTTGAAAACTGGACATTTTGAATATTATCATTTGGTAACTCTGGAAACCAGAGTCTTCCTGCTTCTCACGGTTTGTTTTTTGTTTTTTGTAGGCTATAGCTGTTAGATAACTTTTCTAAACTATTTTTGTAAGGTCTGTGTTCTTAGTTTTATGTGGCCTCTGAGTTTTCTGTCCTTTTAATTTATGTTCAGCTACTGTTTTGACAGAGAGTTCTTTGAATATCAGGAGCCAAATAAGAGAGAAAGTAGAAAGGGGGTGGGAAGAGACTCTCTTATATCTTTTCTCAGCATATGTGCTGCCCTGAGCATGTGTATGATTGTCTCTGTTCCCCTGTATATACAAGTGCTTTTGAATTCCCTGATTTCTCACATAAACTTTCTCTAGCTTTCCTTTCAGACTTTTTGCACTCTATCCTATGCTTCAACATAATCTTCTGCCTCAGATGACTGCAGGCTTTTTGTTTGCTTTATCAGGAGTTCCAGACTCAGGAAGTTCTGCATTAGATGCAACAAAAGCAGGCATCTTGCATCAATCCTTCAGGTAGACTCCACATAGATTGGAACAGACAAGCATAATTCTTTTCAAATAGGATCTACTCTGTACCCCCCAAAACCAGGGATCACAGTCCCCTGCTGGTAAGATGGACTGTCATCCTCAAGACCATTGCTAAGCCAGGTAGGAGGACGAGCCCAGGACACACACACATACTTTAGTGCTTTATTACCGCTTTGCAATTACCTTTCTGTTCATTCATTATTTGCTTGGTTGACGGAAACCTTTGTTTTCCAAAGTGCTGACAAAGTTGATTCTGACAGTTTTGCTTGATTTTTCAATGTTTTCTTGGAGGATAGAGAACTTGGAGCTGCCAGCTCTGCCATTTTTGTTGATGTCATTTTCCTGCCCTACTTTAAAATGTAAGTTTTAGACAGGTGTTTTATTTATCAAAACATTCTTTCTTAAAATATACAAAACTTTCCAGTATTAGAAATTTTAATTGCACCTTTAATCCGAATATCATAGAATATTGCTGTAGGCTCACAAAAGAGGCTTTGCAAAGTATTTACCTATTTATAAAGCCCTTTAAAGCAGAAATGGTAAATCACATTACGTTAGCTTGGCACTGAAATAATTAGACCAAAAAAATTCATCCTTTTTGAAAGTAACTTAATTGTTGAATAAAGGAAATCTTTGGGATATCAGGACTGAATGGAGGGCTGTATGCTCTTCTCCAGCCTCACCGATATCTCCTTTTGTATTATAATCCTTAGTTGAGAGCAGGGTCTCTGTTCAGGGAGATCTGCAGGGCCTGACCTTTTGTGTCACATGAGACATGCTCGATAAATATTTGTTAGATGAACTTTAAGTTAACTCAGACATTGTTACTGTGTTGAACACAAGCAGGAGATGTGCATTTCGGTGCTGGAAGAGAATATAGAGACTTTCACCCAAAGAACTATTTCTTAAGCAGGTTCCAGATAGAATATTACCTAAGAACAGATGCAGTGTGGAAACGCTGGAGTAGAGGTCGGGATTAGATTGATGGTCTTTCTGTAAAACAGTTACCATTTTACAAACAATACTTCTAAAAGGAAATACACTTTTTCCTATGCAAGGAACAGTCAGTGAGTGATGTCCTATTCAGCAGTATGGTGCAGGCAAACTTTGGGTGATAATGCTTAATTTCCTGACTATTTTGAGTATTAAGCAAGACCATATATGTGAAACACTTGACCTGAAAGCCTAGCACAGTATAGATTCTCAATAACACAACCTCTTTACATGGGTCCTTAAAGTGGGTTATGAGTTTATATTCACCTTCCAGGCTACCAGTGTGTGGTATGATAGGAAAGCTCTTCTGGAACAGAAGAATGGTTGGGGGGAATGGAGGAGACAAGGACCTGTTATGTAAGAAGTGGTCATCGATATGGTGAGGATCTAGGCTTATGTACCAAGGAAATATTATTAGAAAATAATTACCTTAGGGGCGCCTGGGTGGCTTAGTAGGTTAAGTGACCGACTTTCGCTTGGGTCATGATCTCGCGGTTCATGGGTTTGAGCCCCGCGTCTGGCTCTGTACTGACGGCCATCTCAGAGCCTGGAGCCTGTTTCAGAGTCTGTGACTCCCTCTCTCTCTGACCCTCCCCTGCTCATGCTGTCTCTCTGTCTCTCTCTCCTAGAAATAAATAAAAATATTAAAAAATAATAATTACCTTATTCTTTTCCTACCATTGTAACAACTAACTTATTCACTTCCTAATAATGAGAGATCAGTGTACCAGTTCTATGCCTTTAGCATAGAGCTTGTGTCCCAAGACAGGAACATATTTCAAGATACAGATGGAGAGAATATGTGTAGGGACCTTACTGAAGTAATTGAGTCTTCCTTGCTCATTTTCATACCGTTGTCCTTTAAATGTCTTATCTAAACTCTAAAGGATCCCAGCACTGGTTTTCCTAACATCGGGATAATTCTACCTCTTGGAGATGTGAGAAAAAGCTCCCCTGTCTTTTTGCCATAAAAAGAAAACTGGAGAGTGATAAATATCTTGTGTAGAGCAGATAAGTCTCTGAACCAATACTAAAGATCTGAAACTAAATTACCTTAGATTTTGAAAGTAGGATGCTTTCCTCATATATTTAATGTGCATGTACAGTAAGGTTACAAATAATCCAATATCATCTCGTAACTTAGTTGTAACCCTGTAAAAGAAAATGTAGCGTTTTCAAGAGTTCATAGATAATACATTAAAGCATAAGACACTCACATAGTAATAAGTGTTGCTCATGGCTTTTGAATCCACAAACAGACATATTGTGATGGACCAAGACTTTGGATATGTCCATATTAATTGTGATTATATAACCTGGTTATCTCATTATCTCAAATGAGGAAAATGTGGTAATATGTGGAACATTAGCTTTGCTCTCACCTTCCCTAGACCAGTGCCTCCTCTTCCTTCAGATTGTCAGTGTGAAAAAAAAAATTCCCCATACCCATGCCCACTTCCTGCATCCTTACCCTCTGTCACACTAAAAAGGTCTGCCTGATTCACATTCCCAAAGCCCCTTAATATCAATAGTACTGACCATGACTAATACTTGGTTAAAATTTTGTACAATAAATTGTTGAATAATGGTATTCCTCAATATACTCTTTGTTTCAAGAGGTAGTGAAGCAAATATATCATTAGAAAATGATATATTAAAATGTGGAAATAACCCAGTATCCATTTTCTTGTATAAAAAGTTCATTTTACTTAAGCAAATTTTTAAATCCATACTGAAATTCCATTAACTCTCAGCTCCACAATAATAACCCCTTACATTTGTATGGTACTTTGTAGTTTGCAAGACACTGTATTATCTTCCTTCATTCCCCTGAGATGGGTAATATCTCATTTATCATAGAGATAAGAAACTGAAGGTTAGGGAGGTTGAGTGACTTGCACAGGATCCTGGAGTCCAATAACAAAGTGAGGGCTCTATTCAAGTCCCAACATCCTTTCTCTATCACAGCTGCATCTCCTAGGGAGGGTCTAGTTCAGCATACACATAAATATTTATAAACATTATGCCATTGTTCTGCACTCTACATCAGACTATTTTGACTGTTTTATGACCAGAGCTATTGTAGCAAAATGGACATTTGCAGAAGTTTGATCTACAGCAGTTTTATATCCCTTCTGCTTTGAAATTTTTGTCTTTTGCTAGCAACAACGTACTTCTGTAACAATAAAGAAAACATTTCCTATTGTCATCTGAATGCTCTTCTCACATGGTTAACACACCTGGAGTTAATTTTTGTAGACTCTCCTTTCTCCTTATACCATGAAATCACCATGAAGACACTGCTGCTTATTTGAATGCTTGATCATCTGACACCTAATAATAAAAAATTCATTGGCCCTATAATGGAATTTCATCTTTCTTAATGTTTGAAAACATTTAGAAGTTATTTCCTTTCTTAAACAAAAATCACAGTAGATTTAAATAAGCATTTCCCTCAGGAGATAAAGATTGAAATTTAAAAGTAAATCACTACTAACTTTGGGCCAATAAAAAAAAGTTTCATGGAGATGATTTTTCACAGTCCGTTTTTTTAAATGCAATACTAAAACCAGGGAGTGTCATATAAAACGAGCCCAAAGCACTTTTTGTACCTAAACTAAAAATTACTTTTGTGGCCTTTGACATATCAAGGGACTGCTATTATAAAGCAAGCATAAGAAGAAATCCCTTCAACCTTCTAAAAATTTAAACATAAGAAACTGTTTTTGTCTACGCAGGGACTCTGATTCTTTCACAGTTTCCAAAATCACAGCACAGATTGTTCGAGAAACATTTGTACTAATTGTTTTGTTTATGAAATCTGAGTTATCATTCCCAAAAGCATGAAATGCAAATGAATTTTTTTCCTTTTACCAAAACCTGAGCGAGCAGTAAAATCTTATATAATGGGGTAGTTGGTAGGAGAGAAACCATTGCTGTGATTTAAAACCTAACACTCCAAGAAAAAATCCATGGAAAAACTGATTTTATCCAGGTGCATATAAATTTGTTTACTCACATTTCTAGTGGTTAAAATTATGCAGGTAAGGAGTAGGTTTTCCAGAAAGTTGTATTAAGGTATTCTTTGATTTTTCTACATCTGTGCTTTTTAAAATATGACCCATGGACTGGTACTAGTCCAGAAAATGTTTGCCCCGTGTCCAGCAAAATAAATACAGAAAGTGAGAAAAATCATTTAAGAAACTGATAGCAATTTGACCTCACTGCAGCATCCAAGTGCATGGTTTCATATTCTACAGAAAAACGTAGCTTGATCCATGATGGATTAAAAAATACAAAACAGGCCGGATCCTTCCCTCCTTGTGGTTTTAGAAGCTCTGAGATGGCTTGGAGTCCACAGACATTTTACGTAAGAGTCAGATAGTAAATATTGTAAACTTTGTGGGCCATGCTCAAAGTCTCAGCTATTCAGTTCTACTATACACAAGTGCCATAGACCAAATAAAACAAATGAGTTTGGCTATGTGCCAGTTGAACTTTATTTATAGACATGGAAACTTGAATTTCATCGAATTTTCACGTGCCACAAAATACTGTTTTGATTTCTTTCTGAACCATTTAAAAGTATCAAAACCATTCTTAGCTCCTGCACGCTTCACTGAAACAGGCAGTGGGCTGGATTTGGACCTTGGGTCCAGCTTGACCTTGGGTCCAGCTTGAGCTAGATCACCAGTGCAGCAGTCTTCAGCAACAGATGCTCTTATTTCCTTGTCTCCACGTTCCCCTCCATCTCTGCAATTTTAATGGCCACTTACTTTCACTCTGCAGTTGGGGTTATTATTCAAGAATACCTTAGAGCACTCATAATGCTTAGAACATTATGTTTAATAAAGTCCAGAAGGAAAATGTTCCAAGTATCACTGTGGGAATAAATTTTAGGACTCCGTATGACCTAGTGGCTTACATAAACTTTACTTAAAAAAATAATAATAAATCTAAGAACAGTGGGATGGAAGATCTCTTTATCGGGTACATTTAGCGTAGTAGTGGGTTATTTTAATTTGTTGCTTGGAATAGGTGATGATAGAGCATGAGTTGAAATCCTGCACCATCCTTATCCTGAAATGGAGAAATAATCTGTCTGGATGGTAATCAAGTTACAAAAAGCTGTGAGTAATTTGTGAGCTTAACATCCCAACTAGGGAATTGCTCAGAGTCCCACAGTCTGTCTTAGACCCGTTTACTCTCATACTATTAACAGAAACCCAATCCCTAGCTGCTCTCATAGCTCACCAACCATCTTGAAGCCACCAGATTTGTCATCTCAGAAATCTCCGTTCAGCTTATTAGAAGTGGTTCATTCCTCACTATCTTGAGTACTACATACTTTTATATATTTGGGAACTACATCATTTTATTACCTGGTTGACCTTTCACATAAATCTCCCACTATAGTATTAACATTTATGGTGGTTACGGTTTTACTTCTTGATTTTGCACAGTGTAACACCATTTCTCCATCTTGCTTAAAGTTCACCATCAAAAATATCTGCACAGGAACTTGGCACTCAGTGAGCATGTCACCATTGAGCAAAAGCACTTGCCTTTTTTGTTATTCATTTTTTAGTCTTTGGTCCCAACTTAGGGTTTTGGGTCTTTTCCACTCTTCACACATGCAGCGGTCTTTTGGAAAGAGAGTCATTTAATGGTATTTCAAACTTGGGGAAGCCTTTTATCAGGTTGAAAAAGTTCAGTGTTCTGAGCTAATATGCTAGAATCTCCTGCCAGAGTCTGTGTGCTTTTTGTTGTTTGTTGTACTATTTCAAAATATAAGAGGTTAACTTTTGTATGCATGCTACAGTGTTTTTGGACTGAGTCGAGTCCTCCACAAAAGTGAGAACAGTGAAACAAACCAGCACTCAAGGAGACATATCCTTGGAATACATGCAAGCCCATTAATGCTGGATTTTGAGTAGAATATGTTTGATCAAATGCATGCTGTCTTCCATGTCAGCATTTTAAGTGAGGAAGAAACTACACCTCCTGCTATTTGAGAACAAACTGCAAAAGTTGGTCCCCTGATTGTATTAAAAATCCATAAAAAGTTCCATTTCCAAATATAGCAGCTTTTTAAATAGGCAACTTCCTATTTCTCACTTGAAAATCAAACTTGTTATAAATGCTTTCATCGTTAATCATATTTAATCACATAATGCCTTATTCTTATGTTAATATATTCATGAATAAAGTGCCTTGTTCTGTAGAAATCTGTATTTTATAGAGTTCAGTCTGTTAACAGTGTGAGGTAGGGGCACTGACTTGAATCAGAAAGTTAGAATCTTTTAGAATTCTTTATCCAGTGGGAATGAGATGATTGTTGTTCGACCTGCATTGAGGGTTATCCATCCAACTGATGTTTACCAAGCACCTTCTATGTGGCAGGCTTTATGTAGTTTTTACTTCATTTAGCAGGATCTTTTTAAGATTAAATTTTTTTTTCATTTGAGTATTATTTGCAATCAGAGTCCGTTCTAAATTTAAAGGGAAACTTTAAATCTAAAGAGCCAGTTGTCTTCAGGATGGCAGTGAAAGATAACACTTTGTGTGTGTTGTTGTCTTTAAAGTTTTTGAGCCCCAGGCTCTGTGCATTTCTGTTCTGGTGACATGGCTCATTCAAGCCTTGAGCCCACATTTCTCAGTGAACTGAGTTCTGATCAGTGTGAGAGAATAATGTATGGGCATAATTTTGGCTCACTTGATCTGAATGCTATCTACTATGTGCTTCTAGAAAAGTATTTTAGCAAGTGTGTGACTCTTGGGTAATGAAAAAAAAGTTAAAATATATACAAACAAGCGAACTATCTTAATTATTCTCTTAGTAAAAATATGTCCACTTGGAAGTAAGAACTACTCTGTCTTAATATCTACAGCTGCTTTGGAAATCTATTAGATGAAAGCTCCAATGGCATAAACTAATAGTTTTATATTATTGAATTGCCTCCAGATTTCTCTTTTATATTCACTGAATAGGAATGGTGTACAGGACTGCATTTCCAGTGCTCTTCTACAGGAGAGCCACTACTAGGCAAACACCAGATATATAAGCCTACAAAATAGACATCAGGGCAAATTTTACAGAGCCTATGATTGATTTTTTACTGATTACTTGTGTCGCAAAGTAAAGAACCATAGAATATCGCTTTGACATAAATGACGATTGGAGTTAGGTGGGGGAAAGTTGACTAATATTTGCTAAGGGACCTACTATTAAATTTGCAGTCTGTGTAGGACATGTCATTGGTTTGTCATGATCTGCCCTCCATTCCTGAACTGCCTTCATCTCTCCATCATTATCTTGTGCATACTGTGTCATCATGTCAGTTTTCCGGGATCTCATGGTATGTCACTGATTCTTTCACTTGTGCTTCTTCTGCTGCTTTTCTGGTCAATTTTGCAATGGTATTATCGTGTTCGTTCATCTTTTCCTTCTGCAGTCTGGCTTTTTACCTCATTCTTTCAGCATATTACTCAGGTCTCATGTAATCCATGTTTTCTTTAGTCTGTAGTGTACTGTACTCATGGAGATGGGGAGAATGGTGGTTATAGTTTCTTCCCAAATGAGCTCCTGTCTCCTTCCCACTCCTCCCACTGCCTTTCAGTATTCCTTTGCTCCTGTCTTCCTGCTCCATTGTCATACTCTTTTTTCTTTGTTTGACCTAAGTTTAAACAGCTCTATTAAGAACTTCTCTTTCCTCAGTAGGGTTGGTGAATTGGCCTTATTTTCCTTTTTGCCCTCTCTTGATGAGACTTTTCTGCCTTGTCCCTGGAGCTTCATTCAGTTGAGGATTGGAGGACCTGAGGCCATGTGCTAGGGCAAGGGTGCAGTGAGTTCAGCTGGGGTTTGCATAGCTGGGTGCAGGATCGGGGCTTCGTTCTTCCTAAGTCATTGTGTGAAATGCTCTGCATCAAGGTTTGATCTAAGTATTCTTGTATCTTTTTGTGGGATCAGGAGATCGGGATTTCTTCTCTCTGACTTAAAAAAAATTTTTTAAGGTTTATTTTTGAGAAGGAGGCAGAAGGGGAGGCGGCAGGTGGGGGGGGAGGGGGTGCGACAAGACACAGAATCTGAAGCAGGCTCCAGGCTCTGAGCTGTCAGCACTGAGGATGCAGTGCTCAAACCCACAAACTGTGAGATCATAACCTGAGCCACTGACACTCAACCAAATGAGCCACCCAGGCCACCCCTCTTCTCTCTGACTTTTGATTATCCGTCTACTTTGAGGAAGTGATAGCAGCCCCCCCCCTTTTTTTTTTAACCAAGAAGATAATCCCCTGGCATTTCCTTCCCTTGCCAAACTCTGCTTTTCTCCAGAAGGTATTTCTGTCCTTTTTCAACTAATGGATAAAATGGGAAACCTGTCTGCCTTATCAACGGTATCTTTTTTTTTTTTATTTAGTTGTTTAAGAAAGAGAGAGGGTGCATTAAAGTGAGCAGGGAAGAGAAGGAGAGAGAGAGAGAGAGAGAGAGAGAGAGAGAGAATCTTCAGCAGGCTCCATGCTCAGCACAGAGCCCAATGTGGGGCTTGAACCCATGAAGCCTCGAGATCATGACCTGAGCTGAAATCAAGAGACAGATGCTCAACCAACTCAGGCACCCAAGCACCCCTAGCAATGGAATCCTTAATCAGCAGGAGATGGGAGTGTCGCCTGGGGACCTTCACACCTGGTTCCTATTCTCTCCCCACCCTTAATACACACATTCGTACACACTCACATATACCTATTTAGATCTTTTTTCTTCTTCTCTTTGACTAAACTCTTGTTTACTGCTTAAGATACAATAAACTGTGATAAAAACTAGTGCACCCATGTTCACCCAAAGTCAGGTTTATCACTGGCTATCCTTGTTCCTTCGTCCCAGCCCTTGTCCTTATTTCATTAAGCTCACCATAATGAGATCCCACATACATTATTGACTTTATTAGACTTCTACATGTAGTGGTGTAATGAAGCTGGGCTGTAGTTAATTAGCTTTGCTTGATTATGACTCATATCCCTTTCCTTCTCCTCTGTTTCTCCCAGGCATGAAAAACCAAAATGGTGAGCCCTGATTTTCTTTTCTGTGTCTGAGGAGGTCCTGTGATGGCAGGGAGGGAGGCAGGGGTTTAAAATCTGGATGGATCTTTCTGTCTTTGCCCCGGATTGCCTAAATACTACTTCAGATCTATTTTTCCAAAATTGGGCACTGTTAGTGATAGTTGGGTTTTTTGTTTTTTTAATGTTTTTATTTGAGAGAAAGAGAAAGGGAGAGGGAGAGAAAGAGAGAATCCCAGGCAGGCTCCATGCATCAGTGCAGACCTTGACATGGGGCTCAAAGTCATGAAGAGGGAGGTCATGACCTGAGCTGAAACCAAGAGTCAGACATTTAACTGACGAGCCACCCAGCCATCCCACAGCTAGTAATAGTTTCAAGGACTTTTTGTCTACCTAACTTTCCCATCTTTGACCCAGTCTTTTCTTTTCTTGGAGTCTTGCTACTCCTGGGCACCACTTTAAAATATTAAGTATGAAAATAAATGAGAAGTATCCAGCACAGAACTTTTAGGCCAAGATGGCAGAATAGAGTTAGAATATAGAAACTTTCCCCTAAAGCATTATGTAATAAATTTAAAATCACTATTTTAAAAAAGGAAAAAACTGTTAACAGATACCCACCAAGTTAAGAAGAACACCATATCCTAATCTTCCCCCTGTTCTTTAGTCTCCCACGGTTGATATTGCTTCTAATCTACCTGTGAGGAAACCGAGCTTTGAAAAATACGAAGTTTCTCAATGTCACACAACTAAGGGTAAGTGGAAGGTCAAGATCAAACGCAGACTTGTCAGTGTCCGAAGCCTGTGGTGTCGCTGCTTCCACACTGCTTCCTCACATTGCTGTCTGATGCCGAGTACATCCATAACCCTCCTGGGGGCTGTAG
Source organism: Proteles cristata cristata (assembly GCA_017311185.1). Taxonomy (NCBI): domain Eukaryota; kingdom Metazoa; phylum Chordata; class Mammalia; order Carnivora; family Hyaenidae; genus Proteles; species Proteles cristata. Next base: position 307,276 of record JAESUZ010004301.1, read on the forward strand.
TTAACTTCACCTACAAAATGAAGGGCTGGCCTGCAAGGGCCTTCCCGGCTCTAAAGTTTTTCTGTGTTTATGGTTAGTGGAATGAGGAGAGTACATTTTACTTTAACATAAATTTATTTGACTTTACATTTAATAGGAATGGCCATATATTTCAAGTTTAAATACATATTTACATATTTCTGCAGTCGGGAATCTTAGATTATATAAACCATTTTTGTTTTCTCAACTCATTTTTCAGGTGCCTTGGAATTTCACTGCTGTTCTATTTAACTTATGGTGTTTGCAATAGTAAAGTGGGAAATTTTCATCAAAATGTTAATTTTTCCCCTATACTATTTTGTCTCTGTTTAACACTTCTCAGTGAGCTGGAAATGCCTGAATCTGAGATAGTTTGAGGCAGAGAAGCAAAACAAAATCAAATAACCCATTTAGAGGTTAAATCCTTAACCTTGACCTAAACAAACTGAGTTGACTAACCAAAGCTTACATGAAGGAGACTGCAACCGCCTGGTTCTAAAAATTTATCATCAAAAAGATAAACGGACTGATGTCATTGTACATCTAATTTACGTGTGTGTACTCCATAAACAGCAGATATGCCCATGTTCACAGCTGCAAAGTAATAGCAGTGCTGAAGTGAGGATTAGAGGAAACAGTGGTGGTGTGCAAGGATGGGAAGTGGAGAGCACTGGGTGAAAACGGTGGACGGAATGGAGTTGCTTAAAGATGAGGTCACAGTGTGTGCTTGAGGCAGGACTTAGAAGTTGGGTGAGTAGAGAAGAGAGAGCTGCCTCCACATCCCCCTGGCCTCACCCACAGTCAAGTGCTGCTTAGCCATGGGGCCACAGGCCCGCAGCCTCCCTTCCTGTGGCCAGGGAGTCAACAGTCAGCATTCCTTCTTCACCTCTTCTTGTAGGAGTGTAAAGTCCTTGCCTAAGAAGGGATCCACAGGTATCCAGCCTTCTTCTGGGTAATGTAACGTAATGTTACAACAGGGCTACTTCTGACCATGCTTTTCTCCTCTCTGCTTAGTTCGCTTGCTGTTCTTTGAGCACCTTATGTCTTTCAGACGCTTTGCTAGGCCTTAGGTAAACAGTGATGAGAAAAAGAAATGGTACCTGAGCTGATACGTTTCTAATGGGTGCAGGAGAGAATTTAAGAGTCCAGAAGGGAATACATGTATCGCACACAAAAATCAAGGAAAAGGATCTGGGACTGGAGTAGAAAATAGCTGAGGGTACAGTGGGGAACCACCCACTAGAGGATTAGGTCATTTCTCTGTTTCATCCCTTTCCTCGTATATTCCAAGTCTCTTGCTCAACCTATTTGACCACTCCCTTCTGGACTTTTCCTTAAGCCTCATATCTCGCCTCTCTGTCTATGGAATTGATAATATTTTCAAACTTCTTTTAGTTAAAACCCAAGTATTTATTCAAGGCCCATTATGTGTTTGGCTGTGTGCCAGGCACGGTGGTGTTTGCCACAAAGATCTGAGGCACTGTGAGATCCTTGTAGGGCCCTGAGTTCATTCTCTGTCCTTCACTTGCTGTGCTTCCTCCATCATGTCTTTTATCTTCTATAGCCCACATACCACAGGACCAGGAATCAGGGAAGCTATCTCCCTTTTCCCCTACTATCACATTCAGACCGTTTCTCTTCCAGTTAAAAGTCCCTGAGGCGCCTGGGTGGCTTAGCCCGTTAAGCATCTGACTCTTCGTTTCAGCTCAGGTCATGATCTCATGGTTCATGAGATCAAGCCCTGCATCTGGCTCTGCACTGACAACACAGATCCTGCTTGGGATTCTCTCTCTGCCCCTCTCTCTGCTCTTCCCCCCCGCTTACTCTCTCTGTCTAAATCAGTCCCAGTTCCTTTGTGTCCTAAGCCCTTATACTCTTCTACCTGCTGCCCTCCTGGACACGTCTGCCCATCATTCATTGACACTTCAGAGTATCAGGTCTCACTCTTCTCCCTGTGGCTCAGTCTGTCATTCTGGGGAACTCTAGCCTCCAGGTACAAAATTCATCCAGCTCCCCAGACTCTCAATTCCATGAGCTCTTTCCTCCATTCCACCTCAGCCTTCCCTCTGAGGCCACATTGCCTACTAGACAGCGTTGTTTACTAGTGACAACATTAGGAGTAGCTGCTCCACCTTTATACCTCATTTTCAGGCCCTAGAACTTTGACAGCCACATCCTGTTTTTCCATTCCCTCCATACCTGCGTGACAGACAGAAAAATCGACAGCAGTCCTGACTGATAACCGTAAGGCCCTGGTAGCCCCAAATGTCCTGGCCCTCCCACTGCATTTCCCTAGTCAGTGCTCTGGCGAGGACCAGATCATACTTTCTCTCCTGCCACAAATCTCCCACACCCCTTCTCCTTCTCAGTGGATGACCGTGCTGCCTATCTCACTGAGAAAATGGACACCATCAGAAAAGAGCTTTGATCTTCCCTCAAATCTACGTAGTGTACATCACGCTTCTGCAGAAGAAAAGAAGGTCAGAGAGCTAAGCAAGGGCTACGTCACTTAAGACCTGGATCAAGGGAGTTATTTATTTTCTTTGTGATGAGAAACCAGTGCAAAGTTCTCAGAAGAGGAGTGACATGATCTCATTTCATACTGCAAGATCATGGGCTTCTGTGTTCAGAATGTAAGCAGGCAAGAATGGGGACAGAGACCAGGTAGGAAGTAGTCACAAGGGTCCAGGTGGGAATGGTGCTAATACTGTAGACCAGTTTAGGATGTATCTTGAAGATAAAACCAAGTGTCTTGCTCATGTGGAGGGATGAGGAAAACTGGTGCCTGGAATTGGGTAAATGGGGGTGGGATGTGGAAAGCACGCTACTTTTACCAAGATAGAAAACAGTGCGACAGGAATTGCGCTTGAGCTGGAATGGGGTGGGCAGAAGGCCAGAAATCTTTTGGCCTTAAATGTAAGATGCCATCAGACATACATTGGGAAACTGGGGAATCATGGGAATAGTGAGGAAGGCGCAGCTAGAGATAGAAATGAAGGAGTCCTCAGCATATTTGAGACCACAGGAAAAGGCGATCCACTTGGGATACATGTGTGGATGGAGAGGAGAAGAGGTCCAGGAAACGAGGCCCACATTCCAACATCTAGAGGCAAAGAAAGTGCTTCAGAAAAGGATGGGTCAACTATGGACTGCTCAGGAGTCACATCATAAGATGCCTGCCAGGTGTGGCTTGAGGAGGAAACAGAGGCAGCAAATAAAAAAGAAGTATTCTCTCCAGGAGTCTTATGGTAGAGGTGTTCTTCCAGAGTCCAGAAAGGAGCTGGCTGGAGTAGGGGTAGAAAAGAAAGAACTAAAACAAAATTTAATAGGCCACATAATAGCGTTTTGTATCCTGACTGGAATGACCTAGAGAGAAGCAAACACTGACAAGGCCGTAAAGAGAGTGTGACTTCAGTAGATGCAAGGGAATGACTCTCTAACATATTTTTGTTTGATAATCTTGATAGATAAAATTTCATCGTAATAAAGAAGAAAAGCAGACCTGAAAGGAACACTCTTAACCTAATCTTCCTGTGGATGTCTCGCTCACTCCTGCTCGGAGAAGGCTTCCTTGATACCCACCCTATCAAACTGCTCCTTCTCCCTCCAAAAAAGCTCTGCTTTCTTACTGTGCTTTCATTTTCTTCAGGGCACTTACAATCCTCTGAAATTTTATTTTATTTACAGTCTTGTTTTCATGTGATTGACTTGCATACATTCAGTCATCCTATTAGAATGTCACCTCCAGGCTAGCGGGGACGTCCTCTGTTATGGCTGTGTTATATCCTCAGTACACAAAACAGTGCTATCACACAGTTGGCTCTCAAAAGATGTAGTAATTCTATCTTCTCCCACTTAAAAAAGGTTTCTCTTAAAAAATAGGCAGTGAGGAGCAACTAGGTGGATCAGTCGGTTGAGCGTCTAACTCTTGATTTTTGCTCAGGTTATGATCCCAAGGTCATAGGATCGAACCCCACATCAGGCTCTGAGTAAAGTGTGGAACCTGCTTAAGATTCCCCCTCCATCCTGCCCTCCCTCTCTCCTTTTGCCCCTCTGCAATTTGCATTAGCGCATGCAGACATAACACACCGCAGAGTTTTGCCCTGACCGTGAAGTCCTGTGCTTTCCACTTCCACTCAACAATTTCTTCTTCAGTGCTTGGCACATAGCCCCACCCAACTGTACAGCATCCGACCCCATGCTTCCATAAGGTGTCCACATGCAAAGAGCCAGAAATTTCAGGAAACAGCAGTGCCAATTACAGTTGTATCACAGAAAAATTTGAAAGCTAAAAGAAGGGGGGAAAAAACCCATTCATTACCCTCTCATCTTGATATAACTTCAATGATTATTTTTATGTATTTTCCTTAGTTGCAAATGTGACATATACATTTTTTCTTTGGATTATGAAATCTATAATTCACACGAGAGAACATAACAGACTCTGTGCAGTCTTAGTAAATGCTGATATCTTGCCAAGTATATTTCATGGTTATTTTTTAAAGAGAAACTTTATAAGTAATTATATGATTCCATCTCCCTCCCTGCCTTCTAAGAGGTGACTGCTGTTCTAAAGTTGGGGTATATTATTTTGTGTTGGTTATATTTCTGCAACTTTCTTTTAGTTCACACTTTAAAAGTACTACATAAGTGACTCTTTGTGTGAAATTACCACAACTTCCACATCTACGTATATTTCCCTTACCCCTAAGCTGATATGTGGGCAACTTACAATGACAACCTAACTTCGTTAATCACTTACTGTGGCCCACTCCCCCCCGCCCCCGCACATTTTTATATACCTTTACAAAACCTTCTCTCTTCTTTTTTTTTTTCTTAATGTTTATTTTTGAGAGAGAGAAAGAAACAGAGCGTGAGTGGGGATGGGGCAGAGAAAGAGGAAGACAAAGAATCTGAATCAGGCTCCAGGCCCTGAGGTGTCAGCACAGAGCCTGATGCAGGGCTCAAACCCTCAAACTGTGAGATCACGACCTGAGTCGATGTCAGACGCTTAACCTACTGAGCCACTCAGGTGCCCCAAAACCTTCTCTGTTTGTATGAGTTCCTTTCTCCTTCTAAGATTATCCTGGTCTCCTATATGACACAAGTAGTATTTCTCCTAATATTGACATGTTTCTGTTGTGTTGTCTGGAAGTCTTGAACATATTTATCTGTGATACCACTCTTAAGAGTTCAAGCTCTCTGTAGACAGTATCTGTACAATTCTCTCCCTTCAACACCAACCACAGTTAGGCAGCTAAGAGACAGGGTACAGGGTACCCTGGATTGCTGGGTACAGGGAAGCTAAGAAATGGACAGGGACAACTCAGACAGGAACCACCAGATACGTAACCTGTGCCCCATGGACCGTGCATCTGGCCTGCTCTTACCTAATAGTTCAGACGTGAAGTGAACTTGGACTGGCAAGTATTCTATGGTTACCAATTATAGAAAATTGATCCAGTTTGAGATTCACGCGAGCCACTGGAGTTTATAGTTTCTAGTGTTCTTCAGCAAAACCAGAAGTAGGCATCACTTACCTTCATGTACTCAGCTGAAACCTTGAAAAACTTCAGCTCATGAGAAAACAACTTAAATCCAATAATCCTTGCTTCGTTTATTTTTAATGACAAGCCAGTTCTGTAGGGTTTTTCTGCACGAACTTACCCAACCTCCTTAAAAAAGAAAACCCTTCCTCAGATGTGGAAATTTATTTATTTGTTCCATTCTGTTCTTTTCTAAGAACAGCAAGTTTTCCATGTATTTCTGTATACATAATCTTTTTTTTTAAGGATTGTGGGCACATTTTATTGTGTAATGATGTGTAATGTTAGATTTCTTCATATTTTAAGCCCTTTAAAAAATCCTACAGAAGTAAAAGGAAAGAAGAATGAGGAGGAGAGGAAAAGAAGCAAAGAATGACTAAATACTTGGGTTTAATAAAAACTAACATTGTGAAATAAACCAGTGAGGTTTAGTAAGGTAAAAATCTGTCAAATCTACTCATTACTATGAAAATAAGTAATAAAATATTCATCTCACAAGCAGTTCAAAGGAACCTCATGGACTAAACTTGGTAATTAATCACCAAGCTTTAATGAGCAATATAATAAACATTTCTTGTAAAAGCCCAACCTAGTGTAATTTTCGATGAAATAGTTTGCTTTTATAGAATAAAACTACAAAGACATTTTGAGAATTAAGTCGGCTGCATTATGGGATTATTAAACTATTGGCTGTTCAGTGTACATTCAAATTATTGGAAGTTGAAAAGAATTGACATCACATTAGAAATGCTTTTTCTATTTTTTATATGAAACCCTAAAATTCCAGAAGTTAGGGGCATAAGTAAAGTGTGTGTGTTTTTCTTTCCTTTTTTTTTTTTTTTAATACATAATTGTTCTCTATTAAATGTGGAAGCATGGCATCTAACTTCTGTGTCTATGAAAGTTTAGAAATAATCTGTGGGCATTTAATATTATACTAGACCATGCATAATGAGTGAATTCCTGTTAACTTTGTTTTGTGTTGAGGAAAAATTCTTCAGATATGTATAAGTAACTCCCACCAGAGTAGCTGGCTTTTTCTTAACCATCTTTGGCACTTTGATTTCTACTCTTGATCTCTTTCAAAGTTTGATTTTATTAAATTGCTCAAAGGTAGAAAAGTTTATGGTTTCTTTTCTTTCAACAAGTTAAGAAAATGCAAATCTACTGTGTCCCTGTGGAATTAAGCAGTACTGTAGCACTGGTTGGTCTGGTTTTAAAAATTAAGGCCTTTGTTTTATTTCAAGCAAAACCCAAATGTTTCTTTTTTTTTTTTCTGGATAAATCTCTGGGTAACACATTTAAATTACAGATTTCTGTGCATATTCATTAGTATCCTATAGTGCGTAATTTTAGCCTTTTATGATTAGTAACCCACAGACTTCAAATGGAAGGAATATTAGGAATGATGAGTGATATAGTATCTAACTTTTTATTTGTAAAACTGAAATACTGTGAATGAATATTTTCCTAATTGCAAAGGCCATGCTGGCTCCATGTTGGTCATTTATGTTGTTGAAATCGCTTTTTACATGCAGTATAGCCTTTATATATTCTAGAAAGAGAAATGAATGATATAGGAGATGGGCTTCCTAAGAAACAGTTCACATTTAAACTATTTGTGTCTTTTAATAACTAAAATGTGATTGGCTATTTTTCTTATTTTTGAGAGAAATGGAATCTTAAAGGGCTAAGATGGCTTTGGGATGATCACAAGAGAAAAACGTTAATGACATTGCTAACAAACTGTAATGTCAGTAAGATGGAAACTGACATACGAGCATTAACATGAAATATAAAACTATGGGAAGATGCAGAAGATAGAAAATACTTTTATAAGGAAATTATTGGAAAACAATAGTTCTCTAAGTGAAAGGAAAGGTCAAGGTGCTAAAGAAAAACAACAATTGCCTTTTTATTCACCATGACAATGAATTCATTTGGAGCTCTTCCTAAACCTAATCTGGTTAATGATGCTTGAACTGTATTTAATTTCGGTAGTTGAGGGAAGTATATTCTAGAAGAAATGCAACCAAAATATCATTTGGGTATGACTGTAAGAGTCTTCACTGCGACTAACCTAGAAGAAATCTCTAGTACCTTACAGAATCTTAGTATAATTTTATGATGCTAAGAAATCTGTGTGGATAAATAGGAAAAAATGACATAACCATAAAAAATAATTTTAATTCATTCTGATTAACAGAAATGGTAAACTGAGGCTAATGTGGTCAGACAAGAAAGGCATGGGTTCTACAAACAGAACTTTTTTTAAATGTTAAAACAACCTGGTTAAAAGAATCATTAGAATGGTTGGAACATTTTGCATGAAAGATTGATGTATGCAAAATAATGTAGTAGTTATCAAGAAGAAAATATATGCAGGCTGTTTTGGAAATAGGATTTGATTTCTTAATTCTTTCTACAAAAAAGTAAGAGTATTTACCCACACGTGTGGTGAGGGTGAGAAGGTCTCCTAAAGGAAGTGTATAGTATTGTACTCCTGTTGCTCACCACGTGTTCTTGGTATTGTAGGCATTATAAGCCAGTCTAAAATCTGTATTTATTTATTTTTTTGGCATAATGTTAACCAAAAAGAAATAGGAACAAACTGCCTTTGTGACTTAAAAACAGAGAAAAAGATTAGAAGAAATGACAGCAAAATAAAACATTTTACATGTTTATAGGCTCTTAAATTCTGAATACCATATTATTTTATTTGAGGGTGTTTATTTTAACAATCCTGTGGATCAAGAGACAATTATTTCAGCATTTTAGTGTCAGTGTGTGTATCTCCGATAATGAACACTAACTGTTATCCCTACTCTCATGAGAACGAATATGAACATAGATCTGACCTTGATATGAACGGCCCTGGGAATTGTTTATCTTCCAGTGGTGGGGATTGTACTTGTGCTCTCGTACTGGTTGTACATCGTTTGGGCTGCGAAGTCCCTTAAAGCCCCTTTGCTCTCTCTGCCATTCTGTAGCCAGCCCTGTCTGCTCAGACTTGGTACATCGTGCTTGGTGTCGTTGACATTACGATACTTATTTTGTACTTACATGAAGGGCTTTTCTCTTAAGTATGAAAATTGTTTAAATTCTTGATCTGAGGGGCTCCTGGGTGGCTTACTCGGTTAAGCGTCCGACTTCGGCTCAGGTCATGATCTCATGGTTCATGGGTTCAAGCCCCGCATCCGATTCTGTGCTGACAGCCAGCTCAGAGCCTGGAGCCTGTTTCGGATTCTGTGTCACCCTCTCTCTCTGACCCTCCCCTGCTCACGCTCTCTCTCTCTCTCTCTCAATCAGAAATTTAAAAAAAAAAAAAAATTAAAAAAAATTTTTTTTCAAATCTTGATCTGAGTTACCCTAGTAAAGAAGAACCAGTATAAATGTGATAAAAGCCAAATAAGACTTTTTTTAACCCCATGTCAAGCTGTTTCTGTGTGTGTGTGTCTGTGCGTATGTGTGCATGTGTGAGCATGCATGCATGTGTGCACTGTACTTATTCTATGATAACCTTTTATCTCCTGGACACTGAATTTGTCATTTAGAACATCTGTGGTTAGGAATAGAAGGCCCATTTTGTAATTGGTCACCATGCCAGAGGTGAAAGCCATTGACATTGAGCCTCTGGGGAGAGAGAACTCTTGGCAAAGTTCACTTTCAGTGGGTGTTTTTTTTCAGTTCTGTCAGGTCTGTGTTCCCTTGGGGGAATTTGTACCCAAAGAGTATTGAGTTTTTTCTGTTGACTTTTTTCCAAAAGCATGTGTTTTCTGCATTCCTATTTTATGGTTCCTTGCTAAGGAGGAACAGTTTCTTTCCTTATTTGGTTTGGATTTGATTAGTAACCTTTAGGATTCGGTTAGTCTTTTTAAAGTAAGACAAGTAAGAGGTGGCAGAGGGTGGTGGAAACAACATTAGGCAAGGATTCAGAGCCCTGGGCCCAGCTTTTCCTCTCGCCAACCCCAGCAGAGGGACTCTCACTGCTTAACTGAGTCCCATCATCGGGTTACATGCAGGTGAAATGCACCAAGCAATGGAAACATTAAATATTCATCCGCCCGTGAATTTCCGAATTCTACATTCCTTGTAATGATGGTAACAGCAATAGCAGCTATCATGTATTTTATGGACATTGTTTGTAATTCCCAGAACAGCCTTGAGAGATAGGGATATATTGAGATAAGCGTGCACACAGGTCTGTGCAGTATCATACAGGTAGCAAATGGCACAGCCAAGATCGAAACTCTGTGTCAGTGCAGTTGCCCTAATACTCCGATTTTTCCAGGCTAGACACCAGTGCATAGCTATGCATGTAGGTTTTACAATCAGACAGTTCTGGTCTTAAAGCTCAGCTTTACAACTTTGTCACTCTGCAACATTGGGCCAAGTGTTTACTCTTTCTCTGAGCATTTAAACCGTAACATGAGCAAAATCCCATCAAAATCATGAAGTTGATGAAGGGGAAATACACAGAACTATGTAATGCTGTAAACAGAGGCAAGCGTGAAGCAAATAGTAGCTTTTGCCATTAATTGCATACTTATGATCATTATTTCCAAGAGGCCTAACATGAAAATATTTATAGACCGAAATTTTTTGTATGCTACTTTATCATAGATCTAATAAAACAATATTTCTTGATATTTATATAAATTATTTGATTAGGTCTATATATGCATCTTTTTCCAAACACTAATTCTTTCATAAAAGGTTTTTTATATTTTCCTTTTCTTTTTTCTGAGATTACAAATGAATGTGGCTGTCTAAGATCTGTGGTGGTGTTGGTATTTGCTTTGGAGGAATGTGGCTATCAAAGTGCAAATCAGACATGAATAAATTCCATTCATTGTTGTTGAGAGTTTATATGTGCCGAGCACATCCCAGACGCTGACGTTCTATTTCCAATGTAAAAGTCCACCAACTGTGCGAACCCAAAAGAGTGATGTGTGCTAGACACCTCTAAATAGGGCAGGCTTGCTTCTTACTCTCAAGTTGGCTATAGCTGAAAAGCGTTCTGCCAATATTTATTTTCTTTTTTGTCAATAACTTGAAACTATTTAAATCGACAACTTCTCACCACTTCTATTCCCCACAAGCATGGATCTGCTTATTAGCAGATACCATTCCTGGATGAGAGTAGGTGTAAAGAAAACAACTCCTTCAGTAGGTAGGAAAGTAACCCAAGAAAAAGTGTTAAAATGTGAGTATGTTTACCAAGAAACAAGCAACACCCAAGGGGCTGGTATTATCCAGTAGCTTCTTTTCTTTTATTTTTTTTTTAAACATTCGTTTATTAAAGAGTTTGTTTCTTTACCCAGACACTGCCCTGTACCTACCAAGTGGGAACAAGAATCCTAACTACGATCCATTCTCCTTGTTTACCCCTGTTCACTCTTCAGTTTCGTGTCTTTATTAAGGACATTTTGGGGAAATGCTACCTCTGGGAAAGGGCTCTGGATTCACCCATGTGAGAACTCTTTTCTGCATAATCAGCCTAATTTTTTTTTCTGTGGGATCATAGCAGTCATTGTCTCAGTATGTTTTAACTCTGTGATGTTACCAGTTTGAATATTGAATTTGAGATAGCAAACCTTCCTAAAGAAAGATGTATACTGTGCTTTATGCATCATCACTGAAAGAATTTTTGCTTTGAAGCCCAGTGCGAACACTCAATTTTTATTTGCTATTATAAAAGAGTCTCTTTGAGCTGACAAATATGAAAATATGACTGTGATTTCGGCAGGAGTCCAGAAACTTTAGAGAGAATGATGCTTTTATCTTTTGAAAGTCCTTTGACTACTGCATTATTCTATTAATAGATGGAGAATGGGTAATAACATCCTTCAAGGCCTCCTTCTGTTGGAACTAGTCTTCGTACAAACGAGAGGAAAATGATGTATGTGTCGGATAGTAAGAGTTTAATGTACAATTATTTAAATCTTCTGTCTTCGGGCAGCTGTTAAATTTATTTAAGAGCTCTGTGTGGCTGGGTTTCCATTTCTTTCTCCATTTATATGCTGTCCTCTCTGGAATTTCTGTTAAACAATAAATAATTATACTTTTAAGTTGATGTGCAGTTGCATACTTGAGATGTCTCAAAATGACAGTAAGGAAGCCTTGAGCTAAATGGCTGTTTCTCTGGCATCCGGGAATTCTGCATTTGTCTTCATAGAGTCTGCCGACATGTCCACCTCCAGGTACAGTGGCATCTAGAAGCAGCTGGTCCCACGATCTTCTGTTGTAACAAATAACTAAAGATTTAACGGAGGGTTCAGCGACACTCCAGAGGGAATATTTTCATAGATTGATTAGGTGCACACACTGGTCATAGTAAACATATCTCTGCATATCTGTCAAAAAGTCCTTAATTAAATAGCTATCAGAATTTCAGTGTTTATTTAGAACCCCGGGTGAAATCTTAATGATTTCCTTTCATGAAAATTGTCAGAGTAAAAGAAAATGAAATTATTTTACCAAACCTGAGTGATTTTGAGTTAGAGCTTAACAGAGTCTGCCCACACAGTACTCCTCTTCATAACTTTGGGAATCTTCAAAATCTAGAATTTGCCTTTGGGCATTGCTGTTTAAGCCAGATTTTGGAAATATCCTGCAAATGTTATTGTGAAAATATGCTATATGAGCCATCATTTCCTAAGACCAAACTAAGCAACTTAGAAAAAAGAATAGCTTCTCATTGGGAGAGATGCTTAAACTTGATGTATGTTGAGGCAAACTTTGTAGGAAGGGTTTGTCCTGATCTGTTTGAAGGCTTTTTCTTCATCTTTACTGATAAAAGGAAAGCTTTCTTCTGATAGTCAAGACCTGTGAGGATTTCAAACTATACCCTCCCTATGCCCCATATCTTTTCCTTCCAGAGTCAATCAATCCCTTTTCTCAAGGGGTAATTCTACCCATGCCTCCTTGCCCTGACTCTGAAAGATTCTTGGAGAGCATCAAGCCAGGTGGGTAGGGTTATTGGTTTTGGAAAAGGCTCTGAAGTTTGTCCCAGGAAGTAATGTCATAAAGGTGTTTCATTTACTTTTTTGTTACAAGCCACAACATTGACTCTGTGATAGCTACGACCTTAGGTTTTTGTGCTTCCAGCAGTCCTTTCAAATAAATCCAGCTGTACCCAAATTTGGAGACATTCGGGAAGTAAGATGATGAGAACGGGCTCTATTTGCTAGAAATGGGTCTTCTGATGGGGCTTTACATGTTCTGGACCCCAGCTGGTCAACATTTTACAGTCATTTCTTGAGCTCCTTCATCTTTGACAATCTCATGGTTAGACTCTGCACATCTCAGTTCCCTGTAGCCTGCTTGGTCAGTTCCAGCCACTTGTTCCGAATCTAGCATCTTCGTTAAGTTCACATTAACACCGTGTCCAGCATTATCTATAACCAATATAGCAGTGAATGATAAAGACCACAAACATTGGCTGCATCCTGCTTTCAGCTTCCAAATTTGGCTTTCACCCAGTACTTTTGATCAAGGCACAGAGTCTTCCAGAATGTTTATAATTTTGCAGCACCACTTCATTGGCGTAAATTTGTTCCTCAACCCAGATGGTGATCCGCTTGCGAGGGTTTTTTCTTCCTTGCTTATTTGTTATTTAGAAAGCCTGGGATTAGGAGTAGAGGGTCCATTTTGTAACCAGTCTTTGTGCCAGAGGTAAAAGCCATTGGCAAAGCTTTTCAAAGAAGGGGGAGCTGTTGGCAGGGCCAGGGACTGGGGGGCGTTCCTCACTTCCGTTTGGTTTATGCGCTCTCGGAGGAATTTGTACCCAAAGCGTTTTAAAGTTTACTTTTCTGCTGCCTCCTTTCTCCCTCCCCAAAAGCATATGTTTTCTGCATTCTTTACCCTGGTTCTCTCCTAATAAGCGGAAGTTCCCTTCCTTATAAGGTTTAGGTTCATTTGAAATATTCATGGCTATGATTTTTTTATAACGTAGTAATACCTGGGCACCAAAGGTGCCCCTTCTTGGTTTATCAAATGAATATAAGCACCAATTTACAAAACTAAATTGTGAAATCCATCAAAGTGTGGACTAATCTCCAAAAACCATGCGTCAGGCAAAATAATCATAAAGCTGAGTTGCTACCTAAGGCCAGTAGATGGTTCAGGTAAACTTCACCCATCAAATGGTATTTTTTCAGTTAAGCAGACACTGTACCAAGTGTGCAGAAGTCAGACAATATGTAGTACACAAGCCCAGTCCTCTGGTCTTCAGGCTTATGTGGAAGACAGTTCTAAGCAAAGCCCACCCAGTAGAGTTGAGAAAAAGAAAGGCTTGAGGGCTAGAGTTAGAAGAAATGAAGAGCCAATTTGAGCATACCTGTCTAAAGCCGAAACTACTCTCAAAGCTAAAATACAATATAAAAATAAAAGTAAGCTCCCTAAAGACTTGTAAGGGGCTGCGTCAAATACATCGTCTACCTTGATGAACCTATTTAATTTTTCATTAGATCTTAAATCCTGTATTTCAGCAGAACAAAGCATATACAACGCATGCTTTGTTGAAGTGGTGGGAACAATGTTCACATAATGACTTGAGTGAATGTCATCCTGGCATCACAGAGCACAAGGCCAGCTGAGCTGGAAGCAGCAACCCTAAGTGGAATTAAAAATTGAACTTGGGAGAATTTTCCCCCTAAATTTTTCATTACAATGTATGCCTGTTTGTCAATTGCATAGATTAATAGCCTATAGCTAGCATTAATTTTTCTTCCTCTTTGTAAGCCAAATAGAGCAGGGACTGTATACACTTAACGTCCATAACAACTTCATTTTGAGACATTCATGATCACAGTTATGATTTATGAAATCATTAATATATACAAGGTGTAAAGTATTCCATGTTTTCAGTCGTTAGACAGTCATCATTCATTCTCATGGAATCCTTTTTAGGTGTAAACAAACAAACACACAGAGGGAGCTCCACCTGGGTGGCTCAGTCGGTTAAGCATCTGACTTCGGCTCAGGTTATGATTCCTAGGTTCAAGCCCCGCTTCGGGCTCTGTGCTGACAGCTCAGAGCCTGCTTCAGATTCTGTGTCTCCTCTCTCTCTGCCCCTACCCCACTTGCACTCTGTCTCTCTCTCTCAAAAATAAAGAAACATTAGGGACGCCTGGGTGGCTCAGTCGGTTAAACGTTCGACTTGGGTTCAGGTCATGATCTGGCGGCCAGTGTGTTCGAGCCCCGCATGAGGCTCTGTGCTGACAGCTCAGAGCCTGGAGCCTGTTTCAGATTCTGTGTCTCCCTCTCTCTCTGCCCCTCCCCAGCTCGTGTTCTGTCTCTCGCTGTCTCAAAAATAAAAGTTTAAAAAAATTTTTTTAAATAAATAAAAATAAGTAAACATTACAAATTAAAAAAAAAACAAAAAAAAAACACAGAAAAAACCACAGAGGGCAAATCTAGTGACCAGAATTCCTAAAGGAATCTATGACACAGTCTTTCCACATACTGACACTGCTTGTATTCTAAACTAATTTCATTACATTAGACTGGCATAAATATGGCTAATTCCCCAGACCAATTTGTGTCTTTTCTATGGAGAAACTGCTTGAATGTTAAAAGTATGCATGATATTGTATGATTCTGTGTAATTTAAAGGAGGCTGTGGTTTCTTCCATAGTTACTTTATTCACAGAAATGTCTTGTCATCAGCAGGTGCATTAATCGACCTACAAAAATATTCCCTCTGAAAGGATGAGCAACTTAGAGTGTATCTTTTCATTAGTTTTGAAATGAACGCCAATTCCAAAAGCAGCATCTTCTGCTGCTTTTCTACAAAATGTATCTCCAGCATTTAGAAGAAGTAATGTCTATTTTTATGGAATATTAATTAGGCTCATTGAAACTTAGATGATTCAGGAAAAGGTTTGCCAAAGGAGGGTAAATTTCATCTCTCATCCCTTTTACTTCTCAGGCTCTTTGGAGATGCTGAATCCAAGCAGCCCTGAAGATATCTCTTAGTTGACCAAGTGATACCAGCCGGTTTTTAGTAACAGGAAGAGCAACCATAGGCTGCTTGATTAAGATGGAGATCTGTAGATAATGTTCAAGTTTTAAGAGCTATAACAATAGAAGTCTCTTTGTCTCTGTCTCTCTCCCTGCCCTTCACGACTCCCTTGTCTTGTTTTTATTTTTTTCTTTCTTTCTAGCAGCCAACACAGTATAGATGGGGTAGCAAGAAGCAGCCTGTGTGGGTGTGCAATTATTAGATACATTATGAAAATATTTTATTTTATTAGTCAAAATTTAATTTGAGCAGTGCTAGGAATCTATCTTTAAGCCAGGTTCTCAGAGTATTTAATATCATTGGGCTTTAATCTGAAATTCCCTATAGAATCATTAGGTTCCCCATTAGTGTTCAATACAAGAGGAATTCATAGTAAATGCATCAGCCTATCCTATGAGCAGAGAGAGTGTAAAGAAAGAGAACATTTTAGGTTAGCAGAAAGATAGCTAAATTATCCTATGCTTTTTTTCTTTTTCTGCAGTTGAAGAGTATAAGCTCTGCTGTGCCTTTCTTTTCTGTTTACCTCTGCCACACTGGTACATGGCAGGCACACTTTGATTAGAAGCCAGATTAGCATATGCATCAGCTCCTGATAGTGAGATCCATCCATATAAGGTAGCCAACTGTGCCTCCCTACCCCTTCCTCAACACTGCTATACATACAATGTTTTATTTTTATATTGCTCGCAAAAGAATTATCTTTTAGGATCTAAATTTAATAAAGGGGAATTAATCCTGCACAATGATAAACTATAGTAGTCTCCATACCCATTGTGGAATTCAAACTCACCACCCGAATCAAGAGTCACACACTCCACTGAGGGAGCCAGCCAGGTGCCTCGGTATTCTAGCTTTATAGGTTTTAGTGTACACCTTTTTTTTATAACAACTTTTGAATAATGGAAAAGGCACTCGCAAGTATCTTGACTTCTGTTCAACACATAAAAGAGGAACACATTCTGGTTGTGCTTTTCTCAAATGACTACAGCCACCAATCCTTTACCTAACTCTTGACTTTTCAAGGCAAGGCATTCAGTTTTTAAAACACTCCCATTAAAGGAAAATAATATTTACTACTATTTCCTCCCTCTGTCCCCCTTCCCTTCTATCTAACTAATCTGCATGCTTTATGCATTCTTTTTTTTTTTTAACTTCTTCCTCTATCTGTACTCTATCTGTATTTAGCTAAAGCACTAGATAGCCCTGAGAAGTGAGACTAAGAGAACTGTTTCCCTTTAACTGAATAAAAACTTTAATGATTCTCTTCCTTGGGTATTCAGTATTTCTGTTTACAGAGGAACAATTTCAGCAACAAAATTACAGTGCTTTTGCTGAAGTATAAATACGTGGGCCCTATCCAAACTGGCGAATTCATTAGTCTTAAAGCAGACATCCGAGCTATTGTGGGTGTTTGGCTGACACCACTTTTACAGTAGGAGATCATTTCATTCTGAATGTGCAGTGGGCATTGGTTAGGCTGTCAGTTTTATGTGGTATAGACACCTGGGATGAGAGAAGAGACAGTGCAGAAGCTTTGCATGAACTCTGCTGAGCTTTACATGATGTTCTTCTTGAATCAGTCATGCTGGCAGCCATTTCCTGGAATAACAAGGTCCTTGGGATATTTTTTTTACATTTGGTGCATAATTACATCCATACGTTTACAGAGAGAGAGGAGGTGCAAGTGAATATCGGTGATAGTTTATAGAATTGGGGTCATTGGAGGACCATGGGGGAGAAGAAGGGGAAAAATAGTTGAGGAGAGGGAGGTAGGCAAACCATGAGAGACTCTTGAATGCTGAGAACAAACAGGGCTGATGAGGGTGGGGGAGAGGGGAAGGGGGTGATGGGCATGGAGGAGGGCACTTGTTGGGATGAGCACTGGGTGTTATATGGAAACGAACTTGACAATAAACTATTTAAGAAAAAAAAAAGAATTGGGGTCCTTGGCTATATTTGTTTATAAAACCCTCCAAGCCAATCTCAATTTATGTTGCACATTTATAAAGGCAGTTGAGCAAAGCCTCTTCCTTCCCTTAACCTGAAATGATTTGCTGGATTTTAATCCTTTATCTATACTTCATAATGAGCTTGGATAATTAGAAGTCAAGAAAAAAGATCTGAGGAACCAAAGGATCCTTTACAGAAAGATCATGGCCAGGGCATTGCTTTCCTATCTAAATGCTTACATTTACTTTGCAGTTACAAAAAAGAAAATGAATCCAGTGAGGATCCTAAAATACTACCCTCAATTATATCTGAACTATTCAGGAAACCATAGATTGCTCTCCGTCTCCTGAAAACTTACCTGGCAGTCAGCACTCTCTATTTAAATCCCACCTGTAGTCAAATCTCCATGTCAAATCCTGCCTCCTCTGTGAAGATACCAGGAGCTCGAGCTACCATCAGCCTGTGTCTGTGCTGATGGTGAGCATGGAGCTCAATAATACTAGCTGCTTTCTATGTAGTCCCTCCTCCATGCCAGGCACTCTGCTAAATGCTTTCACCCAGTCCACAGGATTGCCTAAAAGGCTATGTGCTCTTCCTGTTACCATCTTGTAAATGAGGACACTGAAGCTCAGAGGTTAAGAGATGCACCCAAGGCTAGGTGGTTAGTAAAGGGCAAAGCCAGAATTTGAACCCCGGCTGTCAGGTTCCAGAGACCACCTTGAGTTACTCTGCTTGGGCCCTACGTACTCTGTTACCTGCTTTTTAATTTTGAGCTTCGACACCCAGCCAGCAGGACCCAAAGCTCCTTGTCCATGCTTAGCTTCCAGGAACTGCACGTGGTCCTAGGCACATAGCACATGTGTGGTCAGTGCTTACTGAGATTTAGAAGATTCAGTACCCTCACTTCCCACTGCCACCCCCACCCCCTCAGGGGAACTGGTTAAGTGACTTGCATGAAGCCCCAAAGTTAGTAAGCACAAGAAACAGAAGGTTCCAGAGAAAAGTTGAGGTATCTTTCACTGATGGCAGATAAGGAAGTTAAAGGTTAAGATTGAGAAATCCCGTACCATATGTTTGCACGTATAGGTGGATTAGAAGGAACTTAATGGAGGACCATGGGGGAGAAGAAGAGGAAAAATAGTTGGGGAGAGGAAGGGAGGCAAACCATGAGAGACTCTTGAATGCTGAGAACAAACTGAGGACTGATGGGGTGGGGGGGAGGGGAAGGGGGGTGATGGGGATGGGGTAGGACACTTGGGATGAGCACTGGCTGTTCTATGGAAAACAACTTGACAATAAACTAAGGGAAAAAAAGATTGAGAAATCTTGAAAACTGACGCTTGAAAACAGGAAACAGATTGAAGGCTGCGGAAGACTTTCATGAAAATGCTAAAAGTCACTTCGAAGCACTTCTGGAGTGATTTGAGTTTGCTGTTAGGTCTAACAACAGTTTCCTGACTTGAGTATATTGAGGATCCGTAAATTCACAAACACTCTTTTGGGTCTTGGGGGCTCCCAAGTCACATCAGGTTTGGTAAGAATTGGAAGAAAGAGAAGCAGCAAAGGAAAGGCAAGGAAAATGCCTGTGCATCCTTGGTGAGTGAGAACAGTAACTGTCTGGCTGCCTGCCAGGGGTTACCGTCAGCAAGGCGGCTTGGTTGCCATCCTGTGCTGGGGAAGATGAGCCGGGCGGTCACCGTGAGCAGCCTTGAGTGGACATGGGAGAGGACAAGCAGTGCGGACTCGACCATTAGGAAGAAGAAGGTTAAAGTCAGCATTAGGAGCCGCCAAGATCACCTTAGCTGACTTTGGGTTTAGCCGTTTCACCCGACAGAAACAGGGTCTCCTTATCTGTAAAATGAGAAGATTGAATCAGACGATTTGTGGGTCCCCTTCTGGCTCTAAAATTCTGACTCTAAGAATATCTTCCCCATATCACTTCTTCGGACTGAATCTTATTTTCAATTCATCTGAACAGTTTCAAAATGCTGTTTAGAATAATTAAAGTAACACTAAGAACGGCTTGAAAAGTAATCGTCAAAATTGTGAATATCTCCCATAATGTCATTTGCGTGACAATCTGCTAAAATTTTTTAAGCTAATAAAAGTAAAAGACAAATACCAAATGAATGCCTTTTAAGAACGCTCAGGAGACATAATGGCAACTTTCCAAATACTGCAAAAGCTCTCAGTCTGCTCCTCGCAGCTGTTCCTTCTCAAGGTGCTCATGGGCCTGACGAAACCTGACACAATGTCAGACAAATACCTTTCTCCCGACGCTTTTATTACCTCCTTTTCCTGAAAGTCATAATCTAACACCAGCAAGAGAACTCATAGTCGTGTCTCATTTATCTCCCACACCCTGCCCTGCTTTCTAATTGAAAATTTTCATTCATGCATTTTTTTTCCAAGTAAGATCTTAAGCTCTAGTGAAAAGTGTTTATATGTCCTTTTCAATTTTATGTTTACCTGGTCTCTGATGAATTAATCAAGTTTTTAAAATATTGTTTAAACCATAAAATTCGATCAGTGTTTGTGAATTACAAGATGTTTATGTGGACATGCCCAAGAATATACCAGAAATGAATGAATATCACTGCCTGAGTTACTAGTAAACAAGTTGCTTTTAGGTCAGTCATCCTTACTGGAGACAGTCTGTGCATATGACAACTTTCGGACTATAGAATTCATCCCTAGCACTTAAAGATCATTTTACCAAGTACCCTTTCACCCAGGAGGTGTGGGGAGGAGGAGGCATCCCACTTCTCAAAGCAGCTGTATTGTATTTTATCCAGAAGTAAAGGTTCTGTGATTGTCAAAGTCAGATCACAAATGCAAACTTGTGTTTCAAGTTGGGGCCATGGGAGGATTTTTCTTTCAGGTGTAGAGATGGTTATTTGTTTGTTTTGATTTATATGAGTTTCAGCCTGTGTGACCCTTACCAATGGCAGCTGACGAAGACCAGAACTTAAATAACGACGGAGGGAAGCACTCTGTAAAACATATACGATCCTAAGTTTGGGTTACCTATCTCTTCACGAGACTTCATTAGGGTATAGTTATGATTATACACTCCTCTCCAAAAGGCTGCTCTTTTCATCAGGCATTAAAATAACAGGCAGGCTTAATTTAGGTCATTTCTATTTTCTTCTTATAAATTTCCCAGGACGTGCTCTGTATACACGGGGCATTCAATAAATGTCAGTCAGTCCACAGTATTTATTGGGTGCTGCTCTATTTCAAATGCCTGTAAAGGAAAATGAACATTCTCAAGGGGATAGTTTTCAGGTTGTCTTTCTCTTGTATGTCTGGTTCGGCATCTACACAGCTGTCGGTAAAGGTGGCAAAGTAACTGTCCTTGTCCAGTGTGAGTTGATGTTTACAAGTCTTGAGTTTCCATCACTTTCTCTCACTTTCTCTGGGTCAAGGCAGTATTCTGTCAGTATGCATCACTACATATGGGCCAGGTAAAATTTTCAGCTACCGGCCCCTTCTTATAAGTGCCCCCCCACCCCCGCCGCCATTTAACTGCACTGGTCCTTTCCTCACAACCCTGAGTCCTACAATTCTGTAACCAAAGGGGTAATTCCTGGTTTAGCTGGGAGCCTCTAGAAACGTGCTCCAACACTGTCACCAGCATCCATTGTGATTGATTAGTGTCTATGACATACCCCTTCTTGAGTACTGCATATATTCCCCCTGCGCTAGGCAGTGCCTACACAGAAAGTTAAGGAACATTCAAGAATGATTGCTCAAAAATCATTGTAGTTGCCGTCACTTAAAAAAAAATGCATGAATTAGTATATAATAATGATCCTTTTATGGTGTGATATCAGCTTCTCATCCTAGGGCAGGGACCAAGTTTGAACTATATTGCATCCTCATTACTAAACACAGGCAATAGGACAAAAAAAATGTACTAACCAGAGCTAATACACACTTTAGACTTGAGGAAGAAAAGAATTGAAATTTGGAGAGAGCCACGCAGAAACTCAAACTATGACGACACACTAGAAGAATTAGTCTTCATATATGAACAGACACTTCTCCAAAGAGGACATCCAGATGGCCAACAGACACATGAAACGATGCTCAGCATCCCTCCTCATCAGGGAAATACAAATCAAAACCACACTGAGATACCACCTCATGCCGGTCAGAGTGGCTAAAATGAGCAAATCAGGAGACTCTAGATGCTGGCAAGGATGTGGAGAAATGGGCACCCTCCTACACTGTTGATGGGAATGTAAATTGGTGCAGCCCCTCTGGAAAGCAGTGTGGAAGTTCCTCAAAAAATTAACACTAGAACTCCCCTATAACCCAGCAGTAGCACTGCTAGGAATTTACCCAAGGGATACAGAAATGTTGATGCATAGGAGCACATGTACCCCAATGTTCATAGCAGCACTCTCCACAATAGCTAAAACCTGGAAAGAGCCTAAGTGTCCATCAACAGATGAATGGATCAAGAAGATGTGGTTTATCTATACCATGGAATACTACATGGCAATGAGAAACAATGAAATCTGGCCATGTGTAGCAACATGGATGGCCCTTGAGGGTGTTATGCTGAGCGAAATAAGTCAGGCAGAGAAGGACAAATATCATATGTGTGCACGTATAGGAGGATTAGGAGGAACTTAACAGAGGACCAAGGGGGAGAAGAAGGGGGGAAATGGTGGGGGAAAGGGGGAGAGGCAAACCATGAGAGACTCTTGAATGCTGACAAAAACTGAGGACTGGTGGATGTGGGGGGGAGGAGGGGTGGGCATGGAGGAGGGCACTTGTCGGGATGAGCACTGGGTGTTATGTGGAAACTAATTTGACAATAAACTATTTGTAAAAAAAAAAAAAAAAAGAATTAGTCTTCATGACAAAAGTGGCTGGCTGGAGAGGATCAGTAATTAACTCACAAACCGAATGGTACTACTCTACAGGTTAAGTCAGGC
The DNA here is from genome assembly GCA_017311185.1 of Proteles cristata cristata. NCBI lineage: Eukaryota > Metazoa > Chordata > Mammalia > Carnivora > Hyaenidae > Proteles > Proteles cristata. The sequence continues at coordinate 329,766 of JAESUZ010004301.1, forward strand.
AGGAAGTGGTTTGATGAGCAGACATTGATGGTTTCAGCTTGTCTCTCAGGTATTCCTTGCTTAACTTTCAATCCATAGCACTGATGTATCCATAAAACTGAATTCTAGAACTGATTTAGACATTAAAAAAGGGAAGAAATAAACCTGAGTAGCACAACACTGAGAAGCAATATAGTGTGACATAGCGGTTTTCAAACGGCTTGTTCCTGGGAACCCTACCCTGGCTTCATTAAAGAAGTTTTGCTTTTAATGTTTTATGTATATTAATCGGGCACTCCCTCAGTGAGATCACCTACAAAATTTAGTCCAGATTCACTTTTACTAGTCTCCATTGTAATTAGTGGGAAAATAAAATGCTTCTGTTATGAAACAGAAGTTCAAAGTTAAACTGGAAATATTCTAATGTGGGTTTGTACTTAACACAGTTAAAATGACTGTTAGGGAGGGAGTAGACTACCATGGGTAAGAACATGGGTTCTGGAATTAGACTGACCTGGGCTGAATATCAGTTTTATCACCTGTTTACCACTTGCCCTTGAACAGGTTGCTTCCCTCTCTGAGCCTCTGTTCCCACAGGAGTTGACTGTAAATGATAATACTACCTGACAGAGCTGTAATGAGAGTAAATGAGATAGCTTCTGTAATGTGTGGGGAAAGTAGTGTGTATTACTGTAAAGCCCACAGTTTCAGTGGCTTGTCACTAGTTTGTTCCTCTGTCACCTCACGGTCCTGTGTAGGTGAGTGGCGGCACTCTGCTCCTTATAATCATTCAAGGACTTGATTCCTTCCGTCTCTATCCTCTCTCATCTAGGTCCTTCGGACCACCTCGTTCAATGTCTCCTGGGAAAAGACAGCAAGGATTGTGCACAATAAAAGGGAGCATCGCAAATGTCTTGTTTCTTCGAGTGGGGGGGGGGGAGGGGTGGAAGGGATGTGCGTCACTTGTCGCCCAGTTACTCTCCATCAAGGCAGATGCCACGCCATGTGATCTGGCCCTTCGCACCGGGAGAAGAGGAAGGGGTCGCGTACTCGTGTGCACTAGCAGTGCTGCCACAGTGCCTGGCACATGAGAAGTAGTCAGGTTTTTTTTTTTTTTTTAGTTCCAGGAGCACCCAGGGAGCACCCACAACACTGCTCATCACTTTGGCCCTTGCTCAGAGACCATGCAAATTAGCACAAGCCTCTAGAGACACTTAACTTACATTGGAGAGCCATTTTTGCATACAATGACAGAAACATAAATTAGGAAAACCAACGTGGCCAAGTTGAAGCTAAGAACAAAAAAGATGTGAGGCATCTCCTCATGTTCACAGATGCACTCCAACCTTGAATATATAGGGGGGAAGGCTTTTCAAGTTGCACTATTTTTGGAAAAGGAGCCAAAAAATGTTTTAAATGAAAGTACTTACAGGAAAGGCATGGTTGTGTGGAGCTTTGGCATTAAGATTTATTTTTTTAATTCTGCTTGAGAACAAGTTGAAGGTCTCCTAAGGTATGGGGGAGGGGCGCAAAATGGTCTTTAGAGTTAGAAGACCTTGGGGCGCCTGGGTGGCTCAGTTGGTTAAGCGTCCGACTTTGGCTCAGGTCGTGATCTCATGGTTCTTGGGTTCGAGCCCTGTGTCGGTCTCTGTGCTCACAGCCAGCTCGGAGCCTGGAGGCTGGTTCGGATTCTGTGTCTCCCTCTCTCTCTGACCCTCCCCTGCTCAGGCTCTCTTTCTCTCTCTCAGAAATAAAACATTAAAAAAACTTTTTTTAATGAGTTAGAAGACCTTGATTCAAATTGTGGCTTTCCAGTTCAGTAGTTATCGATTTTGTTCATAGAAATATTCCTTTTTGAGGACTTTATCTCTATTTGTGCCCTATCTGTTCCAGAACCCTTCAAGTCTAAGTGTCACTGATCTATTTTAAACATTGGGAAATTAGGGTCACGTGGGTGGCTCAGTTGGTTAAGTGTCTGACTCTTGATTTCAGCTCAGGTCAGGATCTCATAGTTCATGGGATCGAGTCCCGTGTAGGGCTCTGTGCTGAGCCTGCTTAGGACTCACTCTCTCCTTCTCTCTCTACCTCTCCCCCACTCATCCTCTCTCTTTTTCAAAATAAATTTAAAAATGCTTCAAAAAATAAATTAATTTAAAAAATAAAAAAATAAAAATTAGGAAACTGAAATCAAACGATGGAAATGACTTGTTCAAGAGTGCATAGTTAGAAAACAGCTGGACAGTGATCTTTCTGGTTCAAGGAGCAGAGAGGTGGTAACTCAAACACCAGTTGGCATGAGAAGCAGGTGGGGTGATTCAAACGTATGGCATCCTGGGACCTGTTGTCAGCCCTTTTTCCTCCCCTGCCCTCCTCCCTGACTGATGTCTTTCCATGGAAATAGTCTGCTGGCCACAGATCTTTCATCTGGAAATCTTAGCTTATTACTTTAAAAAATTTTTTTTGATGCTTGTTTATTTTTTAGAGAGAGAGAGAGTGAGACAGCGAGCACGGGGGGTGGGCAGAGAGATGGCGACCCAGAATCTAAAAGAGGCTCTAGGCTCTTAGCTGTCAGCACAGAGCCCAACACGGGGCTCAGACCCATTGACCACGAGATCATGACCTGAGCCAAAGTCACACGCCCACATTGAACCAGCCCGAGACCCCGTCTTTGTTTATTAAAATAGCACACACAGCTGTACTGCTCAGACCTTTTATTCTTTTCCATCCTCTCTTTTTCCCCCCGACCACTACTTTCTCCTCTCTCATATTATCATCTGTACAAGCGCTGGCTTTATCTTTGTCCTTTTCTTCTAAGAAAGATAAAGATGTTCGTGCTGTTCTGCACTCCACTGGAGTGAGTCCCATGGGCAGAGTACACTTCTCACAAGGGGTGGCTGGCTTTGCTTTTGTAGCATGTGCTGTGAATACTCAGAGGTTCTGCAAACCATTCTACATTTATTTTCGTGGCTTCCCTAATTCCTTCCAAGCTGAAGGAGTGTGACAGGAAGGGCTTTTGCTATTTACTACTCAGTACATTGTACAACATCTTTGCATATACATCATAGACTTATGATTTTGTACTTGAGGTTCTTAAAGAAAACTGCCTGACTGCTGATCTTTGCAATATGGTTCCTGTTTTCACAGAGACTTTTGGTGATCGATTACAAAAGCCCAGACAGGCAGGTGTTTAGAGGGGCATATATGCCCTCTACAGTTACCCAGTGAATGTTCACCCACCTGTTGCTTTTAAGGTAAACCCACTGAAGTGTTCCTTCCCAAACGAGGACAAAACAAAGGAAAGAAAGAAAAAGTCCAGTCGAGATCCAGAAGTTCTCAAATCAACTGCATATGTACTTGGACTAATTTAACTGTGCAGTTAGCTTATAGATCTGTGTTAACACTTTGAAAGTTTAAGAGACCTTCAAAAGAAATACCAAAAAAAAATTGTAACCCACCAAGTTATACCTCTCACTCTTGTATGTATGAGTTCAGTCCATTCCTCAAATGAAAACTATATTTTAAAATCTCGTCTGCCTTGTATACTTAACATTATTTCAGATACTCATTCTCTGATTTCATTTGCTGAAGATTTGTCAAGGGCTATTGTTGCTTGCTGTTACTTTAGAACCAGGTTCCAAGAGCTTCATATTTATTAAAGCGCAATCCCCTGTTTGCATGTTATGAAGGCTTAATCTCCTCTTTGATAATTGTCAAAATTCTGCTGAGTTTGAGAAACCTCTCTCCTACATGCCCCCCCAATCTAAATCACTCTCATTATCACATTTATGTAAATATTTTTTATATTGCCCAATTGCCAGATACCTTTAAAATGTCTGCTTTTTTCCAACTCTGTCTATATTTTTCTTCTCTCGGCAAATTCTCTGCATTATTCCCTAATTCATTAGTGGTGATACATTTGGGCATCTAGTGTTCTTGGCTGTGGTACAGACTGAAGCCTCGGCTATCTCGTGGCCATATGTTCTTACTGGATGTGCCATGTGATCCCTACGAATGGGAAACTCAGAGCCTCTTCTCAGTATCAGTTTAAGATTGATAGCTTAGAATGGGCAATGTGTGGCAGCACAATGCTGTCTCACGTCCGTTTACCAGAAGTGTTTTGAGGAATTTAGCCTCAGTTTTGATTGCCAGTTCACTCCTGGCAGACTCATAAAATAAGAAGCAAAATGGCCCCCTTCTTTCCTCTGGTGAAGGAGTTTGAGAACTCAGGGATTAGAGCACTGTTAAGTCCTTCTAGAGGCAATGCAGAAAAGATATCCAGCAACTTCTCTTTGTATCAGAAAAGGTTCATTGTAGCTGTTCTTCTCAAGTCAAAAACTAGAAAAGCACTGTTTACTGGGTCAATGAGGATTTAAGAATACAAACTGGTAGGATTTTTTAAAAGAGATCTGTTTCCTTATGAGTAGTCTCTGGGATGGGGTAAGGGACAGGATTGCCTTCTTCATTTCTGTGTTCTCTAAAAGCAAAGACTAGATTTTTTGGGTTTGGTGAGTGCCCATAGAGCACTGTGTGTAGACTCCTAATAAACACCAAGGATTCTGTTGATGGAGAGTTCTTGATTTGAGCTTCCATTTCTGAAGAATGAAGCCCTTGTCTCAAAGGTGTCTGTATCTTATCTCTGCCTTCCAGACTTGGGCCTTTGGAGTAATTCTGTGTCAAACCAGCTACATTCAAATTCCTAAGAGACTTGTTTGATGATTCAATCTGTTGGTATGTTCTACTAATCTTCATATGTGAAGTGGTACCAGAGACACATTTAATGACTTACAGCTCTCAAATAAGTTGCTACAGTTGGATCTAAAAGGCTTTTCTCAGACAAGTCCAGATATCCGCTTTCCCTTATCTGCTTGCTTTCAGGGGCCTTCTAGAGAACAAATGGCCAGTCCTTTTCCAAGGACACGTTTTCCTATCAGATGCTTTTGTTTTGTTCCCAGGAAACAAAAGAAAATGAAACTGTTGTCTTCTCCCAGATGTTGAATCCAGAGCAAACTGAAGCTTTATGGATATCTTTTGTAGTGGTCTCCTTCATATAAATGTGACTAGGCAGTTACTGAGTATCAGAAGCTTGGGTTAGAGGTACACTATTCTCTTTGATGTGCAGAGCAAAATGAAATGGTAGGACATCAGATATTGGGCTGTGTGAGTTTCCTAAATGACCTGTTGGGACTTAATTTGCTTCAGTGTAATGTCTCATGACTCCTTGTGGTGTTAACAGCCTTTGGAGGAAGTTAAATTGGGTCTTTACCAATCATATAGCTTTTTCCTGGCTTCACATGAGATTCCCTGCACCTCTGTGCTTTTATTAGAACATTCTAGGTTAGCCATGTAGTTGCTGGGCAGGCTTAGTACAAATACCTTAAAAGACTTATCACCCACTTCTGTCATAGTAAGCACGTTCTGAAATAGTACTTTGTGTTCTGGAACCTAATTTTCTATTTTTCTTTCCATATTGCATTTTGATTCATCGCCTAGATGTAGCCCAGTTGAGTTTAAGGTATTCTCTCAATTAAATTGTTTGTGATATTTTTTTATGAGTAAGCTTTAGCATTTCTCCTTTGGAATAAGAGAAGCCAAACTGGGAAGCAGTAGGTGAACCACAGAATCACTTGGCAAGTCAAAAGCCAACCTGAGAATAAAGTAGTTAATCTCTTATCTGTGCAGTAAATACAAAATATATAATGCCATGGTTGAAACTATTGTTTTTGGATCATCACTCAAAAAAAAAAAAAAAGTGAATGTGACAGGGATACGTATTTAAAATTCCTCCCTTTCACTTTCTCAAACTTAACAACTAAAATGAATGAATACTATGGCAGCTGGAAAAGAGATCTCTTATTGATTGGGTCATAAAAGTAGGAGCTATCAAAAATAATTTCAAGCATATTCACCACAAAATAAAATATATGTAGACGTTGTTTAACGCTAGACATGAGGACTATAGTTTTTAAAGTCCTTTGTTATTTTCTCATAATTGGTAAGTATGATAAGCTCTCGAATGGGTTAGCAGCTGTCAAGGTAAATAAACTTCACACCCTCTTCACTGTGCCTACTGCCATTTTTACACATGTGAGCACGCCTCATAATTAACTGTCTTTTCTCAGCAACCCATGTAATGGTAGTCCCCTACCAAATGAATAAATTTGGTAATTTATTGGCTACAGGTAATCCTGGCCATTGTGTTCTAAGAAGTATCGTGGTCCTCCTCTCTCCAACAGTTCAGTTTGGTCATTTTCCTGTTCCAGCATCTGCCCAGAAGGCAGGGGCAAGGAAAGAGCACTCCCTGAGCATTTGCCCCCCTCTCCCCTCCGCAATCAGACCCTGCACCAGATGTGGGATTCAAGATGAGTGAGAGGGGCTGCTTTGGGCAAGGTGCTCTGAGCCACGTCCTCTTCCTGGAAAATTTGTACTCTAGCAGGGGAGGTGAAGACTTTAACAAATAACGAATCAATGAATGAATATACATCTGAGGGAGCAGTCAATTCTTGGAGGAGGAGACATCAAGAAAAACAAAGAGAGATAACAGAGAAGGGGAGGGAGGTTCCAGAATAGATGAGTTGAATAAGTAGCAGCCCCAAGTTGTGAAAAATAATACCTGCACTTTGAGGCATAGATTTAAGCAGTGTTGGGATTCAGGTTGTATACTTAGAGGCATGGTGTTTTTGTTTTTGTTTTTACCTGATCTAGACAGTGAGTCCTGGAGGGCAAGGACTATGTTCAACCTTCTTTGCAGCCCATACAAGCTTTGCTTGGTGAAAGAGATCAAGAATGTTGATAGATGGAGGAGGACACTTGTGGGGATGAGCACTGAGTGTTATGTGGAAACTAATTTGACAATAAACTATTGGTAAAAAAAATAAAATAAAGCTATGGGTAGAGACATAAAAAAAGGAGGTGATACTAAGTTTTAGAGACATTTTGATAAATTATCAGAGGCCTTTGCCTGAATGGCTCCAAGTTCCTTGGGCCAAACCTGGCTGATGGTTCTCCTCGCTGATGCCATCCAGCAGAAGAGGCAAATAGAGTGTCAGCTCCTCAAAAGGCTTGCCTTGATGGGAATAGACTGTCAATGGTGCATTAAATGAAAAATGTTGCAGAAAAGTTTGGGCACCTGTTCGGATACTGTGTTTCATGTATCATAATTTAAGCATGTGCTTGGAGATCAGTAGCCAATGAGACTTGTTTAAACTTCTGAGCAGTAGTACTACCAAACCATTAACCAAAATTTAAAGTGAAAACTTTATAATGATATATAAAAGCAGAAGGAGAAGGTATCATGAGAAATATTGCTTCCCTATACAGTTCTGACACTTCAGTCACCCACTCAGGATATAGAATGTGGTACTTTTTAAAGTGTTGATCCAGAATAATTGAGCTGTCATTTGCCATCTCAATATCAAAGCAACAAAAATTGCCTACAAATATGGAGGCCAAAAATTATTTACGTATTCTGATTTATCCTTCACTACATCTATTCTGCTTATTTGGAAAAGAAAGACATATTCTGCTTCAGTTTCTGGTAAAGCTGGCAATTAAGACTTGCTTATGAGTTTCTGAACTAAGAAGATACATATAATTCTAACTGACAATACTTCTTGCAATAAAAACAAATTTTATGTTTAGAATGGTATTTTAACAATCTCCTCACCAAATATGAACAGTATATTTTGCTTAGCTTTCTAGTAATAAAATGCAATTTAAAAAAAATGATGATAGAGTTAAATTTAATGAACTCATATGGAGCTATTGTGTGTGTGTGTGTGCGTGTGTGTGTGTGTGTGTGTGTGTGTGTGTGCGTGTGTACGTGCACACATGCGCACGCTCACGTGCTCTCATTTCTCTCCCATTTCCTTGTACCCACTCTCTGGTGTATGTGAATAATGAAGTGATTAAAACATTCAGAAGGGAAGAGAAGGAGATAAGGAGAAAGAAGAAAAGTTTATGTTTAGTCTAAACCTCTGGGGTTATGATTTCATCAGGGGAGGGGTTGTTTATAAACATATATATAAATAATTGCTCTTCTAGACCGTGTGAATACTTGCAGTGATACAGGGTAAATACCACTGGAATGATAAAACCAAGGGACTACACAATCTCAGAGAAGGAGAATGTCAGAAAGACATTTGAATTGGGTATTAAGTGCAAGTAAAAGCAGAATCTTAGAGGTGGTGGTAGTGATTGTGGTATAGTGCTGGGCACTATTCTGAATGCTTTATATAGCCGTATTCAGTTGAACCTCACAATGAACTCTGCGAAGTAAGTATTCTTATTATAATTATTATTACACTCATTTCCCAAATGAGGAAACTTGGGTGCCTAGAATAGTTAAGAAATTTACCGAGAGTTGAACACCTAGTAAGTGGTAAAGCAGAGTTAAATATAGGCGGGTCTGGCTCCAGTCCAATTAACCATTATCCAAACTACCACCCACATGGAGACAGAGCCGAGGGCCTTCTAGCAGAAAGTAATGCCTTGAGCAAAGAGCTTATCTATGAGAAGGGCAAGATGGATGCAAGGAGTGACTAAACCCAGTTTGGCTAGAAAGTTAGAGACCCAGGGAATTTGTACGTATTAAAGAACGGCTGTCTATGCAGACTGATTTTTAAGGACCTTCAGTAGGTACTGCAACCAACTCTTATCCCAGCCCTGTTATAAGTGTCTGTTGGGTTTCATTTCCTTTTATTGCCACTGGTCTTTCATGCAGCCCCACTTGTTATTGGTGCTTCTTATGCACCTGGCTCACAGCAAGACCACCACCTTCACGCCCTGCCCCCAGTGCCTCCACCTACTACTTCACCTCTCCAAATCTCAGTGTCCTGGCTTTGGAAAAAGAGGAATACTGATAGTCCCTCCCTCAATGGGTTGACAGAAGGACTAATGAGTTAGTACATTTTTTTAAAATTTAAAAGGGTGCCTGACACATAGTAAGATATACAGAGACTTAGGGCTCCTAGGATTATGGAAAGGAATTACTAGAAAGGAAGGTGGGAAAAGAGGAATAAAGGGAGATTTTATTTTTCTCAAAGAGTTTGGCCAAAGTTCTGTAGCTAAAGATAACTTTGCTGATTTTAGATTCCACCCTCCCACCTCCTTCTGGAAGATAATTTTGGAGGGTGTTGTTAGGTTTGATCACGTGGCATTTAAAATGCCACATGACATCTGATATCTGGACTAGAAGATAATAAGAGCTGGACAGGGCAGTTAAAATCCCATCGCTCCAAAACACCATGGGGCAGGGGGAAGAATCGATGTAAGTACTACTACCACCACCTGAAAAAAGGGGAAAAAATATGAAAAATGATATTTTAAGCATCATGTATTGTATACAGTAAAACGAACAATCCCTTGGATTTCTCTATGAGGGATTTGAGCTACTGAAGAATTCCTTCTCACTGGCACATAAAATCCATTCTTAAAATGAATTAACTTCTGCTGAGGCTTCTTATACTGAGACAATCCTGAAAAATCGGAGGCCCTGCTCCATGGGAATAGTGTTGACAAGCTCTTTTAAGAGTCCCTAAAATAAGAATGACTGAAGACCTAGTGAATTCCAGTGAAGCTTGGTGTGTTCTCTTAAGTAATAATGCCAGGCAGAGAGATGGAATGTTACTATTCACTCCAGATGGAGATGCTCCCTTATTTTCATCTGTCTGTGTACTCAAACTGTTTCTGTCTACAAAGAACTAAAAGCGGATCCCGTAAAAGTAATAAAAAAATAAAAATTGAAGTCGATCAAGACAAAGTAGTGGAGACTGTAATAACACCAACCCTATGGGTAAAATCACTGCTACAGTTTGGTTTCATATTTAGCACTGAGTTTCTGAAAAACGGGTGGAGAAATCGTGATCTGTAATCTGTGTCTTATTGGAGAAGAGTCTGTATCTTCCATAGGCAAGATAAAAAAGCTCTCTAGTGCAGTTCTACAAGATGTTTTCTATAGGAGACACCAAATGATTTAATGAGTAACCCATGACAACATTGCTATAGTAAATGTAGTTCTCAATTTTGTGTGACTTTTCTGTGATGATATTAAATAAAGACCCAAGTACTAAAACGCAGTGGAGTAAAGCCTTCTGCAGGCTGTAGTTGAACTTCACTCAAGGGTAGCATTAGGCATCCTGTAGAGGGAGGTGAATGGCCTGGCCATTTAAATGATCTTCTCAAAAAAAAATTTTTTTAATTAAATAAAATAAATGATCTTCTCTCTGAAGGGGCTGATGAAGAGCAGACAGTAACAGGTTTCATCTCTTGCCCAAGTCCCGAAGTACTGGTACTTCGGACTAGAAGATCCGCGTATGAACTTTGCAGCCTGGTGAGAGGGTGTCACATTTTCACTTGTAAAAGTGAAGAATCCAGAGTGGTGTTCTTGCCTGCTTGACAGATCACCCGCCTTCCAGAAGTGGGCACACTTATCATTTAAGTGGATACTACCCCATGAGGATAATTTTTATCACCAGTAATCTTTTTTTCACATTCACACAATGCCTGTTTATTGAACCTCAACTGTGAGCCAGGTTACATTCTTTTCTATGTTTCTTCATTCAGGTGTATTTATATTTCCTTTCTAAAAAATGCCCTTTCTCCTCTTTTCTTTGTTTATATGTGTGTTTTTATTTTATTAGTGTCTTAAAATATAAAATCTATAGCTACTTATGGTTTCAAGCCCAATAATTCAGAAGCATTTGAAGAAAAAGTTAATAATCTTTCCTCTCCCTGCCCCCTTCCGCATGTTAATATCCATTGTTACCAGTTTGACTTGGCTCTCTCCATACTTTACTCTGTTCTCAAACGACTCTTAACTGTTTAGATAGTGTGTCTGAAACTTTAATGTATAATATTGGTGATTTTTTAAAAAAATGGAGCTGTATTTATTTTGCTGACAGGTAGGAGAAATTTTCCTTCAATTATAATCAGTTTTCTATAGTGTTCTTGTTTATTTGTTTTGTATTGAGGTTAGGGAGCCAAGGCAAGGTTACCTCTCTCCAATAACTTAGAAACTGAAGCCCCTGTCTTGAACAGAGTCTTTCTTCTTCTGAACAGGACCAGACTTGGTAGGATGTGATAAGCTTATACTTTTCCGATGATGTCAGCCTTCCCTCTGACATCAACTTTTACATACATGTGCAATATAAGGGTAGATATGTTCATCCATTTTGAGATTGGCTTCAGTGTCACAGTATCAGATCCAAAACATTCTGTACACCTTTCTTAAAATTCAATGCTTGCCCTTTCCTGGAGCTTCTGTTAAGCAGAGAAGTAATCTATATTATAATGTTACTTGTCATGCATTTAAAGACTATCCGGAGTCCTAGCACAATTCTAAAGTTGCAGAAGAGTAAAAACGTCTGAATATATAGTTATCGCTGTCTTGCCTAAGACAATACTTGAAGATGGTAAGTGTAAAACAAGAATGGATAACTATTGAAAACAGAGCTACTTTTGGAAAAGCCAAAACAGCAGTGGTATTTGTAACATTTCTAGGTGGCCAAGACTTGCAAACAGTCTATGAAATATTACATGCAAAAAGTCTTCACCATGCTTGAGTTGTTAGGCCTTGCTAGCCCTTACCCAAGAAAACCAGATGGGCACACACACTTTCCCAAACTATGACTCTGACATCCGAAGACCAGGAGTTATAAAGGTGTGTTATGTGTCAGTAAATGAACATTGTTGCAAGCAATGTTTAAGAAAGCAAGCTTTAGTGTTCTCATTTTACAGGTGGGGAAATGGAGAGAAGGTGAGAGGTATGGGAACATGGGTGGAGGAAGTTCCAAGGCAGAGTGGCCATCTAGTAGAAAAGTGAAAAACAAGTGCCCTGCTAGGAGACTACTTCTTTCCAGCATAAGGGTGGCCATCCTTCCCTGGAAACCTCAAGCAACCTGAAAGAAGCAGCGGCGGCTTCATCACATCCAGTTGGTTAATCCCCTCTCTGTCAATCATTGGCGTACGATCTGAATAGACTATAAATTCACGTTTCTGGAGCCACATGGTCAAAATAGCACTTTATATTCAGTGTGAAATTCTTAAAATGAAACCCAGCTGGCAGATGGGAAGGATTCTGGGGGTTGGGGGGAATGGGGAGGGGAATATTGGGTGTGCAAGGGGTGCATGATTTTCCAGAGAGCTTTTTCTTATGCTTTGTGCAGATATAGGAATATTTTTAGGTGTCTATGATACACCACGAATGAATTTCTTAGACCTGAACTGTAAGCATCTAATTTATAGTATTTCATAAGAATCTAAAAACCACTAAGATAGTTATGCGAACCCTTCCAAATTCTTGCCCATAAGTGTAGAACAATTTGCTCATTTAGGGAACTCTTCAGTTCTTCCATGGGTGCTAGTTAATAAATTATATCTTTCAATGCTTTAAATAAGTCCTTGGCTTAATAACCTAGTTTAAAAGAGAGAGAGAGAGACCAGCTAGTTCAGCTCACTTCTGTCTCCATCGCGTGTTCCGAACTTCTGCCCATTATGTTGTTCATGTTTGTTCCGTGTCCTTCTCCTTCCTCAAGTTGTATGGGAAGTAGCCCATGTCTCTGTGACTTACAGAACCAGACAGACTGCACTCCAGAACACGGTACTTTTGGTTACTGATCCAAGCCCTGCGACCCATAGGTCATTCCAGACATCTCCACAGTTTATCACATCAGCTTGTCCCTCTTGACAGCACCCAAGAGCAGTTCAACCTGTGACCTGGTTATTACATACGTGGTGTCTGTGACTTCATGTAAGAAGTCAGGATTCAAATAGTTAGCAGCTGTAAGAAACGTCAACTTGCGCGAATGTTTTCATGAAAACCGCGTGCTGCATTTAACTTGCTAAGAAGTGTGCAGGTTATGTGTGTTGTGTGTCTGGATGAGAAGCTGGGTTCAAATAGGCAAGAATTTATTTCTCCTATCCTTCTTTCTCTAGAGCCACATCCTCTTTCTGTGTGAAAGATTAGATGTCATGAGCATGCACCTAAAATTTACAAACCCTGTTCGAAGGCTTTGAAGTCTAGATCATCTTAGGTGGTTAAACTGATGAAAACAAGGTATCAGGTACTTCATTTACTAAAAACAAGGTTGCAGTACACAGAGTAAATGCTGTTTACAGCCATCATTTTATTTTATTACTGACATTTAACTTATAGCTAAAAATAGCCCAACCACCAGTTGTCAGATCTCGGCATTATATGATTTTTATTTTTAAATACTGTGATAGAATCACCTTATACGCATGGATATGTGATAAAGGCATAAGGAAACAGATAATAACTTCAAGGTAAGACTGTTCTTCAGAGCAACAGCAGTTCCCTGGAGTGCTGGAAGGGTAGGAAATAGGAATCCAGGGCAGTGGCTAAGAAAAGTACTTTATAATTGATTCTAGAAAATGGGAATAAGTTCTATTTAGAAAATATTTTGCAGATACATTAAAGATAATATTTATTTTGTTAAAGAATATGGTATTTAATGACACCCTATCCAGTTTTGACCCTACTGTATATTCATAGATGTGAATAGTAAATACCTGTATGGGAGACTACAGGGGTGTGGCTATCAATATGGATTTGAGTGTTTTACTTATTTATATGCTACTCTCTTTCCTGAAAGGATGTGACACGGGTATTGATTCTGACAGTGGATGTGATTTTATGTAACACTCTAAACTTCCAACCAAAGTGGGTGTTAATGACTTCCCCCTGAGAAGGCTTTTGATTCAGACAGAATAAAAAGTGTGATCTGAAACTGTTAAAAAGCCCCCTTATCTGACCTGATCTGAACTGCTAGTTGAAGAGTTAATGAAGAAAAAGTTGGTTAGTGTCTTGTCACTGACAAAAAATAAACATATGTCCTAAAAAATTCAACTTAGAACATACAAACCATACTGTCTTTTGCTGTTGGTTGAAGGCCTTTTCTTTGAGCATGTGGCCATTAATCAGAGTTCTGTATCATATTTATTGCACAAAATACAGCCATTACCTATGATTTTCAGTTCCTGTTTCTTTAAAATAGAGCCATAAGATAAAATAAAACCAGAAGTTTAAGACACGTGGGAGGGAATGTGTACCTTCACCTCCCTTTATACTTGTCTCATTTAAATCTAATTCGACAGCACTTTGTTTTTAGTGACTTAACCTTTATTGAGTTCTTTGAACATATTCCATTGAGTTTCTCATAGAAAAATAAATCGTCTTTTCAATTTCCTATTTTATCCATTGATGCTGTATTTAATGATTTGACGATCATTGATAATAATGACATATATGATGGCCTCAGTGGGAAACGTGAAACAGCCTGAGAGCAGACATGAGCAGATACGCCAGAGAAGTGGTCCCCAGGTGTGAGCGTCAAGTGAGCAACCAGCTTCATTCTAAGCTTGTACCCCCAGGGCGTGGGCGTTCACAATGTGCGTCAGTATCTTGAACCCAGGCAATGAAGAGTCGGTTAACCCTAGGTGATGAAGTGAAGGTTAACTGACAGAGCTTTTATTGTAACTGTAACTGTAACTAAAGATCTATCCTTACCTGAAACTACTTGATATTTAATTCCTAGCAGGCCCTCAGCCCATTTTTTGGATCGGCAGTGTGGCAAACATTATTATTGCCATGGTGCCTTCCAGTTTCTCATGGAACTTGTTCCACCTGACTTGACTTAGTCCCTGACATACCTACCTGACACTTGTCCGTCTCTTCCAAGTAAGCACCATGAGGCCCTGAGACATGTTCACCTTTGTATCCCAAGGGCCTGAAACCATGAATGAGTAGTAACAGTAAGAAGAGGGAAAGGTCACTTTTTTTTTTTTTTTTGGTGCATTTGTTTCAGCCCAATAAAATGTTTTGACTTGTCCCCACCAAGGTTGGTTGATCTCTACTTTGAGCAAGAAAGAAGGACAGAAAGTGATAGTAGTGACCCGTGGAGCTCCCTGATGGAGCTCCTGATCTCCTTTGGCACTCCAGTTCCTAAAACTCCTAATTCCAGGGAAGAGACCTGATGGTTCTTGCTGATAAATCATAGATTGTATCATTAACAGGGTCTTTGTTCTTTGATTTTACCTTAAAAGATCAGTTCAGAACAGTGTCTCAACCTCAGCATTATTGACATTTCAGGCTAGACAGTTCTTGGTGGAGGCAGGGACGGAGAGGGGGAGGGGGGACTGTCCTGTGCATTGTAGGATGATTAGTGGCATCCCTGGCCATTACCCACCAGATGCCTGCAGCAACCACCCACTCCCCCGCCCCCCCCCCCCCACATTGCGACAACCAGAAATCTCTGCACACATTGCCAAACATCCCCTGAGGGAGTACAGTCACCTTTCCCCTCCATTAAGAACCAGTGCCTTGGACTAGTGCTGGTTTGACAACTAGGACTCAAGGCCATGCTAACAGTGCTGTGCTAAATCCAGTCAGTGGCTTTTGGAACCTTCCTTTCTGGTGTTCTCTTTATGTCCGATTGTAATGTTCTCCAGACTTGTCTTTCACAGGCTTTATTCTGAGTTCAACTAGTCCTGTGTGGGTTTTTTTGGCTAAAATTCCTCAGGACGGATTACCACTCAGCTTTTCTTTCCTCAGACTGCCTGCAAGCCTCTTTCCACGCTCATATTTCTCAGTTGCCAGGATATTAGGCTCCCGGCCGTATTGACAGTAGGAAAAGAAATTCTCTCCCTGTGACTAACAACATGGCAGTTCATCTGAAGGCCGTTTTTTACCTGTTCCCCCTGCTCAGATGTGCTATCGAGGTGACTGTCCGTTTTCTCTGCCTCTCCCCCTGCCCCCATCTCTCCACGCCTTCCTGTTTTTCCTTTTCCTCCCAGTGTTTCCATGGTGGCTCCTTGCTGGAGCCAGAGGACAAACTGCTGACAGGAACATCCCTTGAATATCTCTGCATCTGGACAGGGCCGTTGGCACCCTCCATTGGCAGCTAAGCAGTGCGTGGCTTGCCATATTTGTCTCCTGTTTAAAGCCCAAGAATTTGAATCTGCCCCAAAGTCTAAATGTTGTCGTTGTTAGGACAGAGTGCTGCCATAGTACCACAAGGCTAGTATTAAACATGTTTGTTTGGGTTCCATATATTAATATTTTGGAGTGTTACTCCTAGTGTTGCTTCTCCACACCTCACAGCTGCAAGATTAAGATAGGGGATATATAGTCCATTACACAAGCCAAATAAGCAAGGCCATATAAACTATTCTTTTAAAAGGTGTTTGTGTTTTTAACAAGCTGTAGCCATTGTTCAAACTTACTTTTTCCTAATGTTTTGTTAAGTCAAAGAATCACTTGAGTTGACCAACTGGTAGTGGTTTCGTGAAGGACACCAGTATGCAGTAAGCAAGAAGAAGAATTAGGCCTGCTAGAGTCAAAGCATGCTCTCCTGCTTGTATGATCAGGTCGCAATCAATCAAAAGTGCATTTGCGGCATGGAGCCTTGTATAACAGAAAAAAAGCTGAATGTGAGACACCGCGAAAAAGCAATTTCAGAATATACAACAATGTTTTAAGAAAACTCAAAATACAAAATAGCATAGTGATTGTTGTTCATGTGTCTGCTAACATCAAGTTACCTCAGATGTTTTGTTGAAGTAAGTCTTTAGGGGATGAAAGTTGTGCCCTGGGAGGCAAGTGTTGAATTTGAAAAATACCAGGCTCCAGGTCTTCTTTCCCTCATGCCATTTTGCAGAATCACAGGCTGTGGTAGAAAACAGTGCAGTTCCGTGACACAAAAGCATATGTTCTCAGCATTGAAAGGTCCTCAGAGCACATCTACCAGTCTCCTATTTTTTAAATTTTTTTCAATGTTTTTATTTATTTCTGAAAGAGAGAGAGACAACGTGAGCAGGAGAGGATCAGAGAGAGAGGGAGACACAGAATCTGAAACAAGCTCTGAGCTGGCTGTCGGCACAGAGCCCGACGCAGGGCTCAAACCCAGGAACCATAAGATCATGACCTGAGCCAAAGTCGGATGCTTAACAGGCTGAGCCACCCAGGTGCCCCTACCAGTCTTTACCCAAGCATTGAGCCAGGCAGAGGAGGAATGATCTAATTGTGTTGATCCCTTTCAGTTACTGAGGCAGACACAACTGTTGGTAATTGATGAGGTTCTTTCCCCAATACCTCTTAACCCCAGAAACTATGGAATTCATATCTTCAGCCTGTACTTTACAATACCAGCATATCTATCCACCCTCCCACCCAGCCAGCCATTTCAATATGCACAGTTAATGAGTATTAAGTTTTAAAAAAATAACCTTAAAAGAATCAATTTCATGGTGAATGCATCCAGTTAAGCAAGCCATTTAAACAACATTTTACTCGTGTGTAGCAGACCATTTTATAAGTTACTGATAGCTTTACAAGCCTGTGTTTCAGACAAGCTAATTGGTTGTCTCTGATGTGTTTGGGGCTTTCACTCATTAACTCTCCTTCCTGTCTAGTACATACTTGACTAGCTCTCATACAGTAATAGGTAGAACTGATTAAACAGCCATATTCCATTGCCAGGAAGAAAGTTTTTCATAGATCCATTTCTTCCTACTTATAATGTTTGCTTTTTTGAAATAAAGGTAAATCATAAGAAAGTATTATCTCAGACATGGACGGGCAGAGTCAAGTCTAACATCCTAAACGTGTTGGTACCAAAAATGAATGTTCTTTAGAAAGAGTGGAAATGAATTGATTACAGAAGGGAAAGAGAGGAGAGCAAAAGAAAATGATATGCTGTTGAAAACTGGCTGCCTCTATAATTAATGACAGTGTTATAGATGTTATTGAAAAGTCTGATGCCTGCACCTGCATGCAAAGACAAGTGCACTGATGCTTCTCTTTTCGCATATGTCAGTGCTTTCCATTCTCTGAGATAAGAATTAGATGCTTTGTTTGGACACAGATTAAAGGAATAGCTCAAAACATATGTGTCCTTTGGGTCTTGAGATTTCTGGAGTGGGTCTATTTTCCATGAGGGGTTGCTTACTTTTCTGTTTGCAAAACAATTCATTGCAGCTGCCTGTAGGCATATGTATAATAGAGTTTAAACCAATTAGACCTGCAGTTTTGAAACTGCTCATGGAATCCCACCTCCTGCATGAAATCTCAGCCTAATAGAAAGGAGTGGCAACTTCTCTCCAGTGTTCGGTTTCCTTCCTTTCCTCACATTTTAATCTGAGATAAAAGACAGTATGTACTCTTCTTGCCCTTTTCATTATAGCTTCAGCTCTTCACATTTGTTTAAAAATTAATAAATGAGTATCCTCTTTATGTCTGGCATTGTAACTGTGTACATTAGAGAATACAAAATCATTTCTTCCCATTGTCTATGCCTTCAAGAAACTGAGGTCTCCTGCACATGAGAAAACTAAAAGTAATTACCCAAATCTGTGAATTTTCTCAACTGAAAGTAGGATAGCCTCATAAATCTGTGTGAAAATAGAGTTCTCCCCAAACTTGTGAAGATGCTTCATTCCCATTGAGTCTTGATACCCCAACTCATTAATTTATATGATAATTTTATCATATTTATATCATCTGAAGGAGAAAGTAATGGCCCCATATAACCGAACTGATAAACAGCCAAAAAGTAGAAACAGCCCAAATGTTCATCAGCTGATAAACATGAATAAACAAAATATGGTATGTCCATGCAATGGAATATCATTCAGCCATGGAAAGAAACACTCATACATCTCACAACATGGATGAACCTTGAAAACGTTATGCTAAGTGAGAGGAACCGGACACTAAAGGCCATGTTTTATATGATTCCATTTATTTGAAATATCCAAAACACACAACTCCATAGAGACAAAGTAAATTAATGACTGTCAGGGGCTGGGGTAGAGGGAAAATGGGGAGTGACTGCTAACAGGTAAAGTATTTCTTTTACAAGCAGTGAAAATGTCTGGAGGTTAGAGAGCAGTGGTGAGTGCAGATATCTGTGAATATACTAACATCACTAACTTGGACACTTTTAAAAGGGCGAGTTTTACACTGCAAATTGTATTTCAATAAATGGAAATTAAGTGTCTGTAGAGCCAACGAAAAGGTGTTAAAGTATGTGCTAAAGAAATGCAAAATCCCAGCAAGTAGTAAAGGAAATTCTTTAGAATTTTAGGAAGGGGTGTCTGCTTCTGAGAGTAGACCCCATGAAATAGGTAACGGTAACTTACATCCAGGAGCAAACACTCCCCTCTGAAGAATGGGACTTTCTTTTTGTTGTGGCAACTATTTTCATAAAGAGCCTAAGTTGGCAATGAGTGACTCCAAAAGTTTTGCCCTAGATACCTGTAGCTCCAGTCACCTTTCAGCCCAAAAAATGTTTGAAAAGCAACTCAAGTTCAATTAGATGAGAACCTTGGGTACAGTGATAACCCATTTCATTTGGGATGAAAAAACTTCCCTTAATGGGAAAGTCTTTTTACCCCTGGAAAATTTAACCTTAAGAGTATAAATGATAGGAATGCCTGGGTGTGTCTGTTGGTTAAGCATCTAACTATTGATCTTAGCTCAGGTCTTGATCCAGGGTCATGAGTTAAGGCCCTTAATTGGACTCTCTTGGGCATGAAGCCTACTTAAGATAAAATTTTTAAAAAGTATAAAAATGATGAAATAACCAAATCTACAATATTAATACTTTAATTTTAAAGTATATATTACATTTAGGTGAACCTGATGTGTTCACTTTATAATTATAATAAATGTATAAAATGTTTCAGAATTGGCCTCCTGTGTAGAAAGGCATGAGAATTTAGTTAAGCTTATAAGTAGTAGTAGAAAGTACCAGAGCTTGAGAGTCCTTGAATTTATAAATTTAATTGAAGAAATGCTTAAAAATTCTTGCTGGGGCAAAAAGAAAGACTTCTTAAGTATTTGAGTATGTTCTGATTATTAGAAAAAGAAATTGAAGGGGCGCCTGGGTGGCTTAGTCGGTTAAGTGTCCGACTTTCACTTAGGTCATGATCTCGCAGTTTGTGGGTTCAAGCCCCGCGTCGGGCTCTGTGCCGACTGCCAGCTCAGAGCCTGGAGCCTGTTTCGGAGTCTGTATCTCCCTCTCTCTCTGACCCTCCGCTGCTCACGCTGTCTCTGTCTCTCTCTCCTAGAAATTAAAAAAGAAAAGAAAAGAAAAAGAAATTGAATATATTAAATGTATAAATGGAGTTTTGAAGTGTTTAAGAGTGGTTAATTAAACTAAGTTTATAAAAGGACCTAAACAGTATTCAACTTCCCAAATGTACTGTTAAAAGTTATAGGGACACCTGGGTGGCTTAGTCGGTTAAGTGTCCAACTTTCACTTAGGTTATGATCTCATGGTTCATGGGTTCGAGCCCCGCGTCGGGCTCTGTGCTGACTGCCAGCTCAGAGCCTGGAGCCTTGATTTCAGAGTCTGTATCTTCCTCTCTCTCTGACTGTCCCCTGCTCATGCTGTCTCTCTCTCTCTCTCCTAGAAATAAATAAAAATATTTTTTAAAAAAAGTTATAAGATATATAGATAGAATGGTAAGATTTTCAAGTTGAGTATAATAGCTTCAGGAAAAACTAGGTTTTAGACATTGTAAAATTAGTAAGTTGCACAGTCCTTTTTAAAATGCAAAGAAACAATAACTAATGTTGGTCTGCACTAAGGACCATCCTTAAGGACACCAAAAACTTTAGACTGACAGGTCGTGGACCCTGTGCCCTGGCTAGTTCTGCTGCCATTAGAAAGTCTCCACCCAAAAGAGACCCAGGCTGAACACAGAGGTGTAAAAATATGGTTTTATGACCCTTCTCTTGTCTAGTGCTGTGCTAGACTACAGTCCAAAGCATCTGAAATTATAAGTGGAGGCTGGCCAGGTTGGGAAAGCCAACTTCTCTGGCCCCCTGAAGAATGAGCCAAAATGGGGAAGAACTGGCTATGCCAAGGCCTGGAAAGCCGGCCACTCAGGCCTCTCCCAGGATTCCTTGAACCCCTGCTGGACAAAGTGGGAAGCTGCAAGCTGCTTTAGCCAGGGATTGACAAGTGGTTTTGTAAAGGGCCAAGTAGTAAATATTCTAGACTTTGTGGAATATACTATCTCTGTGGCAGTCAATCAACTTTGCCATTGTAGCATGCAAGCAGCCATAGATAAGTGAGTAAGCATGGCTATTGTTCCAATAAAACTTCATTTGTCTGGGTGCTGGGAGAACAACCAACAGTGGCTACTGCAACTATGGGCTCTGCTATTTTTAAAGTTTCTTCTACGTTAAGACTTCCCCTTGAGGTGATAGGAAGACATCAGCTGGGTCTAAAAATATGAATGTCTATAGGCTGATTTTTGTGGGTGGAGGCACTGTGGGTTGGAAGCAGAACCTGGAGCAAAGGCCTGCATACAGGAATCACTCCAGGCTCAGGAGGGCCAGGTAGAATCACTGGAGTAGAGGAGACACTCTACAGGAACACTGGCTGTCCTTCATTGGCCCCTGAAGACAGGAAGCATCCATAATCCATACCTCATTTCTGCCTCGACAGTGGTTGTCTGATGAGCAAGCTTTCGGGATAGAAGAATAAAACAAACCTAGGCATATCAAAAAGAGAAAATAGATCTAATTTGTTCCGTAATTCTAGGTTAGCAGATTAAGCAAAAAACAGGAATGGTGTTCAGATTCTAGATCCTACCACCAAAGCAATGGGATCATTTTATTCAACTCTCCTGGGACATGCTAGCTTCTCCTGTGCAATGGAAGACTGGGTTTCTGTATAATTATTGTCACAACATATCACATTTTGTACACATGAGAGGTTCCTTCTTGGGCAGGAAGGCTTCTCCTAATGGCAGGGCTCAATCACAGGTCAAAACCTGCAGGCATTTGTCTGGTTTTTAATTATTCCAAGGTCAAGCAGGCTGCACTTTGATTAAGAAAGAAGCGATCTTACCGGAACCACACTTTATGTTACACCTAGTGTTCTCAAAAGCTATCATCCATGATAGATCTGCACTCCCAAAGTCATACTGTGGTAGTGGTTAACAAAGAGTTTTCTGGTCCCTAATAGAGCTCAGGAAAAAGGAAACAATATCTGTTCTGTGTTGTAATATCTTAGGGACTATGGCAAATTGATTTTATTTGTATTATTTATTTCTGCCTTTCATGACATATTTAATACCTTCTAAGGATTTCAAAATCCTGCAAGAGGTACAATGAATAGGGGAACAGCTGGCACTGCTCTCTCTAGACTAACCTTTCTTTGAACAAGCTGCCAAGAACACACTCTGAGGAATCTTAATGACGCCCTGCCCTTTATCTCCAGACCGAGTCCTGGAGCCACGGCGTGGGTAAAGTTCTCTCTGACTTTGGTGAAGGTTACCAAGTTAAGCCTACTCTGAGCTTCTGCAATTAAGACCGCAGAACGAAGGCCCCTTTGCAAACTCACATACAAGATACACATACTTGTGTGTGCCGGTAAATGCTTAACAACCAACTCTCTGGGAAGAAAAATGTCTTGGTTTGTTGCACTTGTGGATTTCCATGGTGTAAGTAGTTCAAATCCTGGCCAGTTTCATGACTCGTACATTTTGACATCCTTGTACCTCCAGGTGGAAAGAGAAGGTGTACGGTCAGCATTTCAATACAAATGCTTCCACCAGGGTGACATGTTACTACAATTGGTGCATCTGCTCTGGTAATTAAAGCGAGCATTCAGGTGAAGATGAGGCAAGTACTGCTCCCTTTTTGACCATCACGGACAGTCTCCTACAGAATTTCACAGTTCATTCAGGCTCTCTTAGCATCTTATTCATTGGAGCCCTGGTGTAAATTTATCATCCAGACCATACTTTTTTTATGAAAGAGTTGAAAGACCAACATGAGCCTGTCCTTAAAAAAAAAAAAAAAAAAAAAAACATTATTCATATAGTTATTTTAAAAACACAAGCTATGCAGTGGACATGTTGTATATTTAAAAAGGCCAGAAAGCTATAATGGATCTTCTGAGAAGTTGCATTCTCTTGCTCATGCCTATCAGATCCCTCTGCCTATCAGATCCACAGCTTCAGCTCTTCTTGCAGGCTCACTGTATTTTGCTTGTGATCCTCACCCAGTGTCCCTACTGTCTTGTCTTACCTGTTACTGATCAGTTTGAAAGGAGCTGTAGGGGCACCGGGTGGCTCAGTTGGTTAAGCGTCCGATTTTGACTCAAGTCATGATCTCAGTGCTTCTGGGTTTGAGCCCCCAATCAGGCTCTATGCCAACAGCTCAGAGCCCAGATCCTGCTTCAGATTCTGTGTCTCCCTCCCTCTCTGCCCCTCCCCTGCTCACATTCTGTGTTTGTGCCTCCCCCCGCCACACTCTCAAAAATAAATATTTAAAAAAATTGAAAGGAGCTTAAGTTGTCAGCCTGCACTCCTTCATGAGACTAATTCCTTTTCCAGAGGTGAAGAAAGAATGTGCCTTTATTTCTAAAGTGTGTTAGAACATTCTCCTACTGAGATACTTCTTTTCCAAATTGACTTACGTGACTTAAGATTTATTCTAATACTCCTATCTCTTTATTTGATTCAGTTACTTTTCTTCCATTTGAAGTATAATCGGGATCCTACGAATGAGTGAAAAAGCCTTTGGTTAACAGTACAGTATTAAGCAGTCTTTTATGGTCACCGAAAAGCCAGGGGTGGAGGGGCTTGTAATCTCATTAATACAAATCTTATTAATATTAATACAAATCTTAATAAGCCTCTTCAGGCTGCTGTTTCTGTTTTCGGTTTGACGGTATTCTGCTCTAATCAGTGGAACCCCACACATTGGCGGTGGAATGCCGGCACAGGTGGCTCGTGAAAGCACACTCATACTGCCTTCACACACCCAACAGTGTCGTTCAGGAAGTGGTGGTTGAATGGGAGGGTTGGGAAGCCAGCTTTCGGGATGCGCATTCTCAAAGCTCCTTGTATTGATCTCCACCCTACTGTAGTGCACCACAGCCACCCTCAGGTCTAAAGAAGTCCATTATAATCTGCTAATTTTTCCCAGGAGTATATGCGTTGTGTGTAGGTGGGGATCTAGAGAAGTGCAGGCAGAACAGATATCCAGCTTCTATAGAAGATCTCCTCTATAGCCTCAGAGCAAGAGACACCTGTGTTAACAGGGACAGGACCACCTCAGGTGGAGTTGTGGACTTAGGAAGGGGGGTGGGGCATGTTTAGTTACGCAAAGACTGGTTGATGCTAATGGCATTGAGTTCACGAGAACTAGGGGTGATGTTTTCTAGGATGCGCAACACAGTCCCACGCAGTAAAGAATCGTCACATGCCCTAACCCCTTTTTTAATGTCTTACAACATAATCGCATGGGTCAAAGCACTGTTTATAAATATCTGAGTTGAGAACTCTGTCACATAAAAACACTAAGTCATCCCTTTTGGACTCTTCTCTCCCCTGATCCTCAGAGAGTTTAAAGAAAAATGAGGCCAACTCTGGGCACACACTACTTACGTGCTTTAATAACAAAAATAGGAAAAACAAGCAGTTTATTATTATAAGTGAAATGAGATTTGTAGGCTTTTAAAAGGAAAGACCTATCATTGCAGGTCAGAAACTATTTACATGACTTCTAGAAATTTAGTCACAACAGGTTGCAAAAATTAAAATAAAATTTTTGCTGGTGAAGTTAGGGCAAGAAAGGAGAATCAATGAGTATTGTTAGAGAACCCCATTAGAGGTCCTGCAAGTAGGAAAGGATTATTATTTCTCTGCTCAAAGAAGCATAAAGGACATCTCCTGCCCAATGAGGGGGTGTCCTGTGCTCTAATGTCTCCGGTCTCACGGCTACTGCCAACACAAGCAGCAATGTGATGGTGCCGAGTTATCTGTGTTACATTAGGACTTCACAATAAATCCAGTGTGTGAATCACAGAACCCAGTAACACACGTCACCCCGCAGTAGCATGAGTGAGGAAGGGCTGTGATGACATAGCTAAAATAGGTTGGCTGCTTATGGTGGCTTTGTTTTCCTATCTCTAGGGTGGACACATGGCCACTAACAAATGCCCACTCTCTGTGGCTAACCCGAAAATAGCCAACTGACTACAGGTTGCCAGGCAGCTGTATTCTGATGTCATTGCCCCAAGTGCCATCTCTAGAAGCCAATGTGAAACAGTCATCTCTTCCTTCTTCCAGCAGTTTCCAGTGAACAATAATATCCAAGCAGCTGATTAAGTATTCAAAATATATGATTTATATATTGGTCAAACTTAAACACCTCTCTTTTAAAAAAAAGCCATGGTGGACAAGTCAAATGTACCTATAATTTGTGTCTTAATAATACAGAGGAAGTGAAATTTGAAGTTCAGGTTAATATAAAGAAACTAAAATGAAAAGGTTAACCTAACAGAAAAGTTCGAGTCAGACCATGAGGTCTCCAGCTTCCCTTCCTTCTTGTATTATCTGCTTTGTTTTTAGAAACCTGAAACTCGGGGTAATGAAAAGCTATGTTCCGGCAGCAAACAGTCACTCACTGTCCTTGAATCTCACTGAAATGCCAGACTTGTTTTAAAATTGATATTACAAGTGTAGGGTGGTGTGGAATCATTTGGATACCAGTCAGGGGAATATGGCAGAGTCAGATACCCACTTAGGTTACAGATCTGAAAATCTCGGGTTATGCAGCCATATTTGTCAGCTTAACACCATTAGGCTCCTTTATCTGGTGACCACCCTGTAATCGAACCTTCCATTTCCTTCTCATGTTTCATATTCAGCAGGAACAACTTCTGAAGTGTAACTACCTTCAGACATCTTTATTATCTTTCAAGTGTGCCTACACAGTAGTCTATATTTTCAGTTGCCTAGAAACCAACTTAACAACTACTTAAATCCTTTCTGGGGTGGTTGGGGTTTTGTTTTTTGTTCTGTTTTGTTTTGTTTTGGTCTGGTCTGTATTGCAAAATACCACAACTTGTATTTGCTGATTACTTAAATCTAGCATTGTTTTCAAATTAACTGTTAATATGCCACCAGGATCAGTTCCATGAATTTTTAAGTGAACCATTTGAAGGAAGTATTCTTAGTAACATATATTTACTGTGTTAGTCTTTTTCTTTATTTAAATATTGTTGAGTTTCTTGCCACCAGTCCCTTTCTCATTATTAGCATATTTAAAGTGCTGCCTCTTTAGATTTGAGGTTATGAAATGTGGCAAGCATATAACTTCTTCATGTACCAGATCTTGGATGTTACGTGCTCTGCCCCTCTTGATGGGAGGTGTTATTGATCAAATAACGGATTGCATCATAAGCACTTGGTAGTGCAGTCCGAAGCCCCACTTTGTGGGAAAAGCAAGGAGACTGACATCTCTGATTGTAAACTCTTCAGAGCACCCAGCTGCTCCTCCAAGCCATAGACGTAAACATGTCCCCACCTGTCCCCCCCACCAACTCTTCTCTCCCCCTGCTGGCCAGTGGCTCCCGTGGTGAGGCAGAGCTGGTCTAGTACTACTTGTTGCACAAGCAATTTCAGATTCTCTTGGAAGTAAGTTGTTTTCAGTGCTCTAAAGAAAAGAAAGTGAAAGAATGGACCTTACATTTTCCTTAAGGGAGAATCCTCTTAACAACATGATTTGTAAAATACCTGGGGCAAAAGCCGTTCTGAAGTCGTATACCCAGTCTCTGATCTGAAAAGAGATGTTCATTACTTTTTAGAAGCAAAATTAGTGAGAGTCCTCCCCTTTTCACAGGCTTTATCTTTTTTTTTTTTAATGTTTTATTTATTTCTAGGAGAGACATAGAGACAGCATGAGCAGGGGAGGGTCAGAGAGAGAGGGAATCACAGACTCCGAAACAGGCTCCGGGCTCTGAGCTGACTGTCAGCACAGAGCCCGACATGGGGCTCGATCCCACGAACTGTCAGATCATGACCTGAGCTGAAGTAGGATGCTTAACCAACTGAGCCACCCAGTGCCTCTACGGTGTCCTGTTCTTGTGTGATGTAGTGTGGGGGAGGGGAGGGGAGTTTTATGAACTTTGTGCTTTATCATACCCTTTAAGAGATCATCGATACTTCTCGAAGACATAACAGTTTGATATTCCTTCACAGTCAGGAGTTAGAAGTCCTGGATACTATTAGTACTCTAGCCAGTGTAGTTAAGAATGACTTGTGACTGGATATTAATCAAACAGGTTTTTAAGATAGCAAATTATCTGCCCACATACCAGTTATAAGGTCGTGATTTTTACTTCCCTGAAAATTCAGGACTAGGAAAAGAAAAAGCTGGGAGACTTCACATATGTTTGTATACATATACAAGTTTATATATGCATGCGTGCACACAAACACCCTCGGTTTCTATCCTTTTGTCTAAAAAATGCTTCCCCGGGTCTTGAATATAGATACTACAAACTTAAGGGAGAGAGAGAAAAGATTATTTGAGTTATAATTTTTGTTGTGCATGTGTTTGATAAAATAATTAAGTCTTGAGCAGTTGATACAGTATATACTAAATTGTCACCAGTTTTAGTAAGTTAGCAAGGGGAATGGTAGTGAAAGTTGCTCTGCTAGACTTGTTTTGATTGAATTGAATCTTTTGGCGTCTGCAGCATATTTTGCCCTGTGTAACGGTACATGTAATTCCTTCTTAGACCTCATCAGACCTCCCATGCTGATAAATGTATGGGTGAAATGGTGGCTTGCAAGCAGGTCACTCACCCCTAAAGAAAACAGTCCTGGGTCACTACATATAACCCACATTATAACAACAGCTGCGGACGGAGTTCTAGCAAGTCCTAAGCATCACAGTTCATATAAGTTCTCCTTGAAATCCCTCCCATAATTCATCACTATCAGAATTTTGGAATAAGAAAAGCTCTGATGTAACTAATAACATATTTATGTTTTCCCCCCTTAAGGTCAAAAAATATTTTGAGCTTGAACCACTTGCACGTGGAAAACGCTGGATTCTGCAGCCCTGCTCGCTGGATGACACAGATGCACTGAAAGACAGCTTCTGTCGGCTGATAAATTTGTTAGAAGAAAAAGACCATGAAGCTGTAAGAATGTGAAATCTGGCAAAGAACACGGGTTCCCAAAGGCCTTGAACCTATCGTGTTAGTTTCTCATTTTAATTTTATTTTGGTATCAAGACTTAAATGGCTTCAGTATCTATTTTCTTCTAGTTATCTCAGACTCCCATCTCTCTATTCAAGTGAATATTCTATAAATCAGGTGAATTATCATCGGCATTAACGTCAAGTACACACTACTGAAAGAGAATTTATTCTCTGTTTACCACTAATTATCTTCACTGCATGTCTTTTCCTTCTGTTGTTCTAAGCAGCTCTTCTATACTCTGTGCTAAAATGGATGGAATTTGTGGCTCAGAGAAATCAAATCCCTTATGAAGGACTCAGGGAGACTCTGAACTTTGACTTGTTTTCCCTGGGTTTGGGGGTAGAATGTTATGTGACTGGGGCTCCTCATAATATGTCTGTTGTTTCAGGTTTTTATTTTATTTTATCATGTTTTACTTTTTAGTTTTTTGTAAATGGGCCTTAAGGGTTATGAGAGAAAAATGAGCACCTAAAACTTCAATTAATCACCTTATCAGAGAAAATTAACTTGAAAGAACTTAAAGACAAGATGCATAATTTCCTTGATTACATCCAAAGTCTCACTCCCCTTTTAAGAGCAAGACTTTTAGTCTTTGAGAAGAGAGGGAATTTAGGCACAATGCATGTGTCATTGATTACCCTTTCATCAAGTCCTCAAATATTTTTTTTAATGGAAAGACATCCCTGCATAAAGTCACGCTACAACGTACTATAGGTATCATTTTTCTAATATTCTCAAGTGTTTGATTGAAAGAAAGAAAATAATTCTTAAAATAACAGATACAGTTTTTAAAAACAGCCAAATGAAGTATAGTTTACCGTGGCTAGGGTTTCGGCTGGCTCGAATTGACAAAGGTAACAAAGATAGAATCCCTATATTCATCCATTAAGTGCTAATGGAGTTTAATGGAGTCGCTTATTGTCTCCAACTAGTAATTAACGGTCTAGCAGTATTCCTATTATAAACCTCTATTTTCAGGGGTTTCAGTGTGCCCTTAAAAATGTGCTGGGGCTACAGCAAATCATTTTAGGGCTTAGATTCAGTCTTTGGCACTCTTTTTTTTCCCATTTAATTTAAATGATAAGATTGTGTAGAGACAAAGGTGCAGTTTTACTAAGGTTTGGCACCTTTGACCTTTTCTAAATCAAGAATAATCTATGGATATTGAAGTTTATGGATGTAATACTCTTTGGCACATTTTGTAGATTTTTGACCACTTAAAATGCAAAATGGCCAAATGATGCAAATGTGCTCCTTTCACCTGAGCAATAAAAACACGTTTGTAATTTTTAGGTAGCATAGACTGGTTCTCAAATACCACAGACCCACACTGTACTACAGGGTGATGTCAGACCTTGTAAGTCTCCAGAAGATAGACATCACTCAAATATAGCTTTTGTGGTTTAATCTCGTAGGTGGACTTTAATGAAATCATTCCCTTTGAAACATCGAACACTTCTTTAAGCTTTTTTTTTTCTTCCCATGGAATGGATCCAAAAAGATTCATATTCAATCTTGTCTCCAGCATCCTTGAATATTTTTACACTGTGTAATCCGTGAGCAGCACAAAACTTTTATTCCGATGACCAGTGACACAATTCCTGCGTTCATTCTGTTCTGTTGTGCTCACGTTCCGTGACAAATAAATGATTATTAGGCATTGCTTTCTCTGCAAGTTCATTAAATGTAGAATGTTGTCTTTTTAAGATACTGTGGCTGAGTGCTCCTAAGCCATCTGTTAAATGACTTCCCGTTGTCTGTGTGTGTGTGTGTTCATGTGTGCGCCAGTGATGGGCTTCTTCTCAGACCCACGACTGTCTGCAGTGTCTCAGCCGTCAGAATGAAAACAGTATCAATCAGTACCCAACAACAGCTGTTTTTGACAAGTTTCTGTCTGACGCCTAATGCTTTACAACTGTCAATAAGGCTCCTTCTTTGTCTGGCAGTTCGGCGCTCGCTGTGTTGCTGCTTCCTTGCGGCATCCTGTCCTTGTAACCCTAGAATTGGCCGTGTTTTGGAAATCCACTTGGGGGGCAGGGAGGGGGTTTGGATGGGTGAGTGTGGATGGGTGGCGGGTGTGCGTGTACGTCTATTCCTATTTTCGTGTAAAGTGCCACAGGTGTGTTAGTTTGCATATTCCAATATTATATAGGAAAAACAGTCTGTTATGTATTTCTTCACTTAGCTTCTTGTTATATTTATGGAAGTCACCCGTTTTTGTACCTTCTTAGCTAAAGCAGTTGCCTTTTTGTAATGGCAATTAATTTATACGACAAAACTTTGTATCTACTGTAGTTTATAGTATGGTTGCTAATTAACTGCCACATCGCCCTGTCTTTCTATTTTAAAAGATCTGTATGTATCCTTAGAGGTTAACAGGTTCATGTGGACAATTGCTAGACAAGAAGACCTTGTATTGTCCATGATTTATACACGATTTCCACTATCTTCAAATGAAAATAAACGCTGAGTAGAATTGATGTTTTCGGACTGACTCCTTTCAAGCTTTTAGCATTTGGGAGTCGCAGATTTCTGTTTACATTTGTGTTGCCTGTTTAAGTCTTCAAAATAAGTTCTGCTGCTCTTGGGTCAAAACAAATGATTAATTCACATTTCCTTTGAAGCCATTGTGAAAACTTTAGAAGACAAAAAAAAAGCAAGTGTCTTTTCCAGTTGGTTTGTCTTCAGCAGCAACTTTCATTGGAGCTGTTCCTTCAGAATGAGTGAGCAGAGTCGAGATGTTAATGCAAAGTGTCATCTTTCAGTCAAAGCATCATTTTAGAATATTTGCTGTAAAAAGCAATGTTCTGAGAGGGACTGGGACAGTGAACTATTTCCCACAGTGGTGATTGCTGCCCTGAGGAAATAAATATTTTTAAGTGTCTTGAGGAAGTGCTGTGTATTTACAGGTCCATCTTTAAGAATGGGAGTATTCTGTAATAGAGAAAGAAAGTGAGAAAGAAAAATGAAAAAGATAGATGGATGGAAGAGAAAGAAAAAGGACAAAAAAGAGTACATGGTAGAAGAGGAAAAATTCAAACCCCAGCTCTTGTTTAGTCCCAAGTGCAACATTAGCCTGACACATCCTTTGACTACTCACAACACTTCACTTCTAAGCTGGAATTCACCCTGTGTTCGTAGTTCCATTTGCAAGGTAGGCAATTAGTAGTTACCAAGTTCGGAAGCATCTCAGACCTATCCAAGCAAATGTGGACAGAACTGGAAAATTTTGAAGCAAATGGGTTTCCTTAATGTCCAGATGGGATATTCAGACTCGAGTGGAAATCTCATATATTCATGCCTGGCTTCATCCTCGTTATAATTTGAGAGTGCATTTTCATTAACCTTCTGACCTAATGGTGCAAACAGAAAGGGAAAAGTATGTGGAGGAGGATGGGGAAGTGGGAGTTGCCCTTTGGGAGCCCTCATTTTCATGGAGTTTGGGAGGGAGGATCGGTCTTTGTTATGCAGAAACTTCAGGAGACTATAGATTCCCTGCCTCTCTTTTCCCCCACCCTAGGTTCTGGAGAGCTGAAGTCCATACTGTGAAATGCATTATCACATCATGTTGGGAATTCCTGGCTCCCAAGGGTTCACAACTTTTGGTCCCCACTGACTCAGCGTGATTAAATGATTTGCATCTCAGGGTTACATGTTTTCCAACTCAGATGCACAAGTGACTGATGAGCCCGCGTTTTGGCCCCCTACCGCCACCCCACCCCCAGTCCACCTCACCCCTTGCTCTGGTTTAGGAACATGAAAAGGATCCCGTGTAAACCCCAGAAGCCTCAGATGAGATATCAGTTTCTCCTCCCCTTTCCCATTCTCTTTAAATTAAAACCTAAATGAGAAACTGGCCTTCCACCTACTGTTTCGTTGAAGCTGGAAATCCTGACTTCTCATCCTGGAGATTCATCTGTTTGTGACAAACTCCTCATACAGTGACTTTCTGTGAAACCAAAGAATTTAAAAGGCACCAAGAAGAATCTCTCGGGCATATGCCTTGTTTCGCATCCTTCTTTAATTACAGAACAAAGTGAGGTTAAAAAAAAAACGGGGGGGCGCCTGGATGGCTTAGTTAAGCGTCCGACTTTCGCTTAGGTCATGATCTCGCGGTTCGTGGGTTCGAGCCCCGCGTCGGGCTCTGTGCTGACTGCCAGCTCAGAGCCTGGAGCCTGTTTCAGAGTCTGACTCCCTCTCTCTCTGACCCTCCCCTGCTCAAATAAAAATAAAAATTAAAAAAAAAAAGGCATGATTTTCCTTTCCGATTTTCTGTATGTTCCCATTTTGCATTCCATCTCTGTTAGCATGCTCTGTTCGCCGGATGCTGGATTGGAAAAGCCACCTATGCTGTTCTTGGGCTTCTTGCCCCCACCCTTTCTGTTCCCCTCGGGTCCTCAGATTAAATGGGAGTTTCCATGAGATACTATGAATAATAATTTTTATAAGAAAATAGTTCAACCTTTGGTTTAAAGCAGCCTTGCTTACCATAAATAGTATTGTGAGGTCCCTGGTACCCTGTTCAGAGAATAAGGAAGGGGATTCCTTGATTTCGTGCCTTGCTAGGTTCAGCCTGGCTTATGACCCATTGTGACTCCAGACCCCTCACTGCTATAGCAGACATTTCCACGTCCATGCACCAACTTGGGAACAGCCATCAAATCACGCTTAAAGGATCTTTGGCAAACTACAAAGAATGATTAATTCTTTTTTCCCCTTATTTGAAAACCTCTCCTTCCTGTTCCTGGTGCTCTCAAAATCTTCTACACACGTATTTCAGCCCAGTTCGTTCTAGGGGTAACACCCCTACCATGAGGGTCCTTTGACAGTGTCCCCCAGAGAGGAAAGCCTGACTCAAGTGCATGGGAACAGCACACACACTGGCAGTGAAAACAAGCCTTTAATAAGCATCACGTTCCCCAGCATCCCTTACTTCCCCATTTCCTCGTGGGATATGCCTCTTGGGAGGTGGGCAAGATGGTGGTTTCAAACAAGCCTCAGATCCCTTACATTCCAGGCAACCCTTCCTTGTAGGTGTGAAATTCAGCCTAAAATGCCACAACCTTCTCTGACAAGTGATTCATTGAGACAAAGGCTGGAGCTCCAGCATCAAACAGATGTCAGACAAAACACCAAATGCCTGTAAATGATTGCTCTGCGAGCAGTGGAATGGCTGGAAGGCCTGGCCTGATGATGCACTCCGTGTCTGGACAAGCTTGCAGAAGACAGTGGTGGGGAGGGGGCAGGGGAGCTGTTTGTAAATGGCGTCTGTGAAGAAGGCGGTTTCTGGAGACAAGTGGAACCAAAACTGCGAGGCTCACCTAAGAGACTCATGTCGAGAAGAATGATTTCTGGCTGGTTTGTACATAATAGATGTGAGGGTCGATTAGAAAAACGCATGTCAAGGGCACCCTGAAGGCCAGACTGGTATGATATGATGTTAAATCATTAGACATATAAATATCAGAGTAAATTAAAAATGAGAAGATTTGGTTGGAACGGAAACTGCTCAGCAAAAGGCAGAGACAGGAATGCAAACAGTAAGTCTGGCTGTCATTCTCTATAATCTGGAGCAGGTCAGGCTTGGCTCTGGCCTTCTCCACTTGTTTTACAACTTTCTAGACATGGGGTGTATCAACCCAACGCGCTTTTTTAAAATTTTTTCAATGTTTTATTTATTTTTGAGAGAGAGTGTGTGTGTGCATAATCAGGGGAGAGTCAGAAAGAGAGGGAGACACAGAATCTGAAGACAGGCTCCAGGCTCTGAGCTGTCAGCACAGAGCCCGACCCAGGACTCGAACCCACAGACAGGGAGATCATGACCTGAGCCAAAGTGGATCGTTTAACCGACTGAGCCACCCAGGTGCCCCAACCCAACGCTTTTATTAAGCAACTTCAACAGTATTTTTCAGACAACGGCGTGTCAAGAGTCAACTTCTCATTGTCCTCTTTACAGGTTTTATGTCACAGTTGGAACTTTGGGCTTCAATAAATATAAAGGATTTGATGAAACCCCTTGGTATGCCTTTGTTGAACACCTACTCTGTACCAGGCATCATATTAGATGCTTGGGATACAGCAGTAAATTGGACAGACTTGGTCCCTGCCTTTGTAGGGCTTTAATTCCTAGAACATTGGTTAAGGTGGGCTATTTCTATGACACTAGATAGTTTTTGTACTTGGGGGCTTTTGGTAATGTAAAATTGCAATGTGAATCTCTAGATTTTAAAATATTTTTTCTTGGTTCTAATTCTTGGTTTTCAGTCCTCCTAATTTAAAATGGTCTTTGAACATGATGTAGTTTCTTTTGAGACCATTAATAAAACTAGAAATCTACACAAACAGCAGAAAAGCCTTTGCCCAGTCTTTGCCTCTTTGTAGCATCCTTCTCAGTAGAAGTCTGTAGAGCTAGCACCTTTTATTCTTTGTGGGGGTTTTTTGTGGGGTTTTTTGTTTGTTTGTTGCTTTTACTGAGGCAACAACAAAGCATGTGTCTAGCACACAAAAGTTCTTCCAAAGTGCAAAACCAAACTCTGTCACGCTACTGTTCTTTTCATCTTGTGTGATCCAAAGGGCTTTCCCTCCTTCCCTGGGAGTAGCTTGGGTCTCATCATTCTGCCTGTTGATCTGACAGATGATCTGTATTTGAAATGTTGAATTTTAAATCGGTAAGAGCACACGTCTGATTCTGTGGCAGTCTCCTGTGGGGGTTTTTCCCCACCAAATAGTAAGACTTGCTGCCACAATTCACATGCCCAGATAGAGGCAGTAACGTGTGAGCTATTTAACCCCCTGGATTTTTTTTTAACCTAGTCAGAGCTGTGAGATACAACTGAATTCCAGGAGGCTGCTTTATTTCCCCCTCCTTGGAGACTGGGAACCTGGAGAGACCCCTTTAAACCCATTATTTATTCTAGGACAGTACTTGGGCATAGGAGATCTATTAGCAAGAGTTCGTGCATTTGAGATTTTAGAACACCTGCAAAGTTCATACCAACATCATTCTCATTTCCTGAACACTTAAAGTCTATGCTGTTTCCTCCTCACCAGCCCTGAGCCCCATGATAGATTTGCCTCTCGGAGAACTACAACATATTCCCCTACAGCTTACTGGCCTGCGTTCCAGGTATGATCACAAAATAAACTGAAACAAACCTTTTTCCTCCCATTCAGTTTGTTAATTTCAAGTCATCCCAAATTTAGGTGAAATAGCAGGATCCAACCAAGTCACATAATACTAGAGATTAATTGTGTTGTTTAGTTTATGCTTTGCGGTTCTGCCCCTAATGAAATCATGGATCTGGGCAATGATCATCAGCATCTACTAACATCCCAAAGAAGAAAACAACCAGGCATTATGTGCTTCCTGACTAAAGTGTATACAATACCACCTATGAAGTGCTCTTGTCCCCCCGCCCCCAAAATTGAACCTGAGTCTGATCAAGCCTCTAGCTCAAAGTACTAATTTGCAGAAAATACAGGAACAGAGGTGTAAAATGGCATGCAGAGATGCAGTAATTAAAATCCAGATTGTTGTGGGGCACCTGGGTGGCTCAGTCAGTTGAGTGTCTGACTTTGGCTCAGGTCATGATCTCACTGCTCGTGGGTTTGACGCCCGCGTCGGGCTCTGTGCTGACCACTTGCTCAGAGCCTGGAGCCTTCTTCAGATTCTGTGTCTCCTTCTCTCTCTGCCCCTCCCCACTCATGCTCTTCCTCACTCTGTCTCTCAAAAATAAATAAATGTAAAAAAAAAAAAAACACCTCAGCACTACAGAGCATCTGGCTGGTTCAGTCAGTAGAGCATGTGACTCTTCATATCAGGGCTATGAGTTCAAGCCCCACAATGGGTATGGAGTCTACTTTAAAAAAAAAAAAAAAGTCTTAAGAGCTCTATGAAACAATTACAGAATGTGGACCTTATTTGGATTCTGATTCAAACAACCAAAATGAAAAAGAATGAAATTTGGAATAACTGGAGACATTTACATTACTGAATATTTTATGAATTAAGTAATCCTTGATAACTAGGATACTCTAATCCTTGATGTGATAATGGAATTGTGGTTGTATATTTTTTATTAAAGGAGCCCTTATCTATTGATGACACCAAGGTGTTTATGGATGAAATATGCTTGAGACTTATTTCAAAATAACTAGGTAGACAAAGGAAGAATAATTAGGTACAGAAGAACTTGAGGGTATAGATGAGAAAAGAGTGGCTGTGACAACTGTTGAAGCCAGTGATGGTGACATAGAGGTTCCTAATAACTTGTTGTCTGCCTCTGAATGTATAACTGCATTTTCTCCAAGAAAAAAGTGTTTGAAAGAAGGAAGGAAAAGAGAAATTGAGGTGGGGGGAGCCACAGAATAGGGGACACCTGCAATATAAAACCAAGTCTGTTGCCAGAGTCAATTCAGAGCTGCTCAAATCGGTAAAAAGAAAAAAGCAATCAACTTAATGGAAGGCATTTCACAAAGGGAGATCATATCCAAATAACCTTATTAATAGGTTCATATAAATAGATGCTGGGACACCTGGGTGGCTCAGTCGGTTAAACCTCTGACTCTTGATTTGAGCTCAGGTCATGATCCCGCAGTTGTGAGATGGAGCCCTGCATCTGGCTCCAAACTGAAGATGAAACCTGCTTGGGAGTCTCTCTCTCTCTCTCTCTCTCTCTCTCTCTCTCTCTCTCTCTTTCCCTGCCCCACCTGTTTGCACTCTCTCTCAAAATAAATAGATTAAAAAATATATTTTTAAAATAGTGAGATGCTACCATGAGCTAGCACTACACACTCACCAGAATAGCTAAAATTAAAGACAGTACCAAGAAGAAGTAAGAGAAGAGTATCAGTCTGACATATTCATCACCACTAAAAATTTCTGTCTTAATTCCAAGGAGGAAGTTTGTAGCGCAATGAGTGATTCCACAGTTTGGGAGGCAACCAGAACTGGTTTAGAGTTTGGCTCTACTCTTTGCTAGTCACATGACGCTGGACAAATCATTTAGTTGTGTTTCGGTTTCTCGCCCATAGTGGAGACAATATATGTGCTTCAAAGGGTTATCATGAAGGTTAGAAAAAAAATCATGCATGTGAAGTGCTTCTCACACTTGGCACAAAGGAAACATGCAATTAAAGGTGACAACTGGGATTCCAGTAATGTTTAAAGCAACTCTCCTTCTATATTTCTCAGGTAGAAAGCTCTGCAAGAGCTCAGACAGGTTGAAAGGTACAAATGGTGAGATTTTATAACCAATGAAGGTGCAGAATGGCTACAACAGCAACTGGGAAACCTGTCGTCACCTGGTCATGGAGCCTTTCTAGACCAGGTAAACACAGCTCCTCTGACCTCCATAGTCTCTGTCTTTTGTCATTCAACTGGCCATTCATTTATGTATTCATTCAACAAACATTGAATGTATATTATGTGCAAGGCATTGAGCTATATGTACAGAGAAAGTTAGAAACCAATTAAAAATATAACCTGATAAAGCGCTCAAGTCTAAATACTTGCTATTTAATTAATTTTATGTTTCTTTCTGAAGAAGTCACTCATTCTTTCTAGTACTTTCTGTGTCATCAATAGCATAAAAATCACATAAAGGTAGTGCTTGTGTCTTGCCTTTTTAAATCTATAGCACTTAATACAGCATATTGCATGAATATTGCTGACTGGCTAACAACTTAGTTGGAGACTTGGGTTTCATGCCTAACACATCTTTTTCGGAGGGCTGAGAGTACATAAAGGTGAGCTTTGTCACCAATGATTGTAAAAAGTGCTTCACATTCACTGTGGAAAATGCAAAGATTATTTAAAGGAGAAAATGGAAAATAACTAATCCCCAAAAGAATCACACTGATTATGATGTCTGTCCTTTTAATCTCTTTTCTTTTTTTTTAATTTTTTTAACATTTATTCATTTTTAAGAGATTAAGAGAAACAGAGCATGAGTGGAGGAGGGGCAGAGAATAAGGTGTCATTCTCTGAGCTGTCAGCACAGAGCCTGACATGGGGCTTGAACCTACGGACTGCGAGATCACGTCCTAAGCTGAAGTCAGACGCTCAACCGACCTAGCCACCCAGGCGCCCCATGTCCTTTTAATCTCTTTTCATATAAAGTGTTAAAAACTGGGGTCATACTCTGCATACTCTTTCAGAACATGATTTTTTTTATATATTAGTATTTTTCCGTGTCATTGGATTTCTTCCTAAAACATTTTTAATGGCTGCCCAGCACTTATCTAACTCACCCCTTGTTGTTTATTTGGACTTTTGTTTTAAATGTCTCTGTGGGGTGCCTGGGTGGCTCAGTTGGTTAAGCATCCAGCTCTTGATATCAGTTCAGGTCATGCATGATCTCATAGTTCGTAAGATCAAGCTCCACATCATGCTCTGTGCTGACAGCATGGAGCCCACTTGGGATTCTCTCTCTGCCTCTCTCTCTCTCTCTCTCTCTCTCTCTCTCTCTCTCTTCTCTCTCTCTCTCAAATAAATAAGAATAAACTTGCAGAAAAAGTCTTTGTCGAAGAATATTTATGCACATTTCTTGATGATTTCCGTAGAATTAATACATAGGATTTGTATTACATAGGATTTACAGGTTTTAAAGTGGAATTACAGAGTCAAAAGGGATAAACACTGTTAAGGTTTTAAAATATATTCAGCAATTGCCCTCCCGAGCTGTACCAATTTACAACTCTCACCAGTGACTTGAGGCCAGTTCCTATGTGCCCATTACCTTGTGAACATGGGCAACTGAATGACTTTATCCTGATTTAATAGTTAGAAAATAAAATCTTATTTTCACTTGCCTTTGTGATAACTTGATTGTGGCTAGACTTTAAACAAAGAGAACCGCTTTGGCCAGTCACCTTCTGGAGAAGTGATAGAAGTGACCATGTTTAATTCTCTGTGCTAAATTGCTTCACTCAAGCACTTCCCATTTGCTCCTTACATGTTGTTGACCACAGGGTAGATACACAACATACATTGCACAGTTGACCCTTGAACAACACAGAGGTTAGTGGCACCAGCCCCTTCGCAGTCGAAACTTTGTGTTTAACTTTTGACTCCTCTAAAACTTAACTATTAATAGCCTAATGTTGGCCAGGAGACTTACCCATAAAATGACTTTCTGTAGGTTACATGTATTTTGTATGTATTATGTATTACAAACTATTCTTACAACAGATAAAGCTTGAGAATTTTGTATATGTATTATAAACTGTATTCTTACAATAGAGTAAGCTAGAAAAAATGTTATTAAAATCATAAGGGCGCCTGGGTGGCTCAGTCGGTTAAGTGTCTGACTCTTGATTGTGGCTCAGGTCATGACCTCACAGTTTGTGATCTAGAGCCCTGCATCTGATAGCATGCAGCCTGCTTGAGATTCTCTCTCTTCCTCTCTCTGCCCCTTCCTCACTTGCTTACTCATTCTCAAACTATAAAAAAATTAAAATAATTTACAGTATTGCACTGTATTAAAAAAAAATCCATGTATCAGTGGACTCACAGTTCAAGCCCATGTTGTTCAAGGGTGAACCAGACATGTTTCTGTAGGGAGGAAAGATTGATAAATAAACACCATACACTTATAATGAGTCCACTGTATAGAAAGTAATTATGAGAGGAGGAGAGGAAGAAAAGACATAGTTGAGGCACAAAGGAGGCAAGAATTTTACATGCTACTCTCTTGCCCAGAAAGAAAGAATGAAAACACAAATGGAAAGGCAAGTTGAGGTCAGATTGAGGAGGGCCTTGAATGCCAAGACAAAGAACTTGAAATCTAGTGGTCAGTGGGGAATCAATGAATATTTTTAAGAAGAATACTATCATCAAAACAGTTATTGAGGAAAAGTATCCTGGGAGGGAAGTGGGTGGGAAGAGAGAAGCAGTAGGGCAGGTAACGTGCTAGAATAAATGTGATAAATTGAAAAAGAATAAGTGTGATAAATTGAAAAAAAAAAAACAGGAAAACGTTTGTTAGTGGAAATAACAATTAAGGCCAGCTGAGGGGCTAAGGTCAAAATGAGAATTTTAAAACCAGCTCCCTTATCTTTATTACCTGCCTGTCACCCCATTGTCCAGAACAATGAAGATAGGATTGGATTGCCTCCAAAGGTGGGCTGGGTGAATCTCCATGATCCAGGTGGGTGAGTGGAGGTCCTACAGAGCGCTGCTTCTCTCCCTACCTGCTGCCCCTGGAAGAGTTCCAAAGGCCCAACAATCACCCAGAAAGTGCTTCACTGAACACACTCGGGTAATTGAATGAATAGCCCACCAACAAATAAGGTAGGCAGGAGTCTATTTCTTTACAATTTTAAAAAATTTCTTTTATTTATTTATTTTTATTTTATTTATTTATTTTTTTTGAATGATAGAGACAGAGTGTGAGCGGTGGAGGGGCAGAGAGAGAGGCAGACACAGAATCCAAAATGGGCTCCAGGCTCTGAGCTGCCAGCAAAGAGCCCGATGTAGGGCTCAAACCCACAAACCATGAGATCAAGACCTGAGCCAAAGTCAGAAACTTACCTGACTAAGCCACCCAGATGCTCCTCTTTACATTTTTTTTTTTTAATGTTCATTTATTTTTGAGAGAAGTATGT
This sequence comes from Proteles cristata cristata, assembly GCA_017311185.1. Lineage (NCBI taxonomy): Eukaryota > Metazoa > Chordata > Mammalia > Carnivora > Hyaenidae > Proteles > Proteles cristata. Next base: position 370,386 of record JAESUZ010004301.1, read on the forward strand.
GCAAGCAGGGGAGGGGCAAAGAAAGACGGAGACACAGAATCAGAAGCAGGCTCTAGGCTCTGAACTGTCAGCACAGAGCCCAATGTGGGGCTTGAACCCATGAACCATGAGATCATGACCTGAGCCAAAGTCAGAGGCTAACCCTACTGAGTAACCCAGATGCCCCATAATAATTTTAATTTTTATGTATATTATTAAATTTATTTGTCTGAGACAGTACAAACAGAGGAGAGGCAGGGAGACAAAGACAGAGAATCCCAAGCAGGCGCTGCACTGCCAGCACGAAGCTGGACTTGAGGCTCAAACTCACAAACCTTGAGATCATGGAGATCATGACCTTAGCTGAAACCGAGAGTCAGACGCTTAATGGACTGAGTCACCCAGGCACCCTTATAATAATTTTAAGTTTTCTTCACTTAAAATGGCATCAAGTAACAAGTCTAAATCATCATGGCCAGTCAACATAAAGATCTTACAATAAAGGAAAAAGCTTTATATGAATGGCATTTTTTTCTGCTTTGTGAATAAGAGGCCCCATATCTTTATTTTGCACTGGGCCCTGCAAATTTAGAGCTAGCCCTACCCACAATATACATACAGGCTCTGAAACAAATTAACTGGGCTTGAATTCCAGTACTGACACTTGTCAACCTTGGGCAAGTTGTTATCCTTTCCAAAATTCAGTTTATTCCTCTGTAAAATGGGGATATTAACAGTTCATTCATATCATTCAACCATGAAGTCTTTGTAAGGATCAAATGAAATACTGCAAATAAAAGGCGTGGGACCTTGCCCACCACATAGTAGATGCTTAATAAATGTTAGCTCTTACAGTCACTGTAACATAACTTGCACAGGCTAAACTGTGAGTGGCTGCAGTCACTCAGTCTGGGGTTGCACCTCATGGTGATGCTACTGCAGCCTTGCTATGTGCATGCTTTACTCCACCTGCCTGCACTTAACTGACTCCCTCTCCAGGTGGCATATGCAAACTCCTCCAAGGAGTTCTGCCTGTCCTTCTCTAGGCTGGGACACTCCTCTGAGGCTGGTCACTGCCATCATAGGGATGGCTGACCCCAAATAGGGCATCCATCTTTAGTTACGTCTTCAGTCCCCTTAACTGTGGCCAGGAACAGGGTCACATAGTAAAAAGCGTAAGAAACTCCTGGAAGGAGGCCATGGAAGCAAGCCCCTTGATGCTCTCCGAGTGTGGGCAATGTAATGAGTAAAGACCTTGTACTGCCCCTCTAGAACAAGGTCTTGCTGGCCTTTAAGGTGTTCTCTAAAACTTGTTTAAAAAAAAAAAAAGGGATCATTTTGCTGATTGGGTTGTCTACTGGGGATTGGAAAGATGCACAAGTACATTTCTTCTGGCAGAACAAAACCCTGAAATCATCATCCTACTTTTGAATGTATACCAAAAGAATCAGACACTGATACTGACATGAACTCTGGACATTGACAGCATTGCTCCAACAGATATTGAACAAGGCTTCCAAGAGTGAGGTCTGTAGCCGATTGGCATAAACGTAACCCAGAGTACGCATATGAATGCAGATTCCTGGGCTTTGCTCCTAGAGCTACTGACTAAGAATTTAAGGGGGAGCCCCAGCAGTCTGTATTCTAATAGGTTCCCCATATTCTGAGCATCTGCTTTTAAGTGTTTGTGGGCATGAGCAGGCAGAAGAGGGTGACCAAAGGTAAAGGTGAATTAGAATAAGAAAGTTTGTTTTTCCCGGAGAAACTTAACCTACATCAGCCATGTTCTTCCTGAACCCGTGGTCGGGCAGTGCCCAGAAATACAAGCTCATGGGCCTCCTGTGGTTTTGGGGTCCTGAGTACCAAGTGGCTGTGTCATCCTTGTTGAGCTATGAAGGTGCTCATGGCAACCGGAATGAGGATCCAGGTCTGAGAAAGAGGACCAGGGTCCCACTGAAGACTCTAAAGAAAATCATCTGAAAACTTGAGTGAGGTTTTCGTGTGCTCCGAGTCAATAGGTGTCAAAGTGCATCACACTTACCCTTGGGCTGCAGGAAGATGTTCCAGTGGGTACAAAGTGCTATGGTTTTGTGAAAATCAATTCCTAGATGTTCAATTGACATAGGCATTTATCCCTGCCACCAGTCTGCTCAGGATTTGGTCAGCTCTCTGCTGCTCCAAGTTTCTCTCCATTTCACAATCCCCTCCTTCTCACTTTAGGATAGAAAGGTAAACCCTCTCATGGTCCAGTAGACTTGGTTAGGCATCCAGTGCCCAAAAACTTAAAGATGGGTGGTGTTAGAGAAGGAAAAGCATCCGTCACAGTGACACCCCCCAGAAAGAAATCAGTGCTTTAACCAAATGTCACATGTACTACAACAGCCTCCCAAACTTCTCTCGTCTCAGAAGACCCCTGTAACTTGCCTTTTTGCACTGACACTGGCCAAATGATGCAATCATCTGAATGCCAAATAAAAACAAATAACAAGAGACCAGAACTTTGAAATGCTTCCCCTTTAGAATGTGTCCATGACCCACCTCCCTGAGGTATGCAGGGGCTTGTCCTTCAGAGAAACAGGGATGGCTTACCCCCTTCAATACAGTACCTACAGTATGGGGCTGGAAAAGTCATCAAAGCATTAAAGGTATTAGGGGTGTTTACTCCACATTCCTATCTATTTGCTGCCCAATTAACATGATTTGCAGCTGAGAAAATAATACTGTCCTCCATCAGAGATAAATTGGGTCCCTAAACTGTGCAACAAAGGAGAGAGAACCAGTGATGTTTATAGAAGTTATTGCAAACAATCTTCAAAAGGAGCTGCGGTGACAGATTCTGTTTCACAGGGTCCTCCTAATTCTTAGTCTCATGAGAAGCTTCCTCAGACTCTGCTGGGTGTTTTCACCACCAGCCTGCTGCCTTAGGATATAGTGCAGTGTGCAGAATTAGTCTAGACCTGTGCTGTCCAACACAGTAGCCATTTAGCACTTGAAAGGTGGCTAGTCCAGATTGAGGTGGGCTAGGTGTATAAAATGCACACCAGACTTCAAAGACTTGGTACCGAAAAAAAAAAAAGTCAAATATTTCATTAATGACTTTTATAGTGGTAGCATGAAATGATAATATTTATATCAGGTTAGACAAAATATATTACTAAAATTCATTTCACCGGTTTACTTTTATTTTATTTTTGTTGTTTAGTATGTCCATTAGAACATTAAAATGACATACGTGCTTCGCATTTGTGGCTTGCATTATATTTCTGTCAGTCTGTCTAGACTGTGGGTTGAGTAGCCTTGGGCATAGGTAGATGGGAATGTGAAAGTCCAATTTTTTTTAATGTTTATTCATTTTTGAGAGCGCATGAGCAGGGGAGGGGCACAGGGGGAGTTGGAACGGAGGATCCCAAGCAAGCTCTACATTGACTGCAGAGAGCCCGATGTGGAGCTTGAACTCATGAACTGTAAGATCATGAGCTGAGCCAAAGTTGGATGTTCAACTAACTGAGCCACGTAGGTGCCCCAAATGTCTAGTTCTGAACAGTAAATGGAGTTGAGAAGATATGGGGCTGGCAGTGACCCCTCTTGCCGAAAAGAGAGGTACGTTTGTGACAGTTACAGCATGTGGAGCCCAGGCTAACAGATTGTAAACCTGCTTTCCTTCTGGTTCTAATACTTCCTTAACCTCAAAGGAACTTTAATATTTAAACCAAATGGCATGGGAGATTTCGGTAGGCTGATGTATTGCTCTCTGTTCAGCCATTTAAGAAATCCTACTGAGGTCTCCACGCAGCTGAGTTCCAGTCGCTGCCATATCCCAGTGCAAGTCTGGCACAGCACTAATGAGCTGATGAGATTTTTTTCTCACTTGTTTGATATTAAATAGGAAAGCCTTTCAAATTCAACGTTTACAGATAGTGTGAAAATTGAAATGCGGGTTTTTGGCTGAGTCACTTACAACAGATCCAAAGACAGCAGTTGCCTGATGGTTAGGGAACAGTGCTTCTGGCCCTCGCTGTTAGCTCCACCACTGGCTTGAGTAAGTGGATGCTGTTTGCCAGCTTCCTCCTTTCCAGAGGTGAATTACCACCGGCTTTATTCTACTGTAGGGCCTCTGTCTGAACACTATTATTAAGGTAATAGCTTACTGATCTCAGCCAAGAATTTAAAGCTTTTGGATTATGAGGCTGAGTCCAGTTGTTCTGTTCGGAAGCTGATGCCAGACCTCACCATGGGTCCTGCAAATAACAACCATGATAATAATAGCAAATATTTATTGAGTACTTACTATATGCTCTAAATATGTTCTCTCACTCTTCAGCCCTATGTGGTATAATGGGTTTTTGTTCTTCATTTTGTACTGTTTTTTGTTTTCTGGTTTTTGTTTGTTTGTTTTTCTTAAGTAGGCTTCATGCCCAGCTCAGAGCCTGATGCAAGACTTGAACTCATGACCCTGGGCTGAGATCAAGTCAGAGTTGGACGTCCAACCAACTGAGCCACCCAGCCACCTCTGTTTTCTGTTTTTGAAGTTCTCCAAAGTTACATAATAAGTAACCATCCCAGGCTTTTTGTCCAGAGCCCATACTTAGAACCACTGTGCTGTTCTTGTGGAGAATAAATATTAAAATCTCAGCAGTATCCATCAGAAATGGCAAAATTTTGGAAGTAACATGGTATAGACAAGACAAAATTTTTTTCACTGCAAAACCTTTTCTTCAAATAAAATCCTGTCCTTAGACTAAATATAAAAACAATTATACAAAGGCAAGCTGCTCAGAACTCCATGAGCTCATCCATCTCTACCACACAATATGACACTAAGACATCGCACATAGCCCATTGGGTGCTCAGAGCACTGCATTCCTGGTGAACTGTGTTAGCAGGTCTGGATTTGAATTCTCCTGCCACTTCCACTGAACTGAGCCTTCATGCAGCCATTGCTCCCGTCAGGTAGCTGTGCTTCTCCACAGCTATGTAGAAAATTAAAGTGGATCATATGAAGCTTTCCTTAAAAGAATCTTCTCACAGTGCATTGGTGCAAAGCAGAAAATCTCGCCTTTCTTGAGTTGATGTAAACTGCCAACCCCCAACCTGAGCTTTCACCTCTGAAACTGGCCTTGCCAATGCCAGGGGCGCCATAGCAGATGACTCCTGAGGGATGCCCAAGCGGCAGTAAGAAACAGGGGAAGCCAGAGGTTGAACAGCTTCTAAGGGACGTCAGGGGGACCACTACAAGACCCAAATGCACCATGGAAATACTTCTATACGCCAAAGCTTCTACCATAAGACTAAGGAATTTCTTTGCTCCCTGTGACCAGCCAGACACCTCCTCTCCTTTCCTCAAATTCTCCAAGTAGCTTAGTCAAGAAGAGGATGCCATGGACTTTGGAGAAATGATGCTTTTTTAAAAAATCAGTATTTCAATAGAAAGCATGTATGGATGTATGATGAGTGAGAACACCATTTGAGAAGGCTTAGAATTAAGGAGAGTCTTCTTAGCTGAGGGGCCTGTAGAAGAGAATGATTAGAACTACCACAAGATTTTCATTCTACTACTGTTTTCCCTGTATGGGGCTGTCCTATCTCATGCCAAATTAGGACAAGAAGGATTTGCTATGAAGTATCTTCCATGTGGCTGGGCTCAAGGCTGTCAAAGCTGCAAAAATAAACAAATAAATAAAATCTTACAATGCGGTCCTTGATTTGAGGGGGTTGTTGGGAATTTACACGTAGAAAACTGAAACCACTCAGGGTAATCCAAAAAGCTGCTGATCCATCTCTAGGGTAGCCATGCCATCCTTCAGACAGGGAACATACTCCATTCTTCAGAAGGTTTTCAGACTCTGTGCAAAAGAGATAGTTGTGCCGTGTGTAGTATGGGTACCAAAACATCTGTTTTCTTAGAGTGCACACTTTGGGTCCATCATGGGTCCCCCCAGCTTCCCCTGGACAGGGCACTCTTTTTATGGATCTTATTATCTCTTCTGGGTCTGTCACATCTTACTTCTCAAAGAATTGCTGTCAGCCGTAGTACGTGTCTGTACATGTTTTCATTAACTTACCTAAACCTTGAAGCTTTAACTTTCAAATAATATATTAGGTTTGATGTAGATAGGGGGAAGAAAGGCATGTTAGCCTGTTGTCAATATGCCGTGCTGAACACATGTCAGCTCTGTAACTCACTTAACTTTTCCAGATGTGGCTGGATGGGTTGCCGAGTCGGTGACATTGCAGATGGATGGCCACAGCCCACTGTAGGCAGATGAACATGGGTACCTTTGAAGTGATGGGGTGACTCTTCTCATCTATTAGCCAGAAGGAAAAGCTATTTTCTTCTGTTGAGTCCTTAGTTCATTCCCACCTCAAGAAGACCATATAATTAGTATACATCAGCACTTGGAACTGGGGTCTGGGGCTCTCATTCCTATCCACTGAGCATGTAGCCAGCAGCCCCCATGGGGTCAAAATAAAACTAATGCCAAGGAGAACTATAGGCTGTTCTTTTACAGTACATGCTGTTTGTGTATATAAGAAAGTCATTGCAGTTAACCTGTTTAATCAAATTTTCATCCCAATCACACAAAGCAAAGCACCCATGTCCCTTACAGTCAGATATAGTTAGTCCATCCTGTCACATCCTACATATAGAAATTTCAGAGTATAATAGATCTCACTCTCCAGAGAAGAAAATAATAATTGGAAATACAAAGATGAGAAAGAGCTGTTTATCTTCAATTTTCCTGGCAGATAAAGGTAGTAAGAATTTTCTGGTTTTCTTTTTCAGTAGGATGGACTGAACTTCGGCATCATGGTGGCATTAGTTTAAAATATTCTCTGTTGGGGCGCCTAGTGGTTCAGTTAGTTAAACATGATACTCTTGGTTTCGGCTTAGGTCATGATCTCACAATTTGTGAGTTTGAGCCCCACATCAGGCTCCTCACTGCTGCTGGTGTGGAGCCTGCTTGTGGTTCTCTCTCTCTCCCTCTCTCTCTGCCCCTCTCCTGCACTCTGTCTCTCTCTCGAAATGAAATGAAATGAAATGAAATGAAATGAAATGAAATATTCCCTGCTATTAAGTATTTAAGCAAGTTATTGAACCTCTAGAAAATTTGGTGTCATCATCTGGAAATTTGGGGTAATGCTTGGCTTGCAGTGCCTAATCAGGAGTAAAGAGCACAAATATAAAGCCACAGCGCAATACTTGCCGTATAATAGGTCCCCACTATTTATAGCCATTTGTAACAGTGTAATGGAAATCATTTTTTTCTTCTAGTTCAGTACACAATACCCAGAGCTAGCAACTAATGAGCCTGTAGGAGTTTGAGCATTTAGAAGGTTTCTTTGCAGGCTGACACAAAGTCCCTAACCCCAGAATTTGGTAAGTCTAGTGGCCAGCAAGAGGATAGTTATCGTGTCCCAGCCCTTTGCTCAGAGTGACAGTAAATTAAAATCTGTTTGCAAACAATTGATTATGAAAATTCAATTATTAAAAACAATCCTACACCTCATTGAAAGAGTCACTACAGAGTGATTTTTTTAAGTACCAAGTCCCCCCCTCCCCCAGTGCTTTACATTTTATTTTATTTACATATGTACATATGTAAAAAATTATTTACATATTATTTTATTTAAACAAAGTCAGGGCCCAGACAGTTGTCAGGACACATCTGTGGTCTCTAAATTCAAAAGGAACATCAAGGAATATAGTGAAGTTTCATAAGGAATCAAAATGAAAAAACAGTTTCAGCAGCATATTTATTAAAATTACTTTTATTCTTCTGGTTTCCTACAGAAGATGAATTGAGCTTATCAGATAATATAGGTCCCTGTCCGAAGCACTTTTGTTTAATGTGGCAGGATGACAATGTGACTCTCTCAGCTGCTTCAGTTAGATAACAGCAATGAACAATTATACTTCTGTTCTCTGTTAAATCATAGAGTCACTGAATATAGAATTGGAAAGGAATAGAGAAATCTAGCCCAGCATGTTCAATTTAGGTAAGAACGCTGACAGTGGTAGATTGTGTTCTTTGCTTATTATTATTCGTCTTCCCTCTCCCCTGCCCCACCACGCCCCATCGGTTTGGCCACATGAGCTGCATTGGCCAATGGGATGTGGGTGGATATGGCATTTTCTTCAGAGCAGAAACATTAAATGCTATGCATGGCTTGGCTGGGTTCTCTTGTTTCAGCCTGTCCCCATAAAAGCATATCCTGGCTCACCTTCACTCTGACTTTTGGAGTGAAACAGAATAGTAGCCAACCCATATGCCTATGTAACATGAGCAAGAAATAAATGTTTTTCTAAATTCCTTAGATATTGTGGCTGTTTGTTCCTTAGCATAACATAGTAAGAGCTGACTAATAAAATGACTCAGAAAGTTGTGGTGATTCACCCAAAATCACATAGACACTTTGTTACACAGCCTAGGCTACATTACAAATATCTGATTAGAAGTTTTCTTGTATGCAAATGACGTATCAGATAAAGGGTTGATATCCAGAATCTACAAGGAACTCACCAAACTACATGCCCGAAAAACAAACAACCCAGTGAAGAAATGGGCAGAAGATATGAACAGACACTTCTCCAAAGAGGACATCCAGATGGCCAACAGACACATGAAACGATGCTCAGCATCGCTCCGCATCAGGGAAATACAAATCAAAACCACACTGAGATACCACCTCACGCCAGTCAGAGTGGCTAAAATGAGCCAATCAGAGAACTCTAGATGCTGGCGAGGATGTGGAGAAACGGGCACCCTCCTACACTGTTGGTGGGAATGTAAACTGGTACAGCCCCTCTGGAAAACAGTGTGGAGGTTCCTCAGGAAACTAACACTAGAACTCCCCTATGACCCAGCAATAGCACTGCTAGGAATTTACCCAAGGGATACAGAAATGCTGATGCATAGGAGCACATGTACCCCAATGTTCATAGCAGCACTCTCCACAATAGCTAAAACATGGAAAGAGCCTAAGTGTCCATCAACAGATGAATGGATCAAGAAGATGTGGTTTATCTATACCATGGAATATTACATGGCAATGAGAAACAATGAAATCTGGCCATGTGTAGCAACATGGATGGACCTTGAGGGCGTTATGCTGAGCGAAATAAGTCAGGCAGAGAAGGACAAATATCATATGTGTGCATGTATAGGAGGATTAGGAGGAACTTAACAGAGGACCAAGGGGGAGAAGAAGGGCGGAAATGGTGGGGGAAAGGGAGAAAGGCAAACCATGAGAGACTCTTGAATGCTGACAAAAACTGAGGACTGGTGGATGTGGGGGGGAGGAGGGGTGGGCATGGAGGAGGACACTTGGGGATGAGCACTGGGTGTTATGTGGAAACTAATTTGACAATAAACTATTTGTAAAAAAAAAAAAAAAAAAAGAAAAAATAAGAGTTCACTGAAAAAAAAAAAAGTTTTCTTGTATGCTTCAGATTACAGGGTATAGTCCTGCACCTGGTAGTGTTTGGCACAAGGTAAGTACTCAGTAAGTATCTGTTCGTATGAATAAAACAATGACTGAAGGAAATAAGGACTTAAAGTTCCACTGAATTGCTTTGCTCTATGGAAGAGTATCTAGTTTAGTACTTCCGTTATTATTAACACCAAGTATCGTGTGGCATCAACTGTGAGTCTGGCATGTGTGAGGGGCTTAAAGAGCATTATGTTTACTTATCATGCAATCCAACAGGGCAGGTATTTTTAGTATTATTTTTAGAGTTAGTATGTCTCCCAGTCATAGAATGAGTAAGTAACAGAAACAGAAAGAGCTAACATTGTTCTAACTCCAAACCTGAGTGTTCTCTACCGCTTCACAGTTTCTTTGCTGGAGATAGAAATTACGGCTTGAGTCAGCAATTGCACTACTAAGTGCTTATCTAAGGGATACAAGTATGCTGTTCCGAAGGGGCACATGCACCCCAATGTTTATAGCAGCACTATCAACAATAGCCAAAGTATGGAAAGAACCCAAATGTCCATCGATGGATGAATGGATAAAGAAGATGTGATATATATGTACACAATGGAGTATTACTCTGCAATCTAAAAAGAATGAAATCTTGCCATTTTGCAACTACATGGATGGAACTTGAGAGTATTATGCTAAGCAAAATTAGTCAGTCAGAGAAAGACAATATCACATGACTTCAGTCCTATGAGGACTTTTAGGTTCAAAACAGATGAACATGAGGGGAGGGAAGCAAAAATAATATAAAAACAGGGAGGGGGATAAATCATAAGAGACTCTTAAATATGGAGAACAAACAGGGTTACTGGGGGGGGGGGTGTTGGGAGGGGGGGATGGGCTAAATGGGTAAGGGGCATTAAGGAATCTACTCCTGAAATCATTGTTGTACTATGTGCTAACTAACTTGGATGTAAATTTAAAAAATTAATTAAATAGAATTTTTGAAACATTAAAAAAAAGAAATTACAGCTTGGGTCATTTACTGACAATTGAAAAATGCAGCTTGTGTTGAAGCAGGTCCCCTACATAGGAGTAAGCTGGGAGAGCTGTCAGGCGGTATGTGGGTAGCCTCTGGCCCACCAGGAGTAGATCACACTTGGGCCCAGGATGCTGATTCCTTCAGTCCTCAGAGTTGGAGTATGGCCTGGATCTAGCCCCTTTGACAGAGAGCAACGTGATAAGTTTATCCCTGTATGACATGCAAATATCATTTTCTGTATGTCATGGCATGAAAAAGATAGAGAAAACCTGGGTGAGAACCAATGGTTCCAAATCAATCTAGAAACGTCCTGGGAGCATAGGTTTTAGAAAACTTTGTAAGCCAAATTTCTAAGGAAACCTGCTATATTATTTTGTCTCCTGCGTTTTCCATTTGTCTTGAATCTCTCTTTCTTTTCTGTCTTCCCTTCTTTTTCTTTCCTTCCTTCCTTTATTTCTTTTTCCCCACCCCCTTTCTCTTTCTTTTTTTTTTTGTTCTTTGTTTTTTTTATTGGAGTTGTGTGTAAATCACCTCCACTTTGTGGAGTGAGTCAAAGAATAGATGGAGGGGTGCCTGGGTGGCTCAGCTGGTTGAATGGCAGACTTCAGCTCAGGTCATGATCTTGCAGTTCATGAGTTTGAGCCCTACATCAGGCTGCTGTCAGTGCAAAGCCTGCTTTGGATCCTCTGTGCTCTTCTCTCTCTGTCCCTCCCCTACATTCTCTCTCTCTCTCTCTAAACACATACATACATAGAAACATACATACAACATTAAAGAAAAAAAAGAATAGATGGATGCATGAACTAACAAGGTCAGGAGCAACTGAGGCAAGTTTTTACTCCAATTAAAATAAGGTTGTTTAGGTAGAAGCAACCTAAATGTCCACTGACAGATAAATGGATACACAGAATCTGATATATATGCACAACGAAATGTTATTTAGCTTTAAAAAAGAATAAGATCTTGTCACACGCTACAACATGGATGAACCTTGAGGACCTTATGTTAAATGAAATAAGATAGTCAGAAAAACATAAATGTTGCATGATTCTACTTATATGAAATATCTAGAGAAAGTCACAGAGACATAAAATAGAATGGTGGTTGCCAGAGGTTGGTAGGACAAGGAAGGAACGTGGGAAGTTGTTTATGGGTACAGTTTCAGTTTTGCAATATGAAAAAGTTCTGGAGATTGGTTGCACACCATGTGAATGTACTTAATACTGCTGAACTGCACATTTAAAAATAATATGGTAAATTTTATTTTATGTATATTTTACCACAATTACCAAAAAAAGATTTGATAGTGAAAGTGAGCTTCTTGACTCTGAACAAAGGCTTTGGTTATGGGCTTGGAAGTGTGGAGGATATACCACCTGACTGTTAAGTTGCTTTATGCATTCGTTCGTGCATCATGTCTTCTGACCAGCGCTGGCTACTTCATGTGTGGAACCCAGAGCAAAATGAAAATGAGGGGTCTTTGTTCAAAGAGGAGTGCTATCAGTGGTATTAAAGTATGAAGCTTTTCCTTTCTTCTGTGGACTCTCTCAGTTTGTCATGGTGTTTCTTATTTGCTATTTACTGTCATTCTAAAGAAAAGTTAAACTTGAAAATATCACCATTAATTTTTATACTGTTCAATGATAGTTTTAAATGCAAATATTGGAGAAATTACCTTGTGTGCTGAATCCCCATGATTATAGTTCACATTTCAGAGCTCACACATGCTTTTCTTTTTATTTATTTATTTTTGAGAGAGAGCACAAGCAGGGAAGGGACAAAGAGAGTAGGAAAGAGAAAGAATCCCAAGCGGGCTCTGTGCTGACAGAGTTCCAGCTACCAACCATGAGATCATGACCTGCACCAAAACCAAGAGTTAGGTGCTTAACCAAATGAGCCACCCAGGTGCCCTGTGGATTCATACATACATTTCCATGTCATTCTCACAAGAACAGTAGACACTCTGCATGAAACTAGAGCATCTGTTTTTGTTTCGCTTTTTAGTATGCACACATTCTACCAGCATTTTCTACCTCCAACTCACTGATAAGTAAAGGACTTCAAAAGTCTTTTAAGGAGGATATTGATGAGTAAAGAAGGAAACAAGACTATGGATGCCCTACCTTTCTCTTTCCTTCTGGGTCATCATTTTCAGCAGAAGTGGTTGGCTGATACAGGGGAGTAACACAGGTAAGAAAGGATAGTTTCCTTGGTTGTTTATGTTTCTTAGAGTATGATTGCCTTCCTTTTGTCTTCTTACCAAGTTTCAACAAACAGAAGAGCCTCTTGGGGTTGGTAAGGCCTCTGATTACCCAATTACAGAGGTAATACCCTTGGCTTGTACTCAATTTGCACCTCACTGAACTTGCATGCATTTTGTGTCTACTGTGCTCATGGGCATCTCAACTGTTCTATGCACATGGGGACGCAAGGGTGACAAGAGTAGTGGATGTTGTACATATGGGTCCTGCTTATGCATATGGTTCATTTTCCAACTAGAATTTACCTATGAAACACAAATTCAATGATAAAATTATTAAGAATTTCAAGACCACGATAGAAAAGCATTAACCAAGTGCAGATCTATTGAGATTCTTGGGCTCCATGCGACCACAAAGTTCCCACACCCATAAAGCCAGCCCTATTTGTGACTCTACCCCTTGTTTTTGATTCCCACAGCCCCACAGCCACTATTCTAATCTCAACTCTCCTTACCTCACAACTCAAAGATTGATGCATTTCAAAACAGGTTTCCTGACTCTTGCTTTCTTCTCTTCTAATTCATCCCATAAATTATTGCCAGTTTCACTTTCCTAAAGCAATACTTGCACACATAGCCTCACCACTTCGGTCCTTTTGTGGTGCCTCATTGGCTATAGGCTCAAATTCTTTATCACAAAACTATAGGCTCAAATTCTTTATCACAAAACTCAGTGTCTTCTACTTTGTGGCCCTAAGCTAACTTTTTATCTCTCTTTCCTCCTGCACCCTTGACCTCTATCCAGATTCATCCAGTCAATCCAAACAATAGTATAGCCAAAAAGATTGTTAACACCAAGCCTTTGTCAAAGCCATTCCCTCTGTCAATAATCCAGTGTCTGTTGAAATCCAGTCCATACCTCAAAGCAACAGTTTACCTCTCCCATGAAATGCTCCTTGACCACCCCAGTCCATAGTAATATCATTAAAACTATTTGTAGGTGCCTGAGTAATGGCCACCCAAAAAAACCAAGTCCTACTCCCAAGAATCTGTAAATGTTGCCTCATATGGAAAAAGGATCTTTGCAGATGTGTTTAGATGAAGGATCCTGACATGGGATCATCCAGGTGGACCCTAAATCTATAAAGTATCTTTATTTGAAGAGGCAGAGAGAGATACACAAAGAGATGACACCGTAGACACAGAGGCAGATTGGACTGATATAGCCACCAACAGGTGAGGTGACAAAGAGCAGAGTGTCCCCAGAGCCTTCAGAGGGAGTGTGGCCTTGCCAACACCTGGGTTTTAGGCCAGTGAATCTGATCTTGAACTTCTGGCTTCTGGAACTGTAAGAGAATACATTTCTGTTGTTTTAAGCCATCAGACTAGTGGGTAATTTGTTACAGGGGCTACACAAAACAAATACACTACTCTAGTCTTTGCCATTGATCCTATACAGCTTGGCAGTACCCATTATTTTTTATTTTGTATTTTTAAAAATGTTTATTTAGAAAGAGAGACAGAGAGGGAGAAAGGGAGGGGCAGAGAAAGAGGGAAAGAGAGAATCCCAAGCAGGCTCCATCCCATGAACTGTGAGATCATGACCTGAGCTGAAATCAAAAGTTGGACACTCAACCGACCGAGCCACCCAGGTGCCCCCAGTACTCTTTATTTTTTAAACATTATGTGTGGGGCGCCTGGGTGGCTTAGTCGGTTGAGCGTCCGACTTTCGCTTAGGTCATGATCTCGCGGTTTGTGGGTTCGAGCCCCGCATCGGGCTCTGTGCTGACTGCCAGCTCAGAGCCTGGAGCCCATTTCAGTCTGTGACTCCCTCTCTCTCTGACCCTCCCCTGCTCACGCTGTCTCTCTCTCTCTCTCCTAGAAATAAATAAAAAATATTAAAAAAAAAAAAAACATTATGTGTATCCTTCCACCAAAACCATAAGTCCCTCAAATAATAAGGCCATTTCTCTAGTTCACTGGCTTTTCTGCAGTACCTTGTATAGTACACTGTATCTGAGACTTAACAAGCAGCTTTCTTGGGTGAGGTTTATTGAGGTATAACTTACATATGTTAATATTCACTCTTAATTGTACAATTCATTGAGTTATACAAATGCATATAGTTGTGTAATTACCACCACAGTGAAAATCTAGAACATTGCCTTCGCCTCAAAAAGTTTCTTTGTGGGGCGCCTGGGTGGCTTAGTTGGTTAAGCGTCCGACTTCGGCTTAGGTCATGATCTCGCTGTTCGTGGGTTCGTGGGTTCGAGCCCCGCGTCAGGCTCTGTGCTGACTGCCAGCTCACAGCCTGGAGCCTGTTTCAGAGTCTGTGACTCCCTCTCTCTCTGACCCTCCCCTGCTCACGCTGTCTCTCTCTCTCTCTCCTAGAAATAAATAAAACATTTTTAAAAAAAAGTTTCTTTGTGCCCCTTTACAATCAGTTTCTTCCCCTACACCTGTACCTCTTGGCGACCCCTGATCTGATGTCTGTCCCTGTAGTTTTGACTTTTTCAGAATGTCATCTAAATGGAATCAAACCATATATAGCCTTTGGGTGTCTGTCTTCCTTCAATTAGCATAACGCTTGTAAGATTCATCTATATTGTTGTATGAATCAGTAATTTGTTCCTATGCATGGATATACCACAGTCTGTTTATCCATTCACTAGTTGATAGTCATTTGGGCATTTCCAAATGGGAGCTGTTATAAATAAGGTGGAGATAATGACCAGGTCTTTGCCATAAATTTATACAGGTTTTTATGTAGATACATGTTTCATTTCTCTTGAGTAATACCTAGGAGTAAGACTGTTGGGTTGTATGATAATTGTACATTTAACTTTATAAGAAACTACCCAACTGTTTTTCAGAGTAGCTGTATCGTTTTAGCATTCCCACCAGCGAAGTGTGAGATATCTAGTTGTTCTGCATCCTTACCAGAACTTGATATTATCAATCTTTTAAATTTAACTTAGCCATTCTAGTAGGTGTGTGGTCATAACTCATTGTGATTTATTTTATTTCATTTTTTGAAATTCAACCCGTGCTTTTTGTCTGCTTTTATTTATTTTTTAGTTTATATTCAAGTTAGTTAGCATCTGGTGCAATAATGATTTCAGGAGTAGATTCCAGTGATTCATTCCCTATGCGTAACACCCAGTACTCATCCCAGTAAGTGTCTTCCTTAATGCCCCTTACCCGTCTCCCTACTCATAGCCCCTCCAGCAACCCTCAGTTTGTTCCCTGTATTTAAGAGTCTCTTATGTTTTGTTCCTCTCCGTGCTTTTATATTACTTTTGCTTCCTTTCCCTTATGTTCATCTGTTTTGTATCTTAAATTCCTCATATGAATGAAGTCATATGATATTTGTCTTTCTCTGACTAATTTTGCTCAGCATAATACCCTCTAGTTCCATCCACATACTTGGAAATGGCAAGATTCACTCTTTTTTATTGCTTCATTGTGATTTAAATTTCCATTTTTCTTCCTACAGACATTACAGAATGTCCTCATTGATGAAGTATCCAGTTCTTTTATCCATTCTTGAACATTGGATTCTTCATGGGGGGGCTCTCTTCCCCTCTATCTTTCTCTAAATATATATTATATAATATATAATAATAAATAAATATCAATATAATGAATTAATGTTTACATATTATATAATATATTATATAATGAATATGGTATATAATATACTATATGATAGAATATGTGTTTATTTCACACTCCAGATATGTCCTTTATCAACTCCATTTTACAAGTATTTTCTCCCATTCTGTGGCTTATATTTTCATTTATTCAGCAATATGTTTTAAAAAGCAGAAATTTTAAATTTTGATGAAGTGCACTTTATCAATATTTTCTTTTCTACCCCATTATATCTTTTCCTTATTCAAGAAATCTTTGTCTAACCCAAGATCATAAGGACTTTTCTCCTATATTTTCTTCTAAAAATTTTATCATTTTAGCTCTAACATTTAGATCCATCATTCATTTCTAGTTAATTTTTGCAAAAAATATTTGTTTTTTGATATGAAAGAAACTGGTGCTTTCTTTTAGTTCAATTGTATTTCCCTTGTTACTGTAAAAGACTTTCTTGATTATGTTTACAGTTCGTTGCAACAGCCATTTTCTTGGGAGAAAGCTTGAGTGTAAAGCCATTTGTAAAAGGCTTTGCCACACTCATTTTAATATGTGCCTGTTGCTGTTAACTTTTGATGAATAAAAACCTATCTTTTCACATAAGAAAAATCTACAGGGAATCTAACTCAGAAATAAAAAGACACATTTTAAAGAATGAAAAGCAGTGTCCTGTAGGAAAGTTTGAAATTATATCCTGGAGGCCCTGAATAGGATCATTTCTTGTTTTCTTTTTTAAGTTTACTTGCTTTTTGAAAGAGGGAAGGAGGGAGAGAAAGAGAGGGAGGGTGGGAGAGAATGAGTGGGGGAGGGGCAGTGAGAAAGGGTGACAGAGGATCCAAAGTGAGCTCTGTGCTGACAGTGGCAAGTCCAATGGGGCTCAAACTCACGAACTGTGAGATCATGATCTAAGCTGAAGCCGGATCCTTAACCAACTGAGCCACCCACATGCCCCTAGGAGCATTTCTTTTACCATTAATTTTTTGGATTAGCACAGCTTTGCTGTTTAAAAGTTTATATTTTTAATAAATTTTGAAAAATCCAGATCACAGATGCTATCAAGAGCAAAATCCTTATGTGGGCTGGCGAAGGACACCCCTCTCGATATTCTTGATTAACCTGTTGGATGCTGAGAAAATTACAAACCCCTTTCATTATCTGTGAAATGGGTATAATCATACTTGACATGAAGTTACTTTACAGGCTTGTGCAGACTGAGTCAAAATCTTATAGAGGGGCGATAGAGATTTCAAATGCAATTGTGATTATTGCTAATTATACTAATTCTCAATTAAAACTTCTGCCAGAAAGCCTACAGATGATGTCAGTAATAAGGGGTCCATTGACTCGCATGTGTTGCGAGCATATTAATTGTAATTATTGCTTTGGCAGCTACAATGTCTAACTACTTAGGTGTTTGTTTCGTTAGTGATTCATTATTTACAAAATACTCTGGCAATGATGAATGTCTGTTACAAACCAAGGCCCTCCTGTGATGAAATGCCATTATTTTGTGGGATTTGTGACTTTTCTCCCATGGGAGACATTCTCAACTCATTAATGCCCTCAGCACATGGTGTAATGGATTAAAACTAGGATAGGAGTAAATGATTTTGGTTCAACTGCTGGGGTTTTTTCACCCTGGGAGCAGGTGCCTTCCCATAAATATTTTCCTGAAATGGAAGTTGCCATGGGAAGTGGGTGGGTGGTCTGGATATCAGACTGAGGGCCTGGCAGTCAGGGGTCTGGATCCATCTTTGTGTCTACGGGCCCAGGGCAATGGCAATAAATACACAAGCCCAAAGGAACGCTGCGGCCCTGAGCCTGAACTCAGCAAAAAGATAAAGAGAACTGCCTTCCAACAACTATTGTTAAACACTTAGCACTTTGTATTTGTAACATGCTTTCAACCTTTACTTACTCTTCACTGCAGCCCTGTGAGTTAGGGTAGGACTCACATTGTCACTCCCTGGGAGAAAGCAGCCGCCCCAGAGGGGGTAATCAGGCTTCTCTCTCTGCAGGACCTTTTCAGCTGATAACACTTTGAATTATGAGTTTTAAGGGGTCAGAGGCCCTAGCTCTTTTAGTTACGTTTTTTGCCCTTAACATTTTATTTAAAATGTTCATAAGTGGAAAGAAAAATCTAATACACTCCCATGACCTCATCTTGAACAATTATAAACTCGTGACCAATCTAAATGTCTCTATATCCCACCCACATCCCCTCACCCACCATCCCCCCATTCTGCTGAATTATTTTAGATAAAAAAATCTCAGAACTATCTTTTGATCTGTAAGTACCTTGGTAACTATCTCTAGGAGATATGGATTTTCTTCTAAAACATAAATTATCTCACAAATATTTTTCCCTCAGTTTAGTAGAATCAGGATTTCAGTTAAATTCCACAAATTATAATCAGTTGATGTGTCTCAAGTCTGTTTTCATTTTTTTTTATGTTTTATTTATTTTTGAGAGAGAGAGAGAGAGAGAGACAGCGTGAGCAGGAGAGGGACAAAAAGAGAGGGAGACAGAGAATCTGAAGACAGACTCCAGGCTCTGAGCTAGCTATCAGCACAGAGCCCAGCGCAGGGCTCGAACCCACAAACTGCGAGATCATGACCTGAGCCGAAGCTAGACACTTAACCGACTGAGCCACCCAGGCTTCCCTCTCAAGCTGGTTTTAATCCAGGGCTTTCCTGACTGTCTTGTTTTTGTTTTTCCTTGCAATCTATTGGTTTCAGAAACCAAATCAGTTTTCTTATAAGACTTTGTCTTGCATTTTGCTGATTGCATGTCCATAATATTTTTTTAAATAACTTCATTTGTCGCTCACATTTTCTGCAAATTGGTGGTTTGGATCTAAAGATTTGATCAGATAAGTTTTCAGGGTTTTTTTTTCCAAGAATATGTCATAGAGCTGGATACTTACATTGAAAGACTCATGATTGTCTCCCTTTTCATTAGTAGATTGCTGTCTGGCCCCATGCCTTCATTAAGAACTACAAAACAGTGATATTCTATATCACTACATACTTCTATAAAAGGAAAGCTTCCCTCCTACTTTTTGGTCACCCAGTGACGTAGCTGATACAGGACAGGCAGAATTAATGCCTGACTCTCTTCCTTATGTATTAATTATCAAATTATTGAATTCTCAAGTTGTTTCCTAAGTTACCCAGTTAAGTTTCTTTTTCTAATGTTTTAAACACTGGTATGATTTTAGAGATTTAAACATGTTAGTTTGTTTTAGTTTATTGGAACCACAATCATTGTGGATGCTCAGGTTACACCACATTGAACCAGTGGCAGCTCCTATAAGTTGGCTCCTGAGTCTTTCTGACATAACCTGTGTTAGTTTCCTAGGGCTGCTGTATCACAGACTGAATGACTTCAAACAACAGAATTTTATTGTCTCGTGGTTCTGAAGGCTAGAAGACTGAAATCAAGATGTTGGCAGGCTTGTTTTCTTCCGGAGGCACTGATGGAGAGTCTGTTCCACGCCTCTGTCCTAGCTTGTGACACCTGCCAGCAAATCCTTGGTTTGTAGACCTGTCACTTCAGTCTCTGCCTCTAACATCACATGGTATTCTCTCCTCATCTGTATCTATGTCTAAATTTCCTTCTCCTCATACAGACATCAGTCGTTGGCATAGGCGTCCCTCAAACCCATTATCCCCTCCTTTTATTCACAGATATCAGGGATTAGGCTTTGAACATATCTTTTTGGAGCAAAATTTGACCCATAAAATCAATAATAGTCTTTGATAATTTTCTTGCCTTCTTGCTTTCTGGTAAGATGAACGTAAAATCCAGAATCTGGTAAGACCCAGAATCAGCTCTTATTCTTTTAAGTTGGAAATGATGTTTAGGGACTGAGAACCAGGAGTGTTCATCTTTACCAAGCTAGTCAATATTTCTTTTTAAAGAACAGAAATTGGAAATCCATTTATATCTTTAAAGATAAAGCACATTGTAACTTCATAGCTCTTACCTTTGATTCAAATTTAAGACTCTAAGATTTAATGCCATCAAATCATCACCCTCTCCCATCATCTCCCTTCTCCCATGGGAAAGTCCTGGTTTTCAATAACACACAAAAAAATTACTGTTTTACTTTATCCTGTGACACACACACACACACACACACACACACACACAATTATCTCAAAGTAACAAAACTAACATTACCACCAAAGATATGGTTTCTGAAAACAGTTTAAGGTTTTTAAAATTATTCTTGCAATTCCTTGTGTCCTCAGAGTGCATTCCACTCAGGAAGGATCCTGAAGTTACTTTATATTATTGGTCTGTGAACTAGTTTTTCTTTTTCTTTTTTTTTTTTTATTTTTTTAAATGTTTATTTTTTTGAGGATTAGTTTATTTTTTTTACAAATAGTTTGTCAAATTGTTTCCATATAACACCCAGTGCTCATCCCCACAAGTGTCCTTCTCCATGCCCATCCCTCCTCCCCCCCACATCCATCAGTCCTCAGTTTTTGTCAGCATTCAAGAGTCTCTCATAGTTTGCCTCTCTCCCTTTCCCCCACCATTTCCCCCCTTCTTCTCCCCCTTGTTCCTCAGTTAAGTTCCTCCTAATCCTCCTATACATGCAAACATATGATATTTGTCCCTCTCTGCCTGACTTATTTCGCTCAGCATAACACCCTCAAGGTCCATCCATGTTGCTACACAAGCCAGATTTCATTGTTTCTCATTGCCATGTAATATTCCATCGTATAGATAAACCACATCTTCTTGATCCATTTGTCTGTTGATGGACACTTAGGCTCTTTCCATGTTTTAGCTATTGTGGAGAGTGCTGCTATGAACATTGGGGTACATGTGCTCCTATGCCTCAGCATTTCTGTATCCCTTGGGTAAATTCCTAGCAGTGCTATTGCTGGGTCATAGGGGAGTTCTAGTGTTAGTTTTTTGAGGAACCTCCACACTGTTTTCCAGAGGGGCTGCACCAGTGTACATTCCCACCAACAGTGTAGGAGGGTGCCCATTTCTCCACATCCTGCCAGCATCTAGAGTTCTCCGATTTGCTCATTTTAGCCATTCTGACTGGCGTGAGGTGGTATCTCAGTGTGGTTTTGATTTGTATTTCCCTAATGAGGAGGGATGCTGAGCATCATTTCATGTGTCTGTTCGCCATCGGGATGTCCTCTTTGGAGAAGTGTCTGTTCATATCTTCTGCCCATTTCTTCACTGGGTTGTTTGTTTTTTGGGTGTGGACTTTGGTAAGTTCCTTATAGATTTTGGATATTAACCCTTTATCTGATATGTCATTTGCAACTATCTTTTCCCATTCCATTAGTTGCCTATTAGTTTTGTGGGTTGTTTCCTTTGCTGTGCAGAAGCTTTTAATCTTGATGAGGTCCCAATCATTTATTTTTGCTCTTGATTCCCTTGCTTTTGGGGATGTGTCAAGTAAGAAGTTGCTGCGATGGAGGTCAAGGAGGTTGTTTCCTGCTTTCTCCTCTAGGGTGCTGATAGTTTCCTGTCTCATGTTCAGGTCCTTTATCCATTTTGAGTTTATTTTTGTGCATGGTGTGAGAAAATGATCTAGTTTCATTCTTCTGCATGTTGTCCAGTTCTCCCAACACCATCTGTTAAAAAGGCTGTCTTTTCTCCATTGGATATTCTTTCCTGCTTTGTCAAAGATCAGTTGGCTGTGTACTTTTGGGTCCACTTCTGAGTTCTCAGTTCTGTTCCATTGGTCAATGTGTCTGTTTTTGTGCCAATACCATACTGTCTTGATGATGACAGCTTTGTAGTAGAGGCTAAAGTCTGGGATGGTGATCCCTCCCGTTTTGGCTTTATTTTTCAATATTACTTTGGCTATTCAGGGTCTTTTGTGGTTCCATACAAATTTTAGGATAGTTTGTTCTAGTTTAAAGAAGTATGCTTGTGCAATTTTGATTGGGATTGCATTGAATGTGTAGATTGCTTTGGGTAGTAATGACATCTTAACTATATTTATTCTTCCTATCCATGAGCATGGAATGTTTTTCCATTTCTTTGTGTTTTCTTCAATTTCCTTCATAAGTTTTCTATAATTTTCATCATACAGATCTCTTGTATTCCTGTGAACTAGTTTTTCTATATGTAGTTATGCCAACAACTTGGGACACAATTAAATTCCTTTTAGTCATGTATTTTCCATTTTTAGGGTTTTCTAAAATTAAATTTTGTCCTTACAAATATGTAGAATATTTTCAGAGCTCCAAAGTCTAATCTACAGTGCAGAGTGCAGTCAGAGACATCTACCTCTATAACTGTCCTCTCTACCTGTCTCTTCACTTTTTTAGAGGTAATCATTTAAAGTTTTCTGTCCCTCCATTTTTGCACATTGATCTTGTATTCTGCAACCTAATTGCCCTCACTCATGGGTTTTCCATGTACATGATCATGCCATCTGTGAATAGACAATTTTCCTATTCCTTTGCAATTTGGATGCCCTTTGTTTCTATTCCTTACTAATTGCTCTGGCTAGAATCTCCAGTACAAGATGGAATAGAAGTGGTGAGAGCAAGTATCTTCATCTTATTCCAGATCTCAGGGAGAACTCTTCACTCATTCACTATTTTTTTAATGTTTATTTTATTTATTTTGAGAGAGAGAGAGAGCAAGAGCGAGAGCACATGCAGGGGAAGGGCAGAAGGAAAGGAAGAGAGAGGATCCCAAGCAGAATCCATGCTGCCAGCACAGAGCCAGACATGGGGCTCAATCCCACAAACCATGAGAACATGACCTGAGCCAAACTTAGAAGTCTGATGCTTAACCCACTGAGCTACCCAGGCACCCTTCCACTCATTCACTATTAAGTATGCTGCTAGCTGCAAGTTTTTCATAGATACCGTTAGCAGACTGAGGAAGCTCCCTCCCGTTTCTAGTTTGCTGAGTGTTTTTATCCAGCGAAAATAGTGTAGATTTTTGTCAAATACTTTTTTGTGTCTATTTAGATGATAATGTGTGTTACATTAATTGATTTACAGATGTTAAAACAGCCTTGCATTTCTGGAGTAAATTCCACTTAACCATGGTGTGTAATTCTTTTTACATATCATCGTGTTGGCTTGCTAGTATTTGTTGAGAATTTTTATGTCTGTATTTATAAGAGATATTGGTCTACAGTTTTTCTATGATGTCTTCATCTGGTTTTCATATCAAAGCAATACTAAACTCACAGAATGAGTTGGGAAGTGTTTCCTCCTCCGGGAATAGTGCTTCCAACTTTTACTATACAAAAATATGTGGATATATATATTTTGTGTGTTCTCATTACTTTTTTTTATAGCTTTATAGTACTCCACTGAGCAGATGTACCAATGCTTATTCAAGCAGCTCCTTGATGATAAACATTTGAATTGTTCCCAGTCCTTTGCTATTATAACTCATGCTGCACTGAATTACCCTAGCAATATACCTTTTCATATGCCCGTGTATGTGTGGTATAGATTCTCAGAAGTAAGATTTATGAGTCAAAGAGTAAACACATGTGAAACTTTGCTGGATATTGCCAAATTCCTTTCCTTAGAGGTTGAACCATTTTGTGGTTTGTTTAAAAATTGATTATTTGTGCACAGCTTCACCAAAAAAGTTTTGCCTAACTTTTTTTTTTCTTTTTGCCATTCTGGTAGATGAGAAATAGTAACCACATAAAATTTTAATTTGCATTTATTTCATTATGAGCGAGTTTAAATATCTGTTCATATGCCTATCTTTCTTTGTGAACTATTTCCTTGTATCTGTAGCCTATTTGTTTATAAAGTAGTTGAACTTTTTCTTGTTTTCAGAAGCTTTTAGACATTAAGAATATCAAAAGTCTTTGTGTGCAGTTTAAATTGCATACACTGTTTTCCCAGTTTAACATGTGTCTTTTTCCTATGTTTATGGTACTTGCTGTTCTTATGCAGAGTTTGCATTTTTTAATTTTTATAATCGATTCTCTCGGTTTCGTTTCTGAACCCAGAACAGGCATAGGAAGTTTAGAAAGAAAGAACCCTGATTTGAGCAGTCCAAGTCCAAGGAAATCACTGGCGGAATGCCCAGAGACCTCAACCCTAATGATTCCCCTTGGAGCCACTGACGCCTACCTATCTGCCTTACCATTATTAATGCAATTATTAATAGATAAACCAGAAGTTTCTGAGTAACACCCCTTCCCCGAACTTAGAATCTGTTTTTTTCACAGAGCTTTTGTTGACTTGGGTGGATGAAAGTGATAATGTGGGGATGAGTACAGGGAGGAGGATCCTGAAAGCAAAAGCTTTGGATCAAGCTGAAGGGCCCCAAACAGTGTGAAACGTGGCTGACAAATGTGTTTCCCCCTAAAGCCATTGCCACGAGAACAGAGAGATGTTTTCTTACATTCCTATTCCTCTTCTTAGAAACTAATTGTGGCTTTCACCAGGACTCCTTCCGCAGAATAAAACCAACACTCAGATCTTGAAAGTGTCTGGGAGAGATGTTCACAGTTTTGTGGATAATGCTGTATTTCTTTTATTTTTGCAGACTTACAGAGAGCGGGCGTGCTAACTATTCATTGTGAAAAGCGGCATGAGAGTCTACATTTTCCTCCCCACGTGTGTCTTTTCCTTGGCGGGTGGAGGCCAAATGGACTGTATTCGTTTCACACGTCGGGGTTAATCGGTTTACTTTTTGCTTATTTTTAAACATTTAAATTAGGGAGTCATCTAATAAGTATACTTGGTTTCAAACCCAGAGAGTAACAGAGCTGTCTCCACCCACACCACAGACCACATTCATCTTTCCGCCTGAGTTCCTACACATAGCATTGTTTCAAAGTGAAACTATGAATTGTGGATTCAAACAACTCTCTGCCTTACCAGAAGTTGTATACATTTCTATAAAATGTGACCATGCCCATCTATATATAAATACACGCTTTTGCTTTTCCACATAGGTCCAAATAAGGTTGGGGCAGGGAATGCCTTGGCTTGTTGTTGCTATTTTGCTTCTGACCATCAGTTCCTGTCCTGTATGTCTACAGAGCTTGGCCTTTGTCCTTCCTGTCATGACTTGCAATAGAGAATGCATTGGACCTACTTTCTGTCTTTAATTGCCCCCAAACATGCAGTCGACTTAGGAACAATGTCGGATGGTACTCAGCACAGAACACAAAGAAAGGGTACTATATCTGGTTATCATTTAGAAGCGGACCCATTAACTTTAACATGCCCTTTGCTACTGGATTGTGTGGCGATTCCAAAAGCCAAGAATTACCTCCATATAGGAATTTAGAAAGATAGTGTTCAAAAGTTGTGAGCAGGTTACAATGCTGACAAATGAGTTCCTAATTATTTGGCTCCAGGCTCTGCCCATGTTGCATGCAGAGCAGGCTTCACCAGGACACTTGGAGACTTTTGTAGCTTCAACTGATTTAATTTAAAACAAATGGAACCATGTGATTATCTCAACCACAAATACGTAACACAATGTGTAATATATTTAAAAGGCAAGAGGAAATTTAGTAATGGAATTTCAAAACTGTTTGAAAGAAAGAAACTTTGAGGGAAAAGAAAGGAAGAAGTGAATTGGTGACGCCAGTTTGATTATTTTCAAATACCACAGCTGGACTTGAATTTGTACAAGAGGAGTCATGGTCTGTGAAGGACACCAGCAGAACTCTAAGTGCTGGGATAACACATGGAGGAATAAGCAACAAGGCTTTAGACACCCATGAAACCGCAAAATTCGTGCACTCTTAACATTCTTCATTTTCGATAGGAAAATTCCCTAATTTACATGCTCTATCAGGGAAATATGTAGGCAAAAATACAGTCCTTGTTGGAGCGCCTGGGTGGCTCAGTTGGTTGAGCATCCAACTTCAGCTCAGGTCATGATCTCGCTCTCCCTGGGTTCAAGCCCCGTGTTGGGCTCTGTGCTGACCGCTCAGAGCTTGGAGTCTGCTTCGGATTCTGTGTCTCCCTCTCTCTCTGCCCCTCCCCTGCACGTGCTCTGTCTGTCTGTCTCCCTCTCTCAAAAGTAAATAAACACTAAAAAACATTTAAAATATATCTATATATATTTATATATTTTTATTTAAATATATATATAGTCCTTGTTGTTTATGACCACTTTACTCAATTTTTTCTTACTAGCTATTCATGCGTTCTGACCAAATTCTGTAGGAATAATAATAACAGCAAACAGTCAGAGAGCTCTTAGCATGTCCCAAACATTATTCTAAGCAGCATGTATTACCTCATTTAGTTCCTATAGCAGCCCTGTGAGACTGCCCCTACTGTGATCCTACCTCTTCAGATGAGGAAGTGGAGAAGCCAGCTTGCTCAAAACAATACCTAGAAATTTGTTCGCAACCACTGTATGATACCTCCTTTCCAGTCACACCAAACACCTTGTGACAAATGCCTTGCCTAATGAAATGACTTTGAAAGACCAGAAGATTTTGGGTACAAATGCAGGCCTGGATATTTCAGAACTACAAAAATAAATGAAATTCGCAATAAAGTGTGACAGCAGATTTTCAAAACATTCACTTAGATGTGTGAATTTTAATACATCTGTTTGAAAACCAACCACATTTCTGAATAGTCACATCCACTGTAATAGATTTATTAGATAGGAATGTACAAAAAGTGTGTTTGGTTTCACATAGAAAAATTGCAATTTCAAATGTTTCAATCTAATACTTATGGTACTACTGAACAGATGATACTTCTTAGCGATCTGAGCAAAGGACGGCCCTTTATCCATCCATCAGCAATAGTTACTGAGGGTTAATTGTGCCAAACACCATGCCAGTCCCTGGATCAAAAGCTATGAAGACATGGATCTTGCTCCAAGAAATTCTTAGTTTTCAATGGGAGACAGACAAATATACAACAAATAATTACAATTAAAATAAGATTATCACAGCCCTGGGGTGCCTGGGTGGCTCAGTCGGTTAAGCCTCTGACTCTTGATTTCAGCTCAGGTCAGGATCTCACAGTTCATAAGATGGAGTCCTACATTGGGTTCTGCACTGACAGTGCAGAGCCTGCTTGGAATTCTCTCTCCCTCCCTCTCTGCTCCTCTCCCACTCATGCTCGCTTGCTCTTTCTCTCAAAATAAATAAAGCTACATTAAAAAATTGTTATGTTTTTAAAATTTTTTAATGTTTTATTTATTTCTGAGAGAGAGATAGTGTGAGCAAGGGAGGGTCAGAGAGAGAGGGAGACACAGAATCTGAAACAGGCTCCAGGCTCTGAGCTAGCTGTCAGCACAGAGTCCGACACAGGGCTTGGACCCACAAAGTGTGAGATCATGACCTGAGCCAAAGCTGGACGCTCAACCGACTGAGCCACCCAGGTGCCCCTTAAAATTTTTTTAAAGATTACTGCAACCCTAAAGTTCTGTATAAAATGTCCTGGGGGGTGTTGAGAAAAGGACATATATGTGAGCCTAGAGAAGGGATGTTTTTACACAGAAGATGAGCTCTAATGGAGATGTAATGGGAGAGTAGAAGTTTACCACTACTCCTGAAAAGGACATTAAAAACATCCAACAGATTTAGCTTTCAGAGATGAGAAATGACATTTCTTTAGCATCATTAGATCTTATTGAGGGCAGTTATTGTGGATCTACCAAACCTATCTGATTTCAAGCCTGGACTATGCTTTTCCAATGCTCTATATCTTGGGACAAGTTATTTCTTGTCTGTAAGGTAGAGATATTAGTGCCTGCCTCATAGAATTATTATGAGCAATTGCATAGTGTATGCTAAATGCTCAGCAAAATCATATGTGCAAAGTACCTAACAAATGGGTGGCTATTTCTATAATTGTTTCCCAATTTACTTTTTTTGCTAACTGGTACATCACTACACCAATATCAGAGAAGTGCCAGCTCTAATTCCCATGAAAGCTATTGACCTTGTGGTTGGAAGATCGGTACAGGTATGGCATTGGTGGGTAACCTAAAACCTTAGAGAGTGTGTAGCTTTTTTTTTTAATGTTTTTATTAAGAGTGTGTAGCTTTTTATCAGGCCATAGAGTGGTGCGGAATTTTCCCAGAAGTTTGTGGTATCTGTTTGTCATCTTGCAAGTGTGTGTGTGAGCTTCAAGAGCAAATTTGTCAGCACACAAAAGTTCCCAGATGGCTTATTCAAGGACACTTGATCTCTGCTGTCTTTGATTTGAAAGTTCCCCAGAGATCTGAAAACAGATTTCTTGTTGCCTCCTTAAACATGGCTGTGCAAAATTGAGCAAGTTATTGGCACAGCCAGCCAATGTTGTTTAACTACAGATGGATTCATGGCAGCACGAGCAGCTTCCCATCTGATATCATTGACTAAGCCATGATCCACCAACCGTGGGAGCTCTACCAACTTCTCAGAAGAGCCTTGGAAGCTGGTAGTCCCGTGTCCACCTGGGATCAGCTAGAACAAACATTCTTTTTCTTTTTTAAGTTTATTTATTTTCAGAGAGAGAGTGAGCAGGGGAGGGGCAGGGAGAGAGAGA
The DNA here is from genome assembly GCA_017311185.1 of Proteles cristata cristata. Lineage (NCBI taxonomy): Eukaryota > Metazoa > Chordata > Mammalia > Carnivora > Hyaenidae > Proteles > Proteles cristata. The sequence continues at coordinate 399,167 of JAESUZ010004301.1, forward strand.
ACCCCAACCAGGCTCCACACTGTCACTGCAGAACCTGACGTGGGGCTCAAACCCGGGAACTGTGAGATCATGACCTGAGCCTAAGCGAGAATAGGATGCTTCACTGACTGAGCCACCCAGACTCCCCTGGAATAAAAGTTCTAATTGTAAAATCTTGCCCGTCAGATGGGTGCTGGATTTTGTCCTGCTGCAGTCAACTGTTTTAATTTTCGAGTAGTTCTATCAGCTTCCCCTACGAGCTGTCATGGATTTGGGATGTTAGTATAGGAGCTGCGAATACTGAAGCCCTGGAACACAGGACACAGTAAGGTCGGCCAGAGTCAAACAAGGCTTAGTGCAACATGCTGCTCTGGGCTGGCTTCCTGCAGAGAGTAGAGAACAAAAGGGAGTCTATCAGTTCCTCTGCATGGGGAACTCATAGCTATAACAGAGGAGGAGGGTCTGCGTCTGAAGACTTGAGGTTCAAGAAAAAGTAGGGCTTGGCTGTTAGAGACCCCGTTGTCTACAGCCTTACAAAGGTATTACAAATACCTCACATTTGTCCATCTGGTCTCAGGATTTTGCAAACACTAGCGAGAGTCACATGGCTTACACTGCACAAAGGGTTAACCGCAGATTCGCTTTTTGGTGAAAATGTGTTTTAGTTGTTCCACAGCCTCTTCCCCTTATGACTGTGTTCTGATATAACCTCAGTGCCATCCAAGGCAATAAATAGCAGAGGAGCTGGGGTAAATCCAATTATTTTTCCACAGCATCTTTCGTTGTGTGTCCGATTTTTAAAAATGAGACTCCATAAACCACATCATCACAGAGTCCTGTTTTTGTCCCCAGGGGTGTCAGACTTCCAAATGCTTGCCTTTCTGGATGTAGCACTGATGTGGCCCTGGGGACTGGTTCGAGTCACTAAAAACGCTCCTGGCACTGGATCACCTTGTGGCTGAGGTGAAATGGGGATCTTGTTTTCAAGAGGTTGGAGGTGAACTCACTGGAAAGGCCCCGAGAGGGGATGGCTCTCTCTTTGGGGCTCAGGAAGGATTGACCCTTGACCGCCCCCACCCCCAATCTTCAGACCTTAGAAGCTTCTTGCTGGTCACACACATTCACATCCGTCCTGGCAGCCCGAACCCCCATGTCCTCGGAAATTCCTAGAAGTGTAAAGACAAAATCAGCCCCGGGATGTTGGCAGGATCCAATGTGTTACTAAAAATGGGCTTTTGTGGATGGAGACTTTAGAGTTTTAAGTGAAAAAAGAAAATTTATGTAATTATCAGTGACTCCAGTGACTTCATTTGTTCTGAAATGGTTCATTACCAAAGATTGAAGTAGGGTCACAGGAACACTGCTTCCCAGTGAGGGAGAAGCATATCTCTCTGCAGCCCCCACCCCTCCCTCCCGCCTCAGCCAAGAGTGTCACTTGGGAATTCGTCAGGAAACTATTTGTGGGGGTTTGGATTTACAGGCTTCGCAACTGTTCTCTGAATGCCACAGTCCACCTTCGCAGTGAGCCCCAGCACCCTGCCTCCTAGCTAACCTTGGGTCCTTTCCCAAACACTAACAGGACAGGGATACAAGGCAGTTTCTCTTCCAAAGCACAGAGGCAGAAGGCAAAATGACTGTGTTCCCTTAGCGTGTGTCTCACTCCAGCCCCCTGGCTGATACCTACCCTGGGTTAGCATGTGAAGGCAAAGGTCTGGATCGAGTTGGGAGGAGGGAGCAGTTTTCCGTGACAGCCTCCCTCATTCGTGGCCGTCCCTCTCTCAGCCAAAACCGTTATTTCCTGGTACCTCTCTCGGGGCTGCAAAGGAGGAGCGGTTGGATCACTTGATTAGCTTTTTCCCAGAACAGGGACCCTCCCATCTCTGTTTACTTCCCAGTGAGTGAAGTAGGAGGTCCAAGAATGGGGCGCCTTCTGGGGCTGCTCCTGAAACAGAAACAGCCCCAGAGTCAGCCCTGGTTTTGCTAAATGTATCAATTCTCCCACATCAGGTGGACACCCGCTGACACTTTCCTCCGCCCTCCTTACCCCCGGGGAAACCCGCTCCTGGCCGCCCCACTCTATCTGTCCCTGGAGACAAAGGAAGCACCTCTTGCTCCTCATGGACACCTGTTGAATAATTTTTGTTTTCAATTGCGATAAAAACACAACAACAACATAGCATACAATTTACTATCTTAACTGTCTCTAATCATACAGTTCAGTAGCTTCAACTATATTCATATTGCTGTCCACCACATCTCTAGGACATTTTCATCTTGCAAAACCGAACCTCTATACCTATCCCACTGAACAATTACCCCTTCCCTTCCCCTCCGCCACTCTGCTATCTACTTCTATGAGTTTGACTACTTGAGATACCTCATAGAAGTAGAAATATGTAATATTTGCCTTTTCATGACTGGTTTATGTTACTTAGTAAAATGCACTCAAGTTTCATCCACGTTGTAGCATGCGACAGGATTTCTTTCTTTTTTAGTGCTGAATGATATTCCATTTGTTTATGCGCTCATCTTCAGTGGACTTTTGGGCAGCTTCCACCTTTTGGTTATTATGAATAATGCTGCAATGAATCTGGGTGTGCAAATACCTCTTTGAGGTCCTGCTCCCAATTTTTTTGGATAAATATTCAAAGGTGATATTGTTGGGTCACAGACTTCAGGCTTCGGCTCCTGCCTTTGGATGCATGTTTGATATTCCTACATCCTATCCACATCTACTACCCAAAAGCCATACATTGTAGAATATCTCCTTCCTCCAAAATCATTCCCTTGGAGGATGGAGCAAATGACAGGCTGGCCTTTGCCCCAGTCTTAAGTCAGACTACAACATGGACTTTTCATTTTCAACCTCTGGTGCCCTGCTGGGTACTTGTCATCAACAGATGGATCCAGGAAAATAAATAAATAAAGAGCATTAAACAACAACAACAACAAAAACCAGATGGATGCAGATTCTCAGGTCAATTGCCCTCTATCCTTCACCAGATCTTTCCAGCATCTCCAGCAGTTTCCGTGTTGGGCATGAGGTCCTAATGCTGTCTTCGACGTCACTGTCATTCTCCTGGGACTGATCACGGGCATCTCACCTGTGACATCTCTGGCTCCAGCTCTCTTCCCCTTATGGAGAATGGCTGGGGGAGCACAGCTTGGTCACTCTTGCTAGACAGCCCTGCAGTAGAGGAGGGAAAAGGGTCTGGTCATCCAGCCGGGCTGAAGAGCTCAGATCTTTTGTGAGAGGAACCCATTTCTTTTATGCTGCAAAAGCAGGAGTCAGACCTGCAGGGAGATTGTAGGAATGGCTCTTTTCGGCAACCCTAACACACAGCTGTGCACGCGCACACACACACACACAGAGGCATCAGGGCTCCTGCCACTCCAGCCTATGGATTCCCGTCTAATCATTCTTTTTCTATTTCAGCTTTTGACTTAGAATTTTTGGCTCCAAAAGAAAAGGTAAAATTGTTTAAGACTACTAAAAAAGTGCTTCGAATTTTGTCACTCTGTTTTGTATTCACTTTATTTATGAAGGTCACTGCTAGCTCTATATGTAAGTAGAGAAGTTTTCACAACAATTAGAAATCCCCAGAATAGCTCCCGTACCAATTTGGATTTGAGCCAAAAGAATCATTTCTTCAATTTTGTGTCATCCTCTCTAGACTTTTTTAAAATGCAAATATGCCTAATAAGAGTAACTAACACTTTACTGTAATTTAGTTTGTCAGATGGCTTTCCTCTGGGGCATGTGGGGGAGGCAGGAATGGGAGAGAAACACAGAAAGCAGAGTTGGGGAAACATTAACAAATTTCATCTATTTCCCAATTTTTCCTAGGATAAGTTCTGTGTATATTTAAGCTGGAATTTCATGAATCTTTGTGCTTCAGCACTTGTCTACTTAGGAAAAATTGAGTGAACAAGTTATCCAAATTATTTCTGACATCTCAATTTTACATGCTGGTACCATGTTATGAAAGATTGTATGGGAAGGAGGTGTCCCCGAATGTTTATCTGTTTGTCTCTTGTCCTAATTAAGTCCATGTGGATCCCATGTGACTTCAGAGTATGGGGACTGTATTTCCATTTTGTTTTGTTTTGTATTGTCCTTTAATGTGCCGCTTCAATTAGAGAAGGAACACATCAATATTTGGATTGAGAGGTAAGGTACAGAGAGGGAATTGTTTGGCCCATAATCTGTTAAGGGAATAGATGAGCTCTTAAATCATCAAAAGGAAATATCCTGGTATTAGTGAAGATACTTTGGGATTAAAGAAGTAGAAATCAATTTAAGCTAGCTGGAGCAAACTGTGGGGGCTGGTCTGAGGATAAGGGGTATCTTACGGAGCCCATGGGTAGAAATGCAGCTCAATCTGAGGAACTAAGGTCTGGAAAACTTGTCAACAGCCCAGGAACAAACTCTGCCTCTCATTCCTGCTGCCCTAGGAACATCTGCTTCTCTTTTCTTCTTTCACTGCAGACCAACTTTTTCTCGTTCTCTGGCCACATTGCAAGATGGCTGCCCCAAATCTCCTGGATCAACAGGGTATCAACCACCTCAAAGGTAACTGGTTATTAATTAACCCCAGTTCTTGGGAGGGAGAACCTGATTGGTCCAACCTGGATCGGACTCTAAAGTGGCCTAATGAACTACTGAAAAGTGACAGGGTCACATGCTAAGAATGCAGCTGCTGAGGCTCACCTTGGACATCGGGGATGCTTTGTCAGAGTCAGGAACATTGTATGCTTCCAGAGCAGTCAGTCCCAGTTCCAAAAGAGAGCTATCCAGATTTTCCTTTATTTCCTGTTTGTAACCTAAATGCCCCACATCCCATCAGCTAAGGCACAAAGAAAGTCATGGTCACAGCACCAAAATAATATAGGACCTCAAACTTGCACATGTGCCACCAAGGGTTTTCTTGAGTATTTATATGAGCTCATAAAAGGTCAACTCCACTTGGGTCCCTCATGGCTCCCTAGGTAATGCTGGTTCTTCACTACACATGCTGGCTCTCTACCAGGCATTATGGTCTCTACCACTGATCTCCTGGGAATGTGACCACAACACATGCACTGGACAGATCCTTCACTAGGGTGCCTATCAACTTGAGTTTATGCCTGTTGTCCTGGTGGTGTTGTTAATAGCACTTGTCCTGTTTACACAATAAATTATATGTTCTCCCAATCCCTAATACACAGGTTTTACACTAATACAAGACAAGGAGGCTTTGGTGAATCCTTTTTTAGAGAAGCTTCCAAACGGTGCAATTTGTACCCCAACATTTTATAGAGTGACAGAGAAACCCCATCTGACCTAAATTAACCAAAGAGGGAGGTATTGATTGATTGACATAACCAAACTAGGGAAAGGACCGAGGGTAGAGTTTGCCTCAGCAGCCACTAGATTCAGAACTCCAAATAACAAGGAACTCCTTCTTTCACCGTCCATTTTTTGTCTCTGCTCCATTTGCTGTGTTAGCTTTGTTCCCTCAGACTTGTCCCTATATAGGGAAAACTTGGACACTGTCATCACCTCTGGGCTCCTGTTCTCAAAGCTTCACAATCACAGAACCCAGAGAGCCCTTGTCAGGAAGATCTTAGATAAGAGCCTTTTGACAAAGGTTGGATCATATGTCCATCCCTGGATCAATCATTATGGCCAAGGGATAAGGAACCATGATTGGCAACCACCACCAGAATCCTACTAAAAGGAGGGAGTGCTGTCTCAGGCAGACAAAATAAGCATATCCACCCACAGATCTCTTTCAGTGTTTGATATCATCAGAACTGAGACTTGAGTCCAATGGGGGCAAGCCATGAAATAAATATAAGCAGCCCAACATCCCTCCCTTCTAACAACTAAGATTTTCTGACTGACGCAAGCTCCTCCTGATCCTTATTTCGCTCACTCACCCAGGAGGGTACACAGTCTTATGCACATGGGTTTGGTTAGACTGCCCTAGCTGCACATCAGAACCCCAGCAGTGAACATAGCTGAGACATGACCCTAAGGACATCATTTTATATATATATATATATATATATGTATATGCAAAAAGGACATCATTATATATATATATACGTATATATATATATATATATATATATATATATATATATATATATATATGCAAAAACAAATAGGATTAGGGAAACATGTACATTGCATACCAGCCCTACCCTGGTAAGTTCTTGAAATTAAATCATACAACTTCTTAGATCTATAGTTTAGAAGCTTCGGTCCTGAAGAGCAACCCTATGGGACTCATGAGAAGGAAGTCTCTCTTTGTCTCTTGGTCTCTCTCTCTCTCTATGTGTGTCCATTTTAAATATAAAAAGGTGCTGGGGTGCCTGGGTGGCTCAGTCGGTTAAGAGTCTGACTTCGGCTCAGGTCATGATCTCACGGTTTGTAGGTTCAAGCCCCACGTTGGGCTCAGTGTTGACAGCTAGCTCAGAGCCTGGAGCCTGTTTCAGATCCTGTATCTATCTCCCTCTCTCTCTGACCGTCCCCTGCTCACGCTCTCTCTCTCTCTCTCTCTATCAGAAATAAATAAAACATTTAAAATTTTTGAAAAAATAGATATAAAAAGGTGTTTATAAACCAGAGCTTGTATGTTACACTTACTTGGCCTCAATAAATGGGCTTCAGGCCCAAATGTTATTCACAGAAAAGAAAAGCAGATTTCTGCTCTGATAACAACTTGAATGTTATTTTCTCTGTTCATGGGAAATTCCACTTTTCTTTAATATCGCTAATTAACCAAGTGATACACACACACACACACACACACACACACACACACAATTTGCAACAGTGCTTTGAATAATTCTCAGCAAAGTTGGGTAGTTTCAGTCTTGTTCATAAATGGGTTGCATGGCTATGTACGTCTCCATATCTGCAATGGATTTGCAGGGCTTTGTACTGGTTGACCATTAGGGTCTTTTCAACCCTCTGGTGCAGAGATTTGGGAGTACACAAATGAAGCCCATTCAGTTTGTATGTGAGATCCACCACGTTTAAAATTCTTTTCATCTCCTCTTAAACACATTTGGGAAAATCATTACAAATTAAGACACCATTGTGAGGCTTAGTGGCATACCTTAAAAGAGTGGAGATTAAGCTCTGGACAGCTCACCTTGAGGTGAGTGCACACCACTGAGTGTGTGCAAGTTTCTTGAGGGGGCCACATTGCAAATGCACTGCGTTTGGGAAACAGCAGTCAAGACAAGTGTGTGTGGTTAGTTGGGGCACCAGCTCACTGGGGAGCAGGGAGCTCCCACCAACAAGGCCACTTGCATGCTCTGAGCCCTTCCAAACCCTGGTTCACATCCCAGGGCCAAGTCCTAAATGAGTCAGCAGCCTGATTGGATGCACCATATGGGAAATCTCTCTGAAGACATCCTTTTCCTGAAGGATACACACCAGGGCATGGCTTGTCTAAGGCCACACAACTTCTGCCAAAAGATGATTTTGCCACAGCTTTTAAACATATGATGCAAGATTTGTGCTGTGAAAAGTCCTCCACTTACAACTTAAGTATTTTTTTCAGAGGGATAAAAGAAAAGAAAACAAACACACAAACCCTAACACAGAGTCTGTTTATGGCAATGGATCAGGCAGGTCTCACTTGCTGTACTACACATCCCTGACTGCTTGTAATGGGTACATTAGTTTAATTTTTTTAATGTCTATTTATTTTTCAGAGAAAGAGAGGGTGCGTGAGAGTGCAAGAGGGTGAGGGGCAGAAAGAGAGGGAGACACAGAATCCAAAGCAGGCTCCAGGCTCCAAGCTGTCAGCACAGAGCCCTTTGCGGGGCTCAAACCCACAAACCACAAGATCATGACCTGAAGTCAGACACTCAACTGACTGAGCCACCCAGGCACTTTTGGGTACATCATTTTAAAGGGATTCCAGGTCCACTTGATAATGAAAGCAGTTTTACCTTCTGTGATTAATTATATAGACTAGTTATCCAACCTCCATTTTTCTCTATCATTCACGGTACTGACTTTCCGTTTTTTAGTTTTCAGTTTTAGAAAACAAATTCTTGTTAAACTTACATCCATTGACTTTAAGGATACTTCTGGGAAAAAGTTAAAGATTTTAAAACCAAAGATCACTATACTCTTGCTAATTTCCCAAAGAGGATCCCAAGTCTGAGAGAGACAGGAACCCAACTCAAATTATATCTGTGGTGCCTGCGAGTAAATGTGAAAAGAGAAAACAATCATGAGCAATTAGCTGGGTCTTTTGGGGTAAATGTCAGCAATGATTCCACTGTGAACCCTAAGATCCTCCCTCCTATTCTCCCCTCAGCCACATTTCCAGTCAGCAAAGCAAAGAGGGCCTCTGATTCATATTGTTTCTCTGGAATTAGGTTCAGCAGCCTTCAAAAGTGACTTCTTTAAAAAACCTGTCCCTTCTTCTGGTCATCATTGTCTTTCTTTTATTATTTGAAAACCCTCAGTTCCAGTTTACTGGAAAACTGCTTGGCACCAAGCACCTCTTCTTTCAGTTAGAGCAGCTTCAAGTTCCCATAGGCCCACAATGCTGTGGGGCGATAATACTGCTAGCTACTTGCACGGGAGTGAGGGTGAGTGGGGAAGATACTTCTTTTTTTTTTTTTTAATGTTTTTTATTTATTTCTAGGAGAGAGAGAGAGAGAGAGACAGCGTGAAGAGCGGAAGGTCAGAGAGAGGGGGTCACAGACTGAAACAGGCTCCAGGCTCTGAGCTGGCAGTCAGCACAGAGCCCGACGCGGGGCTCGAACCCACGAACAGCGAGATCATGACCTAAGCAAAAGTCGGACGCTTAACCGACTAAGCCACCCAGGCGCCCCAATTCTTTTAAAACACTCCACATTTCTATTGCCACTGGGAACCAGCAGCTCTCTCCAAGTATGTTATATCTGGTGCAACCCTGTCAGAATGGGCCGATGGAGCAATCAGGGCAAACTCACCAGGTGTCCTGGCTCTGCGAGGCTGTAGACCCAGGTAGAAAAGAGACCTGCTTCAGTAGGGGAGCTTTACTGGCCAGTTGTCCTATTATTGGCTTTCCCAAATGGCTAGTGAGGGTCTACAGCCTTGACACTTCCCTCTGAGGTGCTCAGCAAGATGCCACTGCCTGGGGGAGTCTCCCCTTGAGTTCCCATCTTGGCCCCAAAGGAGGACATTTTGCATGTGGAGAGGATGACCTCCTCTCCTCTCATCCCCTTCTCTGATTGGTGAGGTGGGATGGAGAACTAGACCACATGCAGTACAGTCCCTTCCTATCTCACTTTCTGAGAAGCCTCCTTTAGACTCAAGCTTTCTGTATTCTCCAGAAGCTTCCTGGGACTGAACTTTGCTTTGCAGAAGGGAGAGCTGCACTTCAGATGGGAACATCAGGCAGGGCAGTGTGAGAAGTCTTGAGAGCCAACTGAGACCACTTCCTTGCCATGCTTTCTAGTCTAACTTGATCAGCAATAGAATAGACATTCTTGTCTCTAGCTCTGGGCCTCCTTTGTCTATGTCTCAATAGCTTTGAGATTTGGAGTGCAAGAGAATGGTAGTAATTAATCATCACCCTCAAATGCCCACATGCCCACAGGAGTGAAGAGGAGAGGAGTCAGAGGACTTCTGGGGAATTCCCTGAGAAAACCATAAGCACCTAAACACAATAAGGTGATGTAGGAAAGGCATTGCTAACCAGCATGAAGACTGAGGAAGAGACACAAAAGAATACAGAAAAGCTGACTTATGTTTTCCCCTAGGGAATTCCACTTAAAAAAATGAAGCTGGGGGAAAAATTATGCTGAGGAAAAAAAAGGAAAATGAAGCAGAAAAACCTTAACAAGCACAATGAGGATCCCTTTTGGAGTCTTTTGAAGACTGTGCCTTTCAGGATTAGTTTCATGGCAAAGATTGTGAAGTAGAATCATCTGTCAGTGTACCCTCCAGCCATTATTAGAGGGTTCCTTAGAATATCTACCTAGTAGCTGCTGGAATTTGATTTACATGAGTGTGTTCTAGTGATCTGTGGGAGGGTAGTAGGTACTTGAAGTGGAATGGGGAATTTAACTAAGTCTTCCAAATGTAAGAGATCAGACCTGCAGGAGTAAGAGAATTTGATGGGAGGCAGAGGCAGAGAGCATTCTTACTAACGATAAGATAAGAGCTCATCCTAGACCAGTTGTTCTCCATCTATTAGAATCACCAAGGAAATTCCAAACCATCCCAATGCTTAAGTCCCTTCCCACACCATGCAAATTGGGCACTCTGGGAATGGGCCATGGTGTCAGTATTGTCAAAACTTTCCCAGAGGATTCTGGTGTGCAGCTGGCACTGAGAAAGTGTTCTAGGCTAATGGAACATCAGCCATCTGTGCCCTGCCTGCTTTGATGTGTGTCTGGGGTAGGGAGGCGGGTGTTATACACTCATTTTTCCCTAATGAACTAAAGCTTTGCTACTCAAAGAGTGGCCCCTGGACCAGCTGCATTAGCATTTCCCGGGACCTTGTTCAAAACTGCAGAACCTTGGGCCCCACCCTCGACCTAGACCTATTGAATCTATTGAATTGTAGTGGGGAAATGTTTCTAAAACTTTCATGTGCATAGGAAACACCTGGAATCTTGTTAAAACACAGATTCTGTTTTAGTAGGTCTGGGGTGCAATCCAAGATCCTGCCTTTCTAACAAGCTCCCAAGTGATTTCAATGCTGCCGATCCATGGACCACAGTTTGAGTAGCAAGGCAATAAGGGGACTTAGAGCAGCAACAAATGGAAGTTGCTCAAAGAACAGTGCTCCAGCTTTGGACCGCTCTGTAGGAACAGTGCTGAAAAAATTGCATGCAGCATCTTCAGGGGCATTAAAGACACTGGAAATTTTACAGGAGTAACTGTCATTCCTGAGGCAGTTAATTAATAATTACCACCATCAAGAGATGCCATTGCTGGGAACTTCCAGAAACTACCAATTAGGGCTGGCACCAAGGGAAACTACAAGAGGAAGACTCAAATTAACAAGACTGCTTAGCAAGTTGGAACTCTCTTTGCATACCAGCCCAAGTCACACTAGAGAACGAAGAAATTGGCCTTTTCTATCCCTTGTTATCTGGAGGAGAGAACCAGTCTTTCCATATACTTCACACTAAAATTAGAAAATAATAATTTCCCGTTAGGATACCCCTTGGGGTTATGTATTCCTGTACTCCAAGATATTTTTTGAGCTCCTACTTTGTACCAGGCAGTGTGCTAAGACTTAGATTTGGAAAGCTAGAAACTGAGGGGGGGGGGTGAAGGGGCTCCAGCCAGCTGTAGGGAACTAGAATTGCAACCCAGCCCTCATCACAGAGTACACTGTGGACAGAGAGAAGGTTATGCTGGGATGGTGCCTATAAACATCTTAGCTATTATGTAAATCCCAGGTCTAACATCAATTGATGTCAATTTCAGAAATAAGACCATATATGATTCATTTGGAATCAGGCAATGGAAAAGCCAATGCTTTCACTGGAAGGAATCTGACGCCACTGAGCTGCTCTAGGATAAAGACTACACGATATTTGGGAATGAAATGGCAGCTGTGGAAGATATTGTATGATTACACTTGGGTGCAATATGGGAACCAATATGTGAGTTTGGTAAGGGTTTGGTTCTAGGCAGGAGATACAAGTAGTACCGCTCGAACCTGGGGCTGTAGTCCCCCTCCCCACACAGAAAGACTTGCCCTTGTCATTTGGAAGGTCTCTTCCAGGGCACCCTGAACCAGAGTGCTCAGAAGAGGTAGGACTGGCTTCTGGAGCTTTCAAATACACTGAAACAATGTTTCTTGTAACTTATATCAGAACCTAGGGATTCCTCTTTAAAGAGCTGTGCCCACCTGTTGTCAAGGTTGGAAAATATCTCATTCAATATGTACTCTGATGGCCCAGGGGCAGAGAGGCATTGAATAAGATCACCAAGAGGAGCTCTGGCACCTCAGCAGAACAAGGAGCACAATATGAACTCATTATTAGCAGCAGGAATCAGGAACCCTATGGGGAAACCTTTATAATTTCCTCCCTTGCAAAGACACATTAGAGTCTGCAGCTTACTGATGTTAAATGACTTGTATAAAGTTACAGGGCAGTAAATATCAGTGGAGAAGAACAGAGGTTTTCTGACTTTCAGTACCAAAACTCCATCCAAAGCCTCATAGAACTGAAGTTAATGGGGAGGGAAATGAGAAGTGATTAAGAAACAGAGAAACTACGGAGGGAGAAGTCTGCTATTATTGTTGGGCATGTACATGCGAAAAGAAACATGTAATCATCTTTGGAAAGGCTTCCATGGGGGAGGGCACACACAACGAAGTCAATGGAAGACTGGGTCCCTCTGGTCAAAGGAGTGTGTGGTATCACTGTGGAAATAGAACAAATATAATGGATATACAAAATAACACAAGTAATATAAGCCCCAAATATCTGCCTACGTGATGACAGCTGTATGAGGAGCCAGGCAGCAGGGAGGAGAGAAGAAGTCTTGGAGGTAATTGGAAAAGTGTGTGGGAAGAAAGGAAATTATTAGAAAGCCACAGTGTCAGCATCTACCCGAGAAAGGCACTCGTGCTAACACAGGTTTAGGTCAGCTCATGGGGCTAAAATAGAACCCTCCAAAAGACTCCAAGACCTTGGGACTAGTGAGAGTAGAAAATGAAATTCTTCCAGCCAAGTCTGGTTGGAAAGACAAGAGGAAGAATAAGGAAATATCCACTGTACCATACAGACAGAAAGGAAAAGAAAGATAAGTGGGTCAGAAGCCATGTGCATTTTGGAGCACACTTATGAGAACAATTTAGTAAAATGAGTTAAATCCCTTCCCTTCAATTTTCCCCCCTTTCCAAAGCATCCTACATCTAAGATCATTCATGCTCAAGTTTTTTTCTTCTTGTCGAATATGCTATCTAGCTAGTAGCAACAACGTCTCTTAGCTTCTGACTTGACAAAAATATTTGTGAAGCCTCAAGTAAGGATGAAAATGCACAGAATGATTCTTCTTTTCAATAAACAAAGAAAACAAACCCTACTGTTGGAAGCTGAGAGAGATTTTTAATATGGTTGATAGATCCAAATTGGAGGGCAGAATAATCTGGCATATCCATGAACTAGCTGTACTCCCCCTTGTAAGACATCTCCGCACCTGAGAGAGGAGGAAAAGCCCATGAATTGTCCTCTGCCTTCCTGCACCCTGCTGAGAATGGAACCCCTGTTCCATTACATTCTATTACAGATGTGGACTCTCCTTCCCACCGTGATCTATGCTCATTGACGCATGGCCCACTGGGACTGACCATGGAGCATTGCTGATTTAGGTCCCCCCCAAAGAACACTGTAGATGGTGAGAGAGGAAAAAAAAAAAAAAAAAGCTCAGAGAGCATGCTTGCAGAGGACAAGAGTTTTCATTGTATTTAATTGGTTCAACATATCGGAGAGCAAGGCCTTGGAGGAGGAGGAAAAAATTTTTTATCTCTTTCCAGGAAAGCCCAACATGATGCATGCCTGTGAGTGACTGTGCTCACTCTGTTGGGCTGTGTGCTGTGCATTTCTGTCTCATTTCTGGTCACAGGCTTAAGGTAATAGAACCTGCACTCCAATGGACCCACTTGAGTCTGGACACCACCTATACCAGGTTGGCTGCTGAATCTCTCAGGATGGAGTCAGAACTGGTACCATCACCAGCTTCTGTCTCTACCATCTACTCATATAGCATCACTCTAGACCCAGGAGCCCAAAGGTGGTCATGAAATTGTCAGCCTGGTGCTCTTTCTTGACTGACACTGACTTGTGAGTTGAAGCCTATTGGTCAGCTCCACTCCACACAGTTCTGCCTTCAGGTGCATAGGCTCTGAGATACTAAAGAGTACCAGCTAGGAAAGAGCAAGGAGCATGCTAACTTATTCACCACTATATGGCCACTGTCCAGTCCTACCTTGTAGTGATGCTCAACAAATGTTTACTGGATTTTCTACAAGGTTATGCATTGACATTGTGGTCATCTTTTTGACTGCATGTATTTATTCGTTCATTTGTGTAAATGTTTCTCAATATGTAGGCTTATTAATTGTAGCATTCTGGATGTGAGATGAAAGATTTAGGGCAAAAAAATGAGGGAAGGGAAATATCATAAAACTTTTAGTGGGTGGGAGCACACTCCCAAAATGTGCCAAATCATCTTGTTTCTTCTTCCTCCCCACCCCCCTCAAGAAAGAAGCAGTTCCAGGATAGACTTGGAAGGCCACTATGATGAAGGAAATGAGCTAATGAGAGCAGAGGAGTGGAGGCAGCCAAGACCAGGCTGGAAGCAGGTTCTGGTTTTTCACATAAGGGCAGCTGTTTGCCTTGCCAGGATTTCATATGGTCAGAACAAGCCTCACAGAAGCAGGGATATGAGTGAAAGGGAAAAAGCTTGAGATGGACCTTGGAGACAGGCATGGGAGGAATGCAGGAAGCAGCTGGAAGGTGTTCACTATAGAGCTGAGATACCTGGGCAGGTGAGAGATGTAACCATGTTTGGTTTCTGAGGCTTTAAGCCAGCACAACTGATAAGGTCACACAGAGAACTACTGTAGAATCTGAGCATTGGCACCTTGAAAGGGCTTAAGAGATTGGGAAAGCAGAGCTTACCTGACATACCAAGGGTCCCCTCCACACCCTCCACCCCTCCCAGTGACCACTGCTATCAGTCCTTGGAAAGTAACACAAACCTAATGTCATTACAGCCAAGTGTCAGCCTAGAAACTGAACTTTTGATATTGATGGTTAATGCTATTTAATGCTCTAATTTTCAACCCTGGAGGCACACAAGGATAATCTGGATCTTTAAATAAAAACAAAACACTCTCGGGGTGCCTGGGTGGCTTAGTCGGTTAAGCTTCCGACTTTCGCTTAGGTCATGATCTCGCGGTTGTGGGTTCGAGCCCCGCGTCGGGCTCTGTGCTGACTGCCAGCTCAGAGCCTGGAGCCTCTTTCGGTCTGTGACTCCTTCTCTCTCTGACCCTCCCCTGCTCACGCTGTCTCTCTCTCTCCTAGAAATTAAAAAAAAAAAAAAAAACCATAAAAAAAAACACTCTCTCTGCTTCTTCCCCACTCATACTCTCTCTTCCTCCTCTCAAAAGTAAATAAAATTTAAAAAATTTTCAAAACAAAACAGGGGCACTTGGGTGGCTCAGTTGGTTGAACGACCGACTTTGGCTTAGGTCATGATCTTGCAGTTCATGAGTTTGAGCCCCACATTGGGTTCTCTGCTGTCGGCCTGTCAGCGCAGGGCCTGCTTCGGATCCTCTGCCCTCCTCTCTCTCTCTCTCTCTCTGCTCCTCCCCTGCTTGTGCTCGCTCTCAATAAATAAATAAATAAACAAACAAACATTAAAAAACAAAACAAAAAACAAAGCATGATGCCTCGGCCAACCCCAGACCAATTAAATCAAGATTTCTGGGTATGTGCCTAGGTTTTGGTATAGGTTTAAAACTACACCCCAGGTGATTCTAATCTCCACTAATTTTATGGGAGGTACAGATTTGGAGGCAAACGGGGCCTTATTACAGAAGTGTAGTCACCAGACTAGCATCTGCACACTGGAAGGTTGGAAATACATGTCAGGCACCACCCCGGACCTACCAGATCAGAACCTGTATTTTAATAAGATCCTCAGAGCATTTGTGGGTGCTTGAAAGCTTTAGTTCACTGATGGAGGGAAAGATCTTGCAAGTTCTCAGCTGTGACCTGTTGAAACAGCCAAAGAGTCGGAAGAATCTTAGCCGCTCAGAGATCCCAGTTTCCCTCATTTTTTGCGCCAGGCAAAATGGTGGAAGAGTCAGGGAGGCCTGCCACCCCAGCAGACCACCTGGGCCATAAAGACTCTAAACGAAGAAGGAGACAAGATGGAACAGTGAGTAGTGAGGGGAAGAGCACACCCCCACTGGGGAGAGAAATGTGGCTCCGCTCCAGGTGCCTTTCTGCCCCAGTGGTGATATGGCCCCAGCTGCAATTGCTCTGAGAAAATGCAGACACCACCCTGAGAGACCTTCCAGTTTTTCAAGAGAAACTGGGAATGTAGATTTTAACATTAAATCTCCTGATTTTTAAGTGTTGGCAACTAATGCATGTTTAAAAAAAGGTTTTGGCAGGGGGATGCCTGGGTGCCTCAGTCAGTTGAGCATCCAATTCTTGATTTAGGCTCAGGTCATGATCCCAGGGTTGTGAGATCAAGCTGGGCGTCAGGCTCCAGGCTGAGTGTGGAGGCTGCTTAAGATTCTATCTCTCCCTCTGCGCCTCTCCCCAGGTCATGCACTTTCTCCCTCTCTCTCTCTCTAAAATTAAAACAAAATTATTTTTTTTAATGTTTACTTATTTTTGAGAGAGAGAGAGTGAACATGCAGGAGCAGGAGAGGGGCAGAGAGGGGGGCAGACAGAGGATCCAAAGCAGATTTGGCACTGACACCAGAGAGCCCAATGTGGGGCCCAAACTTACGAATCATGAGATCATGACCTGAGCTGAAGTTGAACGCTTAACTAGTGGAGCCACCCAGGTGCCCCTAAAAAAAAAAAAAAGGGTCTTTTCTATAAGCAAAGCACAACACCCTGTAGGGCAGATTGTACCCATGAAACAAACTAATTGAATCGAACCCTTTCATATTATAAATATAGGACTTGAGTCTGGTTTTTCTCATTCTTAGGTTCCAGGACACCATGACTCCAGGTTAACCATCATCTTAATTTTCTACTTTTGTTTTATTTTAGGGACTAGGGAGCTGCTGTCCAACAGGGTTCTAGAGCCCCTGTAGGTGGAAATGGCTATAGGGGGTAGGGGTGTGGGAGAGGTTTCTCTGGAAAGACAATTGAAGAAGCTCAAATTTGATATCCAGACGTGTTAAGTGTTTTGTAAGCCCTGTGTCATCTGCCAGAGGGGCAGACAAAAACCTTCCCATTGACATTTTCTTCAACACCAGGCTTGTTTTGAGAGCCTGGGCCAGGTGACAATGATGGCACCAAGAGCTTGTTTTCCCAATTGGAGTCAAAACATTTGCTGAGTAGCCCCATAAATTGGCTAGACAAAAGTAAATAGGAAGGAGAAACATGGGAAAGGTGAGATGACTACACAGCCCTGGGTGAAGGGATCGCTGGAGGAAAGGATGCTACAGGAGAGGTCATGCTGACCAGCCACTCAGTTAACATGCACCATTCATTCTTTCATTCTGCCACAGATATTTATTTAGCACCTACTGTATGCCAGGCACAGCTCTCTATGCTATGAACACAATAGTGAATAAGGTGAACCAAGTTCCTGTGCTCACAGAGCCAACAACATTTTTCACAGCACACATATGCCCTCCCTGCATCTTAATGTCCTTGCTCCCATCTCCACATCACTGCCAACAGCCTATTCTCTTTTTCTTTTTTTAGTTTACTTATCTTGAGAGAGTGAGAGTATGAGCAGGGGAGAGGCACAGAGAGAAAGAGAAAGAGAAGCCCAAGCAGGCTCTGCACTGATAGTGTAAAGCTAGATATGGGGCTCAATCTCATGATCTATGAGATAATGACCTGAGCCGAAATCAAGATTCGGGGGATGCTTAAGTGACTGAGCCACCCAGCCACCTGCCAACAGCCTATTCTTAAACCACATGGTTGCAGTGTACTCATGTCATTTTCCCATTAGCCATCCTGGACCTAGGAATCCTGACAGACTTTGCTCTTTGTAGAAGCTTAGGCAATGCAGAGGCCCTATAATACCATCTTTGCCATCATCAGACCACACATGGCTTGTGAGGAGTCTGCTGTACTAAGATTGGCATTTGCTGCAGATCACACACCCAGGAAAGTTGGATTATATCAAGGAATTTACTGTCTTGTCTCTTTCACCTTAAATGGATTGCTATTTGGTGTTTCACTCCAAATTCTTACCCTCTATGATTTTTAAATTTAACTGTGACATTTTCCTGTAGCAGATGTGGTCATCTTTAGTCTTTGAACCTTCTCTAGGTTGGAAGTCTCATTTCATAGAATCCCAGTTAAGACACATACATAATGGTACATAATAAATTCAGGCCAACTGCATAGGCATAGTAGACTGTTAGAAAGGACAGCAGCAGTTCTCACAAAAATAGGTGTAATTATTAGTTTGTATGACAGAAACTTTGTTCAGCCCATTTTCTCTATCAACAAAGAATATGAAGAGAAATGTTGGTTTGTGACTGTCTGGAAGCCTCGTTAAATTCCAATTGCTTAAATCTGTAGAGGTAAATTTCTCTGGACAATGCAATTAATTATCACTGCATGGGTAAATATCTGCATCTATACAAGCACCAGTAAATTACTAAAATAATTCACCCACCAGGCTTTAATGATAGATGCAGGGTTTTTTTTTTCTCTGGAAATTTGCTTTATTTTTCCCTTTAGTGTTTCTACATTATTCACATCACTTTTAACCATAGAAATGATAACAAAATTCTACCCTGTCTGCTGAATCTAATGTACCCTCAAATCCCTAAGTGTTTATAAAACAATGGCTCATGGTGTGGGCACATTGCTTCTTATAGGGTTTGAGGTCTTGGAATCCATTCTTTACGCGTTTCCATTGTCTTTCAAGAGAAATCGGTGCCCTTTCATTGCGTGCCCCACTCCTGATCCTGGGCTTTCTCAAATACAGTATCTCCCACTCGCTCCTGGAACTCTGCCTATCCCCCTTCAACCCTTCATCAACTTGTTTTTTGCCCTCTTTTAAGGCTTTCCTATCTAGAGATTATTCCATAGAAATGCTACCAATGCTTTGCTGGGGAGCAGAAATGAGGACCCAACTTCTACTTATAAAACAGGGCAGGCACTGCTGGCTTGGTCTGCTGATGAGAACCAGAGACCCAGGGACTAAAACAAGGTATATGCAACACCCCTCAATAGGGTTTGGTCTGCTAAGGGGGACAGATAAGAGACTACTTTCTGTCTCCATTACTCTACTGGTGGCAGACTGTCATGCTCACTGCCTGGGCAGCCAGAAGCCTAAGCCATCTGGACAGGTTTGGATTCCCTGACTAGCTGGGTTTCACTCTCACAACAGAGTGTCCCCAGGCAAAGCCATGAGGCCAACTGTGATTCCTAGGAGCAGAGACTATTTGGTATCCTGCTTGGCACTGTGCCTGTCACATCAAGAACCCTCAGTGGGCATTTGCCGAAACTTTTATTAAGGTTTTTGGTCCTCTTACATTTTTCCCATCTACCCATGTAGCCCGTGGGATTGTCAGGCATCTGTCCATCCATGATACAGAGACAGATCTGATAAGCATCAACACTTTGAAGTTTAATAGGTCACTTCTTCCTTCTAGGAGCATTTTTGTTTGTTTTGAAGAGGAATAAAAATTTTTAAGCAAGCAAGACTATAGTTTTTAAAATAACAAGACAAATAGCTTCCACAGGGACAGTTGAGTTCAGTGCACTTTATCAGTGCATCTTTCCTTGCAGGAAACACTTGTGCTATGGAAGATACTTCTGATTGCATTGAATACACAACAGCCATTTCTCCAGGTTGTTCTTGTCAATAGAGTTCTAATACATTCACGTGTGACTCTGTGCTTTAAGAAAGCAGGACTCACTCTCAGTTGTGATTAATTTAAGGCAACCATGGTGGGTCTCCTCCCCTTGCTAACAATTGGCTTAGAAAAAGTCATGGTAACAATTTTAGCCAATAAGATAGAAGGAGAGGTTTATGAGACGCATGGGGTGAGGCATAGGAAAGTGTTTCTCTTTATCAAGAAGTGTCGGTTTCACTTGGCCTTCACATCTTGCGTGACGATGTTATGGTCGGGGGTGTTGCCACCATCTTTTAACCACAAGGAGATGAGGTTAGGACCCAAACCAACACCGTGAGGACAGCAGAGCAGAATTATGAAAAGAATCTAGCATTTGAGGTTGTTGAGCCACTAAATTAACCAACCCTGGACCTGCCATCTCTCAGACTATTTTTCCCTTGAGAAAATATTATCCTTTATTGTTTAAGCCAGTTTCGGGTAAGTGTTTTTTCCTTATGGCCAAAAATCTAAACAAGAGAGAAAGAGCCAACGTTGATCAGAAGATTGCCAAACATGCAAGGACTCCAAGCGAGGTGAGTCAATTAAATTCTTTACATGGTGAATAGTCCCATGTCTGATCATCTGTTTCACTAAAGATATCAGCCCGTCAAGTCCTCCAGCGAGCTCTCCCTTTCCCTGAACTTTGTAAGGTGAATGTTGCCAAATTTAAACTCCACTTTGGAGAAGTCAGGAATCTTTTGAGGTGGATTTCAGCCCTAAGAACCCAGGATTTCTTCTAGGCTTCTGAAGTCACAACCTCTTTGGAAATCCCTTCCCTTCCGAATGGCTGTCATGGTCTGGGTTCCAGCATACTGTCCTTCCAGATCTTCACACTGTGGGGTGGGGAGGCCTGAGGAGGCCTGAGGGAGAAGTCCCCACTCCCACCATGGGTCCACCATGCTACTCTCTGCCCTATACTGTTAGCCAGTGACTTTATTTGCATAAGCATACTTTCTTTTGGGAAGAAATTTTTCTCTTGCTTTCTATAAATTTCCTTTAAGTTGATCTCTTTATTTAAAGGTTTTGTCACTACTGTACAGGAATGTGATGATTTAAGACACTCCATCTGCAGTTTGCACTAACTCTGTGAGCTGGCCTCCATATAAAGTCTTTTCAGGTCATTCATTAGCTGCAAATGGGATCCATAAACTGTCCTTCCCAGGCAAACCTGAGGCAATGAATAATAGCTAATGTAAGACCAGGCAGGAAATGGGCTTTAGGTAGTAGGGTCTGAGCTATTGATCTAACAAAAGTGGGCCCAGCTGCCATGATGGTGATCAGCTATAAGCCTCCAGTTGGAGATGGCTCTCCTGGACGTGAAGAATGGAATCAGTACATCATATATCAAGCAAAGACATGTGCAGTCTTCTAAAGAGGCAAAAACAGCCCCCTGGGCAATAATCACATGTAAGCAGTACAAGGCAAAATAAAGACCGGTCCCTCAGAGGATGTGCTGGTCATTCATGACCATGGATATGATAGGAGCTACGCCAAGTAGTCACTGTCTCTTGGGCAGCATTTGCAGCTTTGTATTTGTCCTATTTCACGAGGAGGGCAGAGGTAATCCAAGACAAAGCAGTTCTTGCTCTAGTTCTGAGTTTCAAAATTGAGTTCTTAAGTCTATAAAAGAAAGAGAAGTCTAAAAACCTAAAGGCTTTGGGTTTTGTTTTGTTTTTTTACCTTGCCAAGGCAGGCTTTGTTGGGAAAGAATTTCCACTGGCATTCCAAAATCTAGCTTTTTATATCAAGAGCAAAGGTAGAAAACTGATCACATAGAGCTTGCACGTCAAACTTAGAGTGGGGAAGAATGCATGCTGACCAAAGTACAGGTGTCTGGCTCATACAGAAAGAGGACAAAACCCCTCTCAAGACAGATGGAGTAGGGAGAGGGTGGAAAGAAGAGAGAACGGTTGCTGGTGCTGATCCCTACTCCTGACCACCACCTGATCCAACACATGCTGGTAGATTCTAGACTCCCTCATTTGACATTTACTGAGTACCTGATGCTGTTCCCGGTGCTTGAGCTACACCCTTGAACAAAACAGAGATGGCTGTCCTCGTGAAGCTTATAACCTAATTGGGGAAGACAGACGTAACCAATAAACATAATTATTCAGTGTAATCTGGTGATTTAAAAAAAAAAAAAAGAAAAGGATGCAAAGCCTGAAAGCCTGATTGAGATTCAAAGCCTGACTGGCTAAGAGCATGAGACTCTTGATCTCAGGGTGGTGAGTTTGAGCCCCAAATTGAGCGTAGAGAGTACTTAAAAATAAATCTTAAAAAAAAAAAAAATTCAAAGCCTGAACTCTTAACCACTTCACTATAGTTTTCTATTACAGATTTTTGACCATGGGAAATCTACAAAGAACCTGTTTTCATTAATGATTATAAGCAACTGAGTCCAGGCCTTTCCTGAGGCAAGGGAGGCACATGTGTAACAGGTCTTGAACATAATGAGAATCACCCATGAAAATATTTAAAGATGAGAAACAGGCCCCAGGGGAGGCCACAACTCAGCAGTGCATCCCAGAGCCTTAAATTTCTTCTGTGTTCTAAACTCTGCCTTTGGAAAAGGGAAAGACACCCACAAATTAAATCCAAAACATCTCACAAAATGGCCTGAAGGATGAGCAATGGCATGCATCTGGCCCCCAGGGGGCCAATCCTCAGACCATAGCTCCACTCTGCAAGGTTTGGTCATTTGCAAATGTAAACCCACCACTGGCTTCTTCCCATCAGTCACTGCCCAGCACTGCAGGGGCTTCCCAAGTTTGTATTTTCTTGTCCTTTTTCTAAACTCACAACCAAGAAAATATTCAGTAAGTAAAATTACCCATGACATATAATCTTATCCACATTTCTTACAAAGGTTGTCTTTTCCAGACCTCAACGACTAGTTGAAGCCATCAGGAAGGGATTACTCTTGTTAGGAAATGTGTAAACAATTGATTATACAAGATTCTCATCTTAGCCTTGGCATTTGGCAGTCTCCCCATGTGTCTGAGGGTTCATGAACATGTGTGCATAGACACAAAGTAGAAAGAGGGATCAGTAGATAGACAAGTAGGTGATCATTTAAGGTATAAATGCAGAATTGAAATATAAAATTTCTTTGCCTCACCATTCAGCCTAAAAGGCTATCACACTGTAGGAGAGAATAAATGTCTATAGACATGTAGCAGAGGTCTTATTTTGGAAAGGTTTATCCATCCTCCACCCACAGATGGAGCACATGGTTCAGGTCTGACCAGTCACTTGAATTCCATTCCCCTGACCATGATGATTGGCTGAGAAGGGGACCAACCTGGGCCAATCAGATTCTTTCCCAGGACTTGGGTTGACACTATCTGGAAAAAGATCTGTTCTACCAGGGCTACTAAAGGGGTGAACTGCTTTGGCATATTTGTCTCCCCATATGGAGTCAGCCTGAGGATGAAGCCAGGAGAAGAGGGATACAGTGTTCTCAGAAGTCACTTGAGTCCTTGGATATAACTGCTCCTGAAGCTAGATGGACTTCCCAGTGATGGGAATTAAAACGTTTCCTTCTTTGCTTCACAAAGTTAAACTGGGCTTTTGTCACTTGGAACCAAATCGATGCTAATAAAGACAGGATTGTAAAACATAATGACTACTAATTGAGCATCTGCTGTGTGCTAGGCACAGTCCTAGGTGCTTTACATTCTGTGTCTCATGAATTCCTCCTACTAGTGCTCTAAGTTGGTTGACGTTCTTGGATTTCAGAAAAGGAAAGTAAGGACCTAACCATAAGATTAAGTTGCCCATCCAAAGACCTATGGTTAGTAGGTAGTCTAGTGGAAATTTGGACCGTTGGCACCAATGGTAGCACAGTTGGAAAAAGAGTTATCACAAGACCTTGAAAGTCACTTATTAGTGATTCTTTGATATTCACTTATTTGTCAGTGGGGATTAATATCTTATAAAGAATATTAGCAAAATGGCAAATTATAAGTATTTACCATTGGCTCTTTTTTAAACTTTACGGAAATATAATTTGCATACCATACAACTCATCCACTTAAAGTGTATAATTCAATGGTTTTTAGTACATTCATATATTTGTACAGTCATCACTACAGTCAGTTTCAGAAATGTTCATCACCTCAAAAGGAAAACCATATCCTTTGTCTATCATTCCCTTGTCTCCTTGATGTCTCTCCAATGATGCCACTGCCCCATCACCCCCCAGGCCTAAGCAAGCACTAATCTACTTTCCATCTCTGTAGATTGATTTCTTTTTTTCTTTTTTAATTTTTTCATTATAGCTTATTGTCAAGTTGGTTTCCATATAACACCCAGTGCTCATCCCCACAAGTGCCCTCCTCTATGCCCATCACCCAATTTCACCTCTCCCCCACCACCCATCAAACCTCAGTTCTTAGTATTTAAGTCTCTTTGGTTGCCTCCCTCCCTCTCCTTAACTATTTTTCCCCCCCCCCTCCCCCGTGGTCCTCTGTTAAGTTTCTCCTGTTCCACATATGAGTGAAACTCTGTAGATTTCTTTATTCTGGACTTGCATTTGAATGAAAGCATAGTATGTGATCCTTTAAGACTGCCTTTTTTTGAATTGAGTTATGTGACATTTGTTTTCTCATAAGGACTTGTAAGATTTATTCTTTTAACTACTTTCAAATATGCAATACAGTATTATTAATTACATCACCATGCTGTACATTATATCCCCAGAACTTATTTTACAACTGGCAGTTTCTACCTATTGCCTCCATTCACTGGTTTCCTCCTATTCCCTATCTCTGCCTCTGACAATCCTCAAAGATCTTGGTTTTTGTTTTGTTATTGTTTTGGATTTTTTTAGATGCCATATGTAAGCGAAATCATACAGTATTTTTGTATTTCTCTGATTTACTATACTTAGCATAATGTTCTCAGGGTTCATTCTTGCTGTTGCAAAATGGCATCATTTCTTTCATTTTTATGACTGAATAATATACCACATTTTTATCCACTCATCCATAAATGGACATGTAGGTTGTTTTCATATTTTGGATACTATAAATAATGCTACAGTGAACATGGGGGCTGCTTATATTTTTTTCTTGTTAATATTTTCATTTTCTTTGGATGAATACCCAGAAATGGAATTGCTGGATTATGTGATAATTTTAATTTTAATTTTCTGAGGATTTCCATATTACTTTCCATAATGGCTGCACCAATTTATATTCCTACCAACAGGGCACAAGTGTTCCCTTTTCTCCACATTTTTGCTAACACTTAGTATTTCTTGTCTTTTTGATAATAACCTTTCTATGAGGCTATAGGTATGAAGTCATATGTCATTGTGGTTTTGACTTGCATTTCCCTGATGATGAGTAATGTATCTTTTCATGTGCCTTTTGGGTATCTGTATGTCTTCTTTGGAGAAAGGTCTATTCAGATCTTCTGCCCATTTTCAAATAAGATTTTTTTTTTGCTATAGAGTTGTATGAGTTCTTTATATTTTTTACATTAGCCCTTTATCAAATATATAATTTTCAGATATTTTCCCCCATTTGGTAGGCAGCCTTTCATTGCGTTGATAGTCTCCTTTGCTGTGTAGAAGCATTTAGTTTGATGCTGCCACACCTATTTATGCCTGCTTTTGTTGCATTTTCTTTTGGTGTCAGATCAAAAAAATATTCACCAAGACTGATGTCAGTGAGCTTAGCACCTATATTTTCTTCTGGAAGTTTTATGGTTTCAAGTTTTATATTCAAGTCTTTAATCCACTTTGATTAAATTTTGTGCATGGTGTAAAATACTGGTCCAGTTTCATTCTTTTCCATATGACTGTCCATTATTCCTAATATGGAGAGACCATCCTTTCCCCATTGTATATTCTTGGCTTCTTTGTTATAAATTAATCATACACATGTGGGTGTTTCTGGGCTCTATTCTGTTCCATTGATCTGTGTGCCTGTTTGGTGTTTGTTTAAGAGAGAAGGAGAGAGCACAGTCATGCGCACAAGAACAAGGGAAGGACAGAGAGAGGGAGAGAGAATCTTAATCAGTCTCTATGCCCAGTGTGGAGCCTTGACATGTGGCTCAAACCCATGAACTGGGAGATAATGACCTAATCCAAAATCAAGAGTCAGACAATCACCTGAGCCACCAAGGTGCCACTATGTGCCTGTTTTATGTCAGTACCACATTCTTTTGATTATTCTAGCTTTGAAATATGGTTTTAAATCATGCCTCTAGCTTCGCTTTTTTTCAAAATGCTTTGGCTATTCAGGGTCTTTTGTGGTTCCATACAAATTTTAAGATTGTTCTATTTCTGTGAAAAAAATGCCATTGAAATGCTGCTGGAACTGCATTGACTCTGTAGATTGCTTTGGGTATTATGGTCATTTTAACAATAGTCTTCTAAGTCATGGCACAGAATGTCTTCATATTTATTTTTGTGTCCCCTTCAGTTTCTTTCATCAGCATCTTATAGTTTTCAGTGTACAGGTCTTTCACCTCCTTGGTTAAATTTATTCCTAGGGAATAAATGGGAACTACTTTTGCTCCATCCCATAAATTTTGGTATATTGTATTTCCGTTTCCATTTGTCTCAGGCATTTTTTTAAGATTTTTCTTTGACCCATTGGTTTTTCGTAGCATATTTTTTATTCTCCACATGTTTGTGAATTTTCTGTCTTCTTGTAATTGATTTCTAGTTTCATACTACTGTGGATAGAAAAGACACTTGATACTTCAATCTTCTTAAAGTTATTAACACTTCTTTTGTAGCCTAGCCTATCATGAAGCATATTCCATGTATATTTGAGAAGAATGTGTGTTTTCCTGATTTTGGATGTAATGTTCTTGTATATATTAAGTCCACCTGATCTAATGTGTCATTTAAGACCAATGTTTCCTTACTGATTTTCTGTCTAGAGGATCTATCCATTGATGAAAGTGGGACTAAACCCCTCTCCTATTGTATTCCTATTTCTTTCTTTACATCTATTAATATTTACTTTACATACTTAGTTACCCTATGTTGGGTGCATAAATACTTGCAAATGTTATATCCTCTTATTAGATTGGCCTCTTTAACCTGATGTAATGCTCTTTTTTGGTCTCTTATTACAATCTTTGTCTTAATGTCTATTTTGTCTGATATAAGTATAGCTACCTCTGCTTTCTTTTGGTTTGTATTTGAGTGGAATATCTTTTTTTTAATGCCTTCACTTTCAGTATATGTGTGTCCTTACATATCATATGAGTCTCTTGTAGGTAGCATATAAATGGGTCTTGGTTTTTTAGCCATTCACCTAATCTATGTCTTTTGATTGGAGAATTTAGACCATATACATTTAAAGTAATTACTGCTAAGTATGTACTTATTGCCATTAAAAAAACTATTTTCTAGTTGTTTTGTAGTTCCTATTTTCTTTCTTCTCCTCTTGCTTTCTTCCTTTCAGACCTGATTTTCTGTAGTGGTATGCTTAGGTTCCTTTTTCTTTCTCATTTTTTGTGTAATTACTGTGGGTTTTCACTTTTAGGCTACTATGAGAATTATATAAAACAATTTATACTTATTACAGGCTACTTTAAGTTGATAATAAGTTTGAATGCATTCTAAAGCTCTAAATTTTTAAGCTCCCCTTCCCATGCTTTATATTTTTTATTTCACATTTTACATTTTAAAATCATGGTGTATCCCTTATCTAATTATTGTTTTTAGTTTTTACTACATTTGTCTTTTAACCTCCATACTGGCTTTGTAAGTGATTAATTACCTTAACAGCATCAGATTATTCTAAGTCTTACTATGTATTTAACTTTATCAGTGATATTTATACTGTCATATTATGTTTTTCTATTAGTAATCAGCACCTTTCATTTCTACTTAAAGAAATACCTTTAACATTTCTTGTAAGGCTGATCTAGTGGGATGAATTTCTTTAGCTTTTACTTGTATGGAAAACCCTTTATCTCTCCTTCAATTCTGGATGACAACTTTTCCAAGCAGAGTATTTTTGGCTGGCAGAATTTTTCTTCCAGCACTTTGAATATATCATGCCATTCCCTCTAGCTTGCAGAGTTTCTGCTGAAAAATCTATGAGTTGTCTTCTGGGGATTTCCTTGTACATAACAAGTTGTTTTCCTCTTGATGCTTTTAATGTTCTTTTCTTGTCTTTAACTTAACATTATTATTACGTGACCTGCTATGGGTCTCTTAGGTGTAATACTTTGGGACTTCTGGACCTGGGTGACTATTTCCCTCCCTAAGATAGGGAAGTTTTCGGTCATTAGTTCTTCAAATAAATTTTCTGCCCTTTTCTCTCTCTTTTCTTTTTCTCTCCTTCTGGGAGCCCTACTCTGTGAATGTTGGTCTGCTTGATGTTGTCCTACAAACTCCTTAAGCTATTTTTTTTTTTTTTATTCTTTTCACTTTTTGCATCTCTGTTTGTGTTAGTGCTAGTGTCTGTCTTTGAATTTACTGACTCTCTCTTCTACTTCATCTGGTCTACTTCCAAACCTCTTCAGTGTATTTTTTAGTTCAACTCTGAAAAATTGTATTTTCAACTCTTAACTTCTATTTGGTAACTTCCTATATTTTCTGTCTGTTGAAGTTTTCACTGTGTTTATCCATCCTTCTCCCAAGTATGGTAAGCACCATTATGACCATTATTTCAAACTCTCTATTAGGAAACTCATATACCTCCATTTCATCAAGGACTAGTTCTGATGTTTTATCTTGTTCTTTTGTTTGTAACATATTCCTGTTTCTTCATTTTTCATTACTCTGTTGGTGTCTATGCATCAGATAAAATAGCCACCTCTCCCAGTCATAAAAGAGTGGCCTCAGGTAGGAAATGAATCTTCTTGTTCAAGCTTCCCCGAGCTCTTGATTGTCTCTCAAACCTTTGTGATTGCTGAACCAGCCTATTTCAGTTTTAGTGACTGCCAGTCATTGAGAGTTTGCCATGACCTATTAGTGTCCCAAAGAGGAAGATCTCAGTCAGCACCTAGGATCAGTCTGATTAGAAACCAGATGATCAGGCAGCAGCTTTTAAAGTATGCAAACATGCACAGTCCTATGGGACCTCAAGTTTAAGTCCCACTAGCCACCATAGCTAGGCAATTTAGAGGCATCCCCTGTGTGGCTACTACAATAAATCAGGGCACCAAATGAGTGTACCAGGATTTTAGATAAGCTAATAAAGCTCTTTAACAGAGCTGTGGTGGTGGCAGCCACAAAAATCAGGAAGCCAGACATCAATCAGTACAGGTACCTTTCTGGGAGATACCAGTGAGCTGAGGTGAGACAGAGTGAGAGCACGAAGATGATGTTCACTGGCCTCTGTCCCTGAGAGCACCTCAGTAGGCTGCTAGATGTGTGCCAAACTAGATGCCTGCCCCCCAGGTTGATGCTCCAAGATAAGCAGATAAGTCTCTTTCAGAGAAAGACTGGGCACATGTTTCAGTCTAATATTTATGCAGTGCCCTCAGGATAGTGGCTGACCAAAGTAATCTCTCCGATTGTTTCAATCTCCATGGGACCCAGGAAGACCAGCTTTGCTGGCCACCATAGCCAGGCAATCCAGGAGTGGCCCTGGGCATCAGCCACAAAATCCAAGGCACTAGACACTTTAAATGCTCCTCTCTGGAAGATATCCGTGCTCTGGAGTATGGCAGAGGGAGAGCAGAAAGATAGCACCTACCCTCCAAAGTCCCTGGAAAGGATTACAGTCAGCCCTTAGATATGTTTAATTAGAAGTCTGCCCTTCAGGCCATAGCTACGAAGATAAGCTAATAGGTCTTTTTCACAGAAAGCCTGGGCTCCTTGTACTGTTGCCTCTTGCTGTGTCCTGGGGATAGTAAGTGGTTAAGCAAACTTTCTTTATTCTTTTGGTCCCTTGGGAATCACAAGTTTAAGCCCCACAGGCTCCCAGAGTCCGTGATCTAGAAATGTCCATTAGGCAGCAGCCACAAAATTCAGGGTCCCTGACAGGACTACGGGCTCCTTCCTGTGAGAGGCCAGTGAACTAAAAAGAGGCAAAAGGAAAGTACAAAAGTGATGTTCATTGGCCTCTGTCTTGAGAATATTTCACTGGGCCCCTAGATGTATGTTAAATTAGATGCTTACTCCTGAGGCAGACACTTTAAGATCAGCAAATCATCCCCTTCCACAGAAAGTCTGGGTGCTTTTCAACTAGTTGCCTCTGCACTGGGTCCTGGAATGGGTATATCTGAGTGTGGAAGAGCTTTAAGAGCCTTTTCTCATTCACTGTAGCCTTCTGGGTCTCATAGATAGAGGCCCCGTTGGCTTTCAGAGCTAGATGTTTTGGGGACTCATCTCTCAGGTGCAGATCTTAAAAGTTGGGATGTCCAATAAGGACTTCAAAGCCTACATTCCTCGGGAGAAGCTCCAGTTTTTGAGTCCATTCCTCATTGTAGGTCACCTTGCCACAGGTTGGGTTTATGGTAAAAATGTGTCTCAGCCTTTCCTGCCTGCTTTGATGTTTTTGTTTGTTTATTTGTCTGATAAATTAGTCACTCTGCTAGTTTTTGGTGTTTTTATTTTTTGAGAGGAAATTGTTCCATATGTGGCTGTAGATTCAGTGTATCTGTGGAAGGAGATGAATTCAGGATCTTCCTACATTGGTATCTTGAATCAGAATCCATGACTGCCTTCTTTGTTTTAATATAATCTTTCTAAGGTTTATCCATGTTGTAATATGTATCAATACTTCATTTCTTTTTCTTTTTTAAATATTTATTTATTTTTCAGAGAGAGAGAAACACAGTGTGAGCAGGGGAGGGGCAGAGAGAGAGAGGCAGACACAGAATCAAAGCAGGCTCCAGGCTCTGAGCTATCAGCACAGAGCCCAATGCAGGACTTGAACCCACAAACCGCAAGATCACAACCTGAGTTGAAGTCAAACATTTAACCTACAGAGCCACCCAGGCACCCCTCATTTCCTTTTATTTTACCAGTGATTCTTGGCCTCTTTTGATATCCTTTTTGATTCCTTTAAGAATCCCCTGAAAGCTGAGACTCTTTCCCTACAAGCATGCATATGTGACAGTTTCTAAGGATTCCTGGATCCCATGAATCCCATCCATGGAACCCAGTATAAACATAAGTATTCATTACCAGAAGTCAGACATAACTTTAAATGGCACTTCTTTGCAGTGGGGTGTCTCTCCTATTCACATGTAACTCTGACCAAAATAGGCCCCACTGAGCAGTATTCTGTAAGGAGACCACTGTCCTGGGAACCTACTCCAAGCAGAATAGAACTGCAATACTCAAATAGACTCACTGGGTGCATGCCACCCTCACTAACAACAGCTGCAGGGATTCTCTCAGGACTTTATGAAGATACAAAAGGATTAAATGAGAATGACTAAACAGCATGAAATAAGAACTATGTGCAGTTTACTATATAGTAAACTTTATAGTAAACATGCACAGTATGTTTATATAATAGGCTATAAATGCTATACAGAGGGCCTGGTAAGAGTTTCCAATTCCTCCTTGCTAGATACTGGTGAAATCTTATCAAGTGTGGCTGAGAATATAGTCTGTTGTCTGGACAAGTCAGGGTTATGATGCTCCTCTTAGTTTCCCACATTGTCCCCCCAACCTAATAATCTGTACTTGGAGAGTGGCTTCCTCCTAGCTGGGCCCTTAATAACCATGGAAGAAGCCTTCTTATCCAGTAGTTAGGATGGAGACTCATCAGATAATTGGAAATACAGGTTTGAGATGAGATATCATTTAGGGATGCCTAGGTACTCAGTCGGTGAAGTGTCTGACTCTTGATTTCAGCTCAGGTCATGATCTCACAGTTCATGAGATTGAGCCCTACATCAGGCTCTGCACTGACAGGTGGAGTCCGCTTGGGATTCTCTCCCTCCCTCTCTGCCCCTCCTCTGCTCATGTGGGTATTCTCTCTTTCTCTAAAATAAATATTTTTAAAAATGAGATATCCTTTTGACATTATATTATCTTTAGCTAACACAAAAGATACACATGTATATTTAACATTTTATTTTTACTTATAGCATATATTAGGTTCAGATAAGCATATGAAATTACTGACATGCAACTGTTTCTGACATTCAAAATAGAGCTTTCATAGGACACAACCTAAAAAAGGTATTCATTTGAATCTAGGCCTTCTGATCAGCATTCCAAACCACTTTTTTTTGTTGTAGTTGTTATAAGCTACACCTATATATATCCTCTACAATTTTTGTTTGTGTTTGATTGAAGTAGACCTAAACTTAAAGGCATTTGTTCTGGAATCTAATTCCTTATAGTTGTCTTGCCCATACAGCTATTGCCCATAATCTGATAACAGCCTTTTCTCTACGGACTGACCTTTGTTAAATCTTTCCAAGCCTCCAGGTATTGTCTGAAGCAAATACCTAGGACTAGTTTCAGGCAGAATCCTAAAGCTGGTCCAAGCTATCTTCAGTACATTTCCTCCCACTTACCTCATTCACCTTTGGGTGAATTCTGATTCAAGATAGTAATGTAGGAAAATCCTGAATTCACCTCCTTCCACAGATACACTGAATCTACAACTACATATGGAACAATTTCCTCTAAAAAATAAAATAAAAACACCCAAAACTAGAAGAGTGACTCATGCATCAGGCTCCCACTGGTCAGACCCATCTCAGATGGATTTGCTAAGACCCACCTTCTGAGGATAGGATGTGAGCCTCACATGGCTCTCCTGCCTTCCTCTCCAATCTCTCGGGGCTCTGAGCTATCGTCACTCTAAATTTGTTTACAAGTGTTAGGATATGCTTGCTTCTTTTCAGTGTCACTGCCACTTTGGTCCAATCCACCATTGACTTCCACTTGGTTCTGCAGCAGCACCCTACCTATTTCCTGGAATCCTCTCTGACTCAATCCAATATTTATTTTTTCATAAAGCAGTCACAGTGGGTCTTTCTGAGGTACAAATCTGATCATGATGCTCTCCTTTTGAAGGTTTTCATTGACTTCCCATTCTCTTAGAATAAAAACCAAACTTGTCAATGGTATCTTGAGGTCTTTTAGGACCTGGCCTTGCCTACCTTTCCATGTCTTTGTGCTTCACCACTCTTCCCTTGCTATCTGTGTTCCAAGAATTTTGTCTTCTTTCAATTCCTCATGCACTCTATGCTCTCCTCTGCCTCCAGATCTTCTGTTCCTTCCTGGGATATCATCAGCTTTGTCACACAGTTGCAGCTAGAGAGCCCTTCTCTGATCCCATGCGTGGTTTAAAATCCCAGAGTACCCTGTTTCACACTTTTTTGAATGTTCTTCAGACTTTAAGTTCCTAGTCCAACATCTGACATAGTCAATAGACTTTAAGATACGTGGGGAGAGGAACTGTGTTTGTGGTGATCATTGCTGTATCCCCAACACAATATTTGTCACTCAATAATGTTAACAAATATATGTTGAATCAAAGAATATATGGCACCCTTCTCAGAGTATTTATCTCTGAATGAAAACACTGAGTAGCATGAAACCTTTTAACCTCAAAGCACTCAAGTAGGTGACCAAGTAGGCTACTTGGTGGCCAAGTAGGCCAGTTGTTAAGGTACTTATGGGCAGAGTAGCCTTTTTAATGTGTCTGCTGGATTACATCATGTTGGGAACTAATTTCCTATAGGCTACCAAGAATGCATTTTGAAATCATCTCTTCCTAGTTCATATTCCATTATATTTATTTCTCAGAATTATCTTGAGTCCTGGATTCATTCTCTGGAGAAGGCTCTGGGGATCCCATAATTTAACTGCTTTTATATTTGCCACCTATAGAGCACATTGAAAATAAGACAATGTGGTAGGAGTGCCTGGACGGCTGAGTCAGTTAAGTATCCAACTCTTTTTGTTAATTTGTTTTTGTCTTTGTATCCAACTCTTGATTTTGGCCCAGCTTATGATCCTAGTGTTGTGAGATGGAGCCTCACACCAGGCTCTCTGCTGGGCATGGAGCCTGCTTGAGATTGTCTCTCTCCCTCCCTCTCCTTCTGTCCCTCCCCCACTCTTGTGTGGACAGAACTTCGCTCTCAATAAATAAATAAAAAAAGTAAAAGTAAGTAAATAAGTGGCAAAAACACTGCTTTGGAGAAACCTCTCAGTCTGCCATTGATTATAGCCGCAGAGTGACTTTAGTGGATTTTTATTTGGATCTCTTGCTTTTTCATGAGTGTGGGAGCCACCACCTTTTGTTCAAAGGGGCCCTTAGAACCTGGGCTGCAGAGACTCTGGAAGCAACTTGCAGTCTGGACCTGTTGTGTAGGCTCACTTGGTTCTTGCCTGCACGTACAGCTGCAAACCTCCCCGTACTGCCTCTCTCCCCACCTTCACACCCTTAGAGGAGGTAAAAGGCTAAAGGCTAAAAAAGAAGGCTAAAAAATGTCCATCTCCGATCTCCAGAAAAGTAACCTTCCATTTCAGTTCTTGGTGATTATATGTGAATTTTCTTCCTTGCTTTTTACTTCCTGGTATTACTGAAGCCTGCACCCAATTCCCTTCTGTCACTCTGGCCAACTACTTTCTAGTCTCCTAAGAGCACAGCACACTGGGAAGGGTAACAGAGCACTGGTCTTCCACCGATGGCCTTTCAGTCTCCTCAGTGTCACTCCTGTTGCCTCTAACCTTCTGCTCTGACACTATGTGAGACTGTGTCTTTAAGTGAGGAAGAAACAAAAGAAGTATAACCTTGTCTTTGAGGTGATTGTTCAAATGAGCCTGCTTTGGTACACTGAAGACATTTTCCACTTCATTTTCCATTTTAGGCCTCATCAGTAACTTCCTGTATCTCCTTTTAAACAGACATCTTTGGCCAGAGAGGAGAATCTGGTAATTTAAAAATAGCCATATATCTGGTGATATTTCAAAGGCATAATGGAGAACTATGACACATTGCTGTGTTGTTGGGCTCAGTTTATGTCTTCCATCTTCCTCAGGAAGACAGAAGAATTAGTCTGGTTTATGATGAGTTTTGTGTATGTTTATTGGAAAATGTTCTGCTTCAAAGAGACCTTTCACCTTTAGCCAAATGCACACTTTAGAGAAGATCCTCTGCATAGACCCATGTGTGCTTGCGATATGGCACGTTTCAGACACAGCAGTTTCACGCATTCCCAGATGCCAGGCTGAAGACAATACATTGTCTGTTGGCTTCAGTCAGCCCTGGGCTATTCATCACTTTCTCTTGATGATACACCCAGCCATGTTCCTGGGTTTAGAAAATCAAAGTGCTGAAAGCATAAGGGCATATTATCTGGAGTGCACCGACAGAAGCTCAGCTCTGATTGGGGCTATTGTTTAGGTTTATGACAGGTTCCTCACAAACCATTAGGTTTAGAGTTTAGTGTGTGTGAGACGCATCTGAGGCTTCTTGCACCAGACCAAACGAGACCAGACACACACATATTTCATGCAGTAACCACAAAAACATTCCTATCTTTTAAATAGAAGAAGCCAACCTATTGTAACCTCCTCTGCAAACACTCATTTTATTTATTCATTCTCCTTTGATGCTTGGCACTTAACCTGAATGGTTGTTTTATTTTTGTGTGTTCAGTTTGACAAAACAGGAAGCAGAGAGCATCATTTGAATTCAAATCTCTTTTCCTGAGTAGATATTTTAGATACAAAACAACAGTTAAACCTTATTTGTTTGGGATGTGTAAGCAGGTAATTTGATGCACTTAGGGATTTCACACACACACACCCCCCACTTTCTCTTCCCTGTCAGCATCTGTGCTTGTCGAACGGTGTCTCTGGAGATCCATTAACTTAGCCATTAGATCAAGCAGGCACCCATGGTTTATGAATAGTAAGCAAGACCACGCAGGAAAAAACAAAACAATGGTGAGCAAGAACATGAGGGTGGGGTGGGATGCACTGATCAGACTAGAACAGAGCAGCCTGGCCAGGGAAGACACAGCCACCCTGTAGGTGTGGCTGGAGTATCCACCCCAGGATGGCTAGGTCTGCTGGGGCCACTAATTATTTTGCAGTCAGAAAGTGCTTGATGAAAGGCTTAAAGGAGAAATTCAATGCAGTTTCCTTTTATCTGCCTCTCCAATTGATGTCTATACAGAGCAAGCAGGGCTCCTCAAACACGCCAGCCTGTTTCAGATACACAAGATTAAGTAGCTAGTGACATTCAAGACCAATCGGCCCACCCAGGAGGACTGAAGCCAGCGGAAAAGCTGTCAGATTTCTCCTTTTCTCCATTAATCTTAAAGCTTTTCAGTGGTGCCAGGTCGCATCTCCATCAGACAAGCTGGGAAGAGTGTCCAGCAACTTTCCACACCCCCCACCCCTGCACCCAGAAGAGTAACCCCTTCACTGCTGAACTGGTCTCTCAGGAC
This sequence comes from Proteles cristata cristata, assembly GCA_017311185.1. NCBI lineage: Eukaryota > Metazoa > Chordata > Mammalia > Carnivora > Hyaenidae > Proteles > Proteles cristata. The sequence goes on from JAESUZ010004301.1 coordinate 435,088, forward strand.
TCAGGGCTTTCTCTTCTGGTCAGAAAGAGATCCTTACTGGCCCCATGGCCTCACAACCCTGGGGGAAGTAGAAGCGATGGTGGACTCCTTCCTTCTGCGTGCACAGCTGGTCTACTCCCCAGAGGCTGTAACACACAGGTGTCAGAGGAGCTGTCCTGGAGGAGACAGCTTTTTAGAGGTAACTGGGAGGACCAAGGAAACGGGTGTCCCTCTAGCAGTCCACGCTTTGCTACACCACACAGCTGCTGGGATGGTGGAGAGGGGCAGCCAAGGGGAAAGATGAGAACAAAACAGAAGAAAGATGGTGCAAATAAAGAGAAATGAGGTCTGGATTCGTAACACTCCTTCTCCCATGCCTCACTACCAATCTCTTGGGAAGCAGGTCACAAACTGGACAAGAAGTCACCAGGAACAAGCAAAGAGACCTGTCTGCCAGCTTGAATAGAAGCTCTTGCTGAGTCAGGGTTTCCAAGAGCTGAAAGGGAAGACTCCCTAAGTGCAATGGCCTGGGTGACGCCTCTGGCTCCCAGAGCCCTAGCATTGCCTTTGAAGACAGGACGCAGGGAACTGCTGGCGGGAAGGGGCCAGGGTCTTTTCCTCCTTCCTCTGTACCCCTGAGAGCTCTTTCTGGGATGTTTGTCTCCCAGTCAGTCCCAGTCTGCCCCAACTATGGTGTTTGAGAAAGCTGTGGGCCCAGTTCCTTCAGCTAGGGGTGATTTATGCCAGCAGGTAGAGACTGATCCTGCTCAAAAACTAAACTCTGGCCTCCACTAAAATCTTCCACAGCTCATATAGTTTTAACACACACACACACACACACACACACACACACACACGTCTTGGTCTCAAAAACCCCATTCTCGAGCAGCATAGATCACTCTCTGGATGGGTTATCTTGTTCCCATTAGTAGGTGTGTGCTTCCCACAGCTCCTACCCCACACCAGATGGCTGCTGGCAGCAAGGGCTCAGCCTCTTTCCCAAGTGCAGGGATTATAAAATAAACCTCTGGATGACTTGCTTTAGGGCAACTTTCTGCACAGACCCTGGATGCATTTAAATAACTTTTGTTACATCAAAGAAGTCACTCTATCAGTCCTGAGGAACCAGGCCATCACCCAAAGTTAATAGCATCTCTTAATTAGATTAAAATGTTAATAAGCATAAGGCCATGCTGAAATAGACTTGTCTTATCAGTCTCACCTAAACCGGGTAGAACAGATGTGCCATTGTTGCACGTATTAATATCTCTTCTCAAAGGAATATCATCCTCCAAGGAAACAAATGATAGGTGTAATTATATCTAGGCATAATAGCATATATATTGAACACTGCCTTTGTTGGCATCATACAAATGCATTTATCCTAATTGACCATGATTAAATACTTTGATAAAAAAAAAACAAAAAACACCCACCAATAAAAAGTGCCCAACACAGGACCATGCATGGAGTTGATACTAAATAATTTTTAAATTTATTATGTGCATGTTCTAACTAATGCATTCGGTATACAAAGCACTTAGGTATTTGTATGGAATGTAAATTTCTAGCAACAGCATGATCCAACCTCTACTATTACAGTTAAGAAAAAGATAAGGACTCCCACGAAGGGAACTTAAGCCACCAAGGGCAGGTGTTTTGTCTAGGAATGTAACAAACAGAGGCTTTGTGTGATCAGACTTTCTCAAGGAAGGGCTAGCACTCAAGATCGTAATCACCCTGTATGGCCTGGGTCCGGCCTGGGTGGCTAGACCAGCAGCTTGTGCTTCTCACTGTCCCTCCTTGGCACCTGCCAAACTCGAAGGAAACAGTAGGTGCTGTATAGGGAACTGGCGAATGAATTGAAGAGTCCGGGAAGGTAGCAGGCTGCCGGTGGCCACCATGATAGATCCTTATGAGCAGCCTCTACAGCGTTTCCCTCTTCCTTTAAAGGCGTTGGCACATTTACAGTCCTGTACAAATTCAGAATTGGGTGAGCACCATGGGGAGAGGAAGGGGAGACGAGTCACTCCTTAGCTGGTCCTACCTGGGGGAGATGAAGGGCCTAAAGTCTGCCATGTTTAGAGCTTCTGGCACAGGACACCTCATACGCTGTGCTGGGAGAATTGCCTCCTAACCATAGAGAGGAAAAAGCTAAACTTGGCTGCTCTCTTCTACAGTCTCCTTCCTTGTCTGGGCCCACCTGGAGAGGCTGAGGGCTTGACTAGTGAGATACAGCACTCCTTTGATAAGTTTTCTGAGCCTCCAAGGCATGGAGCCAGTCACACACCACCCACCACTGGCTCTGTGGACATTATCAGGCCCTCAGGAAACTGGAAAAACAAGATTTGCCTTGGAATTTACTGTCATAAACTAACTTCCTCTCCCCCTCCCCCACCACATCTCCTATTAAGGCCAACCAGGTCTAGGTAAAAACAAACTGTATCTTCATTTCTTCAAAGACAGATTTTTAAAAAATATTTTTTAAGTAATTTCTACACCCAACATGGGGCTCAAACTCACAACCCTGACATCAAGAGCCACATGCCCTTCCAAGTGAGCCAGCCAGGAGCCCCAGGAAGACTTTCTTCTGACAGATGGAAGCAATTCTCAATGTTAGACTCCAGCGCCGCCTCCCTTTCTTTTCTGTATAATCTGGAGCAAAACCATAACTGAGCATAAGAAGTGTGGTCATATTTTATAAAAGATATTCTTATGGGAAGGGAGGTGGGGAGAGAAGAGAAGAAAACAAACCACAAGAGCCTCTTAATGATAGAGAACAAACTATGGGTTGACAGAAGGAGGTGAGTGGGAGATGAGCTAGATGGGTGATGGGCATTAAGGAGGGCACTTGTTGTGACTAGCACTGGGTATTGTATGTAAGTGATGAATCACTGAATTCTACTCCTCAAACCAATATTGCACTGCATGTTAACTAAAATTTAAATTTAGAAAAAGGAAAACAAAATTTTCTTTGATTATTCAATATAGAATTGGTACATTGTATTCATGTGGATTTAAGATCAGTGAATCCATTTTCTAGATTTCTCAGTGAATCCCAAATAAATTTGTAATCTATCTTCTCTTCCATTATAGAAAGAGAAAAGAGTTGCAGGTGATTTAGGTTTGGAAATAAATGGTGGGAAACCCCAGCAGCACTTGCTTGAGAGAAAACTGGACCTTGTTGAAAGTTCTGCCTCTACTCCATCCTACCTTGTTCTTTTTTTTTTCTTTTTTGATTGAGATGTAATTGACCTACAACTTTATGGTAGCTGCAGGTGTACATAATGACTTGATATTTGTATATACTGCTAAATGATCATCATAAATCTAAGATCCATCACCATATCTAGTTACAATGATTTACTTTTTGTCATGAGAATTTTTAGGATCTCCCAGCAACCTTTTTTTTTTAATGTTTATTTTTGAGAGAGAATATAAATGGGAGAGGGACAGAAAGAGGGAGACACAGAATCTAAAGCAGGCTCCAGGCTCTGAACTGTACGCAACTTTTAAATATACAATAGTATATATTTTTAAGTAAGCTCTACACTCAACATGGTGCTTGAACTTACAACCCCAAGATCAAGAGTCTCCTGCTCCATTGACTGAGCCATCCAGGTTCCCCTAGGATGGAGTATTAACTATAATCTCCATGCTGTACATTATATCCCCAGAAGTTATTTTATAATTGGAAGTTTGTACCTTTTGACCCCCTTCACTTGTGTTGCCCACCCCTACCCCCTGCCTCTGGCAATGACCAATCTGCTCTCCGCTTCTATGAGTTTGGGTTTTTCAGGAATTTTTTTTTTGTTTTGGATTCTACATATAAGTGAGATCATACACTTTCTCTGTCTGACTTATTTCACTTAATATAATGCCCTCAAGCCCATCCATGTTGTCCTAAATGACACAATTTCATTATTTTTTGTGGTTAAATAATATTTAATTTTATACATCTATATATAATTGGTAATAATGCAACAAACACAAAAATGCATATAGCTTTTCAAGTTAGTGTTTTCATTTGCTTTGGATAAATCCCCAGAAATGGAATTGCTGGATCATGGAGTCGTTCTGTTAAATTTTTAGGGACTTCCACATTGTTTTCCATAATGGCTGCACCAATTTACATGCCTGCCAACAGTGCACAAGGACTCCTTTTCCTCCACATTCTTGCCAACAATTATCTTTTGTCTTTTTTTAAAATGTTTATTTATTTATTTACAAAGCAAGAGAGCATGAGAAGGGGAGGGGCAGAGAGATCGCAAGCAGGTTCTTAGCTGCCTGTGCAGAGCTGATGTGGGGCTCCATCCCTGAGCTGTGAGATCATGACTTGAGCTGAAATCAAGAGTCAGGCACCCAACCGACTGAGCCATCCAGATGCCCTTCTTGTCTTTTTTATAATAGCCAGTCTAACAGGTATAAGGTGATAGGTGGTTTTGATTTGCATTTTCCTCATAAGTATTGATGTTGAGCAGCTTTTAATATACCTGTTAATCATCTATATGTCTCTGGAAAAATATCTCTCCAGATTCTCTGCTCACTTTTCAATCAGATTGGAGTGGTTTTGTTTTTACTATTGAGTTGTAAAAGTTCTTTTTTGATATTAACTCTTTATCAGATAAGTGATTTGCAAATATTGTCTCCCATTTGGTAGGTAGACTTTTCATGGTGTTGATGGCTTTCTCTGATGTGCAGAAGCTTTTTCATTTGATGTTGTTACACTTGTTTATTTTTTATTTTGTTGCTTTTGCTTTTGGTGTCACATCCAAAAAGTATTCCCTAAGTCTAATGTCAAGGAGCTTACTGCCTATGTTCTCTTCTGGAAGTTTTATAGTTTCATGTGTTACATCGAGTCTTTAATTCATTTTGAGTTAGTTTTTGCATAACATGTGAGATAGTGGTCCAATTTCATTCTTTTGCATGTACCTGTCCAGTTTTCCAGCACCACTTATTGAAAAGACTGTCCTGGGGCCCCTAGGTGGCTTGGTTTGGTGTCCAACTTCGGCTCAGGTCATTATCTTGCGGTGACTTCGAGCTCCTACCAGAGTTGGGTTCTGGGCTTACAGCTCAGAGCCTGGAGCCTGTTTTGGATTCTGTGCCTCCCTCTTTCTCGGCCCCTCCCCTGCTCATGGTCTGTCTCTGCTCAAAAAGAAAGAAATGTTAAAAAAGAAAAGACTGTCCTTTACTCATTGTATATTCTTGGCTCCTTTGTTACAAACATATTTACATGAGTTTGTTTCTGGGCCCTCTATTCTATTCTATTGATCTATATGTCTGTTTTTATGCCAATACCAAACTGTTTTGGTTACTATAGCTGTGTAAATAGTTTTAAATTGGGGAATGCGATGCCTCTATCGTTTCCTTTCTCAAGATTGCCTTGGCTATTAAGGGTCTTTTGTGATTCCATACACATTTTAGGATTGTTCTATTTCTGTGAAAAATGTCTTTGGGGTTTTGACAGAGATTGCATTGAATCTATAGATTGTTTGGGTTGTATGGATATTTTAGCAATACTGATTCTTCCAATCCATGAGCATGGTATATCTTTATATTTATTTCTGTCTTTAATTTCTTTCATTGTCTTATTTTCAGTGTACATGTCTTTTACCTCCTGGGTTAAATCAATTCCTAGGTATTTTATTCTTTTTGAAGCCATGTAAATTAGATTGTTTTCTTTCTTTCCTTTTCTTCCTTCCTTCCTTCTTTCCTTTCTTCCTGTCTTTCTTTCTTTCTTTCTTTCTTTCTTCTTTCTTTCTTTCTTTCTTCTTTCTTTCTCTCTTTCTTTCTCTTTCTTTCTTTCTTTCTTTCTTTCTTTCTTTCTTTCTTTCTTTCTTTCTTTCTCATTCCTTACATCCTCCTTGTATTTTATCTTGTGTGTGTGTAGAAACCCATTTGGCCAAAACCAGAACCACTTGGTTCCTTTATTTTATTGGACCTTTTCAGTTTTTTATGTTATTCCAAGTGTGTGTTGTAACCCATATGCCCTTCCACCTTTTCTGAATCCTAGCCACAAAGCAATTCTTGTCAGGAAGAGCATCTAAGTTTTAATTACATTGAAATATGGAATAGTGTCCAGTTGGATAATATTCAACAAATCTCTACTGTGAGTTGATTTATCTGGCAATCAACTTTCCTGGTGGGTTCATCAGATAAGTAGTCTTATTTAAAATAGAAATTGTTGGGGCACCTGGCTGGCTGAGCCTCCAATTTCAGCTCAGGTCATGATCTCACAGCTTGTGAGTTTGAGCCCCACATCAGGCTCACTGCTGTCAGCTCAGAGCCCACTTCAGATCCTCTGTTCCCCTTCTCTCTCTGCCTCTCCCCTGCTGGTACTCATTATCTCTCAAAAATAAACATTTAGAAAAAGTTATTTAAAAAATAAAATAAAATGTGTTGGCAGCATTTGAAAACCATCCCTGCCCTCAGTATCTTCCAATCCAGGCCCTTGACTTCCATGATTTACCATAGACAAGTTGGGAGTTTCAACTAATGACTAATTGTGATAGAAACAGATTAGGCAGGGCTCCTAGAAGAAAAGACTGGATGAGCCTGGAGGCAAGGGCTCCTTTGTGCACTATGATGATGTTCATACTAGTTAGATTCTTCACTGCTCACCTGAAATATCGCTTCATGGTCCACACACCTGTGTCCAGCAGATCTTCAAATCAACCCAAGAGTGTTCAGATATTTCTGAGATACCTCAAATTTACATGCCTGCTGAAACGGATTCTGCTAAAAGTCGGGATGAGGCAAGGGATACTTTTGAGGTATAGTTTAATACAATAGGAGACTATATTCAACATTTCAAAAATGTGTTGAATGAAACACTTGTTCATGATAAGACTGCCTCAGCCATTACTCAGTGAGTATATATTTGGTTTGCAAAAATCTTTTCAAAATAATTGACTCAGCTGGCATCTGGAGAAATTAATAAAAGGAATTCTGAGTGGCAAACAGGTTGAGAGTCCCAATCTGAAACACAGGCTGACTTTATGAGTGCAAGCACCATCCCTACTGTAAGCATCTAGATCACCAGAAACCTACGTTCTTGGATCACATTTTACCCAGAGAATCACCTTTACAGAATGAGGGCTTGAAAGAACTTCAGATAAACTGCTGGTGTAGAACGGAGGGAATCTAAGAAAAGTATCACTCTCTGTCCTCTTATTTGTTAGTGTGTATTCAGAACTTCTTTCAAAATTAATGCTTACCGGGGCGCCTGGGTGGCTTAGTCGGTTAAGCGACCGACTTTCGCTTAGGTCATGATCTCGCGGTTCGTGGGTTCGAGCCCCGCGTCGGGCTCTGTGCTGACTGCCAGCTCAGAGCCTGGAGCCTGTTTCAGTCTGTGACTCCCTCTCTCTCTGACCCTCCCCTGCTCACGCTGTCTCTCTCTCTCTCTCTGTCTCCTAGAAATAAATAAAACATTAAAAATTTTTAAAAAAAAATTAATGCTTACCACCTCCATCATACACACACTGATGACACATTTCAGCTTCAGTTTAAGGGCAAAAAAAGGTTTGTCTGGTTTCATGAACTGATTGCTCTGCTTCTACCTAGTAGATAGCAAGGATTCTAGAACCCACTGATTTGCCCTTAGATTTGAACCTGCTGGCATCCAAGACTAAGATCTAGACTTAAAGGGGTGTCTGGGTGGCTCAGTCGGTTAAGCATCCGGCTTCGGCTCAGGTCATGATCTCATAGTTCATGGGTTCAAGCCCCACGTCGGGCTCTGTGCTGACATCTAGTTCAGAGCCTGGAGCCTGTCTTTGAATTCTGTGTCTCCCTCTTTCTCTGACCCTCCCCTGCTCATGCTGTCTCTCTCTCTCAAAAATAAATAAAACATTAACTTTAAAAAAGAAAGAAAGAAAGAAAGAAAGAAGATCTGGGCTTAGAAAACTGCTACTATCTTTCTTTTGTCAAAGATTCCTGGTATGATTTTTCCCCCTTTAAACTTACTATTTGTTTGGAGTTTTTTTTCTTTTTTCTCTGTGTTTACAGTTTATAGTTAACAGTTTTTGGTTTTGTTTCACCTAAGCTTTTATCCTAAGCAGTCTTAAATCCTTTCAGGAAGTAGGTGAGATAGTCAGATATCCTTTTGATCTTGGACTCCAAAGTGATGTCAAGGTACTGATTTGTCTGTCCCAGTGCTCTAAGTGACCTTACCTTCATATGTAGAATTAACATGCAGAAGATACTTGGATGGAAATGGGAGCATTTGGAAACCACTTCTCTTTAATCCAGAAAGGCCTGGAGGACTTTCCACAGGAGGCCCACACACAGGAGAGCCTTGGGTTTGGTCACCAGAACTGCCGCCAGCATATAAGGGGCCTCACCTCCTCTGGCCATTCTGCTTCTTTGACTCACTTCCTGACCCAGACTTCTGTTCAGAAAGGAATCCCTTATTTCTGGTTGCTTCCCAATGGGCTGCTCTGCCTGCCTGCCTGTCTAAAGATGTGGTGCTTTGTGATTTGTTGCATCTCAGGGCATCTCTGAGGCAGTTCTTGTGACCACCCTGCTTGCAGCTGCCCACTTCCTCTCCCTCCAGCAGCTGCTCTGGTCTCCCGCTGGCATCCTCGCTGTCCACAGCCAGACAGGCAGTCTCCTTGCAGTGAGCAGCCATCCTGTCAGGGCTGTAGACTGGCTGCGTTCCAGGACACAGGACAGACACAAGAGGACAAGCTTGGGAACCAAATGTTGGCAGGGGGATGGCATCAACACAGAGCCCTCCGCTGGTGCTCATCAAGGAAGGATGATAAGAGCATCTTCTCCCTCCTTGGATGACCTCTTACTTCTCAGTCTCTTCAAGTGCTTTGCCCTCAGGAGACCTTTGTGTGGTCGTGTCCTCTAACAGCATAGGTTTGTCTTGAAAGTCCTGTTGTTTGCAGACTCAGAAATAGTTCTACCAGCCTGTAAGCCTGTGGCCCCAAGCAAACTGAATGCAGGCCCTGGATATTCCAAAAACCGTGATGCTGGAACTAAGCAAAGAAGCTGAGAAGGACACCGCGTGCCGCTTGAGGCATGCGTTAAGCTTCAGAGTTAGGGCTATGGGAAGGCAGAGAAGAAAGGCAACAGTTTCGGCCTTCCTGGACTGTCTGTCAGGAAAAGCTCAGAGTGATGACATTTCTTTTCTTTCAAAACTGGCAGAAGGAAAGTTCTGGAGAGAATATTGGAAGCCATTTCGCAGCCCTGGGCTAGAACCCATGTGCTGCAGCTGAAGCAGGAGTTCAAAGCCTGTGATCCCAGGACATTCAGCAAGTGAGAGATGGAGAGACGTTTTGTAGAAGACTGGAATGAGGAACAAGGAATAGGGAGACACATGTCATTGACATTTGTCTTTTTTTTTTTTTTTTTTTTTGGTTCTCTAGTTTATGAACTACCTTTCTGTGTTTGAGAAATTTCCTACCTAAAGGCTGGAAAGCCCCCTTTACTAGCCCTTCTTGCAGCTAGAGTTTGGGCATGTGACCTGGGGTGGGTCCCTGAGATGCCTCATCCCAGCCTTTTAACAGAAAGCCAGAGGCACAAGGAAGAAGAGGCAACTGTGTTCTGTGGGGAAAGAGATCCTCTGAACTGGGTCTATCTTCCTATGGACTCTCTGAGCCCAGTGTTCTTGAAAGGTTTGGGGGCTACTTTGTATTCTTGGAAAACCATTCCTTTTCTGTGTAAGTCCGCCATAGTTTTCTTTTGCTTGCAAAGTCAGGCTTCCAGTTAGGTGACACCAGAGCACCTCCTCACACCTCCACTTGTCCAACAATTTGATCAAATTCAGATTTACAGCATCACCCCTGAGGGCTAGGGGCTACACCCCAGACTATTAATAGGAGGAAAGGGAAAGAGAGGAGAGGGGGAGGCAGAAGAGCAGAGACACATGGTCTAGGCAGGGAAAAGAGCAAGTAAGTGGCTGCACTTTTCAGAGTTCAACCCAGGGAGAGCTTGAGAAGTTTGGGGAAGTGGACCATGAAAGAACAGGTTCATGACTGTCCGATTCAGAAGGTTTTAGGTGAGGAACTTACCTTAGGAGGCCCAGACTGGTTAAACAGGCCAACACTCGGTTACCAGAGAGAAAAGCAGACCACTTTTCTAGTTGGGGAAAGTAGTATGTTTACGTCCCTCACATTGGCCATCCCAGTCAAGAAAGGCAGAACTAACTCTATAAAAGGACATGTTCTCTTCTTCCCTACACTTTGGGGACTGATATTGGTAGCTGCGGTCCAGCACATTAGAAAAGCCATGCAATCCCCCATTGAGAGAACCTACCCAATTTTCCTTCAATTCAGAGCTACTATGCACACACACATTGGGACGTAAACAGTCTAATAGTGCCAGATGGCTCTGAAGGAGGCAAATGCATCAGGCATTGCTCCAAAAGTGGTATGTTCCAGTTGGAGTTAAAAGTCAGAGAAGTTTTCTGGAATAGTAGGGGACAAAGGAGACAGGGTTTTATTTAACTTGGAAACTGGCTCAAATTATACCCAAATCTGCAGGCTTAGGTACAGTTAAGAGTTTGGTTTTAGAGTACGGGTAGGTGTTTGCCTACCAACTAATAGCTCAAATCAATACTAGAGCAAAATGTTCAGCCCTCTGATATTTAGAACAGTGGCCCAGGAATTAGGGAGAGCATGGCAGGGACTTAGGGCTTTACTAGGGGTGGATAGGTGAATTCATTCGTGCCTTTATCCGTTCATCTATTAATTAAACAAATATTAAGTAAGTGCTTTATGTACCAGGCACTGAGCCTGGGCCTTTGCCACTGTGGCAATTGAGATAATTCTCTAATTTAACCAACACAATAACCCTGAGATAGGCACATTGGCCATCCTCATTTTACAGATAAGGAGACTGGTGCTGTCGGTGCATGTGGGTGGGAAATCTCTGCCTTACAAGGGGGAGTATGTCAGATGGAGAAGTAAGGCCCTCCTTCATACTTCTTTGGCAGTCAGTAAAGGTTTCAGTCGATTGTTGTGTTCCTAAAAAGTCATGTGGAGTTCACAGGCACTCCAGAAGAGGCCACCTGGCAAGTCAAAGAGCTGGGGGGCTGTGTGGAGTATGTGGATTGATTGATCTTTACCAAACAGTAGGAATACACCAGCTCAGAAGGATTTGTCCACCTTACTTCAAGTCTATCTGAACACCTTTTCTCTTCTCTAAATAGATGAAAACACATAAATGGAGCACTCTTGATGTTCTTATGTAAAATAAAGGAGGATATGAAATGGCAGATGTATATGAGAATTTTCTTATCCAATGAAGAGCCCCAAAAATATTTTGCCTTCATTAATAGTTATATAAATATGTGCAGGTGGGATTTTTTTTTTTTTCTAAACCAAATATTCTGATGGGTTTTAGTTGTCTGTCTCCAGCTTCCTTGCTAATGGGAGATGTTGACCTCTGGGCTACCTTGACCAGTTACATTGACCTGAAATAATGTTTCTGCTGTTGCTTTCATTATGGTTTGGCTATATGGCCTCCAGTGATAAGAAATGGTGTTCTTATTGGAACTGGCAGAAGCTAGGGCCTTAGGATGAGCAGAAATCACTTGTTTTTCTGTACACTTCTTCTTGTAAGAGAGAAGGGAATGGGAACCCCACATGCTATTCATAGCCTTGGGGATACGAGGATTTCCTCCCAGAGAAGTAGCCTCCGTGATTAAACACTTTAACCTATTTTACTTTACGTCCTGTCAGATTCCCTACACCTTAGTAACACCAATCAATGGATTTGAGATGAGAAATATGTTAATAATTTCAGATACATGTAATCTCATCCTTTTTGCTGCTAATTGGATTCATGAAGTTTTTCTTATTCTTTTCTCTCTCTGCTAGTTTGGAATTTGTTTATTTCTTTCCATTCTTACAATATTGCTTAGTGTTGGCTATGTTAAAGTTTTTGTTTTAAAAGCAGTTAGTAAACATACAGTGTTAAATTAGTTTCAGGTATACAATATAGTGGTTCAGCATTTCCATATCCTGTGCTCATCACAGCAAGTGCACTTCTTCACCCCCATCACCTATTTCACCCATCCCCCTTACCTCCCCTCTGGTAACTCTCAGTTTCTTTTCTGTATTTAAGAGTATTTTATGAAGGAAAAAAGAGTTTTATGGTTTGCCTCCATCTCTATTTTTATCTTACTTTTCCTTCCCTTCCCCTATGTTCATGTTTTGTTTCTTAAATTCCACATATGAGTGAAACTATGTATTTGTCTTTCTCTGACCAACTTATTTTGCTTAGCATAATATGCTCTAGTTCCATCCATGTTGTTGCAAATGACAATATTTCATTTTTCATGGCCGAGTAATATTCTGTTGTATATATACACCATATCCTCTTTATCCACTCATCAGTTGATGGACATTGGGTTGTTGACATAATTTGGCTATTGTAGATAATGCTGCTGTAAACATCATAGTGCATGTATCCCTTTGAATTAGTATTTTTGTATCCTTTGGGTAAATACTGTGTAGTGTGATTGCTGGATCATAGGGTAGTTCTGTTTTTAACTTGTTGAGGAAATTCCATACTGTTTTCCAGAGTGGCTGCACCATATCATTTAGTCTTTAACCAAAGCCTAAAGTTAATATCCTTATCCTTCTCCTGAGAATTAAATTCTCTTCACAAATATTCATGTTGTTGTCCAAGACAGTCATGGCATCTTATTTTCAACCCGCTAAAATTGGCCCTTATCATTGTTGTTTGTGTTTAATAACCAGCACTTAACTCATATATACTAATGTTTATAAATGTATTTATTATTACCATATGCTTCTTTCTTCTTGGTTCAATTTCCTTCTGAGAGAAGGGCCTGCATTAGTGATCCTTTCAGAAAACAGTTCTCCAACTTTGCTTAAATGTATTCATTTCTTTTCATTCTTGAATGATAAGGAACTTTTGGATATTTCTATTTCATCACCACTCTTCAGATATTTAAAAAAATTTTTAAAGTTTATTTATTTATTTTGAGAGGGGAGGGGCAGAGAGAGAAGGAGAGAGAGAACCCCAAGCAGGCTCCACACTGTCAGAGCAGAGCCCGATGCAGGGTTCAATCTCACGAACCATGAGCTCATGACCTGAGCCAAAATCAAGAGTAGGATGCTCAACTGACTGAGCCACCCAGGCGCCCCTTAAGATACTATTTTGTTACCTTCTGACCTCTGATGTTGTTGATAGAAAATCTGCCTTTATTTTAATGAATGTTTTTGGAGGCATTCCACCTTCTTTCTTTCTGGTGTTTTAAAAATACTCGTTGCTGTTTCATAGGTTGAGGTATGAACTTATTTATCCCACTCAAAATCGATGCTTCTTCAAACAACAACTGATATCTTCAAACAACGACTGATATCTTTAATCATTCTGGAAAACTCTCAAACATATTCCTTCCCAATTAATCTATTTCCTCTTTCCTTCTGCAACTCTTATTACAGGTATGTTGGGTCTTTAGAGTCTTCCTTCCTTTCCTTTTAACATCCTTTCATAGTTTTACAACCTCTGTCTTTCAACCAGCTCACCAATTCTTTCTTCAATTTGGCTAATCTGCTTTTGAATCTTTCTTTGAAGTTTTTTTTGTTTCAAAGGCCTTATTTTTCACTTATAGAAGTGATATGTGTTTCTTTTTTACATCTTCCTATTCTATAGTATCCTTCTTTGGTACTTCTCTTCCTTGTTTTTTCAATCACCTTAATAATTTTAAACATAAGTATTTTATATTCTAGATTCTTTTATTATCGCAGCAAATTTTATACTAATACTTCTTGCGTTAGCTTATGCTGCCCGCCTCATGGTGAACTATATCCTCATTATAGTTTTGTATTTTCATTATGAGCACATCTTTATCATTGATCTGTGGGGTGTGTGTAGAAATTCAATATGCCTAGGTGATATATATATTGCTCCAACAGGAGTATCAGTTGCCTGTGATTCCTTTTAATAATAATTTCTCATGGAAGCCCTCCCCTAGAGCCTCAGACTAATTGCTTGCTGCTCCCTTAGGAAGTGGTCATTCTTTCATGGGGAAGGCAACCTTTCCAGGGTTGAAGGGTGTCGCTTCTAGATCTCTATCATCCGTGGCCCCTGGCCCCATGTATTTTCACATGGGCATTAACGCCTCCTTCCAAGAGGCTCCTCGGTGAGCCCCGATCTGTTCTAAACACTCTCCTACCACTTCTCATCTGCCCTCTGCCCCCTCACCCCTATGGCTGCTCCCATGTGTCCTCCTTAGGGGCTGGCTGTCAGTAAGTCTGTCATATTTCTCTTTATTGCTCGTGAGATATCTGCAAGGTTCTCCTGGACCAAGAATTTAAAAGTGACAAAATTCTTGACTCCGAGGCCTAATAGTTTAGGCCTAATGGCCTCCAAGGCCAAGAATTAACAAGACCGAGTGACATAATTTTTGACTCCGAAGGCTAATAGTTTAACCCTAATGGCCTCCAAGGCCACCTAGAGAAAGAATTACATTTCTGAGCCTTTGGAGTGTTTATAGTGTCTGGGGTACTGATCAGTCCACTGACAGGTCCTACCTCTATCCCCTCCAATAGGGGATAGCACAGTAGTGCCAAATCTAGCTTTGAGGTGGCCATTAATCCTCCAAGAAAGACTTTTTATTTGGCTTTATGATACACTCCTATGGGTGGAAGCATGGGGCAGGGTTTGAGCAGAAGTGCTAGATAAACACAGATAACCAATCCCATATAAGAAGTAGAATCTAGATTTTCATTGGTATTCATCAACAGTGAGGCAGATATGTGGTATAATTTGACAAGTGCTGAAAAAAATCTACCTAAACAAAAAATCTAAACATGCCACTCCATGTAGTCTAATGTCCAGAATTCCACCATAAGTTAGTAGCTTAAGAAACAACAGGGTGATTGGAAGCTACATCAGGCCAAAGTGTTTGGAACTGTCAGGACTGATCTGAAAGTGGCTAACCAGATGGGTTTCTTGTTTTGTGGGGGAGGGATTGGGGTAAGATTAGTTTTGGGGGGAAGTAGGTAAATGGTAAAGAATGAGGGAAGGCTGACAGAAGACAAGATGAAAGGATGTCAGCAGGGCTAGATTATGATCTTTCAGAGGCTTACGCAATGGACATAAAAGTAAAAATTATATATAGTTTAAAGAACAACAACATGTTTTGATTTAATTCCTTGAGACTACTACTTTTTTTTTTATTATAGTTGACATACAATGTTACATTAGTTTCAGGTGTCCAACTTACTGATTTGACCAGTGTATACATTATGTTGTGTTCATAAGTATAGCTACTAACCATCCCATAGATCACTATTGCAGTATCATTGACTATATTCCTTATGCTCTGCTTTTTATTTCTATGACTCATTCATTTCATAACTGGAGGCCTATATCTCCCTCTTTCCTTCACCCATTTTGCCTGACCATCGTACTCCCAACTCCCACCAGCAACCATCAGTTTGTTTTCTCCATTTACAGTGTTGGTTCTTCCTTTGTTTGTTTATTCATTTTTTTAAAGATTCTATTTATGGGTGGAATCATATGGTATTTGTCTTTCTTTGACTGACGTATTTCACTTAGCATAATACTCTTCCTAAGTCCATCCATGTTGTCTTAAAGGCATGATCTAATCCTTTTTTATAGCTGTGTAATGTAACACACACACACACACACACACACACACACAAACTGGATTGAGAGTAACTTATTCTGTGAGTGTTCCTCAAGAAGGGCTTACATTTCTAGTATATTTTAATTTGATAAATGAGTGATGTTTTGCAATTAGAGTACTACGTGACATTGAATGTCACATCATAACTGAGCGAATATTTCTCTCTCTCTCTCCTGATGCAGTACTGTGGGTGATCATCTCCCATGCTCTGATGCTTGGTCTCAAGCCATGGTGTTTGACAGAAATCAGAGATTTTTCAGAATTTTAGAAGGTGCCCACAATGGGTACTAGTGTATTTTTGTCCCTTCAAAACCCCTACAGAGCAGACAGTCCTCTGCTGCTCCATTCAAGAGTAATCTTAGGAATGCTTTACTTCATTCTAGGTCAGACTGCCAGCCAATGGAGACCATTTCCTCTGATGCCTCCTTGCCAGTTACATTAAATACAGTATATGACTAGAGTTTATTAATACTGTATGGTAGTCAACACCCATGTGAGTGTATATAATGGCCCCCATGCAGGAAAAGGTTGAAAAGAAAGGTGGTAAGAAGGAGATAATTACAGTGGAAGTTAAGAAGGAAATTATGGAGAAGTATGAACGAGATATGCAAGTGGCCAAAATTGCAAGATTTTACAAGAAGTATACATCTACATCTTGTCTGTAAAGGAGAAGGAGAAAAAGGCGGGGGAATCCCTCACTTCAAATGAGGTTAGGAAGATGTGTAAATTTGTGGGAAACAGTGCAAAATTTTGTAGAAAAGCACCACCCAAATAAGGCTGTAGCAGTGCGACTGATGAATCTGTTTAATGACAACGCAATGTCCCATTTCTGCAAAATCTCCAAAAGGAGACAAAAGCAACTATCATTGCATAGGTTCCTTGTTAAAGTTGCACAAAAAGAAAAAGATTCCATTGAGCCAATAGGTAGCAGTGATTCCGTTAGTGATAGTGAAAGTTGTCCTACACAATAACCCTTCTCTCTCTTGTCTCCATCACACCAGCCACGAAGGTTTTCAAAGGTCAATGCAGATTAATTTATTTTTCTTTATATTTTGTATTCTTTATTATATTACAGCATTTTAATCATTTTTTAAAATATTTTTATTTATTTCTAGGAGAGAGAGAGAGAGAGACAGTGTGAGCAGGGGAGGATCAGAGAGAGAGGGAGACACAGACTGAAACAGGCTCCAGGATCTGAGCTGGTAGTCAGCACAGAGCCCGACGCGGGGCTCGAACCCAAGAACCGCGAGATCATGACCCAAGCGAAAGTCGGACGCTTAACCGACTAAGCCACCCAGGTGCCCCAGCATTTTAATCATTTTTATATGAATATTTTTGGGTTGTGGAATGAATCATCTGAGTTTCCAGTATTTCTTATGGGAAATTTGCTTTGATGTACAAGTGCTTTGGATTACAAAGCACTGGAACGAATGTTTCTAGAATGAATTATGCTCTCAAACCAAGGTTTTACTAAATACACACACACACACACACACACACACACACACACACACACACACACTTCCTTACCCATTCTTCTATATATGGAAACTTAGGTTGCTTCCACCTCTTGGCTCTTGTAAATAGTGCTGCTGGAAACATAGGTGTATGTATCTTTTTTCAAGTTAGTGTTTTCATTTTCCCCGGGTAAATACCCAATTAGTGGAATTATTAAGTCATATGGTATTTCTATTTTCAATTTTTTGAAAAACGTTCATATGTATCCCGCAGTGGTTATATCAATTTATGTTGCCACCAATAGTGCATAAAGTTTTTTTCTCTATATCCTTGCCAATACTTGTTATTTCTTGTCTTCTCGATTTTAGTCATTCTAACAAGTGTGAGGTGATCTCTCACTGTGATTTTGGTTTGCATTTTCCTGATGATGAGTGATGTTGAGTATCTTTTCATGTATCTGTTGGCCATCTGGATGTCTTCTTTGGAAAAAATGTCTATTTAGATCCTCTGCCCATTTTTTAATCAGATTGTTTGGGGGGGGGTTGGTGGTTTTTGTTTGTTTTTGTTTTTTGTTGGTTTTGGGTTTTGTTTTTTTTTTTTTTTTTGGTGTTGAGTTATATAAGTTCTTTATATATTTTGGACATTAACCCCTTATTGGATATATCATTTGCAAATACCTTCTCCCATTCCATAGGAAGGGCCTTTTTGTTTTGTTGATACTTACTTTGCTATGCAAAAGCTTTCTATTTTGATGTAGTTCCAATAGTTTATTTTTACTTTGGTTTACCTTGCCTCAGGGGTTATATCCAGAAAAATGTTGATATGGCTGATGTCAGAAAAATCACTGACTCTATTCTCTCCTAGAATTTTTATGGTTTTGGGTCTCACACCTAGGTCTTAATCCATTTTGAGTTTATTTTTGTGTATGGTGTAACAAAGTGGTCCAGTTTCATTCTTTTACATGTAGCTTTCCAGTTTTCTTAGCATCAAGTATTGAGAAGACAGTTTTTCCTTATTATATATCCTTGCCTCCTTTTTCATAGATTAATTGACCATATAAATGTGGGTTGATTTCAGGGGTCTCTAGTCTGTTCTTGATCTATCTTTGTTGCCAGTACCATACTGTTTTGATTACTGCAGCTTTGTAGTATATCTTGAAATCTGGAATTGTGGTACCTCCAACTTTGTTCCTCTTTCCAGGATTGATTCAGGATCTTCTATGGTTACATTTAAATTTTAGGATTATTTGTTCTAGTTTTATGAAAAATTCTATTGCTATTTTGATAGGATTGCACTGAATCTGTTAATAATTTTAGGTAATATGGCATTTTGACAATATTAATTCTTTCAAACCTTAAGCATGGAATATCTTTCCATTTGTATGTATCATATTCAATTTCTTTAATCAGTGTTTTATAGTTTTCAGAGTACAAGTATTTCACCTCTCTGGTTAAGTTTATTCCTACATATTTTATTATTTTTAGTACAATTATAAATTTATAAATAGTTTATTGTCAACTTGGTTTCCAACAACACCCAGTGCTCATCCCCACAAGTGCCCTCCTCCATGCCCATCTCCCCCCTTCCCCCCCACACCCATCTGTCCTCAGTTTGTTCTCAGTATTCAAGAGTCTCTCATGGTTTGCCTCTCTCCCTTTCCCCCACCATTTCCCCCCTTTCTTCTCCCCCATGGTCCTCCGTCAAGTTCCTCCTAATCCTCCTATACATGCAAACATATGGTATTTGTCCTTCTCTGCCTGACTTATTTCGCTCAGTGTAACACCCTCAAGGTCCATCCATGTTGCTACACATGGCCAGATTTCATTGTTTCTCATTGCCGTGGAGTATTCCATGGTATAGATAAACCACATCTTCTTGATCCATTCATCTGTTGATGGACACTTAGGCTCTTTCCATGTTTTGGTTATTATTGAGAGCGCTGCTATGAACATTGGGGTCCATGTGCCCCTATGCATCAGCACTCCTGTATCCCTTGGGTAAATTCCTAGCTGTGCTACTGCTGGGTCATAGGGGAGTTCTAGTGTTAATTTTTTGAGGAACCTCCACACTGTTTTCCAGAGGGGCTGCACCAGTTTGCATTCCCACCAACAGTGTAGGAGGGTGCCTATTTCTCCACATCCTCGCCAGCATCTAGAGTTCTCTGATTTGCTCATTTTAGCCACTCTGAATGGCATGAGGTGGTATCTCAGTGTAGATTTGATTTGTATTTCCCTGATGAGGAGGGATGCTAAGCATCTTTTCATTTCATGTGTCTGTTGGCCATTTGGATGTCCTCTTTGGAGAAGTGTCTGTTCATATCTTCTGCCCATTTCTTCACTGGGTTGTTTTTCGGGTGTGGAGTTTGGTAAGTTCCTTATAGATTTTGGATATTAACCCTTTATCTGATATGTCATTTGCAACTATCTTTTCCCATTCCATTGGTTGCCTATTAGTTTAATGGATTATCTCCTTTACCGTGCAGAAGCTTTTAATCTTGATGAGGTCCCAATAGTTTATGTTTGCTCTTGATTCCCTTGCCTTTGAGAATGTGTCAAGTAAGAAGTTGCTGCGGTGGAGGTCAAGGAGGTTGTTTCCTGGTTTCTCCTCTAGGGTTTCGATGGTTTCCTGTCTCACGTTCAGGTCCTTTATCCATTTTGAGTTTATTTTTGTGCATGGTGTGAGAAAGTGATTTAGTTTCATTCTTCTGCATGTTGCTGTCCAGTTCTCCCAGCACGATCTGTTAAAGAGGCTGTCTTTTGTCCATTAGATACTCTTGCCTGCTTTGTCAAAGATTAGTTGGCTGTATACTTTTGGGTCCACTTCTGAGTTCTCTGTTCTATTCCATTGGTCTATGTCTGTTTTTGTGCCAATACCATACTGTCTTGATGATGACAGCTTTGTAGTAGAGGTTAAAGTCTGGGATGATGATACCTCCCGTTTTGGTTTTAGTTTTCAGTATTACTTTGGCTATTCGGGGTCTTTTGTGGTTCCATACAAATTTTAGGATAGTTTGTTCTAGCTTTGAGAAGAATGCAGTTTTGTTTGGGATTGCACTGAATGTGTAGATTGCTTTGGGTAGTAATGACATTTTAACTATATTTATTCTTCCAATCCATGAGCATGGAAAGTTTTTCCATTTCTTTGTGTCTTCTTCAATTTCCTTCATAAGTTTTCTATAGTTTTCTTCTTTTTTTTTAATGTTTTATTTATTTCTAGGAGAGAGAGACAGCATGAGCAGGGGAGGGTCAGAGAGAGAGGGAGTCACAGACTGAAACAGGCTCCAGGCTCTGAGCTGGCAGTCAGCACAGGGAGACGCGGGGCCGAACCCACAAACCGCGAGATCATGACCTAAGTGAAAGTCGGACGCTTAACCGACTAAGCCACCCAGGCGCCCCAAGTTTTCTATAGTTTTCATCATACAGATCTCTTATATCCTTGTTTAGGTTTATTCCGAGGTATTTTATGGTTTTTTGTGCAATTGTGAATGGGATCAGTTTCTTGATTTCTCTTTCTGTTGCTTCATTGTTGGTGTATAAAAATGCAACGGATTTCTGTACGTTGATTTTGTACCCTGCAACTTGGCTGAATTTTTGGATCAGTTCTAGTAGGCTTCTGGTGGAGTCTGTCGGGTTTTCTATGTAGAGTATCATGTCGTCTGCGAAAAGTGAAAGTTTGACTTCTTCTTTGGCAATTCTGATGCCTTTTATTTCCTTTTGTTGTCTGATGGCTGATCCTAGGACTTCCAGCACTATCTTAAACAATGGTGAGAGTTGACATCCCTGTCGTGTTCCTGATCTCAGGGCGCAAAAGCTCTCAGTTTTTCCCGGTTGAGGTTGATGTTAGCTGAGGGCTTCTCATAGATGGCTTTTATGATGTTTAAGTAAGTTCCTTCTATCCCAACTTTCCCGAGGGTCTTTATTAAGAAGGGATGCTGTATTTTGTCAAATGCTTTTTCTGCATCTATTGACAGGATCATATGGTTTTTATCTTTTCTTTTGTTGATGTGATGTATCACATTGATTGATTTGCAAATATTGAACCAGCCCTGTAACCCAGGAATGAATCCCACTTGATCTTGGTGGATAATTCTTTTTATGTGCTGTTGGATTCGATTTGCAAGTATCTTGTTGAGGATTTTTGCATTCGTATTCATCAAGGATATTGGCCTGTAGTTCTCCTTTTTTGGTGGGTCTCTGTCTGGCTTGGGAATCAAGTGATGCTGGCTTCATAAAATGAGTCTGGAAGTTTTCCTTCGATTTCTATTTTTTTGAATAGTTTGAGAAGAATGGGTATTAATTCTGTTTTAAATGTCTGGTAGAATTCCCCATGGAAGCCATCTGGCCCAAGGCTCTTATTTGTTGGGAGATTTTTGATAACTGATTCGATTTCCTTACTTATTATGGGTCTGTTCAGGTTGTCTATCTCTTGTGTGAATTTTGGTAGTGAGTGTGAGTTTAGGAATTTGTCCATTTCTTCTAAGTTTTCCAGTTTGTAGGCATATAGTTTTTCATAGTATTCCCTGATAATTTCTCATATTTCTGAGGGGTTGGTCATAATCAGTCCATTTTCATTCATGATTTTGTCTATTTGAGTGCGCTCTCTCATCTTTTTGAGAAGCCTGGCTAGAGGTTTGTCAATTTTGTTTATTTTTTCAAAAAACCAACTCTTGGTTTCATTGATCTGTTCAACTGTTTCTTTGGTTTCTATATTGTTTATTTCTGCCCTGATTTTTATTTCTCTTCTGCTACTGGGTTTGGGATGCTCTTGTTGCTCTTCCTCTAGTTGCTTTAGGTGAGCTGTTAGATTTTGCACTTGCGCTTTTTCTAATTTCTTGAAATAGGCCTGGAATGCAATCTACTTTCCTCTTAGGACTGCTTTTGCCGCATCCATAGAGTTTGGATTGTTGTATTCTCATTTTCATTTGTTTCCATACATTTTTTAAGTTCTTCTCTAATTGCCTGATTGGCCCATTTGTTCTTTAGTAGGGTGTTCTTTAGTCTCCATGTTTTTGGAGGTTTTCCAGACTTCTTCCTGTGATTGATTTCGAGTTTCATAGCATTGTGATCTGAAAGTGTGAATGGTATGATATCAATTCTTTTATATTTATTGAGGGCTGCTTTATGTCCCATTGTGTGATCTCTCTTAGAGAATGTGCCATGCGCACTAGAGAAGAATGTGAATTCCATAGCCTCAGGATGTAGAGTTCTAAATATATCTGTCAAATCCATCTGGTCCAATGTGTCATTCAAGTCCATTGTGTCTTTATTGATTTTCTGTCTAGTTGATCTATCCATTGCTGTAAGTGGAGTATTAAAGTCCCCTGCTATTAGCACATTCTTATCGATAAGACTGTTTCTGTTTGTGATTGTTTTATGTATTTAGGTGCTCCCATATTTGGTGCATAGACATTTATAATTGTTAGCTCTTCCTGATGGATAGACCCTTTAATTATTATATAATGCCCTTCTTCATCCCTTGTTACTGTCTTTACTTTAAAGTCCAGTTTGATATAAGTATAGCTACTCCAGCTTTTTTTTTTTACTTCCTGTAGCATGATAGATATTTCTCCATCCCCTTACTTTCAATCTGAGGGTGTCCTCCTGTCTAAAATGAGTTTCTTATAGACAGCAAATAGATGGATTTTTTTTTTTTATCCATTCTGCTACCCTATGTCTTTTGATTGGGGCATTTAGTCCATTTACATTCAGTGTTATTGAAATATAAGGGTTTAGAGTCATTGTGTCATTTGTGGGATTCATACTTGTGGTGTGTCTCTAGCATCTTGCATTCCTTGCAACATTTCCCTCATAGAGCCTCCCGTCAGGATTTCTTGTAGAGCTGGTTTAGTGGTGAAAATTCTTTCAGTTTTTGTGTATTTGGAAAGACTTTTATCTCTCCTATTCTGAATGACAGGCTTGCTGGATAGAAGATTCTTGGCTGCATATTTTTTGTGTTCATCACATTGAAGATCTCCTGCCATTCCTTTCTGGCCTGCCAAGTTTCAGTAGATAGGTCTGTCACCATGCTTTCCTTTGTGTGTTAGGGCTCTTTTCTCCCTAGCTGCTTTCAAAATTCTCTCTTTGTCCTCATATTTTGCCATTTTCACTGATATGTCATGCAGAAGATCGAGTCAAATTATGTCTAAGGGGAGTTCTCGGTGCCTCTTGAATTTCAACGTCTACTTTCCTCCCCAGGTTGGGGAAGTTCTCTGCTCTAATTTTTTCCAGGACTCCTTCAGCACCTTTCCCTCTCTCTTCCTCTTCTGGGACTCCTATGATATGGATATTGTTCTGTTTGATTGTATTGCTGAGCTCTCGAACTCTTCTTTCATGTTCCTGGATCAGTTTATCTCTTTTTTTTTTCTCAGTTTCTTCTTTTTCTATAATTGTGTCTTCTAAATCACTTATTCTCCTTTCTGCCTCTTCAGTCCATGCATTGGACGCCTCCAGTTTATTATGTATCTCATCACATTTTTAAATTCATCAAAACTATTTTTAAGCTCCATGATGTTTGTAGCCATAGTTTCTTTGCTGTCCTCCATGCTTTTTTCAAGCCCAGCGATTAATTTTATGCTTATTGTTCTAAATTCTTGTTCAGTTATGTTGCTTATATCTGTTTTGAGCAGTTCTTTAGCTGTCACTTCTTCCTGGAATTTCTTTGGAGGTGAGCTCTTTCATTTCATCATTTTGGTTAGCTTACTACCTCTTGTTAGTTTTAAAGCTTGTTATGCTCTCTGCAAAATGATATTGTTTTTAAAATTTCTCTTTCTGTGCCTTAATTGTTACTGTATAGAAATGCTACCAATTTCTGGGTATTAATTTTGTATCCTGTCACTTTACTGAATTTCTTTATTCTAATAGTTTTGAATGGAGTATTTAGGATTTTCTATGTATAGTATTAGGTCATCTGCAAATAGTGACAGTTTAGCTTCTTTACCAATATGGATGCCTCTTATTTCTATTTCTTGTCTAATTGCTGTGGCTAGGACTTCAGTACTCTGTTGAATTAAAGTCCTGAGAGTGGACACCTTTTTCCTATTCCTGACCTTAGAGTGAAATCTCTGTTTTTTTACCATTAAGGGTATTTTTAGCTGTAGGTTTTTCATATATGGCTTTATTATGTTGAAGTATGTTTCCTCTAACCCTATTTTGTTGTGTGTTTTCATCATAAATAGATATAGAATTTTGTCAAATGCTTTTTCTTCATCTATTGAGGTGATCACATAATTTTTATCCTTCATTTGTTGATGTGGTGTAGGACATTGATTGCTTTGCAAATATTGAACCATCCTTGATTCCCAGGAATAAATCCCATCTAATCATGGTTAAGGATTTTTTAATGTATTTTTGTATGCAGTTTGCTAATGTTCTGTTAATGATTTTTGCATCTGTGTTCATCAAGGATACTGGCTTGTAGTTTTCTTTTTTGTGGTGCCTCTGTCTTTGTTATCAGGGAAATGTTGGCCTTATAGAATGTATTTGGAAGCTTTTGTTCCTCTTCTATTGTTTAGAGTCCTTTGAGGAAAAGATATTTACTTTTTAAATGTCTGGTAGAATTCACTTGTGAATCCATCTGGTCCTGGACTTTTATTTTTTGGAGTTTCTTGGTTTTTTTAAATATTTTTATTTATTTCTAGGAGAGAGACAGCATGAGCAGGGGAGGGTCAGAGAGAGAGGGAGTTGGGGCACCTGGGTGGCTCAGTCGGTTAAGCGTCCGACTTCAGCTCAGGTCATGATCTTACGGTTCATGGGTTCGAGCCCCGTGTCAGGCTCTGTGCTGACAGCTTGCTCAGAGCCTGGAGCCTGTTTCAGATTCTCTGTCTCCCTCTCTCTCTGACCCTCCTCTGCTCACGCTGCCCCTCTCTCTCTCACTCTCTCAAAAATAAATAAATTAAAAAAAAAATCTTTGTGTTCAGAGAGAGAGGGAGTCACAGACTGAAGCAGGCTCCAGGCTCCGAGCTGGCAGTCAGCATAGAGCCCGACGCGGGGCTCGAACCCACGAACCACGAGATCATGACCTAAGCAAAAGTCAGATGCTTAACTGACTAAGCCACCCAGGCGCCCCTGGAGTTTCTTGATTTTAAATTTAATTTTGTTTTTTGTTACTGGTCTGTTCAGATTTTCTGTTTCTTCTTGTTTAGTTTTGGAAGATTGTATGCTTCTAGGAATTTACCCATTTCTTATGGGTTGTCCAATTTGTTGGCATATAAATTTTCATAGTATTCTTATAATCCTTTGTATTTCTCTGGCGTCGATTACTACTTCTATCTTGTTTCTGACTTTGTGTCCTTTCTCTATTTTATCTTGATTAGTCTGAATAAAGGTTCATCAGTTTTATCTTTTCAAAGAACCAGCTCTTGGTTTCATTGGTTTTTTAATCTTTCTGTTGCTTTTAGTCTCTACTTCATTGATTTCTCTTTTATTATTTCTCTATTATTGATCTTTTATCATTTCCTTTCTTCTGGTAAAAACAATATTTAACTTTAAAAGAAAAAGGTTTATGTGGAAATTTTCTATATATTCCTATAAATAGTTCTATATATTTCCTATAAAATTAATATTTTTCTATATACTGCTTGCAGTATTCTGAATGATTAGAGCTGAATTTTCTCATTTTTTGCTGGCCCTCCTTTGCTGGTATCCTGTGCAGGACTGCATCTGTCTAGTTGACATTCACAAAGGGATGTGTGTCTGCTGATTCTCAGGTCCATGGTGAAGGGCTACACAAGCTGTACACTGCACAACAGGGGGCCCCTTCACAAAAAGGTTATAAGGTAAATGACTGCCACTGGAACCATTCAACTTGGAGGACCTGGGATGCAGGCACTGGCTAAAGAAGGTATGGCCAGATGACCAGAGGACTCCTCCCTGGAATCACTAGAGTATTTGTTGAAATGCAGATTCCTACAGCCTTAGACAGCATGGAGGGGTAGGAGAGCAGGAATGTCTATTTTAAAATAGGCATTACAGTTAATTCCTGAGCATATTGGTGAAACATGCTAACCACCTCTACATGAAGTTACTCTCTGCTATATCTCCTCTGCCCCTCCGGAAAACTCCAAATGAGAGGACTGACATGCTCTGGGGTGCAATTCTAGCATGGTCTGCCCCAGCATCTGGTCAGCCTACTGCAGCCATCAGAAGTTCTGTGCTAAGCCAAAAAAGTACAATAACCTTGTCAAAGAGGTGTATCTGGAGTTCTGGAGGATAGGATTTCAAGATCTAGGCTTCAGTGTCAGTTCTTTCACTAACTAGCTATGTACACTAGTTAAATTCATAAAATTTTTCTGCACAAGTTTTATTGTGTGTTTGATGAAAGCATTAAGCCAGAATGTATCTTCTAGAGCTTGACCTAAACCATGTCTTTTTTTTTCTCTCTAAGTTATGAGGGTGAAAAAGGACCCGCTGTGTTCAGAGGGGGTCTCTAAAACTCCAAAAACCTTACAGATTTCAGACCTTTCTGAATTTGGGGATTTTAGGATAAGAGATTGTGGACTGTTACTAAGGCCAGTTTTTATGCCTTAGCTGAAGCCTGTACTTTTGATCTAATACACATCTTTGATGTTAAAGGAGAGAGCATGGAGGAGGAATCCAGGAACTAAAAGGGTCACAGTGCCTTGGTGAAGAGATGTAAATTCACAAGCCTGACCCTTTGCTAATTAATTCCGACCTGGAAACAATTAATTATTTCTCCAACCTGTAAGTGGTTGTGAGTTTGAAATTACAGTCACTGCAATCATTTAGAACACTGCTTGGCCCATGGTACTAATCAGTTTGCAGTATTCTAGGAATTGTGTTAACTTACCTGTTTTCCTTGCTTGTTTCTATGTGGGATTGGGGCTGGTGAGATGAGGTATAGACCATGAGAGAGTATGACTTGACAGAAGGCACTGTCAGCTTTCCCTCTGGTGTGTGTTCTCAGTTGTGCTCCAGACCCAGTGTTCAGTAGCGTCCATCTCCCCTCTGTCTCTGTGCTGTGCCTATAAACCCACGAACATCCTTCATTCTACCCGTACTACATCTATCAAAGATGATGTAAATAAAGGCAGATTGAATTTTTTAGAAAAGGAGTTCTTATTATTTAACTGAAAGGTAAGCTTATTTTTGCCCCTAATTTTAGCCTATATGGGTTACTACGAAAAGTTTAGAAAGCAGGGGCCCTAGGGGACTTCCCTTTGGATTCAAACTGTTGTCTGTTGCTGCTAGTGAATCCAAATTAAACGATTCCAAAATGAGCCAGAAACACTTAGTTTCCATGAACTCACTCACTCATCTTCCCCACAGCCCAGGAACTTCTGCTTCATTTTTGAAAGATTGCAGGCAGAACTTTGTCCCTCCTCCTGATCCTAGAGCTCTATCTGCACTGTGACTTGCTGTGGCCACCAGCATAAATCACTGGTTCTAAAATCAAAACTGCCAAAGCAAAATAGCTCCACTCCAAGCTGAGCCCTAGGTGGAATCTACAAGCTAAAGCTTGAATGGCATATCAGTCTCATTGAGAGGGCACTTCTCTCCAATCTGATATGGGTGATTCAAGTGTTTTTCTCTTTCCCTTACAATCAGGCAGTTGTTGAGTTAGATTATTTGTAACTGCTGTAGTGTCAGATGTTCATAGTTAAATATGCACCATGACCTAAAGCTTTGTTTCTGCCATCTTGGCCTGTGGTCAACCTCCAATAGAGTCTCTCAAATGTATCTCAAATTTATACTATGGAAAATATTATTAGGGAATGCATATTTTTCTACCAGAGGCATAAGGATTGGTATAAGAAGATTGAAATGGGGGTTTCTTTTTTGTTGTAAAATCCCAAGACTTTACTTACCTTCTCACCACTGCCAGACATGACATGACTTCTAAAAGGGAAGAAATACTTTATATGGTTTCAAATCAGCTGTTTTTGACCCCCTCCCCCCCTTCACTGACTAACTTAATCATATTTTCCTTAAAAAGAATTTTTAAGGTTTGGGGTCAAAATGTGTATGCCAAGTTTCAGCCTTGAACATATTTTCCCTGTATAATTATTAACCTCTGCAAAAACTAAGAGTATTCATTATACCGATGCTACCAGGAAATGCTATCATAGCCTTTGATTCCCCTTCCGTTTATCACTTTCTTGGTTTTTATTTATATTTATTTTAACCAAGGTTGTTAATTCGGAACCTTGGGAACATCCCATCCACACAAAGCCACAGTCACAACATAGGTAAACAATCTTTCAGTGATTCTAAAACACTCTATAAATAAATTGCAAACTTTCAAGTAACTCAGTGTATCCTTCACTGAAAGATATTTCCTAATGAAGTGGAAAAATCACCAAGTTACCATGTTTTAGGATAATTTGGCAGGGCAATAATAAAAAAACGAACATTTTAGGAAATCATTATTTGACTTTTAAAAATTTTAATGGCCACAACTAAACAAATCTGCTAATGAAATTAGCTCTAAACAATTGCATGTCCCTAGGTAGACAATTAGGTTAGATCTCTGTCTTGAAGGTAGCTTCCAGTTCTAACAGGCGACCAAGGAGTCATGGTATTCTTTTATATCTTTCCAACTCTAAGACTGTGTTGTATAAATCCTGAAGAAGAAAAAGCAGATCTGTATAATCCTGCTGCTGCCACTAAACCCTTCAAGCAAGATCAGGCTCTGCCTTGTTTCATAAATCTTTACAGCAGTACCGCCATAACATATTCTTGCCAAAAATGTTGAATGTGAATCTTACCAAGGCTTAAAATCAAATCTCAGTTTGTAGGAAATATGGGAAACCAGGGAGGAGATAAGCACCCACATTTGGAAACAATTTGACAAATTCAGAATCTGGACAACTTATTTGAAAACTGACCTGGTCTCTTTAATAATTCATAATAGCTGAATCAGTCTGTGAAATATTTTTGGATTAAAATTCAAACAAATGGATGAATGAATGGTATTTGATGCAGTTGGGGAAATTTGAATATGAACTAGGTATTAAAGCATATTAAAGGTAAAATGCCATGTTGTCTGGAATTTGCTTTAAACTACATCAATATGCAAACAAACACGGCAAAAAATACCAGTTTAATCTAAATGGAACATAGGGGATTCACACTACTTTTAGGACTAAAAAAAAATTTTATAGAAAAAGAAATCATGGGGCATCTGGGTGGCTCAGTCAGTTAAGTGTCTGACTTCAGCTCAGGCCACAATCTCGTGGTTCGTGACCCCACGTCAGGCTCTGTGCTGTCAGAGCCTGCTTTGGATTCTGTGTCTCCCTCTCTCTCTGTCCCTCCCCTGCTTCTCTCTCAAAATAAACATTATTAAAAAATCATAGAAATAAATCACATGAAAGAAAATTTTACAACACTTCTTCAGAGACCTGCTTTCATTCATGCTACTTATAGTTAGGATGTGCTTGTGCACATAACCTACATTTCCTGCTTATTCCTTTTTGTTCTGCTTTCCATGGAGATACAGAGCAAATGGCATTATACTGTATGGTTCTTAAAACAAGTGGTCCATGAGCTTCTATGTTTCCTTGAGAGCCTTTCAGGAAGCATACATAGTCAAAGCTTTCCATAATAAACAAAAAGGTTATTTGCCCTTTTCACTGTGTTATTTGCACTGTTGATTAAAAAAAAAAATTGTTGCTTGACTGTGTTAAAATAGATTTCCCAAATAGTGAAGCATGTTCTAACATTGTTGTCACAATTAGCAGTCTTTATAAACATGAGGAGACACTTTGTGTACCATTTGTAAATAGAGTAAAATAAACCCTACATATAATAGAACCTTGGTTTGAGCATAATTCATTCCAGAAACATGCTTGTAATTCAAAGCACTTGTATATCAAAGAGAATTTCTCCATAAGAAATACTAGAAACTCAGAAGATTCATTCTACAATCCAAAAATATTCATATAAACATTATAATACTGTAATATACAAAACAATAAAGAAAATACAAAATATAAAGAATAAAATTTTAACCTGTATTTACCTTTGAAAACCTTCATGGCTGGTGTGAGGGAGACAAGAGAGAGGAGGGTTATTGTGTAGGACAACTTTGACTATCACTAATGGAATCACTGCTATCTATTGGCTCAGTAGAATCTTTGTCTGCCTGGGGGCCATTGTATACCCTTGCACAGATACTGACTACAGGACAGTATTCATAAATTCTTGTTGTATGCTGTTTTTAATGTAACTGGCAATAAGGCAGAAGAGGAAAGGGTCTCTATCTGCAGGCAGCCTGACCTAGAATGAAGGTAAATATTTCTAAGCTTACTCGTATGGAAAAGCAGAGGACTGTCCATAGGTGCTTTGAAGTGACAAAAAATATAGTAGTGCCAATTGTGGGAACCTTCCAACATTCTGAAAAATCACTGATTTCTGCCAAACACCATGGCCTGAGACCAAGCATTTGAGCATGGGAGACCATCACCCACAATCCTGCAGTGAGACAGAGAGAGAAGAACCATTGGCTTAGTTATGACAATGTGACATTTGGCATCATGTACTACTCATATCACAAGACATCGCTCATTTATCAAGTTGAAATGTATTAGAAATGTTTGCTCATCTTGGGGAACACTCACAGAACAAGTTGTTCACAATAAAGGTTTTACTGTATTTTTCTTTTCTCTCTTTTATTATTTACCTATCTACCTATTTAGAGAATGTGAAAGCATGTGAGCAGGGGAGGGCAGAGGGAGAGAGAGAGTCTTAACCAGGCTCCACACCCAATGCAGAGCCTGACAAGGGCCTGGATCTCACAACCCTGGGATCATCACCCGAGCTGAAATCAAATGTAGGAAGCTCAGCCAACTGAGACACCCAAGTGCCCCTTCTCTCCTTTCTTTAAAATAAACATATATTATTCTAAAAATTACAAAAAATAAAAATAGAAAAGAAATCATAGTCAGAATAAATTGACAAAAAACTAGCTCACCGACCACGGTAAATAAAGGAAGATTGTGTGATCAGTTCATCTTGCAACTTTTTTTTTTCCTAAGAAAAGTTAGAATGATTTGCAAGAGAATTAGACTAATTATACTTCAAATAACATCAGTTGAACTGTGGGTTTTCTTCTTTAAAAAGTTTTATTCAATTTATTTAAAGTGAAAAAACAAAAACAGTAAAACAGTTAATCTATTTCTCCCACCCCCAGCCAACCTATTCTCTATATCGGTATGCTTGGTTTTATCTTTTTCTTTCTTTCTCTTCTTTCTTTCTTTTTTTTTTTTTTAGACTCCACATATAAGAAAGAACATACAGTGTTTGTCTTTCTCTTACTGATTTCACTTAGCAAAATGCTCTCAGATTTAATCCATTTTGTCACAAATGGCAAAATTTCATTCTTTTTAGTGGCTGAATAATATTCTATTGTAATATACTATGTTTTTTCTATTCAGTCATTCATTGATAGACACTTAGGTTGTTTTCACGTTGTGGCTGTTGTAAATAATACTGTAACGAAAATGGGAGTGTACATTTTTCTTTGAGTTACTGATTTTGTTTTCCTTTACCCAGAAAGGATTGGTAGATCATACGATAGTTCTATTTTTAATATTTTGAGGAAACCCATAATATTTTTCATGGTGGCTACATCAATTTACCTCTCCAACAATAGTGCACAGGGGCTGTCTTTTTTCCACATCCTCACCCAAACTTATTATTTCCGGACTTTTTGATAATACCCGTTCTCACAGGTGTGAGGATATCTCATTATAGGTTTTATTTGCATTTCACTGATGGCTAATGATGAGATTCTTTTTGTGTACCTGTTGGCCATCTGTAATAAATAAATTACATTTTTTAATGGAGAGGAAAATTGCTGATGTCTTAACATGAATCGAGACATTAGCACCAAATATGCCACTAGTTACTGTAGTCTTCATGTGCAGTCAAAAAAAAAATCTAATAATTTTACTCAAAGATATCTTTGACAAAGCAATACAACTTTTATTAATATTTTTACCCTTTAAACATGTCTTTTATTTTTTTTAATGTTTTTTATTTCTAGGAGAGAGAGAGAGCGTGAGCAGGGGAGGGTCAGAGAGAGAGGGAGTCACAGACTGAAACAGGCTCCAGGCTCTGAGCTGGCAGTCAGTACAGAGCCCGACACGGGGCTCGAACCCACGAACCGCGAGATCATGATCCAAGCGAAAGTCGGACACTTAACCAACTAAGCCACCCAGGCGCCCCAATACATGTCTTTTAATGTCATGTGTGGTGAAATGGGAAGCACATTTGTCACAAACTGAAGTATGATCGTCCCAAGGAAAAGCACTTGGGTACTTATACTGAATGATTTGCTGAACTGGCCACTTTTTTTCTGGGAAACAATGTTTACTTGAAAGAATAACTAACAGATAAACTGGTTATTAAGACTTAGGTATTTGGCAAATATTTTCTCAAAAATGAAATAAGTTTGTCACTTCCAGGAAACAACTGATACTTTAGCCAGTGACAAATTTCAAGCTTTCAAGTGAAAATATGAATTTTGGAAAAATTTCCCCTATACTCTGAAGTCTAACCATTCCCCAGTACTTAAATAGCTTTCTAATAAGATTGGTACTGATATTAATGAATATGATTTTTAAAATATTATATAGTGTATGTCAAAATTGGAAAATTTGCATAATTCAATGAACTAATATTTTATAAATGATCAGTGTAAAAGATGTTACAAAATCATGCATGGGTAAAAGATTCATTCAAAGTGCAAGATAAGCCAATGGATTTTAATGCAACAGAAAAGTTTGTTGATATGGTTTCTAACTCCATATTGCAATTAACCTTTAAGAAAATGCCACATGACAAATACCCACAATTTTCTGAAAATGCTATTAAAAGTATCTTTTCCTTTTCCAATTACATATGTTGATAAAGCTATATTTTCTTCATAAGCTTCAATCAAAAACAACATATTATGACAAAGTGAATGCAGAAACAGATAAGTGAATTCTTGTGTCTTTGTTAAATTACAGAAAGAAATTGGCAAAAATGTACAGGAGTTCTGTTTTTCTCACTAATAATTTGGTTTTGGAAATAAAGTTTCATAAAAATAGGTACTTTATGTTAACATGTAATAGTTCATTTTTGAGAGAGAGAGAGCACAAGCAGAGGTGGGGGGGGGGTGGACGAGAGAAAGGGAGACAGAGAATCTGAAGCCGGCTCCATGCCCAGGTCAGAGCTGGATGTGGAGCTCGATCTCACAACCATGAGATCATGACCTGAGCCAAAATCAAGAGTCAGATGTTTAATGAACTGAATCACCCAGGGACCCCTTTATATTTTTGTTCTGATAACTGAATGTGAAGAAAGGCTACTGATTTTCATATGTTTTTATAGGTATAAGGTTTTATATATATGTAATCATGTCATCTGCAAAAAGAAACAATTTTACTATTTGCTTTCTAGTTCTGATGCTTTTGTATCATTTTCTTACCTGATGCTCCAAGATTTTCAGTACCATGTTGAATAGGAGTGGGGAAAGGCACATTTGTCTCATTCCAGATCTTAGAGGAAAAATTTTCAAACTTTCAACACTGAGTATATTAGCTGAACTTCTCATATATGGCCTTTATTATATGAAGATATGTTCCTTCTGTACCTAATTTGTTAAGAGTTTTTATTACAAATAGATGTTAAATTTTGTCAAATGCTTCTTCTGTGTCTATTGAGTTAATCATAAGGATTTTTTTCTTTCATTCTACTAATACAATGTAACACATGGATTTGAGTATGTGGTCCACCCTTGCATCCCAAGAATAAATCCCACTCTTAAATGATCCTTTTAATGTGTTCTGAATTTGGTTTGCTAGAATTTTATTGAGGGTTTTCACATTTATACTCATCAGGGATATTGGCTTATATATTTCTTTTTCTGGTAGTGTCCTTTTCTGGCTTTGGTATTAGGGTAAGGACTAGCCTCATAAAAGTTTGTGAATATTCTTTCTTCTTTGATTTTTTGTTTTTTTGTTTTGTTTTTTAAAAATATTTTTATTTCTAGGAGAGAGAGAGTGAGACAGTATGAGCAGGGGAGGGTCAGAGAGAGAGGGAGATACAGACTCTGAAACAGGCTCCAGGCTCTGAGCTGACAGCACAGAGCCCGACGCGGGGCTCGAACCCACGAACCGCAAGATCATGACCTAAGCGAAAGTCGGACGCTTAATCGACTCAGCCACCCAGATGCCCCTCTTCTTTGATTTTTTAAAAGAATTTGAGAACGATTAGTATTAATTCTTTAAATGTTTGGTAAATTCTCCAGTGAAGCCATGTAGTCCTGAGCTTTTTTTTCTTCAGATTTTTCATAACTAATTCAAAATTTTAATAGTAATTGACTGTTTAGATTTTCTATTTCTTCATGATTCAGTCTTGTTTGTTGTATATTTCTAAAAACGTTTCCATTTCTTCTAGATTATCTAATTTGTTGGCATATAGTTTATAGTAGCGTCTATGATTCTTTATAGATCTGCGGAATCAGATGTAATATCTCTTTTTTCATTTAATTTTTTTGTGTCATCTTTCTTTTCTCCTTGCTTAGTGAAGCTAAAGGTTTGTCCATTTTCTTTTTTTCAAAGAACCAATTCTTAATCTATTTTGTTCATGGCTTCTTTTTTTTTTTTTTTAATCTTTATTTGTGAGAGAAAGAGACAGAGCATGAGCAGGGGAAGGGGAGAGAATGAGGGAGACACAGATTCTGAAGCAGTCTCCAGGTTCTGAGCTGTCAGCAGAGAGCTTGATGTGGGGCTCGAGCCCACAAAAGGGACTTCATGACCTGAGTCGAAGTCAGATGCTTAACTGTCTGAGCTACCCAGGTGCTCCAGTTTTGTTCATATTTTCTATTTCAATTTTTACTGTTGTGAAATTTATTATTTTTTTCCTTCTCCTAATTTTGGACTCTGTTTTTTCTTCTTTTTCTAGTTTCTTTTCTTTTTATTTAAAAACCTTTTTTTAAAAAAAAAATCAAGTATATTCTACTTCCAACTCAAACTCTACTTCCAAGCTCAAACTCACAACGCTGAAATCAAGAGTGACCTATGATTACTGAGCTGTCAGCACAAAGCCCGATGCGGGTCTCAAACCCATGAACTGTAAGATCATGACCTGAGCTGAAGTCGGACGCTTAACCAGCTGAGCCAACCAGGCGCCCCAGGTCTTTCTTGTTTCTTAATGTAGGCATTTACTACTATGAACATTCCTCATAGAGCTGCTTTTGCTGCATCCAAAAAGTTTTGGTATGTTGTGTTTCCATTTTCATTTGTCTCAAGATATCTTTTCCTTTCTCTTTGATTCCTTCTCTGACTCATTGGTTGTTCAGGAGAGTATTGTTTAGTTTCCATGTGTTCATGAATTTTCTTCCTGTTATTGATTTTTAGTTTCCTATCATTGTGGCTTAAGAAGATACTTGATATGATTTCAATTTCTTGAACTTGCTAAGACTTTTTTTGTGGCCTAAAATATGGTCTATCCTAGAAAATGTTCTATATGCACTTAAGAAGACTGTGGATACTGTTGCTATTGAATAGAATATTCTGTGTATGTCCACTAAGTCCATCTGGTTTATAGTGTTCAAATCCACTATTTCTTTAATTCTCTGCCTAGATGATCTATTTATTGTTGAGAATGAGCCATTAGGTCTGTTTATTTCTTCTTTTAGTTTTTCTTAGTTTTTGCTTCATATATTCAGGTGTTCTGATATTGGGCACACATATATTTGCAGTTATTATATATTTTTGATAGATTAATCTTTTTAACATTATGTATTGACCTTCTTTGTCTGTCTGTCTGTCTCTCTCTCTCTCTCTCTCTGTCTCTCTAGCATTTTTCACTTACATAGTTTACATACTTGGGTAGAACAGCTGTCTTGGTTTCCTGCCAAAGTGAGGCTATAGGATGGGCTCTGTGGTTGCCTGGATTCTCTGGTCAGTCTTACTAGATGCTCAAGACTGGATACTGTAATCAGCATTAGGTTATGAATTACCTTCTCTGTCCTGGTGGGCCAGGAAGATGGGCCCCAGGACCTGACTAGCTCATCGTTTGGGGACCCAAATCAGACAAAACTGTGCAGTGAATTTCCTAACCAGACAGGGCCACCAACTCTGCAGACAGGAAAATAAATGGGCTGTGTTCTCTGTTCAAGTGTCCCTGTAAGGAGGGCTGTTGGATGAGATTCATGGCCTCCCATGTGCTCTGGCAAGGTTCCATGATTGGGCAGGCTGAAAACTGTATTCAGCAATGGGTGGAGCTATGAATTAGTTTCCCCTGCCAGGGTGCAGCGGAAGAACTAACTCCAAGTTGAAAAGACTCTTTGTTTCTGTTCTTAACTCAAGCTACTCTGTGCTCCCAAGTCTCCTAGATGAACAGGGCCATTGGCTTTGCTCTTCAGACTATCAGTTCTGCTTATCAGACTCTCTCTGCTTGAATGTTGCTGGGCTACACTACTTTCAGGTGTTATTACCAACATTTCTCTTCAGATGGGGCCAGGAGCTACATTCAACAGCAGACCTGATCATTACTGTGCTCTTGGGTCTGGATATAAGGAGACCAGGCTCTAAGGCAGGCAAATCTCTTGATTTGGGGACCTGAATTAGGCAAACCAGCACCCTACCAAGTTTCCTAGTCCAACTTTTCCACCAAATTTGTTCTATAAATCAGAAAAACTATTGGTTGTAACCACTACCTGGGCTCTGTAGGTAGGAACTCAGTTGGCCAAGATCTGAACTGTTAAGCTCTCTTTTCCCACTGCAGGAACCATAGGATTATGGGAGCCCTGTCAGCACTCTTCTGTGCCAGCCTGGGGCAGGGGCAGTGCAGTCAGCATATGTAACCACTCCTATTACCCTTCTAATATTGTCTGTCTTGGTCCCTGTAGTTCAGGGAATGCTCAGACTCACCTCTCTGTTCTAGGATTTCTCAGCAATGTTTTGTCCATAAATAGTTGTTAGGTGTTGTTCTTATGAGAAGGAGCAAAGTCAGGAATGACCCATGTCCCTATCTTTGTGATGTTACTCCCTCCACTATTGCTTTTAAAGTACATCTGATAGCCATGAATTATTCAGTCTTTGTTTATCTTGAAATACGTTTGTTTTCATATTTGAAAAGTTTTGCTGTACACAAGATGCTTTTTCTTTCATCACTTTAAATATGTCATTCCACTATATTCAGGCCTTCATGATATTTAATAAGAAATCAATTCTTATTGTGGTTACTTAGTGTCTGATGTATTGTCTTGCTGCTTTCATGATTTCTCCTTATTTTTCTTTTTCTGTTGACCTATGATATGTCCATGTTTGGATTTTTCTTTTTCTAATCCTACTTGGATTTCATTAAAATTCTCATTGTGTAGCTTGTTTTTAAATCAAATTTGAGAAAAGATCCGTCATTATTATTTTGGTTTTTTAAAATTTTTAAACATTTTTATTTATTAGAGAGAGAGAGAGACAGAGTATGAGCTGGGGAGGGGCAGAGAGAGAGGCAGACACAGAGTCCAAAGCAGGTTCTTGAACTCATGGGACTTGAACTCACAAACCATGAGCCAAAGTCAGACACCTAACCCACTGCTTAGCAAGAGATGCTAGCCTTTCTTGATTATTTATCACTGATCTCTACTGTTCTTGACGGTGTTAGTGGGCATCGCTCTTTCCATGAGAGCCCTACAAGTTAGCCCCTGTAGGCAAGGCCAGGCAGCTTCCAGTCCTCAGGATGCTCCATGCCCATCTTAAACAGAATGTCCACAACACAAGATCAGAGGCATGGATGAGGAGATGGGATCCACTGGTCCTTCCAACCTGCCCCAGCCTTTCTGGAGTGGAATTTGTGAGGGACGAAAGGAGCTGTCATTTCTCATAGGCTGTCTTACCCATAGTTAAAATTTCTGCAAAATGGAGATAGGAGCAGCCCCTGGTTTCAATGATGCATAGATTTTTCTGAGCTATTGATCTTAATTTGTTGTATGCCTTTTGGTCAATTTCCAGAGACTTAAAAAAAATACTAATTAATGTATTTATCTCGTTTCACCAGAGTTTCTCTGAGGAGAAGTGCTACTAAGCTTCTAATGTAGATATCTCAGAAATCTCACTGCCTAGTCAAATTTTGACTATGATTGTTTCCAACGTTAGCATTCTCACCAAATTTATCACGTAGGACTCAACATTCTATTATAAACAAGCCCCCTTTGTTCCCCTACCTTATGTATCTGTATTTATTATCACTATGGATTCATACATTGCTATTCTTTTCCCTAATGATTTATACTTCATTATAATTACTTAGTAATTTTTCAGCTCAATTTGTCTAGATTTGATGAGTGGGGTTCCCTGCAAGCTGAATTCTTAATTGTTTGTATTAAAAAAAATGTTTTATGTTTTATTTGTTTCTGGGAGGGAGAGAGAGAGAGAAGGAAGGAAGGAAGAAAGGAAGGAAGGAAAGAAGAAGGAAAGAAGGAAAGAAGGAAAGCAAGAAAGAGACAGACAGCATGAGCAGGGGAGGATCAGAGAGAGAGGGAGATACAGAATCTGAAACAGGCTCCAGGCTCTGAGCTAGCTGTCAGCACAGAGCCCAATGCAGGGCCTGACCCCATGAACCATAAGATCATCACCTGAGCTGAAGTCGGATGCTTAACCGACTGAGCCACCCAGGCGCCCCTGAATTCTTCATTGTTGAGTATCATTTTTGTTGGAATGTTTTCTTACTTTCTGCCATATCAAGATGCTTTAGAATCATCTTGTCACTTATCCTGCCTGAGTGAAGGACTTATAATTTTGCCCTGGTAGATTTCATTAAGAAGTGTTATTACAGACCAAGAACTTGGTGCTAAGTGTACTCTGAGATACTGGAGTAACTCGATTCTTGTCCTTAAATGGACAAAACTAGGAAATTTCTGTATAAGTAAATATACAAATATATAAACACACATACATATTTTAGAAATCATGAGTTTACATTAGTATTACCAATTCTAATTCAGCCCCACAAAGTTAGTTTTTGCCTTTCCTAATTCTATATTTGCATGTCCCTTCTTCCTCAATGAAAACAATATATTTATTCATATGCCCAATCTTATAATACATACAAATTTGCTTCAAAACTACTTCATACTACTACATAAAACAACACTACCAAAAAAAAAATGTAAGGACATATTTACAGTTCATCCCAACCATTCCATTCCAATCAAGACTATGGGTATATAATCAAATGCTATGTTCAGAGTAACATGGCTAAGTTTCTTCTTATTTCTCCCTTCAGTATGATTATGATATTTATTTATCCATTCTAGGTAAAGAGGTCATTGTTTTCCAGTTTTCTCTTTTAACACTAAGCTATATATATATATTTCCTTTATACTTGTTGCTTCAGTAAACAATATCTCCTAGAAATCACTCCATATATATTTATACAAATTTTCCTCTTTTTGACAGCTGCATAATACCAAATTATGTGAATGTTCCATACTTCATTCAATTTCTTACATCTAGATATTTAGTTTTATGTATAAAAATTTATAATATTTTTTATTACAATTATGCTGTGATTGGGGTGCCTGGGTGGCTGGGTTGGTTGAGCTCCCAACTCTTGATTTCAGCTCAGGTCATGATCTTCTGGTAGTAAGAATGAGCCCCTTGTCAGGCTTCACTTGGGGTGTGGAATCTGCTTAAGACTGTGTCTCCCTCTCTCTCTGCCCCTCCCTCACTTTCACATGTGCATGTGCTTGCTCTCTCTCTCTCTCTCTCTCTCAAAAAACCTGATTAATAAAGTTATGTATTTTTATATTTATTGGAGTGTATCTTCAAGGTAAATTGCCATAAGTGTGATTATTGAGTCAATGAACACATACTTAGTTTGCTAGTTGTTGCTGAATTCTTCCTCATTCTTCCTGTTGTATCATTTAGCAATTTAGCATTCACAGCAATGCAAGAGTATCTAGTATTATGTAGCCTCATCAACAAAGTATATTGGCTTTTGACTTTTTGCCCATCCAGGGGGTGAAAAATGGTATCACAAGACTCTTTTCATTAGCATTTTCCCTTGTTTGGATTAAAGTTAAATTTTTATATGTTTCAGGGCCATTTTTATGTGTCTGAATTGAGTGTTCATGACTTTTGCCCATTTTTCTATAGGATTTTTTGTCTTCTCCATCCCCCCATTCTCTCTCTCTCTTTTTTAAATGTTTGATTATTTATTTGGAGAGAGAGAGTGCATGTGTGCACAAGCAGGGGAGGGGGAAAGAGAGAATCCTAAGCAGGCTCCATGTTTTCAGTGCAGAGGCCAATGTGGGACTCAAACTTACAAACTGTGAGATCCTGAACTGAGCTGAAATCAAGAGTATGATGCTTAATGGACTGAGTCACGCAGGTGCCCCATCTCCATTAATACTTAACAAATATTTTTGGGATTAATCCTCTAAGTGTGATAGGTATTGCAAATATTTTTTCACAGTTTATTTGCCTTTTATTTATTTTTTAATTTACATTCAAGTTACTTATAGTGAAATGATTTCAGGAGTAGATTCTGGTGATTCATCATCTATGTGTAATACCCAGTGCTCATGGCAACAAGTGTCTTCCTTAACACCCGTTGCCCATTTAGTTCATCCTCCCCAACCACAGACCCTCCAGAAACCCTCAGTTTGTTCTCTGTGTTTAAGAGTCTCTTATGTTTTATCCCCCTCCTTGTTTTTATATTATTTTTGCTTCCCTTCTCTTATGTTCAGCCATTTCATATCTTAAATTCCACCTAGGAGTGAAGTCACATGATATCTGTCTTTCTCTGACTTATTTTTCTTAGCATAATACCCTCTACTTCCATCCATATAGTTGCAAATGGCAAGATTTCATTCTTTTTGATTGCTAAGTAAATACTCCATTAGATACATATACCATGTCTTCTTTATGCATTCATCTATCGATGGACATTTGGCTATTGTTGATAGCACTGCTATAAACATTGGGGTGCATGTGCCCCTTCAAAACAGCACACCTGTATCCCTTGGATAAATACCTAGCAGAGCAATTGCTGAGTAGGGCAGTTCTATTTTTAACTCTTAGAGGAAGCTCCATACCATTTCCAGAGTGGCTGCACCAGTTTGCATTCCCACCAACAGAGCAAAAGGGATCTTCTTTGTCTGCACCCTCGCCAACATCTGTTGTTGCCTGAGTTGTTAATTTTAGCCATTCTGACGGGTTTGAGGTGGTATCTCATTGTGGTTTTAATTTGTATTTCTCTGATGATTAGTGATGTTGAACATTTTTTCATGTGTCTGTTAGTCATCCGGGTGTCTTCTTTGGAGAAGTTTCTATTCATGTCTTTTGCCCATTTCTTCATTGGATTGTTTTTTGGGTGTTGGTTTTGATAAGTTCTTTATAGATTTTGGATGCTAACCCTTTATCTGATATGTCATTTGCAAATATCTTCTCCCATTCTGTCAGTTGCCTTTTAGTTTTGCCAATTGTTTCCTTCACTGCTTTTTCTCTTGATGAGGTCCCAATAGTTCATATAGTTCATATTTGCTTTTGTTTCCCTTGCCTATGGAGATGTGTTAAGATGTTAATGCAGCCAGCGTCAAAGAGGTTTTTGCCTGCTTTCTCCTCTAGGATTTTTATGGCTTCTTGTCTTACATTTAGGTCTTTCATCCATTTTGACTTTATTTTTGTGTATGGTGCAAGAAAGTGGTCCAAGTTCATTCTTCTTTGTGTCGCTGTCCAGTTTTCCCAACACCATTTACTGAAGAGACTGTCTTTATTCCAAGGGATGTTTCATCCTGCTTTGTCAAAGATTAGTTGGCCATATGGTTGTGGGTCCATTTGTGGGTTCTCTATTCTGCCCATTGATCTAAGTATCTGTTTCTGTGACAGTACCATACTGTATTGATGATTACAGCTGTGGAGTACACCTTGAAGTCCAGGATTCTGATGCCTCCAGCTTTGGGTTTCCTTTTCAGGATTGCTTTGGTTATTTCGGGCCTTTTGTGGTTCCATGAAAATTTTAGGATTGTTTGTTACGGCTCTGTGAAGAGTGCTGGTGTTATTTTGATAGGGATTGCATTGACTGTGTAGATTGCTTTGGGCAGTATTGACATTTTCACAATATTTGTTCTTCTAATGCAAGAACATGGAATATTCTTCCATTGTGTGTGCGTGTGTGTGTGTGTTGTCTTAAATTTGTTTCATAAGCTTTCTATAATTTTTAGTGTATAGATTTTTCATCTTTTTGGTTAGGTTTCTTCCTAGGTATTTAATGGTTTTTGGTGCAATTGTAATCCATTACATTGCCATTGCCATTGTAATGCCTGTAGAGTGAGAGTTTCTGATGCTATTTTCTGGCCGTTTCTAGTCTTCATTGCTTTGGTCTTTTTTGTTTTGTTTCATCTTTTCTCCCCTCAAAGAGTCCCATTTAAAATTTCTTGCAGGGCCGGTTTAGTGGTCCCAAACTCTTTTAAGTTTTTGTTTGGGAAATGTATTATTTCTCCTTCTATTTAGAATGACAGCCTTGATGGATAAAGAATTCTTGGCTATATATTTTTCTAATTCAGCACATTTAAAATATCTTGCCACTCCTTTCTGGCCTGTGAAGTTTCTGTAGATAGGTCTGCTATGAACCTGATCCGTCTTCCTTTGTATGTTAAAGACTTTTTCTCCTTGCTGTTTTCACGATTCTTTCCTTGCCTGAGTATTTTGTGAATTTGACTATGATATGCCTTGTTGATAGTCAGGTTTTGTTGAATCTAATGGGAGTTTTCTGTGCTTCCTGGATTTTAATGTCTGTGTTTTTCCTCAGGTTAGGAAAGTTTTCCACTATGATTTGCTCACATAAACCTTCTACCCTTTTATCTCTCTCTTCATTTTCTAGTACCCCTGTGATGCAGATGTTATTCATTTTTTTAAAAATATTTTTATTTCCAGGAGAGAGAGAGACAGCGTGAGCAGGGGAGGGTCAGAGAGAGAGGGAGATACAGACTCTGAAATAGGCTCCGGGCTCTGAGCTGGCAGTCAGCACAGAGCCCGACGCGGGGCTCGAACCCACGAACCGCGAGATCATGACCTAAGCAAAAGTCGGACCCTTAACCGACTAAGCCACCCAGGCGCCCCAGATGTTAATCATTTTTAATGAGTCACTGAGTTCTCTAGTACTTATATCATGCTCTTCTACTTTA
Source organism: Proteles cristata cristata (assembly GCA_017311185.1). Lineage (NCBI taxonomy): Eukaryota > Metazoa > Chordata > Mammalia > Carnivora > Hyaenidae > Proteles > Proteles cristata. The sequence continues at coordinate 478,295 of JAESUZ010004301.1, forward strand.
TTTTCACTCTTTTTTTCTGCTTCATTATTCTCCATAAGTTTCTCTTCTATATCGCTGATTCGCTGCTCTGCTTCATCCATCCTTGCTGTTGTGGGATCCATTCGAATTTGCACCTCAGTTATAGAATTTTACATTTCATTCTGACTAGATTTTACTTCTGTTATCTCTGCAGAAGGGAATTCTATGCTTTTTTCAACCCCAGCCTGTATTCTTATTGTGATTCTAAATTCTGGTTTAGACATCTTGCTTGTACCTGTGTTGATTAAGTCCCTGGCTGTCATTTCTTCCTGTTCTTTCTTTTGGGGTGAATTCCTTCATTTCATTGTTTTGGAGGAAGAAAAATAATTAATAAAAATAAAAAATAAATAAAAATTTAAAACATCACAAAAAAATCAAATAAAGGATGCTAGATCCTGGTGTGTCTTGGTCTGGATGTTGAAAGAAGCTTGATAGAATAGAGAAAAAAAGGAAAGTACAGAAAAGAAAGCAAAATGTTTGAAAATTTTAAAAAAGGAATACAATATAATATAACAAAATAAAATGAAGAAAGCAAAATAGAGTAATAAAATACAAAAAAGCAAAAATATAGTAGAAAATTTTTAAAATATCGTTTTTATAAAAACGGAAAATAAAAATGAATTTTTTTCTTTGTGTATACTCAAGAATAAAAGATTTAAAAATTGAATGCATGGAACAGTGAACAGAATAAAATATTATTGAAATTGCATCAGTTTCCCCTTAGACATCAAACTATGAAGCACTTTGTAGTCTGTAAACTAAGCAGGCGGAGAGACTTGTGGTGTTCCCCTAGAGCACATTTGGCACACTTAGACAGGGCTTGGTGTAACAGCACCATTCTCCACTAGATGGTGCTGCTTAACTTACTGGGGTGGATCATTGTGGCATGTGTGTGCATGCATGCACATGCGTGGAAGAGGTGAAAATGGAGTCAACCAGCTACCCAGTCTCTAGTATCAGAACTCTGTTCTCTTCCACTGGCAATCAAGCATCCCTCCTTTGTCTCCAGCTTCCATCTACTCCCTGCTTCTACACTGTCCATGACAGTCAGCTGCCAGGCAGCTCCCCCTTCCTGAGTTTTATCTCAAATGGGACTGTATTTCCAAAACCCTTACTTCTGAGGGCCCTGCACTTTGACCCACTGCGACCCTCTGGGGGAGGGTCTTGCCAAGCTATGGCTGAGTGCTGGCCCACTCCAGGAATGTTTGCATGATCGTGCTACTACAGAAACCCAGAGACTGCAGCTGGGTGCCAGCCAGCCCCTGAAAAAGTTTGCAGGATTGTGTAGCAGCAGCATTTCAGGGTTCACTGCCCCTTAACATTCTTGATCCAACACCAGCACATGTGGCTATTCTCTGGGGTCCCCTGGGACCTTTGCCTGTGGGAAGCCACATAGCCTCTACCAAATGGCCTCTCAGTGGGGGAACTGCCTGCCTCTCCCCATGTGGCCCAAGGACCCCTCAGACCTCACTGTTTGCTCCTAGGGATTCATGCTTCCACCAGAGCTCTGCAAGGTATCAAGCTTCAGAGTTTCAGATTCTGCAGTCCCCTGTTCCTAGAGTCTTAATAGTATCCAAACCCTCTCCATTCTCCCTTTCTTGTTCAGTCCCTTATGAGTGTTTCCACTCTTTCTCTTTCTCTCCAGCTGCTTGCATGGGGAGTGCTTTTCCTGAGCTCTTTCCTTGTCTCCATCCTCTCTCCACAAGCAAAAACCGTTCCCTACCCTATGTGGCTTTTCTCTCCCCCAGTTCAACTCTCTACACTGTGTACCTGCCAAGTTCTATGGCTCAAGTTATACAGATTGTTGTGTTCATCTTCAGATCAATTGTCTAGATGTGCAAGATATTTTGATGTTGATGTAGCCTCATTTCAGGAATGAGAGAAACAAAAAGCTTCCATGCTGCTCCACCATCTTGTACTGTATTAGCCCTGGAGTCAACTACAATCCAAAAATAGATGATCCTCCTTCTGACAAATTCTTTGAAAGTTATTATCAATCACAATGCTGACACCATTCACTTCACTTCATCTCATCACCTAGACATTTTATCATCTTTTCTGCTGGCAAACTTGAACTTTCTGCTCCGTGATCTGGTTTTCCCAGAGTCCACTAAGAAGTTATTAGTGAAATGTCCCAGGATGTTGAACTATTGATAAGGCTGATAGGTCCTGAAAGAGCAGTCAGGAGGGGATGAGCTGGAATGCACTTAGATGAAGGTAATGCAGAGAGTGATGCCAAATTTATTTGCCTTTCAACTTTGCTTATGGCTTATCATTTCAAAGATTTATATTTTTATTTAGTCAAATTTATCAATTTTTTTGTGCTACATATGGGTTTTGAGTTCTAGTTAAAAAGCCTTGAATCATAGCTAAAAATTCTTTCTCTACTAAAGCTATAGACAAAATCACCCATGTTTTCTTTTAAAACATACATAATCCTCCCCTGTCCCTGCCTCCCTTCCTTCCATTAACACTGTGATCCATCTAGAGTTTATTCTATATACGATGTGAGGAGTGGATCAAATTCCATCATCTCCAGTTATCCCAATAACATTTACTAAGAAGATCATCTTTGTCCCAAATGATGTAAGATATCACCTTTATCCTATACCAAATTTCTATATGTAGTTGGTCTATGTCTGTATTTTCTATCCCATTGGCTTGTCCATTCATGTTCAGTCCAAATTGTTTTAATTACATACATTCTAGTATGTTCGAATATCTAAAAGGGATAGACTTCATTCAGAGGTTTGTTTTGCTTTTTTTTTTTTTCAGTGCGTGACTACTTTCATTTTTTATTCTTTTTTATACAAGTTGTGTGAAATTACCTAGATCTATACACAAACTTACTGGATTTAACTGGGAAAACATTAAATATATACGTTGACTTAAAGAAAACTGATCTCTTCATGATGGTGAGATATCCTATCAAAGAACAAGGGTATCTTCTTATTTGTTCAATTCTGTTTTTGTCTTTCATGAAAGTTATGTAATTTTTTTCATGGAGATCTTGGATAATTCTTTTCAGTTTATTTTGAGAGAGACAGAGTATGAGCAAGGGAGGAGCACACAGAGAGGGAGAAAGAGAATCCCAAGCAGGCTCTGTGCTAATAGCCACAAACTGGGACATCATGCAAGGCTCCATTCCACAAACTGTGACATCATGACCTAAGCTGAAATCAAGAGTTGGATGCTTAGGGGCACCTGGGTGGCTCAGTCGGCTAAGCATCCAACTTCGGCTCAGGACATGATCTTGCAGTTTGTTGGGTCAAGCCCCGTGTTGGGCTCTGTGCTGACAGTCGGCTCAGAGTCTAGAGCCTGTTTCAGATTCTGTGTCTCCCTCTCTCTGGCCATACCCTACTCATGCTGTCTGTCTCTCTCAGAAATAAATTTTAAAAAACCAAAGAGTTGGAGCTTAACCAATTGAGCCACCCATGTGCCCCTTGGGTAATTCTTATTAAAATTAGTTCTAAGTACTTTATCTTTTATCTTCTTTATTGCTATTATAAATAGAGTTCTCTTATCTATTACAACCTATAGCTGCTTATTATTTGTGTATATAAATGCCATTGATTTTTATAATAGTTAAAAAGAAATAACTTAAAATTTTTCATCTTAACCACTTTTATGTGTACAGCTAGTGTTAAAGTATATGCAGTTTGTTGTGAAACGGATCTCCAGAACTTTCTTCTTTTGCAGAAGTAAAACTCTATACCCATCAAATAATAATTTCCCCACCCTGTGGCAACTGCTACTGTAATTTGTCTGTATGAATTTGCCTACTCTAGATACTTCATAGAAGTATATCATATAGTATTTGTCTTTTTATGGCAAACTTACTTCACTTAGCATAATGACCTCAAGGTTCATCCCTGCTGTGGTATGTGGTAGACTTTCTTTCCTTTTTAAAGGTGAATAATAGTCCACTGAATGTACATGCCATGATTTATGAATTCATATGTGGATGTATATTTTGGTTTCTTCCACCTCATGGAATAGTGTGGCTATAAACATGGATATACAAACGTCTGTCTTCAGGACCCTTCTTTCAATTCTTCTGGATAGATACCTAGGAGTGAAATTGCTGAATGATATGGTAACTCTATTTTTAATTTTTGAGGAAAATATTACATTCCCACAAACAACACAAAAAGTCTCATATTCTCCATCTCCCAACCAACACTTGTTTTTTTCTGTGTTTTTTTTTTGTTTTGTTTTGTTTCTAATCATTAATGATATTGAACATCTTTTTCTCAATGTTGATTTATTTTTGAGAGAGAGAGAGAGAGAGCACACGAGTAGGGAAGGGTCAGAGAGAGATGGAGACACAGAATCCGAAGCAGGCTCTAGGCTCTGAACTGTCAGTACGGAGCCTGACATGGGAGCTTGACCTCATGAACCTAGAGATCATGACCTGAACTGAAGTCAGATGCTTAACCAACTTAGCCACCCAGGCACCCCGAGCATCATTTCATACATTTCTTTGAATTTTATATATCATCTTTTAATAAGTCTATTTAAGCCATTTGCTCATTTGTTATCAGGTTATTTGATTTTATGTCACTGAGTCGTTCATTCTTTTACCTTTCTACTAGTTTCCCTAGATTTTAAGATCTTTTTTAAAATGTTTATTTTTGAGAGAGAGAGTAAAAGTAAGAGAGTGTGTGTGTATGTCAGTGGGGGGCAGAACAGAGAGACAGAGGGACAGAGAACCCAAGAAGGTTATGCGCTGACAGCATCAAGCCTGATGTGAGGCTCGAACTCATGAACACTGAGATCATGACCTGAGCTAAAGACAGACGCACAACTGACTGAGTCACCCAGGCACCCCTGTTTCCCTAGAGCTTGTAATGCACTTTTACTAGCCAAAGTCCACCTTCAACTAAAATTGTACTGTTTCATACAGGGCATAAAGTATCTGTTCATACAGGGCAGATACTTTATAATAGAATATTCATAATTTCTCCCTCTTGTGCCTTATTTAAAGTGCTGTCATTCATTTTAGTCATCTATGTGTCATAAACATCCATTGCATTATTATTATTCATTATAACTTTATTTTTTTTTAAATATTTTTATTTATTTCTAGGAGAGAGAGAGAGACGGCGTGAGCAGGGGAGGGTCAGAGAGAGAGGGAGACACAGAATTAGAAGCAGGCTCCAGGCTCTGAGCTGGCAGTCAGCACAGAACCCGACGCGGGGCTCGAACCCACGAACCGCTAGATCATGACCCAAGCGAAAGTCGGACGTTTAACCGACTAAGCCACCCAGGTGCCCCTATTCATTATAACTTTAAACAGTTACCTTTTAGATCAAATAAGAAAAGAAAAATATTCCTGGAGGCATCACAATCCCAGACTTCAGCCTGTACTACAAAGCTGTAATCATCAAAACAGTATATGTGTTGCCAAAAAACAGACACATAGACCAACAGAGTAGAATAGCGAACCCAGAATTGGACCCATAAATGTGTGACCAACTAATCTTTGACAAAGTAGGAAAGAGTATCCAATGGAAAAAAGACAATCTCTTTAGCAAATGATGCTGGGAGAACTGGACAGCAACAGGCAGAAGAATGAACCTGGACCACTTTCTTATACCATACACAAAAACAAGCTCAAAATGGATGAAATACCTATATGTGAGGCAGGAAACCATCAAAACCCTAGAGGAGAAAACAGGGAACAACTCCTTTGACCGCAGCTGCAACAACTTCTTATTGGACATGTTTCTGAAGGCAAGGAAAATAAAAGCAAATATGAACTATTGGGACCTGTTCAAGATAGAAAGCATCTGCACAGCAAAGGAAACCATCAACAAAACTAAAAGGTAATTGACAGAATGGGAGAAGATATTTGCAAGTGACATTGGATAAAGGGTTAGTATTCAAAATCTATAACGAACTTAAACTCTCAGCACCCAAAAAAACAAATAATCCAATGAAGAAACAGGTAGAAGACATGAATAAACACTTTTCCAAACAAGTCATTGGCTGGCCAACAGACACATGAAAAGATGCTCAACATCACTCATCATCAGAGAAATGCAAATCAAAACTACATTGAGATACTACTTCACACTGGTCAGAGTGGCTAAAATTAAAAACTAGGAAACAACAGATGTTGGCAAAGATGTGGAGAAATGGGGAACCCTCTTGCACTGTTGGTGAGAATGCAAACTAGGGCAGCTGCTCTGGAAAACAGTGTGGAGGTTTCTCAAAAAATTAAAAATAGAATTAACCTGTGACCCAGCAATAGCGCTACTAGGAACTTATCCAAAGGATACAGGAGTGCTGATTCATAGGAGCATATGTACCCCAATGTTTATAGCAGTGCTGTCAACAGTAGCCAAATTGTGGAAAGAGCCTAAATGTCTATCAACTGATGAATGGATAAAAAAAGATGTGGTTTATATATATACATACAATGGAATACTACTCAGCAATGAGGAAGAATGAAATCTTGCCGTTTGCAACAATGTAGATGGAACTAGAAGATATGCTAAAGTAAAATAACTCAGTGAGAGAAAGACACATATCATATGTTTTCACTCATATGTGGAATTTGAGAAATTTAACAGAAGACCATGGGGGAAGAGAAGGGGAAAATTGTTTTAGAGAGGGAGGCAAACCATAAGAGACTCTTAAATACAGAGAACAAACTGAGAGTTGATAGGAGGGGGAAATGGGTGATGGGCATTGAGGAGGGTGCTTGTTGGGATGAGCACTGGGTGTTGTATGTAAGTGATGAATCATGGGAATCTACTCCTGAAGCCAAGAGCACACTGTATACACTGTATGTTAGCTAACTTGACAATAAATTATATTAAAATAATATCTGATTTATTTTGCTTTAATCCTTCTATGATACTTTTCTGCTTCTCTGATGTTTCTCTGATATTTGTATATATGACCAAATGGTCACCACAATAAGTCTAGTTAAACTTTATTACCATACATAGTTATATTTTTCTTGTGATGAGAACTTTTAAGATCTATTATCTTAGTGACTTTCAAACATGCAATATAGTTTTTTTTATTAACAATAGTCACCATGATGTACATTAAACCCCTATGATTTATTTATTTTATAACTGGAAGTTTGTACCTTTTGAACCTATTCACCCATTTCACCCCTTGCCACTGGAAACCCAGTTTGTTTTCTGTATCTATCAGCTTGTTTTTGTTTGTTTTTTAGAATGCACCTATAAGTAAGATTATACAGTATTTGATTACTTTAACTTAGTGTAATGGCCTCGAGGTCCGTCCACATTGTTGTAAATGCCAAGATGTCATTTTTTATGTCTGAATAATAATCCACTGTGTACATAAAACACAGTTTCTTATCCATTATATATTGATGGACACTCAGGTTGTTTTCATATTTTGGGTATTGTAAATAATGCTGCGGTGAACATGGGGATGAACATACTTTTTCAACTGTTTTTTATTCATTGGATAAATACCCAGAAGTATAATTGCTAGATCATGTGTTAGTAGTACTTTTAATTTTTTGAGGAGCCTCCATGCTGTTTTCCATAGTGGCTTTACTGGAACACATTCCTACCAGCAATGCACAAGGATTCCCTTTTCTCCACATCCTCACCAACATTTGTTATTTCTTATCTTTTTGATAGTAGACATTCTAACAGGTGTGAGATGAGAGCTCATTGTGGTTTTGGTTTTTGTTCCTCTGGTGATTAGTGATGTTGACCATGTGTTCATGTACCTGTTAGCCACCTGTATGTCATCTTTGGAAAAATGTTTAACTCAGATTTTGTGCCCATTTTAAAAAAATTGAAGTATTTTATTTTATGTACACTGAGTTGGCATTAAGGCAGGTTATCTTGGATATCTGCAGTTAAGACAGATATTTTGGATGACCCATTCAAGAAAGTTCACTTGGTCCAACTTAATGAATCCTATGTCCTTGGCGCATTGATGGAAACCCTGGCGGCACATGTTGAGGCCATATTTCTGGATCAGACCATGCTGGTTTGAGAAGAGGAGACAAGGAGAATCCTGGCCAAATTTCCTCATATGGCTACAGAGACCCATCTTGCTCTCTTGCATGCAGCAAAGCAAAAGGGGTCTCTGCCCGATTTTAATTGGATTTCCCCCCTACCAAGTTGTATACATTCTTTATATACTTTGGATATTAGCTCCTTATCAGATACATGATTTGGAAATATTTTATCATATTTAGTAGATTGCCTTTTCATTTTGTTCATCAGTGGCTTCCATATTGTACAGAACTTTTTTAGTTTGATATAGTTACATCATTTATTTTTGCTTTTCTTGCCTTTGCTTTTGGTGTCAGATCTGAAAAGTAGTGCCCTTTGGGGCACCTGGTTGGCTCAGTTGGTTAAGTGTCCAACTTTTGGTTTCTGCTCAGGTCACGATCTCAGTTTGTGGGATCAAGCTCCTCACTGAACTCTGCAGTGACAGCACAAAGCCTACTTGGGATTCTCTCTTTCCCTCTTTCTCTGCTTCTCTACTGCTTGTGCATGCTCTCAAATTTTTAAAAAAATAAAGACTTTTGCCAAGAGTGATGTTAAGGATGTTACTGTCTATGTTTTCTTCTAGGAGTTTTATGGTTTTAGGTATTATGTTCAAGACTTTAATCCACTTTGAGTTAATTTTTTATGTGCCAAAAGATAGTGGTCCAGGTTTCTTCTTTTGCATGTGGCTGTCCAGTTTTCCCAACACCATTTATTGAAGAGACCATCTTTCTTCCATTGTGTGTTCTTGGCTCTGGGTTTACATGGGTTTATATTTACATGGATTTGTTTCTTGTCTATTTTGTTCCTTTGATCTATGTGTCTGTTTTTACACCAATACCATTTATTTTGCTTACTGGAGCCTTGAAATATAATTTGAAATCAGGGAGCATGATGCTTCCAGCTTTGTTCTTTCTCAAGAATGGCTATTTGGGGTTTTTTGTTTTTTCATACAAACTGTAGAGCTCGTTTTATTTGAGACAGCTGCATTTGAAATGTCGATAGGGATTGCACTGAAGTTGTAGACTGCTTTACGTAGTAATGACATTTTAATATTAATTATTAATTAATATTTAATTAATTGGACTGTGATGCCTCCAGCTTTGCTCTTTCTCAAGATTGCTCTGGTTATTTGATTTCTTGGTGGTTACATACAAATGTTAGAATTATGTGTTCTAGCTCTGTGAAAAATATTATTGATATTTTTATAGAGATTTCATTGAATTTGTAGATTGCATTTGTGTTGTCTTTAATTTATTTCATCAATGTTTTAAGTTTTTTTAATACAGATCTTTCACCTCCTTGGTTAAGTTTATTCCTAGGTACTTTATTCTTTTTGGTGCATCTGTAAATGGAATTATTTTCTTAATTTCCCTCTGCACTATTTTATTGCACAGAAAATGTAACAGATTTCTGCATATTAATTTTGTATTCTGAAACTTTAATGAATTCATTTATTCTAATAGTTTTTGGTAGAGTCTAGGGTTTTCTCTATGTAGTATTAAAGCATCTGCAAATAATGACAATTTTACTTTTCTTTACCAATTTGGATAATTTTATTTCTATTTCTTGTCTGATTCCTGTGGCTAGGACTTCCAGTAGTATATTAAACAAAAGTGGTGAAAGTGTACATTTTTGTCATTCCTGATCTTGGAAAAAAGCTTTCAGTCTTTCCCCATTGAGTACTATGTTAGCTATGAGTTTTTATTATAAATGTATGTTGAATCTTGTCAAAGGCTTTTCCTGTATCTATTGAGATAATTGCACATATTTTACCTTCATTTTGTTTATGTGGTTATCCCATTGATTTAGGGATGTTGAAACATCCATGCATCCTTGAAATGAATCCATTTGATAATAGTGTATGATCCTATTAATGTATTGTTCAGTTTGCTAATATTTTGTTAAGAATTCTTGCACCTATATTCTTCAGAGGTATTGGCCTATAACATTCTTTTCTTGAGGTGTCTTGTCTAGTGTTGGAACCAGGGTAATGATGGCCTTGTAAAATGACTTTGGAAGTGTTTCTTTTCTATTTTTTTGGAAAAGCTTGAGAATGATTAGTTTTAATTCTTTTAAAACTTTGGTAGAATTCACCAGTGAAACCATCTAATCATAAACTTAAATTTGTTTAAAGGTTTTTCATTACTGACTCAAACTCCTTACTAGTAATCAATCCAGTCAGTTTTTCTATTTGTTATGATTCACTCTTGATAGGTTGTATGTTTCTAAAAATTTATCTGTTTCTTCTAGGTTGTCAAATCTGTTGGCATATAGTGTTTATAGTATATAGTCTCTTATGATCCTTCGTATTACTGCTCAAGCAGCTATGATGTCTCTTTCGTTTCTCATTTTACTTATATAAGTTCTCTTTTTTTCCTGGTGAATGTAGCTAAAGGTTTGTCAATTTCCTGTATCTTTTCAAAAAACTAGCTCTTTCATTCATCTTTTCTATTGTTTGTTCAGTCTCTTTCATTAATTTTTATTTTGATCTTTGTTATTTTCTTTTATTCTACTTAAAATCGGCTCTTTTTCTAGTTCCTTAAAGTAGGAGGTAAGGTTTATTTGGAGATTTTTTTTTGTTTCCTGATGGATGTATGGGAGCGAGTGCAAGTATGGAGCTCCTTACTTCTCTGCCATCTTGCCCTCTCTCCTCTGTTTCCTGATGGAGGCATTTTTTGATGTAAACTTTGTTCTTGGAACTACTTTTGCTGCGTATCATAACTTTTGGTATATTCTTTCCATTGATATTTATATCTAGATAGTTTTTTATTTCTCTTTTGATTTCTTCTTTGACCCATTGATTATCCAGTAGCTTGTTGCTTAATCTCCATATTTTTATAAATTTTCTCTTTTTCTTCTTGTAATTAATTTATGTTCCATACACCAGAGTCAGAAAAGTGCTTAACATGATTTCAGTCTTCTTAAATTTGTTAAGACTTGTTTTTGTGGTCTAGTATATGATTTATCCAGAAGAATGCTCCTTGTGCACTTGAGAAGAATTTGTACTCTGCTGCTTTTGGATGGAAAGTTCTTGTATATCTCCTTAAAATCCATCAGGTCTAATGCATCATTTAAGGCCAATGTTTTCTCAGCGTTTTTCTGTCTGGATCATCTATCTATTGATGTCACTGGGGTATCAAATTTCCCTACTATTTTTGTATTGCTTTCTATTTCTACTTTTACAATTGTGAATATTTGCGTTATATATTTATACCCTACTATGTTGGGTGCATAAATAAAATGTTATGTCCTCTTGTTGGGTCAATCCCTTTATCATTATGGGCTCTTTGTCTTTTATCATGGTTTTTGTTTTAAAGTAATAAAAATCCACCTTTCCCCATTTCTTTGATCTCCATTTTCATGAAATATCTTTTTCTATGCTTTCATTTTCTGTCTGTATGTCTTTAGATCTGAAACGAGTCTTTGGTAGGTAGCGCATAAATGGGTCTTTTTAAAAAAAAAAAATCCTTTCAGCCACTGTATGTCTTTTGTTTGGAGAAGTTAGTTTATTTAAATTTAAAGTAATTATTGATAAATATGTACTTACTGGCATTTTATTTTCTATCTGTTTTTTACTTCCTCTCTTCCTTTTTCTCTTGCAGTTTGATGACTTTCTTCAGGGGAATTTTAGAGTCCTCTCTGTTTTGTGTGTCTACTATAGGTGTTTGCTTTGTGGTTATAGTAAGGTTTACATATGACAACTTACAATTTATTTTAATCTGATAAAAACTTAAGTTTAAATGAATTCTAAAGTTCTACATTTTTACTCCCCCCTCATGTTTTATTTTTTTGGTGTCACATTTTATATACCTCTATTTTGTGTATCCCTTATCATAGTTATAATTATTTTTACAACTTTTGTCTTTTAACCTTACTACTTCTAGTTTTATAAGTGATTACTCTGCCATATTTGCTATATATTTACCTTTATAAGTGAAACTTAAACTTTTATGTTTTCCTGTTATTAGTGCCTTTCATTTCAGTCTAGAGAATTACCTTTAATATTTCTTGTGAGGCTAATTTAGTGGTGATAAACTCCTTAGCTTTTGCTTGTTTGGAAATCTCGTTGTCTCTTCTTCAATTATGAATTACAATTTTCCCAGTTAGAATTCTTGTTTGGAAGTATTTTTCTTTCAGCACTATGAATATAGCATATTATTCTGTTTCTGCCAAAAAAATCTGATTGTCTTATGGGATTCCCTTGTACATAGCAAGTTGCTTGTCTCTTGTGGCTTTTAGGATTCTTTCCTTGTCTTTAACTTTTGACATTTTAATTATAATGTATCTTGGTGTGAGTCTCCAGGTTCATCTTGTTTGTAACTCTCTGTCCTTCCTGGATCTAGATGTCTGTTTCCTCCTTCAGATTAGGATAGTTTCCAGTCACTATTTCTTCAAATAAGTTTTCTGCCCCTTTCTCTCTCTCTCTTATCCATCGGGGAGCCCTATTTTGTGAATATTGATCTGCTTGCTGTTATCCTATAAATACCTTAAGCTATCTTCATTTTTTAAAATTTATTTTTCCTTCTCTGATTGGGTGAATTCTGTTTGTCTTTGAAGTCATTGATTGTCTCTTCTGCTTTATCTAATTTGTCACTGAGTACTTCTAGTGTATTTTTCAGTTCAGTCATTATATTTTCATCAGCTTTTTAAAAATTTTTAGATGTTTATTTTTGAAAGAGAGAGAGAGCAGGGTAGGGGCAGATAAGGAGGGAGAGACACAGAATCCAAAGCAGGCTCTAGGCTCTGAGGTGTCGACACAGAGCCTGATACATGGCTTGAACTCATGAAGTGAGATCATGACCTAAGCCAAAGTCGGATGCTCAACTGACTGAGCCACCCAGGCAACCCATCATCTTGACTTCTTTTTGGTAGTTTCTTGCATTTCCTATCTCTGTTGAAGTTCTTACTGTGTTCAACCATTCCTCTCCTGAGTTCATTGAGCATTATTATGGCTATTGTTTTGAACTCTTCATCTCATAATCCCTTATCTCTGTTTCATTAAGGACTTTTTCTGAGGTTTTATCTTGTCCTTTCATTTATAGCATATTTCTGTTTCATTTTCCTTGATACTCAGTGTTGGTTTCTATCCATTAGACAAAATAGCCACCTCTTCCAGTTTTGAAGGAGTAGCCATGTGTAGAAATGACCTCATCGTTCAACTGTGCCCTAGCTCTTGTTTTCTCTCAAATCTTTGTGATCGTCTGGGCAGATTATTTTTATTTCTGAATGTTTATTCTTGAGAGAGAGAGAGTGGGCAAGTGAGTATGAGCAGGGGAGGAGTAGAGAGAGGGAGACACAGAATCTGAAGCAGGCTCCAGGCTTTCAGCTGTCAGCACAGAGACTGATGCAGAGCTCGAACTCAGGAACTGTGAGATCATGACCTGAGCCAAAGTCGGACACTTAACCAACTGAGCCACCGAGGCGCCCCCAGGCTATTATATTTTTAGTGGCTCCAAATAGATAAGGTTGTTCCAAAACTTTAAATTTTTTATGTATGATCTACCTTTTGACTTTTGGTTTTGTTGTTTTCTTCTTTGGAATTCTTTGCATATACATCAAGTGGTGTAATCTAAAGCAGAATGCAATGTGTACTTTCTTCCTTGGAAATTTAACTGAAGCAATTCTTCACTTCAATTTATCCTTTAATACACAATGTAATTGCATTATGTACTCCCCAGCATGCTTTCATAATATTACATACTTGCTTATCTCATACTCAGCTACGGTCTTCTTTGATCCTTCTCCTTCTTACTACTGGCAATTTTCTTCTCTTATGTAATGGTCAATCATTCCCTGTCTTACATTTGTATAATTTATAATCCCCAAATGTACTGAATTGTGTGTCCTGAGGTGAACTGCCACTTGTAAGAAAGACTAAAGCATCCTTTAACTATGGCATATATTACTTCAAATTCGCATAGAAATCCCTTTCTAGGACTCATTTGATTGTTTTACATCTCCATGATGTTTTCCCTCATTTAATGATTGTAAACTGGTGTCAAGATCAATTTTGTTTGGTTTTCATTTGTACTTGAAATGGTATTAACACTTTCAGATTGGCTGGCTCATGTTTTTGTCAATTATTCTCATAATTACATGAAAATAATCTATTTAGGACATCACTCTTATAGGCCCAGAGTGCAGAAGCCCAGGAGGCAGGAATGCCTCCACCCTGATTTCAAAGGGCAATACCAATGCCTAGTGAAACTATGGGAGTTGTCATCTGGCAAAGCCATGGAGAAATGTAGCATGGGCATAACTACGGAAAAGAGCAACAGGTGGGCATGATCTCTGAACTGTGGCGATAATGTTGCCATACCAGTAGATCTGGAATATAGGATCTCCACCCCAGTGGGTCCAGTGGGTAAAACATCAAACCAAAGAGAATTATTCTTAAGCCTTACAGTTTAAAATTTCCCTTGTTAGGTTTTGGACTTACTTGGGACCCAGGTAAGCCCTTTAATCTTTCCTATTTCTCTTTTGGAATAAAATGTCCTGTGCCTGTGCCTATATTTTGGAAACATAGAATCTGCTTGGTTTCACAGGTTTACAGATAGAAGGTTATTTGCCTCAGGATGAATGGTATCTTGAATCTCACTCCTGTATGATTTAGATGTAGATAAGACTTGAGAGGTGATGATGGAACGGTTTAAGACTTTAGGGCTGTGAGATGGAATGAATGTATTTTGCATACAAGAAGGGCATAAATCTTGGGGGTGTGGTGGTGGAGTGTTATGGAATGAATGTTTGTGTCCTCCCCTCTCAAATTTATATATTGAAATTATAACTGCCAACATGATGGTATTAGGAGGTCATTGGAAGGCAATTAAGTCATGAGCTATGGGATCTGTAATCTTGTAAGAGCCTGGAGAGCTGTCTTATCCCTTCTGACATATGAAGATATAGTAAAAAGACAGCTGTCTATGAACTTGAAAGTAGGCCAGCCCTCACCAGAACCCAACCATGCTGGCACTTTGATCTCAGACTTCCAGCCTCCAGAATTATAAGGAACAAATGTTTATAAGCCATCTATTCTGTGGTAGTTTGTTCTACCCATCTGAACTGACAAAGACAGAAATGTAGAAAATAAACTCCTAACATCAATTAATCAGAGGGACTACAATGCAACCATTCATGGAATCTATCCCTGTTAAAGAAAAATGATGTTCTGAAAAGATGCTCAACGTCAGTATCATCAGAGAACTACAAATCAAAACCACATTGAGATGCTACTTCACACTGGTCAGAGTGGCTAAAATTAACAATTCGGGAAACAACAAATATTGATGAGGATGTAGAGAAACAGGCACCCTCTTGCACTGTTGGTGGGAATGCAAACTGGTGTAGCCACTCTGGAAAACAATGCGGAGGTTCCTCAAAAAATTAAAAATACAACTACCCTATGACCTAGCAATAGTACTACTAGGAATTTACCCAAAGGATACAGGCATGCTGATTCATAGGGGCATATATACCTCAATGTTTATAGCAGCACTTTCACCAATAGCCAAATTATGGAAAGAGCCTAAATGTCCACCAACTGATGAATGGATACAGAAGATGTGGTTTATATATGCAATGGAATACTACTTGGGAATAAGAAAGAACGAAATCATGACATTTGCAGCAATGTGGATGGAAATGGAGGATATTATGCTAAGCGAAACAAGTAAGTCAGAGAAAGACCGATATATGTTTTCACTCATGTGGAACTTGAGAAACTTACAGAAAACCATGGGGAAGGGAAGGGGAAAAACAGTTGAAAACAGAGAGGGAGCAAGGCAAACCATAAGAGACTCTTAAATACTGAGAACAAACTGAAGGTGGATGGGGTGGGGGGTGTGAATAGAGGGCAAATAGGTGATGGGCACTGAGGAGGGCACTTGTTGGGATGAGCACTGGGTGTTGTATGTAAGCAATGAAGCACAATAATCTACCCCCAAAACCAAGAGCACACTGTACACACGGTATGTTAGCCAATTTGACAATGAATTATATTTTTAAAAAAACAGGAAAATGATTGGGGCGCCTGGGTGGCTTAGTCGGTTAAGCATCCGACTTTCGCTTAGGTCATGATCTCGCGGTTCGTGGGTTCGAGACCCGCATCGGGCTCTGTGCTGACTGCCAGCTCAGAGCCTGGAGCCTGTTTCAGAGTCTGTACTCCCTCTCTCTCTGACCCTCCCCTGCTCATGCTGTCTCTCTCTCTCCTAGAAATAAATAAAACATTAAAAAAAAAAAAACAGGAAAATGATGCTCATATTGAAGAGGTGACTGTTTAAAATTATAGACTAAGTTCCACCTTGTGACTGTCGTCTTTGGCTTTAGACAAAATATAATCTTCATACATACCTTATTATTCTAAAGATTATAAAATCTTCATATTCAAACTCTAAGTTTTATAAGCTGGTAATTATGTACCAATAGTGGAAAATGTTAGCAGATATTACACTGTGACCTATTATTGTTGGCAGTTTTTTCTAGGGATTTCACTTAAGAGTAAATTTAAGTTAGATATTAACAAATCTAATTATCCCATATCACTCTGTATCCATTGTGTGCGTTACTCTGCATACATTATTTCATTGATTTTCCATAAAACCATTAATTCAAGTATTCATAACAGGTCAATTTATTCTTGATTATAAACACATTTTAAAAAGTTAAACTGTACATTATTAAGTTCTATTCCTATCTGTAGGCATACTGATCCTCCTTTACTATCTCCCATTATGATTAAGGTAAAAAAAAAATTACTTAAATAGAAATTCTAGAAGGCACACATGAATTCAGCCTAATGCCTGGCCACAAATGAATGATGTGAATTTTCATGAAGGAGAGTGCCCAACATTTATGAAGTATCTACTAAGTGCTTATTTATTCAATTTCATTTGATAACACCTAAAGTGTAGAGGCCTAGTACAAGTGTCACATCTGACTTTTGATATAAAGGTTGTCTTAAGAATACTGAGCTTTTTGTTTTGCCCCAAAGGGATACAGAAACTGATAAATTTATTTGCTTATTTTTTAATGATTTTTAATTGAAGTATAATTGACTTACAGTTTATATTATTTTCAGGTATACTAGTGATTTGACATTTATGTATTATGGAATGCTTCTCATGATATGTGAAGTTATCATAAAAAGTTATTATAATATTATTGATTATATTCCCTGTGCTGTACTTTATATACAAGAATATATAAGAAATAAGTCCCCAAGACTTACTTATTCTATAACTGGAAGCTTGTATCTCTAAATCTTCTTTATCTATTTTGCCCATCCTCCAATCTCCCTTTCCTGTGACAACCACCAGTTTGATCTATGTATTTATGAGGCTATTTCTGTTTTCTTTTTAGATTTAGATTTAGTGAAATTATATGGTAACTTTTTTCTGTCTTATTTCATTTAGCATAATACCCTCAAAGTTCATTCCTGTTGTTGCCAATGGCAAGATTTCATTTTTGGTAGCCATATTCTATTGCACATATATACACCACATCTTCTTTATCCATTCATCATCTATCAGTGGACACTTAGATTGCTTCCATATCCTGGCTATTGTAACCAATGCTGCAATGAACATACGGGTGCATATGGTTTTTTGAATTACTGTTTCTACTTTCTTCGGGTAAATACCCATAAGTGAAATTACTAGGTTGAATGGTACTTCTAATTTTACTTGTTTGAGGAACCTCCATACTGTTTTTATAGTGACTCTACCAATTTACACTCACCAACAGTGCAGTTCCCTTTTCTCCATATCCTTGCTAACACTTGTCTCTTGTTTTTTGATACCATCCATTCTGGCAGGTGTGAGGTGATGTGTCATTGTGGTTTTGATTTGCATTTCCATGAGGATTCATGATGTTGAGCAAGTTTTTCATGTGTCTTTTGGCTATCTATAGATCCTCCTTGGAAAAATGTCTACTTGTGTCCTCTGCCCAATTTTATCAGGGTTTTCTTTTTCTTTTTTGGCGTTGAGTTGTATGAGTTCTTTATATATTTTGGATATTAACTCCTTATTGGATATATCATTTGTATATATTTTCTGCCATTGAAGTATCTTGCCTTTTTTTGTTGATCATTTCCTTTGCTGTGTAGAAGCTTTATAATTTGGTATAGTCATTAGTTTTGCTTTTCTTGTTTTTGCTTTTGTTATCAGGTGTGTAAAGTCACTGCCAAGACTGATGTCAAGGTTACCATCTTGTGTTTTCTTCTGAGAGCTTTATGGTTTCAGATCTCACATTTAAGTCTTCATTTAGAGTTTATTTTTGTGTCTGGTGTAAGAAAACAGTCCAGTTTACATGTGGCTGTTCAATTTTCCCAACACCATTTATTTAAGAGACGGTCTTTCCCCCATTTTCTATTCATGCCTCCTTTGTTATAGATTAATTGGCCATAAAAGCATGGTTTTTTTTTTCTAGGCTCCCTATTCTGTTGATCTATGTCTATTTTTGTGCCAGTACCATCCTGTTTTGATTATTATAATTTTGTAGAATAGTTCAAAATCTGAGATTGTGATACCTCCAGCTTTGTTCTTCTTTCTCAAGATTGCTTTGGCTCTTTTGTGATTCCATACAAATTTTAGGATCATTTGTTCTGGTCCTGTGAATAATGCTGTTGGCATATTGACAAGAGATTTCATTGAATTTGTTACTGCTTAGGGTAGTGTGAACATTTTAACAATATTCTTCCAAAATGTGAACATGATCTATCTTTCCATTTGTTCGTGTCATCTTCAATTTCTTTCATCAATGTCTTTCACTTCATTTGTTAAATATATTCCTAGGTACTTTATTCTTTTTGATGCAATTGTAAATGGGATTGTTTTCTCAATTTCTCTATTTCATTATTAGTATACAGAAACATAATAGGAGCACCTGGCCAGCTCATTAGGTAGACCTGTAACTCTTGATCTCAGAGTTGTAAGTTTGAGCCCACAATGGGCATAGGCTTTACTTAAAATAAAATAAAATCTTAAAAATGTAATGGATTTCTGTATATTAACTTTTGTATTCATTTGTAAGTCTTTATATATTTTGGTGGAGTCTTTAGGATTTTCTATACATAGTATCATGTCATCTGCAAATGTATAGTGAGTTTTACTACTTCCACTTACCATTTACATGTCTTTCCTTGGCTTAAGCAGGCCAAACTTTTATATCACAGTCTAATAAAAATGGACATGTGACTATTCTAAGGAACTATTCAAAAGGAGATACCGTATGGAGCCTCACTGATATAAGAAGATTGGTTTTATAAACTTGTATAAGATACTCCCTATCCCACAAGTTTCTGTTAGATCTATTAAGTAAGTTATCTTTGAAGGTCTTTCTAAAATGTAATCATTCATGTACACACTGATAACTATATACTGCCAAACAAACTGGTCAGAGATTGACAGTTTAAGGAGTGAGGTAGTTCTAGGACATTTTTCATGGCTTTTCTCATGTTTTAGATGATCTCGGTGGGCCCTAATTGTAATCACATTGTCCTTAGAGAGGCAGGAGGAAATCTGAGGATAAGAAGGTAATAGGACAACAAAAGCAAAATGTCCCTGGCTTTGAAAATGGAGGAAGGGACTATAGATCAAGGAAGGGAGCTCTAGAACTAGGAAAGGCTAGGAAATGGATTCTCCTCTAGATCTTGTGGAAAGAGTGTCCTGCCAACATGTTATTTTTGGTTTAAGGAAACTGATTTTGGAATTCTGATCTCTAAAACTATGGAATAAATGTGTGTCCTTTTCAGCTACCATGTTTGTAGCAATTTGATAAAGCAACCATAAGAAACTTATACAAAACTCAATAGCCTTCTACCTATTTACAGAACCACGTTTTCCTTATGAAACTGCATCTAATTTTATTCAACTTCCTTTTCTGATATTCTAGTAATCTTGCACCTAAGCACCTAGGAACCTACAAAGAGGTATGTAACCCATTAGCTTTATTAGATAACTCTTTTCATTAAAAAACAAAACAAGATCCTATATTGGCCTCTTCTATTCCTTGTTTGCCACATCTTCCTTTTTGCTTACCAAAAATACTTTACCCAGGGGATTGTCCTTGACTTCTCACTTCTCATAATCCTGTACTTGTCATTCTATTGATTGCATGGCTTCATTATGTACAGCAAATTCTCTTGGCCCATCTGTTGATCTCGAGACCTATATTTGTAATGTTCTGCTGTGAATCTTCAGCTGGGTAGCTCATTGGCCATCTAGCATTCAACATAACTAGAAATGAATTCATCTTCCCATGATAGACTTATAAACAGAAAATAAATCATACCAGGAAATGAATGTCTCATCAAATAAGGCATGTTAAGAATTTTGTTTTGTTTTGTTTTACACAATAATGGAAAACTAGAGAAGGATCTGATTTGGGGGGTTTTGCAGATGTCAATTTTGTGTAATATTTTTCAGCATTTCTTCACTTTGTTCCACATGGACCATTCTAGTTATGGTGCAAGTGACTGCAGGAATGGAAAATCTGAGTTTCAGACTATTCTGTATTTAAATTCTAACAATAGTTTTCTCAAGTTTCAAAAAATTTCGTATATACTTGTTTTTCTATTTATTATCAAATGCTTACAGATCATGAATCTCATCCAGTGATGCTGTGACATCATATTGAGGTCTGTTTTTCTGTCTAAATGAACTTTATTGAGGTATAATGTACATACACTAAGATTAACTTATTTTAAGCATAGAACTAATGAAGCACTTTCTAAGGTACAGTACGGAAAAATAAATCAAAATAAGAGTACATATAGTATGCTTCCTTTTGTGTAAGAAAGGAAAAATACTAATATGTAAGCAATATAAATACATTTATTTCTGCAAAATGAAACATAGGAAGGATAAACCAGAAAATAAAATTGGTTAAATTGTAGACAGTAGGTGAGAATGGTACTCATTGGGGTACAACTTTTTTTTAATTTAATGTTTGTTTATTGTTCAGAGAGAAAGACAGAATGTGAATTGGGAGGGGCAGAGAGAGAGGGAGACACATAATCCAAAGCAGGCTCCAGGCTCAGCTGTTGGCACAGAGCTTGACATGGGGCTCAAAACTCATGAGCTGCAAGATAATGCCCTGAACCAAAGTTGGACGCTTAATTGACTGAGCCACCCAGGTGTCCCAAGTACACACTATTATTACAATTTTGACTTCTGAGCCAAGTTATAATTTTACATATTTAAAAAAATCACCAAGAAAAAACATAGATGAATACAAAGGAACTAATGAACCTAATTTGACAATGTGAATATTTAATTCAAGTAACTTGGGACACAGTACTCTGACTCTAAGTTTTTACTGAAGATAAGAATTGTGAAGAAATCTAGAACTTTACCTTGTAGTTTGTTACTGGTGGTATTAGTGATTTTAAATCAATTTTGTGTGTATTGTAGAATAAATGAATAATGCATTGATGTTATGTAGTAGGATTCTCATGTGAGAGGAGGGTGATAAAACATGAAATGGGGTATGGGGTGCAGAATAACAACTCTGAGCAACTAGAATGAAATTGGAGATTATCCTGTGTGTGTGTGTGTGTGTGTGTTGGACAGTGATCTTATGTGCCTCCAAAAGTGAGTCTTTGAGAGTATAAAATCATCAATTATTGATGACGTTAAGTATGATCACTTGGTCAAAGTGGTACATACCAGACTTCTTCTTCATAAAAGTCTTCTTTCTTTATTTTTTTAAGTAGGCTTCACACTCAGAGGAAAGCCTAATGTGGGGCTTGAACTCATGACCCTGATATCAAGACCTGCCATGAAATCAAGAGTCAGACGCTTAACTGACTAAGCCATCCAAGCACCCCCATAAAAGTACTTTTATCTCTCTTGGATAGTATGTCATTTATAGGTTGATTTTTGAGATTGCACAAATCCTATTTTCCAACAAAGTTCTACCACATTGTTTTCTCATTCTTTGGATTGTTACCAAAATGTTTAACCTGAACCTCTCATGAGGAAACAATGAGCGAAATCCAAATTGTGAAACACTATTTGAAATGACTAGTCTGAATTCTTCAAAACTGCCCAGTGTCATGAAAGAAACAATTCAGGTGAACTGTTTATGATTAAAGGAGAGTAAATTCAATGCAGAATTATCTATTGGTTCCCAGATTTTAAGAAAATCAGTGCAAAGAATAATATTGGAGCAACCTTGCTAAATCAGAACATTGTTCAACTGTATCATCAGTAGTCAAATTTTTCTGACAATGGTATTGTGGTCTATAGAAGAATGATGTCTTTTTTCAGGAAAAGACACATCCTGAAGTATTTAGAGATGACATTATGATGTATCACTTTACTTTTTTTTTTTTACTTTTTTTTTTTTAAGTTTTATTTATTTCTAGGAAAGAGAGAGACAGCATGAGCAGGGGAGAGTCAGAGAGAGAGGGAGTCACAGACTGAAACAGGCTCCAGGCTCTGAGCTGGCAGTCAGCACAGAGCCCGATGCGGGGCTCGAACCCACGAACTGCGAGATCATGACCCAAGCGAAAGTCAGACGCTTAACCGACTAAGCCACCCAGGCGCCCCTGTATCACTTTACTTTTAAATGAAAGTTATGTGGTGGAAGGGAAGGAAAATACATGTAACAAAACTGAAGGGAAAAAAAAGTGTCTTAAACTTAAAAAAATAGCATTTAAAACCTCTTTAGGGGTGCCTGGCTGGCTTAGTGGAGCACGTGACTCTTCATCTTGGGGTGGTCAGTTTGAGCCCCACATTGGGTACAAGATTACTAAAAAATAAAATCTTTAAAAATAACAAATTAGTGCCTACTGCAATTTTAAGACAGGTGTAAACAACATTGATTCAAGCAGCTACTGACTAGAATCCAAGTAAATATCCACTAACAATTTCAAAGACATATCAGCTGAAAACCGGAAGAGAATGGGATATACGGTTTGTACTCAGAATCCTCTCAATAATAAAACTTACCATTGTTTATTCAGTTCTCCCATGAATGAATGAGCCTTTGTGGAAGACAGAAACTACAATTCTTATTCTTCTAGAGATTTACAGTATGACTGGAGAGATAAGTTAGATTTATAAAAATATAAAAGATAAATATTCGAAAAATGTGAACGTAAAAAAACAAAGCTAAATTGTCCATTAAATATCATACTATAGAAAAATGTCATGGGAAAACATATTCAATTAAAAAGTGTTTGAAATTAACTCAATTTTGTTCTAAAAAATATATGTACAGGGGCACCTGGGGTGGCTTAGTCAGTTAAGCATCTGGCTCTTGATTTTGGCTCAGTCATGATCTCGTGATTGGTGAGATAGATCAATGCATGGGGCACTGAGCTGACAGCATGGAGCCTGTTGGGGTCTGCCCCTCCCCTGCTTATGTGCATGCTGTCTCTCAAAATATTTTATTAAAAAAGATAATCTGTACATTATTATTGTAATTTGTTTTCTATAAACAACATATGTGTATTTAGGAAATAGAAAAAAAATACTGGAAACATACTCACCAATAGTGTAACAATGACAATCTTGCAATGGGAGGAATTTGTGATCATACTCATCTTTGACTTCTATACAGATCAAGTATTTTTAAATTCTTTTTGATGTTTGTTTACTTTTTAAGAGAGAGAGGGAGAGGGACAGGGTGCAAGTGGGGAAGGGGTAGAGAGAGAGGGAGACACAGAATCCAAAGCAGGCTCCAGGCTCTGAGCTGTGAGCACAGAACCTGATGCGGGGCTCAAACTCACCAACCGTGAGATCATGACCTGAGGTGAAGTCAGATGCTTAACTGACCCACCTAGTTGCCCCTAGATCAAGTATTTTTGCAACTCTTTTATAATCAGAGTACAAATATTTTAAAGAATTCTAAAACACAGTTTAAAGTACACAGCAATATACGCTAAGCACCAAACTGTCGTGTCTTTGGTTCTGTCAGAATGTCAGAGGTCTTTGAATACTCCATCTTGATTTCTTCAAAAGACAGAACTCTCACACAATGCCGTAGTTTCCTGTATATGACACAGTAAGTGCTCATTCCGTCATTGTGAATATAGCATTTGATGTTCACCTATCCCATTAGATCAATACCTCCTCTTTGGAAATGAGGAAACAGGAGATTTAGAAAAATTTAACTTTTTAAGGATCACCGAGTACGTGGTTGCACCAGAATTCAATCTTTACTCATATAAAACGGCTAGCGTTGCTGGCAGAGTATAAGCTCCCATGTTAGGTCTACAAGTAATGGGAGAGCAGGGACCATGTCAGACTTGCTCCACTGTGACCTCAGGGTGTAACACAGTATATAATGTAGTACCCAGCACTTAGTAGTCATCAAATAAGAATTTATGTTAATAAGTAGATCACTGTTTTTTGTCATTACGGTTTACAACCGAAAACTAGGTAACTTTGAGTTTCAAACTCAGTCAATAAAGGTAAGAGCTTGGTATATACAAATGAAATGACAGCACCAAAATTTTTAAATTAAAGTAGTGTGGAAAACTAAGACAAATTTGTGGTAATAGTATACTTTAGTAGGATTACTGGTAGAGTGTTTTTTGTAAATTTTCATATACATATAGGATTCCTTAACATAAGACATATATTATAAAAAGGAGGGCCATCTGGGTTATTCCTTTTCAAATTTGTCATACCTCTAAAGGGAAAAAAATTATTCAAAAACAACTGAGGACCCTTGATGCTAGTCTTACAGAAATAAATTATAAATTATACTAAATATGATTATAAAAGTCACTGCATGGGCAGCACCTATGGAGTAATGAGAAAGATGGAAACAACCTAGAAACAGAGGTACACTGATTTATTATGTAAATAAGGACCAGATATTACAAAAGAAAAGAACAATACTGAATTTTAGCAGCCAATTCATGAGCTTGCCTGGGAAATTAGTTCTGCCAGAGTTAACAGAAATAAAGAATGTTATATTTGTTAAAAAACAAAAGGCAGAATGCTAAGAAGAAAACTTGCCTGTATTGCCTTATTGTATGGGATAAAAGTAGGTTTATTTTACTGAAATTTAAACTTGTACTCATTGAAGTATCCGTGGAACTTAAAAAATTTTTTTGGAGGGGGAGGGGTTGCTGGGGAGAGAGTGAGAGCGACAGAAGGGCTCAGGCAGGCTCCATGCTCAGCACAGAGTACAATGTAGGCTCAAACTCATGATGCTGGGATCATGACCTGAGCAGAAAACAAGAGCTGGGCACTCAACCAACCAACCAACCGAGCCACCAAGGCACCCTCTATGGAGTTTCTTAAGAGCTATATTGTAACATTTTGGAGAGTTTAGTGTTCACTTGAGGTAAAAGTCTAATCAAAATCACATAATTAAAGTGTATAATTTTTCAAGCTTAAAATTACAAGATATGAATCATAGTGTGTATTTATAATTATGTATATGATTATACAAATAATACAACCTTACAGTATTATATTTCAAAGCTGAAAGATCCAAGACTCAACTCTCCCGCAATCAGTGGTAAAATCACATTACTGGTTTCTTATGTGTTTTTCCCAAAACATTCTAGGTGCGTTTATGCAAGTACCTGCTTCTGCACCACCCCCTGAAGTTCTCTACTATTGCTATTTTTTTCTACTTAGCAATATATCTTTAACAACATTCCAAACAGCTCATAGATCTTTCTTGTTCTGTTTTTGTTTTTAATATTTATTTTGAGAGAGGAGTGTACGAGTTGGGGAGGGGTGGAGAGGGAGGGAAAGAATCCCAAGCAGGCTTTGCACTGTCAGAGCTCAACATGGGATCTTAATTAAGATCAGAAGATCACAACCTGAGCTGACATTCAGTGGGATACTTGACTGACCAAGCCACCCAGGTGCCCCTCTTGTTTGTAATAGCTGCATAATACCCCACTTATGTCCTCCTATTTTAATAAACATTTGGAGTGTTCCAACTTATTAGTTATTAGAAACCATTCTGTAGTATCTTTGTACGTTCATTTCTGTGTATATCCATGGGCTATATGTCTAGATGAGGATTTTTAGAATTGGAATATACAGGGGGTGCCTGGGTGGCTCAGCTGGTTGAGTATCCAGCTCTTAATATTGGCTCAGGTTATGATCTCCTCGTTCATGAGTTTGAGCACCACACTGACCATGTGGAGCCTGCTTGGGATTCATTCTCTCCCCGACCCCACTCTTTGCCCTTCCCCCACATGTGCGTGTTCTCTCTCAAAATAAACTTAAAAATGGAACATACCATTAACATTTTGAAAAGAGACTGCCATTATGGCTCTTCAAAAGACTGTACAAATTTATAGTTCGATGTGTTTTCTTTGCTGCACTAGGTCAATGTGTTATTAGTGGTTTTAAGAAATATAATCATGAGAAAGTACATAATTAGTATATAACTTGAAATATCAAAGAATTTATTTGCAATCCAAAGAAATCATCTGCCATTGCTCAGTCCTTTTTCCTTTAAACTAATTAAAAGTATGGGATGTGAAGACAGACATGGGTTCAAGTCCCAGCATTGGCATTTAGGACAATTTTGAGTAGGTTATTTAGTCCTTAATGTAAGCCTTGATTTATGTCTTTGGAAAATGAGGGAAATAATAGTGCCTAACAGAATTATGATGATGATAATTATAAGTATGATGAAGTGTACAAGCTATTTAAAGAAAAGATTGATGGGAATAAATGCTTGATAACTCACACTGGAGGACCTATATGATTAGCACAGAGCAACAGCATCTATTTACTTCTATTTTACAAAAACAATAGTGAATACAAAAAGATCTCCAATAATGAACTGATTATTTTCTTGGGAGTCTTTCAATTCATTAGAATATAAAATCTTCATCTGAACTACAGTCATGAATGTATATAATCCTGGGCAGGGTTTAAGTATGTAACACAATTCACTCGAATTCAAACATTGAGCTATAAAGTTCTAATTAAAGAAGAACTTCAGTAATGAGACTTATCACTGCAATGTAATCTTGAATTTCTCTAACCTAAGATAAAACAAGAGAGGGGTACCTAGGTGGCTCAGTCGGTTAACGTCCGACTTCAGCTCAGGTCATGATCTCATGGGTCATGATCTCATGGTTCGTGGGTTTGAGCCCTGCATCGGGCTCTGTGCTGACAGCCAGCTCAGAGCCTGGAGCCTGTTTCAGATTCTGTGTCTCCCTCTCTCTCTGACCCTCCCCTGCTCATGCTATCTCTTTCTCTCTCTCTCAGAAATTAAAAACAAAAAAAAACGATAAAACGAGAATTTCTAAGACAGTATTATAATGATTTTGGCTGGTAACTTATGAACTATTTTTTTAGGAGTGCCTGGGTAGCTCAGTCAGTCGGGCGTCCAACTGCAGCTCAGGTCAAGATCTCATGGTTCATGGGTTTGAGCTCCACAATGGGCTCTGTGCTGATATCTCAGAGTCTGGAGCCTGCTTCTGATCCTGTCTCTCTCTCTCTGTCCCTCCCCCATTTGCTGTCTCTCAAAAATGAACAATAAAAATTTTTTAAACTATTCTATTTTGTAAAATTTTATTTATTTTTTAGACACAGAGCATGAATGAGGGAGGCAGAGAGGGAGGGAGAGAGCGAAAGGGAGAGGGCGGGGCCTGGAGCAGGGCTTCAACGCAGAAACTGTGAGATCATGACCTGAGCTGAAGTCAGGTGATTAACCAACTGAGCCACCCAGGAACCTCTTATAAGCACTACTAACTTGAGAATGGCTCTAAGAACCAAGTGTAAAACTTAAATGTTGTTGTTGATTTCAAGCATTCTTTTTAATAGATGTTAAAGACCGAAATTACCTAGAAGTATGATCACCTTAAATCTCCTCTCTCTCTATATATATATAGGAAATTGTAACATTTACTTTGAAATTTAAAAAACAAGACAAACAAAAAACATTTAAAATAGACACCACAAAATTTATCTGTGATTAACGGTAGAATTTATTAGGAGATGAAGAAATGTATTATACATGGACTATAAATACTGCACAGTTGACTTTACTCACAGTCAAGCACAGAGATATAGTCAGTGCCAACCTATTTTGTGGATACTCTTGTTCTTTTGTTCCAAGAAAAATTTGCACCATAAGACTTGGACTTGGGTTTTGGAACCTTCTTCTCTTCAATGTCATAGCTCCACCCTAGAAAACAAAAACAAACCCAGAGAAACCATTAAAGAGGATACTTCAAGAGCGCAGCAAGCAGAAGTTAACTTTCATAAATTTAATGTTCATTTATCATGAGGAATGCAATTCAGCAATCTGAAATATATTTAGTAATATGTTCCCTTATAATCCTGTGTGATAAGAGGGTCCAAAATATTGCCTGAAGATGATTTACCATATCTCAAAAGTATGACCCCATGATTTGACTTCTCCTTGCTCAATATTCCTTATTCAATTACCGATGGTTACGTATTTGTGTAAAATTTTCCATTTCTCTATCGTTTAAGTCGTTTAACATGTGACTTCTTTCATAACTGCAGTAGAGAGCATTAAGCAATATAACCTGTCTCACTGTTTTCTAAAAGCTGGTGGCTTTACAACAGTTTGGATCTCACTGGAAGCAATACAGGAAACATAGTTATATACTTATTTATACAAATGACATAGTTGCAGCAGACCATAAAAAGTTACTTGGTTCAGCTCTCTGGACCTTGACAGGCTACTGATTGATTAAATACAAAAAAATTTTCAGCACTTGCTTCAAGTGCTATCTACTTAGAATCCCAGGGACACTTGATGACAATGCAAATTATCTGCCCTCACCAAAGGCCTGCTGGATCAGATTTTCTGGTAAGGGCTTGGGAATCTATATTTTAACTTTTGGTCCTGGGACATTTTTATGCATAGAAGGTTGAGGACCACTGGCCTTAATTATTCTATTCTTTGTGTCTTCTCTTCAAACCCCTTCTTAGTGTTTTATAATTTCAAAAGCGGAGTTTATTTACATCTTCTAAGGTATGGAGAACAACCATTCAACATCCTCCTTCTTGAAGATGTAATTAAGTCATCTTTCTATTCCCTAGTCCAAGAAACCTCTTTTACTCCATAAGATTCATTTTCCATCCCTGTGTAATCTATTATTTTATCTGAAGGCTTTCTTCAAATAACTCCACTTGAAACATGTGATCCACGGCCGAATCATGTAGCCATGGATAAAATGCCCAAACTGAATAATACATGTCTAATTAAGTAAACTTCTTGATCTTGTGAGTTATGAGTTCTAGTCCCTCTTGGTGAGTACAGAATTTGCTGCCACCAAGTTTATATTTCAATTGCCCCTTAGAATGCAATTTTGCCACAAAAGTGAAGCCTGTGAAAATCAAGTCATCAAAGTATACTACTACCCGGGACAGTGGGATCCCTGTGCTGGAGGCTCAGTGTGGAGCCTGCTTAAGATTCTCTCTTGGGGTGCCTGGGTGGCTCAGTCGGTTAAGCATCTGACTTCGGCTCAGGTCACGGATCTCATGATCGTGGGTCCGAGCCTCACGTTGGGCTCTGTGCTGACAGCCAGCTCAGAGCCTGGAGCCTGTTTCACATTCTGTGTCTCCCCTGCTCATGCTGTCTCTCTCTCTCAAAAATAAATAAAACATTTAAAAAAATTAAAAAAAAATTCTCTCTCTCTCAAAATAAAAAATAAAAAAAATCCTCAAAATCCAGGAGACAAAATGTTGATTCACTTGCTTAAACATAACCTTACTTTCATAGAGTAAAGTTTTGAGTACTTTTCTAGTCCATTAAAACAGGAACAAAATCAGAAAGCCCGGTTTTACTTTAAGAGGATCTGAACATTAACAAGTAGCTATTTGCATTTCAAAAAATGTACTAAGGGGCTCAAGAATAGTACGTACCTCATAGGTTGTCAAGATGTTTAAACAAGCTTACTCATGTGAAGTGCTTAGAAAACACCTGGCACTTAATCATTTATTGCTTGTATGTAAAAGGTACTTTCCTAAAATTTTATATGAAATTAATATGTCCTTTATATAACTGAGGAAACTGAGGCACAGAGTGGTTAGGTAAGTAGCACAAGCTCACTCATGAAGGGACAGAATGAGGATTTGAACAAATACAACCTGATTCGGAAGCCTGTGCCTTAACTAATACTATGTCTCCTGTGGTTTATAGCAAGCAGCTGATAAATGTTCAGCTATTCTTTCTCTCCCAAATTTATTTGCTACTTTCTAGCTACATATCTTCTACATGAAGTATTAATGTAAATAAAATTTCCATCACATTGGAACCTATTAATTTTGAATTAACTATAGAAAGGAATTTTGTAAGGATATTAATACTGTGAACTGAGCATTAACATTATAAACTTCTCAAGCACTTCCTCCATTAGCTAGCAAATGATGCTGTTAACTATAAAAAGTACTCTAAGGGGTGCCTGGGTGGCTCGTTGGTTGGGCGTCCAACTTTGGCTCAGGTCATGATCTCGCAGTTTATGAGTTCAAGCCCTACGTTGGGCTCTGTGCTGACAGCTCGGAACCTGGAGCCTGCTTCGAATTCTGTGTCTGCCTCTCCCCTGCTCATGCTCTGTCACTCTCTCTCTCAAGAATAAATAAACTTTGGGGCGCCTGGGTGGCTCAGTCGGTTAAGCATCAGACTTCAGCTCAGGTCATGATCTCACGGTTTGTGGGTTAAAGCCCCATGCTGGGCTCTGGGCTGACAGCTCAGAGCCTGCAGCCTGCTTGGGATTCTGTGTCTCCCCCCTCTCGCTCACACTCTGTCTCTCAAATATAAACATTAAAAATTTAAAAAAAAACCTCTTGAAATAAAGCAGGTATAACAATATTTACTAAGCATTTGTGATTCATTTAATAAATATTCTGGATTGCATACTCTGTTCAGGAACTGTTTAGATACCACAGGTAAAGTAGTGAATAAATTCTCATACTTCTTTCAAGTTAGCAGGGGAAATTAATAAATGCATAGTGTATCAGATGCCAATATAGTAATAACTAAGATTTTAAAATACATATTATAGGCTAAAGAGAAAGCACTTTAGAGAGGGTAGACCGGGAAGCCCTCCCTCCTTGAGAAGGTCACACACGTGACTGAAGACCTGAAGGAGGTCAGAGTTAGCCATGTGAGATCTGGGAAAAGAGATTGCAGGCAAAAAGAACAAGTATAAAGGCCTGGAAGCAGGAGTGTCCCTGGTGTTCTAAATCCTGTGCTAAGTGTGCTTTCAATGTATTTTTATAGAGTTTTAAAACTGAGATCATAGGTTGCTTGTCTTATGAATTCGGCATTATATATACCCCAATTTTATATTTAATCATGAGGGAAAGAAAATAAAGCACAGAAAAGATAAATAAGCAGCCTAAAGCCTCAAAGATAAGTGGCAAAGCCAGAGTTTTCAGAGATTGACTTTAAAACTATGCACCTCACCACCTCATAAATAAAACCTTTTCTTTAGAAACATCTTGTAATTGCAATTCTTATCTATTTTACCCATTTCCTTTCAACCTTTTGATTTTGTAATTTTTTCTCCTTTGCTTTATAGAAATGTGTTGAAAAGACTGTTTCAGGAATGCCTGGAAAGTAAGTCTATGTCCTGCATACATGTCCCCCCATACCCACCCGAGTTGTGGAGATAGGAAAACGCTTCCAGGGAAGATTCTATGTCTGGTTATACTGACTGTTGGTAAGTCACTTACCCAAGGCCTCCATGATCTCTTCTTGCCAAGTGATAGGCCAGAGTCCTTATGCTCCCCCACCCCCACCCCCCTCGCCGGCTCCTCCCAACACACACTCCTGCCCAATAAAGACATTATTATACATGGACACATACCTGATAATTACTTTCATTTACATGGTTCATCTGTCTTTGAACCATCAGGGAGAAAAAAAGTTTTTACTGCATCAGAATGCAGACATAGCTCTATTATCTGTTTTGTTCATGGAGTTTCAAAATGCTGTCAGGGTCACTGCAATGTGAGAAGACTGGGATTTTGTACACATAAAAGAACAACTGGTTTGGGTTTTCTCCTGGTAACTAAGGAGTGACCTGGCTCTTGGAAACTGTGAGCCAGATTATAGTTGCTGTTGATGGTGATAACAACAATAAATAGAAGTATCATTATAGGGATCGGAATGTGGATGGGCAAAACACCCTGGGAAAACAAACAAAAATACACATGGAAGAAACCAGCATTTGCTAACAGTGTCCATCTCTATGTTATTGCTCTACCATAGCCACCCATGATTGTAAGGATGTATATAAGGGGAAAAGTCTCTTTTCCTCACATTTTTCTGGGGAAATAATTTTGTTCTCAAAGATGCACAAGCAACTAAGTTTCTCTGATTAAGTGAAAGGAAAGGGTAGGAGGAAATCTAACGATAACTCAAGAGACTGAAACTCAAGTAAGAATCTACGTAAGTCTCCTTTTGGATTTTCTATCCATCACAGAGAAAACATAGATCTGATGCTATGATGAGAATTTGCTCTTTTTTGGGGAATTCTGTTGAGAGCCTGACCACATTTCCAAGCATCCTTCTCCAAAGTGTTTACCTTATAATGTCTGGATAAACAAATTTACTGGTTCCACTATACTTCATGACAACCTTTCCCAAGTTATTTATTATAATAATGTGGTAACATGAAGGTTACTGGAGCAAGGAGTGAGCCTTCACTAAAAAGACAAAAATAACCCTAAGAACAACACTTGAAAGGACATTAAACATTTGTACTTAATGGGCAAAATACATGAATTATGCTCATCTTTTCTACCTTCTATTTGACAGTTCTTGAAAAGAAAGAACAAAAAGAACATAATATACCTTGTAAGAAATACAACATAAAAATTTAAGAATGGAATTTTATTTGTGAAACATTTAAATTTCTGTAAGAATTTTCTTAACACTAGGTGTTTTAAAGAACTCAAACTTGAGTTTCTGAATGAGATCATGGAAGTGAAAACACCTGCAGTCTCTGAAGAATGCTTATTTATATAAAATCAAGGTGAGTCTATAACAGTGGTCCCAATATGTTGTTCTATTAGGACACTAAAAACCACCCCTCACTCTTCCCAGCTGTGCAACAGAAGAATATCAAAGCAACTGAGTCCAAAGCAGCTGCCCCAGGGATGGGGTAAGCTCCTAAGGCTGCCGTCATTTCCCACTATGGAGCATAGCCATATGGCACAGATTAACCACAAATCCAACCACCAGCACCTAAATGATGAGAAGCTGACTCCCTTTGCTGTTTCACACACTGGAATGCTGTCACAAAGATATTTTCATCTTTAAGCCCTAGTATCAGAGAGGTACCTCTGGCAAATACTCTAGTAAACCTAAAATGTGACCTGTAATATCTCATGCTTAATTTCTTTTTTGGAAACACGCCCATTTATTTTGTTGATCTCCAGGCTGTGGTTGAGATAACTCTACTTCCTATGATGTGAATGTTTGGGGTAATCTTTTAAATGCACCTAAAAAAGCCCAAGGCCCAAAACTCAAAAGCCAACCACATAAGACCTCCAAACCAGCCCACAACAATTAACTTGTGAATTCTATGTATGAGATATAAAAATTCCATTCAGTTTTATTTACAGAACCATTTTATTTACGGTTCAGTAATGCAAACTCTTCATTGGAGCTTTTATTGCTTGTGAAATACGTTACCTCTAATAACTTTGGTTCAAGTCCTATAAAATGTCTTTCACCTGTAACAATCTAATCTCAAACCCTGACATTAGTTCGGAAGTAAACAGTTTAATGATTTTTCCTACTGTCCATCTGTGTATAAAGCAAGAAGCACAGCATAATTTGGCACAAACTGACATAACTAGCAGCCATTGCTAACAGAGGTACGGGATCAGAATAGCAAAGGCTTTGTGAAGCCAAAGCAAGGTATGTTGATCCTTGGAAGGTTTCAAAGTTCCTCACCAGGATATGTACCCATATTATGCCAGAGTAAAAGCAAAGCATAAACTTTTAAAATATAATTTAAAGTTGATAGCCTCTGAGGAACTTCACTTTATAAGTCCCTCTACTTTTAAATTCCCTAGTAACTTATATTGCTGGGGGGCAGGGGGGAGTTCAGATTAATTTGAAAGTATCTTAGATCTTCTTTTAGAAAATATCATGGAGAAGAATAACAAAGGTTGGGATACACTAGCAAAGCAATTCTGTCCACAAAAATTCTATGAACTTATTTAAACAAGCAAATAAGGTAAAAATGTGAGGCACCTGAAATATTTATTAGATCAGTAACACCCTACACCTGCCACAGCTGCAACACCTCAAAATAAAATCCCACCTTTGATGTGATAGTCAATGGCCCCCTTAAATTTTATCTTTTCAAATAATATAGTTGCTATATGCTATGCAGTATTATTTTTATTTCCAAAACAGTAATTGGAACCACATTATTCAGAATTTGCCACAAAACAAACTGGTTTGTGTTCCAAAAGTACATGTGAAAATCAGTCATTAGAAATTGAGAACATATTTTTTCTAGAGAAAGGAACTATATAACAGTGGTAAATGTCCAAAAATCACTGAGATGTTAATGTAATTGGTCTGGGTGTGGTCTGTGCAGAGGGATTTCCAAGTCTCATTTAACCCATAGTACACTAGGCACCTCACTAAGCCACCATGCATATATAACATGATCTCCAAGAGAAAAATTATTTCAGACCTCCAAGAGGAAATCTATCTCTCCCCCATCCCCTCTAACACATCTCTTTTTGTCTCTCAGGAGCCTCAACGGGTCAGGAGTCCAGCTGAACATTTCCCTGGCTACAAGACAGCCAGTACCTAGGACTGGGAACTGAGAAGAAAGAGTTATGTAGAAAAAACTGGGGGCTTCACCAGAAAATTACGTAGTATCTATAGCATACCAGATCTCAGACCTGATCATGGTCTTCATTTTGAAACCCTGTAAAATGTAGGTACAAACAATGCTCATAATTTGTGGATTCTGTATTTGTGAATTTGCCTACTCACTAAAATTTACTTGTAATCCCAACAATATTCATGATGCCTTCCATAGTAATTAGTGAGATGCACAGAGCCTTGAAAATTTGACTCACCTAACATACATGTTTCCAGCTGAGGTCAAGTTAGGTAATGTTCTTCTGTGCCTTCTTGTTTCAGATCTCATATTGTAAACAAGGGTCTTTTTTATATTCTATTTACAACCACAATTTTTGCATTTTTCTCCCTGTTGAGGATTTTGCTGTTTAAAATGGCCCCACAAGGGCGCCTGGGTGGCTCAGTCGGTTAAGTGTCCGACTTCCACTCATGTCATGATCTCACTGTTCCTGGGTTCGAACCCTGCATTGGGCTCTGGGCTGACAGCCAGCTCAGAGCCTAAAGCCTGTTTCCAATTCTGTGTCTCCCTCTCTCTCTGACCCTCCCCTGCTCACAAGCTTGCTCTCTCTCTGTGTGTCTCTCGCAGAAATAAATAAAAATGTTAAAATTTTTTTAATGGCTCCACAATATATGCTTCAGTGCTTTCTAGTGTTCCCAGAAACAAGAAGGTTCTGATAGATCAGTATGTGTATCAGGTAAAACTTCATTCAGGCTTAAGTTACAGCACTGCTAGTTATGAGTTCGATGTTCACGAAATCAACAATATACATTAAATTAGGTATTTCTAAAATTTGAATGGAATCACATTTTAAGAAGGTTATGTATTGACTGGTTAACAAAAGAGTGTGATGGGGGCTTGCAGGAATCTTACTTTGTATTTTACTAGGAGCATTATTTCCGTATTTGCTAATGGGTTTGTGAGGACTTTATAGATGGTAATTATCACAAATAACGAGAGCCAACTGTAATAGATACATAAATTGTCTGGTGACTCCTCACACCCCCACCCCCGGAAAAAAAAAGTTTGTCTCCATTTCTAATTCGTCTCAAATTTCCTTTAAATTTGTGTCATACTGATTTTTCCTTTGAATTGGTTACAACATCTGCCTGGCTCCCTTATTTTATGAGAAAGATAAATTCTATTAAAAATGTTCATTTATATCTATATTAGAGTCACGTTTTTATCTTTTCAGGAAATATTCTTTTAATAATTATGGAAGCCCCTTTGAGACACCTAATAATAGATCCACCAACCAAAGCACCAGAAGTGGTGTGCCTTATTTTAAACCCAGGTATGTCTTTTTTTGGTAAATATAAGAATTTTGCTGACTGTCCATTTTTTTAATTTTAACTTTGCTCTCTACTATGTTTGGTTTTATGGTCTAATTATTTGATGACTCCCTTAAGGGAATTAATGGTTGTAGATATCTATTCTCATTTTGTTTATGAGTTTGCAAGCATAAGGGGGAGGGACAGAGAGAAGATACAGAATCCTGAGCAGGCCCCACTCTGTCAGCACAGAGACCAATGTGGGGCTTGAACTCAAGAACCAGGAGAACATGACCAGAGCCAAAATCAAGACTTGAAAGCTTAATTGAGCCACCTAAATCCTCCTCTATTCTCATTTTAAATAGGGGGAGAAAAACTGAAAATTTGGTTTGTTGGTCTTTGAGGTTTAAGTGACTCAAACAAATGAAGAATTTGTAGTCACTTATTAGAGAACAGATCTTTAGTATGGACTAGTGAATTTCATAATTCCGTTGACTGTTAAACCACGACTGTAATTTTAGAACTAAAGTTATAAGCTCTCTGTGACTATTAGTTTGTCTGCATGTCTATTAATTCAGAAGGGCCTTTACATATGTGTGGGTAATGTTTTTCTACCTCTACACGATATTAATGAATTAGATTATAAAAATCTCTTTTAGAAGCTCTGTTTTGATTGGCTTATAGAGAACTGCTTATATAAAAATTCCTACAAGACTAGGGGCATCTCGGTGGCTCAGTCAGTTATGTTTCCGACTTTGGCTCAGGTCATACCTCAAGGTTCCTGAGTTCGAGCACAGCATCAGG
The DNA here is from genome assembly GCA_017311185.1 of Proteles cristata cristata. Lineage (NCBI taxonomy): Eukaryota > Metazoa > Chordata > Mammalia > Carnivora > Hyaenidae > Proteles > Proteles cristata. The sequence goes on from JAESUZ010004301.1 coordinate 515,191, forward strand.
ATCTCTCCTATCAGCAAAGAACCCACTACGTATTCTCTATCTGTCCCCACATCTCTGCCCCTCCCCTCTTGCATGCACACTTGCATGTGCTCTCTCCCTCTCTCAAGAATAAACAGACATGAAAGAAAAAAAAAAGAATTCCTAAAATTCTTAGAAAATAAGGAAATTCTTAATGTGATAGATTTTAAAAAAAAATTATTTTTTTTAAGTTTATTTATTTGAAAGAGAGCACACACACAGCACAGAGAGAGGGAGAAAAAGAGAATTCCAAGCAGGCTCCACACCATCAGCACAAAGCCCATCTCAGGGCTCAAACTCACAAACTGTGAGACTGTGACCTGAGCTGAAATCAAGAGTCGGGTGCTTAACTGACCCACCCATGTGCCCCTAAAAAAGTTATCTTAAAGACCTAAGGAGTGTTTAAGAATTCAAGCTTAAACTAACATAGGTGAATGTGGGGTGCCTGGCTGGCTTAGTAGGAAGAACATCCAACTCCCGTTCTCTGGGTTTTGAGTTTGAGCCCCACATTGGGTGTAGACAATAAATATTTTAAAAAATATACAGTGGAATCTTTGGCAAACAAGATACATTTAGGAATTTTGATTTAATAAAAAGCAGCTATGTTTTCTTTAATAGTGTTAAATATAACACAAGCACAGATCTTTATTCTACTTAGATATTCTTTCTAAACATCTATAAATTTACTGATAGAATAAGCTAGTATTACTTCTGCTTAATGTTTACAATCCTAAAACACAGAAATCTGTGTTTATCCAAAATGATTCATTATTCTGGTATTTTTAACAGTAATTAAGTTTTTGTAGTTGGTCACACTGAAAACTAACTTCCAGGGACGCCTCGGTAGCTTGTTGTTATGTGAATTTCTAAGTTTTGCTAGTTTACAAAAATATTGGTGTGTAACAGTTTTCAATGATCTCAGTTTTATCTATGAAATCAAAGTAACTTTGGTTAAAAGATATAATTAATATATATGAATCAAATTCTAGGAGCAATAGTGGCAAAGTGGTGGAACTTGATATGCAAGGTAATGGAAAAAGAGAACAGTTAGTACAGAGGCTGCTTTTAGGCAACCAACTTGAACACTGGAAACCTGATCAAGGCAAAATGGCCCACAGCGACCACAGAGCGGAATGCAAACTGGCTCACTAACTGACCCACCTCTAAACAGATCAATAGGCCCTAACCGACCAATTACAACCAGGCACAGTTCTGAAGATTACCAAAAAAGGGAAAATTCCATATTCCCCCACTCTGACCTGTAACTGTGGCCCCCACCACCACCTCATAGCAGACAGTCTCTCCTTTGCTGTCCTGACTGCTGCTCTCTTGCAATGTATTCAATAATTTTCTGTTCTGTCTTAGGCAAACTCTTACACCACTGGCCTCTGCCTGATTGGGTTGCCCCACATTTGATGATGTCCCCATGTCCTGTCCCCATATTTACAGTTATTAAAGTAAATAACTGTTCCAGAATGAAAAGAAAATGAAGGATACAACCTGTGTGAATACAGAAAGTTATGTAAGATTTGGCAAACAAAACAAAACCCCACAAACTTTTATTTGCCTTACAACATGTCTAAAAAATAAGTCTAAAAAGCTATGAAATGTTTACTATCTTCACAAAATTTGCTCAGTTTGGGTGGGCTTGTTTCATTACTTCACTGTTCCCTGCCTCAATATCTTTTTGTCTAATCTGCCTAGATTTCAAAGGTTCTATGGCTTATCACAATAACTTTATATGCTTTAAGTCCTGAGATAACTTCTTTGAGAGCTCAGGTTCTTAACAGTTACGTTACCTTTTATGTGTGTAAGTTTTTAAATATTTTTTTTTTATTTCTGAGAGAGAGCATAAGTGGGGAGAGGCACAGAGAGAGCGAGACACAGAATCTGAGGCAGGCTCCAGGCTTAAAGCTGTGTGCACAGAGACTGATGAGGGGCTAGAACACACCAGCTGGGAGATTATGACCTGAGCCGAAGTCAGACACCTCTAACCAACTGAGCCACCCAGGAGCCCCTGTTTGTAAGTTTTATCATCACTATGAAATGAGCATCCAAGTACTATTTGTCTGGCACCCGTGGTCCTATTCGTATCCTAAGTGTGCGAATCTACTGACTTTTTTTTTTTTTTGCCTCCTCAAAAGCCTAAATGTAAAATAAAATACTCATTTTATCTTTGCACCTAAAACTATCTTTGAGATGCCCCAGATGAGCTCTGGAGCATCACAAAGATGTATTCTTTCAAACTTGTGAAAAGAGAGGTACTGGAAATAACTAGGTTTATCTGACACATTACTATTGATGAGTAGCATTATAAGAATTATCAAGTCAATAGAGATGCTTAACCCTCCTGAGGTTAAATGTGTATGGGTAAATTATTAAAATAAATATTTCACAAATTTATGCTATATGCTAAGTAGAGGTTCTCAGTGCCCTCACTGTCCACGATGTGTTATTTATCAGAGCCCTGATAGCGTTTTGCCTGATATTAGAGGTTATCACATACAATTTCAGTTATCTTTAAAAATACAACTTAGGGGTGAGGGCTCATGGTGGCTTGGTCTGTTAAGTGTCCCACTTCAGCCCAGGTCATGATCTCACAGTTGATGAGTTCAAGCCCCACATCGGGGTCTGTGCTGACAGTTCAGAGGATTTCAAGATTTCCAGAACTCTAATTGAGCAACAGATAATTCTTGTTTCACTGGATTATTAATTTAACCGTATAGGGCTGAATGCACTGATAAGGGCTAAAATGTTCTATTTTCTGGACATTTAAGGAAATCCTTTCCCTTTCCTTATGATGTATCTACAACTTAGTAGAGTCTGTTTTGCAAACTAAAATCTGTATTATTCGTATATGATACTAGTCTCCTTGCATGACCCCTACAGAATCTGGGAACTCTTGTTGAATTCATGGTAATACAGTTATTTGTACATGTTCAATATGTCCTCCTTTTTATTAGAACATTAGTGTAAACAACGGTTATGCAATGAAGGCCTTACTTACACTGACATATTTGACAATGATGCTCACATAATTAGATATGACCAGACATTTTTAAAGAACTAAAGTTGACTTTATGAGGCCAATGCTTATAAAACTCCATCCAGGAAAAGTGGCCTGGCAGCAGGCTTACAAAGTTCCCCAAGGTACTAAGGAACCTTATTCTGAGGAGCCAAGATATTTTGGGGACCCTGAAAAGGGAGGAAGAATTTGCCCAAATAGGTATTACAGAAGAAATCTGGTGGCAAGTTACTGGCTGTGAAAAGTCACATCTGAGCTTCCTTATGAAATACTTCAGCAAAGCAAATTTATAAAAGGTTATGTGGTAAAGAGCAGTGGTACTGCCACCCCCGCAAAGTGCATTTTTGGCATAAGGACTATTTTTGAGCTTGTTATTTTTCAGAAGCAGTAAAATCTCTGAAAATGAAGAAATTGACCTTTTGTAACAGACATTTACATTTATAAGGGAAATCTCCATTTGTAAAGGTGCCTCCCTCTCAGTCCTAGGAAGAGGAGGACTCAAACTTTGGAAACTCCCAACCAGAGATGTCTTGGAATTAAATCTGCATAACAATTAAACCCTTGTTTATGGTGTTTTACTTGATAACCTCCAAGACTCACTCTCCCTAGCACCAACCCCCCAAATCTTTTGTTTTTAGCTGCAGATAATAAGTTGGTGGCAATGGCCATTTTGGAATTACTCAGTTTTCTGGGGTATTTAGGAGGTATAAATGTTGTTAAACTTGTTTGTTAATCTTTTCATTATGGGGGAGGGGTGGAGTCTCAACCAAGAACCTAGAAAGTTAGAGGGAAAATTATTCTTCCTCTCCTAGAGTGGCAAATTAGATATTCTTGCTATACCTAAATAAATAATCAGGCCATATATTAGCCCAATATTTTGTGATCATAACCTTTCTTTACAATTTTATTAATCATAAAGAGTAGAAATAAATTTTGTTTCAGTAGAAAATGACATTATCTATAGCATGCCCTCCCCACCCCTTCCAGGTTAACAGATTTCAGCCTAATTCCTAGTCTTTCAGCTATTTTATTTCTTTTTAAGTTGTATGATAGATATGCAAATTATGTCCTGTGTCCTACCGGTAGTGATTTAATTAACTCCCCTTCTCCCACAAACCCTCCATCTGTCTCTATTTGTATTCCTTTTTTCTACATACATTTGTGCTGTTTTGACTTTTTGAACTGGTTATAACATCTCTACCTACTTCCTTTATATCACATGAATAAAATGAATCCTTTAACAAGAACTTTTATATTTGGATAGGTCATGATTCCTAGCTTTTATAACAAAGGCATCTTTTAACAGATGTGTGGATGTGAGGTTGAGACCCTCATTCAAAGGTTTAAATTAGGTGGGAGTTCAGACTGATGGAGTCTTCTTCTGGGATTATTCTAAATCCTACCTCCTTATCTTCCTGAATCCAGAGCTCAACCTATCTACTTCCTCCCCTGCTTCTACCTTCTATTACATCGGAGGCAGGTTTTCCTCTCCAATAGACCCACTGTGGACAGAATGCAGTTTCACAGTTTATCCTCTATCCTCCTGCTCTTGAAAGAAAACCCTCTTCTATTTTGAGAATTTCAAAGAGTTTTTACAGCTAACAACAATGAGAAAAACACAGGGGGTAAAATGACCTACCAGAGGAAAGTCACAAAGTTTCAAATCAGATCAAACAGGGAAAAGGCCATTTCTGGTTTCATTAGCATATAAATGGTAGTAAATCCTGGTCTTGGACCATTTTTCCACAACTATCTTACTCCTCCTCTGTGATGCAGCTTCCTTCTCCTCCCCGCCCTCAACCACCTCAGGAAACACTAGGAAAGACAAAAGCCACAATGGGTGAGAAAGGTGGGTCTTTTCAGTACACAAAGAACTAAAGTAAGGTTCATCTACATTTCAGAGGAAACCCCAGATACTCTTTTCTCTTTTTACAAAGAAAGGTTATCTTTGAAGAGTTCCTCTGATTCCAGGAACTCAGCTTTGCTGAGCTCAAAGAGGAGACCTTCAGGATGAGGCCCTGGGGTTAAAGCCAAAAGACACCCAGGGTATTTATATTTTCTTTACTTCGTGTGTCTGCTGGGGGAGGTTGAGAAGTAAGATTTGGGAGAGGGGAAGGTAAGCAGCGGGGAGAAGCCACAGGGAGGGTAATTGGTCTTTTCTTGTTTCCCACTCCCTAGTTCCACAGATCTTTGAAGAAGTGAGGTATGGTGAGAAGAGAGACCTGAGCAAGACAGAAGCAGGGGGTAGTTACAGGGAATTATTAAAAGCAGGAAAAAGAGAACTTCATTTAGTCTCAGAAATTGGCATATTCTTATATAAAAAGATGAACCTGCACAATACCTTATTTGGTTAAGAAAATGAAAATAGGTAATTAATAGATTTTGTGGTATAATCCTGGTCTCTTTTAGCTACTTTATTTCATTATTATGTGCAACAGAAGATTTCCATGTATCTTTCATACTGGGCAAGAGTAAAGAATAGAACTGTATTTCTTAAATATAAAATGTGAAAATTTCAAAGTTGGATAAGGTTTTCATATTTCTTATATTCACTATAGAATATAAGTAAAATATTTAGAATACGTGAGAAAAAAGGCAAAAGAAAAAAATTAAAATTTACAGCCCATTGACAAGTATATGGGACAGGCAGGTAACCTTCTTCCAGGAACTCAACTGCCTCAGTGTTAATACTTTGCTAGAGACAAAGGCAGCCTTAGCTTGACATTACCCTGACCTCCATGATCCTGAAAAAATCTCTTTGGAAACTTCATCTCTATACCCCCAAGATAGATGTTAGCAATCATCCTCCAAGCATAAGGCCTACTGATACATGTCTGAAGGGTCTCATGACTCAAGTTTTTACTAGACAATAGTAAACGACTTTTTCCTAAGAAATCATGCTTCCACATTCCTCAGAGGCTTCTGCTATCCTGAGCCCCTCTCAACTATTTCTGTCCATGGGTCCTATTTCTGTGCTTAAAAAAACCCACCTTTTTGCACCAAAGACCTCAAGGATCTTTGATCATTTGTTCCCGAACCCCAATATTTTCACATCATGTAACAATGTATATTCTGTACACTGCTAAATACTACAGATCAGTGCTGTCTGATACAAGCAATATGAATTGCATATAATTTTTTTTGAACACTGAAATTTTAATGATTTTAAGGAGTGATAAAATTTGATAGGTTACAATGACAGATAACATATTTGATTTCTTAAGGTTAGTGAAATTATACCTACAATAATAGTTCTGAATGTCCTAATGGTACATTAGGGAATATCTAAAATAAGGCAAATATAATGGAGTTTAATTAACAAGTTCTCAACTATTGTGATAGCTTTCAGAATAGCAAAATATGTAATTGACTAAGTTGAGTGAGCATTTCCTTTTTGTATTTACATATAGTGTAAGAGATACAAAAGAAAATAATACACATTTCCTCTATCTATAAACCTGCTGTGTAAGACTTCTGCAAATAATCCTGCATGACTTTCCACTGCACCCCTGCTTATTAACACAAGCTACACGGTTCTGATTCCTATCTACCTCCTATGTCTTACTTCATAGAATTCATGTCCTCACTCTGCCGTAGCCAAACTGATTCTATCAGTTCCTTGATGTACTCTTTTCTACCTCAGAACAGATGATTTCTCTCCTGCTCTAGATCCTACTTTTCTAAATCTTACCCCTGAAAGGCCATTCAGGAAAGTCCCATCTTTTTTTTTTTTAATCATAATTGATTCTTGCTTTTGTTGTCCATGTTTTCAGAGCTACATTCCTTGCGCCTAAACTGGGTTCCATGGAGAGAGAGAGAGAGAGAGAAAAAGCACCTGTTCAAAAAGTCTGTCACACTTTGAATCCTGGTAGGTATATTTTGCCTCTGATCTGCAAGGCAGAACTTCAGTAGTTCTAGTAACTTTTGACCCTAAACCAAGAGGGCTCAAGCCCCGTCCATATGTCAAAAATGTAAATAAGATGCATATGGTTGGCATACCATTTCTGTATCATCCTCTCTTTATTTTCCACTTGAAAATAAAAAATAAAATTTCCCATTTAAAGCACCTTCTGAATCTGACTATGAAACAAAAGCTTCGTGCATATGAATGAAGTTCTATATTTTCTGGGGACTAAATATGGATTTTCTGTAAGTAGCTAATGAACACTTTTATTTTTCCTAAATCTAACCACTTAAGCAATTTTCACACTCCTTTAAGAAGCCAACATTGACAAAATATTGGAACTGATCTGAGTTTTGGATTATTCTTCCTTTTTTACTAGCTCATGTTTATAGTTACTCCAGTAGGATAGGGATGCAGGCACAAACACAGGTTATCTAGTTGAATCACATACATAAACTGAAAATTTTAAAATATAAGTAATCTTTAGACCCAATGTGGGTTTGAACTCATGAGCCCAAGATCAAAAGCTGCATGTTCTGTCTGAGCCAGCCAGGTGCCCCAGTATAATTTTAAAGCTTTCTAGTAGCCACGTTAACAAATGACTAAAGAAACAGATTTTTTAAAAAAGATATAGGAAGAAGTTATTTTAATCCTATTTTCCTAGCCCAATATGTAATCAATATAAAAGCTTTAGTTTTTTTTAAATACTAAGTCTTTGAAATACAGGGCATACTTATAGCACATTTCAATTTGAACAACACACATTTCAACTGCTATACAGACACATATGGCTACCATACTGGACAATGCTGACCTAATGATTAATTTTTCAGATCTACTAGCAGCATAGTATAAAAAATACTGCAGCTGAAATCTAGGAGCTTGGGCTCTATCAGTTAAGAGCTATGTGACTGATCTTGGTCTTGTTTTATTAACTTCTAGGCTTCTGATATCCGTAAAAAACAGTTTAGAACAAATAACATACTTCTTGTAAAACAGCTCTAATGTTACGACGTAATCTTAAGTACACTATGATATACTTAAGTTTATCCATTAATAAACTCAGGATAAACTCCAAATCAGAAAAACATTGGTTGTATTTTACAAACACATTAGAATATAAGAGACTGCTAATCATTCTACTAAAATTTCCTTTCTCCAGATTTCTGGTTAGAGGAATTTAACAATTCTAATAGTAGCCAAATTAAAATGATTTACAGAAAAGTTTAAAACATGATTTGGAGAACAATTCATAGCTTATCTAAATGCATAGTTCAAACTCACCAATATTGAGCAAATTAAAAGATGAGTGGAACTGGATGGGGTTTTTATCCATGCAGGTGCTTATAATCCAGTATAAAATATTAACAGTTTGAGTACAAGGACAGGCCTTATTTAACTACTGATCCCCAGAGCCCATACACCAGTGCCAGCAACAATAATGTCTGATGGAATGCAATACAAAAAATACAAAACAGTACTATAAAAGTTGTAAAAAAGGAATAATGTCATTGTGGAAGTTAAAAGGAAGACAGAAAGCATATCCAATAGGGGGTGTGAGATGGAGGTGGGAAAGGGAAATAAGAAAAGGCACCAAGAAAGAGTTAATATTTAAACTGTATTTTGAAGGCTAAGACAGTAGCTCTTGCAGCATTAAGGATGAAAATGGGAACAGCATGAGTCAAGTAACAGATGAAATAAAGGATATAGCAAGCCTGGGGATAAGGTCAGAAAGAAGAAATGGGACACAGTAAACTAAAGCTACATCAGTGCTTCAGTGATGTTAGTACTTACGTTGTAAACTTTATATTATCAGTTGAGAAGCGTATCTTAAGCATAGGCCCTATATGATGTTTGAATAAAGGATATTTTGGATTTAGAAAAAGTCACAGAAGAAAGTGTTGGCATTAAGACTGTGTGTGTGTGTATAATGGTTCAGACCATGGGTCAATAACTATATTCTGGAAATGGACAAAAATAAAATATTTCTAGACTTTGGGGGCCATATGGTCTCTATTACAACTATTTTATTTTACTACTGCAGCTGAAGAACAGTTATAGATGATACATAAATGAATGACTATGACTGTGTTCAAATAAAACTTGCTCATTTACTTATGGGTATTATGGCCTTGTTATCTAATGTTACTTAAGGTCTCTAAAACCTCAGTTTCCTTGATCTACAAAATGGGGATAATAACTGTTCATGCTTCATAGAGTTGCATGAGGATTAAATGAGAAGAATGAAAACACTAGGCATAGTGACAAACTCATGCCTTAGTGTTTATGTTAGCTTTAGTGATGATGATACTTATTACCTGAGTCTGAAATATAATTCGAAGGCATTAAAATGTTTTCTAGGAAGCAAATGAGTCTGGAAATTTTGTTCTTCCCTGTACTGATTCTCTACAATACAATCTTTTATGTCAAGGACAATGATGGTCATGACTTTTTTAAAAACCATTTAAAAGTAAGGAAAACAACTAAGAAGGGGATGAAAGGCATAGGTTGGTCATTTTTTGGAATAGTCCCTGAGTATATAAACTAACCTCTTAATTTCTAGACATGCCCAAAAGGCAAATATTGGATAACCTTTGCCAGGTTTTTTTGTTTATTCATATCAACAAAAACAAATTTTCTCCCTAGAGCATATAATGAATAAGATACTGAGCTAAAAAGTAAGGAAATATAACCTTATGTCTACAATCTTTGTGTATTACCCAATCCAACTTCTCATTTCAAAGATGAAGAAATATGTTTATCAAAAGTATAGTGAAACATGACTTTCTCAAGATCTCCTGTGAAGCTAACAGGGAATGAAAATCCTAATTACTAGTCTCTTAATCCAATAGTCTTTACATATTAGTGCTTCTAAACCATTTCTTTTTAATGCTTTCACTAACCAGAACACTGGGTTACCCAACCTTCAACATCATTAGCTCACAAAAGAATGATGTTAGGTGTGGGGGGAGTGGGGATACATTTATATGTCCCCAATACTATCCACCTACCCAAGAAAGGTAAATCAGAATGGATAAGATGTGGGAAAAAACTGTCCATTCCACAGTTCTATACCATTTCAATGATTTGTTACCTCAATAACTAGAGAAACAAGACATTATATATAAAGATATATAATGCTGAATGTTCAATAAACGAGGCAGATCACAAGTACCACAGTGAATTTAAGGGTGTAAAAATCAGTGAGAACTCTCTCAGGAGATGAGTAGAGGGATGTTTTTTAGAAAGTCAATTTTACCACATATCATACGTCCATTATATAGGTTTTGTGCTAGGTGCTGAGGACAAGGCAGTTACTAAGAGAGACAGAACTCCTACTAACTTGTAGGTTAAAATTTCTGACCCACAATTAGCCTACCATATTATAAGATACTGTCCATTAAGCTTTTTCAAGTTATACTGTTTACTGACTTTGATAATGTTCCTTAGTTTTCTTTCCCAGGGAGGTAGAAATCAGAGTGGGAAAGCACCTGATTTCAACAGCAGCAGCTAGTTCATACCTGCAATTCACATGACAACTGTAGTCATGCAATCCTGGTGACCACTTAGACATTAACCAGAGATTTAACAATTTAATTAGATTTCTTGTTATTAAACTCACATTACAGACCTCGAATAATTTTCAAGGTGTCAGACATGAAATATGGTAGGCTACAAAGATGGAAAACATTAATAGAACTGCTTTTGATAAGCTATATTACAGTTTAATTAAAAAGCAATTTAATTTAAATCAAAATAATATTTTAAAGACTATGACCAGCATGAAAATAATTATGTAATTAAGAAATTTGGAAATGGCCAAGAACATGTTAATAAGGAGCTTCATTTATGATTTTTTTTTTTTTTTTTAGGTTTTAAAAAGTCTACTACAAAGTCTAGGATGAACTTACGTACAATTATAGCTTAAGTATTTCTAGTAATGAATTCAATCCTCAATTCCCATTGTACATAGGAAGCACAAGACATAGAAAGAAGAGACCAACATGGAACCACAGCTGGGCGGTTTGGCTTCACACTCTTAGCCATAAGCTACATAATACTAAGGGTAAAAAGTGAATATTTTGGATAGTAATATATTTCAAATATGTTATAGAACACTAATCATCTTTTATACTGATATACTGCCTTATAGTAACAATATACTTAAATAGGCACTATCTCATTCAAATAGATAATTTAGATTCAAATTCAATTTGACCAACTGGAACAAAAGAACGCATTAGATACAAATATATAGTAGTGCTTTTAAATTCAAAGGAGACAAATCAAAATATTAGATGGAGAGAGGTAAGGGTCAGAACTAATAGATACGGAAGTACTATTATGTAAAAGGTACTGGACTAGGTACTATGACTTAGACACCATGACTTCAACCATGAAAAAACATTAAGTCCATTATGAAACTAATCCAAAATCATGTAGCTTCAAAGTGGCATAACAAGGATCAGAATTCAGACTGTACTGACTCCCACTGTTGCATGGCTTAATAGAAAACGAGGAGAAAAAAAACCACTGGCATTTCCACTGATATCAGCATAAACAATAGTTTTTGGTGGCTACCCCAAAAGCTAATACAGTCTTAGGCTTCATTAATCTAATATTAGAATTCAGAATATGCTTGGTACTACCCCCACCATTATCTAGAAAAGTGGCAGACATTTAGGCTTACATGAAATCTTATAGAGAATAAAGTAATGATAACTATTTTCCAAATAATCTAAGAGGTATTAGGCAGAATTACAGATTTGAGATTTTGGCTCACAGTAATAAAATAATAAACAGAGGTATCAACTGAATTAGACTACCTTATGAGATAATTAAGGAGTTCAAAAACCAAACATTAGTGATTTTGCAGAGGAAGTCATAAACAAGATAGGGGTAGGAGAAACAGGTTTTCTCCCTGCTTCTATTTCAAATTAGGGAAGTTTGTCTTTTACATGTTATGTGAGCATTCTATTTTAGATTTTTTTATAGCAGGGAAATGTTCCGATGGTGTAAAAAATCTAAAAAGCACTGGATTAGACAGACCTACTATAAGATATGTTTCAACTCAAATTCTATATTTCTGACTGGTTTTGATTAAGGTCAAGAACATAAAATCAATTTTCATTTTATATGTCAAAGCAAAACAAATGCAGACTGAACATACCATTTTTTTCTGCAAAGGCAGCTGCATCCTCTTTAGTACTGAAGGTCAGAACCATATTGGACAAGGGATCAGCCCTATAAGAAACAATTTTTTTCCAAAATTTAACATTAAGTATATATTTTAAAATATACACGTAAGACGTTTAGAACTAAGAAGTTTAGAAAATAAGTATCAGATAAGTATACTACTGATGAAATATCTTATTTCAAATAATCTCTTTAAAACGGTTAACTCTTTGAGTATCATCTTTTCCTGTGTTAAATAGATTTTCTAACCTGTATTGTCAAATTAAAAAATTTGTAACTGCAGGGGTGCCTGGGTGGCTCAGTCGGTTAAGCATCTGACTTCAGCTAAGGTCATGATCTCATGCTTCATGGGTTTGAGGCCCATGTCTGGCTTTGTGCTGACAGCTTAGAGCCTCAAGCCTGCATCATATTCTGTGCCTCCCTCTCTCTTTGTCCTTCCCACACTTGCACTCTGTCTCTGTCTCAAATATAAATAAAACATTAAAAAAAATTAAAAACAAAATTTGTAACTGCAAAGACATTCAGCATTTTTTTTACTCCTTAATAAAATCATTTATTCAACTCTTCAAAAAAATTAGAATTGAATAAAAAACAAGAGAATTCTCAAACTGACCTTATAAATTTATTATCAAGAAAATTACTGGTGAGTGCAACTGTCAGTACTATCATTACCCCTCTCCACCAAAGAGATGGCAGGAACACCCACTCTTTTAAATGAACCTTCCATTGTTATGGACAATAATTAAGCATATGGCCACATGACAAAATAAAGCTCCAAGAACTGACATCTAACTGAGTTCTTCAATCTAAGAAAGTGATAATGTTTATAAATCTACATGGACTCTTCACAAAATGGCATATTAACTTCAGAAATATCATTTTTATTAGTACATTTATAAATAGAACATGTTTGTTATAAATGTTCATTATTAATCTCTCAAAGGTGAATATAGTATTCTGTGGAACATCATTTAGAAACATGGAAACAGGGGTGCCTGGGTAGCTAACTCAGTTGAGCATTTGACTCTTCATCTCAGATCACGGTCTCTTGGTTTGTGGGATTGAGACTTGCATTGTGCTCTGTGCTGGACACACGGAGCCTGCTTGGGATTCGCTCTCTCGGATTCTCTCTCTACCCCTCTACCCTTATCATGCACATGTCCACTGTCTCTCTCTCTCTCTCTAAAAACAAATAAACTTTAAAAAATATGGAAGTAAAAAAATAAAGATTTAGGAAGTAATATGGATAGTGGGAAGGTATGAGATATACACAGAAGAGAATATATCGGAAGTAGCCCTCAATGAAATGAAGATCCACAAATTCCTGCTGAAGTTCTAGTCATCCACTATGGTTACTGTTCTGAGACTCCTTATGAGATTCTATAATGATATGTATTCTTACCATACCACTTCCTTGTAAGAAAAGAACTTCACATTAGTTAGCCATATTAGCACCAATAACATAGTTTTATATTGATCCCTCCTTTTCAAAGCATATATGATTTCTCAGTTGACAGTTTAGAGAAACTATACTGAAAACAGAAGGGTCAACATAGGGGCACCTGGGTGGCTCAATCAGTTAAGCATCTGACTCTAATTTCAGCTCAGATCATGATCTCACGGTTTATGAGTATGAGCCTTATAACAGGCTCTACACTGACAGTGCAGAGCCTCCTTAAGATTTTCTCTCTCCCTCTCTGCCCCTCCCTGGCTCACACTCTCACAACATAAATAAATAAACTTAAAAAAAAAAAAAAAAGGAATCATCCTAGGGGGGCTCAGTCAGTTGAGCATCTGACTTTAGCTCAGGTCATGATCTCAATGCTGGTGGGTTCAAGCCCAGCATTGGGCTCTGTGTTGACAGCTCAGAACCTGGAGCCTGCTTCAGAATCTCTGTCTCCCTCTTTTTCTGCCTCTCTCTCAAAAATAAATAAACATTAAAAAAAAAAGGAAACAGAATTGTCTTCTATTAAAAATAAAAGGTCAACATATATATGATCCAGTAATTTGGTGAGTGTTGTCATTCATGTCAGCTTAGCTGAGAATAGGAAACAGAACAGAAAAACTGTAGAGAAAACTCAGGAGCTCTCCTTTCTGTAAAGGTGGTACAGCTTCTAGCATTCTGCTCATTTTATTTATAAAGAATTACATACACAGGTTGAACACTAACAACTTTTATCCGTTTCTAAATTTCTCCTTCTCAATCTCCTATATTCCGCAATTCTTCTCTAAGTATGCTGCCACCACCAGTCACCCTTTATCCTTTCCCCAAACTTACTACCTTTTCCTAACTAATCTTTCTGTCTCCTTTCTGGACTCCAATCTACCCTTCACCTTGCCAGATTAAATTTTCCTAAAGTTCAACTTTCAAACTCATTGTCCAACTTTAAAACTTAAAATAGTTTCCAGTGTCTACCAAATTAATTTCAAAATTTCCTACACTCTGAGGTATACAGGAAATTATCACAAAACCCCCAATGCAGCAGCACATCCCTTATAGGTATCCCCTTTAGTTTGGTTCTAAGAGACCCAAAGCCTTAGCTAGAACAACAACAGTAACAAAAACGAAGGGATCTTTAAATTCTAAAAAGTTAAGCACACCACCTTCTGACACACCTGCATATTTTGTCTAAGAACTATGGTGTCAGAATCTACAAAAATGCCAAAATGTTATTAGAGACAACCTAGAATTACAATGGCCATTATGGAGAACGTTCCAATTAGATGAGATCTTCATTTAAGAAATGTACTTGAAAACAAGGGTTCCTGAACTGAACAAACAGAATGGGATACCTATTTTAATTGGTATTCAGAAGTTTCTAAAATGCAGCAAGATTCCAAAAGTACTTCATTAAAAAAAAAATGAAGTAAAAGACTAATGAAAAAATTAAAGACACAAGAGGTATTTAAAAAAAGACAGTAAAACTGACATGACTCCTGTTGCTGGCCTCAAATCTTCCTTTACCTGAGTATTCAACACTCCACTTATCCTATATCTGAATTGCCTTTCCACTCTGAAGAGACTATTAAAAGGTTACCTTTTATAATAAAATCACCTGAGGTTGTGGGGTGACTCTCTTTTCATTCCTTGGTCAAAGACTAAACTAAAACCATAGTTACAGAATTTCCTAAACCCAAGGAGGATCCCCCAGAAGTGATCTGAAGAATTTATTAGGGTCATTATGAGGCCTATGGCCCCAGGTTGCTGGATCTTGTCCTCTTGTGCACATGCTGGTGGGACCTGGTGAAGCCCAAAAATGGATGCAGGAACCAAGATGGTGTAACCCCAAGGATGATATCCAAGATCTTTAACCTTCAATCTGGTCCCCTCCTGGACTAGAATACGTTCACAGAACAGCAACCAATCTTTAAAAGCTATTCCTATAGTCCTCCCTGTTCATACTGGTTAGTATATTACTCAAACATGTGAACAAAAGAAAGATGAATCTGCTGTAGACACTAAACCCACCTGGAAGCTTTCTTCCTAGAGGATTTTGGGGCTCCAGAATAAGAATAAGGTCACCCAACTTGCTCTAGCTGCTCTATTTGTCAATGGATTATCTCCTGAGATTAGTTAAGTGATAAACAAGCAGAAAACAGGATGGGAGACAACTGACTGAACTTATGATCATAGTTGAGCACTTTGAAAGAACTTTGAAACAAGACCACAAACAAAAGTTTGCCAAGATACTGGCTTTACAGATACAACAGCTCCAAGGCCAGGCACCTAAAATAACATCTGGGTGCCCCCACATCACACCTCCGAGGGGCCCACAATCAAAACCATGGAACAGCGGTTGAGGCTTTATTTGTAATCAACTGGGACAATGGAAAAAAATGTGTCCTCAAAGGTCCTATGCAGATCTGTAAACATCAACTCAGTGAAGCAGGTGTCTCCTCTAGAAATAAAAGTAAAAAGCTTTAGCCATCTGAACAGGTAAACTTACCTTATACCATCTACCAGAAAAACAACTTAGATCTCACTTCTTTTATAACTAGTGAGTTGTGTATTACTGTACCTGATTGATGGCAGTAATTTTATTTTTCTTTAAAGAATTTATTTGAGAGAGAGAGCACAAGCTGGGGAGGGGCAGAGAGAGAGGGAGATAGAGAATCCCAAGCAGGTGCCATGCTCAGTGCAGAGCCAGACTCAGGGCTAAATCTCAGGAACTGTGAGATCATGAGCTGAGATGAAATCAAGAGTCAGATGCTTACCTGACTGAGCATTCCAGGTGCCCCGGTGTCAATAATTTTTAAATAGAAGGTAGAAGTTCTACATTTACATCTGTCTGTATGTCTATGTGTCTAAATACATGTGGTGCAGATAGGTGGGGTTTTTTAAATCTCTTAATGGTATTGGTAAAATTAACTTGTAAAGGAGTTCCATTTAATTGGCTTAAAGAAAATTAAGAAATTAAAGAAAATTAAAGAAAATTACATGAACTAAGGTATTCCTAACATTCTCAGATATACAAAGACACTAAAATGCTTTTCAGACTCATGTGATCTGAGAAAATATTCAGTATCAAAGCCAATTTAAGTTTGTTGGCTTAGTTAAAATAGACATGTCTTTAGAATTATCAATAGTGAATACAATGCAAACATCCAACTTTTAGTATACTTGGGTTTAGTAGTCAAGTATGTTCACATTATCTCTGTTACAAAACTTATCAGCAAGAAAAATAACTTGGATGATGAATTCTGAGAAGTGATCTAAACATAATTTTAAAGAATGAGTGAAGTTAATAGATGTAAGCCAGATAAAAGTTTTTAGATGAATTTTTAAGTTTCCCCAAATCTTTTTGGTAACCTCAAACCTTAAAGTTTTGCTAAGTTAAATGAAGGAGAATCATTAAATATCTAGATCATTTACAAATAAGATAAAATACTGAAACATTAATTACTGAATATAATTGGTTTATCTACTTTGGCTTCCTTTTATAGAGGAACTAAAAGTATTTGGATGTATTAGTAAACATGTTTTGTGCCTGAGAAATTTACTATGAGAAAACATGTGTTTCCAGAAATAACAAAAAGTATGTCTACCAAGCCACAGAATGCTAGTAAAAGAGACGGTTCATACTGTTTACTTCTTTATTTTCATTAAAAATTAAATAGTTTTAGGGGTACCTGGCTGGCTCAGTCAGTAGGGAACGCAACTCTTGATCTCAGGGTCATGAGTTCAAGCCCCACACTGGACATGGAGCCTACATAATTTTTAAAAACGGTTTTTAGAATTAAAAATTCTAACATATGTAATTTAAAGCCACTAACGTTTGTGGAAAAAGAATCTTTGGACACAAGTATTATGCATGATCAAGACTGGCTAAGAAAAAAATGAATTTAAGTAAACAAATTTTAAAGTAAGCTAGTAAGAAATTAGAATGTGGTTTTTCTCTCTGAATAAAGGACAAATTTTTCTTGGACTGTTAGTCTGTTTTTGATATGAGATTGTAAAAAAATTATTATTCCTTTACCTAGAAAATCAAAGATTCTGTCTTATCAAAATAATTTCCTGTGTTTCATGTTGTTTTTATCAGGTACTTAATTACCTCCCCTATTAAAAGAGCTAAGGTTATTGTTTTTATAATAATTTAACTTTTTTTAAAAAGTAGGCTTTATGCCCCATCATGGGTCACAAACCCTAAGATCAAGAGTCACTTGTTCCACCAACTAGGAGCCAGCCAGGCGCCCCGTAATTTAACTTTTTGTATTTGCTCTCTCAGTCTTTAATTGTCCCTGTGGTTAACTGGATAACTAAGTATTGTTTCACACTAACCTACAATCCTACTTGACCAAGGGTTTTTTTTAACCGTTGATATTTTTTATCAGCTTTCCAAAAATCAAACTCCAAATGAAATACTTTTGACCTTGAACTAACTTTAGGATTTTTCTAGAGGGTCCTGGAAAATTGCAAAAGATTTGTGTTCTCTTATTAGGCTTATTTGATATGTTCAGTGACAGGAGAAGTCATGTCAGATAAAATAATAGTAAGCCTTCTTTATGTAATTTATATAGGTATGTATTATGTGTTCTAAAAATTCTAGAAATCTTGATGTCCTGGTATAATGTTATCATTCATAATTCTACTTGTCTTACAATGTTGTGTAACACAAAAATAACCAATTTCCTGTTCAATTCCATTATAAGGGACTCTTGTCAGATCTTTAATCACAGACATTTTTTAACTCTTTTGTCATTCACAGAGATGGCTGTTTTACTCTGATGCTGCAGTGTTCCTGCAAAAGTGCTACATTTTAGGGGCGCCTGGGTAGCTCAGTCGGTTAAGCATCCGACTTTCGCTCAGGTCATGATCTCATGGTTCGTGGGTTTGAGCCCCGCGCTGGGCTCTGTGCTGACAGCCAGCTCAGAGCCTGGAACCTGTTTTGGATTCTGTATCTCTTTCTCTCTCTGACCCTCCCCTGCTCAAGCTGTCTTTCTCTCTCTCTCAGAAATAAATAAAACATTAAAAAAAATCTAAAAAAAAGTGCTACGTTTTAAAAGAGATTCGTGAAAAGGATTTTGACAAGTATAGGGTTCTTTTTTTTTTTTTTTAGAGATTTTTATTTTTTTTTAAGTAATTTCTATACACAATGTGGGGCTCAAACTTACAACCCTGGGATCAAGAGTTGTATGCTCTACCAACTGAGCCAGCAAGGCGCCCTGACAAGAACAGATTTCTCATAACTAAAATCATAAAACTAAGCTGGGTAGGAATTTCCAGAACTATTAGAAAAAACTGGATTCAAGAATTAATAACATGGTGGGTGCTGGCTGGCTCAGTCAGAGCATGCAATGATCTTGGGGTTATGAATTTGAACTCCATGTTGGGCATAGAGCCTACTTAAAAAAATAAAATAAAGAATTAGTAACGTGGGACTGACTAGACTGATGAAAATTATAATTTATACCACTTCTTGTGTGAAATATTGCTGGTTCTTTAATGTTTTGTTTTTCCAGATTTGACAAGCTTTTCCTCTTAAGCTATTAACGATTTACAACAATTTGGTAAAGTATACCTTTGTAAACAGAGATGAAACTCTTACGTATTCTTTTCATAGCAATATAGCTAGTTATTTACACAACTTCAATAAAAGTCTATTCTCCTTGGGGCACCTGGGTGGTTCTATCTGTTAAGCATCAGACTTTGGCTCAGGTCATGATCTTACAGTTTGTGAGTTTGAGCCCCACATCAGGCTCTGTGCTGTCAACATGGAGCCTGCTTTGGATCTGCTGTCTCCCTCTCTCTCTGACCCTCTTCTGCTTTCTCTCTCTCAAAAATAAACACCATAAAACTTTTTAAAAAATCTATTCTCCTTATAACAAGACACAATTGGGAACATTGGCTGTATCACCAAGGCTGAAAAAAAATTTTTTTTAATGTTTACTATTTTGAGAGAGACAGACAGACAGATGTGAGTGGGGGAGGGGCAGAGAGACAGGGAAACAAAGAATCCAAAGAAGGCTCCAGACTCTAGGCTTTCGGCACAGAACCTGACATGTCCCGAAGTCTGAAGCTTAACCAACTGAGCCACCTAGGCGCCCCTACCAAAGCTCTGACTGAAATGATTTTGCATATAAAATCTGATGGCCAGTCCCTCAGAAGCTTTTTAGAATTCAAGATTCCTTATGAAAAGTTTCAGCAAAGCAGTGTTCAAAAAGAGCTCATATGGTCAGTCACTATTCTCACTGCACTTTCATAAACAATCAGGCCAAGTTTACTGCACACAGATTAGGTTTACTGTGATTATGTTTTTTTTTTTTTTTTAAATGGAGTTAAGATAATGTTTGCACCTTTTTAGATGTTAGACTCTACTCCCATGAAATATTAAAAAAAAATTTTTTTTTTAATGTTTATTTTTTGAGAGAGTGTGTGTGTGAGCAGCGGGAGCAGCAGAGAGAGAGGGAGACACAGAATCTGAAGCAGGCTCCAGGCTCTGAGCTGTCAGCACAGAGCCCGATGTGGGGCTCAAACACACAAGCCGGGAGACCATGACCTGGGCGGAAGTCAGAAGCTCAACTGACTGAGCCACCCAGGCGCCCCTACCATGAACTCTTTTAGAGGTTTTGTTATATGCCTAGTTTTCTAGTTTCTCAAATTTTTCTAGTTTCCTCAAATATCTGGCTACGATGCTCCAAACTAATATTTTCCATTTTTTCCATCCTTGGAATCACTAAGAACAAAGGCTACCCTTGCATTTACCTGGGAAGAGGCTCTACTAGTTTCTCCTCACCACCTAGATGAAGCCAAACTTCAAGGACTAGAATCTCAGGCACATATTTCACAGCTGAAAAAGGCTTTGCCTAACATCTAGTAATGTGCAAAAATTGGAAACCTTCAAATCAAATTGAAGAAAAGAGGCAGGTGACAATGATGTAGATTGTCCTCCCAAGATCCCAGATAAAGACTTCACACTTTAGCTAAAATCCATTCTTCTTGTCATCAAAAACTCTGATCTATTCATTAGAGACCCCTTGGTCCATTTCCCTGTCTTTAGTTAAGAACCTCAAAACTTGGGGAACTTTGCATCCAGGCTCTCTATAAAAAAAGGACCTAAGGTAAGGGTAACCAGAATAAAACAGCCTGTGTAGTCTACAGGTCATTAAAATATTGCTGGCTTCGACGGCTGTCACTTTTCCGGTCTGGAGCCACAGATTTAAATGGGAATTACTGGAAGCATTCAGGATTCCTTTCCTTTGGCAGGCAGGGCTCTACTTCCCTGGTCAATACCACCTGCTGTGGATTACTTCTGGGGAAGCTGAAACTAGTTACACAAGCTCACCTTAGCATAAAACAGAGACTCCTTCCATGGAGTCCTTTCTCTGATTTAATTGATTTTGATTGGTTTGCATCTTGGAGACCATGGTTCTAAAGTCCAATCCAAACACTGGGAATTGTCTTGCTTTTTATAATCATACTAATCTACCCTGGCAGGATATATTTTCTCAAAGGCTCTAAATGCATGTTCCTAGCCTCTACCCACCAAGCAAATGATCTCCCCAAGACTGAAACATCTAAAAATGAACAGAAAGAATAACCAACTTAAAAATTAAGAACCTGAAGTCGGGGTCTGTCACAGAGATTAAGACTTATGAATACCACACAAAGGATCAATAAAAGCTGTGAGAGGGGCACCTGGATGGTTCAGTAGGTTAAGCATCAGACTCTTGATTTCAGCTCAGGTGACGATCTCTTGGCTTTTGAGATCAAGCCTTGAGTCAGCCTCTGAACTAACAGTGTGGATTCTCTCTCTCCCACTGCCCCTCCCTGGCTCCTGCTCTTTCTCTCAAAATAAATAAACATTTAAAAAAAGAAAAAGCTGTGAGAACTTCAAAGTGGTAGCTGGGAGTGATGCTAATGCCTTTACTTTAGATGATATCTCTCAGTTATGCTGAGAGTCTGATTTAATTTTCAAAAAATTAAAATAGGCTCAAAATGGAGTCACTTGTGCTAAGTCTCACATCAACAAAGCAAGACTCCATACCTAACTGTGTTTTCAACCTGTCCCAGAAACGTAACCTTAAACTAGTCAATCCTAGAATTTCCTCAGCAGCAGCAGGGAGGTAATCCACCCAATTGACCCCTTCTGTCCCCAAAGAAAGAAGAGGTAGGGGTGCCTGGGTGGCTCAGTCGGTTAAGTGCCCAACTTCAGCTCAGGTCATAATCTCACAGCTCACAGTCTGAGCCCCACATCAGGCTCTGTGCTGACATATCAGAGCCTGGAGCTTGCTTCAGATTTGTGTCTCCCTCTCTCTCTGCCCCTCCTGTGCTTACACGTGCTCTCTCTCAAAATAAACCAACATTAAATTAAAAAAAAATTTTTTTTTAAAAAGAAGAGGTAATGCATACTTTTCTTACCTCTGACTCTTTTACCAATAAAAGTCTCCCATTTTGGGGATGTCTGGATGGCTCAGTCAGCAGAGTATGTGACTCCTGATCTTGGGGTTGGAGTTCAAGACCCATGTGGGGTACAGAGATTACTTAAAAATAAAATCTTAAAAACAAAAAAGTCTTCCATTTTGTATAGTTCTTTAGAGCGCCTTTCTATTAGCTAGATGGGATGCTGTCTGATTCATACATCATTGAATAAAGCCCATTCGATTTTATTAACAAAACTACCCAAATACCAATAATAGTACAATGGATAAATCTTGCAAATAGAGGAGAACATTCAAATCTCATGTGACTTAAAGAGTAATCATAACATTTCAAACACTGAGTATGGACGCCTAAAAAACTGCTTATGTTATCATTTTGTCAAATAAAGTATAACTGTATTTAAACTGCAACCTGGCAGCAGACATTTTTAACAAAAACTCTCCCACGTACATTTGTAAGTAAAGATGTTAAGTATCTTACTTTTTACAAGTAGACATAATTTAAACTGATAACCACCTTCGACTAGAGACTGGAAACATAAAACGTTCTAGGAGTCTCTATAAGATTGGCAATTTTCTAGCTTATCTGGCTGTTTTCTCTAGTAGCAGCAACAGCAGCTTTTAATCAACTAGAGGCAGCCCTGCTATTTAACATTTGAGTTTTATTCCAGCACATTTAGGTCACTGACTTACTTCACTGGTGTCACAGAATTTACAACCACTTTATTCCAATGTACTGTATATTTGTTAATCACAAGATCTCAGGAACTTACAAGTTTCCCTGAAAATACCTAATTTCTTTTTTTAAATGTTTATTTATTTTTGAGAGAGAGAGAGAGAGAGAGAGAGAGAGAGAGAGAGCGTGAGCAGGGAAGGAGGAGAGAGGGAGACATAGAATCCGAAGCAGGCTGTGAGCTGTCAGCACAGAGCCCAATGCAAGGCTCGAACTCATGAACTGTGAGATCATGACCTGAGCCCAAGTTGGAAGCTTAACCGACTGAGCCACCCAGGTGCCCCTAATTTCTTTTTTTTTTTTTTTTAAGTCTATTTATTTATACTGAGAGAGACAGAGCATGTGCATGTGCAAGTGGTGAGGGGCAGAGACAGAATCCAGAGCAGGCTCTGCAATGTCAGCACAGAGCCTGACTCGGGGCCTGAACTCACTAACCAAGAGATCATGACCTGATCGAAACCAGGAGTCAGATGCTAACTGACTGAACACCAATATACAATATACCAATTGTATACCATATACCAATATATGCTAACTGACAGGCACCCCAATATACATAGTTTGGAACCATGCTAACAGTGCTTAGTGTCAGCCATTTTTCTCCAGTAAATAGTTCTCTGAAAAGACTGTTTCTATGATTTTTGTGCTGGGCCACACTTAGATGAGCATTAAATACATATTCATGTAAATGTAATACACGTGTCTATCATTTAACATGATACCTAAACAAATGGTCTCAAAAAGTACTGTCAAATTATTAAATTTACAATTCAATATATTTAAAAGGAAAATTCACACAGAAAA
Source organism: Proteles cristata cristata (assembly GCA_017311185.1). Classification (NCBI taxonomy): domain Eukaryota; kingdom Metazoa; phylum Chordata; class Mammalia; order Carnivora; family Hyaenidae; genus Proteles; species Proteles cristata. Next base: position 538,750 of record JAESUZ010004301.1, read on the forward strand.
AGAGAGCAGAAAACAATATTCAAATTAAATCAAAGTACTCACGTTGATGCCCAACCCATCAAAGGATTTTCCCATCGCTCCCTGGTATCAAACTCCATCTTCCATTTCTTTGTGTTGTTTACTCCAGACTGCATGTTATTGCGAGCAGGAACAAAGATCCTGACTTTTCTAGTTTTGATATGCTCTTCTGGAACACCAGTTAAAGTAGTGATATCCTACAGAAAAACAAGCAAACACATTTCTAATAGCTCACATACATTCTGATGTACTTTTGTTGCTTTCTAGATTCATGCAATTCTATTGAGATTTATAAACTGGGGTTTTTAGCTTTCTGACTTCACTACTCTGCTGTTATCAGATAAATTGCTATTTTGATATCTGGAAAAGGTATACTGGCAGGAGTGTTAGGGTACAGTGGGCAAGGGTTTATGAAAAAAAAAAATAGGTCCCTTTTGTCCAATAAAGCATCGATAATTTCTGAAGAGTCTGCTGGTAGAAGAGCCTATAGACTCTTATTTCAGGAGTAGGTGTAACTAGTAAGCAGAGAAAGAATGTGAATGGATATTAAAATTAAGGGGAGGGGCATCTTGGTGGCTCAAGTAGTTAGGCATCAGACCACAGCTATTCTCAAGATCTCAGTTTGGTTCCTGACTTGGAGGCCAGTATTGGGCTTGCTGCTGTCAGCACAGAGCCCGCTTCAGATCCTCTGTCCTCACAAGTGTGCTGTCTCTCAAAAAAATATAAATATTTTTTAAAAAGGGGATAAAAAAAGTTACTTTTAAATTAAAAAAATCTATTACCAGTGGTTTTGGTTTCAAACTGCTTACAAGAAGTCATTTCCTTCAGGGGAAGGCCTAAACCTTTTGTTAAATAAAATCAATTAGAAACTTTAATTAGCATTTTAATTTATCTCCCTTTGGTGAAACCTACCAAAAAGAACCCACATTAAATTTATTTTGCAGAGGTAAGCCATAGAAATTACAGTTTTTGCAAAAATATGAGGTGAAAACAATGGTAACTTTCTTGAGACTCTCTCTTGTTTTAACAAATGCTCAGAGTGATAAATGCATCTAAGTTTGATGCCCCAGATCAGACGTATTTATCAAACATAGTAGTCATCAGGGCACAAAGTAATAAAGTAATTCAAAGTTTAAGTCTCCTTTCAGTAATGGTAGAAATACTTTATTTGATCAAAGTAAGATCCTATCAGGGTTAATCATAGTTTTATAAATGAAGCAGTTTAAAACTATGGGTCACTAACTAAATTTTTAAAAACTGGTTAAAAACAAAAGAGTTAATGTGAAAATGATACCAAACTTGTGAAAACTAGAAAATGTTGTGAATTTCAATTTCATTGTAACACATCCCCTAAAGAAGACTAATGTTAATTTATAGTTCCACTCTAAACAATGCTATTGACCAAATAATTAGTGTTAATACTTAGTGCTACAATATGTACTGGGAAAATACAAAGTGTATTTCTGACTTCACTAGTCTTCCTACTCACAGATTAAGAAAACACTGTTTAAAGTTATTTTAGCTGGCAACCAATCTTCTGCTAAACACAATACCATTCCACCTGCACCAATAATTAGGTGTGGTTACTTTGTCACAGCTTGTCTGTTCGGAGAAACTATCAAAATAATCCATATAAATATTTACACAAATATGCACTTCTAGGACGTGCCTACATTTAAAAAGTTTCTTTGCATATAGGTTCACAATTTTTGAATGAATATTAGTTTTAACTGGTAATTTTTAATTGTCAAATTCAATTTCAAAGAAATTCCATGTTTCATGACATTTGATGACTTTCTGAAGCATATTTCTCCAAAGAAGACCTTAAAAGAGACTCCTGGGAAGTCCTCAATGCTTATTTCTTTTGAATTTACTATAGCACTTATATTGTCATATTATTATTATTTAATATTATATATCTTTATATTAAAGTCATTATTTCCTCAGCTAGAGTTGAAGTGGTACATAAACAATGTGTGTTACAAAATTACAGGGTGAGGCATCATTTCCAAATTCCACATCAAACCTTCCATAAAAGTTCATGAAAACTAGAGCTATAAGCTAGCTACTCCTTAAATTAAGATTTACAGGAAAGGAAACATATTAAATTCTTATAATACCATTTACCTTGGGAAGATGAGATTATAGGAAACAGATTTAGTTTGTCTTTATAACTTCCTATATTGTAATGTATATATGACAAAATAATAAAAAAAATAAGACTTTTTAAAGACGAAACAGCATTTCTTGATTTGTACTATTAAAATGGAAGGAACAGAATGATTTTTTAGGATGGAAAATCTCTTTAAGTGGCTATAAAATGTTGTGAAGCTCTTTATATTTTGAACAACTACCAGTGCTTCCATAGCTTCTCAAAGTATGACATTTTTTTAATTGATCTCATCCCCCAATTTAGAGTTGGCATTGGCACAAATAAGTTTCTGAATTTTGAAGCCCAAGTTGTTCTGACACAGAGTCCCTGTTCTTGCCTGCAGAAGACGTAAGGTACCGCAGCAGAGTTGAGCTGCTGCCAAAGACTGAGAATGAAAAGGCTTGGCATCTCTCACATACTTGACACCTAAAGGGCACAGAAGCTCTAAAATTCCTAGTCCCTGTAGGCACACTCTTCGTCTAGACAAACTGATTTCTCACACTTTTAAAATGCATTACGACACTATTGTTATCATTTCATCCACATGGCTTCAGCTAGTGACAGAAGAACCTGTCCTTTAAGCCACATTTCAATGGGCTAAAAGCTCCCACTCCAAGATTGCATTAAAACAATGTAATACTTGAAAAGAACTATGAGGCACTATGTTGAAATCTTTACTTGTGTCTTGAATTCTTTGCTCTCCCTCAAAATAAATAAAACACCTGCAAACTAAACTGCATTGAACTAAAGACATTATCTCTAGATTTCTACTTCTGTACTGCAATATTGGATCACCTGTGGTTTTCTTAAAAAAAAAAAAAAAAAACCCTACTTATTCAAATGCTTTGCCGATATCAATATTGCCTTTTATAGATTTCTCATTTTAATTGCTAAATACATACTTATAAATAACAATTCATAATTTTCTATGACTACAAAAAAGCTAACTCACATTGGATGAGAAGCCTTCAAGTTTTTACCTAAAGAAACTCAAGGCTCACTAGCTAATAATTAAGTATAAATTCTAATAAATCAAGTTATCCTTTGGGTAATATACACTGATTTGCTGAGTTTTAAAACTTTTAATTTTTAAACAGTTGAGTCAAGCATAAAACCTGCATTCCAATTATTAAAGAACACCACTATCTTAATAAAGTTTCACAAACACAATCTTATGTACAATAGTGCGATCTTAAGAAACGTAACTAATGATTCATACACTGAAGGCCATTCAGATAAATATTTGCTACTGAAAAGATGCATCTCACAATTCCAAAGTTCCAGTCTTTCAGCACCATCTCCTCCACAATCTTAAATTCTGGAAGAGCTTACAGCCGACCTTCTCTCTCACAAGTCTAGTTAAATGTTAGAATTTAAAAAATCATTAAGAAAGTATATGCCAGTAGATGTAAATGAACTCTATTCTTTCAAATACCAATTTCCATTATAAAATATTGGTTTTCCATATAAAAACTGTATGATTCGGTTATCAACTGTCCCCATTTATGTTGTGTGAATTCAACCTTTTTTTTTTTTTTTAAACAAAGGAAGCAGGGAACAAGCAATGGGAAGTTGGTGTCAAAATGCAGAAAAACCTCCCAGCAAGCTTCTTGCAACCACCCAGGATTTAGAGTCTTGCTGGTCGCTCTCTTTTCAATACCAGAATTTCACACATTTCAATGACTATTATGACTTCAAAGAATCAAATTTTCATCATTGTCCGTCATCTGCCGGTTGATTTGTATAAAGGAGTTCTTCTGCATGCACTCCAAACAAAAGCCTCCTTACTTTTGTGGTTATATATCAAGTTTAAAAGTTTTGTTTGTGACAGTTGTGTCTTTGGTAAATTAGGGTAACACTGAAGGAGTGCAGCTGCTCTGCAGGAACCTCCTTTCTGGCACCATTTCACTTAAATAAAAACTGAATAATTAGCTTCTGCCTTTATTAAACCACAAAAATGCCACTGGCCTTAGTAATTACTTCCAGTTGCCCCACCCACTTAACCTTAATAGTTTACACTTGTCATAAAGAGAAATAAATGAAAAGGGTTTTCACCACTTTAGTGAATTTTTGATAGATCTCCCAGTACATCCAGAAGGGCCAATATTTTAACTAGGTTTCTGGGCAAGAAGTTCACTAAATTGCATGTATGGATCTATGTTGAAAAGTTTTAATAGAGCACATACTGGAGCATGAAGTACAAATATTGCTTATAAAAACTTGCTCTACTGTAAGCTTTTAGTTACCAGTTATGTATTTAAATTTATTCCAGGGCTAAAACTGATCTAAACTTGAAGACTGTTTATATTCTACTTCAACCATGAAAGATGTTAAAAAGAAAACAATCTGTAATAAAAAAAAACTTCCTTTCAAGTACCCTACAGATACTTAGCACAAGAAACTCACTAAACGGTCTCATAAATAATGAAGGACATTTTACAAAATAAATTTTACAGTTTGAACAATCTAAAGAGTTGACAGCATAACTATACGTATTTACTTATCATGGAAGAACATTAAGCACTTCTAAAAAGTCAGTGGCCATAAAAATTCATACACAAATAAAAACTGTAAAAATACATTAGAGGTGTGCCAGTAGAGCTGATTTTTGTTTGTCTGTTAAAGCAACACATTGATGTGGGAATCCAACCAGGTAATGAAACAAGTATTGGAATGCAACATTACATTTTGTATACTGGGCAGGGATATCATGGAACCAAAAGTTCAGCTTTAAATAAAATGCTAAGACAGAAATAGTAACATGCAAAAGACTCTGCAAATCATATAATAAGTAATACAACTAATAATTACACATTTGTCTCAATCTCTATTTTCATTACTTCTAGATCTTTCTGAATATGAGCAATGGTTAAAAGCAAAGGGCTGAGTCAAACGGGGTTAGAAGAATCCCAAATCACAACTTTGGGCAAATTAATAAGCTTCTTTTCATTTACCATCTATAAAATCAACTAAATGAAGTAAAATGAGGACTAACGTATATTAAGTGCTTACCTTAGACAATAAAAAGAATGTATTTCATTTACTCAACATATTTTTCAGCAATGGCTATGTATTAGTTACTGGACATAATGCTCAAAACAGTACAGACATCATCTGCATTCGCATGAAAATTAATACTGAACTTTCTAAAAAGGAGAAAGTATTGGGAGGCCGAAGTTAAGATAAAGAAAATCTCCCATCTTCCTTGGAAAATAAGTTAGTAATCAAAATACAACAAAGGGTTTTGTAATTAGAGTCCATAAGCTGCTTCATGTTTGGAGGAGAGAAAAATGGAGCTTTTAAAAACAAGGGCTGAATGTCCCATTTGTTGTACACATCAAAAACACTGAGTAAAATATATGTTAAATTGATTGTATTAAGTATGAAAACACATACTGGTAAGCCTATGAAATTCATGAAATTGAATGATTAAGATACACTTTTATTTCAACTCAAAATGAAAGATCCTACTATGTATGACAAATTATTCATGCCAGGGGCTGCAGGGGATATAAAGACAAAATTTTATTCCTGAATAGGTTTACAATTTGTGCACCCATGGTAAGGGTGATGTGTGGCAGAAAAAACTCAATAATCACATCGGAAAATACAATATTGGTTAAGAGAAAGCAAGTAGGATTCAGATAAATCTGGAGGAACCTAAGCACCACCAGTGCTACCTATGCAGTACTGACAAGCTGCTTAAACTCTACATCCATTTTTTCCTTTAAAAAGTATATAACAAAACCTATGTCAAAGCACTGTTTGGAAGGATTAAATCAAATTTTAAAGGTGAAAAACTATCAGAAAAGACCTTACCAAAGAGGGACAGAGAAGATGATTCCTTCGGGATGCTTATGATTTTAAAGATACTGGTAAACACTTAAAATTGAAAAGAAATTAAGAAAAATCTATCCATATACTTAACGTCTTTGCTAGTAACCATTTTCTTTCTTTTTTTAATTCTGTGAGGGTTACTTTTTTTTTTTTTACAAATAGTTTATTGTCAAATTAGTTTCCACATAACACCCAGTGCTCATCCCCACAAGTGTCCTCCTCCATGCCCATCCCTCCTCCCCCCCACATCCATCAGTCCTCAGTTTTTGTCAACATTCAAGAGTCTCTCATGGTTTGCCTCTCTCCCTTTCCCCCACCATTTCCGCCCTTCTTCTCCCCCTTGGTCCTCTGTTAAGTTCCTCCTAATCCTCCTATACGTGCACACATATGATATTTGTCCTTCTCTGCCTGACTTATTTCGCTCAGCATAACGCCCTCAAGGTCCATCCATGATGCTACACATGGCCAGATTTCATTGTTTCTCATTGCCATGTAGTATTCCATGGTATAGATAAACCACATCTTCTTGATCCATTCGTCCGTTGATGGACACTTAGGCTCTTTCCATGTTTTAGCTGTTGTTGAGAGTGCTGCCATGAACTCTAACAACCATTTTCTTAACTGTTTTACCTACCAATAATTATCCATACACATATCCACTTTATAGTTATAATAATAATGTTACTTTGCATTATTTTTAAGTATCACATCACTACCTTTTTAAACATTTAGTTACCTAGTTTTCCTATTTGTTTTAATCCTCCTTAATAATCTATTGAGTTGATATGTCACAATGTCTTAGCCAATTCTGCCAATGAGCCCTCTTGCTAAACTACAGACGCCAATGGTTAAAAACCAGAAATAGACAAGACTGTTTAACTCATACTCTAACTAAAACCTATTGTGCTTATTTCTTACTGCATTTTCTTGAGGCATTGACAAAGACATTTTGCAATGACTGAACATTCCAACTGCCAGACCAGAAAGGCTCAGATAGTAAATGAATGTCTAGAAGACCATACCCCACACATCCTCTTCTCAGACCATGATCATGGGCTAAACACATACCGACCTCCACCCATGATCATGAGCTCTCTGCTTGCTTTCTTGCATGGACCGCACCCCCTGCCCCAACTATCCCTTATAAAACTCCAGGTATCCATCTTGCCAGCAGAGAGGCAGGTTGTTAAGGCTTGAACCTGCCACCTCTAACAGCTGCTAGCCCTTGAAATAAATTTCACCCTTTCTTTTTTTCAAACCCTTGTCTCTTGAGTTACTGGCTTCTCTTGCAACAAGTTTGTTCAGCAACAGTGTTGGCAAAACCCAGCCAGAAGCATTGGTTCTAACTTGTCCAGCCCCCTCAGGAATCCCCAGGGATGGAGCTGTTGGCGGAGGCAGTGCACTGGGACTCACCCATTCATTTCCTGAGTTAGTGGCTGGGATAGATCAATCAGCAACAATCTCTCATTATTGAAAAATCACGTTTTGTTATTGTTGTTTTTCCAGTATACTACAATGAAAATCCTACCTAATCTCTTTAACCATCCATCACTGAGGGTAGAATTGATGAAGTCAAATGTTATAAAAATGTTTGTGGTCCCTGACATGTTATCAAACTGCTTTCCAAAACTGTGGGCAAATTTTATACTGTCACCAAAAGGCAGGCCAGCTATCATTTATCCTCTCAAGGCACAGGTATATACTAACTGGCTTGAATTTATTTAGTGTGTGCTCTTCTACACAGAACTATAGAGGATGAGTTTGGTTTCTGACTTATAAAAACATACCAAAAAACTGGGGCACCTGAGTGGCTTAGTCGGTTAAGCGTCCGACTTTCGCTTGGGTCATGATCTCGCAGTTCGTGGGTTCGAGCCCCGCGTCGGGCTCTGTGCTGACTGCCAGCTCAGAGTCTGAAGCCTGTTTCAGTCTGTGACTCCCTCTCTCTCTGACCCTCCCCTGCTCACGCTGTCTCTCTCTCTCTGTCCTAGAAATAAATAAAAAACATGTAAAAAAAAAAAAACATACCAAAAAATTAACAAATTTTCCTCAAAAGTGACCCAAAAGTTGTTATGTTACTTTATCAGAGCAGCTACCAAAAGAAACTGCCATGAAAAGGTTAACACTCATCTAAAATCTAACAGCCCAAAACAGAACTCTGAAACATCACATAAATGTACAATCTCTTTGTAATTGTAGGGGCCACAGGTAGGCCATGTTAATATGGGCCAATTTGGTATAAACATTATTTTGAATTAAAAGCAATCAAAATCCACCACATTCAGGAAAATCTCTACCTCTCCCTTAACTGCCTGTTTGTACCAAAAAGAGAGCTACTAACAGATTTCTCTTTACCTAAGAAACTTATCTATATAATAAGGCAGCTTTTGTTTTTGTAAACATGTCCTCTTACTTTCCTGCTAATAGTCTTTCTCCCCTTTGTATCATCCTCAGACGCCTAGCCTCTCCTCAGCTCAAAGAGTCATCATGTTGCTCAGCTGGTTCTGGAATTCCACGTCATGTGAATTGCTAAATGTACACTATGAAATGTTATTGTCTTCTGTTAATCTGTCTCATGTCAATTTGATTCTTAGTCCATCTAGAAGGACCTTGAAGGGCAAAATAAACTGTTCCTTCTCAACATAATGGTGTGGGGATAGCAAATATTTTCAGATTTGTACTGTATATAGTTCTATTTTGTAGTACATGATTTAACATATGGCACAGCCAAATCAAGTCTACTAAGCAGTTATTTCATGGCAGAATGCTACAATTTTTAAAAAATGATATAAACTTTTCCCCTCAAATCAGGAAAATTCATTGAGAGACTTCATTTTTATACAAGGAAACACATGAAACAATCTTTGTTTTCTATGAATCCTGAAACAACTGAAAGTTACTAAAATAAAATCAGGCCTCACAAATAAATGATCAATTATGATTGTGTCAGTGAATACCAATATGCTTTTCTGAAGCATTTTTAAAGTTACTAAGCTAATAATTTTAATTTAAGAAGCCAGTTATAATAATCATAGTTAAAGAGACTTTTTTTATTTCTTTTTAATCCAACACTCCAGAAGTTTTGGGATTTTTAAATCGCTAAGTCACATAGTCATGTAGCTATCAGGCATGTAGGAAATTTTTCAGAAGCTGAAATAAAAGGACAAAAAAGTGACCACAGAGCACTTGGAACTCACATACTATAGTCTGAAAAGATCCAATTTTTTTTTTAAATATTTTTTTTATTTATTTCTAGGAGAGAGAGAGAGAGACAGCGTGAGCAGGGGAGGGTCAGAGAGAGAGGGAGATACAGACTCTGAAATTGGCTCCAGGCTCTGAGCTGGCAGTCAGCACAGAGCCCGACGCGGGGCTCGAACCCACGAACTGCGAGATCATGACCTGAGCGAAAGTCGGACGCTTAACCGACTAAGCCACCCAGGTGCCCCAAAGATCCAAATTTTTAATCAAACAGTCCTCTCATACTCTGGTAATATATTAAAAGGCTGACATATACACAACATAAAGAATTATGGGGGGGAAAAAAAGCCATAGCAGCAAAGAACCAAATATCAAATAATTGTTTAAAAAATATTAAAGCAAAAGAACAGAAGGTAAATAAACTTAGAATCAAGAAATGGTTTGAGCAATAAATGAAATTAATTAAATCTGGAAAGGAAGCTAGAAATAATAAAAAAGAATAGATCCAAAGCTAAATACTCTTTTTTCCCAAGAAATTTTTTTAAGATTTATTTATTTTTGAAAGAGAGAATGCAAATGGGGAAAGGGAGGGGAGAGGAGGTGGAGAGAAGATCTGAAGCGAGCTCTGCACTGACAGCAGTGGCAAGCTGGATGAGGGGCTTGAACTCACAAGCTATGAAATCACGATCCAAGCTGAAGTTAGTCTTAACCCAATTGAGCCACCCAGGCACCCCTAAATGCTTATGTTTAATAAAGCAATATTCAAGGGGCAATGATGTGAAAATCAAACTACATTGTGAGGAGGCACATTAAGATGTGTAAGACAATTCTTTGTTAATTTAGAATAAAAGTGAAATTACCCAACAGAAGTCTCCTTTCTGACTCAGGAACTGACAGTCAGTTAGCTGAAAGTATTAGTGACAACGGAGAACCACTAAGTAAGTAAATATACACACACATGTGCATGCATGTGCACATATATACATTCACATCTTAAACACTGTATTTTAACTTGAAAAGCACACATGTACACCCTTCTAATAATCTGATAATAGGGCCGTAATTTTTCCTTGAGTATAGATCCAGTGATTAGAATTCTAAGTTCGTTTCTTTGACACATTACCAAGAAAATAAGTTAATTCATTAGTTTTGGGGTTTTTTAATGTGACTAGAATATCAAGACTTTATGAAACAATCTGAGTCCAAAATCTGTCTAGAATTTTATGATTTCCTTTTACATTATAATATTTTATAATTATTTCACCTCCACCTAATTTGACATAATTTATTAGAAATTTACCATTATCAGGGTGCCTGGGTGGCTCAGTCAGTTAAGCGTCCAATTTCTGCTCAAGTCATGATCTCACAGTTCATGAGTACGAGCCCTGCTTCTGGCTCTGTGCTGACATCTCAGAGCCTGGAGCCTGCTTCAGATTCTGTGTCTCCCTCTCTCTCAGCCCCACCCCTGCTTGCACTGTCTCTCAAAAGTGAATAAACATTAAAAAAATTTTTTTAAATTCATCACTATCGTCTTTTTAAAAAATGTTTGTTTATTTATTTATTTTTGAGAGAGAGTATGTGTGTGAACAAGTGGGCAGGGGCAGAGAGAGAGGGAGATAGAAAATCCGAAGCAGATTCTGTGCAGTCTGCACAAAGCCCGATATGCGACTCAAACTCACAAACCATGAAATCATGACCTGAGCCAAAATCAAGAAATCAAGAGCAAGACGCTTAACCAACCATGTAGGCGCCCTTCCATTATATTGCCTTTTCAAAGTATTCAACAGAACTGTCACATAAAGTACTCTTTATCCCCTTTATAGCAATCAGATCACAGTATTCAATTAAATTATATAATAACAATTTCAAGTAAAACTAGCATAGAAACTTATGAAAACAAACACAACTGAGTCTTAGTGAGCATGACTCAATTACTGCGAGCTGAAGTCTGGTCATATACTAAAATGAAACCTAAATTCAGCCATAGTATGTATGTGTTGGGGTGTCATTAAGTACATTCTATAGAAAAAATAGCAACAGTACCTGAGCAAATTGTTAAAGGTAGGTTTAAAAAAAAGGAGTACAGATTCATTAACAAAGCCATTATTGTAAAAGAACTGTCACAATGTAGGATGTCAATGGACTTTTGCTGCCATCCATGATGGAATAAGTGTTGCCATATAAAACTGGGAAAGTTACTTTAAGCACTATTTTCAGGTACTAGACAACTGGGAGGGTAGGCAGAATCACAGTGTAATCCCTGAAAGGATAATTCATGATGTACTCCTTAACTATCTCAGCTTTATACTTGAAAGTACATTGCAGACCATGGTGAAGCCTAAGCAGAATACAGCAGTCTCACAGCAGAGAAGGTAGGGTTTAGGAGTTTAGGTCTGCTTAGGTAACAAACATTTTTGAGGCAGAGTTCTGAAGAGGAGCAATTAGGCAAGATAAAAATAAAAGGCATCCAAATTATAAATCAAGTAAAATTATCTCTGATCAAGATGTGGTTTACATACACAATGGAATACTACATGGCAATGAGAAAGAATGAAGTCTGGCCATTTACAGCAACGTGGATAGAACTTGACGGTGTTATGCTAAGTGAAGTAAGTCAGGCAGAGAAGGACAGATACCAGGTGTTTTTACTCATATGTGGAACAGGAGAAACTTTACAGAGGACCATGGGGGAAGGGAAAGGGAAAAAAGAGTTAAGGAGAGGGAGGGAGGCAAACCATAATAGACTCTTAAATACTGAGAACAAACTGAGGGTTGATGGGGCAGGGAGGTGCAGAGAGGGGGAAAAGGGGTGATGGGCATGAAGGTGGGCACTTGTTGGGATGAGCAATGGGTGTTATATGGAAACCAATTTGACATAAACTATAAAAGAAAGAAAAAACCATCTCTGTTCATAGATTTATAGGACTCCATACACACTTAGAAAATTTGTTAGAGCTAATGAACAAGTTCAGCAAAGTACTGGATAAAAAAACAAACCACACACACACACACACACACACACACACACAAAACCCAATTGTGTTTTTTTAACTTATTATTATTTTTTTAATGTTTATTTAAGAGAGAGAAAGCAGAAGCAAGGAAGGGGCAGAGAAACAGGGGGTAAGAGGATCTAAAGCAAGATGCTGAGAGCAGAGCATCTGACATGGGGTTCAAAAATCACTAACCACAAGATCATGACCTAAACAGAAGTCGGATGTCTAACCAACTGAGGCATTCATGTGACCCCCCAGCATGTGACCCTAAATGCTGGCAGTAAAGAATATAAAAATAAAGAAAACAATTACAATAGTATTAAAAAGAATAAAACATCCTGGAATAAACTTAACCAAGAAGGTGAAAGACATGTATACTGAAAACTAAAGAACTCTGTTTAAGGAAATTAAAGAAGACAAAAATAAATGGAAAGACACTTCATGTTCATGGGCTGGCATGTCTTAACATTGTTCAGATGACAATATTACCCAATCACCCTACAGATTTAATGCAAACTCTACCAAAATCTCAGTTATGTTTTCTGCAGAAACAGAAAAATTCATAACAAAATTCATATGGAATTTTTGCCTCAAAACAAATCTTAAAAAGGAAGCACACAGAGGACTCAAATGTCTTGATTTCAAAACTTACTACAAAGCTATAGTATTTGATATAGTGAAGTACTGCTGTAAGGACAGATACAGGCCAAGGAAATAGAAGAGACAGCTCCAAAATAAACTCTTACATATACAGTCAACTGATTTTCAACGAGAGACCAAGAGCAGTTTACTTCAAGGTTTATTAACAGTGAAGGGAGAATGCAAGGCAGAAAGGGGAGTTCAGGTACATTCCAGAGTATGAGACCCAGAGCCCCTCTCCAACTCCCTGTAGACCTTCATCCCTGCCATGGCTAAACTAATCCAAAAGAAGCCACAAGGAGAAGTAGAGATATCAGCAGCTACAGTAGGAACTGAGTTAAATCCATGTCTGGGCTGCAGAAGCTTGAAGTGCAACTAATAGAAAATAGTATCATGAAGGAGGAATTGGCCCTGTTGGTTGGGTCCAATGTGGTCTTTAAACTTCTGGGTCTTGTGCTGGTTAAAGAGGAGATGGGAGAAGCTTGGGTCACACAGTGGGAAAGAGGCTGGACTATATCAGAGCTGAAATTAAGCAATACAAATCCCAGCTCTGGGAGTTTGAACAACAAACAGCGCTACAGAGGGAGACCGTGGCTCAGGTGCAGCAGGAGTGGTAGTGGGCCCAAGCAGCATGGCAGGGACTTCTGGGAAGGCCTGACCTGGTGGTGAGGAGTAGGGGAGGGGAGGAAATGAGGCAGCTCTAGGGTCTATACTGTAGCTAACAAAATGTGAAAACACCTGGCTGTTTCCTGACCAGCCACTTAGGTCATGTCTGCCTCCATTCCGTAAGCCCTTTCTACTTTATATATACACCACCTCCATTACTCCATTAGGTTGAAATTCTTGTAACTAACTGGAGCCTCTCTGTGGCAGAGTAATCTTTCTTTCTTTATTGAGACTAAAATCTTAAACATCTCAAACCTACTTCTTGTCTGTATAAAACCTTAAATGTTTCAAACCTACTTCTTGTCTGTATGTGCAACCCTGAACTCTCCCTTATCGTAGCTGGCAGCTGGCAACGCCTCTATAGGAAACGTGAGAAAGGCATTTACAACACAATTGTTGGGAAGGTTAGAGGGGGAAAAAAAAAGTACCAAGACCATTCAATGAAGAAAGAAGATCCAAAGCCAAGGAAACTGCATATCCAAGTGCCCATGAATGAAACTGGATTCTTACCTTATACCAAATACAAAAGTTAACTCAAAATGGACCAAAGACCTAAATATAAGAGCTAAAACTGTAATACTCTTAAGAAAACAGGGGGGTAGGGGCGCCTGGGTGGCTTAGTCAGTTAAGCGTCCGACTTTCGCTTGGGTCATGATCTCGCGGTTCGTGGGTTCGAGCCCCGCGTCGGGCTCTGTGCTGACTGCCAGCTCGGAGCCTGGAGCCTGTTTCAGTCTGTGACTCCCTCTCTCTCTCTGACCCTCCCCTGTTCACGCTGTCTCTCTCTCTCTCCTAGAAATAAATAAAACATTAAAAAAAAAAAAAAAAAAAAAAAAAAAAAAAGAAAAAGAAAACAGGGGGGTAAAATTCCATGACACTGAATTTAAGGAGAACTTCCTGGATAGGACAACAAAAGCATGTGCAACAAAAGAAAAATAAACAAACTGGACTTTATCAAAATTAAAACATTTGTGCACAGGACATATATCTGATAAAGGATCAATACTGAGAATAAATAAAAGAACAAATCAAATAAAAAATGTGATAAATACTTGAATATAATTTCTCCAGAAAGATATTCAAATGGACAAAGAGCACATGAAAAGATGCTCAATATCAGTAGTCATTAAGAAAATGTAAATTACACCCTCAATGAGAGACCACTTCACACCCATCAGGATGGCTATTATACAAAACACAGAAAGTAAGTGTTGATGAGGATATGGAGGAACTAAAACACATGCATTGCTGGTGGGAATGTGAAAATGCACAGGGAAAACAATGTGGCAGTTCTTCAAAAAGTTAAACATAGAATTATCATATAATCCAATCATTCCACTTCCAGGTATATACCCAAAACAACTGAAAGCTGGGACTGGAACACATTTTTGTACATCTACATGCAGAGCACCATTATTCACAACAGCCAAAAGGTAGAAAGAATCCAAAGTGTCCACCAATGGATGAATGGATAAACAAAATGTAGCATATGCAAACAATGCAATTTATATAATCTTAAAAAGAAGTAAATTCCTGGGGCGCCTGGGTGGCTTAGTCGGTTAAGCGTCTGACTTTTGCTTAGGTCATGATCTCGCGGTTTGTGGGTTCGAGCCCCGCGTCGGGCTCTGTGCTGACTGCCAGCTCAGAGCCTGGAGCCTGTTTTAGTCTGTGACTCCCTCTCTCTCTGACCCTCCCCTGCTCACGCTGTTTCTCTCTCTCTCTCCTAGAAATAAATAAAACATTAAAAAAAAAAAAAGAGAGAGAAGTAAATTCCTGACACATGTTCTAAGAGGTAAAAATTAAGCCAGTCACAAAGGGACAGATATTGCATGAATCTACTCATAAGAAGAACCAATAATAGGCAAATTCATATAGACAGAAGGCATAATAAAGGTTACCAGAAACTTGGAGAAGTGGGTAATGGGCAGTTATTGTTTAATGGATTCAGAGTTTCTGTTTGGGACCATGAAAAAGTTCTAGAAATGGATACTGGTGATGGTTGCACAACACTGTAAATAAGCTTAAGGCCACCAAAATGTATACTTAAAAATGGCTAAATTGGTGAATTATGTGTTATGTGTATTTACCACAATTTTTAAAAATGAAATGGCATCTTTAAAGTGTTAAAAAATCTTCAACCTAGAATTCTACATCGAGTGAAAAGGTTATGAGTGGAATGTCCCCACTCATTCCACATGAGTTTGTGTCCCCCTGCCCCATAAACTCATGTATTGAAGGCTTAACCCCAAATAGGATGGTATTTGGTGACATGATGGGCCTTTGGGAAGTAATTAGGGTTAGATAAATCAAGACATGGGGTTCTTATAATGGGATTAATACCTATATAAGAACAGACACCTGAGTGCTTGTTTACTCATGCCTGCCCGCACATTCACATTTGCTCACGTTCTGTCTGCCATGTGAAGACAAGGTGAGAAGGCAGTGAGAAGGCAGCCAGCTACAAGCCTGGGAATGTATACTAACCAGTGTACATCCTAACCAGAAACCAACCATCCTGGATCTTACATTTCTAGCCTCCCGAACTATGAGAAAATAAATTCCTATTATATATACCACTTAATCTGTGGTGTTATGGGAGCCTGAGCTAAAGCAAAGTCTTTCAAAAGCAGAGGCAAAATGAAGTCATTTCCAGATACACAAAGGCTAAGAGATTTTGTCCCAACAGCTATATACTATAAGAAATGTTAAAATGAAGTTCTTCAGAATAAGATACCAGATGGAAATCTATTATTTATATGGAGGAATGAAAAACAACAAAAACAGTAAATTAGTGGATAAATATAAAAGATTTTTCTTCTTGTTTCTTAATTTCTTTAAAGATGACTGTTTAAAGCAATATTAATAATTTACTATGAGGCTTATATTTGGAAGTAAAATGAATGTCAACGTTAACACAAAGGACTAGTGTAAAGATGGAAGCATTGTTTCAAGGTTATATGTAAAGTGATATATTACTAGTTCATGGCAAAATATAAAAATTTAACAATGAGGGGCGCCTGGGTGGCTCAGTCAGTTAAGCATCCGATTTTGGCTCAGGTCGTGATCTCGTGGTTCATGGGTTCAAGCCCCGCTTCAGGCTCTGTGTTGACAGCTAGCTCAGAGCCTGGAGCCTGCTTCCCATTCTGTGTCTCCCTCTCTCTCTGACCCTCCCCTGCTCACGTGGTCTTTCTCTCTCTCAGAAAGAAATAAAAACATTAAAAAATTAAAACATTTAAGAATGCATACTGTAATCCCTAAATGACTCACTAAAAAAGAGGTACAGATAAAACATCAATAGAAGAGATAAAATGGGCTTCTAAAAATATATTCAATCTAAAATCATGATGACAAAGGTAGTAAAGGGGAAGAGAAGGAAAAAGGAAGAGAAAGGAGAAGGCAAAAGAGAAGGGAGGGAAATCAGATGGGAATTAAAAGGCAGAAATTACACATTAACCAAGATATATTAAATTAACAAAATAAAAGATAAAAACTATATGATCAACTCAACAGATGCAAAAAAAAGCATCTGGCAAAATTTAACATCTATTTATGATAAAAACTCTCAACAAAGTGGGTTTAAAGGGAATGTACCTCAACATAATAAAAGCCATGTGACAAGCTCACAGTTAACATACTCAATGGTGGAAAACTGAAAGCCTTTCCTTCAAGATCAGATACAAGACAAGGATGCCCATTCTTTTTTTTTTTTTTTTTAAAGAATTTTTTTAATGTTTATTTATTTATTTATTTATTTATTTTTTAATGTTTTATTTATTTCTAGGAGAGAGAGAGAGACAGCGCGTGATCAGGGGAGGGTCAGAGAGAGAGGGAGTCACAGACTGAAACAGGTTCCAGGCTCTGAGCTGGCAGTCAGCACAGAGCCCGACGCGGGGCTCGAACCCACGAATCGCGAGATCATGACCCAAGCGAAAGTTGGACGCTTAACCGACTAAGCCACCCAGGCGCCCCAAGGATGCCCATTCTTGCCACTTCTTTTCAATTCAGTATGTAAGTCCTTGCCAGAGCAATTAGGCAAGAAAAAGATATAAAAGGTATCCAAATTGGAAAGGAAGAAATAAAATGGTAACTCTTTAGATGACATGGTATTATATAGAGAGAAAGCCTAAATGATCGCATAAAAACTTATTAGAACTAGGGGTGCCTGGTGGCTCAGCTGGTTGAGCATCAGACTTGGGATCAGGTCATGATCTCACGGCTGGTGGGGTTCAGTCCTGTGTCGGGCTCTGTGCTGACAGCTTGCTCAGACCCTGGAACCTGCTTAGGATTCTGTTGTCTGCTTCTCTCTATGCCCCTCTCTTGTTCGTGCTCGGTCTCTTTCTCTCTCTCTAAAATAAACAAATGTTTTAAAATATATATATTAGAACTAAAAATGAATTTAACAAAGTTGAAGGATATAAAACCAATACACAAAAGCCTGCTGCATTTCTTTTTTTTTTTAATGAAAGGTTTTTTTAATGTTTATTCATTTTTTGAGATAGAGACAGAAAACAATCAGGAAAAGGGCAGAGAAAGAGGGGGAGACACAGAATCCAAAGCAGGGTTCAGGCTCCAAGCTAACAGCACAGAGCCCCATGTGTGGCTCAAACCCACTAACTGTGAGACCTTGACCTAAGCTGAAGTCAGACGCCCCAAACCTGCTGCATTTCTACACACTAATGATAAACTATCAGAAAGAGAAATTAAGAAAAGAATTGCATTTAAAACAGCATTAAAAAGAAAACTATCTAGGAATATATTTAACCAAGGATGTAAACCTGAGTTTGAAAACTATGGGACACTGATAAAAGAAAATGCAGGCACAAATAAATGGAAAGACATTCCATGCTCATGGATTGGAAGAATATTGTTAAAATGTCCACACTACCCCAAGTCACTTATGGATTCAATACGATACCTATCAACATTCCAATGGCAGTTTTCTCAAATAGAACAGTCCTAAAAAAGACTCCAAATAGCCAACCGTTCTTGGAAAAGAACAAAGCTGGAGGAATCATGCACCCTGATTTTAAACTATATTACAAAGCTATAGTAATCAAAACAGCAACAGCACTGGCATAAAAATTCAAATATAGACCAATGTCACAGAACAGAGAGTCCAGGAATAAACGCATGCATACATGGTGAATTAATTTTCAACAGAGTCAAAATACACAACACAGAAAGGACAGTTTCTTGAATAAAGGGTGTTCAAAAACTAGACAACCACAAAAAAAGAATGAAACTGACCACTATCTTATGCCATATACAAAATTATCTCAAAATGGATTAAAGATATGAATATAAGACCCAGAACCATAAGACTCCTAGAAGAAAACACAGACAGTAACCTCCCTGATATCAATCTTGGCAATGACTTTCCAGATTTGAAAGTAAAAGTAAATTACAGGACTATATCAAATAATAAAGTTTCTACACAGTAAAGAAAGCCATCAACAAAGTGAAAAAGGCCACCTACTGAATAGGAGAATATATTTGGAAATCATATATCTGCTAAGAGGCTAGTATCCAAAAAACTAAAGAATGTATACAATTCAATATCAAAAACAAACAAAAAAACTGACTAAAAAATTGGCAGAAGAACTGAATAGACATTTTTCCAAAGAAGACATACAGATGACCAAAAGGTACATGAAAAGATGTTCAACATCATCAGTGATCAGGGATTTTAAATTCAAATCAAATGACAATGACCTATCACCTCACATCTGTTAAAATGGCTACTATCAAAAAGACAAGAAAAACAAGTGTAGTAGGAGTGTGGAGAAAAGGGAACCCTTGTGCGCTGTTGGTGGAAATGTAAACTACAGTGCTGTCACGGTAGAAAACAGCATGGACAGTCCTCAAAAAGTTAAAAATAAAACTACTATTTATTTCAAAATAAATCAGTAAATCTACTTCTGGGTATGTATCTGAAGAAAACAAAAACACTAACATGAAAAGATATATGCACCCCCATGTTCACTGTAGCATTATTTACAACAGCCAAAGTATAAAAACAACCTAAGTGTCCACCAATGGATGAATGGGTAAAGGCTTTGTGGTATGTATTGTATGTGTGTATATGTATACATATGTGTGTGCATATATACATTTTTAACATGTATATATATTAAACGGAATATTATTCAGCCATAGAAAAGAATGAGATCTTCCCATTAGCAACAATATGGATGGACCTCACATGAATTGTGGTAAGTGAAATAAGTCAGAGAAAGACAAATACTGCATGATCTCTCTTACGGGTAAAATCTTAAAAAAAAGCAAAAAACGAACAAACAGAAAACTACAAGCCCATAGATACAGAGAACAGATTGGTGACTGCCAGAGATGTGGAACTAGAGTGAAAGAAATGGGTGAAGTTGAAAAAGAAGCTGAAAACAAAGAAAGAAAGAGGGAGAAAGGATGGAAGGAAGGAAGAACAATCAAATAGGAATTAAAAGGCAGAGACTGTTAAACTAGGTAAAATAAAAGCAAGAGCCAAATATATGTATGTGCAAGGGACAAACTTTAAATATAAGTTCATAAATAGGTTAAAAGTAATCAAGTGAACAATGATGCACCATGCAAAACTAAGAGGAAAGGAGCAGCTATTTAATGTCAACAAAGCAGACTTCAGAAAAAGGATTAGCACCAAGAAAAGGGGGACCTTACATATGGATAAAAATATCAATTTGTTAAGTACACATAACACTCTTCAGCGTTTATGCATTCAATGTTTATGCATCTAACAGTAGAGGAAAAAAGTGAACTACTAACATAAGAAACAGACAAAGTTTGAGACGTTAACACTACCCTCAGTAATGGATGTATTAGATGTTTTTACTGTTTTCTACTTCTTATACATTATACCTCTTAGAATTTGTTATACCCATGTGTCAGAGTCTGAAAGGCATCCACACAACTGGACCATGTATGCCAGAAAAAAATCACAGGCTATGAAGGGCCATACCTCTAAAATTATATAGAATTAATTAGGAAAAACCTCTAGAAGTATCTTGTATTATCTTTAGGTATCAAAAAATATTTGAAATAGTAATACTAACCCCTTTGATCTAGTATTCCACTCAAAGAATCAATCCTAAAATAAAGATGCTATCAAATATTAGACTTAGGAATGTAGTTGTTTATTCTAGCATTGTATGTAATTGTGAAAATTTTAAATAACGGGAAATATAACAATAAATGTTATTATGGTATAGCCATACAATAGGAGACTATATATCCATTTTTATTTGAGAGGAAGCAGGGGAGAGGGGCAGTGGAAGAGAGAGGATGAGAGAGAAAGAGAGAGAGAGAGAGAGAGGGAGGGAAGGAGGGAGGGATGGGGGGGAGAGAGAGAGAGAGAGAGAGAGAGAGAAAGAGAGAACATTAAACAGGCTCCATGCTCAGCAGAGTCCAACGGGGGACTTGATCCCATGACACTGGGATCATGACCTGCGTCAAAAATCAAGTGTCGGACACTCAAGTGACTGAGCCACCCAGGCACCGCAGTTCTTTTGAATACCTTTAAAAAGTTACTCAAAATAGAGTGCAAATACAGGGAAAAAAATAGGCCATCAAATTATGACGCATGATGTGTTATACATAAATATGGTTGGTGTGTTTAAATATTCATATAAAAATGAAGTAGTATCACCAAGATTGAAATTAAAGATGATTTTAATTTTCTTTGTACTTTTACACTTCCAGGTTAATGGTTATGTAATGTGCATATTTTACTGTTAAAATCAGTAACATTTTAAGATTACATCTAGTTTGGGTGCCTAGGTGGCTCAGTCAATTAAGCGTCCCACTTCAGCTCAGGTCATGATCTCGCAGTCTGTAGGTTTGAGCCCTGCATCAGGCTCTGTGTTGACAGCTCAGAGCCTAGAACCTCCTTCAGATTCGGTCTCCTTCTCTCTGCCCCTCCCCCACTCACACTCTGTCTCTCCCAAAAATAAGCACACATTAAAAAATAAAAAAATATATAAAATTACATATAGTTTAATGACTGAATAGAATGTATAATGAGTTAAGGCCTTCAGAAACTTCTTTGGAGTAATACAGTTTAAAGTTCCCATTAAAACCTGGTTACAGGGGGGCGCCTGGGTGGCTCAGTCAGTTAAGCGTCCAACTTCGACTCAGGTCGTGATCTCTTGGTTTGTGGGTTTGAGCCCCGCATCAGGCTCTATGCTGACTGCCAGCTCAGAGCCTGGATCCTGCTTCAGATTCTGTATCTCCCTCTCTCTCTGACCCTCCCCTGCTCGCTCTCGCTCTCTCTCTCTCATAAATAAATAAAACATTAAAAAAAACAACAACACTTGGTTGTAGGGGTGCCTGGGTGGTTCCATGGTTGGGCGTCCGACTTTTGATTTCAGCTCAGGTCATGATTCTAGCATCACAGGATCGAGCCCATTTGGCTCAGGTCACGATCTCCCAGTTTGTGAGTTCAAGTCCCACAAGGAGCCCTGCATCAGGTTCCAGTGCTACCCATGACCAGCCTGCTTGGGATTCTCTCTCTCTCCCTCCCTCCCTCTGCCCATCCTGCATGCACTCTCACTCTCAAAATAAACAAAGTTAAAAAAAAAATAGGCTATAAGTTACTAAAGAAATCTCTTATTGAAATGATAATTATATAATAGTACATGTACATAAGTGATTGTCAGAAACTATGTAATGAAACAGTATATTAAAGATGATTTAGTAAAATGCAAAAGGCTGTTAGAAAAAGTTAACAAAAATCATTAACTACACATACACATACATACACAAATGAATACATCTGATAGATTAACATAAGACCATTGTAACTGAGGTCAATATTTTGCTCTGAGATTCCCTAGCACTCAGTGCTGAATAGAAATGTGACTCAGAATAGTAGTTTTCTCAGTTACTTCAGATTTAGTTAAGGATAACAAACATCATTCCAGTTTGCTTCTCTCTTCAGACAAACAACTCCACATAGGAAAACAAAATGGGGAGAAAAGAGCTTTTATTGAATGATGAAATAAGTAAAACATTGTATCTCCTCTTATTTAACATATTCTCAAAGTAACCCGCAAAACAAGTCTGAAAAGTCATTTTCATTTTCTAAGGACAAGGAAGTTAAATAACTCACTCAAAGTCTTAGAGCTTAAAGACGGGATTTAAAAAACCTAATGTTAAAGCTATAAAATCAGTCCACAGTCTTTCCAATATCCTAAACAAAGTCTCTCACTAGGGTGAAAACTTCAAATAATATAACGTACAAATCATGGCATTTCTTTTTCCAATTAGTAAATGTTTCCAAAAGTCCTATATATTCTCAAAGAGGGAAGTAAAGTAATGAAAGAAAAGCTGTTAGAGGGCAGGGGCCATCTCTGTCTCTCCTCTCTAGGTCTGAGGTAGCTTTACCAGGCTTTTGGGAGAAGGAAGAAGTAAAGAGAGAAGAAAAAGGACAAAAGTAACAGAAATATGGAAAAACAAAGAGGAAGAGAAAGAACAAAAACAGAAGAGACATAAAAGGGTAGAAAAAGGAAAAAATGATGATGTCCTTTATAGCTTTATAAAGGCTGCTGAAAGGGGAAACTGACAGGAGTGAAGGGGAAACAGGAGCAGCCAGAAAAAGATGACTGTCAGTTTCATAGTCAGCAAAAGATGAACACAGAGTTCCAACGACAGAGGGAAATAGTTATACGAACAGTGGAGAGAGAGGAATCTCAAAGAAGCAGAGACAAAGAGGGAGAAAGGAATGCAAAGAGAGAGAGAAGTAGAGGCAAAGTTAAATTGAAGACAGACAACCATCACCACCTGCCCATGCCACCACCTGAAGCAAGGTACAGAAGCTTAAATGTATTTGGGGCTTTTGTCAGCACCCATTTGTTGGACAGCAGCTCAGTTCATTTATCTTCCTTCACAGTGATGAAAGAGCTCCACTCCCCACCCCCCCCCCCCCCCCCCCCGCCTCCATTTGGGGGGTGGGTGGGACGAGTGTGGGAAGGCCAGGGAGAGTGGTTAATTAGAGGAATGAGATGAATTTATTATTTCCGGTCCCAATATGATCTTTAACAAAAAGCATTTCAAATTCAGAAGGCACAGAAGAATAGAATACAAGAATCACTGAACTGTTAAACCATTTGTAAAATCTAAAATGCAAAGACAAAACAAGGATCTTCTGTTTTTAAACGTTAATATTGAGTGAGAGAGACAGGAGGGGAGGGGAGGGAGAGGGAGAGGGAGAGGAGAGGGAGGGAGGGAGGGAGGGAGAGGAGAGGGAGAGAGAGACAGAGAGAGAGAGAGAGAGAGAGAGAGAGAGAGAGAGAGAATCCCAAGGAGGCTTCATGCTGTCAGCATAGAGCCTGACATGGGGATTCACTCCACAGACCCAAGAGATCATGACCTGAGCCAAGATCAACTGTTGGATGTCCAACTGACTAAGCCACCCAGGCACCCCAATCAGGATCTTTTTTCTTTTTTTTAATGTTTTATTTATTTCTGAGAGAGAGAGAGAGAAAGCGAGCAAGCGAGCAGGGGAAGGTCAGAGAGAGATGGAGATAGATACAGAATCTGAAACAGGCTCCAGGCTCTGAGCTAGCTGTCAGCACAGAGCTCGACGCAGGGCTCGAACACACAAAGTGTGAGATCGTGACCTGAGCCGAAGTCGGATGCTTTACCAACTGAGCCACCCAAATGCCCCCAGGATCTTTTTTTAAAATGGCTGTTCAAAATCCAATCACTTGTAGAAAACCTCATGTAGGAAACTTTAGTAAAGTTTTATTCACTTAGGAGTGAATAAAAATGGCAACAAACTAACCACTTCCTTTGAGCTTCATTCAAGTGATCTTTAACCATAAAAGCTAAGTAATTCCCAAGCTTATTTGATCAGTAGATCAGATCAAATCACTTTCCTACTTAAAACCCTATAATAGCTTCCCATTATAATGAAGATAAAATTAAAATTCAAATTTCTTACCATGAACCTAAAAATTGTACATAATGCAGTACCTGCCTACCTCTTTCATTGAGTTTAATCCTCCTCATGTCACATCTTTCCTTCTCTTGACTACTGTCACCAGCTGGTTTACACTTTAGGACATTAGCCTTCTTTCCCTACCTGGTATGTTCTTGGATTCTCACATGGCTGGCTCCTATTCATCATTCACGTCTTAGTTCATACATCATACCTTCTCAAAGTGGCTTGCTTGGATTGCCCTACAAATAACTTCTTTTCTGCCCACTCACTCCCAGTTACTCTCTATCCCATCACCTTTCCTTTTTTTCTATAACATTCATTAATCTATGAAAGTATCTTAATTATTTAGAAAGTTGGCATATGATAAGCCGTCTGGGTGGCTCAGTTGGTTAAACGTCCAATTTCAGATCAGGTCATGATCCCACGGCCTGTGGGTTCGAGCCCCACATCGGGCTCTGTGCTGACAGCCCGGAGCCTGCTTCTGATTCTGTGTCTCCCTCTCTCTCTACCCCTCCCCTGCTTGCTCTGTCTCTCAAAAATAAAATTAAAAAAAAAATTTTTTTTTAAGTTGGCATATACGTACATATAAGAATATGAACTCTAAGGGCAACAATGTTGTTCCATATTTATGGCTATATATGCTCAAATTATACAGGTGCTCAATAATGGT
The DNA here is from genome assembly GCA_017311185.1 of Proteles cristata cristata. Classification (NCBI taxonomy): domain Eukaryota; kingdom Metazoa; phylum Chordata; class Mammalia; order Carnivora; family Hyaenidae; genus Proteles; species Proteles cristata. The sequence goes on from JAESUZ010004301.1 coordinate 563,871, forward strand.
GCCACACACACGTACATATACATATATACTTGTGTGTACATATATATACATGCTTAAAAAATGGAATAAACAAATGAAAAATACATTAAGATTTTATATTATAAATAAGAGATAAGTAAAAGCAAGTCCCTTACAGAATCTTCACAAACTACAGACTGTCATAGTTGAAAACTCCTAGCTCTAGTTTTAATCTTTAAACACTCCAGGCATAGGCCATGTCAGCCATATTTTAATGTTCAGTACATCATGATGCTTACTAAACTAGGAATCTTGGTTTAATTTCTTGGATGTCAAATCTCAAACTACTTAATTAGGCTTGAAAACCTTTTTAATTGACAGATTTTAATTATAATAATACATGCTTAGTAGTCATTGTAATAGATACAAATCTGTACACAAATCAAATCCTCAGTTCTTGAAATTACATTAGTGTTCTCAGCCCAACATATGTCCTATATGCTGTTTAGAGAAAGCCAAGGTCACTTTTTATACCTATTCTAGTGGAAGCATTAAATTTTTTAAAAAATGCTCAATTACTAATATGCAATATACTCAACACTAAAAGAAGTATTAAACATGAAACAGGAATGAAACAAAAAGCCTATTCATACATTCTTGAAAAGTATGCCGTATGAAGAAGAAGAGTTTTGTGAAAACGGAACACTGCATACAGTTAAGAGTCCCATATCACTACCCTCTTTTAAACTTCATCTTGTAAAACATGAATGATAGTTGCAAACTACAAGTGGTAATTTGAAGAGTAGAATTGGCACAGACTAAGTCACCTAAAATCAGAAACCCTGAACACAGAAATAGAATCAAGGTTTGCTAGTCTCAAATTCTGAGGTCTGCATTCTCCTTTCCTTTGCTCTGTTCCCGGAAATACATGATTTAAAGAGAAAAAAGTCACTGTCACCAAAATATATTACTCCTATTTTCTTCACTTCCTCTCACCCCTGTCTTAAGAACTTACTGTAAGATGATGAACATGAGGCTTTAACAAGTTTAAGGCAGGTATCTGGATGAATTCTTGAGTTTTGAAATTATATGAGATGCAAGCCAATTAAAAAATCAATAACTAAAAACAAAATTCTTCCTACTACCAAAGAAACAACAACCAAACAACCCACTTATATTCAAATACAGGATATAAAACATCATGTATCTACATATTCTGATATAAACACTGATGATTTTTTTCAATTACATTCAGTCAAATGAATAAAATTAGACAAGCAATTTCCAAGAACATATTGTTTATGTACCTTTAATTCATTACAGAAAAATAGATAATTTTCACATATAAATTATATAATCTCTAAAATGTGACCCAAAGAATCTTAATCAAAATCCAAACAAGTAAAATATTATCAATTCTACTTTATTGAGAGCCAAAGCTCCTACATAATAACATGCAAGAATTTTAAATTCGTGAAAGCAAGTGTCAAGTACTACACACAATTTCCATACACAGCAGGTAGTAAAGCAAGAAAAGAACTGACACAGTTACTCTCCTTAAAAGAGACATACAATGGAGAACTGTTACACAGCGCTAGCATACTACAGATCTATGCATTAAAGATGTTGTGGCTATTAACAGTTTAAACCTTTACTGTATTTTGCTAATTGGTACATAGAACTTTAAAGCTTTTGAAAGATAAAACATTCCAGTCATTTCAATTCTTCAGCATTGTTCAAGTATTCCAAGTAGGAACAAAGAGGAAAATAAATCAGCTTTAATTGCTGAAGAATCACAGATAATAGAGATGGCTGAATACTGTAGAGGAAAGATCTTTTGTTCCTTAAACAATTTTAATATAGAAAGATCATTCCCTATTTTAAATTTAAATGGTTCTGTCTGCATATGAAAACTACTATTAACATCCATTTCCTCTGTAAGTACTTAATAAGTACAACTCAACTTTTATATAGCTTGATAATATCTGAAAGGAACTTACTTTTATAGGGAATATATTTTAGACAACAAATTCTGTACTTAACATTTTATTTAAAATAACTGTATAAATGATCTGACTTGTTTTAATCAATATTAAATGTAAGAGTTAACTGAAGTTATTTTAAAATTAATGTTATTCATGAGTAGAAACATTTCTATTTTAAATGATCAACTTATTCTATTTAGATAAATTTTCAGTAATTTAAGAGCATATTTTCTGTCAACATAAAAATAAGCTATTTTAATATTAGTCCATATGCTAAGGTATATCTGTCACACAATAAGAATATTAAATGTAGTTTAACAATCTTCTAAACATATAAGTAATCACTTATGTGATTATTAGTACAAAGTACATTCACTGATTATCCCAAGGGTGTAGAAGAACATCTACTTCTAAGGCATACCAAATCTTAACATTTTTCATTACTTGAGACTTTTATATTTTCCAAAATTAGTATCTTTTCCCCTCCCTCCTTTCTTCTGTCTGTCTCACACACATACATGAAAAAACACCAATTAAAGAATGGCTGTTTCACTATAAAATTTACACTTCCAAAATCATTAGTCATTATTTCTTTAGAATTTTATGCAATATTGCTAAAATTTAAAAGGCTATTCACCAGGGTTTTTTTCCAGTAGTTCATGGATAGTGTGACACCACAGAGAGAAGTACATTGTAAAAAAAAAAAACAAAAAACTATAGTTATTTTTAAAACATAAAACTATACTGCAAACTAACATTTATATTTAGTCAGTGCTTTTTCCTTTTTTAATAGTCTCATCTAAATACAAGAATATAAATAAGCATCTGTAGACTGAAAAATATGAAGAAACATTATTCCATATTTAGTGAAAGTTTTAAAGAAAAAAAAACCCCACATGCTAAACTGCCACCACGGAAGGTTCTCAAAGGCTGCTATTCTTTGATGTAAAATGAAATACTACTTAGTGAATAAAACATAAAAAACTCCTGTCTACCCTTCAAAGAGACATATCCTTTGACCCAGTGCTCCAGACTAAAGCCTTGAAATTTTTGCACAAGAATGCTGCGTGAGCAAAGTCCAGACAAAACAGACACTTGAGATGCTAGAAGGCTGTATAACCCCAATTGCAGACGCTAGTCCTTCCAATAATCTAGCAGAGATAGCGCTGCCATGCACCAGAAGTAATCTCACCAAAAGAAAACTGACCTCCCCCACCCCCACCAAAAAAGCAAGCAGTCAAAGCAAATGTAAGCCTTTAACTTAGGTTTATCTTTTTGTGCAGGTCACCTCTTAATGACTGATTTTTATTTCAAGTTTGCAGCCTTACAAAAAGTTTTCATCTATAAACTTTTAGGACATTACAAGGCAAAAACAAGATAAAACAAATACCTGTGTAGCAAACATACTTGTTTTATTTCTGAAGGCTTGCAGAATCATTCATTTTTACAAATTTCTTAGAGCAAGTTTAAGCAATGAAAAAAAATTTAAACCTATTAAAGTGACAAAAAGTCTATTAAATAGCTTGTTGCTGCTTGCAGACATTCTAAAACAGCAATATTATCATGCAGTTGATTGAGTGTGCTACTAATACCATGTGCTTAATCAAATAGCAATTACATATTGCAAAGTAACAAAGCTTTAACTGCTGTGTTAAGGCTCTTTGGAAGAAACCGTCAAGTAGTAAAACAAATTGGTAACATTCAAAACAGTGACTGTATTTTACATGCACATCTTATTTTTAAATATATAAATACAGACTACTTAAAATTTCTAAAATATAAGGATAACAGTTAATAGTGTGTATTGTAATTTCTCAAGTAAAAGCTTAGAAATGACAGCCATCCTCCCCACCGGTTCGAGGCTGTATTATAGACTGCTAAATAAAGTTTCCTTTTTCATATGCATTTGTGTTTAGGATGCATCTAAAAGAAAACAAGCCATTCAAATGTATACATGTGCCTGGCACACTAAGTGCCCAATAATTATTTACTGAATAATGAAATGAAAAATGAAGGAAAGATAGCAGCCAATGTAATTTTGCAGAATATACTAACGTATGAGCTAGTAACGGTCATTTCATATTTTTTATTTAATAAATTGAAATAACTCTTAATTATTATGAAAGTTATTTTTCTCTTTCTGTATTAAAATTTTAAGTATAGAGGTAGATAATTAATATAATACTGACAACCAGGAATTAGTACTTAAAAGCGGTAATGAAAGTAATAAAAATGATTTAAAAAAACAAATAAAAAATATATCTGGAGGATTAATGTATGCTTTGGTTAAAATTTGGGGGGGGCACCTCCTCAAAATCTTTAAAGAGTACTGAAAATTTAACTTCTTTTTTGTAGTCCAACTAAAAACGGAAAGGCAACATGTTCATGGGACTTGGGTTTTCATCAAACGAGCTGAAAGGAGATGGGAGGTAAGGTGCCATACAAGACAAAAAGTTACTCTCTTAATACAGCACAAAGGAACAGACAGTTTTCACCCAAACTCCATGGCACAGCAACTCCTGCAACAAAAACGAAGCACCAAACAAGCAGAAGTAAACTTTCCTCATTACTTGTAGGAAGTATCTCATACTTGGAAATAATAAGGATGGTGCAACCCACAAAAAGGTTTTTTATTTTAAATATTAGTGTGCTTCTACATAAATTGACAAGATTATTTTAAAATGCTGTCATCTACTCTTTTTATATTTAAATTTTTACTAGTTCGTTTATTAGTAAATGAAAAAGTTTATACACAACAAACAAGGACGACATTCTTAAGACTGATGATTAGAAATTTACCATGTGCTCTGATATAAAATGTTATTCATGTTATCAATATACAATTTATGCCCAGAATAAAACATTAAATTCTGCCTGTCAGAAATGACAGCAAAAAAAAGAAAGAAAAATATTAAACTTCATTTGGTAACATGCAGTTTGAACTCAGTTATATCAACTGAAAATAAAAACAGCATATCTTTATTAAGATGAAAGAAATATGACTTGATAACAGTGCAAATAAAAAAGGATCTGAGGTTTTAGATCTCCACAAAATCCACATTAAGGAAGAAGTATGAGAACCTAAATTCTGAGTTTCCTTACTATAACTGCTGAGATTAAAAGGAATAGATAATCCACGCCATACCCTGCACCACACATACATCTGGAGTATCATAAGAAATCTTGGCAACAACATTTAAAAGGGATTCGGTCAAACTGGAAAATAATCAAGATGATGAATTAACTGGAACTCATGTGAAATGAATCAAAGGCCTGGGGATGTTTAACCCAGAAAAGAGAAGGGTTAGGATAATGATTACTTTGGTCTCAGGACTCCTTTATATGTTTAAAATTACTGAGACCCCAATGAGGTCTCATTTATATGAAATATATCTAGATATTTACCATATAAAAAATTAAAATGGAGGAGTGTCTGGGTGGCTCAGCTCGTTGAGCATCTGACTTCGGCTCAGGTCTGATCTCGGTGTTCATGGGTTTAAGCCCTAAATTGGGCTTTCTGCTTACAACTTGGAGCCTGGAGCTCGCTTCTGGTTCTATGTGTCCCCCTCTCTCTGACCCTCCCCCACTCACTCTGCGTGTGTGTGTGTGTGTGTGTGTGTGTGTGTGTGTGTGTGTGTGTGTGTGTGTGTGTCTGTGTCTGTCTGTCTGTCTGTCTGACTCTCCTCAAAAATGAATAAACATTTGAAAATTTAAAAAAATTAAAACGGATAAAAGTATATATACTTAATTTAAAATAAACTGAATATATATTTATATAAATAACATTATATTGAAAAACAACTATCTTTTCAAAAACTAAGAGTTGCAATGATCTGCATTTTGAAAATCCAGCTTAGGGGCGCCTGGGTGGCTTAGTCGGTTAAGCGTCCGACTTTTGCTTAGGTCATGATCTCGCGGTTCGTGGGTTCGAGCCCCGCGTCGGGCTCTGTGCTGACTGCCAGCTCAGAGCCTGGAGCCTGTTTCAGAGTCTGTGACTCCCTCTCTCTCTGACCCTCCCCTGCTCACTGTCTCTCTCTCTCCTAGAAATAAATAAAAATATTTAAAAAAAAAAAAAGGGAAAATAAAACCTTTGTATAATTATAAAAATAGTATGATTTGTGAGCTCATAAGGGTCTTGAGCCACTCCCCACCCCTTCCCTGCCCAGGCCACTCTTTGAGAACCACAAATTTAGGATGATCAAAGAGCTGTTTTCAAATATACAGAAGGCTGTCGTGTAGAAAATGGCATGCCCTATACCAAAGGGCAGATCTTGAACTAATGGATATTAGTTAGAAAGAAGTATATCAGCACCAAATTAAGAAACACTCTTTCCTCTCGAGAAAGTTGGGATAGAAGGAACCTACTTAAACATCATCAAAGCCATCTATGAGAAGCCTTCAGCTAACATCATCCTCAACGGGGAAAAACTCAGAGCTTTCCCCTGAGATCAGGAACACGGCAGGGATGCCCACTCTCACCACTGCTGTTTAACATAGTGCTGGAAGTCCTAGCATCAGCCATCAGACACCAAAAGGAAATCAAAGGCATCAGAATTGGCAAAGAGGAAGTCAAACTTTCCCTCTTCCCAGATGACATGATACTCTACATAGAAAACCCGACAGACTCCACCAGAAGCCTACTAGAACTGATCCAAGAATTCAGCAAAGTGGCAGGGTACAAAATCAACGTACAGAAATCGGTTGCATTTTATACACCAACAATGAAGCAACAGAAAGAGAAATCAAGAAACTGATCCCATTCCCAATTGCACAAAAAACCATAAAATACCTCGGAATAAACCTAACCAAGGATACAAGAGATCTGTATGATGAAAACTATAGAAAACTTATGAAGGAAATTGAAGAAGACACAAAGAAATGGAAAAACATTCCATGCTCATGGATAGGAAGAATAAATATAGTTAAGATGTCATTACTACCTAAGGCACTTTACACATTCAATGCAATTCCCATCAAAATTGCACCAGCATACTTCTCAAAACTAGAACAAACTATCCAAAAATTTGTATGGAACCACAAAAGACCCCGAATAGCCAAAGTAATCCTGAAAAATAAAACCAAAATGGGAGGGATCACCATCCCAGACTTTAACCTCTACTACAAAGCTGTCATCGTCAAGACAGTATGGTATTGGCACAAAAACAGACCAGTCGAACAGAATTGAGAACTCAGAAGTGGACCCAAAAGTATACAGCCAACTAATCTTTGACAAAGCAGGAAAGAATATCCAATGGAAAAAAAGACAGCCTTTTTAACAGATGGTGTTGGGAGAACTGGACAGCAACATGCAGAGAATGAAACTAGATCATTTTCTCACACCATGCACAAAAATAAACTCAAAATGGATAAAGGACCTGAACATGAGACAGGAAACTATCAGCACCCTAGAGGAGAAAGCAGGAAACAACCTCCTTGACCTCCACCGCAGCAACTTCTTACTTGACATATCCCCAAAAGCAAGGGAATCAAGAGCAAAAATAAACTGTTGGGACCTCATCAAGATTAAAAGCTTCTGCACAGCCAAGGAAACAACCCAGAAAATTAACAGGCAACTAACGGAATGGGAAAAGACAGTTGCAAATGACATATCAGATAAAGGGTTGATATCCAGAATCTACAAGGAACTCACCAAACTACACACCCGAAACACAAACAACCCAGTGAAGGAATGGGCAGAAGATATGAACAGACACTTCTCCAAACAGGACATCCAGATGGCCAACAGACACATGAAACGATGCACAGCATCGCTCCTCATCAGGGAAATACAAATCAAAACTACACTGAGATACCACCTCACGCCAGTCAGAGTGGCTAAAATGAGCAAATCGGAGAACTCTAGATGCTGGCGAGGATGTGGAGAAATGGGCACCCTCCTACACTGTTGGTGGGAATGTCAACTGGTATAGCCCCTCTGGAAAACAGTGTGGAGATTCCTCAGAAAACTAACAATAGAACTCCCGTATGACCCAGCAATAGCACTGCTAGGAATTTACCCAAGGGATACAGAAATGCTGAGGCATAGGAGCACATGTACCCCGATGTTCATAGCAGCACTCTCCACAATAGCTAAAACATGGAAAGAGCCTAAGTGTCCATCAACAGATGAATGGATCAAAAAGATGTGGTTTATCTATACCATGGAATACTACATGGCAATGAGAAACAATGAAATCTGGCCATGTGTAGCAACATGGATGGACCTTGAGGGTGTTATGCTGAGCGAAATAAGTCGGGCAGAGAAGGACAAATGTCATATGTGTGCATGTATAAGAGGATTAGGAGGAACTTAACAGAGGACCAAGGGGGAGAAGAAGGCCGGAAATGGTGGGGAAAAGGGAGAGAGGCAAACCATGAGAGACTCTTGAATGCTGACAAAAACTGAGGACTGGTGGATGTGGGGGAGGGGGAGTGGGCATGGAGGAGGACACTTGTGGGGATGAGCACTGGGTGTTATGTGGAAACTAATTTGACAATAAACTTTTTGTAAACAAACAAAAAAAAAAAGAAACACTCTTTCCCTCTTTTAAAAAACTGAGATAGGGGCACTTGCGGGGCTCAGTCAATTAAGAGTCCGACTGCGACTCAAGTCACCATCTCACGGTTCATGGGTTTGAGCCCCATGTTGTGCTCTGTGCTGACAGCTCAGAACCTGAAGCCTGCTTTGGACTCTGTTTTGCCCTCCCCTGCTTGTGTGCACAAGTGTGCACACAAAAATAAACATTTTTTTAAAAAACTGAGATACAAGGAAGGTGGCAAACCATAAGAGACTCAAATACTGAGAACTAAGGGTTGATGGGGAGTGGGGAAGAGGGAAAAGTGGGTGATGGGCATTGAGGACACTTGTCGGGATGACCCCTGAGATACAATTTATAAACAATTAAATTAATCCTTTAAAGTGTTCTATTTTTAAATAAATGAATACAAATAAAGAGTTTGAAAAAAGAATCAACACCATAATCAACATATAGGACACTTACTTCACCCCATTCAAATTTCCTAAAACCCTTTTCAGTGTATTCCTCCTCCAACATTCAACCTTGACAACCAGTTATCAATTTTCTGTCTCTAGAGTTCTGCCTGTTCTAGAATGTCAAAAAATGGAATCACACACTAGGTAACCTGTGAGTCTGGCTCCTTTTACTTAATATAACACACTGGAGATTCACCCACATTTGTTACTAATTGGTAAGTAAAAGGGTACTGTATAGATATACTGAAGTATAGTTGGGGTGTTTCCAGTTACTGCAATTATGAACAAAGCTATTTAAAATATTTGCATGAAGAAATTATGTGAATATAAGATTTCATTTCACTTGAGTAAACACTGAGAAGTGGGACTGCTAGGTTTTATGGGGAGTATATATTTAACTTTGTAAGAAACTACCACACTGTTTTCCAAATTGGCTGTACCATTTTGCACTCTCACCAGCACTGCATGAGAGTTCCTGTAGCTCTGCATCCTTGCTAGCACTTGGTATGGTCACTTTTTTTAACCCATTCAATGTATAGTGTGTGTCACTGTACACCGGTATCTCACTGTAGGGTTTTTTTTTTTAATGTTTTCCTTGTTTGTTTATTTATTTCTGAGAGAAAGAGAGGAGAGAGAGAGACACGCAGAGAAAGAGACACACACACACACACACACACACACACACACACACACACACGGAGAGAGACTGAAAGAGAGATAGAGAATCCCAAGCAGGCCCTGCTTGTAGGGTTTTTTTAATGTTTTCCTTGTTTGTTTATTTATTTCTGAAAGAAAGAGAGGAGAGAGAGACACACACAGAGAAAGAGAGAGAAGCAGACACACACACACACACACGCACGCACGCACGCACGCACACACAGGAAGAGAGACTGAAAGAGAGATAGAGAATCCCAAGCAGGCCCTGCTCTTCCAGCACAGAGCCTGACACAGGGCTCAAACTCACCAACCATGAGATACTGGCCTGAAGTGAAATCAAGAGTCCAACACTTAACCAACTGATCCACCCAGGCACCCCTCTCACTATAGTTTTAATATTCATTTCCATAATCACTAATGATGTTCAGCATCTATTCATGTGCTTATTTGCCATTTGAGTATCTTCCGGATAAACTGCTCATTTTTCTCTGAGTTAGTATCATATTACTTAGCTGTAAATGTTGTCTAGTGTCTGGATACAACTCCTCTATCAGACATGTTTTGTAAATATTTTCTCCTAATCTGTGCTTTGTCTTTTCTGCCTCTTAACAATGTCTTTCAAAGAGTAGAAATTTTTAATGTAAGGAAACCCAACTTCATAATTTTAAAAAAATGGATTTAATTTATATCTATAAAATATATGCCTAACACAAAGCTACATTTTTTTTCTAGAAGTTTTATAATTTTTAGTTTTTTATTTAGAACTATGAGTTTACATTTAGAACTCTGAGTTACTTTTTGCCTATGGTACACAATATAGATGAAGATTTTTGCTTTGTTTTGCATTTGGGTATACAATTGTTCCATCTTCATTTGTTGAAAAGTCTATTTTTTCTCAGTAAGAAATCGCTTTCTAATAATTATGGCTGATTAGTAATATAAACAGTAACCTCAAAAGAAATGAGAACCAGTTAACAGGAAATTTTTAAAACACAAGTTTGAGAACAAGTTGTTCGGGTTAATAAAAAGGACAAAAGATTAAATTATCTTTCCAAATCTTACTCTGTGAAGTCCCCCAAGAGGGTGGTCTTGGGGAAAGTTTACAAGTCTTCCTTCATATTTCCAAACCTTACTCTCCAGCAGTTAAGCTTTTATTTAGTTAATTATTTACTGGATTTCCCCATATGATTTATCTTGAATAAAAGGTTGATCGATCTTTTAGATGAAAAATAACTGGATTCAGTAATAAAACTAGGTAACATCTAAAGTTATCCTCCGGTTTTAAATTCCTAGGATCCATTTTACAATAACCACAAAAATTTATCCCCAACTAAGCTTAGGCCACATACTTAAGCCCTTGGCTGTAATAGGCATCACCTGTATTAATTTTAATACATTATATAAGAATACCCAATAGAAAACATGATAATGGCCAATTCCCTTACTTTACAATTAAGATTCCAGCTTTTATCCAAACTTCAGGTACAAATATAACAATAATCTAGTGTTGAGCAGTTAATTACAATGGTATGCTTAGCTAATAAATTGGTTTACATTACATATCATGTTAAAATGCTGCTGCCACATCTCCTTCTAAAATACTTATATTTACTTGCCATTTTTGAAATATTCTTATCATTAATGTTTATATACAGAACCTCCACCTGCACACCAACCCATCTACAGTTTTGCTTTCTGCAGTTTCAGTTACCCACAGTCAACCACAGTATGAAAGCTAGTGACTCACGGGGCGCCTGGGTGGCTCAGTCGGTTAAGCATTTGACTCTTGGTTTCAGCTCAGGTCAAAATCTCACAGTTCCTGAGACTGAGACGTGCATGGGACTCTGTGCTGACAGCACAGAGCCTGCTTGGAATTCTCTCCCTCCCCCTCTCTCTGCTCCTCCCATCCTTGTACTAACATTAAAAAAAAAAAAAAAAGAAAGGAAAAAGAAAGCCAGTGATTGTCCTTATAACAGATCTGTCTAAAAGTCAACAGTAGCCAAATGCTACATCACAAAGTCTACTTCACTCACCTGACTTCACCTCACCACATACGCATTTTGTCATCTCACAACATCACAAGAAGGGTGAGTACAGTACAATATTTTGAGAGATGACATTCACCTACCTTTATTAGTATATTGTTACAACTGTTCTATTTTATTATTGTTAATTTCTTACTGTGTCTAATTTGTAAATTAAACTTTATCATAGGTATGTATGTTTAGGAAAAACATTGTATATATAGGGTTTGATACTATCCATAGTTTCAGGCATCCACTGGGGATCTTGGAGAGAATCATTCTTATTCAAAATGCAAATATAATCAAGTCCAACTGCTCAATATTTCTGGAAGAACCCTTCAGTCACTGGTCTTGTCACTGGTCTATCAACTGAAACATTCATCCAGTAATGTGTAGGAATAAGAAGACACAAAACCCCTATCAGCATTATGTTACCTATTTGATTATATAATACTGCATTTTAATATAAACCTAAATGAATGGCTAAACCTTGGGTTTGAAAATTACCTATGGGTCTGAATTATCTGTTTAAATATTATTTCAATAACTATGAATAATTTATGGGTACGACTTGAATTGATGTCAGCTTTAATACCATACTGACATTTTCACTAATATACTTTAAGAAAGACATAACAAAGCTGAGGAAAACCTACACAGGGCAACAAGATTCATTACAAGTATGCAACTGACATTATGAGATAAAAAACACAAAACTCAAGTGGTCTGTATACCCCTCTGGTATGATTCATAGCGTCTTGTATAGAGCAACAGATTGCTACTTCACTTACTCATTCTTCAAACTAGAAAGAACTTAGAAGCATTACTAATAAAACTCTATAAAATTAGAAAGTTTATTACAGAAAGTAAACCCCATAATATTAGAAGAAAGCAATCTCTTGGTGCTTAGACAATGGTACCTGGAAAAATTAAAATAGTACCCTCGTAAATTAATGAACAATGGCATGTATAAATCATCCTCCTCTCACTCATACCTATCTCGCTTCTTTTATACTTGACTAAGCAAGTGGTGCTCGATTAATATGTGGAGAATAAGTAGATGGTCCCTGTTTAAAGAGTTAAGAGATTCGTGAAAAGCTTCTAGGAAGAGGGATTGGAATGTGAATGCCCCAAAGCAGGAAAAGAAACAAGTTCCAGGTTTGTTGTGGTTGGAGCACAGAGTATAAAAGATAGTGGTACAAGATAAACCTAGAGAGGAAGGCAGGACTTAAATCATGCAAGACCTCAAGAACCATGTAAGGATTTTAATGTTAACTTTTAGGTCAGTAAAAAAAACTAATGGATTTTATAACACAAGAAGTGACAAAACCAGCAGTTAAAAAAAGTCTATTCTGGTTATCCTTTGGAAAATGAATTAAAGGAAGATTTGAGTATCTATAGAGATCAATTTAAAAACTACTGCAGCAATCTAAGTTAAAGATGATGCTGGCCTAGACTAGGATGATGGTGATGTCAGCAAGCAGAGATAAAATCAACCAGCCTTAAGCCTGACATGTGAGTTTTCCAAACTATCTGTCCCTTGTCTGTTTACCCATCTGTTTATGTATCTGTTTTTAACTCTAATGGTATAAATGGCGTTTAGTGGCGCCTAGGTGGCTCAGTCAAGCGTCCAACTTCAGCTCAGGTCATGATTTCACAGTCTGTGAGTTCGAGCCCAACACCGGGCTCTGTGCTGACAGCTCAGAGCCTGGAGTCTCCTGCAGATTCTGTGTCTCCCCTTCTCTCTGGCCCTCCATGCTCATGCTCTTTTTCTGTCTCTCAATAATAAATTTAAAAAATGTTAAAAACTAAATAAATAAATAGATGATGTTTAGATCTTTCAGTGTTACCTATTATTTAAATTATGCTGGGGTGGGGCACCTGGGTGGCTTAGTCGGTTAAGCATCCGACTTTCGCTTAGGTCATGATCTCGCGGTTCGTGGGTTCGAGCCCCGTGTCAGGCTCTGTGCTGACTGCCAGCTCAGAGCCTGGAGCCTGTTTCAGTCTGTGACTCCCTCTCTCTGACCCTCCCCTGCTTGCGCTGTCTCTCTCTCTCCTAGAAATAAATAAAACATTAAAAAAAAAAATTATGCTGGGGTGCCCGGGTGGCTGAGTCTGTTAGGCAGCTCAGGTTATGGTCTCTCAATTGTGAGATCAAGCCCCAAGTCGGGCTCCACGCTGAGCATGGAGCCTACTTAGGTCTGTCTGTCTGTCTCTGCCCCTACTCTGATAAGGCACATGCTCTCTCTCTCTCTCTCTCTCTCTCTCTCTCAAAATAAACATTTAAATAAATGAAAAATTACATTTTGCTTACAGAATCAAAACTGAGTGATATAAGAATGTACAACTGGAAAAAAGTAGTTAAGAAACACACCCATACTTTTGATAATGCTTAACCAAATAAGTGAAAAATATGCTATACGATTACACATTTTTGCAAGTCTTAGAGACTACAAAATTTATGCTATTTTACAATATAGGTATAAACAAGAAGCTGTATCTAAAGTAATACCCACACATTAAAAAATTTTACAAGTGACAGTTAACCAAAATTCTATCTACTACTGATTAACAGAGTATTATTTGTTGCTAGTTGCAATCTCTCATGCATAATGTAGAAATGTAATTTTTGTGTACATATATACATACAGTAACAATACAACAATTGGTTCCATAAAAACCCAATATACTTAATTTTAGGTACCACCTGTTAAGTGTCTTACAACTTAAATAGGAGTATAACTGAGAAAATAGAAAATACATATTCATTAATATGTATATTCATATTCATTAAATGAAAATGTTCTGATTGCTACTTATAAACATCACAAAAATGAAGCCTTTTGCAATTTTAACTTCTTAATATCTATGACTTAATATTTGTATTTTACACTTAACACAAATTGTCTTCATCTTTTTGTGATGAATATTTCTTCTTAAAATTTATACACTATCTAGAAATTTAAATTCAAATAATTTTCCTGGAAGAACCCAGAACATGATACTGAAAAGCTATTGTATAAAAATAACCCTGAAGGCAGAATCATAGCAGTGTACAGTAGAAAATTCTTACCAATTTTTCATCAACTGTTATAAGCTGTGTATCTCGAGCTGGGTCCTGTGCCAGTCTCCATGTGGAAGTGCTTAATGACCTGCAGTGCAAGACTTTAAGTTAAAAAATGATCCATGCAACGAGAAAAGAGGCAGATAAATCTTACATAAACAAGCTACTTTAACAATATCTGTCTTATAAAATAAAAAGAACAGAAAGAAAGAGAAGGCACAAAAGTCCTTTTCCTCCCCAATTAGTTCTGTCTGCTGAGTTTCTGGAAGACTCACTTAGGAGTTCACAACAGGCTGTACTTTATGTCAGTCTATAGGCTATCACAGAAAGACTGTCAGCAACAAATACTGAACACTGTAAGTGTATAGTAGCTGGTTTGTCACTACCAGGAAGAAAAATGCAAAGCTACATCAACTCATCTGGACTATTGATTCTTAAATGATGGCATCAGAAAGAAAAAGAAAAACCTCTACCATATTCTTAATGACCTAAAGTAATTGTAAAACTATATAGTTAACAAATAAAAAGCTTCCTCATTCTAATTTCAAAACAAAAGCAGTTTAAATTGAAATGATTTGTATGATTATGTTAACTAACAGTTTGGTTTATTAGTTAGTTATTAGTTTAGTCCTATATCCCTTTCACAGAATTGAAGAAAGTCTAAATAATTAAAGTAGAAATATTAACTCAAATACAATGGGCACCAAATCTAATTCTTTTATATTAGCATCATCCCAACCTCACCTGAAAGAAATTACTTAAAGCTAACAGGTTTTTTTTTTTTTAATTTCATACACACTGTAGTTTGTACTAGTGGACGTAAAAGTTGTCGCTGATTGTGACAAGTTAGCATTTTAGATTTTTCCAAAATATTAAGCCATCCAATGTAGATTTCTTTCGAAAGTCAGCACCTACAATCATGGCTCAAATTTAAAAACCAATGGAATATACAGTATTGAGTTCTTTTTCAAATAAAGTATAACCACCATAATTTTGATACAACATAAATGCTAATCCCTGACGCAAAACTTCAGGTTCAACTTTCAACAGTTATGGTCTACACAGCTTTATAGAAAATCTACCTACTAACAGTATAATTTTTAACTAATAGAGAAGACATTTTACTTTATGAACATATATTTTTAAAATATATCAGCTACTTCCCAAAATTATAAATTTACCCTGCTCAGAAATAGATATTCACAAAATACATCTAAGTGGAAAATATCTTAAATTATTTATACAAATGGTTAAAATACATGTTCTGGTTGTTATATTAAAGTAGTATAATTAGCACTTTCAAAAATCCATTTACTCTGGGGCGAGTAGCTGGGATTCTTAATTTCAAGCTCAGATCATGATCTCATGGTCATGAGGTCTAGCCCTGTTGGCCGTGGAACCTGACTGGGATTCTCTCATCCCTCTCTATCTGCCCCTCCCCTGTGTGCGAGCTCTCTCTCTCTAGGAAAAAAAATCTATTTACTCTGGAAATCATTGAGAATAGCATGACAATAAAAACACTCTGAATACTTTTACCTAAATCCATATATTGTAAGAAAAAAGTTAAGGGTGCCTGGGTGGCTCAGTCAGTTAAACATCCGACTCCCTGATTTCAGCTCAGGTCATGATCATTAATTTTAATAAAGTCCAGCTCATCTATTTTCTCTCATGGATTCTGCTTTTGGTGCTGTATCTAAAAACTCAAAGGCAAACCAAGGTTTGCTTTTATGCTTGATAGTTTTGCCTCTTACATTTAGGTCTATGATACATTTTGAGTTAATTTTTGTGAACGGTGTAAGGTCAGTGGGTAGATTATTTTTTCTGTTATGTGGACATGTTGCAGTTCCATTTAATGAAAAGATTATCTTTTTTTTTTTCCATTGGATTGTCTTTGCTCCTATCTCAAAGATCCATTGACTATATTTGAGTAGTCTATTCCTGGGTTATCAATTTTATCTATTCATCTATTGGTCTATTCTTCACCAATTCCACACTGTCTTGATTACTGAAGTCAGTTAGTATCAGTCCTATAACTGTTATTCTTCGTCACTATTACATTGAATATTTGAGGTCTTTTGCCTTTCTATATAAGCTTAAAATCAATTTCTTTATATACACAAAGTAGCTTCTGAGGTTTTGACTGGGATTGTGCTGCATCTACCAATTAAGTTGGGAAGAACTGGCATCTTAACAATACTGAGTCTTCGTGTCCATATATATTTTTTAGGATCTTTGATTTTGGTTGGAGTTTTGTAATTTTCCTCATATAGATCTTGCAAATACTGTTTTTATTACTTCAAAAGGGCATAATAGTGAAAAGATAAAAAGAAACCAGTTGCACTGGAAAATAATATCTAAATAAGAATAAGCATTACTGATTCAAAGTACTAACACTATTTTCCCTTTGAAGCAAATTAGCGAATACGAAAATTCCCACATCCCTTGCAGCAATATGAAAACATGGTTCCATGGGGTGCCTAAATGGCTCAAGTGGGTTGAGCATCAGACACTTGATTTTGGCTAATGTCATGCTCCCATGGCTCTTGGGATCAAGCCCAGTCGGTTAGCACAAAGCCTGTCTGGGATTATCTCTCTTCCCCTCTCTGTTTCTTCCCAGCTTGTGTGTGCATATACAGGCCCAGGGAAGGGAGAAGGGAGAAGGAGAAGGAGAAGGAAAAGGAAAAGGGAAAAGGGAAAAGGAAAAGGAAAAGGGAAAAGGAAGGGGAAGGGGGAAAGGAAAGGAAAGGAAAGGAAAGGAAAGGAAAGGAAAGGAAAGGAAAGGAAAGGAAAGGAAAGGAAAGGAAAGAGGACAGGACAGGAAAGGACAGGACAGGACAGGACAGGACAGGAAAGGAAAGGAAAGGAAAGGAAAGGAAAGGAAAGGAAAGGAAAGGAAAGGAAAAGACAGGACAGGACAGGAAAGGAAAGGATAAAGGCAAAGAAAAGAAGGAAGAAAAAGAAAAGAAAGAAAGAACAACTCCATACAGGCTCTCGAAAGAAAGAAAGAAAGAAAGAAAGAAAGAAAGAAAGAAAGAAAGAAAGAAAGGAAAGAAGAAAAAGAAAAGAAAAGAAAAGAAAAGAAAAGAAAAGAAAAGAAAAGAAAAACAACTCTAAATTTCTTTGACTCTTCTTCCTCCCATCAAGAGCTACAGGTTCAATATTCCTAGAATCTGAGCCCTGTGACTGCTTGATCAATATAATACAAAAGTGAAAATATGTGTTTTCAGGCTCAGACCTTAAAAACCAGTAGTTTTCATTTCCTGTCTCCTAGAACATTGCTTCTTGGGATATTCACTCTTGAAACCCACCCACCATGTTGTAAGGAAGTCCAAGGCGCCCAAAGAGAGATCATGTGAGGAAAAATCAATAACCAATGTCACTTTGCCAGCCATGTGAATGATCCTCTAGTCCAATTTGAGAATCCTAGCAGATACTACATGGAACAGACAAACATGCCTGCCAAACACTGCCCAAAATGCAGATTTGTGGGCAAAACAAATGACTGTTTTTGTTTTAAGCAACTGAGTATTAGGGTAGTTTATGTCCAAGTATAGAAAATAAAAACATCCCTACAAATAACTGAAGATAATGTTATAAACATTAAAATTGAACCAGTAACTTCAAAAGATCAGAATTAATCTGTTCAGCTTCTAGACAAAGTAAAAATTCTTAATTTTATAGAAATTATTAAAGAATCAAATCCTTGACCTTCTGAATAAACCAATTGTTTTCTGTCAATTTACTGGAAATTGAATTAATCCAAATTCACATTAAATCAGAAAGTGTTTAATACCATAAAGAAGTTATTAAATTGTAAGAAAATATTACTAAGAATTTTTTAAAAAAATTTTTACGTCTTTATTTTATTTTGAGAGATAGAGACAGAGAGAGAACAGAGGAGGGACAGAGAGCGAGACACAGAATCTGAAGCAGGCTCCAGGCTCTGAGCTGTCAGCACAGAGCCCGATGAGGGGCTCGAACCTACAGACTGTGAGATCATGACCTGAGTCGAAGTCGGACACTTAACCAACTGAGCCACCCAGGCACCCCAATATTACTAAGAATTCTAACTGAAACATTAAAATAAAAATGCATACACATTCTCTATGTCACAATAACTATCTCAGATTTCAAATATGTTGGCATTTAGGCCAATCATCTTCAAGTTAATGATCTTGAAGCTTTTCAAGATCTTGAATCAATAGAGAAAACTTAACCTGTCATCAAACTGTACTCACTAGACAGAGCAAGAAGGACCTAATTGTTAATGGAAAAAACAAAGATGAAGGGTCAAGTGACCATTTTAACATTCTGGGAAAATATGTTAAGTGAACGGAAAAGCAAGGATACTACAAAAGCTCTGGCTAAGTTCAATGGAAGTAACAGTGAAAATAGTTCATAATCTACTCAAAAAATAAGTTCCTTGATTCTAATTCAGATTTATGACAAAATTTTTAACCTTTACCTACAGGACTTAACATTATCTTAAAGTGTGCCACTGGTCAGGTGATCAAAAATTAATAATCTCCCCTGCTCACAGTTATATTTATTTCCATTCTTCTGAGTCAGGTGGGACTTGTAGCACAGACTAACAGCAGTTGTGCATCTGGATACAACTCAAACTAATTCTTTGAGAGTCGTCCAACAGACAAAGGAAAGACTTGTACAAGAAGGATATGAGTAATTATGCTTATATAACAGACTTTGGGATGAAACTGAGGAATGACAGGAGAATGTAGGCAAGGTTTTGGAGGGTGATAACGAAGAAATTGGAGGGCATGACAGAAAATGTAAAGAGAAACAAATATATCCAAGTTTATAACAATAGGTTACCAAAATAAATATAAATGAGGTAAAAATAAAGAAAATAAGAAATAGAGAGGTCATGGTAATAAAAGTAATTATATTACAAAATACAATGAAGATATGAAAAGTCCACATTTAAGAAGGTCAAATCTTTGAACTAGACTGGCCAATAAAGAATAATTCTACTGGTTTAGAATGCCTTAAAGGAAGGAATTTAGTTGCTATACTTTAGAATGTCTTATAAATAATTCCAAGCAAATTCACCATAAAGATGTTAATTATTAATCTACAAGTTAAATATAATAATAATTCTAACAGAATTTTTATATAATTAGATGATTCTCATTGGGGTGAAAAAATTTTCGAAAATAAGAATGTTTTGAAAAACAACTAGAAGGTAGGATATGCCTTGCCAACTAATATGCTATAGTAATTAAGATATGGTATTAGCACAGGCACAGATACATTGATCAAATAAACAGTAAAGATCAGAGTACAAAAACAGATAATATTGATTTGTAAATCTATTATATAATTAAAGTGCAATTTCATATTAGTGATGAAAGGATCAAGTATTTAATAAACAATACTGAAACAACTGGCTAGCCTTTCACAAAAGAAAAATGTTTGAATCCCATGTAAATCATCTACCAAAGAATTCCAAATGGATACACACACACACACACACACACACAAACACACACACAGTATTAGATATGTTACTGAAATAAAATATAAGAGTTTTTTAAATACTATTTCAATGGAAAAGTTTTCTTAACTAAGGCACATGGCACAGTACCTACAAACTATGAAAGAAAAATAAACTTCGGGACAACAAAAGGTACTATAAACTAAAATAAAGGAAATATTTGAGATAATAAGTGCAATATACAAAGCAGATAAAACACTAACATCTAGAATATATAAAGTAAAGGACTCTTAGAAAACAAGGCAAAAACCACCCCAAAAAAGAGAAAGAAAGCAGAAAAAATATACATGGTAGATATTAATACCAACTGTATCAATAATCACTTTAGAAATGGTATAAATATACCAACTGAAAGAGAAAATATGTCAGAGTGGATTAAAAAAACCAAGACCCAACTATACATTGCCTAAGGGAAACCCATTTTAAATTTAGAAACACAGATAGATTAAAAGTGAAGAGATGGATGGGGCGCCTGGGTGGCTCAAATAAGCATCATATAAGCAACCAACTCTTGATTTTGGCTCAGGTCCTGGGATTGAGCTCTGTGTCAGGCTCTATGCTGACAGCACGGAGTCATCTTAGGATTCTCTCTCTCCCCCTCTCCCTCTTTCTGCCCCTCCCATCTGATCTGTCTCAAAATAAATATTTTTTTTGAATTGAAGAGATGGAGAAAGATATACCATGCTAACAGTAATCAAACCTTACTGCAATAGCAATATTAATCTCAGACAAACTACACTTCAGAATAAGGAAAATTATCAGGAATAGGGGCATGTGACTGGCTTAGCTGGTAGAGACTCTTGATCTCAGGGTCATGAGTTTGAGCCCCACATGGGATATACAGATTACTTTAAAAAATTATCAGGAATATAAAGGAGTCATGAGAAAGGGGTCAATTTTCCAAGAAGACATTAACACTACTTAAAGCATATATACCCAAGAGCATATCCAAATATATGTGGCAAAAATGAAAGAGTTATAAGGAGAAACAAATTCCTTATTGTAGTTGGAGACTTCAACACTCTTCTAATAGTAAGTGACAGAGCCAGCCAGCAGAGTATCAGTAAGGATACAGTTGAACTGAAGAGCACTATCAATCAAACGGATTTAACTGACATTTACAGAATACTTCATCCAACAACAGTAGCATACACATCCTTCTAAGTGCACATGCAACAGTCACCAAGATAGGCCACATTCTGAGCTATAAAACATACCTGAACAAACTTAAAAGAGAAATCACACAATGTATGCCCTCAGTCAAAAATGGAATTAAACTAGAAACCAATAACAGAGAACTGGAAAATTCTCATTATTTGGAGATTAAATAACACACTTCTATATAAATTATGGATCAGAGAAGTCTCAAATAAATTTTAAAATATTTTGAACTAAATGAAAATGAAAATACAACTTTTCAAAATCTGTGGGATGCAGCAAATGGATTGTTTTGAAACTTACAGCACTGAACACATACAAATGAAAAAAGTCTAAATTCAATAATCCAAGTTTCTAAGAAAAAGAAATAGAAAAGGCAAGCAGAAAAAAAAATTATAGCAGAAACAAACTGCAAACAGGAAATTGGTAAAAAAAAAAAAAATCAACAAAACTAAAACCTGTTCTTTGAAAGATCAGAGGAACTTGATAAATCTCTGGTCAGGATAACCAAAAAGAAAACAGAAGACAAAAATTACCAATATTAAAAACAAAAGAGGTGTCATCACTATTGACAGCACATACATTAAAGGAATATGGTATCACTTTATAATATAAAAAAAATTATAAATACCTCTGTGCCCACAAATGTAATAACTTAAATGAAAAAAACTAATTATTTGAAAAACATGAACTATTAAAACTCACACAAGGAGAAATAATCTGAGTAGGCCTACAATCATTAAAGAAATTGAATCAGTAATTAATAAACTTAAAAAAAAAGAAGGTTCAGACAGTGCTTCTACCTAATTCTCTACAACTTCTTCCAGAAAATAGAAGGGAACATGTTTTAACTTATTTTATGAGATCCGCATTCTTTTAATACTAAGATCAGAGTAGGGGGAAACACACACACATTTTAAGAAGGAAAACTACAGACCATGATCTTTTATGAATACATATGCAAAATTCCTCAACAAAATATTCGTACATTAAATCCAACAATATATACAAAGATTTATATACCATGACCAAATGGGATTTATGCCAGGTATGCAAGGTTGGATCAGTATTTGAAAATCAACTGATGTAATCCAGTACATCAACAGGCTAAAAAAGAAAAATCACATGATAATATTGTCACATAAAAGGCATTTGACAAAATCCAACAGTCATGCATATTACAAACTCTCATCAAACTAGGAACAGAGGGGGACTTCCAAAACTCATAAAAAACATACGTGAAATCTACAACTAACACACTTAATGGTGACTATTCCTAAGACTGGGAAAAGGTATGATATCCCTTCTCACTACTCCTATTTAATAGTGGATTGTAAGTCTTGGCTAATGGCAATAAGGCAAGAAAATGAAATAGTAAGTATACATATTGGGAAAGAAAATATAACAGTGTCCTAGTTTACAGAAGACAACATTGTCTAAAAAGAAAAATCCCAAAAAAATTAACAAAAAATAACGTAGAGATAAAAAGTAATTAAATAGCAATTTGTGTGATGTTAATATATAAAAGCAGCTGCTTTGTTACAATAACTAGCAATGAATAATTGGAATGTGATATTTAAAATGCAAAACCATTTGCATTAGCATCAAAAAATAAACACTTAGCAGTAAATCTAACAAAATACATATAAGATCTACATGAATAAAACTAGAAAATTGATGAAAGAAATCACAACATATCTAAATAAATGAAGGTACATTCCATGTTCATGGATAGGAAGATTCAATATTGTTAAGACATCAATTTTCTCCAACTGGATCTACACATCCAACACAACATATAAAAATTCCATCAAGTTATTTCATGGATATTGCCCAATTCTAAATTCATATAGAAAGACAAAAAACATAGGGCACCTGGGTGGCTTAGTCGGTTAAGCATTTGACTTCAGCTCAGGTCATGATCTCACAGCTCAGGGGTTCGAGCCCCACGTCAGGCTTTGTGCTGACAGCTCTGACAAAAACGCCAAATAGTCCACATAATACTGAAAAAGAATAACAAAGTCAGAGGACTAAACACTGATTCAGATTCACTATGCATACCACTAACCAAGCTGGCAGAGCATTGGCAGAAGAATAAGCAAATAGATCAATAGAACATAACCAATAAATAGCTCAGAAATAGACTACTCAAATATAGTCAACTGATCTTTCAGATAGGAGCAAAGACAATCCAATGAAAAAAGATAATCTTTCCATTAAGTGGAACTGCAACATATCCACATACAGAAAAAGTAATTGACCCACTGACCTATTCTGTTCACAAAATTAACTCAAAATGGTGCTTGCTTCGGCAGCACATATACAAAATTAACTCAAAATGGATCATAGACTAAATGTAAGAAGCAAAACTATCAAGCTTCTAGAAGATAACATAAAACTCTAAGTACCCTAGTTTGCTTTTGAGTTTTTAGATACAGCACCAAAAGCAAAATCCACAAAAGAAAAAATAGATGAGTTGAACTTTTTAAAAAGTAACAGCTTCTGCTCTTCAAAAGATACTTTAAGACAATGAAAAGACAATCACAGACTGGAAGAAAGTATTTGCAAAACACATATCTGATGAAGAATTTGTATCTAAAACCTACAAAGGGGAGCCTGGGTGGTTCAGTCGGTTGAGCATCCGACTTTGGCTCAGGTCATGATCTCATAGTTCATGGGTTTGAGCCACCATCAGGCTCTGTGTTGACAGTTTGGAGCCTGGAGCCTGGTTCAGATTCTGTGTCTCCCCCTCTCCCTGCCCGCCCCTCACATCCTGTATCTCTCTCAAAAATAAACAAACATTAAACATACAAAGGAGTTTTCAAATTCAACAATAAAAAACCCAGCCCAGTTAAAAAGTAGGCAAAAGATCTGAATAGACAACTTAGCAAAGAAGACAGAGATGACAAATAATCATATGAAAAGTTGTTCAACATCATAAAAACTCAAACAATGAGATGCCACTACACACCTATTAGAATGGCTAAAATCCAAAAACTGACAACACTCAAATACTGACAAGCATGTGGAGCAACAAGGAATCTCATTCATGCTGATGGGAACGCAAACAGCACAGCTACAGTTTGGCAGTTTCTTACAAAACTAAACACAGTCTGAACATAACAATACAGCAACTGTGCTATGTTACCCAATTGAAACGAAAGCATATGTCCACACAAAACTCTGCACAAGAATTATTTATCACGATTTTATTCATAATTGCCCAAAACTAGAAGTAACCATGATGTCCTTCGATAGGTCAATTGTTAAACTGTGGTGGAGCCATACAATGGAATAGAAGTCAGTGAGTGAGAAAAAGAAATTGTCTGGAGAAAGTATTTGCAAATCATAATCTGACAAGGGATATCCAGAATATAGGGGCACCTGGGTAGCTTAGCGGCCATAAGTGACCAACTTTGGCTCAGGTCATGATCTCAAAGTTGGCGGGTTTAAGCACACAGCCTGCTTCAGATCCTCTCTCTCCCTCCCTCCTCTTCCTCTCTCTCTCTGCCACTCTCTCAAAAATAAACATTTAAAATAAATTTTCAAATATGCAAATGACTTAACAGACATTTCTCAAAGGGAGATACACATATGGCCGATAAACATATGAACCATTGTTCAACGCATCAGGGAAATGCAGTCAAAACCAAAAGATACATCATACTCATTAGAATCGGGAAGGTGGGAGGAAGGAGCAAGTGCTAGCAAGGATGTGGAGAAAACGGAACCACTGGTGGGAATGTAAAACAGTAATAGATGCTATGGAAAACAGTATGACAATTACCATTACCATATGATCCAGCAATTCTACTTCTGGATGTATATTTAGAAGAACTATAAGCAGGGATCTGACTAGATATTTGTTCACCAATGTTTAGAGCAGCATTATTCACATTAGCCAAAAATCAGAAGAAACCCACAGACAGGAATGGATTAAAAATAGTTGAGTGTAGGGGAACCTAGGTAGCTCAGTTAATTAAGTGTCCAACTCTTGGTTTCAGCTCAGGTCATGATCTCACCCTGCACTGGGCTCTGTGTTGACAGGGCAGAGACTGCTTGAGATTCTCTCTCTCCCTCTTTCTCTGCCCCTCCCCTGTGCACATGTTCACTCCCTCTCATGAAATATTAAAAAAAAATAACTTAGTATATATATATATATATATATATATATAACAAAATATTTATTCTTAAAAAGAAAGAATATTCTGACACATGCTACAACACAGATGAACAATGAAGAAATGCTAGGTGATAAAAGCCAGTCACAACAGAACAGAGTATCATTTCAATCAATATGAAGTACCTGGAGTAGTGAAACTCCTAAAATAAAAAGTAGAATGGTGATTGCCAGGGACTGGAGGAGACAAGAATTGAGAGTTATTGTTTAATGAGTACAGAGTTTTAGTTTTAGATGAAAAAAGGTTCTGGAGATGAAGGTGGTGATGGCTGCACAACAATATGAATGTATTTATGTCACTGAACTATACCTAATGGTTAAAAGGATAAATTTTGTATCATGTAAATATTCCAATTTTTAAAAAAATATGCCTGGTAAAGAAACTGTTGACCCTGTTTAGAAGCACTAATAAAGAGGAATACACTCCTATAAGTTTCTCAAAGCTGTTGATTTATAGCTTTGCCTAGAGAAAGCTTCTTCATGTATGTACGTAGGCTTATATATAATGTCTTTTTTTTTTAAGTTTTTATTTATTATTTTGAGACAGAAAGCAGGGAAAGGGCAGAGAGAAACAGGGAGAGGCAGAGAGTTCGAAGCAGGCTCCTCAATATCAACACGGAGTCTGATGTAGGGCTCGAACTCACAAAGTATGATCATGACCTGAGGTGAAACCAAGAGCTGGATGTCCAACCACCTGAGCTACCCAGGGACCCAAACCTCTTTACAAATTGTTATAAGATCAAATTGAAGCTGTTAAACTTCAATATGATTACTTATCTGTACTGCCTCAAGAAGTATATTTTCCAACAAAATATGCATGTCTAGTGCATGTCTATGGAACACAAAATAAGTGATACTTTAACAGGTTAATGCCAATTACCACCTTAGTGATTTTTCAGACCAGTGCTTTGGCACCATTATTCAACACATCTTTTTCATAGTAATAACTGATACTTTTTGTGTTATCAATAGTTGTTAACAGCAAATCTTCTTTAATATATCAATGATTATAAAGAACAAAACATAAGGAAAAGCAAGCCCATATGAGCACACTGACTAGTCAAGTAATTACTGGACATTAACAGTTATCTACCTCATTTACCTTTTAGTGTCAAGATGCTTAATTCATCACAGTAGTTACTACTTCAGAGATACTATCTTTAAAAAACAAGTTTCTACTAATCAACCACACAAAATCCTCTATGTTCCTCACAAGGCTTATGTGTGAATCATTGCAGCTGTGCCCGGTATTCTGGTTCTCATTCCATGCATATGGTAAGATTACATTTCACTACCACCTCTAAAGGTAGGTGTGGGCACATGACTTATTTCAGCCAATAAAAGAAAAGGAAGTGACACTAGCAGCTTTAAAAGTCAGTGCAAAATTGCCTCTTTTCCCCTGTCAGAGAAACCAACTGCCTCCCTTCCTCTGTCAGAGAAACTAACGGTGGGCAATGAGGATAAACAGAAGGGAAGTATAGCTTCTGGCTGTCACACTAGGGATATGAGGCATGAACAAGAAATAAATCTGTTAGTTTTAGCCACAGATATTTTGGGGTTTGGTATCTTAACTGATACAGCTTGATAAGCAATTCTCTATTCAAGTACTTCTCTAGGGAATGCCATATGAGAATTTAACTTCTATAATGTCTGTTTCACATTGACTATTTGAGGTTGGGAGTATTACACATTGAGAGTTTACTATTTTCAAGTGAATCAAGATGTCACTTTTAAAAAGCACAATTTGGTCTTTAAGGGCCACATGATTTATTTTCTTATAGCTTCAAAGCTTAGAATGGATCAAAAAGCCATGAGACAATTTGCTTCACACCAGCTTTAATGCTACTGTTTCATCTTGGACAGCTTATCTAATTTAAAAGAAAAAAAAAGCAATGTATTTTATCCTCATTTATCTTCACTTTGAAGTATTCCAACTTGTCGCTTCTTTGCTTCAGTTTAGGAATCTTCTAGTTTAAAACTTTTAACTGCCATAAAACCATTGGGATTATGTTTGAATCACAAATATATATATATTTTTAATTTTTTTAATGTTTTATTTATTTCTGAGAGAGAGAGAGAGACAGTGGGAGCAGGGGAGGGTCAGAGAGAGAGAGGGAGATACAGAATCTGAAGCAGGCTCCAGGCTCTGAGCTAGATGTCAGCTTAACCGACTGAGCCACCCAAGTGCCCCCATAAATATTTTTTAAAATAAAATAAATGAATTTGATCACAGAAAATGTGCTGAAATTGTAAGGCATGAAAACAGATTAGCATTCATCCATCTAGCAATATTCCATGAAAGTGAAAGCTAGTTGGTAGGGGCTGCTTACTCTTTCATTCAAAAATGAATTATCTGTCCTTTAGCAAACCTAGCACTCTTGGGCACACAATTTCTTAAAGCCAATGATTACATGATTGAGAATAATTACAGGGGTGCTTGGGTGGCTCAGTTGGTAAAGCGTCCGACTTCGGCTCAGGTCTTGATCTCACACTTCATGGATTCAAGCCCCACGTTGGGCTCTGTGCTGACAGCCAGCTCAGAGCCTAGAGCCTGTCTTCGGATTCCATCTCTCCCTCTCTCTCTGACCCTCCCCTGCCCATGCTGTCTGTCTCTCTCAAAAATAAACAAAACATTAAAAATTTTTTAAAAAAGAGAGAATAATTACAAATACATTTAGGAGGAAAAAATCATGAACATTAATTTTTTTTAACTTCATGAAACAACTGGGAAAACAGTCATGTAGTAACTTCAGAATCACTCAGACCCATGTTAAAATTCCAGATCTGCCACATCTGAGCAATATGATCTTGAACAAATTACTTCACAACTCTGCACTTCAATTTCCTCATCTGCAAAAATAAGGATAATAATACTTCACAGAATGACTAGCAGAATTAAATAGCTTGTTAAGTAACTGGCATGGAGTGCCGGGTGTACAGAAATGTTCATTTCTTTCCCTCCATTAACAACATTACCAGCTCATTTATGGGTGAGAAAAAGGAACCCTACAAAAGACGGACATTTTTTTTCAGATTTTCTCTAAAAAATGTAAATAGCTAACTTTCCTTTTTCTGTCTAATTCACTACAAAGTACTACCAAATCCACTCCTGTCCTTACTCCCTCCCACTTTGACTAATAAAACAATCACTTAATTGGTGTCCCTGATTCTAGTTTTATCATCCTTAAAGGCAACTTCCACATCACCACGTAATTATAATTAATCATTCCACTTCACTACTTAAAGTCCTTCAGTGGCTGGTGGTAATTTATCTTAAAATATGGATAGAGTACTACGATATTTTTAATTTACTTTCAAATAGCTTAGGTAAAAAAGAATATATGTGTATGTACATTTTGCTCTTATACATATATATGCATATATGTACATTTTGCTTACCTATATACACATAATACATAAATTCAAAATGAACAAAAAACAGTAAAATATTAACAATGATAAACTTAGGTGCTGGGTTTATGGATTCACTGTAGTCTAACTTTTTTGCACAAGACTTAATAAAAACTTGAAAAACTGAGGGGTGCCTGGCTGGCTCAATCAATGGAGCATGCAACTCGATCTTAGGGTTGTAGATTTGAACCCCACGCTGGGTGTGTCATTACTTAAAAAAATAAAACCTTATAAAAAGTTGAAAAACTGAAAACAAAATGAAAAATTTTATTAGTATGCTTTATTTATGGAAAAATGGGAAGAGAAAAAAATGTATTTGGAATATGCACAAACTCCAAGCATAAAAAACTGGTAACAATGATTTCTTGGTGGGTGGGGAAAGCAGTGGTAAATGAGCAAATGGGAAGCAGAGATGAGAAAGACTCATACAATTTACACACACAGAATTCTAGGACTGCATTATCTCTTTAAAAGATTACACTGAAAAGTAATGTTGACCATATTTTTACACACTGCATGTGGTTACTGTGAGGATTAAATGAGACAATGTACAGAAAGCTTCAGTAAGTGCTTGGCACTTGGTCAAGGCTCAGTAAACGTTAGCTAGTTGAGCTGTTGAAGAAAAAATAAATCTTCAGTATTAATAGCACGATCTAATATGTACAAGTTAATTTTAATCTACACCCTCAGATGGTTAGTTGTGCTCTCCAGAAGTGACTACTTATGAACATGAATTCCAAATCATCACTGTCAACATTTACATCAAAGAATTTTCTTGATTGGTGTAAGGCAAGAGTGAAATTTTTTTTCCTTGATGAAATGACTGGTATTTGAAATATATGACTGCTAGGAAAACCACATGAGCACCATTGAAGAAAATTTAACAATTTAGCAAGCTCAGTGCCCTAGACTTTTCGAACAAGACTCAAGATCATTCAGTTCCAGGATCTCCCACTTCAAAGACACTGTTGTCTACGGGCACACCCCTACACTGTTGGTGGGAATGTCAACTGGCACAGCCCCTCTGGAAAACAGTGTGGAGGTTCCTCAAAAAACTAACAACAGAACTCCCCTATGACCCAGCAATAGCACTGCTAGGAATTTACCCAAGGGATACAGAATGCTGATGCATAGGAGCACATGTACCCCCATGTTCAGAGCAGCACTCTCCACGATAGCTAAAACATGGAAAGAGCCTAAGTGTCCATCAGTGGATGAACGGATCAAGAAGATGTGGTTTATCTATACCATGGAATACTACATGGCAATGAGAAACAATGAAATCTGGCCATGTGTAGCAACATGGATGGACCTTGAGGGTGTTATGCTGAGTGAAATAAGTCAGGCAGAGGACAAATATCATATGTTTGCACGTATAGGAGGATTAGGAGGAACTTGGCAGAGGAACAAGGGGGAGAAAGGGGGAAATGGTGGGGGAAAGGGAGAGAGGCAAACCATGAGAGACTCTTGAAGACAAAAACTGAGGACTGATGGTTGTTGGGAGGGGGAGAGGGGGATGGGCATGGAGGAGGACACTTGTGGGGATGAGCACTGAGTGTTATGTGGAAACTAATTTGACAATAAACTATTTGTAAAAAATAAATAAAAAAAAAATAAAAGACACTGTTGTCTAACATGACCATTCTTGTTATCAGACTACGGTTTCTGTTTATCTTTTAGTGAACCAAGTCTCTCATCACAGGGTCTACATGGAGGACCCTGCTATCTGACTTGACAGCACACCATTCTACCACCCACCCACCCACATCACAGGCCTCCAATGGAGTCATTTACGCTAGACCAAGTCACCAAACTGGGGCTTAATATCCAAATTGCAGTTTCAATCTCCCCCAGAAAGTGGTTTTAAACATTCAGGAATTTACTCATCAGCACCAATGAGATAATATGGGCCTCTCTCCATCCCCCAAAGGAAGAGGAGATAATCAACCTAATAAGACCCTCTCCCAACCCCACCCCCAAGGTAGGTGACCTTATTCCAAAAAAATCCTTTGTTGGGGCACCTGGGTGGCTCAGTTGGTTAAACATCCAGCTTCAGCTCAGGTCATGATCTCACGGTTCGTGGATTTGAGCCCCTCATCGGGCTCTGTGCTGACAGCCAGCTCAGAGCCTGGAGCCTGTTTTGGATTCTGTGTCTCCCTCTCTCTCTGACCTTCCCCTGCTCCCACTGTCTGTCTGTCTCTCTCTCTCTCTCTCAGAAATAAATAAAAAGCATTAAAAAAAAATCCTTTCTTCTTTTTTTTAAAAAAATGTTTTAATGTTTATTTACTTTTACTTTTAAGAAAAACAGCACAAATACAAGTGGGGGAGGGGCAGAGAAAGAAGAAGACAGACTCTTAGGCAGGCTCCAGGGTCTGAGCTGGCAGCACAGGGTCCAGAAACAGGGCTTGAACCCATTGACCATGAGATCATGACCTGAGCCTAGGTCAGACGCTCAACCGACTGAGCCACTCAGGCACCCCCATCCTTTCTTCTGTTTATAACTACCTTACCCTGTTTTTAAAAACCTTTCCCGGGGCGCCTGGGTGGCTTAGTCGGTTAAGCGTCCGACTTTTGCTTAGGTCATGATCTCCCGGTTCGTGGGTTCGAGCCCCGCGTCGGGCTCTGTGCTGACTGCCAGCTCAGAGCCTGGAGCCTGTTTCAGCCTGTGACTCTCTCTCTGACCCTCCTCTGCTCACGCTGTCTCTCTCTCCTAAAAATAAATAAAACATTAAAAAAAAAATTAAAAAAAAAAAAAAACACCTTTCCCTTTCTGTACCCTCTGGAGCACCTTTCTACTTGCTAGATGGCATGCTCACCAATTCATGAATTAATAAAGCCAATTAGATCTTTAAAATTTACTTGGCTGAATTTCTCTAACAATTCCTATCATCAGAAGTTGGTACCATCTACCTTTAGTGAGCCAAGGTATCACCTCATAGAGCTACTAAGAAGATTAAATAAGGTATGATAATAAGCACTTAACACAGTTTATCTATTCTAGGTAAAATTATTAGAATCATTATTATTTTTGAGAAACTAAAGTTGTTAAATCAACGATTCCATTTAGAAGTTTTAAGTATTTATTAGATTAACCCTAAAATTCACACCAATTCTAAGACACAAATTCAAATACAAAACAATTTTTCAAATTAAAAACAAAATAATTAGGGGTACCTGGGCGGCTCAGTCAGTTAAGTGTCTGACTTCAGCTCAGGTCATGACCCCACAGTTTGTGAATTTGAATCACACAGCAGACTCTCTGCTGTCAACACAAAGCCCACTTTGGATCCTCTGTCCCCCTTTCTCTCTGCACTCCACCTCTCAAAATAAACATTTTTTAAAAAGCCTTAAAAATAAACAATTAATTTCCCAAAATAGCTATAGTAGATGTTTGCTACCTATGACCTATTTTAGAGCAATCATTTTTTTACATAAAGCATAAATCAAGGAAAGATTCAGTGGGGCGCCTGGGTGGCTCAATTGGTTAAACAACCACTCTTGATTTCCGTTCAGCTCACAATCTCCTGGTTGGTGAATTCGAGCCCAACATCAGGCTCTGTGCTGACAGAGTGGAGCCCACCTGGGATTCTCTCTTCCTCTCCCCTTGCCCTTCTCCCACTCATGCTGTCTCTCCCAAAATAAATAAATAAATGTTTAAAAAAGAGGAAAGATTTAGTAATAAGTTACTATAACTAAAGATGAGTTAATAAAAGAAAAACTGAAAATATTCTGTATTAGTTTAGCAGAGTCACTTTGAAATACAGTATTATTTTTAAAATAATGTATGTCTGTAAAGTTAACCTATTAATTTGTTTTAACAAATTCAAATAGAATCTAAAAAAAAGTAGGTGTAAAATACAACTTAGACTTATCACTTAATAAACATAACACAACAAAATACATATGCACAAGAACACAAAAAGCTACATAAAAAGACACACACACACACACAGAAAACTTCATAGTGGTTAGTTTAAAAAAGCAAATAGGCTGTTATTATTCAACTAATAGTTTTATAGGGATTCATACCATTTAAAAAAATAAAACCAACAATCACTGTAAAATTTATCCAAATCCAGTCAGTAAAACTGCAGACTGATAATCTTGAACAAAGTAATTAAAAACTGCACAGACTTAAGAAAATTACTTAGCTAAACAGCTAAGTCTATTGTCAAGTGTATATACAATTTTATTTCAATCACAAAACTAATATAATCAATAAGAAAATGAGACATGAAACCAGTACTTTTTCCTTTAACCTTTCATAAGTACATTCCATCTTTTAAAAATATTCACCTAAAGAAGTTGTTTTAATTGAAGTATAATTGACACATAACATATTGGTTCAGACATACAACATAATAATTCAGTATTTATATATATTGTAAAATCATAATCACAGTGAGTCTAGTTAACATCCATCACCATACAGTTACAATTTCTTTTGTGATGAGAACTTTTTAAGACCTACTTTTTTTTAGCAACTTTCAAATATGCAATAGTGTTATTAACTGTAGTCACTATGCTATACCTTAAAAAGATGTCTTAACTTTACATTTTCTTGACAAATATCCAAGCAATAAAATTTTCTTTGAAGAAAAATCTAAACGATCTGGCAAGAGCTACTACTTTTAACTACAAAATAGTATATCTATGTTCAAAAAGCCCAGATGAACTCTGACGACCATATATTTAGGAATGTAGGGATACCTGGTTGGCTTAGTCGGTAGAGTGTGCAACTCTTCATCTCAGGGTTATGAGTTCAAGCCCCACATAAGAAAGACAAGAAAAGAGAAGACAAGAGAAGAGAAGACAAGACAAGAGAAGACAAGACAAGAGAAGAGAAGAGAAGAGAAGAAAGAAAACCAAGATTTTAATTCCTATTCTCAATCAAAATTCTATTAAAACATCTATGTTTGGGCACCTAGCTGGCTCAGTTAATAGACCATGCAACTCTTGATCTCGAGGTTATTAAGTTTGAGCTCCACACGGCACAGAAAAAATAAAACCTTGAAAGAAAGAACGAGAGAGTGAGAGAGAGAAAGCGAGGAAAGAAAGGGAAAGAGAAAAAGAAACAAACACCTACTACGTCTTATGCACAATGCTAGACTCCATAGCTAGCTTTAAAGTTTTTACTGGATAAAGGCAGACATATAAACAATAATATCAATGTCACTCTTTGAATGCTAATGCTAATTTCTATGATAATGTATATATATTATATGGAAGAACAACTGTATTGGGGAGTAGGAAGTACTCTGGGAGATGGCAGGACTGTAAAGAAAAATTTTCTTAACAATGTTGCCACAAGTACCTGGGTGGGTCAATTGGTTAAGCATCAACATTGGCTCAGTTCATATCTTATGGTTCATGGGTTCAAGCCCCATATTGGGCTCTGCTCGGACAGTGTGGAGCCTGCTTGGAATTCTCTCTCCCTCCCCCCCTCTCTCTGCCCCTCTCCTGCTTGCTCTCTACCCCAAAATCAATAAATTAAAAAAAAAAGTTTAAACATCACTTTCTCTACAAAGCATCTTTTGAATTTACAAGCATAGACTATAATACTAATTTTGTGGTTTGAGAGTCCTCTGTTCTTAACTTTTACCTTTTCTACCCTTGCTATGCTTCCTTGTGATTGCTTATATCCTTATCTCTATTTCCCACTAGACATCAGTTCTTTGAGAGCAGAACTGTTTCTTCTTCACTTTTGTGTTTTCACAGTGTAACACAATCCTTAGCAAAGAGTAGACACTCAGTAAATACCTATGGGCTCATTTGATTATGGAATGGTATAAATATTTAAAAATATTTCATAGCAGCCATTTCCTTAAGCAGGATAGCATTTTAGATTTTTGTTTTCTTTATGAACCAACTATTTAGGGTGTTAAATGTAACCATTATGGTCACAGATTACTGAAAAGTAATGACTCACAGTTTAATGATACATCCTGCTTCTTCCATATATTGAATAATAGTATTGCAGACTTTATCTTAAGACAACATTTACAAAAATGTGTAAGTGGAATTTTGTCAGAAAGACCGCTTTTGTTGCAATTTTAGTTTTTACTAGGATTCCAAATTTTTCTTCAAAGAATGGAAAAGATGAACGTATATAGTAAAGATAAGTAACTGCCAATAGTATTTTTTTTTTCTGTAATAGCTACTCAGCTATTATACTATAGATTTTGGAATAGCAGAATGTTCGATATGCAGAATACACCCTGACTTTAAAGGATGAGAGTTACACATGCTGCCATTCTAGCCCACATTAAACAAACCACATGATTTTACTTAAATTTGCTCAGTTCTATTTGTTTTAGGGAAAAAATCAATTAAAATATGGAATCTATTAGGGTTTAAGGCATTCTGGAATATTGTTGATATTGTTAAATTTTATTTAATTTACTGGGAGGGAGTTGGGAAAAGGCAAAATATGAAGCACTTGTGGAAAAATAAACATTTTTCATGACTTTTCAACTAAAATTTGAACTACTGTCTTGTGTACTATATATAATTTTAAAATAAATTATGAGCATGTTTGCCAAGACTGTACCACAAATAGGCACTTAATGTGAATGACTCAAAGTAATATGCTAAACATTTTTTAATTCCCTTCTCAATCATGCAGCAATTGAATGGTTGGTGAAAACAAAAGTATCTGGACAGTACAGGCAACATTTTGGGTGTGTTTTTTTTTTAAGATTATTTATTTATTTTGAGACAGTGAGTGTGAGAAAGCCAGAGAGAACAGGAGAGGGAGGAGACAACAATACATGGGTTTCCAGCTAGATAACTGGCAAGTTACTGGTAACAGTAACTAAGGGAGAAAATGTATGGAGTGGTAGAGGATAATGATCATCATCAAATTGTTTCAGATATACTGTGATTGAGAGGTCTGTGGGAAATCTAAGTGGAGACATCTACTAAGTGGAGACCTAAGGGTCTAGATGTCCAGAATTCAAGAAAAGGATGCAGAGTCACATCTCAGTAGGAAGTAGGTCCTAAAGTCAATGTGTTAGGCAAAAACTACAAAGAGTAAAATAACCTTTGGAAATCCTTTAGAGAGCCTCTCACCAGTAAAGATATACCATCTCTTAATAAGTCAGTCATTTAGCACTGGAACAACTGCTATTTCTTGGTTAAGTACTAAATAATCACTAAGGAGAATATTGAGAGAATTCAGTTGAATTTTTAAATGTTTTTAAAATATATTTTACCCTTTTTAAGTTGTGTGCTGCCTTTCTTGAGTGAAAAGTAAATATTATAGTAAATGAACCATATACATTTAGGCGTCAGTACAAATAGATGGTAACTGAAGTCATGGTAGATAATGAGATACAAGGAGAGCATATCGGGTTTCTACTGCCACTGTAACAAATTACCACAAAGTTGGTAGATTAAAACAACATAAATTTATTCTCTTACAGTTCTGGAGGTCAGAAGTCCAAAATGAGTCTCACAGGCTAATGATGTGTCAAGCAAGACTTGTTCTTTCTGGAAGCTCCAAGGGAGAATCTGTTCCTAATCTTTTTTAGCTTTTAGAGGCTGCTGGCATTCCTTAGTATATGGTCACATCGCTCTACTCTCTGCTCCCATTGTGACATTTTCTTTTCCTCTGACTCATAATACATCCTTCCTAATAAAAACCACTGTGATTACATCGGGCCTGTCAGGATTACTTCCCATCTCAATGTCCTCAACTTAAATTCTCTGCAGAGTCCCTTTTGCCATCTAAGGTAACATTCACAGGTTCTGAGGATTACAACATGGATATACTTGGGAAGAAAGACAACTATTCAGCCTACCACAGAGAGAATGCAAATAAAGGTATTGGTTAATTCTCTAGTTCTTATACTGGATGATGGCTCCACATGAATTCACTTTGCCATAATGCTTCCTAACGTACATATGTTACATATATTCAAGTGTATATAAAATATTATAAAATGTAAGACATTTTCAAAAGAATAAAGAGCTATTAGATCAAATGAGAAATACTGACAGTTCAAGTAATGGACAAAAGATGATGGGACATTCAAAGGCAACTGAGAAGGAGAAAAACTGAAGTCAAAGAATCTTTCAATAACAAAAAAAGTCATCTTTTTGGATTGCAAAGGTCACATAAGATAAGGATTAAAAAGAGCTTATTAATTTAGCAACAGGGTCACTGTCGACCTTGATGAAAGCTATTTCAGTGGAATGGTGGATGCCCAAAATAGATTGCATTGAGCTAAGGAGTGCATGGGAGGTCACAATCTGGAAAAAGCCAGGTGCAGATAATTCTTTCATATACTCATGAATAAAATACTGTAAATAAACAAACAAAATCCAAGTTGCTCTCATAATCCAGAAAGAACTAGAATCTAGGTAAGATTTATAGAAGGAAAAAAACAAAGGTGAGAAAGTAAAGAACAAAAAGGAAAAGAAAGAAGCCA
The DNA here is from genome assembly GCA_017311185.1 of Proteles cristata cristata. Classification (NCBI taxonomy): domain Eukaryota; kingdom Metazoa; phylum Chordata; class Mammalia; order Carnivora; family Hyaenidae; genus Proteles; species Proteles cristata. Next base: position 601,249 of record JAESUZ010004301.1, read on the forward strand.
CAAAAGAAAGAATAGGGTGTCTGGATGGCTCAGTCAGTTAGGAGTCCAACTCTTGTTTTTGGCTCAGGTCATGATCTCATGGTTCCTGAGTTTGAGCACCACGCTGGGCTCCGTGCTGACAGTGCTTGGGATTCTCTCTCAAAATAAATAAACAAATAACTTAAAAAGAGAGATTATGATATCCACTTTACAAAACAGAAAACGGGCACAAAGACGGCACAGAGCTAGGAAGTGGCACAGGTAGGACTCAAATATGGGTGGATCTGACCAAAACATGTGCTTCCAACTGCTTTTAGACTGGGATGGTAGACTGGACTGATACATGAGGTAAAGCAGTTCAAATAAGAGGCTAAGAATATAGCCTGGCAGCATGGTTAGTATCAGGAGTTAATATGTCTATCTCTGGAAAGCAGTTTTTCCTGAAGTGTGGGTCAAGGACACTAGTAACAGATTATTAAGGGGATTGGCCAAATTAGCAGTTTGAATTTGAAGTTGAAAGATTAAATTTGAGACCAAAATAAAAGCTTGAGCCCTAATGAGAGGTCACTTATAAGCATTAACTAAGACGTATTTAAACCATGAACTTCATCAGCAACAGAACAAACATGTTTTAAGTCTCAAGGGAAGAGGAAACTGAAATTTGTAAAATAACCTCAGATGCACGTTGTATACATTTCAGTACCAACTATGCACTAAAGTGGTATGCTGAAACACATTAACAAGATGGAAGACAAGGAGCACCTAGCTAGCTCAGTCAGGGAAGCATGCAACTCGATCTTCTCAGGGTTGTAGGTTCAAGCCTCATGCTTGATATAGAGATTACTTAGAAATAAAATCCTTTTTTAAATTTTTAAAAAAATGTATTTATTTTTGAAAGACAGAGCATGAGCAAGAGAGGGGCAGAGAGGGGAAGGACACAGAATCTGAAGCAGGCTAACCAAATGTACAAGTATGGAAACTACTCATGTTTTTCCTCTTGTTTCTGTTTTCCCATGCAACATGCACAAGTAATAGGCAACTCCATGGTCACATGGAAACCTGCAAGAGCCAACACTTCATTTACTAAAACTGTGATTCTAAAAAACAGGACCAATACCTATTGCATTTTTTTTTCCTAGTCTGTCTCTCCATCTCCATGTAGCCCCTAACTACAAAGCAGGATAAGAAGAATCACAGATTTCTGGATGGAAACTGAAAAGGGAAACCCAGGGAACTGGATTTTCCAAACATAATGCAATTAAATTCAAAATTAACTAATAGAAAAATGAGAGCAAAATATCCAAATATTTGGAAATTAAACAAAACTCCTCTAAAGAACTCATGCATCAAAGAGGAAGTCTTGGGGCACCTCGGTCGCTCAGTCAATTCTTGATTTCAGCTCTGGTCATGATCTCACAGTTGGTGAGATGAAGCCCTGTTGGGCTCTGTGCTGACAGCATGGAGCCTGCTTGGGATTCTCTCTACCTGTCTCTCTCTAAATAATCAAAAAAAAAAAAAGAGGAAGTCACATAGAACATCCACTCATGATAAAAACTCTAGCAAACCATTATTAGAAAAATACTTCCTCAACTTTAGCTAACACTATACTTAATGGTGAAAACCTGAATGCTTCCCCCAAAGCCTGGTAAATGTCTAGTGTCACCACCCTTCTTTAACATCCTTTGTTAAAAGGATGTTTGTTAAAATAAACAAAGGGCACAGAGACTGGAACAACAGAGATAAACCGACCCTATTCACAGACTGCATAATTACCTACTATTAAAAATCCCGAAGAATTTACAAAATACGTACAGGACAAGTAAATTTAGCAAGATTATAGAATAAAAAGTCATAACACAAAATCAATCCTATTTTTTTTAAAAAGTAAGCTCTACTCTCAATATTGGGCTGGAACTCAAGACCTCAAAGGCAAGAGTCACAGGCTCCACCCACTGAGCCAGCCAGATGCCCCAAAATCAATCCTATTTCTATATACAGCAATGTACACTTAGAAACTGAAAATTTAAGGGGCGCCTGGGTGACTCGGTCAGTTGAGCATCTGACTCTTGATTTTGGCTCAGGTCATGATCTCACAGTTCATGGGTTTGAGCCCCATGTCAGGCTCTGTGCTGAAAGCTCAGAGCCTAAAGCCTGCTTCAGATTGTCTCCATCTTTCTCTGCTCACAAGCTCTCTCTTTCCCTCACTCTCAAAAATAAACATTAAAAAAAATTTTAATAAAAATAATAAAATTTGGATGGAAAGTCAGAGAAACTAGAATAGTTAAAAATTTTTTTAAAAAAAGAATGAAACTGGAAGAATCACTCAATTTTAATACACATTTACTATGAAGCTATAGTAATCATAACTGTGTGGTACTGACAAAGGGATTTAGATCAATGCAACACAATAAAGAATACAAAAATGGACCCAGACAAATATAACCAAATGATTGCTGATAAAAGTGCAAAATCTGGGCACCTGGGTGGCTCAGTTGGTTAAGTGTCCAACTTCAGCTCAGGTCATGATCTCACAGGTCATGAGTTTGAGCCCCATGTCAGGTTCTGTGCTGAGAGTTCAGAGGCTGGAGCCTGCTTTGGATTCTTTGTCTCCCTCTTTCTCTCTCCCTTCCCTGCTTGTACTCTGTCTCTCTCTCAAAAACAAATAAAACATAAAAATTTAAAAAAAAAATTTTAAGGTGCAAAATCAATTCAATAGGAAAAGAATGGTCTTTAGGAGTGTCTGGCTGACTCAATCAGTAGAGCACATAACTCCTGATCTTAGGGTTGTAAATTTGTCAGATGTAGAGATTAGTTAAAAATAATATCTTAAAATAAAACAGAAACAAAAAGATAGTCTTTACATTTAATGGTGTTGAACAAGTGTATACTCACATGCAAAAATAAATTAACCTCAAATTAAATCTCACACTTTATACAAAATTCACTCAAAATAGATCATAGATCTGAATGTAAAACATTAAACTTCAAAACTTTGAGAATATAAAAAAATCTTCAACTTGGCATTGTTACCAAACATACAGCTGCAAACTCTGGCAACTCAGGAAATGGGTAAGGCCTGCGGCTTCGACAGCCTTCTGTTCCTTCCAGGGAATCCTGAGGGGCCCTGACAAATCAGAGGTATTGCTCCTAACTGGGTATGCTGACAGTATTGCCGAACAAACCCAGATAAGCTCATGACAAGAGAAGCCAATAACTCACCAGACAAAGGTTTGGAAAAGAGCAAGTGAGACGTTTATTTCGGGTGCCAGCAGCCATGGGAGGTGGCAGGCTGGAGCCTTAGCAATCTACCTCTACACCAGCAAAATGGACACCTAGAATTTTAAAGAGTTCAGGGGAGAAAGTTCAAGAGAACAGGCAATGAGTGTGTGACTATGAGTTGGAAGGGATCAGTATGTGTTCAGCCTACGATCGTGGACTAGAAGGGGATGGGTGAGATGTGGTCTTCTAGGCATTCCACTGCTATCTGGGCTTTCCTGGTCTGACAGCTGGATGTTTGGGTCATTGCAAAAATGTCTTTGTCAAGGCCTCAAGAAAGTACAATAAGAAGTAACTGTTGGGGTCTATAGTTGAGCAAGAGGGCTCACGGACAGGGTTAGGCAGAATTCTTAGGACAACAAAAGTACTGTCCATAAAAGGAAAAAACTGGTAAATTGGACTTTATCAAAATTAAAACTTTTACTCTGTAAAAGATAGTTAAAAGAAAAAAAGCTACAGATTGAGAGAAAATATTTACAAACCACGTATCTGACAAAAGACTTATACCCAGACTTATTTTAAGAAGTCTCAGAGCTCAACAATAAGAAAACAAGCAGCCCAATTAAAAAATGGGCAAAATATATAAACAAGCACTTTCCAAAGTTCAAGATCATTAGCCATTAGGGAAACAGATCTAAACCACAATGAGTTAGCCACCATGGAAATACAAATAAAAACCACTGGGATACCACTTCACGCTCACTAGGATGGTTATAATAAAGAAGACAATAACAAGTGTTAGGAAGGTTGTGAAGACACTGAACACTCTTTCACTGTTGATGGGAATGGTGCAGCCACTTTGGAAAAAGAGTCTGGCAGCTACTCAAAGAGAGTTACGGAGAGTTACAACATTCTCCACCAATTCAACTCTTATGTATATCCCCAAAAGAATAAAAACATATGGGGGCGCCTGGGTGGCTTAGTCGGTTAGGCGTCCGACTTTCACTTGGGTCATGATCTCGTGGTCCGTGGGTTCGAGCCCCGCGTCGGGCTCTGTGCTGGCTGCCAGCTCAGAGCCTGGAGCCTGTTTCAGTCTGTGACTCCCTCTCTCTCTGACCCTCCCCTGCTCACGCTGTCTCTCTCTCTCCTAGAAATAAAATAAAAAACATAAAAAAAAACAAAGAATAAAAACATATGTCTACACAAAAACTTACGTACAAATGTTTCATAGGTCATTACTTGTAATAGTCAAAAGTGGAAACAACCCCAATGCCCATCAACTAATGGATAAATAAAACGTGGTATGTCCATACAATGTAATATTATTTATCGATAAACAGGAATAACATATTGATAGATGCTACAACTTGGATAAACCTTGAAAACATTATGCTAAGTAAAAGAAGCTAGTCACAAAAGATCATATGTGATTCCATTTGTATGAAATGTCTGGAGCTGGCAAATCTACAGAGACAGAAAGTAGATTATTGGCTGCCAAGGGCTGGGGGAAAGGGAAAAATAGGAAGTAAGAACTAGTGGACACAGAGTACCTTTTGGGGGTCATAAAAATGTCCTAAAATTGACTATGAATGGTTATACAACACTGTGAATATAATAACCACTATCAAATTTTACTTTATGAGTGAATTTTATGGTATATAAATTAAATCTCAATAAAGTGTTATTTAAGAAAACCACAAACTTGGGTGCCTTAGTTGCTTAAGTGTCCAACTTCAGCTCAGATGATGATCTCACGGTTCATGAGTTCAAGCTCTGCAGCTGATAGCACACAGCCCGCTTAGGATCCTCTCTTCCCCTGGCCCCCTTCCCCCCTGGGCCCTCCCCCTACTCACTTTCTCTCCTTCTCAAATATAAACAATTTTTTAAATGTTTTTATTTTTGCGAGAGAAAGAGAGAGAGAGACAGCATGAGCAGGGGAAGGTCAGGGAGAGAGGGAGACACAGAATCCAAAGACAGGCTCTGAGCTGTCAGCACAGAGCCCGACGTGAGGCTTGAACCCACGAACTGTGAGATCATGACCTGAGCCGAGGCCAGATGCTCAATCGACTGAACCACCCAGGCGCCCCTAAAATATAAACAAATTTTTTGTTTAAAAAAATAAAAACCACAATGAAATATCATTATACATCTATTAAATGGCTAAATTAAAAATACTGACAATATCAGTGTTAGTGGAACGCAGAGCAATGAAACTTTCATACATTACTAGTGAAAAGGAAAATGGGGGACACCCGGGTGGCTCAGACGGTTAAGCAACCAACTTCGGCTCAGGTTATGATCTCATGGTCCATGAGTTTGAGCCCCTCGTTGGGCTCTGTGCTGACAGCTCAGAGCTTGGACCCTGCTTCCGATTCTGTGTCTGCCCTTCCCCTGCTCGTGCTCTGTCCTTCTCTCCCTCTCTCTCAAAAATGAATAAACATTTAAAAACAATTTTTTTTAAGCAAAATGGTACCACCACTGTGGAAAATGGTGTATCAGTACCTTACAAAGTTAAATACTACCAATGATCCAGGAATCTCCCTCCTGAGTAGCTACTCTAGAAAAATGAAATGTTTGTACAACTCCTGTACACAAATGTTTATAATGGCCCTATTTATAACTATCAAAAACCATACATCTTTCAAGGGGTGAATGGATAAATTGTGTGGTACATCCACAAAATATGTTCTACTTAGCCATGAAAAAGAATAAACTATAGATACACACAACAACTCGGGTAACCTCAAAGGCATTATGCTGAGTGAAAGACACCAATCTTCACAAGATTGTATACTACAAGGCTCTATTTATATCACAGTCTCAAAAACCACAAAACCATGGAGATGAAGAAAAGATAACTTACTGCCAGGGATTATGAGTTAGGAGGGATAACATACGGGCTCTTTCAGGGTGATGAAATCTTTTGGTATTCTGTAGCCTGACTTCTGTGGTGATTACACAAATCTATACATGTATTAAATTCTAAAAACCACTCACCAAAAGGAAAACATGAATTTTTCTTTATAATTTTAAAAATAAAAAAATTTAAATTCCGACTTAGAGTCAACTTTTCTCTTTAATTCAATTTTCAACTCACTAAGTTATCACCTCTCATAATTTCATTTAGTTAGAAGTACAGTATATAGCTCAAAGAAAGATACTGGCAAAATGGAATACATCCTAAGGAGTACCAAGAGGTAGTAAAGCATTAGGATATCTGGTAATAAATTAATAAAGGGTAAAAAACAAAAAACAAAAACAAAAAACCCACTGGATATGGTAAGCCTAGAGTACAGATTTAAAGGGGAGATGAGTAATGACAAATATTTTAAATTATCTGAAAGGCTGGCGTGTACATGGGGTTTAGAATTTTTCTATACAGTATTAAAGGGAATATCATTTACCAATGAATCGGAAAGTAAAGGGTTTTCTAGGGCTACCAGAAATTGACCATTTATTCCTCAAGTGTTAGATAATCAAGAAGCAGGAAATTCTAGAGATTCCTGGAGAAACAAAAGGTCAGGCAAGAAGATCCTAGAGTTTTCTCCCAACTAAAACACTGCATGAATCTAAGGACTATAACTCCTAGAGTTAACCTGGCAAAGTAGAAGGCACTGAACATCTCAAAAGAAAACCTTTCCTGACAAAATATCACCTCTCATTGCATAAAGGTAAATATTACACAGCACTTTGAGTTCCAAATTTTAAAAAAGACTAAATAAATACAAAATCTTAACAAAAGCCATACTGAGATCTATTTTATTTCCCCAAATCTCATTTATACTAAGGATATTAAAATTAAACTCAAATTACCAATGCTTAATTAAATCTAATTTCATTAGACCTAAAAGACAAAATTTGTAAATATAAATTTCATGCAAATTTCCATAAGTATATTGAAGAAATCTCCTGAAAAAGAAATGCTCTTTCCACACAAAAAGTGGTAGTCCTCAAAAGAGCCAAAACATCTGTATTCACTTTAAAGCTCATCAAGACAGACTGACATTTTTAGGAGAAGCATATGGCTTGCTGAACAGTCATCTAGAACAGGATCTTTTGTCTAGTAAACCCTATTCAAGGACCATTTACTTACGTATGGAGTGGCTGAATAAAGGAAAGAACATATTTTCGAGTCCTAGAAAACACAAAGAAATAAACTCTTCATCTAGCTTTGTTAAGGATACAGCAAAACATATTACAAAAACAGCCAGATTTTTACTCTCAGAGACTGCTCTCAACATCTGAAGCAATTCTAAGAAATCACTGAAACAAAAGAACTCTAGAAAAGCATGCAACTTTCTTAGAGAACTATATCCAGCCAAAGACCACCTCCCTAAAAAAGGCATTTCCATTTTAAAGGATAAAACACTTTCTTCTTAAAACTTTGAAGGGCAGAGTTCAACAGCTGCGCTATATTAAACCTGAGCCCTTCCAAAAGGAAGAACAAGAGTCTCTGGAGAGTGAGTAGCATGGCCTGCTTTCTCCAAAATTATCAAAATGCCTGCTCTGCCTCAAAGGAAAATTTCTCCAAGAAAAAGCTTCCATCCAGTGCATGGGTGAAAAAGCATAAAGCTTAATTTAGATTAGGGAAATATGCAAAGATGGAAGAATTTTTCTTTGTTTCTGGAAATCTCCACCCCACCTCCAAGGAAAAATGCATTTTGAAGTCTTTCAATATATAGCATGGAAACTATTTTAAAACACATAAACATACACAAATGGTAGTTTTCAGCCCTAGCTTCCTATCAGAATCACCAAAGTTAAGCCTCAACTTAAACTTACTGAACTAATACATACAAGGGCCAAGACATCAGAATTTTTTCTGCACACAACAGGTGATTTTGATGTACAGCAAAAGTTTAAAAAAACCACTAAACTGGAGCATGGTCCCATAAAGGAAAACATTAAGTCAATGCAAAAAGAAAAGGTCACATTTGAGTAGCTAATTAGTTCTAAAGAACCTAAGGTTGTATTCACCTATCAAAATAAGATAACAGAAAGAAAATTTGAAACAGGAATTCTGAATTGCTCTCACGCCACTACTTAAAAGACAAAAGAATTAGAATAGTTTACTAAAATATCCAAATATTTAGATGACAGTCATTGTGGAGAATCTGGCCACTCCAAAATTCAGGTACAATAATGTTCCACCAGGGTCTTTGGACACTGCAAACTAAAAAAGAAAAGTTGTAATAAGAGCTCATGTATTATATGTAATTATCCGTCAACCTTAAAAAAAGCTCAAGGTTTTAATCACAACACAGTAAATTTAAGCCATCATCAGGGAGCTTCATTAAACCTACTTTATTTTACATAAAATCTTAACAGGTTTACTTGGTTGGCATTCAAACTCATGATAAATGAAAAAGGGTAGTGAAACTGCTAAAGAGAGGCAGACCAGTCAAGGAAGGACACAAAAACACTATTAAAAAGCAGACAAAGAACTCAGAAAGTATAGCAGACACTTGATACTTTTTAAAGACATCAGAATACAATAACTTTTTCCTAATGATCACTGGAGTAAGAAAAAAAGAAAAATATATTGTTTACCTTGTTTAAAACATACATCACATGCATTTTGCTTAAGAGGGTAAGAAAGTATAGTAAGTCACATATACAAAGTTTCTCAGCAAAAATAATTAACAAACCTAGGGCGGAAAAATCCTTACTACAAAAAATAAAACAAAAAAACCCCTAATTCCTCATTTAGAGACTGTCACGGTACAAAAGGAACAGTGATAGTAAAGAGCCTCAGACAGTTTCTCAAATAAAGACATCCTGATGAAAGAAAGACACTGAGGTTTTACTATTATCAGACATATATTTCTCATTACTAAAGTCAACATGTTCCTTTAGAGTGCTAAGCCAGACTGTTTCCTAGTACATTTTGAAATGTTTCCTCATCTGAAAAGTAAAAATAAGGACACTTATGTTCATAAGAGAACTGTGAGAAATATGTAAGATAATGCAGGTAAAGTGACTGGCACAGTGGCTAGTACACAGTGAGAAATAAAGGTCAGCTACTATTAATTTGTGCTCTGAACAAATACTATAAAAATGATTCTCAACTTTATATAACCAAGGGATATATTTTAGAAGCTTTTCCATGTGAAATACTCTTATCCTATATTCACCCATGCCCAGAGTCCTCTAACATGTATTACAAAGGAACCAAATCCTACTTCTTTCTCCATTGAGACCACTGTATCATTAACTTTTAAAAACTTGCTGCAAAGTAACTTGCAGAAGGCAAGTCTAATAATCACATTTAGTTTCTACTATGCCAAAAAAGTTTCATGTTCCTTTGGGAAAACCCTTTCCCAAATTCATTTCTACCTCTTTTTCAAGAGTCAGGACACTTGTCAAAGAAATTTCTGATTAAAAAAAAAAAAATCTCTTCATAAGACAACTTCAATCCAAAAGTTAACAGAGTTTTAGGTCAATATCCTAATCTCAGACCACTGCAAGTCATTAGAAAAGAATATGTGTTCTAGATATTTTATATTCACATTTATGTAGGTTAGTGCTTACTTGGCTTTCACTGATGAGGCTATCAATAGAAATACTACCAATGGCTTCCTGCTTTTCCTCACAATCATACATCTCTAAATACGTATTTACTCATGTACGTGATAAACATTTACTGTTATATGTGAGCCATTACACTAGGTACCGTCAAGTATACAAAAATAAAAATTGTCTCCAGCCTTCCAAAAGCCTATGACCTGATACATCAGTCCATGTGCTAAAATCTGCTCATCTGTGTGTGCGTGTGTGTGTGTGAAAATCATCAGTATAGGTTATGTTGAGGCAATCAACAATTCAAACATTTTTGTAATTTACAACAAAGATTTATTTCTTAGTCACTTTATATTTTATATAACCTGTAAGAATCAGTTTCTAGCTTTGCTCCATGTGATCTTCATTCCAGGATCTAGGCTAAAAGAAAAAAATCCGACCTAAAATGTCCATCCCATAGGCAAAAGGAAAAGGGACATGGCAAAACATGGGACAGCTCTTAAAGCTTCTGCTTGACATGGCATATTGTTGCCAGTAACATTTCACTGGCCAAAACAAATCACTTGACTAATGGAGCAATGATGTATAATCCTGTCACAGAGAACAGAAGCAAATATTTAAAACAATACCACCATCTACCACAATATCATCAAGATTACCATCAAGATTAAAGAAAAGAAAAATATTCAGGCTTTTCAAACCAATAATAAAGTCGTGTTTATTTAGGCAAAGTTTACTATGTGCCAGACACTATTCTAATATTTATTAGTATTAAAATATTTAATTCTCCTAAGAATTCAACAAAGATGTCTACTGCTGCTGAAAACAGACCAGTTACAGGTATCTCTTAGTGAGGAAAATAAGCAAAACAATTAAATCTATTAAAAGACATTTTAGAAATATTTCAAGCTCACTCAATTTGGCTTTGATATATTTCAAAGACAACAAAAGTAGCTGCCTTTCAGAGAGGAATTTATTCATCTTATCTGAAGTAGAAGCTAATAACTGGCTTTAAATGTCACAAATGTTTCTCAAATTTGGGCTCAGTTTCCCAGTAAGGTGTAGTATACACCTTGCCAACCTTAGGACTGTCAACTTTAGCATATCTTCCTCAGTGAAGGTTCCTGGAGACTCATAATTTCATAATGGCTTACCTAATGCTGAAAAAGGATATAGAGCAACACAATAGAGCCAGAGATAGAAACACAAAATAAGCCTCACAACAAAGGTCCATAGGCAGGATACTTGGGTGGCTAAGGTGGTTAAGCATCCAATTCCTGATTTGGGCTCAGGTTCTGGGCATGATTTAACGGTTCATGAATTTGAGCCCTGCGTTAGGCTCTGTGCTGACAGTGTGGAGCCTGCTTGGGATTTTTCCTCTCCTCTCTCTCTCTCTCCCTCTCTCTCTGTCCTCCCCAGCCCGTGCTCTCACTCTCAAAATAAATAAATAAACTTGAAAACAAACCCAAAAAAAGTCTATACACTTAGTCCTCACCACAGTCATTAAATAACACCCTATGCAGACCCTAAGGAATTGTGTTGAGGTAAACACAAGATTCAGTTCAAATTGAAAAGTTATGAAACAGGGCTACAAACAGGTAAAAAAAAAAAAAAAAAAAAAAAAAACCACTATCAAACATGGAATCCAAAGTATTGATATTTTGAAAGAGCACCGATTTATCTAGCTTTTAGATTAAAATCCTAAATAGTTAAACTCACCCTGGACAATTCTGTCAGAAAGTCAGAGAAAGTATGAATAAATGCAGGCCATTTATCCGGTTTTTCCCCCCTCTTTCAGTCCAGAGAAATGAGAAACGCGTGGAAACAGAGACTCACTCACTCTGGAGCATGAGCTCAGTAACTAGATCATCTGAATCATCTACATTGTTTAAATAACTTTTCTCCCTTGCGTGTATATTGTTGGGTTTTTTGGTTTACTTATGTTTTCTTAACTGATACACTGTAGTTAATTTCATACAAGTTAATAACGTAACTGCTTCTTTCATTCTACTCATAGTTCCTTTCTTCAGTATTTGTTCACTACCCCCTCTCCTTATCAACTGCCTTACAGATTCCACCCGCCTTCATTTTATTCAAGTGATCTGAAATGCTACATTATTTGCAAATGTTTTCTAAGTATAACAATAAAATGAATTTTAGATTTAGATTATCCCATTAATGGGTTCTTTCCACACACAATCTTTTCAGATCCTCATTCTCTTCAAAACATAGCAGAAAGACAATGCTTAAGGATGAAAAGCCAACAATAGGTAAGAGAGAAGGGCTAAATTTGCCTCAAGGTGAAATGAACATCATTCGTTCTTTGGGCAAAAAAAGTGTTACAGAAAGCAAATAAATCGGGGCACCTGGCTGGCTCAGTAAGTAGAGCCTGCGGCTCTTGGTCTCGGGGGTTGTGAGTTCCAGCCCCACATTGGGTGTAGACGTTACTTAAAATCTTTTTTCTTTAAAAGGCAGATAAATGTGTCATTTGACTTGTGGTTAAAATTTGTTTTCCTTGGCTTTTAAGTTTTTTAAAGTGTGAAACAAATATCACTTTATAATTTATTATTTTATTTTCAAATCTCCTCTAACACATTTGCAAACACAAACTCTTCAAATTTGCATAAGTAGTACTAATTATCATGAGTTTCTAAAATCCAGTATCTTAACTTCAACTACAATAATTGCTGACAAAGTGGCTGGCTGAGATCTATAGTTTAGGCAGATACACAGCCATGTCTTGATTAGCCATGCACCAGTGGCCCCTTCAAATTTGTTTTGAGTTCTAGGGCTAGTGTGAATATATTATTACGTGGGAATGCAAAATTATTCTCCATAATGTCTAGGAGAACAAGAACTAACTTGGGTCACCTCCCTTACAGCCCTAATTCAACCAGTGGGGTATTTATTTTAGAGAAACACTTTCCATTCTTCAAGTTCTTCACACGTAGAGTAGTTCACCACAAACTTTTTTACCTTTCCACAATCTTAGCATCCTTATTTTTCCAACAACCCGATATTATGTATATATCTACTAGTGCCTTCAAAGCTTTTCATAAGGCACTGACCCCAGGACATCCTCCTCTTCCCCCAACAACCTTCAACACCCACTATTTAAAACCTGAATAAAATTGGGGCACCTGGGTGGCTTAGTCGGTTAAGCGTCCGACTTTCGCTTGGGTCACGACCTCGCGGTTCGTGGGTTCGAGCCCCGCGTCGGGCTCTGTGCTGACTGCCAACTCGGAGCCTGGAGCCTGTTTCAATCTGTGACTCCCTCTCTCTCCGACCCTCCCCTGCTCACGCTGTCTCTCTCTCTCTCTCCTAGAAATAAATAAAAAATATTAAAAATAAATAAATAAAACCTGAATAAAATTTACCTCAAAAACCCTTTCTAATTAACTCCAGTTTTAACGCTCTGGATTCCCTCTATATTTAACATTAAATTAATTAGTATTCGACTAGACCCTCAATTGTTAACCACTCCCATCTGTCCCTGTAGTTTTTCCATATTATTCTAAGCACTCAGTGTAATCTCCAGAGCATGCAAAAGGCATTCAATACATGCCCTGATTTATAACATGCAGCAAAAACAGCAATAAAACATAATTCTTTGCAGATAAGCACACTACTGTGTGTATATGCTGTTGTGTTAGTACCACAGTCGGGAAAATTCGGGAAAACAGGAAAATAAAGGATTAAGTAATGCAGTCAGAAAAAAAATCATCACAAAAAACGCTCAAAGCAAAACAATAGCAACAATCCCTGAATTACTGTGAAGCTTTAATAAAATTCTGGATAGGAAACCTCCCAGCATCACCACCACCCTTTTATTTATTTATTTTTTCCACCACCACCCTCTTAAAAATTACCTTCCAATATTATTACTAGCAGTGGTATGTTCAGTAACAATTGAAATCCAACCAAGCAGGCAGATGAATAAAACAATCTTTCTGTTCAGAAACCCACAAATACCACCTAAAGCCATGTAAGCAAGAAAGGGATTTAACCCCAACAAGGACTGGAGTGATGGACAAACAGGTGAAAAATGGAAGGGGTGCGTAAAGTGAGGAGAAAAATCAGTGAGACTCCTCCCCTTCTCTGGGGTCTACGGTTCGGCTCGCAGCCCTGGAGACACCCCCACCCCACAGACCCTCTCCCACAGCAACAGTCCAAAAGTTTCCAAGAAACCAGAGGTCCTCCTCTCCCCGTCCCCGTATTTACATCCCCACTCGCCTGGCCAGTGCCCCTGAAAAGCAGCTAGTCCCAAATCCAACCGCCCTCTCCGGAGGAAAGGGTCAACGGAGAACGCTTTCCCAGAGGCCTTCTCCGGAACCCAGCCAGCAGAGACCTCCGCAAAAGTGGAGAGACCCCAGAAGCTTGAAAAAGAAGCCTGACAATCCTGTTACCTGGTAGGAACCCTGGAAGCGGAAATGGCAGCTACAGCCACTGCCCTTTTCCCCCACAACATTTGCCTCAGCGCCACTGACATTGAGACCGCCGCCATCTTGCTGCAGGCAAACGCCAGAACGGATCACCGGAAGGGACAAACTTCCTTCGTTCTCGAGCCTCTGTAACTACATCGTAATGGAGTGGGCTTTCGTTAATTTTGGTTTGGCGTTTTGTTAAATACTGGAGTTCAGAAAAAAGGGGAGAGGTTTGAGTGAAAGAGATAAGAAGGAAAGTGAATGGAAGGAAAATGCAGCAGTGCATTGTGTAAATATTACCTCCACAAATTGTAATCCCTGTTTGTTGTTAGGACTGGTTTTTTACTGGTTATTTAATGAATAAAGACACCCCCACGCAGACACACATACACGCAGAAACACAAAAAACCTGGAAATTTTAAACACCTGCAACTCATAATTTTTTCAAAGGACTCAGCATATTTAGGGCTGAGCCCACTGGAAGAGCCAGAGGGCTCTTTGGGTTCTTGAGAACCTAAAGTAGTACTTTTCCAAAGTGTTGCCAGATTCAGTATGTAAGCCCTCAGGAAAGGGCTGTATTTAGTTTGATGTTCTCTGGTTGTAACGATCATATTTTCCAGTTTGGACACATGGCCCGGAAAAGGATGATTTTTTTTTTTGACATGTGGGTTCATGTGAAAAACTAATAGAACACAATATTTGAAGTCCCTGCCTTCCCAGTAAATTCTGAATGTGCGATCATAATACATATACACCAAGAATATTATTAGTGCTTCGTACATATAAAACAAAAATTATCTTCTGAGACAAGTATTGGAAACATCCTTGTATTGGAAGCCACTGACCTTAAAAACGATTAACTATGAATTATTTAAAATAAAAGATTAGTTTGTGGGGTTTATTTTTAAAGAGGTTTTTTTAAGATTCCTGCTTTTAAAATTAAGCACTTGAAAACATGACGTTTATTAAAAGAATAGGATTAACAGGAATATGGCAGATAACTTGGTTCTGCATTATGACCAATTAAAAGAAAATTCAATGCATAAGGAAAGAGGGAAAAGAAAGATTCAACACTATAGCACCTAACACCTGGCTCTAAGGAGAGAAAACCATGTCAAGGGAAAAGGGAAACACACAGAAAGATGAAGGAAGGCAAAAGAGAGATGTCTCAGAGGGATTTTCTTTTAAAGTTTTTATTTTGAAATAATTATAGATTTCACAAGAAGTTGCAAAAGTAGTGCAGATTTTTCACCCAGTTTCTCCCATAGATTGCATCTTCCATAACTCTAGTACACATTAAAGCCAGGAGACTGACATTGATATAATGTTGGGATAGTCCTGTATCATTCTATCACATGTGTCAATTCATGACACCACTATGATAATCAAGATTCAGAACTGTTTTATACCACAAAGATCGCCATGGTGCTACCATTTTATAATAACTCCCAAGTCACAGCTCTTGGTCACCATTCAGTTGACCCTCGAACAATGCAGGGGCTCAGAGGATCTGAAGAGTTGAAAGTCCACATATGATGTTTGACTCCTCTAAACTTAACTTCTAATAGTCTACTATTGACCAGAAGCCTTACCAGTGACATAAACAATTAACACATAATACATATATTTTATACTGTATTGTTACAATAAAGTAAGCTGGAGAAAAGAAAATATTATTAAGAACTCTTTGTGAGTTTGAGCCCTATGTTGGATGTAGAATTTACTTAAAAAATTGTTTCTGTTTTAAAAGGAAAAAAGAAAACCATAAGGAAGAGAAAATATATTTACAGTACTGTACTATATTGAAAAAAGTTCATATGTAAGTAGATCTGCATAGTTCAAACCCATGTTGTTCCAAGTTCAATGGTACTGTTTATGTTCTTATAATTTTGACATTTCAAGTATGTTCCATAAATTGACTCATGCAGCATATGACTTTTTGAGATTGACTTCTTACACTCAGCATATTGCCCTTGACAACCACTCAAATTAATACATCTATCAATAGTGCATTTCTTTTTATTGCTAAGTAGTATTCCTGGTGTATTAGGATCCTCCAGAAAAGCAAATACAGTAAGATACATGTACAAGCATACCTATCTGTTTAACCGCTCACCTATGATAAAGTATTTTTGTTGTTTTTCATTTTTGGCTATTAAAAATGAAACTGCAGGGCACCTGGGTACTCAGTCAGTTAAGTATTAGACTCTTGGCGTCTGCTCAGGTCATGATCTCATTGTTGTGAGATCATACCCCACATTGGGTTCCTCTCTGAGCATGGAGCCTGCTTGGGATTCTGACCCTCCCTCTCTTTATACCCCTCCCCTGCACCTGTGCACATGCACGTATAGGAGCTCACTTGCTCTCACTCTCTTTCAAAATCATATGCATTTTAAAAATAAATAAATAAAACTTATGAATACTCATTTTTTTATGTAGGCGTAAGTGTTCATTTCTCTGGGATAAGTGTTCATAAGTGTTCAAAAGCATAATGCTGGGTCATGTGATTCACATAGATTTGTTTTTTTAGAAAACTACCAAACAGTTTTTCAAAGTAGCTATACCATTTTACATTCCTATTAGCAATGTATAAGAATCAATTTCTCTTTATCCTCACCAGCATTTGGTGTTTCACTATTTTTTATTTTAGCTTGGTTAATATTAATAGTAGGTATGTCATGATATCTCATCATGGCCTTACTTTACACTCCCCTAATGGTTAATAATATCAAATATCTTTTCATGTGCTTATTTGCCGTCTGTATATCCTATTCAGTTAAATGTCTCATGTCTTTTGCTCATTTTCTAATTGCATTATTTGTTTTTGCCTGTTATATTTTGAGAGATCTTTATATATTCCAAATATGAGTCTTTTATCAGATATGTGGTTTGCAAAATTTTCCCATCTGTAGCTTGTCTTTTCATCCTCTTAACAGAGTCTGTTGCTCAGTAAATATATTAAATTTTGATGAAGTCCAGATTAGTCATTTTTTAAAATATTTTTATTTTTATTTATTTCTAGGAGAGAGAGAGAGAGAGAGCGAGAGAGAGACAGCGTGAGCAGGGGAGGGTCAGAGAGAGGGAGATACAGACTCAGAAACAGGCTCCAGGCTCCGAGCTGACAGTCAGCACAGAGCCCCATGCGGGGCTCGAACCCACGAACCACGAGATCATGACCTAAGCGAAAGTCGGACGCTTAACCGACTAACCCACCCAGGCGTCCCCAGATTAGTCATTTTTTAATTCATGGATTGTGCTTAGGGCGTCGTTCCCAAGTACTGTTCACCAAGTCTACATCCTAAACATTTTCTCTTCTCTTGTTTTCTTCTAAAAGTTTTTTAGTTTTACCTTTTATGCTTGAGTCGATGGCCTTTTTTGAGTTACATATTTAGTTAATAAGGTGTGAGGTTTAGGTCAAGTTTCAATTTTTTACCTGTGGATATCCAATTGCTCCAGCACTCTATATTAAGAAGACTCTCTCTGGGGCGCCTGGGTGGCTCAGTTGGTTAAGCGTCTGACTTCGGCTCAGGTCATGATTTTACAGTTCGTGGGTTTGAGCCCCACGTGGGGCTCTGTGCTGACAGCTAGGTCAGAGCATGGAGCCTGTTGCAGATACTGTGTCTCCCTCTCTCTCTGACCCTCGCCTGCTCACGCTGTCTCTCTCTTTCTCTCTCTTTCAGAAATAAATAAAACATTAAAAAAAATTTTTTTTAAAGACTATCTTTCTTCCATTGAATTGTTATTGTACCGGGGCACCTGAATGGCTCAATCAATTGAGCGTCCGACTTCAGCTCAGGTCATGATCTCACATTTCATGGGTTCAAGCCCGGCTTTGGACTCTGTTCTGGCAGCTCAGAGCCTGGAGCCTGCATCAGATTCTGTATCTCATTCTCTCTCTCTGACCCTCCCCTACTTGTGGTCTGTCTCTCTCTGTCTCTCAAAAATAAACAACATTAAAAATAGTATTTTTTAAGAATTGTTTTTGTACCTTTATCAAAAAATCAATTTGGCCATACTATTTCTGCGCTCTCTATTTCAAAGGGAATTTTAAGCCCTCAGGTGGTTTTGATGTTGTGTTAAATTTTAGTAAACATGTTTTCTTTTTTAAGGAGTAACTTATGATCTGTCCCATTGTACATCAGGACAATTTATTGTAGTCCTGTTTCTAGTCCCATTGACCAAAACTCAAAGTCTCTACTACCACCTATTCTGGTCCCTTCCTTCTGTGAATTTGGAATCTCAAAGGAAGACTTTGCTGGTCTGTTTTCCTTTCGACACAGCCTTTGATCCAAAATTAGCATTGTCAACAGTACACTCCTGTGGAACCTCTGATTCCCTGATCTTCTGCTGGATTCCCTCTACTGCCCATACCTGAAGTCCTTGCTTGCCTCACATATAATATATAATCCTAAGAATGGAACAGAAATAACTTGCTATGTGCATTTATTTATTTATTTTCAATTTCACCTAACTAAAGAGTCTACCACTAAGCTTAACAAAATGTCTAGGTCTAAATACAAGTTTAATATTTCAACAGAAGTATTAAAAATAACTTTACTTTTTGCTTGCATCTCATTCTTGGCGACCAAAATCCTCCTAAGCAGCTCACCATTACTGAACAAAATAGCAATCTCAGACACTTGTTCTACTACTAATTAGTACTCATTATTTTTTTTTAACATTTTATTTATTTCTGAGAGAAAGAGAGAAAGTGAGCAGGGGAGGGTCAGAAAGAGAGGGAGACACAGAATCTGAAATAGGCTCCAGGCTCTGAGCTGTTAGCACAGAGCCTAATGCAGGGCTTGAATCCACCAACTGTGAGATCATGACCTGAGCCAAAGTCGGCCGCTTAACCGACTGAGCCACCCAGGAGCCCCTAGTACTCATTATTTAACCTTATCTGACTCCTCAGTAGTATAGCATTGCTTTTAATTTTAATTTAATTCACTGAGTATCTTTAACCTCATTTCCCAAGTGATATTCTGAGGAATATTAGTTGTGAGGGGCTTTAAAAAATTATTTTTAAGGTTTTATTTATTTTTGAGAGAGACAGAGACAGCGTGAGCAGGGGAGGGTCAGAGAGAGAGGGAGAAACAGAATCCAAAGACAGGCTCTAGGCTCTGAGCTGTCAGCACAGAGCCCGATGCAGGGCTCGAACCCACAAGCAGTGAGATCATGACCTGAGCTGAACTTGGACTCTCAACCAACTGAACCGCACATGTGCCCCAGTTTTGAGAGGCTTTAACAGGTGCTCCTAAAAATTGATCCTATACTACTAATATTCCAGACTTGGATGTTCATAATGTCCCTGGAGTACATTTTTTTTTTTCCTCCAGCTCTATTGAGATTTAATTGACATAAAATATTTTGTAAGTTCAAAGTGTAAAACAGGATGGTTTGATATATGAACATATTGCAAAATGGTTATCACAATAAGGTTAGTTAATACATCCACCACTTCACATAGTTATCTTTGTGTGTATGTGTGTGGTGAGAATTCTTAAGATCTACTCTCAGCAAATTTCAACTACATAATGCAGCAGTATTTTAACCCTAGTCACCATGCTGTATACTAAATCCCTGGAACTTATTTATAACTGGAAGTTTATACTCTTTGATTACTTTTATGCATCCCTCCCCCAACATTTCCCCGCCTCTAACACCATCACCTCACCCTGGAAATCACCTATCTTCTCTGTTTCCAAGAGTTCAGTTTTATACATTCCACATGTAAGTTAAAATATGGCATTTGTCTTTCTCTATCTGACTTCTTTTATTTAGCATAATGTCCTTCAGTTTCATCCATTTTGTCACAAATGGCAGGATATCAAACTTTTTAGTGTCTGAATAATATTTCTGTGTATGTGTGTGTGTGTGTGTGTGTGTGTGTGTGTGTGTGTAAACACACCACAGTTTCTTTATCTGTTCATTTGTCAATGGACACTGTGGTTCTTTCCAGGTGTTGGCTGTTAGAAGTAATCTTGCCATGAACTTGAGGGTGCAGACATCTCTCAAAGATACTGATTTCATTTACCTCAGATATATGCCCAGAAATGGAATTGTTGAATCATATGGTAACCTTGGAGTAACTCACTTTTTTAAGTCACAATCCCATTTATTTGTTTGTTTTAAAATAAGCTTTATATTGGGGCGCCTGGGTGGCTCAGTCTGTTGAGCGTCCATCTTCGGCTCAGGTCATGATCTCAGGGTTCGTGGGTTCGAGCCCCGCATCAGGCTCTGTGCTGACAGCTAGCTCAGAGCCTGGAGCCTGTTTCAGATTCTGTGTCTCCCTCTCTCTCTGATCCTCCCCTGCTCATGCTGTCTCTATCTCTCTCTCAAAAATAAATTTAAAAAATAATAATAATAAATAAAATGAGCTTTATACCCAATGTGGGCCTTGAACTCACAACCCTGAGATCAAGAGTCACATGTTCCACTGACTGAGCCAGCCCTGTGCCTTCTTTTACCTTCCACTTCCAATCTTTAAAATATGTCCATGGGTGCCTGCCTAGCTTGGTTGGAAGAACATGTGACTCTTTAAAAAATATTTTTAAATGTTTGTTTATTTTTGAAGAGAGAGAGAGAGACAGAGAGATAGAACATGAGCAAGGGAGGGGCAGAGAGAGAAGGAGACACAGAACCTGAAGCAGGCTCTAGGCTCTGAGCTATCAGCCCAGAGCCCAATGTGGTGCTTGAACCCACAAGCTGAGATCATAACCTGAGCCAAAGTTGGACACTTAACCAACAGAGCCACCCATACACCCCAATAAATAAACTTTTTATTTATTTTATTTTTTAAAAATATTTTTAAAATTTATTTCTAGGAGAGAGAGAGACAGCATGAGCAGGGGAGGGTCAGAGAGAGAGGGAGACACAGACTCTGACTCAGGCTCCAGGCTCTGAGCTGGCAGTCAGCACAGAGCCTGATGCGGGGCTCGAACCCATGAACCTAAGCAAAAGTCGGACGCTTAACCGACTAAGCCACCCAGGCGCCCCTAAATAAACTTTTTAAAAAGTGTTCAGAATGTGACTATTTTCCCTACCTCTCCTATTACCACTCTGATCCAAACCACCATCACCTGTTGGGTGAATTCTTGCACTAGGCTTCTAATAACTTCCAGGTAGCAATCAGAGCTATTGAAACAAAAGTTAGGCAAGCCATTCCTTTATTCAGAACCCTAGAGGACTTTCTACCTCATTTGGAGTAAAAGCCAAAGATCGTATTATCATAACATATGAAGGCCTGTACACAGGCACTCTAAGGGCTCTCTGACCTACCGCCCCTTTACTCACTGCATTCTAGACACACTAGCATCTTTGATATCCCTGCAGCATGCCAGGCCCACTCCTATCTCAAGGCCTTTGTGCCTGCTTTCCTCTGTGTCTGGAATACTTCTCTGTCTCTGTCTCTGTCTCTCCCCAGGTGTATATCTGTCTGTCTGTCTCTCTCTCTCTCATCTCCTTCAGGTCTTTACTCACATGTTACCTTCTCAGTCAAGTCCTTTACTACTTTATCTAAAATTTTGACACTAGCCCCTGTATCTTCCTTGCTTTATTTTTCCTCATTAGCATTTTTCATAAGTTTAGTATTTTATGAACTTTCTTTGGTAAGTATGAATTATAAGGTAGAAAAATCCCCAGTAAATAAGGCCAATCTCCCTCCAGCGATGAACATAAACTTTATTTTCAAGCAATGTTTCCAGGAACAATTGTTCTAATTCTGCAATAAATATTGATCATATGAAATACTTTTTACTTAACTTACAAAATTAGTAAACTATGTAATTGTTTTAATGTTTATTTTTGAGGGAGAGAGAGAGTCAGAGTGCAAGAGGGGAAGGGGCAGAAAGAGAGGGAGACACAGAATGTGAAGCAGGCTCTAGGTTCTGAGCTGTCAGCACAGAGCCCTAAACGGGCTGGGACCTATGAACTTCGAGATCATGACCTGAGATGAAGTTGGGCACTTAACCAACTGAGGCACACAGGAGCCCCAGTAAACTGTATAATTTTTAATCTTATTTCTACCTGGAGATCTACCTGGAGATACGCACTGGTCCCGACTGGGTTACCACAATCATTCTGGTCTCCAGTTTATACTCCACTCTGTAAATGAACATATGATCATGTCACCTGTATGAATCTCTTCCAATGGCTTACCATTTCCCTCAGAATAAAGTGCCTTATCCTGATCTGACAGGCTCCACATGGTTCGTCCTCTACCTTCATCTCTTGACCTAGTCTTTCTGTCCTGCTGCAGAGCGTTTTGCAGATTGTTGCCTACTGGAGTGTTCTTCCTTTCCTCTTCTCGAGTCATCCTCTTTGTTCAGATCATAGCTAGAGAGTCACTCCCTGTAGTAGAAACTGTAGGTACCTTACTGACATTTCCCACCTTTCCCTTCCTTGCTGACAAAGCCTGACTCTAACTATAGAGACTAAAAAAAATTTTAAATGGGGGCCCCTGGGTGGCTCAGTTGGTTAAGCCTCTGACTTCGGCTCAGGTCATGATCTTATGGTCTGTGAGTTCGAGTCCCTCATCGGGCTCTGTGCTAACAGCTCAGAGCCTGGAGCCTGCTTCAGATTCTGTGTCTCCCTCTCTTTCTGCCCCTCCTCTACTTATGCTCTGTCTCTCTGTCTGTCAAAAACATGAATAAAAACGTTTTAAAAAATGTAAAAATGTAGGATAGTTGCTTTCCCATCAGCCCTTTCAGCTAACACATGGACAAACTCAAGGCCAAAGGGATCCTTGTGGGAAAAAAATATTTCTCAAAATAGGAGACACACAAAGAGAAATACCTCTTTTCCTGCCTTTGGATGCAATTGTATGAAGACACAATTCCTAGAGCCATGGATCAGCATTAGGGGACAAGCATAAAAATCCAACTACCAAGAAATGATGGAAGAGCAGAGAGAGTCTAGGGTTTTAATGGCATTATGGAGCTTCTGAATCAACACGATCAAAATACCTCCTACTTCCTGTTGTATGAAATAAGTGTTTTAACTGTTTAAACCTTCATCTGTTAGGTATCCTGCAACTGAAAACATCTTCATTGATCGTCTTACACAAGGAATACTTCTCTGACTTCCCTGACGACTTCAACTTCTCTTCTTGTAAACTCACTCAGCACCGTATTTTTCTCCTTCAGAGTACCTCCCATACTATAGTATTTTTTGTTGCTGTTTTTTAAAAGGGTTTTTTTTGTTTATTTATTTATTTTTAGAGAGAGAGAGAGAGAGCGAGCAAGAGGGGCAGAGAGAGAGGGGGAGGCAGTGAGGGGGAGACAGAGAATGCCCAATGCAGGGCTCAAACTCACAAACCATGAGATCATGACCTGAGCCGAAACTGAGTCAGTTGCTCTAAATGACAGAGCCACCCAGGCAACTCCTCTCATGCTACAGTATTAATGCAGTGTAATTATCTCTTTCTCCAGAATGTAAAGCAAGTTCTCTGTGGACAAAGATCATATCTGTTTTTACTGATCATTTTCTCAGTACCTAGCTTAGGTCCTGACACATAATAGGCCCCCAAAAAAGTATAGAATGAATGAATTATTGAATGAATGAATGAATGAATGAATGAATGAATGAGTAAAGCTAACTGGAACTGTAAAAATATGGAAAATGGGGGGTACCTTTTCTTTATGTTATTTTTGCTTAGACAAAGATTGTGCAAATTATTTTTAATGTGATTGTTATCTCACAAATCTCATTGGCTTCTAATATTTCATCTTTGATTAAATCCCATTTCCCGACAATGGTGGTGGGATGTTAGGGGTAGAGGCTCAGTGTTGCTGGCAAGAGACCTGAAACCATAAATCTACCTTTTACTAGGCTTGCATTTAAAAAAAGAGTTTAATAACCCCTTTCATTTCCTCATTTCTCACATTTCAAATAGAGGATATAGGCCTGAAATAAAACAGAAATAATTTGCTGTGTGTATTTATTTTATTTTATTTTCAATTGCACCCAAACTATAGATTCTACCACCAGGATGAATAGATGTCTGGGTCTAAATACCATTTTTTATTTCTTATAGAAGTATTAAAATTGTGAACTAATTTTACTTTTTGCTGGCCTTTCAAGCATGGTGGCCAAAAGAAACATTTAGTTTAGACTTTCTGATGGCATGTGAAATTTACAGTGGATCTGAAGTTGTCTGGTTTTAATTTTTTCCCCTTGCACATGGGTCTTCAATAAAGCATCCAGAAGAAAATAAATTAAAACCAGACATTTCTATCAGAGGTTTCACATGCAATCGCTATAGACATGAAAAAAATTCCACCATCACTTACTGGCTACAAACTAATATTTTAAATCACATCTTATTTTTCAATGCTAATTTAATTGAAAACCTTGAATTAATACCTTATCTTCTTAGAAAATTATCATGACATCTGGCAGGGCTGCTGAAGCTTTGGCAACAAATGAAATAATTTCTACCTAGAGTGAAGAACTGCCACTTGAAATTATTTTTGAAAAACAAAGAGTACAGACAATCAAAATTCCTAAGAATTCATTTTCCCACATAAATTTGATCACATGTCTCATCACAGTCTGGAGTTCCAATCCTAAATGTTCAACTGTTTATAGGTCATTCTCGAACTTAACATGTAAAGAAAACCAAACTAATTATATTCCTTCCCTTTCTCTTGTCCAAATCATATCTGTTCTTCCAACCCAGCATTGTCTATCTTGGCAAAATATCACCATTTTTCTTCCAGTATGTGATGTTATCAACTATGAAATGCATCATTCTTTTTTTTTTTTTTAATTTTTTTTTTCCCTAGGAGAGAGAGACAGCGTGAGCAGGGGAGGGTCAGAGAGAAGGAGTCACAGACTCTGAAACAGGCTCCAGGCTCTGAGCTGGCAGTCAGCACAGAGCCCGACGCGGGGCTTGAACCCACGAACCGCGAGATCATGACCTAAGCAAAAGTCGGACGCTTAACCGACTAAGCCACCCAGGCGCCCCTGAAATGCATCATTATTTTCTACACTATTAACTACAGAAAAATGGAGGAATTAAACCATGACACACTATCAACTGTATTATATATACTGATTTCAGAGAGACAAAATGTGGGGAAATGCACGTTTTAGAAGCAAAGAAATATAACAATTGCCTATCTATTTTCTCCCCTTTGTTCTTAATAATAGAAGCCATTATTTACTGATCTCTAGAATAAAAACTTTATTTTTCAGCCTTTGCATTGCTAGGAATAGCCATATAACAAGTTCTGGTCAATTAAATGTAAGAAAAAAGTATCATGTGACAACTTCTGAGAAATCTCCTTAGACATAGAGAGCAGCTGTACTTCCTTTCCTCCTCCTTCCCTTTATTACTTCTATCATATTGCTACCTCACTATACATATGAAGACTCATATCAAGATCTCTATGATGAGCAAATAATGAGGTAGAAGGAGACTGAATACTCCAACCATCCTTTGATTCCTAAGACCTGCCAATTCACTGATTCTGCCACCATGTCCCTGTTATTCACTCCCTTGATGAAGGCTCTCCCCCCTTATCCAGATTAAATTCCCTGGCCAATTATCATGTTCATTTTCTTGCTTACACTCACAACTCCTTTGCCGTCTCTCAGTTTTTTGCACTCAGCAAAACTGCCACCTAAGTTAGGTCCAATTCTCTTTCTATCCTGCACCCACAGCCATGCAGCTGAACATGACTGGGGAGAAGCACCAAACCATACTGATTTCTCTCAATCACAAACCTCAAACTGACCCTTAACATATTTGACAATCATATTAAACTTTCCTATATTCTATATTCATACATTCCTAACCTTATTCATTCTTTAATTTTAGTAAATGACGCTTTCACACCTTCTCTCTCCTCAAACCTCTGTTATCTCTTCTCCTATTCTCACTTTTTAAAAATATTCTTTTTTTAAAGACTTTTTTTTTATGGGAAAGAGAGAGAATCTCAAGCAGGCTCCATGCTCAGGTCAGAGCCTGAGACAAGGCTGAATGCCACAACCCTGGGATCATGACCTAAGCTGAAATCAAGAGTCGGATGCTCAGCTAACTGAGCCACCAGAAGTCCATTTTCTTTTTAATTTAATTTAATTTAATTTAATTTTTTTTTAAATTTTTGATGTTTTATTTATTTCTAGGAGAGAGAGAGAAAGAGACAGCATGAGCAGGGGAGGGTCAGAAAGAGGGGGAATCACAGACTCTGAAACAGGCTCCAGGCTCTGAGCTGGCAGTCAGCACAGAGCCCGACGCGGGGCTCGAACCCACGAACCGCGAGATCATGACCCAAGCGAAAGTCGGACGCTTAACCAACTAAGCCACCCAGGCGCCCCTTTAATTTTATTTTTGAGAAAATAATCTCTATACCCAACATGGGACTCAAACTCACAGCCCCAAGATCAAGAATCCCATGTTCTACCGAGTAAGCCCATCAGGCACCCCCATCCTTACTTCTTGCTGATGACTTTCCTACTTCACAGAAAAAATTGAATTAATCAGAAAAAGCTCCTTTAGATACCCACCACCATATCACTTACCAGCAGCTGCACTTATATGTTACTCTGCCTTCCCCCAGTTACCACAGATGAACTACTCACGTCCTTATATAAAGCAAATCCCTCCTCCTGTGTACCAGGTCCCATCCCATCTAAAACCATCTACTTGAGAACATTGTTCTAGTAGTTTTGTCCCTTCTCTTCTATACATATCTTAACTCAATTTCTCACACCAACTACTGTCCTGTTTCTTTGCAGCAACAATCTTCTAAACAGTTGTCTATATACACTGTCTCCAATTTTCCCATTCTTTCTTCAACCCACATGGGCATGCTTCCCTTCCCACCTCTCCTCTGCAGCTGCTCTTTCAAGGTCACCAATGTTCATGTTGCTAGAGCCAGTGATCAATTCTCAGACTTCATGTTATTTGACCTATCATTTGACACATTTGATTACTCAGTGCTTGATACACTCAGTTCACGTGGTTTTCAGGAACACCGTACTGTCCTGGTTTTCCTCCTACTTCATTTCTGTGCCCCTTCTCAAACTCCAGTGCTGGCTCCTCCTTATTTCTCAAACTTGTTAATGGTGGAGTGTCCCAAGACTCAACCCTCCTTCTTCTTTTCGTCTCTCTTCACAACTTCATTCAGTCTCATGGCTTTTATTTATTTACTTTGAGAGAGAAAGGGTATGCACAAGAAGGGGAGGGGCAGAGAGAGAGGAAGAGAGAAAGAACCCCAAGTAGTCTCCCACTCCATGATGAACCTGACATGAGGCTTAATTTCACCACAGCAAGATCGTGACCTGAACTGAAATCAAGAGTCAGATGCTTAACTTCAGTCTCATGGCTTTTAAATGTCATCTATTTACCAACAGCAATCAAACCTTTATTTCTAGCTCAGTGTTTTCTCATGAATTGAAGACTCGTATTTCCACTTATTTTCTTACTTTCCTCACTTGGATATTTAATAGATATCACAAATTTAACATGATTTCTGATCTCCCCAAAATCTGTTCAACCCACAGCCTTCTCCATTTTAACTTTATCATTTCAGTTGTTCAAGCTAAAAAACTTTAGATTCCTCTTTCTCTCAGGAATGTTAGTTCTGAAACATGTTGGGATGTTTCTGAAAACAATTCTATACTATAGAGTGGGCACAAAAAGTCCTTATGCATAAGATTCAACAACAGTCAAAGACCTAAAAAAAGCTACCAGAAGCTTCTTTAGTGACTTCCAACCACTAGCACTAAATGATGTCCAGATGAACATATGGAAAAAAAATTGTGTAGATATTAGAGGAGCACATGCAGGTAACTCCTCACTACCATGTTTTCAGACTTTTCACTACTTTGTATATCCCTAACTGGAGATTCACAATATCATTGGAGTCTTCCTTATTTTTTTTTTTTAACATTTTTATTTATGTCTAGGAGAGAGAGAGAGACAGCGTGAGCAGGGGAGGGTCAGAGAGAGAGGGAGTTACAGACTCTGAAACAGGCTCCAGGCTCTGAGCTGGCAGTCAGCACAGAGCCCGACGCGGGGCTCGAACCCACGAACCGCGAGACCATAACCTAAGCGAAAGTCGGACGCTTAACCGACTAAGCCACCCAGGTGCCCCAACACAATGGTCCTTTTTAAATATAAGGCAATTCATGTCACCCTCTTGCTCAGAACCCTCCAATGGGTCCTCACATTAGAGATGATCTGGTATTACTACCTCTCTTACCTTACCTGCTATTCTTTCCTTCCTCACTCTGGTTTCTTTAGCATGTCAGGCATTTTCTCACCTTAGGGTCTTTGCATTGACTGTTCCCTCTGCCTGTAATGCATTCCTCTCCAGATATCCACATGGCTAACTCCTTCCTCTCATAGATCTTTGATCAAATGTCACCTTTTCAGTGAAGGCTTTCCCTGACATACATATCAGTCAATGTCCTGCCAGGAAAACAGAAACTACTGTTCCAAACAGAAGAAATGTAATTCAGGGAAGTATTTACATAGGTGATGGAATTGCTGAAGAGCCAAACAAGGGAGATCATAAGGCAACTCACATATCAGAGTCAGCAGGGCTGCTGTCACCCCTGGGGCTAAGCACCACAGGAAACAAGTGGTTTTTCCAAAGCTCCAAAGTGGGGGCAATCCAGTTGGATCAGAAACCAGAGCAAGGGATGCTGAACAGGGGCTGGGACCAGGGAGGAAGAAGCAATCCAATAAGAACGGGAATAGAATCATAGGAGTACCAGAGATCACACCCCAAGCTGGAGAGGGGGGCAGACAAATATCTCCCAACTTGGCCTCCCATCTGTCAGTTGTCTCTCATTAACTAAACCCATCTAAAACCTGAAGTCAAGAGAACCTGGAAGTTGTTGTTCCTTACGAAATGGCAAAGCAAGTGGGGCGCCTGGGTGGCTCAGTGGGTTGTGCGACCGACTTCAGCTCAGGTCATGATACCACAGTTCGTGGGTTCGAGCCCCATGTCGGGCTCTGTATGGACAGCTTGGAGCCTGGAGCCTGCTTCAGATTCCGTGTCCCTCTCTCTCTGCCCCTCCCCCACTCATGCTGTGTTTCTGTCTGTCTCAATAATAAATAAACATTAAAAAAAAAAAAAGCAAGTAAGTCAGGGAAGGAATCTAGGAGAAAGTGGCAAAAATCCAGCATACCACCCTATGTAAAATTGCAAGATCCCAAGCCCCATAGCCATCACACACTACCAGTGCCCCTTACCCTAATCTATTTTCTTATCTACCAAAATTCCTAGTTATAAGCAACAAAAAACTTATCGTGATTATAGAAAAGGAAGTTTGAAATGAAAACATCGAGTAGCAAATAGAATCATAGGAAGTCTGAAGAAATGAGCTCAACTAAAAAGAGGGAGTAACATGGAAAGTTAGACCGGACGCAGGGCCAAAGCTAAAGCGTGCCACCGAAACTTGCTGTGTTAAATACAGATCCGCAGTTGCCTTGTGTGTCACTGGACACTAGACTCCACTACTGGAGCCATGACCACTCTGTCCATGAAAATTGGATATCACTGCTGCCACTGCTGTCACCTCTCTCCATAATAGGTTCCCTGCTGCTCTGGACCCTCAGTATCAATGGCTCCCTATTCAAAATCCAGGGCAAATGTGTCTGAATGCCTGAGTTTGAATATGCACATCCTAGTTGCTCTGTGGGCTAAAAAAGGGTATGACATTTTTAAGTTTCTTGGTGAGAGGTGGTCTACACTTCTCATCAATGCTCATAAGGTGGTAATTTCCAAACCTACACAAGGGATTTACATGCTAAGCAGCTAAGCAGCCAAAATTTTACAAATGTCCATGGTACATTTGTATACATCTAAAATTCTGTAACCTTTTTTTCCTCTTGGATAGCCTTTATAGTATCTCATCCTTTTAGAAAAGCCCAATGCAACCTTCAAGACTCAGCTTAACAGTTTTTCCTTTAATGTCCTTCCTGCCCCTACCCCACCAGAGGTATCTATCCATCAATCTTTCCTTTGCACCACTACTGCGTACTACACAAATTTCTGTTATGAAACTATTAAAAATAAAAGCGTAAATTTTATATACCTACTATGTGCTGAATAATGTGCTAAGTGTTTTACATGTTTCATTGAATCTTTTAAAATTTATTTTGAGAGAGAGAGTCAGCAGCGGAGGGGCAGAGAGAGAGGAGTGAGAGAATCCCAAGCAGGCTCTGCGCTGATAGCAAAGAGTCCGACATATGTGACCTGAGTTGAAGCCAGGAGTTGGACGTTTAACTGACTGAGCCACCCAGATGCCCCATTCACTGAATCTTCAATCATCCCTACAATGTAAGTACTAATCTTTAATTTGTGTTGCATATGAATATTTTACTTTACAGAGGACAAAGTAACTTAAACAAGCTGGTTACTGCTCTATACTGACAAAAACAAAATATGAAGCCCAGTCCATCACATCCCAGAATCTAAATTTTTAACCATATGACAGATACACAGCTTTTAAAATGTTTGTGTGTGTGCATGTATACAATGTGTATACACACACATAGAACCGAGAGTGGAAAATGTTGATAATTATTGAAACTGGTTCATAAGTATTTACGAGTTTATTATACTATTCTCATACTTTTAAAATATTAAAGTCTGGGGTGCCTGGGGGCTTCAGTTGGTTAAGCTTCTGACTTTTGGTTTTGGCTCAGGTCATGACCTCATGGTTCATGGATTTGAGCCCTGCCTTGGGCTCTTTGCTGAAAGTGTAGAGCCTGCTTGGGATTCTCTCCTTTTCTCTGCCCCTCCCCCACTCTCTCTCTCTTTCTCTCTCTCTTTCTCTCAAAAAATAAACTTTATTAAAAAATTAAAATTAAAACCCATATGCACACATGTCCTAAACATTTTTTTTCTGAAGTATTTTAAGACAAATCTTGGGACCACCTGAGTGGCTCAGTCAGTTAATAATCTGACTTCAGCTCAGGTCTTGATCTCACTGCTGGTCGGTTCAAGCCCTGCATCAGGCTCTGTACTGACAGATCAGAGCCTGGAGCCTGCTTCAGACTCTGTGTCTCCCTCTCTCTTTGCCCCTCCCCCACTCACACTCTGTCTCTTTCTGTCTCTCAAAAATAAGTAAACATTAAAAAAAATTTTTTAAAGGACAAATCTTGGACACCATATATTTGACTCATTAAGGAGCAGAAGTTAATAGAATTCATTATGATTCATCTACGATTAAAATAATTTAGTTATGCTCAGTTCCTACAGAATAGTTTCTCAGTACCAACTTGTACCCAGTACAAGGAATCAGTTTGGCCCATCTTGGGTTAGGTCTCCACTCTTGCCAATCAGCTACACTAGGTGTCAGAGCTCCATGGGCTAGGTATGGTTTTCTATGCCCACCTTTTGGAAAAAAACAACTTCTAAGGAAACTGTGTGACCAAAGAAGATACCCCAACTTTTGCCTAAGTGACATAGGTTTTATTTTTCTCCTGAACCCATAAAAGAAAATGAAAACTTTAAAATTTTTTTTTGATGATGAACACATTTGGGTTTATTGATCAGAAATAAGACTGACCTGGGGCGCCTGGGCAGCTCAGGTGGTTAAGCTTCCGATTTCAGTTCAGGTCATGATCTCTTGGTTCGTGGGTTCAAGCCCTGTGTCGGGCTCTGTGCTGACAGCTGACTCAGAGCCTGGAGGCTGTTTCAGATTCTGTTTCTCCCTCTCTCTCTGACCCTCCACTGCTCACACACACTCTCTCTCTCTCTCTCTCAAAAATAAGCAGAACATTGAAAATTTTTTTAAAAACGAAATGAGACTGACCCTGTAGTTATGTGTAGATTAGATAATGTTTATCTCTGGTACATTTAGTTTCCTTGTTAAGATGGTGCTAATGGCTTCAACAAATAAACCCTAAATTTTTAGTGGCTTAGCAAAAGAAGAGTTTATTTCTCACATGTCACTAAAATAAAGTGTTTCCAGTCAGGCCGGGACCCAGGCTATACCCTCCTCAAGGACCTTGGAGAACTTTGTGTTCAGTAAGTAGATGAGAAAAGACACAAGGCTGATGATGTGGAAAGTTTTTAATCAATTAGACTTGGATGTGGCACACATCATTTCTATCTACATTCCAATGGCCATAATTTAGTCATATACTCATACTTAACTACAAGAGGAATTCTGGGAAAAGTAGTCTACTGCTTAGAAGGGAAAGAAAATGGACTTCAGTTAACACGTGAGCGTCTCTGCCACAGTCTACTCTTCTGACCACTAAGTATCTCTTTTCTCTTTATACAAAGAAGACATTCATTCCCTTCCCATGGAAAACAAAACAAAACAAGAAAAGTTTCATGTAGACATTGCATCCCCATGAAGTTGATATTGATGTACAAACTTGTAGCTACCAACCTGAACTAAAAAGACGAGTTTTATGACCCCCACTGCCATGATCATATACACTCAAATTACGATGGTGGAATGCGGATGGATAACTGCAACCAACATTCCTATTCAGGAAAGCAAGGATTAAAGATAGCAAGCACCATTCTTTGCAACTTGGAAGTTTTGTTGAGCAGACATTATGGACGTCCTTACCTTGATTAGATCCTGATTCTTCTCTCTAGTAGAAAGTCCCTTGTCCATTGTTCTCTGTGGTTCCTAGACCCTGTCCTCTGGGAGGTACTTCATTGTCCAATATGTTGCATAGATACACCTGAAATGTGCCCTCCTTGGGAGCTGCCCAGTTTACGGCCTGCTCCTGATGTGCAAGTTTGGGCTGTAACTGTGTTGATAGTTCAATTCCTTCAAAACGCAGTACATTTCTGATTTATGTTTTTTTCAGTCACTTCCATGTGTTAGTAGCCACACCTAAAGGTCCTTTATAGACATAACTCTCAAGCCTCATTTATTTTTTGCTTTCTTGCCTCTTGTAGTAAATAGTGTTCCAGTTAAATGCAGCTACTGAGTGATCCTCACCGATTCCTTGCAAAGCAGAGATGAAATGTTCCACGGAGCTATTTCCCGATTATAGAATTGTTAGCAGATAAGTGGTTGTGTTTTAACCGACTAAATTGGGGGTTGTTTGTGAAAGAGCAATAGATAATTTTAACTGGCCAACTACCTTCAGGGCATCTGCACTTTGACTAGGAAGGCCACACCTATAAGCTGATTCATACCTCAGAACAAGTCGTAGTAATACTATTAATATTTAGGCAGAAACAACAGATGTAAACCATGACTATCCTGAGCAAAATAGAACATAGCAGTTGCTTTATAGCCTTTTGTTACTCAAAACTTTTTTTCCTTCAGTCTTCATTCCTTTTCCAAAGAGTTTAGAAGTAGCTGACTTTTGCAATTTTTCCAAGAACTAAATTTCTGAACTCTAACCTCTTTCATTTCTGTTTGCAAACTGTGATTCTTTTCTGAACACATTGGTTTCTTGTGATAGCTTGCTGGAGGTAGTCGCCATTACCATTCCATCACTTTCACATGTGCTAAAGTTTCAGCGGTTATATGGTCTTCTTTCAAGCTATCACTGGAGACAGTTTGGCCACATGTTCTGCTTCTAAAAATTTTTTTAATGCTTTTTCATTTATTTCTGAGAGAGAGAGAGAGACAGACAGCATGAGCAGAGGAGGGTCAGATAAAGAGGGAGACCCAGAATCTGAAGCAGGCTCCAGGCTCTGAGCTGTCAGCACAGAGCCTGACACAGGGCTTGAACTCACAAACCATGAGATCATGACCTGAGCTGAAGTGGAACGCTTAACCATATGAGCCACTCAGGCGCCTCTGTTTTACTTCTAGATAACTGTGTCCAGACCCTGATATCAGTTTCCTCATTATGTGATGTTCAACTACTAAGCCAATGTCACAAATTTTCAGTTTTTTGGCTGTATCCCACTTCCAATATGAAGTGTGCAATGGCTTAAAAATAATCAAAGTTTATTTCTCACTCACATAAAGCCCCAAATCCATATTCTTGGTGGGAGAGCCGTTCTCCTCTTAGCAGTGTTTCTGGAATGAAGGTAGTTCTGTCTCGTGGTTCTGCCCTTTTGACGGTTAAGTTTTCAAAGTCGCCTGTTCTGAATCAGGCTGGTAGATTTAAAAACAACATAAAAGATCATATATAGGAGACTTTTGTGGGTCAGGCCTGGCAGTGAAGCATGTTCTATTGGCTAAATACATCCTATCAGCTGAAACTCAGTCACATAATTATACCTAACTGCAAGGAAGGCAGGGAATGATGTATGGTCTAGCTGTGTGCCCAGGAAAAAAATAATTAAAAAAAGGAAGAAACAAGTTGCTACACTAGACCTCAGAAGGAACAAGATAGTCTCAGTTTTCAGTTATTCACTCACTAGAAATAAAGGCAAATTTGTGGATAACATAAATGTCAGTAATCTAAAAAGCATTGTGCATCAAACTTTGATAGGTATTTTCTCCCTGCATTTGAATATGTACGTGACTGGTATTCTTGGAATATCCCTCTCACCAAATAACATGCATTATATAGATCTCATTCCTTTAAGATTGAGTAATTGATGGGTTTGTAATTCAGTCACTCCTCACCAGCCCTCCTTATGGTAACATTGGCAGACTAATCTAAAGTGTATCACTTCTTGAGTCTTCTTTGGAACTTAATGTTCTATTCCAGTAAACTTCCCTGCTGGTTTGCAGGCTAAATGTAAAATAAAAATAAGGCATACTAAGAAAACACAACTAATCACTATAGAATCAGATATCATTTGGTCCACTTTCTTTAATTTTCAATGCAATGGGTGCTGGTCGTTAATAAGCACAAAAAGGATATATTCAAGATATGCAAAAGAAATCGGTGCTGGGTAATAAAGAGTTCACTAAACAAAGAAAGAAAGAAAGAAAGAAAGAAAGAAAGAAAGAAAGAAAGAAAGAAAGAAAGGAAGAAAGAAAGAAAGAAAGAAAAGTACTATGAACATTTTTATAGTTAATTCAGTTTTGAAAACTTGTTTTCAAAATGCAATTGTCACTGCTCTGTGTAGAATTTTTAAAGATGAAGAACATGATAAAAAACTGTCAACAGTTTTTTCAAACAGATTAGATTTGTCTTTTTAAACTTTTAAAACCTAATCATGAGATTAGCTAGCAATTTTATTTGCCAAGCCTTCTTTTTTCTCATTGCTCAGGAGTTTCGCTAAGACTGTACCTCCTTTCAGGCATTAAAGAAGTGAACAAGAAGAGTCAA
This sequence comes from Proteles cristata cristata, assembly GCA_017311185.1. Taxonomy (NCBI): domain Eukaryota; kingdom Metazoa; phylum Chordata; class Mammalia; order Carnivora; family Hyaenidae; genus Proteles; species Proteles cristata. Next base: position 636,562 of record JAESUZ010004301.1, read on the forward strand.
TAGATTATATCACAAGAAGGAATATTAATTTCTGGAAGACATCAAGATTCCAAAGCTTGCCTTGAAATCATCAGTTAGTCACGTGGCCCAATTGCAACAATTGAGGAAAGCAGGATGGAGCTATCCCATGCCACTAAAAGGCTTAGCATACTAATGGCCCTTTGACACTACCAGCCATTCAGAAATCAGACTTTGTCATGCTGAAGAATAGACCACTCACCCCCAACAGGAAGCATTGGAGAGGCAAACGTGACAGTAATTCCCTGTCAGATAAAACTGAGGTATTGTTTTGGATTCCATCATATGTGAAAAGAATTATCCAGTCATAAATTTAAAATATTCTTTCTTTACCTGTTAGCCACTCCATGTTAGAGTTAATATCTGTGACAGGTTAAAGTTAACAATTTTGAAAATCTAGGTGTTTTTTAACAGGTTGTGAAGATTGGGATATGACTACCTGCTATATTTTGATAATCTAAATGTCGCTAAAGATTACAACTATCTAAAAAAAACTGATCAAGATTCAAGTATTTTCTACCTTTTCTTAGGTAACAGAAGACAGAAGATAGTGTGGGAAAATAAAGCAAAGTGGAAAATAATCTGCTTTAGAGTATTTTCCTCTGTATTTATGCAGCTTTAAATGACCTTGTATTAACATGCAACAAAACACTTGAAACAATTCAGTGGAAAGCCAGCATAAAAACCCTGTAATAGTCCATGGAAACTTGGGGAGGTGGGGAACTCACACATTAACACATCAAAACTAATTTGAAGAGGATTTAATTGATCCGTGGGCTGTCAAAAGAAGACTTCAACTCGTAAATTACAAGTGGTTGTCTGCTCATTACCTTTTTTTCTTTTAAAAATAGGGAGATACAATCTAGTGTTTTATCTGTTTATATTTATATATTATTTCCCACTTTCTGTATTCGTCACCTTATTTTGTCCAATTATCTTGTGCTTCAATCATTTTTCAAAGGGGGAAATATTTATTTCAGAGAGATTATCTCTTGTTCCATGCAAGAGGAAAAAACAGGTTCAAATCAGGGAGACTTCATCAAAGAGACTTGTAATCCCTATTGTGTCTGTGTATTCTTCCCATCGGTTTAGAGAGTGTGATAAATATCTCTTTGAATCAAGCATTGGCATTTACTTTTTCAGGCTCCAACAATTTAAATGTGGTGCAAAAATAGGATATTCAGATACAGTAATTTACTGCATTGAGTTGCTTTTTTAGTGTGAAACACTACTTTGTAGTTCTTTCTTAAATGTTCCTTTTTGCTGGAAGCAGATTAATTTTTCTTTTATAATTTTAATTTTATAACACTATATTCTTTTGGGAAAAATAAAAATAAAATACGATCATTCTTTGTGATCTAACACATTTCACTGAAGCCAAAAATAAATAATTGCAAAAGAAAAAGAAACCTTTTAAAGTTTCATTTAGTACTGAAAACCTTCCCCAGATCCACAGCTCCAGCTACCCTCTCTTGAAAAAAGATGTTATTTCATAGTTTTTGAGCAGTAACTAGTTTGTAGAAATATAGAACTTATTTTTCTTGATTGCTCAGTTATCAAAAAATATTTTTAATTAATTTTTTAAATTGTAATTTGGTTGTTCTGACCCTCTTGCCAATTTTCCACATGGTTTTAATTTAATGTTCCCCAACTGGCACCTTTATTACTCCATGCTTCCTTCTTACTGAGATATACTGGGTTATTATATTTTTATTTTCTAAACAAAAAGACTAGTATCAATCATGAATAGGTTTGAAATTATTACATGCTTTATTGAAAGTTTTTCTTTTCTTGATTTTAAAGACTGTAAGAGCAGTTTTCTTAAGGGAGGAAAAAATGTATATTTTGAAGGATAACATTATCTGGAGGATAGATATATGTTACAAATTTTGTTTTATTGTCCTGGAAGAGAAGGACAAAACATCTTATTTTAAAATTAAATTTGATATTGTGGGTGATTTATGAAATCTGGGGCTTATGCATTTTCTAGTAAGCGTCTGTAAACAGTTAAAATTTTACAAAAGGTATAATATTGTGAAAAAATATCCATAAGATTATTACATACACAAAGTCTTTTGAAATTAAAAACTTTGTTTCAGCTTTTTCCCTAATTTTTTGATGTGCTGAAACGAATTCTTAGTAACTATGTTTTGCTTACCTCACCAGTCTATACCTGTTAAAATATTATCCTGCCAAACCTTTAAAAATATTACTTTCTTTTTAGGACCTGAATGTCAAAGAGAACTGGTAAAATGAACAATATTTTAAAAACTACGATCGAAGGCATTCTATGACATTCTATCATATGTTTTCCTTGCCTGTTCTGTGATCTCTATCAGGTGCTGAGACACCCAGGGCAAAGCTTGAGCTTCATTTCACAAGCGCAACTGGTCTCAGTAATGCTGATGGTGAGCACTGTGCTTTCAACCTGGACTTTCTTCTCTACTGGAATGATTTATTTACTCCACCGGCTCAAACCACCAGGCATCCTGCCACAGGAAAAATGTGGCCAATTTTTTCTTGGAGCATCAGTTTTATGCTAGCATACTTATGTTTAAGCCTCATTTTGCATTAAAATAACAGATATCTTATGGAATACAATGCAAAACTCTCATAATGTTTAAGTTCAAAAATGAGACTTTAAAGATATTTCAAGATTGTGAGAGCCTTTCAGATTCTTCATTCTGCAGTTAGGGGGCTTAAGTGGAAAAGTGTGAGAAATAGTGAATTGACACACAGAGTGGTGTAATCTTTTTTTTTTTCTTTCCCTAGCTTTATAGTAGTTCCTATATACACCATTATCTTCAATGGGCTTTCCTTATTCAAATTCTTCTATGGCTAAAAACAAACAAACAAACAAACAAACAAAAAAAAAACAAGACAAAAAAACCCCACCCCAAGCTCTGAAGCCATGGCTTTTTAACAAAAGAAGACCTGGAACAGCAGAGTGAATTCTATTGAAATCCAAAATGAATGGTATTTCAAGGATATTGCAGTACTGAATTACATGTAAGGGAGTAATATTTCTATTACTATTTTTTTCCTTTAAAAAATGAAAACGTTTTCATACTTCTAAATATATTTATTTATTTGGAAAAAATAAACAAGATTGAAAAAGAAAAAGATGGAACTAAAATTCACCCTAGGTCTTATTAACCTGAGATTAAAGTTGCTCATTGAACAAAATATTTATTCAGTGCTCACGATATGACAGAGACATCTTTCTAATCACACATACACACACACACACACATACACAAACACGCACACACACAATTTTACAAAAACAGGGACCTACCATACATGCTGTTCTCATACTTGGCTTTTTTTATAATCGGAAGATGTCGCAGACAACAAACATTTCTCATCATTTTTAATAGTTGTCTAGTATTTCTTTTTGCAGTGCTAGATTACTTAACTGTTACATAACTGTTAACTAACTACTTGTTGTTATGGGCTTTCTTTTTTTTTTTTTTTTCTTTTTTTTTTTTAATATTTTTATTTGTAGGAGAGAGAGAGAGACAGCGTGAGCAGGGGAGGGTCAGAGAGAGAAGGAGACACAGACTCTGAAACAGGCTCCAGGCTCTGAGCTGGCAGTCAGCACAGAGCCCAACGCGGGGCTCAAACCCGCGAACTTTGAGATCATGACCTAAGCGAAAGTCGGACGCTTAACCGACTAAGCCACCCAGGCGCCCCTGTTATGGGCTTTCTTAATGTCTTGTCCCCACACCAATCTTTAGAGACTGAAGTTTTCTTAAGTTTACTCCAAAAATAAATATTTCTGATATTTCCTGATTTTTTTGACTGAAGAATGCAAAAAGCAATCCTTGTACATATTTATAAGTTTATATTCATATATGAATGTATGTTTACAGTATGTATACATGCTTGACATATGTATTGCCATATTTATTTTTAAGTCTTATTCTTGATTTAAAATCATACTCTCCACAGGTTATGATAAGAAAACAAATATCTTTACCAATCCATCAAATAATAGGTTATTTGCAAGTCAAGCCTACGTAACCTCTCTACTTATGACACAGTCATTTCCTTTGAAAGTTATCTTTCCAAACTGTAACCACTGTCTTGAGGATGAATACACCTAACTGGATTTTAATTCTCAAGAAAAAAAAAAAAAAAGCACAACTTCAGCATGTCTTCCTCGGTTATTCTTGTCCCTCTCTTTGTGCTTCATCTTCTCATGGAGTTAATCACCCAAACTGAATTTCCTCTGGGGAAACTGTATGCACATTTTCTGCATAATCTCTTGAGGTTAAAGGCTTTGAGGATCTTTGTACATAATGGAAGAGAGGAGAGTCCTTTGACTACAATTGTCTTAATCCTTAAGAAGTTTTGTGTGTAGTGAATGGGCAAGCCATCATTTCTTCTAAGGCTTCCGAGACAGAATCTGCAAGATATTTGCTTGTTGGTGATTTTATTGAGTAATGCATTGAATAGATGAAGTTAATAATTACTAAATATGCACATGTTAAATAAGTTCTCTGTAACTATATTTTAAGGTTAATTGGTGCCCTCAGGTTATATCTAATTATATGTGACAGCATTTCATAATGAAAAAGGCATTTGTCTTGTTGAACTAAGGGATTTCTTCAGTTGATGATGCAAGTTGAACAACATTACTCCTAGCTGGATTTGGCACATTAAAAACATTTCTTATTGTAGGGAGAATTTTATTTTATTTTACATAGAGATAGGCTTATGCTTAATAATTATTTTGTTCCTAATATCTTGATCTTAAACCAAAGTTCATATGGGAGTCCCTGATAAATAGAATTATAAAATAATTTCATGCTGTATGTAGCTAGATTTAACATAGAGTCAAAGGAACAGTCTCTCCTTTGTTTCTTTGATTGTTCCCAAAAGAAAATTCATAGACTCACATCTCTCCTCCAGTTACTTAACCTGCAGAACATTGTCAAATATAATTGATACATTTAAGAACTTGGAAGCCCAATGGAGATATTGGGTTTCTCTTTCTAGAATACATTTTTTTAAAAGAGACTTTTATATTTCTCTAGAGTGCAGCGGCTCGCCTTTAGGTAATAAAATGAACAAGACTCCTTGAGTCTGCTTTAACCTCATAACAGGTTGATCCTAGCAGACCATATCAGCTTTACTTATCTCTCTCTCATTTTTAATTTTCTCCAGAGATAGATGAACCCTAGCACATTAAGCAGGGGATTACTCAAAAATCCCAGAAGTTTGATTTCCAGAATCTAGATTTTTAGTCTGTCTTGCATTGGTTGTAGAGATATAGATGAATAGAATTTGAAATATTTTGGAAAGTAATTCACAAATCTTCTATGGCTTAGTCATGTATTCCTTCATTGTGACTCAAACTCCAATCTACATTTCCTAGGATTAAACTTGAAAATAAACTTAAATGATTAGGAAAGTAATGCATGCTCATCATAAATAATTTAAAGACATAGACAAGTATGAATAACATAATCATCCAGGGATAACCATGATAGGCATTTTGATGCATTTTTTCCTAGTCTTTTCTCCACATGTGTAAATTTTTATACATCTATATGTGAGTCCTTTGTTTGTCCATATTTACATATATTTGTCTAAAATAGATTCCTAGATGTGAGATTACTAGGTAAGAGAATAAACTTTTTTAAGATTTTATTTTTAAGTAATCTCTACACCCAATGTGGGGCTCGAATTTAGAACTCCAAGATTAAGAGTCACATGCTTTATTGACCAAACCTGCCAGGCACCTGGAGAAGGAATATTTCTTTGTGGTCTTAAGTCCTATCACATTGTTTGGAACAGATTTGTAACAATTTATAACTTCACCAGTTGTGAATGTGTATGCCTCCTGGTTTTTGGGTCACTTGCCTACATTGAATATTCATTCTGATTAAAGCTAATTTGGTAGGCATAGAGAGCTGAACGGTGGTCCCCCCAAAATGATAAATCTATATCTTAATACCCAGAGCCTGTGAATATGATCTTATCTGGCAAAAGATGAGGTTAAATTAAAGATTTTGAGAGGATTTATTCTGGATTATCCCGGTGGGTCTTAAGTGGTATCTTATGCATTTGTATAAGGGAGAGGCAGAGAAAATTTTGAGGTGGACACAGAGAAAAGAAGACAACATGAAGACAGAAGCAGAGATTGGAGTGGTGGGAACGCAACCGAGGTATGCCATGGAGCAGTCCCCAGATCACGGAAGATGGAGGGAACAGATTTTCCTCGATGCCCCTGAGGGGAAGTGGTCTTGCCAATACCTTGATTTTGAACTGGTTTACAGAATTGTGAGGGAATAAATTTTATTGTTTTAAGCCACTAGGTCTTAGTGATTTGTTATAGCAGTCACAGGAAATGAATATAACACGTAAAAATCATATTTCAGTGTTGATTTCATCTGCATTTCCCTCACCAGAGACATAGTTATTTTTAAAATTTTTAAATTTTAAAATATATTAAAAGTAATCTCTACACCCAACATGTGGTTCAAACACATGACCCCAAGATCAAAAGTCACATGCTCTACTGACTGAGCCAGGCAGGCACCCCAAGGCATGGCTGTTTTAAATTTTATTTATTTAATGAATAATAAGACCAGATGAAGATGGGACATAAAACAGAACAGAGAGAAATCAGTTGGAAGCCACTGCAGTATTTTAGAAGAGAAAAACACCATGCCTTGAAATAAGATAGTAGAGTAAGGTATAAAGAAAACAGAATGGGGAGTTGGCTGAAGTTTAAAAAGGTAAGACCTAGTGGCACCTGGCTGGCTCAGTGGGTAGACCATGAAACTCTTGATCTCATTGTCATGAATTTGAGACCCATGTTGGGCATGAAGCTTACTTAAAATAAAAATTAAAAAAACAAATAACTAAAGAGACAAGACCTAGTGATCGATTACACAAGACTATGAAAAGGGAGATGAGGAGAATGAACAACTAGGTGGTGACTGTGCCATTTACTGAGATAGAAAATATAGAAGAGGAGAAGCAAGATTTGGAGGAAAAATAATTAATTCAGTTAGAATGGCTCAAGGTGCCCTGTGAGACATGCATATGAACATGTCTAAGGCTGCTTGTTACAGGTCTAGAGATCTTGGCTAAAGCCATACATTTGTAAGTCATTGGCATTTTGAAGCTATCCACATGTATGATACTTTCCTAGATAGAGTGTTCAGGGTACAAAACAAACAAGGTTTAGGACAGAACAGTGAGGAACAGCATAAGAAGGATGGTCTGACACTTCTCCAAAGAGGACATCCAGATGGCCAACAGACACATGAAACGATGCTCAGCATCCCTCCTCATCAGGGAAATACAAATCAAAACTACACTGAGATACCACCTCACGCCAGTCAGAGTGGCTAAAATGAGCCAATCAGAGAACTCTAGATGCTGGCGAGGATGTGGAGAAACGGGCACCCTCCTACACTGTTGGTGGGAATGTAAACTGGTACAGCCCCTCTGGAAAACAGTGTGGAGGTTCCTCAGGAAACTAACAATAGAACTCCCCTATGACCCAGCAATAGCACTGCTAGGAATTTACCCAAGGGATACAGAAATGTTGATGCATAGGAGCACATGTACCCCAATGTTCATAGCAGCACTCTCCAAAATAACTAAAACATGGAAAGAGCCTAAGTGTCCATCAACAATGAATGGATCAAGAAGATGTGGTTTATCTATACGATGGAATACTACATGGCAATGAGAAACAATGAAATCTGGCCATGTGTAGCAACATGGATGGACCTTGAGGGTGTTATGCTGAGCGAAATAAGTCAGGCAGAGAAGGACAAATATCATATGTGTGCACGTATAGGAGGATTAGGAGGAACTTAACAGAGGACCAAGGGGGAGAAGAAGGGGGGAAATGGTGGGGGAAAGGGAGAGAGGCAAACCATGAGAGACTCTTGAATGCTGACAAAAACTGAGGACTGATGGATGTGGGGGGGAGGGGGGGTGAGCATGGAGGAGGACACATGTGGGGATGAGCACTGAGTGTTATGTGGAAACTAATTTGACAATAAACTATTTGTAAAAAAAAAGAAAAAAAAAAAGAAGGATGGTCTGAGAAAATCTGAGTCTGAGAGAGTCATAGAGGCAAAACAGAGAAGAATGATTTTTTAAAAAATATTTTTATTTATTTCTAGGAGAGATAGAGAGACACACACAGCTTGAGCAGGGGAAGGTCAGAGAGAGAGGGAGATACAGACTCTGAAACAGGCTCCAGGCTCCGAGCTGGCAGTCAGCACAGAGCCCGACGCTGGGCTCAAACCCACAAACGCTAGATCATGACCTAAGTGAAAGTTGGACTCTTAACCGACTAAGCCACCCAGGTGCCCCAAGAAGAACGATTTTTAAGGACAGAGTGATCAATAGCATTAGGCCAACGGGCCAGCTTGTAGCATCTTCAGAATATGCCTCAGCTCTCAGACTGAGACCAAGACTACAGCCAATGATGGAGCATGACAATGGCATTGAGTAAGTCAAGGCATTTCTACCTAGCAGAGGGCTTTTTTAAGGAGCCATTTTTGCCTGTTGAATAGAGCATATATTGAAGCCGTAGAGCTTCCTGTTGAATTGACTAAGAATTTTTCAGATTTGCATCACCATCTGAATGCATTCCATGCCCATATCCTGCTTCTTCCCCCTTTCATAATTCACAGGCACTATTTCCATATAAACCTCTTGCACTCTTCACTCTGCCCACCTTTGACACGGGATCTTGCAAAAATTTCTGCGGAATTAGAGGAATCTGAGGAAGCTGAAGAGTAAATGCACAGTAAAGTTCAAGACCCTTAATGGTGAAGACGGAGAGGATAGAAATTGGAAGGGAATTGAGCCAATAGGAGCTTCTCGTTAGGCGTGACATTTTTCAATATACTAATTTGAGAGTGAATGTAAAGGAAGTGTGATAGCCCATGATCTTGGAAAAAAGTGAAAGGATGGATTTTTGGGCATAGGTGGAGGAATTCAGCTGAGACAAAAGGAGAAATCTCTCCTCCATAGTAGGAGGAGGAAAGAAAGGAAGGACATGTAAGTTTGCAGATGCTGTACCCTGGCAGGTGAGACCATCTGCTGAGAAGGAGGAAAGACATGATAGAGGTGATGTTCAAAAACAGCATAGAGGGTTCATTGTAGCTATTTTACAGTATGGTTAACAGTGAAGCACTAGAAGCTTTCCAATTTATGTGTGAACTAGATAGAAGTATTTATGATTACCACTTGTAGCAGTTACAGTTTTCAGCAAGAGACAGATGATACACTCAAGTTGGAATATTGAGAGGAGAAAGTAACAAAGGAGTGTTTATAAAGGTGTAGGCAGCATATAAGGGAAACTAGAAGATAGAGTGCAACACCCTAGGACTGATAACCCAGGACATTGCTATCAGTCCCAGGGACTAAAGTGGGAAAAAGAGGAACAATTACTGAAACTCAGAGACTTAGAAAACTTCATGGAGAGGTTAGTTTTTAGGAGCAGGGACTTTAAAAAAAAACACCATTTCTTTCTTTCTTTCTTTCTTTATTTTAGAGAGAGAAAGCACAGGGGAGGGACAAAGAGAGAGGGAGAGAATCCCAAGAAGGCCTTGTGCTGTCAGCACAGAGCCCAATGTGGGGCTCAATCCCACAAACCATGAGATCATGACCTGAGCCAAAATCAAGAATCTGATGCTTACTTAATTGACTGAGCCACCCGGGCGCTAGTAGGAGCAGAGACTTTTGATAGCTTAGGAGACATAGTCATAAATAGGGACTCATAAGTAGGGAGGTGGGAGAAAAACACTTAGACCTCATTCTCCTTAATCCCTTCCTTCTGTTTGTTGGCCATTTTCTACAAGAATCCAGACAGCATAGGAATCTGTGTTGTGGTTCCTAACAAATCAGCCTCCTGGGGACAGCAGAGTGGAGAAGGGTGAATCTGGAGAATTATGACATGCCCTATTTTAAAATGTACCATAAAACTACCAATATAAAAAAAACAGTATGTTATTGGCTCACAAATAGGTTTATAGAAAAAGCTGTTGAGTCTAAAAATAAGACAAAGTATATATACATGCATTTATTATACAGTAAAGGTGATTTCAAAACAGTGGAACAAAACGTGATTATTCACCAAGTGATATATTAACAGTTGGCTAGTGACTTAGAAAAGATAAGTTAAATCCCTACTTTTAGATCCCTATAAACCTAAAGATAAACCAATGGTTTAAATGTAAAAGAACTTGAAGAACAAGGTGAGGGGTGAAAGGAAAAAAAAGAACTTGAATAAAATATAAGTGTACATATATATATTTCATTGCTCAGAAATTATCACAGAAACTAGAAGCTCCATTAAATTTTAAAACATCTTTATGGTAAAGAATACTATAAGTGAGCCAAAAGATGAATAAAATATAGGAAAAGTTCACAACTCATGTTAAAAGAATAAAATATAGGAAAGTTCACAACTCATGTTAAAAGATTAACAAATGAATAAATCTATAAAAAAATAACAATTCAATAGAAAAAAAACCAGAAATAAATGGGTTTTAACAAGCCAATGATACATGAGAAAACATTATTGGTAGGGGCACCTGGGTAGCTCAGTCAGTTAAGCATCCGACTTCCACTCAGGTCATGCTCTCATAGTGAGTTGGAACCCCACATCGAGATTGCAACTGTCAGCACAGAGACCACTGCAGATCTTCTGTCCCTGTCTCTTTCTGCTCCTCCCCCATGAGCGCTTGCTCATATTCTTTCTCTCTTAAGATAAACAAACATTTTTTTAAAAAATATTTTTATTTATTTCTAGAGAGAGAGAGAGACAGCGTGAGCAGGGGAGGGTCAGAGAGAGAGGGAGACACAGACTGAAACAGGCTCCAGGCTCTGAGCTGGCAGTCAGCACAGAGCCCGACGCGGGGTTCGAACCCACGAACCGCGAGATCATGACCTAAGTGAAAGTCGAACGCTTAACCGATAAGCCACCCAGGTGCCCCGATAAACAAACATTTTAAAAATAATAAAAAATAAATGTTTATGCATTTTTGAAAGAGAGAGCAGGAGCAGGGGAGGGGCAGAGTAAGAGGGTGACAGAGGATATGAAGTATGAAGCAGGCTTTGCACTGACAGCAGAGAGCCCCATGCTGAGCTGGAGCTCACAATGCCCGCCCCCCCAACTCCATCATGACCTTAGCTGAAGTTGGATGCTTAACCGACTGAGCCACCCAGGCGCCCCATGAAAATGAATAAACATTAAGACAAAAAAGAAAAAACACAATTTGGTAAATAAAAATGACAATATACTCAATTTCATTAATAATCAAAGACATGTAACTAAAAACAATTGTGAAATATAATTTCCACATCTATAAAGTTTTAAAGGATTGAAATGACTCACTGTTGTAGGATGTGAAGGAAAACAGACCCTCTAATTCATGGGAATACATAAACCAATAGAATTTTCCTTTAAGGCAAATTGACACAATGCATCAAAATATAAAATGTATATAGCTTTTGACCCACTGATCTTCTAGAATTTATTCCAAGGGGTAATTGTACAAGTGCATAATGATATATCTATTAGAAAGTCCATTCTGGCTTTCTTTTTCTTTCTTTCTTTCTTTCTTTCTTTCTTTCTTTCTTTCTTTCTTTCTTTCTTTCTTTCTTTCTTTCTATGCTTTTTTTTTTGGCTCTTCCCAATCCATTAATATGGAGCTGGACAAGAAAACTAGGGTACAATTCTACAGTGGAATACTCTGTAGCCATTAAAATTAATGTTTCTATATTAATTCATGTGAAAATATATCCAAAAATGCTATAAGTGAAAAAGACAGTGCATATAGAATAATTCCATTCATTTAAAACTGATTATTAAGCATACTAATTTGGAATCCTAATGTCTAGAAAGATATTCACAAGATTATTAGCAGCAGTTATCATTAGGTATTGGTATTTGGGCTGCTTTTTCTTATTTGGCTTTTTCTGTTCTCATTAAATTTCTAAAATGAAATAAATATGTGTCATTTTACCATATATATGGCTAAAGTTATTTTTAACATACAATAAAGGAAGCAATGAAATTCCTTATGTGAAAACTGGAAGCAATTGTCATGTAGAGAATATAGAATTTCAGGAAATACTGACAGTGTAGGCAAAATGGAAATCACCCACTTATGTCACCAACATTAGTGATGATATGGTATTCTCCAGTAGAACTTGGTGCCTCTATAGTCAATTTTCTGAAAATTCCCCTTTGAGGGGTACCTTGCTGGCTCAGTGAGAAGATCATGTGGCTCTTAATCGCAGGGTTATGAGTTCAAGTCCCATGTTGGTGTAGAGATTTATTTAAATAAATTTTGTTTAAAAAACTTAAAAAAAATCTCCTTTGAAAACCAAGAACCAATCTCATGAACTCAGGTTACAGAGTTTTGCTATAACAGATAGTATAAAGACCGTGGAGAACGTGATGGATGGAAATTAACTATTAGACAGGAAGAGGAAAGAGAAAGTTTTATATGATGGGAGAAAAGGAGACAGGTTTGGAAGGAATGCAACCAGAGAGACGAGAAGCATAAATGGACTCCAAAAGAAGGATTTGGTGAGTCATCATTCTGGGCCTTGGGTGTGTGTGGCAAGATGATAGAAACCCAGGTAGCCTGAGGAGGAATCTGAACCTCCAGACTTATAGTCTGACTTACTGCTTTCTCTATCATAGCTCTGGAATGGCAAATCAGCAAGGTCCTGGGGAAGTTATCCTCAGCCGATGACCTACATATGCTACTTAGTGATATGATGCAGAGATGCTCAAAGATTGTAAGAATTCTACACTCAATTCCAAAGCGGGTGTGTGTGGGAGGAGTTCCCCACATCACCAAGCAAGCAGTTCTCAGACACCAGCTGGGTGTCCTAAAATTCAACTCAATTCTGACACTATCTACTACCCAGAGACTAGTGTTAGATTCCACAGGTTAAAAGTTCAATCCTACAGGACTACCCTCCCCCCAATTCTCTTACTCCCCAATCTCCTCCCACTTCAGATGCCACTGGAAAGCCCAGATTGTTGCTTGTGCTTCTGCCCAAATGATTATACATTAGAGATTCCCATGACGCCCTCCTTGGGTTTAATTAATTTGTTAGAGTGGCTCACAAAACTCAGAAAAGCATTTTACTTACTGGACATTTTACTTACCTGGAAACACTCCGAATCCTGTCCTTTGGGCCTTTTATGGAGGCTTCATTACACAGGCATGATTGATTAAATCATTAACCATTGATGACTGATTCAACCTCCAGCCCCTATCCCCTCCCCAGAGGGGTGATGAGGGTGGAACTGAAAGTTCCAACCCTAATCCCAGGGTTGGTACCCTTGCAACCAGCCTCCACCCTTAGGTGAGCTTCCAAAGTTACCTCATTAACAAATAAGAGACTACCTGTATCTGCTCGCATCACAGGAAATTCCAAGGGTTTTAGAAGCTCTGTGCCAGAAATGGGGACAAAGATCAAATATATATGTCTTATTATAAATTCCAGTATCACAGATTGACAGATCAAAGTGGTTTGGCTTGAGAAAAGAAAGCTGGAATTGCGAGACCTTACAACCAGAAGCTATAGAGATGATAGTCAGTAGTAGTAGTTAACATGCAGGACCAGAGACTCTTCAGCAGATGCCTGATCCCACTGCTGAAGAAACAAATTAACCACTTGCATTGGAGAGAGAAGACCCAGAGCAGTGATGTCCAATGAAATATAATGCAAACTATAAATAGAATTTAAAAATTTCTAATAGTCACATTGGAAAAAAAAAAAAAAAGATAAAATTGGGGCAGCTCGGTGGTTCAGCCGGTTAAGTGTTTACTCTTGGCTTCAGCTCAGATCAAGATCTCATGGTTTATGAGTTCAAGCCCCGTGTCTGGCTCTAAGCTGGCAGTGCAGACAGATCCTGATTGAGATTCTTTCTCAGCCCCTCTGAGAAAGGGGCTTTGTACTTGTGTGCACTCTTTCTCTCAAACTAAATAAGTTTTAAAATTTTTTCTTAAAAATTTTTAAATGTCTTATTTATTTTTGAGAGAGAGAGAGAGAGACAGCATGAGCAGGGGAGGTTCAGAGAAAGATGGAGACACAGAATCTGAAGACAGGCTCCGGGCTCTGAGCTGTCAGCACAGAGCCCGATGCAGGGTTCGAACCCCACAAACCATGAGATCATGACCTGAGCTGAGGCCAATCGCTCAACCGACTGAGCCATCCAGGCGCCCCAAAAAATTTCTTAAAAGATGAAATTAATTTTAATACTTCCATACAGGGATACTTGGCTGGCTCAGTCAGTACACCATGTGACTCTTCATCTCGGTTGTGAGTTCAAGCCCCATGTTGGGCCTAGAGCTTACTTTAAAAAAAAAGTTAATAGATGGTTGACGCTTGTATGACATGGGTTTGAACTGTATAGGTCAAATTATATCAAATTAAAAAAATAAATACAGCATAGTGCTATAAATGTTTTGTCTTCTTTTTCTTAACATTTTCTTTTCTCTAGCTTTCCTTATTATAAGAATACAGTATATGATACATATAGCCTATAAAAATGTGTTAATCTGCTGCTTACATTATAGATAAGGCTTCTGGTCAGCAGTAAGCTATTAATAGTTCAGTTGAAGGGGGAGGAGTCAAAAGTTATATTAGGATTTTCAACTGTGCAGGGTCAGCACTCCTAACCCCTGCATGTTCAAAGGTCAACTGTATTTTATTTAATCCAATATATCCAAAGTATTTTAATTTCAACTTGTAATCAATCTAAAACTGAGGTATTTTATATACTTTTCCCCCCATACTAAGCCTTTGAAAGTCAGTGTGTATTTCACGTTAACAGCATATCTTAATTTGGTCTTGCCACATTTCAAGTATTCAGCAGCCATATGTGGCTAGTGACCACAGTATTGGACAGCACAGATACAGAGAACAGCAGGGCCTTCTCTTTCCCACCATCATAAACACATAGAAGCCTCCTTCTCTTCTCAGAAACCATCATGGCGAGGAGGAGAGGTGAGGGGACCCTTCCAGCAGTAAGAAATGTTTTTGATAGGGAGTTAAAATTCTGGATTATGGATTAAAAGACTTTTTTAAATGTTTATTTATTTTTTGGGGGCACCTGGGTGGCTCAGATGGCTAAGTGTCCAATTTCGGTTCAGGTCATGATCTCATGGTTCATGGGTTCGAGCCCCGCATCCGGCTCTGTGCTGATCTCTAGCTCAGAGCCTGGAGCCTGTTTCAGGTTCTGTATCTCCCTCTCTCTTTGACCTTCCTCTGCTCATGTTGTCTCTCTCTCTTCGGAAGTAAATAAAACATTAAGAAAATAAAATTAAGTTTTTTTATTTTTGAGAGAGAGAGAGAGAGAGAGAGAGTGCCAAGCAGGGAGAGGCAGAAAAGTAAGGAGACAGGATCCAAAGCAGGCTTTGCACTGACAGCAGAGAGCCTATCGCAGGGCTCAAACTCAGGAACTTCAAGATTATTATTATTATTATTTTTTTTTTAGGGGTCTTCTGGTAGAAACCGGAAAACCTGCTAGACAAATTCTAAAAGAGCTGTAACACTTGGAACTTCAAGATTATGACCTGCACTGAAGTTGGCCACTTAACTGACCGAGCCACCCAGGCACCTGGGATTAAGAGACTTTTAACAAGAGAGACAGTTAATTTTAACTAAACACTAAGTTTTTCTTCAATGACCAGTAGCAGTGAGGACTCAAGAACAAGATGAGGTCACTTAAAATAAAGAAATGTATACATTTTTTGTACATCTAACGAATACTGGGTACATTTCAACCCATATTACTAAAGGTCGAGAACTGTTTTTACTATGAGGGAACCTAGCCATTTCTAAGCATATTGACAAAATAAGACACTATTCATGATGTATTTAGGCATAGTTCTTCAAAAGTTAAGGCAGTATTGCTTGAACCCTCCAGATGCTTATGATCTAAAGCCAAGACTACCTACAATAGTAGTCATTGAAAACAAGTTATGATAATTGGGAACGGGGTTTCTTGGGGGACAGGAGATTCATAATTAATTTAGTCTCAAACAACATGTCAGCACTAGTACAGTGCTTTAGAAAATCTCTAAGCCTCTTCTCTAAGCTGTTTTCATTACTGCGTTGCACCCACCAGGTTGGCTCTCACTTTTCTGCATTGTTTTGTTTTATTTTTACTGGTTTCTTGGAGTTTATTTTCCACTTGGTGCAAGGCACACCATTATAGGGTATCAAGGAAGCTTGCATGAGGCCTTGATAGTAAAGAGCGGGATTCTCTCAACTTTCTTTTTGGTGTTTTGCTGTTTTAATATAAAAGAACCCAACTGTGTCTGCTTGCTGCAGCCTGCCTAGTAAGCAGGGAGGGAAGGGGAGGGGAAGGAAAGGGAGGGGCTCCAATGAGCCTAGTTCCTTCTGAAGCCTGGTGGCTGGTGTTGGCCACCCAGGATTGGGGAAGGTGTTGGCTTTGCCAGGCTGACCACCAGGCCACTTCTTCATGGCTTCCAGAGCCAGGCCACAGGTGATGGTGCTGCTGGAGGCCTGGGGAGATTTGGAGCATCCTGAGGAGCTCAACATTGTAGCCATGAACTGGAAAGTGGACTTCCAGAAAAAGCAGCTTGCTCATCAGTGACCTGGGTCTCCTTAGGGAGACCAGGGTGGTGAGAGTTGGCTTCCCCAGGATGCTCTGCTCGTCTGCACGAACTGTTCCTGGAAGTGGAATCCAGGTGGCGCCAATGACAGTCCTGGGTGGCCACGAACCAGCGGAACCACTAGAGGGATGGCTGCCACTCTTGTCGCTTGTGGTCTGGTGGAAACCTGGGCAGCGAATCCTCACAGGCTTCAGCGCATGATCACAAGTGGCAGGTACCCAGACGCTAGGCCAGGGAGCCCATTTGCAGAGGGGACCACAGAAGGCCTTTCGAAGGCCAAGGTGTGCAAAGGGCTCTACCTTTACTTTTGATGTTCCCCTGTCTAGAATGCCTTAATCCTCTGTTCTGAACCTTATTCTGTCCAAACTTCATGAACTGATGTAAGTCCCCATCCTCATCATCAACTGTGCCTGGACTTGCTGAATTTAAATAAAACTTGCTGTGTGATTCACATTAGGCTTAGCTCCCAATTATATATTTTTTAGTATTATTTTCCAGTTATTTGAAAATTTCTTATCTCACCAGTGAACTCCCACTGTACTAATGGTAAGAAACTTTTATTTCTTTCATAAACCTAATATATTCAGGGAAGTGCTGGGCTTCAGACTAATCCTCAGAAAATACTTGTTGCTTGAATGGTATCAACTAAGTAGTCTGTGATGATTCCGTTTGAAAACTAAAGTAGCCGAATGAAGTCATTCTAACGTAGTCATATTCTGTTAGCTCAGAGATGCATTTACAGAAAGGGGAATGCTAACTGCAAGCAGATAATTACATGGAATTACATTCTGTGCATTGTATTGACAACTTCAATTCTACTTTCTTTCAATATGCTGAGTAGAAGAATGCTCCAGACCTTGTATTCTCCCAAGCACTGTTCATCAAGCTGTTGGTCATTTCTTCCTACCTGTGGTGAGGACTGAGGACGGTCACCATCCCTAAATGGCTCTGCTTTTTGCCACGTATTTCTTCCACTAGTTCCTATAGGTGCTCATCCTTCCCAAGCATTTGAACACCCAAAATGACTCATGAATGGCACTTTTAGAACATTCTCAGTGTTTCCATTTGCACATCTTTTATCAATGACCACAACAAGCTGAAACTATTCACCAAAACATGAAATAATGGCTTTCTTTCACTTTTTAAAAAAGTTTTTATTTAACTAATCTCTACACCCAAATGAGGCTCCAACTCATGACCCCTAGACCAGGGGTCACATGCTCCTCTGACTGAGCCAGCCAAGCCCTCCCTCCCACTTTTTTTTTTTGCCTTCACTCTTACTGTGCTCAGGAAACAGATTGGCAGGGTGCCTGGGTGGCTCAGTTGGTTAAGCATCTGACTTCAGCTCAGGCCACAAGGCTCAGGTCATGATCTCACTGTTGGTGAGTTCGAACCCCCGCATTGGTTGAACTTGAGCCTTGCTTCAGGTGAGGTGAGCCCGGGTTCTCTCACTCTCTCTGCCCCTTCTCTCTGCTCGTTGCACACTTGCCCCTCTCTCTCAAAAGAAAAAAAAAAAGAAAGAAAGAAAGAAAGAAAGAAAGAAAGAAAGAAAGAAGGAAAGAAGGAAAGAAGGAAAGAAAGAAGAAAGAAAAGAAAAAAGAAAAGAAACATTGGCTTGGCATGCCCACTGAAATGAAGGCAAAGTCAGTAAGGTGTATGATGATGTATTACAAATTGAATCATCAGGAGAAACATGCTTACCAAAGAAGTGTTCCATGTGTTTTTTGCAGATACACATACAGACTCACAGGTTTTTAATATGAAATACTTCAGAAACAACAGCACTGTAAGACATCAATGCTATTCAAAGCAGTACTTAAGGAAAAATGCTCTAGCACTCTGGGGAGTCATTGTAGTCTTTCTGGCACTTTGTTAGATAATAAAGATATCTAAATAAGGTTATAGCCTCAGTTCTGATTTTGGATGACTTTACAAAACCTTGAGCTTTTCATTTGTTTTTAATCATAGCCCTTTAACATTTGTCAGGCACATGGCTTTTTCTCTTTTCTCCCTATCTAGAGAATTTTGTTATTGATATTATGTCACTTAAATCTTCTTTATGCTGTTCATTTTTTTGTGAGTGCTGGAATAATAATTCTTTGACCAGAAAAGCTTTTGGACCTTTGTTGAGAAATTCAGTTTAAAGGGCATTATACCTGGTCAAAGACTTAGACTACTTTAATTACTATGATTTCTACTTCTCAGAGGCTTTAAGGAATGACTTAGGCTGAATAATTTTTTTAAGTGGGTCCAACTATGGGGAATAATGTCGGTTAGTGGATTAGGCAGGTAGATGGCAATTCTTTGGAGTGAAGAAATCAAGATACAGAAACCTATGTAAAGATGAATTATGCTGAAACTGGGTGCAGCTATTCATTCCACAAGTATCTAGTGAGAGTTACATGTATTAGGTACTGTCTTAGGTGTTGGGTGAGCTGTGATGAACAAAACAGACCTTGTTCCTGAACTTGGGAGTTTAGAACCCCGCAGATACTAATATATTGAATAAAATAGTTGAGATGAACTTCTTAGTCTTAGGTGATGAGAGGTTTGCTGGTGCATGCAATGTTCCTTAGAGTAATGGAAATAAAAATTGATTTAGTTTCCTTTTTCATATTTCATTTGAAAGGAAATCAAGTTTTGGGTCAGAGAGATTACATTCCATAATACTACATCCCATAATATTTAGCTTGACAACAAAGGAAGCATAAAATCTCAAGTTCTTGGCTGGTTTGGTGTTTAAAGTACAGATTGATGTCTTGAAGTCTTGTTTAGATTTCTTTTCAGTCTAAATAATGTTTTATAATAGACACTTCTTTTTTTAAGCTGTCAAAATTAGGCTGGGGGAAGTGCATACTCTTTTTTTATAGCTCATCTTTCACACATTTCTTAAAACATCAGAAAAATGTTTAAGTATTGAAAAAATATGGGGTGTTTTTAAAAATTATTTTTAAGTCTTCAAAACATTTTTTAAATGTTTATTTATTTTTGAGAGAGTGAGAGACAGAGTGCAAGCAGGTGAGGGGCAGAGAGAGGAAGACACAGAATCCAAAGCAGGTTCCAGGCTCTGAGCTGTCAGCATAGGAGCCGGACGTAGAGCTAAAACTCATGGACCACTACATCATGACCTGAGCTGAAGCTGGACGCTCAACAGACTGAGCCATCAAGGTGCTCCTATTTTTTAAGTCTTAATTCTTTGACTGAGACCCTTGGAGAACTAAAGTAGTAAGACTAGAGTTAACTATGATGTTGAAGAAAGATGTTATATGCTTACAGTGAATAGATAACAAGTATCTCATAAAAACATTGCTAGTTTTATCATCTTTTTTTATAGTTCAGATAAAACTCTGTAGATAAGGCCTTCATTTGAATCTGAAGCATGTTACAGATCAGCACAGAAAGGAGAAACTCAAATAAATGTAAACATTTGGAATTTCAAAAGTAAAAAATTCCCGTTAGCAGAAAAAAGCCATTGCTTTGAAGTCTTTTTTTTTTTTTCTATTTTTTATGGAGAGAGAGCATGAGCAAGGGAGGGGGCAGAGGCAGAGGGAGAGAGGATCTTTTCTTTTAATTTTTATTTAATTTATTTTTAAAAATTTACATCTAAGTTAGCATATAGTGCAATAATAATTTCACGAGCAGAGACTCTTTTTTTTAAGTTTATTTATTTTTGAGAGAGATAACATGAGTTGGGGTGGGGCAGAGAGAGAGGGGGAGAGAGAGAGAGAGAGAGACAGAATCCCAAGCAGGTTCTGCACTGTCAGCACAAGCCTTAGGTGGGGCTCAAACTCACAAAACTGTGAGATCATGACCTGAGCCAAAACTGAGAGTTGGATGCTTAACTGACTGAGCCTCCTGGCACCTGGACGGAGAGAGAATCTTAAGCAAGCTCCAAGCTCAGTATGGAGCCCGACATGGGGCTTGATCCCACGACCCTGGGATCATGACCCGAACCAAAACCAGGAGTCAAACACTCAGTCAACTGAGCTACCTGATGTCCCTGAAGTTTTTGTTTTGTTTTGATTTTTAAATAATGCTCTATGTAGAATCAAGTCTTTAAAAAATGAAGAAACCAAATGGAATGAGCATTAGTAAGTGTATAATAAAAAATAAACAGACACCAATTGTCTTTGCCCAAGGAGATCTGTCAATGGAGATGAAATGGTGCGAGTCACAATCACGATGGAGGGAAAAAAAACCACAAATACGAATAAGGAGAATTTGTAAGAAACATCTCACTCTTTAATATATTTACCTTGTTTACACCTTCTCTAAAGAGAACACCAGAGAAGTTCCCAGAGAATGGTTGGCATGGGAAGCAGCAATCTCCGTGCAAGGAGAATGGAAGAAGACTGCAAAGTTTCTCCAAATAACCATAACTACAGCTAACAATGGCTGCATCTGTATTGAAGTAAGTATTCAGAATTTACCTCCCCCAGGCCAAGTCACTTTCATCTTTAACTAAGACAGTTCTCTCTGGCACCAGCACCTGTTCCCGTCCCTCCTCTTTCCTCTTTCTTCTCCCTCCTCACCAATCCTTCTTCCGCAATTCTGCTGACAGTAGAATTTTTAAAAATCAAAATCGGATGAAATCTTTACCCTGCCCAAATTCTTTGACTTTCAGTTGGATAGAATTTTGGATAAAATTTGAAGTCCTAGAAATTTCTGCATATTCTCGTTCTTGCTTACCTCTTCAGCCTTATTTTCTACCTTTCTTAGCCTCCCTCACTGAATTTCAAACTCAATGTCATATTTGCTGTCTCTCAAATAAACCAAGCTCTTTGATCCCTCAGAGGATTATCAGTACCAGCTGTTTCTGTCTGTCAGAGAAGGTCTTCATCACCACTCCCATCCCAAACCAGGCAACCACTGCCGGCTGGTTTCTCCTCAAGCCCCAAGTCTAAGTCTCGGCTACGTTATATATTATTACAGTATCCTATACTTAACCTTCACACATATTACTTGTATAAGTAAAATTACTCAAACCAATACTAATTTTAATCGAAATGTGATGAATGGTTTATTGCCTATATTTCTCAATTTTATTTTATTTTTAATTTTTTAAAATATTTATTTCTGAGAGAGACAGCATGAACAGGGGAGGGTCAGAGAGAGAGGGTGACACAGAAGCTGAAACAGGCTCCAGGCTCTGAGCTGTCAGCACAGAGGCTGATGTGGGGCTCAGAAGCCACAAACTGCGAGATCATGACCTGACCAGAAGTTGGCCGCCTAACTGACTGAGCCACCCAGGCACCCCTCTCAATAGATTTTAAGCTCCATGAGGGTAGGGACTGTGTTTATCTTGTTTCTTACTACATTCCACATGCTGGCATTATGTCTGACTCATAGCTGGTGCTTAATAAATATCTCTGGAATGAATAAGGTTATAATGCAGAAGTGAAGGGGCTCAATGGGAAACCTTGCTGTCACCTCTATGTTTACCCTGAACTGGGACTCAGCTTTTGTTTCATCTTAAAACTTTAAATCACCTAAGAGGGGTGTCTGGCTGACTCAGTCAATAGACTCTGTGACTCTTGATCTAGCGGTTGTGAGTTCAAGCCCCACATTGGGTGTACAGCTTTCTGAAAGAAAAAAAAAAGCCACTGAAGAAAGTGAATGATGTAGATTTTACTGAATACTTTTTCTGAGAGCTGGAGAAGAGAAACATCACATATATCACAGTAAAACTTAATTGAAAATTCCTATTAGGGGGTGCTGGGATGGTTCAGTCTGACTCTTGATTTCAGCTCAGGTTATGATCTTATAGTTCATGCGATTAGGCTCTGAATTGGGCTCTGTGCTGACAGTGTGGAGCCTACTTTGAGTTCTCTCTCTCCCTCTTTCTGCCTCTCTTGCCCTCAAAATAAAAAAAAGTTTTTAAAAAGATAATTCCTATTAGACATTTCCATTTTTCTCCTCAAGGTTCTTTTTTAACTTGTTGTATTACCTTTGACCTTCCAAGCAGCCTGTGCTGCTTCCTAGCCTCCTACCCTTCACCACTCTGATTTCACCATGCCAATGAGAGGCTTTCTCTTTTTATTTTCTAATTGGAATATTTTAGCTTCCCTCCTTGTATTAGTTTGCTAGAACTGCCATAGCAAAGTACCATAAAGAGGATGCTTTAAAGAAGAAAAATTTATTGTTTCCTAGTTCTAGAGGCTGGAGCTCCAAGATCACGTTATCAGCAGGACTGATTCCTTCTCAGGGCTCTGAGGGTAAGTCTGTCCCAGTCCTCTTGTCTAGCTTCTGGTGGTTTTGCTAGCAATCTTTGACATTCCGTGGCTTGTAGAAGCATCACCCTGGTCTCAGCTGTCATCTTCACATGGCCTTCCTTCCCCTCACGTGCATCTGCATCCAAATTTCCCCTTTCGTGAGGATACCAGTCAAGTTGGATTAGGGTCCACCCTAAATGGCTGCACCTCAACTAATGACACTTGAAATGACTGTATTTCCAAATAAAGTCACATTCTGATGTGGACTACAACACATTAATTCAACCTATACCAATCCTCCTACTCCTCATCCTTTTCCATAAGGGAAAGACTCTTAGAGTATATCTTCCTTGAAAAGGGTTGGGAGGCTATTTACAGCAGTGCCATCAACAACAGCCACATTATGGAAAGAGCCTAAATGTCCATCACCTGATGAATGGGTAAAGAAGATGTGGTTTATATATACAATGGAATATTACTTGACCAAGAGAAAGAATGAAATCATGTCATTTGTAGCAACATGGATAGAATTGGAAGGTATTATGCTGAGTGAAATATGTCAATTAGAGAAGGACAGATATCATATGTTTTCACTCATATGTGGATCTTGAGAAACCTGGGGGAAGGGAAGGGGAAAAAATAGTTACAAACAGAGAGGGAAGGAGGCAAACCATAAGAGACTCTTAAATACAGAGAACAAACTGAGGGTGGGTGGGGGGTGAGGAGAGGGGCAAATAGGTGATGGGCATTGAGGAGGGCACTTGTTGGGATGAGCACTGGGTGTTGTATGTAAGTGATGAACCACAGGAATCTACCCCAGAATCCAAGAGCACACTGTACACACTGTATGTTAGCCAATTTGACAATAAATTATATTTATTTATTTTTTTAAAGAAAGAAAAGGGTTGGAGGGAATTACAGGTAAGGGGAATTGTTAGTAGCAAATACATTTTATCTAATCAAAATAATTTCCTCTTACAAGTGACTGAAAAACTAAGAAGCTAGTCAATCTTTCCTACAGATTTATCTTCCAAAACTATAGATCAGGTGACACCATTCTCTTGCTCAAAGACTGAAGATAGGGGCGCCTGGGTGGCTTAGTCGGTTAAGCATCCGGCTTTCGCTCAGGTCATGATCTCGCGGTTCGTGGGTTCGAGCCCCGCGTCGGGCTCTGTGCTGACTGCCAGCTCAGAGCCTGGAGCCTGTTTCAGTCTGTGACTCCCTCTCTCTCTGACCCTCCCCTGCTCACGCTGTCTCTCTCTCTCTCCTAGAAATAAATAAAAAACATTTAAAAAAAATTAAAAAAAAAAAAAACAAAGACTGAAGATAGGCTACATCTTGTCTTTCTTGGTGACCATTCCATCTCTAGCACCTGGCTTACTTCCAGACATATAGTAGACATGTTGAATACAATAGTAGAACACTAATGACTGCTTTTCACTTTCAGAACAAAGGCTAAATTGCTAACCCTCAGCGATTTGACTCAACTTATCTTTATAGCTTATCTATTACTCTACTCTTTTGAACCATATACCTTTAGCTATCAAAACCATTCTGCTGTGGTTCTCTCAGTACACTCTTCACTTTCATCCACATTCTTTAATTCAAACTGTCTTCTTTGCCTGGAATGCGTTTCTACCTTCTAGCTAGACAGCCTCTACTACCCAGCTCAGACTGTCCCATCTCTTCTGATGATAAGTCTTTTTCCTCCAGGCAGAATTAATCTCTTTTTCAGATAACTTCTTAGCACTTTGTATACTGTTGACAATAGAACTCATGGTAGAATTATTTAGAATTGTGTCTATCTCCCAAGTAGATGAGAATTCTTGTAGGATCAAGGACAAGTCCTGTTCATGTTGTTATCCTTCACTAAGCCAGAACACTTGTCTGTACTATAGATATCAACCAATTTTAATGAGTGAATTTTATTTTTTACTTTTTTTTTTTTAAAGTAAGCTGTATGCTCAGCTTGGGGCTCAAACTTACAACCCAAGAGCAAGAGTTGCAAGCTCTACCGAATGAGCCAGCCAGGTACCCCATAATTAGTTAGTTTTAAATTATTAGACATATTCCGCTAAGCTAGTCTTTTAACTGTTTTTTTTTTCCCCAGTAGAAGAACTCCTTCATAATCATACTTTTTGGGCTTTCTTGAAAAAAATGTATGATCACAAAAATGTTTTTATGAATTCAATATTTTATTTTATTTTATTTTATTTTAAAGTGTATTATTTTTTGGAAGAATATGTGTACATGCATGCACAAGGATTAGCAGGGGGAGAGGCAGAGAGAGAAGGAGAGAAAGGATCCCAAAGAGGCTCCAAGATGTTAGCATGAAGCTAGAGCCTATGTGGGGTTTGAACTCATGAACTGTGAGATTATGACCTCAGCCAATATCAAAAGTCGAATGTTTAACCAACTAAGCCACCCAGGTGCCCCTAAATTCAATATTTTATTTATTTTTTATTTTTTTTAAATTTTTAAAAAAATTTTCTAAAATTTTTTATTTATTTCTAGGAGAGAGAGAGACAGTGTGAGCAGGGGACAGTCAGAGAGAGAGGGAGTCACAGACTGAAACAGGCTCCAGGCTCTGAGCTGGCAGTCAGCACAGAGCCCGACGCGGGGCTCGAACCCACAAACCGCGAGATCATGACCTAAGCAAAAGTTGGACGCTTAACCGACTAAGCCACCCAGGCGCCCCAACGGCTAAATTCAATATTTTAAAATAAATTTGTGTTCTATTTATTGCCAAAGCATCTACAGACATAGGAAAAAATGGGTGTTCATATTTTACCAAATATATTTCAATGTTTCATGTATACATGGATTTGTGGACCCTTTGCAAACTTTTAGTGGCTTACAAATTGCAAATACTTCTCTAGGAAATAAGCACCCATTGAAAGTTTTTAATTAGATAACGACAAAGGTAAATGAAAGCACACAAAAATGAGAAACATGTATTTCAAAATACTCTGACTTGGGGGTGCCTGGGAGGCTCAGTCAGTTATACCTCTGACTTCAGCTCAGATCATTATCTCATGGTTTGTGAGTTCAAGCACTGCATCGGACTCCGCACTGACAGTACAGAGCCTGCTTCAGATTCTCCGTCTTCCTCTCTCTCTGCCCCTCCTCCCTTGTACTTGCACTCTCTCTCAATAATAAATAAACATTAAAAAAATACTCTGTCTTGCATTCATATCTTTATTCATTCTGTAAATATTTGCTCAGTGTCTAGTATGTGCTAGATAGCACTCTTGGTGCTGGGCATACAGGAGGTACCAGGGTGGTATCACTGGAGGTGGTGAGAGGTGGCTGGATTCTGGATATGTTCTGAAAGTAGAGTCAACAGGATTATGGACAGATTAGATGGAGTGTATGAAAGAAAAGAATCAGTGATGACTCCAAGGCTTCTGACTGGAGCAGTTAGAAGAACAGAGTTGCTATTTGTTGCAACATAGAAGATGATTGGAAGGGAAGTTTGGGGATAGAACTAATCAGGAATTTGGTCTTGAATGTATTCAATTTGAGACGACTATGAGTCAAGAGAAGATGTCTGTAGATACATGCTAAGGTAGGTACCTCTTCAATGAATATAAACACAATTAGAGGTGTGTTAGAGCTGGCTCACATCGGCTCCTGAGAGCTGATCATTAGATTTTCAGGAAATTTGCGAGCTAGTTGTTAAAATTTAAGAAGCTGTTATCCAAAGTTAAGCTATATAAATGATTAAAGTGGACTCTAAATTATACTAAAACAAAATTAACATTTATTTATTTATTTGGATCGAGAGAGAAAGCGATAACGGGGTAGAGGCAATGAGAGGGGGAGAGAGTGAATCCCCAGCAGGCTCCACACCAGCAGCACCAAGGCTGACATGGGCCTTAAACTCATGAACTGAACCGTGAGATCATGACCTGAGCTGAAATTAAGAGTCAGACGTTCTACCGACTGAGTCAGCCAGGCACCCCAGGGATACATATTTTAAAACTGATCACTTTCTAATTATTTTAATACTGTGTATGATGATGAGGTTAAATTTTTTGTATCTATTTAGTGCAAATACTGTAGGATGGGGCATATCTCTTCTCAAGTCTAGGGTCAGTGACATCACACTGGTAGAGAGAAATTAATATGATAGGATAATTAACAAATGTCATAACTCAGGTCTTTTTCTCCCTGGAGAGCTGATTGTTAACTCACACTTATCAGCACAACACTGAAAAATCTTCAGGGGAAATTAATTGTCTCTTAACCCTCATATACCTTTATATCATCATCATCATCATCATCATCACATTTGCTTATATCTTTCCTGCTACATAAGTGAAAACAAATGACAAACCAAAAAAGTAGACAGAAAATAAAGGGTTGGTGAGTAGCTGGCATAAGGCATCCAAAACAAGAAGGATCTTATAAAATAGACCAAGTTGTGGTACATCTATACAACTTAACATTTCTTCTTAAATTTTTTTTTTTTACCATTTATTTTTGAGAGACAGAGAGAAAGAGCATGAGTGGGGTAGGGACAGAGAGAGGCACAGAATCCAAAGCAGGCTCCAGCCTCTGAGCTGTCAGCACAGCTCAGCACAACGTGGGGCTGGAACCCATGAACTATGAGATCATGGCCTGAGCCAAAGTTGAACACTGAACTGACTGAGCCACCCAGGTTCCCCAATACTTCGTCCTTAAAAAAAAATCAGCCGGCTCAATACCAATGGTGTAAAGTCTATAGGATATAAAAAGTGAACAAAATAAAGTGTACAATAGAATTTATAGTATGACACTGTGCAAAACAAAACAAAACCACAGGTACATGCTTGTTTATGCAGTAAATATGTCTTTTTTTAAAAAAATTTTTAAAATTTATTTTGATAGAGAGAAAGCTAGCAGGGGAGGGGGCAGAGAGCAAGGGAGAGAGACAGAATCCCAAGCAGGCTCTGCACTGTCAGCTCAGAGCCCCCATGTGGGCCTTGAACTCATGAACTGCGAGATCATAACTTGAGCCAAAACCTAGTCAGACACTTGACCAACTGAGCCACTGCCCCTATGCAGTAATATTTCTGAAAAATACACAGAAAACTGATAACATTAGTTGCTTCAGAAGAGGGGAACTTGGTGACCAGGGTATAAAGGTGGAAGAGAAACATACTTTCCCTAAATATCTTTTTGTGCCCTTTGAATTTCATAGCACATGTATGCATTTCCTATTCAAATCAAACATGGCTTAAAAAACTTCTTAAATGTTTTTAAGGACATGATGTATAAGTAACACAGCTTAGGGTGAGAAGAGGAGGAAATCTCTTCTGCTATAAATTTGTACAAATTTTGCCTCATTTAAACCCGATTGTGATTCTTCATACATGTCTGTTAACGTGATACACATTTTCTAAATAAAAATGTTAATTTTTCGGTTAACAATTTTAACCTAGAATTTTAAGTCTATGTTAAACTCAAATCTTGTATGTTTACTATAAGAAACTGTGTGTTAGGTGTGCCTGGGTGGCTCAGTCGGTTGGGCATCCAACTCTTGATTTTGGTTCATGTCATGATCCCAGGGTTGTGGGATCAAGCCCTGTGCCCATCTCTGCGCTGAGCATGGAGCCTGCTTAAGAATCTCCCTCTCCCTCTCTCTTCCCCTCTGCCCCACTCATATGCTCTCTCTTTCTAAGAAAAAAAAAAGGAAACTATATATGTTAGAACACTTGTTATATAAAATTACGTTTAGTCACTTAAAGTAATAAATATGTTTGTCTTAGGAATGTTAATATATTTATCTTATGATAATGAACACATTGATATGATCTTACTGGTCTTATTATAACTATCCTCTTCATTAGGTAAGTAGGATAAATTCCTCTGCTAATTACAAAATGCAGCAGATTCTGAGTCTAGACTTTTCTCCTCAGTTGTGCAAAGAAATAAACAGTGCTTATAGCTGACTCATTATCAAACACACAATAGAAAAACTTGTGCTTTCAGGCAAATTGGTACTGTGGTCCTGCAGACGAATCTGAACTGGGTGGTGGTGGAGTAGATTGCTTTAGCTCTCAAACTGGAGTGTGTTAATGTAACAAGTGAAGAGGCCACAATAAATGTCTGTTTTGGTTTTTGGTGGAAGCTGTCTGTCTTTGCTGCTTAGTCCTAATCTGAGAGCATGAAAGTACTGTGTTTACTAAATTAAGCACAAAAAACTACATGCACACATTCAGGTGTATTGGGTAAGGATTTAGAAAGTTTAGAAGCAGGGTCAGCAAAAGCAGTGTTTTTTTTGTTTTTCTGTTTTTTAAAATTTATTTATTTTGAGAGAGAGAGAGAGAGAGAGAGAGAGAGCACGCGCACAGGTGCACGCAAGTGGGGAAGGGGCAGATAGAGAGGGAAAATCCCATGCAGGCACTGTGAGGTCAGCACAGAGCCCTAAACAGGGGTCGAATTGATGAAACTACAAGATTATGACCTATGCCTAAATCAAGAACCGGATGCTTAGCTGAATGAGCCACTCATGGGTCCCAAAAGCAATGTTTTATAAATTGTGTGAAGTGAGGTAGATCAAACTGAGAAGCAGTCACACCAGGCTGTGATAGAGAAATTGTTCTCTTCTTCAATGTTTTCTCCTCCTTTTCCTGTATGAATTAAGGACTGACTGACCAAAAATCAGGTCTGAAAAGGAAGTCTTAGATGTCTCTTGTGTCAGTCAGGATTCCAGCAGGAAGAGAGAATTCACCCCAGATGGTTTGTCAGAATGTATGTTTAGGACTGGACTGTGGTATGGGAAGAGGTAAGGGAGTGAGCAAGCTATGTGAAACATCTAGAAAACCCTTACTTTCCCAACAGAAGGGACAAGGCGAGGAAGTAGAGTTTCTGGAACTCAAGGAGAGTGGGTAAGTACACATAGGGCTGGCCCTGCTTCTCCTCGATGGCCATGGAGGGAAGCAGCTACAGTCAGAGTTGGTGCTGAAATGAGGAAGGAGCAAGGAATAAATACCCCCCATCTCTCTCCTCCTATCCTCTGCTCTCTTCTCAGGATCTGGCTAAACTTAGAAGAAAACCAGCCCCCAAAGGGGGCATGGGAGATGCAGTCCACAGGGTTCAACTTTCCAGGGCACAGAGCAGGAGAGAGGAGAATGAAGAGTGGATGGGGTGTAGAAGTGTAACAGAATAGGGGCGCCTGGGTGGCTTAGTTGGTTAAGCGTCCGACTTTCGCTTAGGTCATGATCTCACCGTTCGTGGGTTCGAGCCCCGCGTCGGGCTCTGTGCTGACTGCCAGCTCGGAGCCTGGAGCCTGTTTCAGTCTGTGACTCCCTCTCTCTCTGACCCTCCCCTGCTCACGCTGTCTCTCTCTCCTGGAAATAAATAAAACATTAAAAAAAAAATTAAAAAAAAAAAAGAAGTGTAACAGAATAATTAGCACACTCAGTGTTGCATGCATTAGAATTTTCTGGACAAATCCCAACGTGGAGCAAGATATGTGTTTTTCTGACAAATAAGTTATTAGTAACTTTGGTTTTTTTTAAATGTTTTATTTATTTCTGAGAGAGAGAAACAGCATGAGCAGGGGAGGGTCAGAGAAAGAGGAAGACACAGAATTTGAAGCAGGCTCCAGGCTCTGAGCTGTCAGCACAGAGAACGACACGGGGCTCGAACCCACCAACCGTGAGATCATGACCTGAGCAGAAGTCGGACGCTTAACAGAATTAGACACCCAGGCTTCCCTAGTAACCTTGGTTTGTGTAAACCCCAGCCAGCTTTGGGTGATTATGGGAATCCTATATTCCAGGTGCCTCTTTTTTATGTACTGTTTTTAAAAAATTCATCTCTATGCCCAATGTGGAGCTCAAATTCCCAACCCCAGGATCAAGAGTCACATGTACTGTACTGACTGAGCCACCCAGGAGCCCCATAAGGAATCCTTATATGAATTGAGGTAGGGTTTTGAAGAAAGACTCTCTCTGGATATCTGTTCATTATATATGCATATGCATCATTGCCATAGGATGTTGCATATCATATGTAGGGATATATAATTAATATTCTAGATAAACAATCAAGTGCTTGCATAAATTCTCAAGTTTTTTTGCCCAGAGGAATTGAATGATCAAATTAAAATCTGAAAAAAAAATATGCACATCCAACTTTAACTAAAGAATAAGAATCTGAGTAAGATTGGAGGGCTTTCTGAAAGATCATGTTCAAGAGAAAAGACATAGTTAACTCTTTCCTTCTCCCACACTCTGAAAGGGAAGCTGCAATTTCAAAACTGCAATTTGTGAAAAATAATTTAAGTTAAGGAAAAATAGCATTTGGATGGTAAGGTCTAATTTTGTATTTAGTTTTTTCTTTTTCCAATTTTCTACTTAATTTCTTTTTTTTTAGAAGGTTTTTTTTTATGTTTATTTATTTATTCTGAGAGAGAGAGAGAGAGAGAGAGCACTAGCAGGAGAGGGCAGAGAGAGAGGAGGAGAGAGAATCCCAAGCAGACTCTGCACCACCAGCACAGAGCCCGATGAGGGGCTTGAACTCATGAACCTGGAGATCATAACCTGAGTGGAAACCAAGAGTTAGACACTTAACTGACTGAGCCACCCAGACACCCCTCTACTTAGATTCTGTATGGAAAGTTAAAGCATTATTTTGGATGTGAAAATTTTTCTTAAAGAAGGAATAATTTGCTCTTACCAGAAAGAATGGGTGTGTATAAATATAGTTGCCAAAAAAATTTGCAAACTTTTCATTTCCAAGGTGGAATACAACATGTAAAACTAAAATATCACAATAAACTATTCCATGCAAATAATTCTTTTTTTCCAGCATCACTTTACATCAAACATGGAAAAAAAATTAACTTCTGTCCTAATAGAAAGCCACAGGACACCAGTAAAAAACAGAACATAATTAATTGCTTTCAGACTATTTGACTGTGTTAATAGCCACGTGGAACCAAAATTGTTCTCTTTTTTGGTAAAGTTTTTATATGGATTTGGGCGTATTTTATACATTTCATATATTTTATATGAATTTAATTTGATGCTAACTGATTTTATTTTTTATTTTTATTTTTTTAATGTTTTATTTATTTCTAGGAGAGAGACAGAGAGAGAGAGACAGCGCGAGCAGGGGAGGATCAGAGAGAGAGGGAGTCACAGACTGAAACAGGCTCCAGGCTCTGAGCTGGCAGTCAGCACAGAGCCCGACCCGGGGCTCGAAACCATGAGCCGCCAGATCATGACCTAAGCGAAAGTCAGACGCTTAACCGACTAAGCCACCCAGGCTCCCCTGATGCTAACTGCTTTTAATACAAAGTAGTATATGATAGGACTGGGATTTTTATCATTTTCCTAATCTGAGAATTTTCTTGGCAATGTTAAAGAAATGTACACTGGTAACATAAATCTTTTTTTCATAGAATTCTGACTCCTTTCCCTACCTTCTCTGTGTTACTAGTGTAGTTACTATAGTCATAAAACTGGGTATAAAAGTGTGACATATTTTTAATCATGAAGATGTTTAGTTTTTCACCTGCTGAAGCTAAAAGGACTACATTTTCTACAGTTCTAATTTCAATGCTTGACTTATATTTATCACCTTCAAAACTGGTATTTAAGAGTATTAAGAGGGGCGCCTGGGTGACTCAGTTGGTTAAGCATCCGGCTTTGGCTCAGGTCATGATCTCACAGTTCATGGGTTCCAGCCCCGGGTCGGGCTCCGCGCTGACATCTTCCAGTTTGGAGGCTACTTCAGATTCTGTGTCTCCCTCTCTCCCTCTGCTCCTCCCTCACTCATGCCCTGTCTCTATATTTCAAAGATAAACATTAAAAAAAAAAAAAAAGTATAGAAATGTAGAGTAAATATTGTATAGAGTACACAACTGGAATGTTTTAAAATGTAATGATGTGTGTGTCTTATAAATTGTAACACTGAAACAATTTTCAAGTGAAGTGGAACTATGAAAATCCTCCACTTAAATTATCTGGGTAATTAACTAAAAAAAATAAACAACAAACAACTTTACTAAGGATAAAATTCACTTACCCATGCAATGTATCCATTTAAAGTATACAATTTAGGGACACCTGGGTAGCTCAGTGGGGTAAGCCTCTGACTCCTGATTTCAGCTCAGGTGACTCCTGATTTCAGCTCAGGTTTCTCCTGATTTCTCATAGTTTGTGAAATTGAGCACCGAGTTGGGCTCTGCACCGACAACATAGAGCCTGCTTGGGAGTCTCTATCTGTTCACCACCCATTTCTCTCTGTCTCTCTCAAAATACATAAATAAACTTTAAAAAAGTGTATAATTCAATGCTGTTTATATATTCACAGAGCTGTGCAACCAGCACCACAGTCAATTTTAGAACATATTTATCCTCTGAGAAAGAAATTCCGTATTCATTAGAAGTCACCCCCCAGCCCCCATTTCCATCCCATTCCTTCAGCCTCTGGCAACCACTGATCTTTCTATCTGTACAGATTTGTCTATTCTGGACATCTTGGCCAATTTTTAAAGATGCAATATTTCTCTGACAAATTCTGAATTATTGATTATCTATTTGTATTGACTTATATTTTAATATAAATTTATTTATATTTTCATCCTCATTAACTATTGAAGTTTTGCATTAATTTAATAGTCAGGTCATATGTAAGATTTTTGAAAAGCTTACAGTTGATCCCAAAACTGCTGTCATAAAATATAAATAAATGACCCCTGTGGCTTTTCATTCAGATGTAATATTGGCGCATAAAATCTAGAGCCTTCCAGGAGAATTTTAAACAGAAAATCAAGGAAACAAAACAACTTTCAAAATGTTATATTAGCCTATATTCATTCCTTCTGCTCCCGAATATTGGTGAAGGAAAATATTTATCTATTTTTTTCATAATGTTTATTTATATTTAAGAGAGAAAGTGCAAGTGCCTGAACACGTGTGGAGGGGGAGGAGCAGAGAGAAAGGGGGACAGAAGATCCAAAGCAGGCTCCACACTGGCAGCAGACTGCCCTATGCAGAGCTCGAACTCACAAAACGAATCATGAGACCATGATCTGAACTGAAGTCGGAGGCTTACCTGACTGAGCCACCCAGGCAACCCAGGCAAATATTTATTTTAACCTGTCCTTTTTCTTTTGTTACATGAATCTTTGGCCCATGTTGTCAGCAGTGGAGATCTGACTTTCCCATATAAGGGTCTTTGCCAATGTCAGAATATTCTTAGTTTTTCACCAGCCTTTGCTTGAGGTTGAGTTCAGACTCCTCAGTGATATTTATTTGTAAGCACTACCTCCTTCACTGTTCCACCAGAGGCTGGAGTTCAGGAAGCTTTCACTTGCAAAACATTCTGCCAAATGTTAACTACTGTTTGTTATTTGGGATATTGCTTGTGTTGTCTTTGCTTGATGTTGGGGTTGTCTGCTTTATTTCTCAGCCTTTCCCCTGTTCCTCTGAACTGTGCTAGGACAATGCAGACTGCGGGAGGCCATCTTATTGCATGGGGCATTTGACTGGTACTAGATTGTAAATGCCTTCTCCGTTGAGTGCTTCTGAGAAAATACTCCCTTGAACTGATATTGATGAACTGTACTTTCCTACTAGCTTGCAGTTCTACTTTTAACCATTTTATGTGTCTTTTTGTTTAGATTAGTCAGTCGTATCTACCTACCATTGTGGCTGCCAAGATCTTTGGGACACCCTCTCTACCTTCTATTTCTCTCTACTGAATTCTATCCACCTTCCCAACTTAGAACTTAACCCTGCATTTCCCATAGTCTTTCTTTAGGGACTTAGTTTCACCAATCAGATGTACTCCTATAAGATATTGATTTGGGGGCGCCTGGGTGGCTCAGTCGGTTAAGCGTCCGACTTTCGCTTAGGTCATGATCTCGCGGTTTGTGGGTTTGGGCCCCTCGTCGGGCTCTGTGCTGACTGCCAGCTCGGAGCCTGGAGCTCGGAGCCTGGAGCCTGTTTCAGTCTGTGACTCCCTCTCTCTCTGACCCTCCCCTGCTCACACTGTCTCTCTCTCTCCTAGAAATAAAGAAAACATTAAAAAAAAAAAGATATTGATTTGGAAGGAACCTCTGTGAGGAAAGAAGTGAGGGGCATCCCTTTGTTCGAGGCAGAGGTTTTGTGGGCCTACTGTAGAGGTGCAATTTCTTGATCCTAGAAGCTCCACATAATGTCACGGGTGGTCATAGAGTTCTGCAGTCACTAGCATGTGAATTGCAGTGCAAACCATGATAATATTGGAATACTGTGGAAGGCATAGAACACTGTGCAGGTTGAAAAGCAAGGGAGTAGAGGGGTGACTGGGTGGCTCAGTTGGTTAAGCATCTGATTTGGCTCAAGTCATGATCTCAAGGTTTGTGGGTTCAGGCCCCACATTGGGCTCTGTGCTGACAGCTCAAAGCCTGGAGCCCACTTCACATTCTGGGTCTCCATCTCTCTCTGCCCCTCCCCCACTTGTGCTCTGTCTCTCTCAAAAAAATAAATCAACATAAAAAATTAAAAAAAAAATAGAAAAGGGAGTAGAGAATGGAACTCTTGGCCTACAAAGGGCAGTTAGAGCATCCAGCTATGTGAAGCAAACCAGGTAAAGGACAGTGGGGGAATGGGAGACACGGTGAACTGGCATACCCACCTGAAGGAGAGAGTTGCCACTGTCTGCTCTGTTCCCAGTAATTGTGCCTGTGTGGTGCACGGCCCCAGTGATATCTGGCTTTCAGGTTTTTCAAAAGAAAGTAGAAATCCAGATGTTTCTGGTGGAATTTCCTAAATTTTAAATATTCTCAATTAATTCAGAATTATTTTTATAGGTTTGGGTGATCCATAAAATAAAAGTCAGATACAGTCCACAGGTTGCCAATTTTTTATCTTGTTACTGGAGAGAATACAAGGTCATAAAGAAGGAGGGTGTGGGAATACAAAAGCCAGGGTGAATTGACAAAAGTAGACTAGTTAACAGTGTATAAATCCAAGAGAGGTCTGTTAGATAAGGACAGAATAACGTCCATTGTGTCTATTGTATGAGGAGCTTGGAAGTCATTGATAACCTTTGTGAAGCTTCTTCAGCTGAATAATAGAAGAAAAAAACCAAAGTACAGAGGGTTGAGGAATGAGGGAGGAGTGAGGCAATGGAGATGGAGTAAAGATTACCCCCGTTGTTTCTAGAGGGAGACACAGGAAGGCTTATTTATTTATTTTGGAAAGCCTGGCCAAGGCTAAAGCTTTTTTACCTCTGTATTTCTGCAGGTATGTACATCTTTGAATTGGGTAAGCTTTCCTAATTATATTATTTCAATTTTCTATAAATTAATTAATTAATTAATTAATTAATTTATTTATTTAAAGTAACCTCTATGCCCAACATGGGGCTTGAACCCAGAAACCCAAGATCAAGAGTCACATGCTTTACCAACTGAGCCAGCCAGGTGCCCCTCTATAACCTTATTTTTAAAAAGTTTATGAAGCATATTTATAGGCTCAGGTTAATAAAACCACTGTAGAGAGAGAAATTAAAAACAATGGAGGGAAAACTGCTAACAGTGAATTTCTGGAAGATACTGGGAGGGGGTGTGGTGGAAACAGAGACATGAAAAGGAGATTCTCTGAGATTAGAGGAAAGACAATCAGAAATGGCTTGGAATCAGCAGACTCCTGGGTCATGCTGGTGGAAATAGAGAAAGCTGAGGTAATTCTTACAGCAGCAATTTTCTAGTTATGCAGATGAGATAAAGTTCACTGAAAATGGGGAGAGTGGGAGTGGATATGTTGTTTGAGCACAGTGGTGGCGAGGATTTGGAAACACCACAGAAGGGGATGGGAAAGAGACATGTATATGAAATACTGCTTGGGAGGTTAAAGAACCCCATTTCAGATTAGATCCCATACTTGTGTAGGGGCACCAATTTGTACTTTTTGAGCATTTCATTCCTTGCTCAGCAGCATAAGTATAGGTATGGAGAAGATGATTTCACTGATCCATAGTTAGTTAGGATTTTGGCCAGAGGGAGTAGGTAAATGGACAGGAATTCACAGCACCATGGTTCTGGAAGAGAATCATTGAGGTGTTTGAAGTGGGAAACAACATGAGACCAGGAGGGAGTAAAATGGCAGGAAATAGGAACAGAGGCCATTCTACTTTTGGTTCAGGCTACAAACCTTGGGATGTTGTTGATCTCGATGTGTCCATTGGAGGATGTCACTTATAATTGTTTCAAGCCTGTATGTCTATTGCATAGGCATATAGTTGCTTAGATCTCCCTGTTCTTAGAAGAGGTGGGCCAGATGAATAGCAGTTTTTGCTTTCTGAGCCATAGGTAAAAGTGAAGTACTACCTGAAGAAGATGATGCAGAACTCCTGGAAGTTGCCAGCGAGGGCCAGGAAAGAGAAATGGACCCAATACCAATTTAAGGAAGGACCAGGATTGAAAAGTCAATACTATTCATTCAAAATTCAAGTCTCTGGGAGTTCCTAACTGCCTCAGTCAGTACAGCATGTGACTCTTGATCTCAGGGGTTGTGAGTTCAAACCCCATGTTGAGCATGGAGATTACTTAAAAAAAAAAAATTCAAGTGTCTTCCTGATAAACTTACTTCTTAACACATCGTGCTGGAAGGGATGGTGGAGGCAAGTCCACAACTCCTAGCGAGCCCAGCTTAAGCCTCACTGGAAAAACCTCTCTTAATATAGTGGAGGATGAGAATATTTGGGAAAATGGGCCTTGTGATGTCTATGGCTAAGTGCTTTTATCACCAGTAGGCATATTTCTACAGCAGAAGGCCACATTATGCATGAAAATCCTGGCCAGGTCAGGCTGGAGGAACAGGGCTGAACATGGCTTTCCTGGAGGTCTACCAGAGACTCATTATACATAGGTTTTCTTGCTGCCTTTGGAACATCAGGCAGCTAGGGCTTACTTGGAACTTGAAATGATTCTCGGGCAGTAGTTCTCATACTTCAGGATGATGAAGAATTATGCGAAGAGCTTGTTAAAAATGTAGATTCTTGGACTCTAACCTCCACGAATTTGGTTCAGTGGCTCTGGGGTAGCCCCTGAGACCTTGTATTTGTAACAAGTTCCTAAGTAATGTTGATACTGCTGGTCCAGGCACCACACCATTTACATAGCATCAATTATGTTTGGAAATTTTATTGGCTGCATTCCAGTTCCACATATCCAATGAATACCTTGTCCTAAGTCTATTTTGATGATGTCTCCTGGGTTTCTGATCCTGCAAAAGACTCTCCTTAGGAATTCTAGGTACTGTTGGTCTTTTGAATAATCTAACACTCTGTTATCTGTTATCGTCGGGCCATAAACCCACAGATCTCAAGAAACTATAAAGACTGGCTTTTATGGGTTGTATCATGACTATGAAATCATCCCATGAATTTTTTTGGTGCTGAAAAAGACAGCGATCTATCAAGATTTCTTCTTCAAAATAGAAAAATCTAAAGCTCCCTTTTCCTCATCATGACTATAACTTTTCCTCTTTTTGCTTTGCCTCAAACCCTTTTTTTATTAAAAGGTTTTTTTTAAATGTTTATTTATTTTTGAAAAAGAGAGCAGGGGAAGGCCAGAGAGAGGGAGACAGAGGATCTGAAGCAGGCTCTTGCTGTCAGTGTAGAACCCGATGCAGAGCTCAAACCCACGAGTCGTGAGATCATGACCTGAGTCAAAGTCAGAAGCTCAACTGACTGAGCCACCCAGGCATCCCTGCTTGCCTCAAATTCTTTGGGAAAAGCTTATACTCATTCTTCAGCCAGAAACCTGAGTCCTTAGGAAACGAATACAAGAGAATTTTGGTGGGAGTGTATCTGGCTTCTAACAGTACCAGTTGGTTCCTGGGCTATATTCTTAAAATAGAAAAACAACCAATTACAGTTTTGCCAAAACTACATTTGGTGTAATCCAGAGAATATGTTTTTAAGTGTCTGAAGGACTCAGCCACAGGAATCTTGATGGTACCAGCCAAGATATCTGAGGTCCAATGATGTCAAAACCCAGGGACCATTCAGTACTCAGGGGGGGATTCCAACTAAATAGAAGCTGGGATTTGGACATGTCTGGGCAGGTCTGCTGAATATGCAGGGCAGGCATGCCTGGAGTCTATTTACATGACAACTTTTGGCTGAAGAATGATAGTACGCTGATCTGAATGGAAAGTGGAGTGGGAAGAACAGAAATGTGTCTGTCTTAGGACTCAGGTTTTGATACATATTCTTTAATAAATGAGTTTATTAATTAAATAATATATCATATTTTTGTTTCTTGGAATTATACAATTTACATTAGGAATTTTAATAGTTTGAAAATAGTTTACTATCTTTGGGAATCTATAGTCCTTGGGTAAGCAATCATATCAAAATGAAAGAAGATTGATTTAATTTAGTTTACTAGCTGAGATTATATTGGGTGTGTGAGCAAAAGGACAAAGGACATATATTTTGGGGCTTTGGAAATGTTCGTGGATTAGTGAATTTTTAAAAATTTCTATAGGAAATAATGTATTTAAATTTGTTATTTTCAACTGTATATTCTTGCTATTCCACCTAGAATTTTGTGAATTTTGTTAAACATTAACATGGCTAAAGTACTTTAAAATTATATTTACCTTTCATTTAAAAACTGTTCACAATTGTGCTTCTGGTCTTGATTGGTGCTATTCCTCATTCACTGCATTTTCAAGATAGAGTTTGGTTGATGAGCCACAGTTCCACCTTTGTTTTTCCTTAATTAGTAACAATTATCATAATCTTAGAGAACATTCATTTTCTGGCTTTTTAATGTGCCAGACTCCCATCTAAGCACTTCACACATCATATCTCTATTAAGCTTCACTGCATTATTATGAGGGAGACACTTGCGTTATCCTGACTACATACATGGGGAAACTAAGGCACAGAAAGATTAAATTACTTGTCCAAGTAACAGCTAGCAAGCAGTGGAGAAAATCAGGGCTTAGAGTGTTTGCAGTGTTTTAGCAAAGTTACTAGTTAATCACTCTAAATTTAAAGATGATTACAGAAAAGGAAAGGCTGTTTCTCATTTTGGGTACTGTTTAGGTGCCATGAACTCTCTCATTGCCAATTTTGATTCTTCAGGTAGCCTTGGGAAAGTCACTGGAATTATTTTCCAGAGACTCTTGGTCATACAAATGATTTTTTAAATGACTCTGATCTTTCAGTTGCTTTCCTAGAGAATGAGAGAAGCAAGGTACATATGTACCTCTCCTTCTTGAGAATGACTTTAGATTTTTAAACTTATTTGTGTGTAAGTTCAAACTTACAGAAAACTTGCAAAAATAAAGATAGCATTAAAAGTACCCATATACCTTTTACTCACATTCCCTTACTGTTAACATTTTACTCTAATTCTTTCCGTTTGTGTGCTTTCTCTGATACATATGGGGAAGAAAACTAAAAAGTTGTATTTTTTCTTATTAACTCATTTAAGGGTTAGTTACATACTTTTTGGCCCTTTCCCCTTAATACCTTGATGTGTATTTCCCACATATAGGGATAATATCTTTTGAGATCATATTATAGTGATAAATTTCAGTAAATTCAACATTGATTCAATACTTTAGTCTATGATCAGTATACCAGTTTGTCAGTTGGCATATTAACATTATTTATAGAATTTTCCTCCTTGGGTACAGGATCCAGTCTAAGGTCAGTTACTGCATTTAGTTGTCATATTTGAGAATAATGCTAATTATGCCAGATTATATTTTTACCATATTCTAGAAACCATCTCCATACAGCATATAAAAATCTTAATTTAGGAGGACATCTGATGAAAATTAGACTTCTGATAGATTTTTTTCACGATTACTTGATACTTTAGAATTCCTTGGGGGTGCCTGGGTGGCTCAGTTGGTTAAGCATCTGACTTAGGCTCAGGTCATGATCTCACGCTTCGTGGGTTCGAGCCCCACGTCGGGCTCTGTGCTGACAGCTAGCTCAGAGCCTGGAGCCTGTCTTCGGAATCTGCATCTCCTTCTCTCTCTGACCCTCCCCTGTTCATGTTGTCTCTATCTCTCTCTCAAAAATAAATAGAACACTTAAAAAATTTAGAATTTCTAATGATGATTAAGATGTAGGGATAGTAATTAAAACTAGTTTTAATGAGTTAGTTACTAGCAACTCTTTCTATTGTATTGTATGGCTAAGCTAAAAAATGTTAGATTTTTTTTGGCATTTTGAATCAGTTGAAATTCTAACAATAGCTTAATAATACTGATCTAATTTTAATTTTAGAAGAGACTTCTATTTTTTTTTTTTTTTTTTTTTGCTATTTATTAGTCTATTACAGGATTACTGGGAAAGTAGGAAACTCCAAGAAGGAAAATGATATACTGTCTAGTGTTTGAAAGGAATGATTGATGCTGACAAGTATAAAATATAAATTTTAAATCAATAATCAGGATGTTGTTTAAAAGGCAAGCTGTTGATTTTATCACTCCCCCTTGCTAAGACACACATTGGTGCCTGTTAAATCTGACGTTTTTACTCTGATCGTCAATGGCAGCTTTAAAGCGTCTGTAGTATTCCAGGACAAAGTAACAAATCAACTCCAGGAAGGGCTGTGAAACTCTATCTGTTGGCCCTTTCCTTTCCTGAGAGCCCATCCCTAGTGGCATGCCAGTAGCTTCTGGGCACTGGAGAAGTTATGACCCTGGTCTTCCCTGGGGTTAATGACAGACTGTTTGTCTTCTGCACCTCCCTTTCACCTTTCCCTGGGAAACTGGGGCTGAAGGCTAACAAACCCTATAGGTTCCCAGTTGTTACATGAACTGCCTACCCAAAAGGCCTCTCTTCCTCCACCAAATTTGAGAGCCAAGAGTCTCCTATAATCATTTTTAATAGCTACATTAAGAAGGATTTTTACAAAAGGGACAAACATTTTTTAAAATTTTTAAAATTTTTATTTATTTTTGAGAGAGAGAGAGACAGAGTGCAAGCAGGGGAGGGGTAGAGAGGGAAACACAGAATTCAAAGTAGGCTCCAGGCTCCGAACTGTCAGCACAGAGCCCAACACAGGACTCGAAACCACAAGCTGGGAGATCATGACCTGAGCCAAAGTCAGACGCTTAACCGACTGAGCCACCCAGGTGCCCCTAAAAGGTCCAAACGTTTAAAAAGGTCTTGGGTCATGGTTTTTAAAGAAAAGATTGTAACTATTTGTTGAGCAATGTTGGTGATATTGACTGTTCTTTGCTCTTTCCCTTCCAGACAGACCCAGTCCTCCCTTCTTTGCATCTTGCATCCTTTTGATATTTTTAATATACTTAGGCAATGAATTAGCACTCAATGAATTGAAAATTTGT
Organism: Proteles cristata cristata; assembly: GCA_017311185.1. Classification (NCBI taxonomy): domain Eukaryota; kingdom Metazoa; phylum Chordata; class Mammalia; order Carnivora; family Hyaenidae; genus Proteles; species Proteles cristata. Next base: position 678,763 of record JAESUZ010004301.1, read on the forward strand.
ATTACTTAGTTACGTATTACTACATATAAGGACCACCAATTGATGCCAATGCTAATCTTAGGCTCTAATAGTGGGACTTGTCTGTCTTAATGTAACCTGCAAAATACTGACACAGATTTGAGTGTCCTCACTTAATCCTGATGAATCGTGCATGTGGTCGTGGAAATCCACCTCTGTCTCCTCTTTACCCCAAGTCCTTAGAATTCCAACACCAATGCCTAGTTCTATAGTTGATTTTCTGATTTCTAGAATGTGCTTGTCAAATATTAGGCAATTTTCATTTTTCCTTGTGCTTTGGTTTTTAAAGATCTATGATCCATTTTATTTAGATGAAAGAAGATAAAGGGTTCCCCTCATTATGGAGAAGAGCATGCAAATGGATAGGTAAGATGATGGTGCGTTTAGGTATGCAGTCACTCCTGTCAAGGGGTTGCTGGACCTCAGATCCCTTTATGTTTATCAGACTCCACTGAGGTGACTTGTAATTTACCTTGCTTTGGAGCTTATTGTCCTGGCTCACTATTTCTTAGCAAATATGTCATATGCACTTTAACTCAAAAGTCCAAACAACTTCTCTCACATCAACAATTGAGACCATTGGCTTTTTAAAATTTTTTTATTTTTTCACTCATCATTTATTTACAAATACACATTATAACTTTTATATACATTGCACATTTACATGGTAGAAAAGTACAAAACTATATATTTAAATGAATTTATATTTAACTTGCCATGTTTGAAAATATAAAATTGCATCAGAAAAAAGTATTATGAAAAGCAAGAAACTTGAACTGATAAAGCTTTGATATAACTTTTAGCGACACGTTGTTTGAAAAAGAACTAATTTAAAAGGTACAGCAGAGTAGCTTATAGGAAACACCTAACAAAAGGTTGAATGTATAGCATTCCCTTCCTTCAGTCTCCGGATACCCATATCACTCAATTTCTTTGGATTTGTAACATCTTAAAAGTACATTATTAGAATTCTAACATTACTATCACCCCTTCTCTCCCGAATCACGACAAGAGAACTGAACTAGGAGTTTCCTCAAAGATGTATCCTCTGTACCTTCTGAGTCAGTTATAATGCCTTTTGGTCAGTCAAGATTCCTTGTAAACAAAACCCGAGGGATCATGTATGTACAGAACAGGCATCAGAGAATCCAATAAATAAACATGACAGAAACTGACATGCAAGTTTGTTAAAGTGGAAAAGAGTCTAACAACAGTGAGATGAAGGGAGACAGATGAGTGAGTGAATAGTAAGGAATGGACTTAAATGGTTTACAAGGGAAAAAAAAAGCTTTTACTTTACAAGCAAGAGACCTCACAATAAATAACAACTGCTCTTCCTTTCACGAATAAATTTCTTCAAAAACAAGGTGTACAGTCAACCAGACACTTTATGTATAAATTATAAAACATGACACAGTATAAATAAATGTCTACAAGTCTCAACTATGGGCCTCATCCAGTAGACCTCAAAATGACTGCCTCTCCGTGTCCAATGAGTAACAAGGTGGCCTGGGAGAGAGCTCTAGGACAAACGTCCTTTATGTATAGTTTCCCCCCCAAATAAATAAGCATACACTTATTTACAGTATGGACAATATATTTTTTCTTTTCTTTTCATTTTTCATTTTTCTTTTCTTTTTTTTTTTTTTTTTTTTGCCCAAAGGCTATATCAACACTGAACATTGGTGGAGGGTTTACCACTCTAGAATGGAAGATATAGGAAAGCTGTAGTCCTGGTCTTCATCTTCCTCTTCCTCCTCGGTGTCTTCCGAAATGGCTAGATGGGGGAATACAGGGGAGCTGTTGTTTAAATATGGACAACAACAGCGCAGAAGCAGCTCAGTGTATGTTTTCAAAGCCCTCTGAGACAGCCATATTACAGCGTTGCATTTTTATGTGACTTGCAGTGAGATGCTTTGTTTTTGGCATCTGCCGTTATGCAATAAGTTTAAAAAATATTTTTAAAAACATTATCTATGAAGTCAAAAACTGCAGAAAGTTCTGAAGAATCAATGGCTCAGGTTTTACGGGCAGATTCCTGAAATTAGATAAAAAGCGCTCGTGTTCTAGGTATAACTGCTGTGGGTCCTTAATTCAGAGTTAGTAGAGGCAACTGCGAAAAGCAGCAGCCCAGGTGTGATAATATACAGCTGTCTTTGAAAAAGGAAAAAAAAAAAACAACTTTTGAAGCAGTTAGTTTAGATTCAAGTGTTAATAAAGCAAATGGCCAAGCATATTACTACAGCGAAAGAATTAAGGGCAAATGACTAGAACTAGAACTAGGATTTTAGAGGCAAGCCCGTAGATGATCGTTGGACAAGTCCTAACACCGGGAAACATTGCAGGGAAATTTTCTGTGGACCACTGAATTGCTGGTGAAATTTAGCAACTACCTAATTTAAATTTTTGTTTTTAGCATTTACTTATTTTCGAGAGACAGAAACAGAGCGTGAGCAGGGGAGGGGCAGAGAGAGACGGAGATACAGAATCGGAAGCAGGCTCCAGGCTCTGAGCTGTCAGAGCCCCATACGGGGCTTGAACCCACGAGCTGTGAGATCATGACCTGAGCCAAAGTCGGTTGCTTAACCAACTGAGACACCCAGGTGCCCCTAGCAGCTACCCGATTTAAACAGAAATGGGCTTGTATTAGGTTTTCGTGCTTTTGAGGTCTCCATTCCCTAGGGTTTGCCTGGGAAGACCTCACATTGCGGCGAAGGTTAGAAACTGTACTTACAGTTGCAAGATCCGGAGTGCTTGACCTCCAGCAGCACGCCTGAGGAGCAGGCAGCCTCCTTCATGGCACACTCACTGGCATAAGTGGCATTGTCACTGGCACAGACAGGCTCCTCGGACTTACTCTCGGGGCACAGCTCATCGCAGAGGGAACACCGGCCTCTGCCAACTTTGAAATCCCATAAACACTTTTTTCCACCAGTGCACTGGATATCTTCACAGGACTTTGCTTCTAGGATAGAATACACCTGTGATGAGTAAATTGCTTTCCACCCACTCCCTGTTTCTCCCTTTCCTTAGCCCTCTGTCAGTAAAGACAAACATACAGCTTATGACTTACTAATAGGATAATGGAGAGCTCATGCAAAAATGCTTGATCATAAAATCGAAACTTACGGTCCCTACACATCCTGTTAGTACACAAAAATAGTATTTTTGGGGAACAGGTTATCACAGTATCCTGGAATTAAATAAGGATTTCATTATTTCCCTCAAGTGAAATCTTTTGAAAAATAAAGAATTCCATTAGTATTAGAATCTGATAACAGATTTTCAGTAACTGTTGAGCAATTATTTCTTGCTTACAGCAAGTCTAGCACCTAAAAAATGTGTAAAATTGAGTGAATTCTAAGTTTTCCAAGACAGAAAATTGTTTCCCGTTTCTTGCTGGCATTTCAACATATATGCCAATGCTTCTAGAAGATAACTGTTTCCTTGAGGAATGCTGTGGTTACCACAGTTTACCCAAACTGGAGAGTAGTTCTCCAGCTGGTGAAACTATGCATTATGGGGAGGCTTTGGGCTTATCTGATTAACCTCACAGTTTTACCACTAGAACTAGCCTTTCTGATCCTGTTTCCACTTTTCCTTCCTTAATCCAGAATACCTACTGATACACTTTCCCTCATAGGCTAATCCAATCGATCTGCCCAGTAGGCAGGTAGCCTTTCTCAGGTGACAGGCACTGGAGTAGGTCACTCCATCATTCCCACAGAGATACTGTTCAGAGGAGGTGGGCTCTGGGCAAATTCGGTTACATGTCACACAGTAGGCATTGTTAGTCTGGTCCACTACACATGTGGAGCTGCCTGGACAAAACACATCCCGACATGTCTCTGAAATAAAGAAGGAAAGAAATACACATTAATAATAGGCACTTACTGGCCCTTAGGGAGTATTTGATATTATCAGAGAAATCATAAAAGGAAGCAACCAGCTTTTCAAAAAGCACTTTGGGAGCCCTGGTGGTTTCAAGAGAAAATCTAGGACTCTAGGTTGGTCCCATCCGTGTCCTTGAGAAGTCTTCAGAACATAAAGAAAGCCTACTTTGTCTTGCATCATCATCATTATTATTAGGCTCTCACGGTATACTATATACCACCCCCAGGGATCCTCCAGTGGGTCTACCTCAGGCAGAAAGCTGGAGGAGGGGAGCCCGGGAGGACCTACTTTTACATTTGCCCTGGTACTGGACTTCTAGTTCCGGCTGCTCTTTACATCTAGCCTTGAGGAGTGCACATTCATTGCGGTAGGTTTTCCCATCCAGCCCACAGACTGGGCCTTTCCAGGTGATGTTGGAACAGTCTGGGGCGCAGACGCAGCGGGGTTTGTTCTTCTTGTTCATTCGGCACTTCTTCCCGGGTCCACAGTCTACGTTCTCACATGTTTCTAAAGGTTGGAAAGAGGGATAGATCAAAGCCAGGGCCAGCCAGGAGGGCTGTGGAGGCCTTGCATGACTGTGTGGCCAAAAATTCCCACCAGAGGGGTCCAGCTCTATCCTAGTAGTTGAGGAGGAGGTGGGGGTGGGGTCCGTGGTCTGCACCCTATACCCAAATCTCTCTCAAAGAGTGCCAGTTGGTTGGCTTCACCACCACACTTGGCTAGTAAGACCAGGAACCTCTGGGAACCATGTTTTGCCCAAAGTGTGTAACAAGCAAGATTCAACCCGAGAGGCTTACAGGGCTGGGGGAAGATAGAGGGAACCCAGGAACAAACCCCAGCTGGACAACAGGGAAGGCGAGGATAAGACGCCCTCTACTGAGGGCCTGGAAACAGGGGAGGAAGAATCTTACCTTTACAGGGGATGCAATTGGGGGCGCCCCCATTGAAAATCATCCACTTGAAGAGCGTATTGTCATTTACATCCTCCTCGGTCCAGGAGGTGCTCAGGCGGCCGGTGCTGCAGCACTCTTCCTTGCTCAGTTCTGTCTTGTACAGGACCTGGCAGCGGCCGTTCTTTGCTTGGCGGAGCCAGCAATTCCCAGCTGCGAGGAGACAGGGTGGGGAGGTGGGTGAGTGAGAGGCAGAGTAGGGGGAGGGAGGTGGGGAGCTTGCGAGGGAAGGAGACCCAGCGCGAATGGAGATGGGGAGGGAGTGACTGTGGAGGAGTAGAGAGAGATGGGAGAGAAAAGCAGAAAGTAAGTCGAAGGGAGTGAAGGGGTGGGGAAAGAGAGGGGGGAAAAGTGGAAGGTGGGTGAGGGGGAAGGAGGGCTAGAGGAGAAGCCAGAGCACCCCAGCCATATCCATGTCAGTTACCAGTGACCCAGACACAACACGTGCGGCTTGCATTGACTTTTACTAGACTGTTTACTTTTATTGTCCCATTTCATAACCTGCAGCGACTCGAAGAGCAGATTAAAGAACCTGACAAAAACAGGATGCGACGGATGTTTTTACATGTTGGTTTCATGTAGGCGGTACGAGTATTATTTGTGACAGGGGTTAAGAGAGGAGAACTTGAGAGAGAGAGAGAGAGAGAGAGAAAGAGAGAGACCGACACAGACTCACACAACAGGAACAGATCAAGCAAAAGGCACTTGTGAAAAATGAAAGCAAAAAAAGCAGCCGGGCCCTGCCCGGAGCTGCCCCGCGCGGCCTCCAGGCGCAGCCCGCCCGCCCGCCCGGCCCGTTTTGCAATCTGCCAGACCCAGGGGACGCCCGCGGCCACCGCGGTCTTTCGAAATCTCCAAGGGCAGCTTTTCCCGGCGCCCACGTCCGCGGCACCCAGGCAGCGCCTCGCCCGGAAAGGTGCGGGCGGCGAGGGGCAGTGCCCAGGGGGGCAGTTTACAATACTCTCCAGACGGTAACGCTAAAGCAAGCAAAGTTACACGTCTGTCTCCAGAAAAGTGTAGGGGAAAAAAGAACGGGGGCGGGGGGCGGGGGGCGGGCTTCCTACTATTTCACAGCAACATCTATCCCATACCGACCGAGAGAAATCTTTGCAAGTGATTTTCCCTCCTTCCTTCCCCCTTCTCAGGTTCGCATTTTGGTCAGGAAGACTTCTTACGGAGCATCAATACAATTTGAACAATAATTGGACCGCAAGCTGCTATTAGGATTATTTTTTAAAACTGTGCCCGAAGACTAATTGAAATAATTTAATGTTAAAAAAAAAACCCCAAACTTTAGAAATTTGCTCTTAATGCATCTCAGAAATTAAAGAAGTTGTGAGGTCCTCACTGTTCTCCATAAAGTTAGTCGGAGGAATGAGGCACAGGAAAAAAAAAAAATTGTAAACTACTCAAAACACTCCGGGGTAATTTTTTTTTTTTTTTTTTGCGGGGTTGGGGGGAGGGGGTTGGAAGAAGCATCCACTAGGCAGAAAGCTACTTCCCTCTAAAATTTTCAGCACCCACATCTCCAAGTTTGGGCAAAGTTGCTGAAACCACGTCCCCCCGCTACTGAAGAAATTTCAGTATCTACCCCCCATCTCCCAGTCATTTTTTAAAGTATCCAAAAGATGTGGGAGGGAAAGAGGTTACAATGCAAATGGATCGGCTGAAATCTCCAGGCTACCGATGCCTGTCCTCTCCTTCAGAGCCAAAACAGGGGAGATAACATCTAAACTCCTTATGTCCAGAACTTGAAGCATCTAACCCTAACTACTGAGAGAGACTCCAGCTTACTCCCTTTCCTTTTAAAGGATAACCGCGCTCCAAACGCGGCTGGCAGTCCTAAAGTGTCACTGCCGTGAGTTTTCCCACTCCGCTCCATCCCGGAGTCGCTAAGTTGGTCCAAAATCTTCCGAGAGCGGCGTTGCTTAGAACGGACCCGGTGCAGACGACAGTAAAGTACAAGCCCCCGCCCGCAGCCGAGCCTCCAGCGCATCCCCCCTCGCTTACCCTGGGCGCTGCGGTCCTCCATGAACTGGCAGAGCAGCAGCAGCAGGAGGCACAGCCCGCCGGGCTGGTGCCTGGGACCCACCATCCTGGGGGCACACGCGGGGCGAGGCGTGCGGCGGCGCGGGCAGCGGGCGCGGCGGCGGGTGGCTCCGGCGAGCGGCGCGCGTCGCAAGGGCGAGCGGCGGAGGGCGCAGCGATCCCGGCGCAGCCCCGCGCTCGCCGCCGGCCGCCCGCGCGATTCAATGGACGTCAGAAGCCGGGCGCAGCCGCGCTTTAAATCTAGACGGGGGTCTCCGCGGTTTGCGGTGGGCGGTCTCCCAGTGTGTGGGGCAGTGGGAGGGCGGCCGCGAGCGAGGGTGTGCGCGGCTCCTTGGGGGTGGGGAGCTTTTAAAAGTTCAGTGTGAATCAGGTGACATTTCCCACCTTCTGGAAACCCTTCCCAATTATCTGTTGGAGGTGCCCGAAATCAAAGCGGCAGGAGGGGAATCGCCGAGTTCTTATTTGCGTAGGAGGGAGAGGGAGGGGGAAGGCGGTCGGGCGGGGGGTGGGGGCGACGCTTCGGGGGTGGGGAGTGGGGAAGAACACCCACTTCAAGTCCTGCACGCCGCCGCTCGCAGGCAACGCCGGCGCGCCCGGGGTGGCGTGTCTGTGAGTGTGTGTGTGTGTGTGTGTGTGTGTGTGTGTGTGTGTGTGTGAGGGGGCGCGGTGGGGGCGCTGGAGGCGGCGGCGGCGGGCGGAGCGGGGGGGGGGCGCGGGGGGGAGAACCCGGGAGTTTGCCTCTCCTCCCGCTCCTCCGCTCCAGAAAGACTTTGCAAACGCCCAGGGAGCCTGGAGCTGCTGAAACACCCGGCTCGCGGTCGGGTCGGAGCGCGCTGGCCCCGCGGCCCCGCCGGGGCGCGCGGCACTTTTAGGCCCCCGCAGCCCGGGCGCGGGACCCGCCAGGTTTTGTGTCTGGGTCTGTGCGAGCCCGACTTTCCGGTCACCCCCCGTTCGGAGTTGGGGCTACGAACCCAGCGCCGGCGCCTTCCACCTTGGCTGAGCGGGGCCGAGACGCGGCCCTCGGTCTCGACGAGTCCCAAGCAAACAAAAATGTTTAACACCTCGGGCCCGGCCTCCCCCCGTCACAGTCTCGCCCTCTCCCTTTCTTTTCTCCCCTTTCACTTCGCGGCGTCTGGAGTCGGAGCCCGGAGCGGGGGCGCCGACGTAGGCGGTCTGCCCCCCTCCCCGGCTCGGAGACTCCCCAGTTTCTGTCCTGTGTGGGTCTGTCTCTCTCAGCCTCCTTCCCAGCTCGCTCGCTCTCCTCCCTCTCTCCGTCTCTCTCGGTTCGCGGAAGAAAAAAGATTGCAACATCGATAATGAACTTCTGTAGCCTCAGTTTATTAAGCACAGTGCCTGGCATTCTTCGCTGAAAGTTGGCGGGTCTCTCATTTATAACATTTTTGGCACTGCTGAATGAAACTGAGGAGGCGATATTTCCTTTTATATAAAACGATTACTTCACGGAAAATGCTATATTGTTTATTCCAAAGCTGCCTTTTAAATTTCCATTCTTTTCGCTTCTGGAGACCGAAGGACAACAGACAGCGAAGTATGCAGACAAAATTCTTGGACATTCGCAGGTCACTGGGATTTGTTCTTCCACGGATTTCAAATCCGCCCCTCTTCCCCCTCCCTCCAGTCTCCCCCCTCCCGCGCCAGACCGCCCCCCATCCCTCCTCTCGCCCTCCCACCCCCCCACCTAACATCATCCCCCCCTTTCCACAACTGCAAATAACTCAGTGATAACAGATTTTTTTCCACCAACTGCAGGAGATAGTGCTAATCTTTTAATAAAAGATCCCATTACAATGGGATCTGTCTGGACAGACTATAATAGATCCCGAAATACAGCCGTGCTAATATTAGAAGACAGTTGTTTGGGTGCCTCTCAGACGGGCCCAAGCCCCCCTTTGAAAGTGGGCATGAATCACAAAGCCCCGCGGCCGCCGCACCTGCACCGCGCGCATTCGGTGCAGCAGGCTGGTAAAAACGGGTGACCTCGCCGCTGCTGCTCGCTTTATAATTACCGTCCTGAGGACGGGAGACGAGGGGTGCGGGCGGTCTGGGGTGGGGGGCTGGGTTTCTGCTGACTTCAGACGGCTCTGGGGTCTCCACGTCTTCCTTAATATTTCCAGATTTCTTCTCTCTCTCTCTCTCTCTCTCTCCCCTCTGGTCTTTTTCCCTCCTGTCCGCCCGCCCCTTCTCTTTTTCTCTTTCCCTCCCGCATCCCCGACTCTGCTCAAACTCTCCCCCTCCCTTCCCTCTTTCTTTCCCGTCTTCCTTTCTCTCTTCCCTCCAACGAAGCACTAATGTAGAGTTGTTTAGTGCCCTCTAATGGCAGACGACATTAACAATTAATAGCAAACTGTCCCCATTGCCGGAGCCGCCACTCAATGGCAGAGTTCCAAAGTTGAATTTATTTCTTCTTTTTTTTCAGGAAGGTGGATATAGTGCTTATATATAGTAAAGTGCTGGAGGGAAAGTTTGTTTTCTTCCCTTCAAGTCTTTTTTCCCCAGGAAAACAGCCGGGAAAAAAAGGGGAAAGCTAACAATAATTGTTATGTGACTTTTTTATGTATGCAAAAATTGGTCTTAATAGCAGCTTTTGTTTTAGCTGGGTTTATCAAACCCTGTATCTAGAATTGGAAAATAAATTAGATATTCTAAATACATAAAGAGATCTTAGATGGTAGACGGTCGGATTCTATGGCAGTGCTACCGACAGCCATTAAAAAAATTTTAAGACCCAAATGTAATTATATGAATTTATATTTGTTCCCTGTTTAAATACATTTATTGGTCCTATATCTACTGTAGTCTCTTAAAGCTTTGAAAATCTGACTGTAATTAGATTTTATAGCCTAGGACCGTATGAAACATTAAAATTCTACTTGTGGTTGGTCATATACGAAGTCATCTTGCTTAGCGGAACATAGGTTCATATTTTAATCCTTGGTTTATTTTTCCCAATCCTCTTGGAAAGATGATTCTAGAGACCATAATTTCTTCATATTTATAACATGTAGCAATGAAAACAGTGATGTAGCTTGCGAGTTCTTACTAGATTTAACTTTTTCAACTACATGTGCTATATATACAGTATGATGATATAAAAAGAGCATAACAGTTATATATAATATGACTTTTGGGGGGATCTATATGACTAAATAAAAATTGTAGTAGAGTCAGTTTTTGGGGGGTTAATAAAAATATTTATCTGGATTTTTGAGCAAAAGTATTTGGTTTATCTAGGTAGTTAATCTATATAGAGAGAGACAACTGGTGTCATAAACACTTACTAAATTCATATAACCCAACTATGTGTCTACACAGTTCTGTATGATGGGTAAAAAGTAAAAATTCTGATTCTATTTTATTTTTTTGTCTACATAATGCCAAATACTTGGACTGGTCATTTGACTAAATCAACTGCATTGACTAGTTGTTTGGCATCATGTAATTGTTTAGGTTGGCCAAAACAGATACAGGAGCTCTCCTTGTCTAAAAAAAAATGCCACCTATCCTGAGTGCACCAGTACTAGAGGCAGACCCAATACAGGATTACTTCTCGCCCCAGTGAGGGTGGCCCTGCAGGTCAGGGTCGAGGTCACTAGCAAACACACTGTGGAAAACACAAATGCCGTGTTGCTTTTGCCCTTGTGAATAAGCAGCTTGGTGTTTGTTTAATGATACAAGCTCATCCTGTTTTTCAGCTGCACCTTGGATAGTATTGATCTGTTTGGGAGAATGCTCTGAATCGGCACAGATCAGTCATCAGGACTCTTGTTGGCCTGGGTTATCTTCTGGCCAATTCAAGGAAATGAGACATAGCTCAATACTCGTTCCATATGGGCCTCCTATGGGCATCAACAAGAGACCCATCCAATTTCTGTGGTATGAAATGGTATCACACCTGTTCAATGCCATCACAGAAAAACAGCTGCTATTTTTTTTTTTTTACTGTTTTATCTCCTGTAAATGTTAAATATTGGGTTTGTGAATGTCTAAATGTCAAGGGGACATTTTAAAATAAAAATGCCTTCTTTCATTTTTGTTGTATGCCTCTAAGTTTGACTTCTTATTTTTTTCCTTCCTGCTCTGCCAAAAAAGTAAATGTAAATTATGAGAAACACAATAGGACCACTTTGTAACTGACTTTCTGGGCAGCAAACAAAAAGACTGCTGTTCTCTGATTGTTTTTTTGTCAGCTTCAAAAGCTGTCTTCCTTCTGAAGTTTATAAATTTAAAATATTAGAGTTTAGCAAATGATTCAATCTGCTCTGGGGATATCTACTTGAGATCATATGAAATTGTTGTTTGAGACAAGAACTGACCTGGTTAAATTTCAGTCTCTGATAAGAGAATATGGAGGGGGTGGGATGAAGTTATGTATGGAAAATTTGAAAGTCAGGAACTGCATAGTTTTATTTTTTGCCTTAAAGTTAAATGTCCAATTTGTTTTGTAATTAGGTGTTTTGTAAAATGAATATAAAGATTTCAAATGCAAATAAATAATCTTGTAGAATTTAAACACTTGATGAATAGACTGAAGTGATTTTAAAATCAGATTTTGTTCTTCTAGGTACAAAAACATCTACTTAATGCGTCATAGTTTGAAATTGTGCAACTTCATAGGCTAGAATGAGGATTTGAGGTAGGGTGGGGGGGGGTAATAGTTCTGTATTAGCTGAATTGTTGCAGAACTAAACAGTTAAGAAATGTGAGTACATAAAAGCAATGTTTATCCAAGATGTCCAAACTAAATGATTAAAGTTTTTAAAAAGTCATCAGAATATATGTTTTTAATATAGCACTGAGAAAACAATGGATTACCTGAACTTTTCTCTTTTCTCTATTGCTTTGATGTTATGTAGAGCCAGTCAATTATGGACATCTCTTTCTTTCCGATACTACTTGCTTCTGTATAACATTTTTTTTTTTTTTTTAAAGATTTAACTCACAACCCTGAGATCTAGAGTTGCAAGCTCTACTCACTAAGCCAGCCAGGCATTTGTATGACTTTTTTTTTTTTTTTAAGTTTATTTGTTTATTTTGAGAGAGAGTGAGAGAGAGAGAGGGAGTGCATGCATGCGTGAAGGAGCGGTAGAGAGAGAATCCCAAGTAGGCTCAGTGGTGTCAGCATGGAGACACATGTGCAGCTTGAACTCACTAACCATGAGATCATGACCCAAGCTGAGATCAAGAGTCAGAGGCTTAACCAAATGAGCCACCTAGGAGCTCCTGGCACTTAAAAAAGAAAAGTTTTGTTTTTTTTTTTTGAATGTTTATTTATTTTTGAGGGGGGAGGGGCAGAGAGACAGAGACACAGAATCAAAAGCATGCCGCAGGCTCTGAGCTGTCAGCACAGAACCTGACGTGGGGCTTGAAGCCACAAACTGTGAGATCTTGATCTGAACCAAAGTTAGACGCTTAGTTGACTGAGCTACCCAGGAGCACCCGCAGTACTTTATTTTGAAATATTTTTTTAAAATTTTAATATTATTTTATTTAAAAACTTTTTAAACTATTTTATTTGTTTATATTTTTGAGAGAGAGAGAGAGAGAGCATGAGGTGGGGGAGGAGCAGAGGGGGCGGTAGAGAACCCCAAGCAGGCTCCTTGCCCAGTGTGGAACCCAGCATGGGCTTGATCCCATGACCCTGAGATCATGACCTGAACCAAAACCAAGAGTCAAACACTTATGTGACTGAGCCACCCAGGTGCCCCTGATGTTTAACACTTTAACCCCTGATTCCATTTACACTTTTTACTGCACAGAAGGTGTGAGGAGAGCAAATCAGTATTTTCTGCTTTGTTTTCTTACTTTATGATTGAAACAGTGTATCAATCAAAGTAAGAGCTGCTTTCCTGGATTATTCATTGGCTGAAGGTGAGTTGGCATGCTGTAGTTTTGTATATTTTGGTTTCTGTTAACTCATTTTAGCTTTCCACAGAATGGCAGTGCTTTGCACATTTAATAATTAGGTTTTTTTAAAAAGTGATTGCCTATTTAATCTTATAGTGAGTAGTTGATATGATTGCTGTCTGATCATCCATGTTGTAATCTCTACTTATTTTTTATTTAACATGAATCCTGTCTCATTTTTGATGTCTAATTTGCCCAAAAAATAAAATATGTGTATGATAGGTCCAGAGTTCACAAGGCAATTATACATGACTTTAGATGTCCTATTGCATCTTTATATAAATTTTTAATGAGTCATCTTTCCACAAAGGAATTAATTCCAAATTCATTTTGTGTTTTGCCTTTGTACCTTTGTAAAAAATGAACTGACTTTATATGTGTGGATCCAATTTTTGGGTTCTTTACTCTGTTCCATTGATCTGTTTGTTGATTTTATGGCAATACCACATTGGCTTGATTATTGTGGCTTTAATGAAGTCAGGTAGTGTAGTTCCTCCAGCTTTGGTTTTTTCAAGATTGCTTTGGATATTCTGGCTACATTTTCACATATATTTTAGAATCTGTTTTCTGAATTCTACAAAAAAAGCTTGATGGAATTGTAACTGGGATACATCAATCTGGGGAGAATTGGAATTTTAACGATATTGAGTCTTCAAAACCACGAGCATGGTATATCTTTCCATTTACTTATGTTTTCTTTAATTTCTCTCAGCTATGATTTGTAGATGCATTTTGTATTTTGGCTGTCATTGAAAAACATGATGAAAGATAATAAATGCAGTTTTCAGCTCTTTACCTCAAAATAGCTCAATGAGTTACAAAGACTTTTCTTGTGCAGAATCTGCTTGTCTCTATACTTCCTAAGGTTGATTGTCTGTGGTCAGTCAAAAAGGATGCTTTGTGCATACTTCCCAGGAGTGGTGTGCTAACTCATTAAAATCTGTTGCATGGATTCTTTTGGTGTTTCTCTTAGATTTTAGTCACTTCTTTAAATGAGCAATTTTTGTCACGATGACATTTACACTCAATGAGTGTTAAAAATAATCCTCTACTGGTTAGTGTTTTGTTGAATATTATTTTGTCATTTTTATGTGAAAAGACTCAAAGCATCATTATGCTTAAGTTTTAAGCAGTGGAAACATGCAGTTCCATTGAGCCAACATTTGGGTAGCAGTTACTTTCTGCCTTTATTTTTTATTGGAGAGCTATGGCATCTTTTCATTTGTCATTGCTCTCCATGATTCCTTCATCCTAGCTATAGTTTCCTTTCCTCTTATATCTCACTTTCCATTCACCAGAAGGAGTAGTACTATAACCTAAAATTGTACCTTTTGCAGCATGTATTGGCTTATTTTTTCATGTAAATGTTACATTTAAAAGTAAACTATACTTTGTATTGTTTATCCAACCGTACTATTAAATATTTAACAATGGGTTGAGGTCAAATGGTGATGACACAACATGTGGAAATACGGGACAGATGATGCATTAAGTGTTGAAATAAATTATTTCAACACATGGCGAGACTTGCTATTTTTTGGATTAGAATAAGAATATATATATTATGAACATTTGTAAAGGAATGACTTAGAGACAGTCTTGGTCAATGTGTGCTTAATAATCTCCACAAATGGCCACACTTCAGCAATACAAAATTGTTAGTATATAAAAGAGACTCATTTATTTGGTTTTCTAATACATTAGATAAATGATTATTCTGAACTGGTCTCAGTGCAGTTTCCTTGCAAATAAGGATAAGAAAATCATCAACAGGAACCATGTGTTAATGGTTCACATGCTGGGCAGATGGCAACACAGTGTAGAAGAACCATTTTGTTGAGATCATTTTGGCCTCGAGACTTCTAAGCTTTGCTTTAGCAGAAAACACTGCTTTGGCCAGCCAGATGACACAACCGTCACACTGTCAACATCTTCATTTTTGCCAGAGCACCAGATTTCCTGAAGAAATGTTTAGGCAGTGATTCCTCACATTTTCTTATTCACGGTCCCTCTGAGAAGCTATTGGAAGATATCAACCATCTCCCCAGAACAGTGCACAGACACAAACACATATATACACCCACCCAAAATTGTGCATTCATTTTTAAAGAGACCATAAACATTTAAAAGTCCATGCATAGATCCTCTAGGGTTCCATGAACTGCAGATCACAAACCCTGATTTTGAAAGATTCAGCTGCCAAATGGGCTGATTATTCTGCCAGTACACCCTAATCAGTCTACTTGCTTTTCAAGAACACTTCAGACCTCAGTCAGTGTGCCTTCCCTGGGACAATTCCATTATATTAAAGTGTCTTACAAAATTAACCAATGTCACCATTATAGCAACTGTCTTGAGAGGGTTCAAAACAGACACACAAACTCCAAAATATACCTGTCTATTGTTTTGTTCTTTAATAATATGTCTTAAGTATCTATTCCATGCCAAGCACATGCAATATACCATCTCAATTTTCTTAACTATCTATTCAGATACTACTTTTTTTCAATACTGTGTTATGAGATTCATTCATACTGTTGTGTGTAACACTTTATACTTTTTCATTAAATGAATGTATCACCATTTATTCATTCTATTCTTGAAGTTCATTTGAGTTAATTACCCTTTTGACTGTTATGATAACATCGGTGTAAATATTCCTGTACTATATCTGGTGCACATATAAATACTGAAGTATATACTGTTAGGTCTATGCCTAGGAGTGGACTGTTGAGTCAGAGGTTCATCCATGTTGTTGTGGAGCAGTAGTTTCTTTCTTTTTATTGGTAAACAGTATTCCATTTTTATGAATGTACTGCAATTTGTTTATTTGTTCACTTATTGATGGACATTTGAGTCATTTCCTGTTTGGGACTATTGCAAATAAAACTGTATGAATATTCATCTTTTTGTGAACATATATTTTCATGTCTTTTGGGTGGCTGTGGCATATCTAGGAATGGAATTGCTGGATCATAAAATAAGCATGTATTTAACTTTATAAGAAACTGTCAAATGTTTTCTAAAGTAGTTACGCCATTTTATACTCTTACCAGAAAAGTAGGAATATTTTAGTGGCTGTGCATTCTCACCAACACTTGTATTGTCAGTTTTCCCAGTTTTAAGTATTTGAGTGAGTGTGAAATGATTTATCATTGTGGGGGTTTTTTACATTAAAAGTGTTTATTGATTTATTTTGAAGGATAAAGAGAGTGAGTGCATGAGCATTTGAGGGGCAGAGAGAGAGGGAGTGAATCTCAAGCAGGCTCTGTGCTGTTAGTGCAGAGACCATTGCAGGCCTCAGTCTCATGACTGTGAGATCATGCCTTGAGCTGAAATCAAGAATTGGACGCTTAACCAGCTGAGTCACTCAGGCTCCTCATCACTGTGGTTTTAGTTTGAATTTCCCTAAATGACTAGTTGAGAACCTTTTTATGTGTTTACCAGCCACTTACATAGGTTCTTTTGTGAAATGTCTGCCCAAGTGTTTTGCCCATATATTTTATGCCAGGTAGATATTATTATCACCATGTCCCAGATCCCTCCAGAAAACATTAAAAAAAGGCTCAGTCAGGAAAATTGTATAGCCCAGCATTTAGGGAGGGATTGTACTGTAGGATTTCCAAGGAGTAATGAGAAAAAGAAACTGCTCTGTAGTTACTACTATATTCTAAGCAATTTAACATACTTTTGTAGGTAATTTTTTTATACCTATATTACTCATAAAATCTGCATTTGAAGCACACAAAATATGTTAGCAAAAATATCCCATAGCCTTTTCGTGGCTTAGTTTCCAATACAATTTCAACACATATTTTAAAAATATCTGTTATATTCTCTAGATCCTGTGATGGGGATAAAGGAGCAAATATGATAAATCTAGTTGCAGCTTTCTTGGGATTTTGGGATAACAGAGAAGGCAGATATTAAATCAGTATGTGTAATAACTTGTGAAGAAGGTGGCCAGGGAAGAACTTCCTGATGAAGAGACATTTAGCTGAGACCTTACATTTGAGGAGGGGTTGGCCAGGAGAAGGTGGTACTTGAGGGAAATGGTAGAATAGCATTTGTAAAGTTCAGGAGGTAAGAAAGGAACCATTTGAGGAACCAAAAGAAGTTTGGTAATGCCCAAAGCTCATACTTTGAGAGGAAGAGTGGAAATTCAGGAGATGGAAGAAGTTGATGGCACAGATTACATACACTATTATAAAATCCTTGGGTTAATTTGTTTTCCAGATGAAATATATGAGAATATTTTTTAAAGTTTTTAACATTAAAAAATTTTTGTTTTTAGCATTTATTATTTTTTTTGAGAGACAGAAACAGAATGTGAGCAGAAGGGCAGAGAGGGAGGGAGACACAGAATCTGAAGCAGACTCCAGGCTCTGAGCTGTCAGCACAGAGCCCAATGAGGGGCTCAAACCCATGAACTGCAAGATCATGACCTGAGCTGAAGTCAGACGCTTAACCGCCTGAGCCACCCAGGTGCCCTGATGGGAATATTTTAAGTAAGGGGTGACATGGGCCAGTTTTCACTTAGAAATGCTCTGTCTGAACTGTAGAGATTTGGAAGGCACTAGCCATGGAGAAAGACCACCTTTTAGAATGACAGCCCAGTAGCAGAACTCTATCAGGTGGTGAAACCTGGGTTTTACCAAAGATGGATTCATGAGATGATTAAAGGTAGAATTGATAGGTTTTGTTGATTGACTGAATGTGGGGGATAAAAGAAAAGGAGGAGACAAAGATGACTCTTGGGTTTTCAGTTTGAATAAATGAGTGAATGGTGGTATTATTTCCTGAGACAGACGATAATGGAGAAGGGGCAGTTTTTATTTGGTACTTTGGTGTTTAAGGAGACTATGTGATTCAAAAAATCTTGAATGCTCTAGATTGCCAAGCTTATATTTTTTAAGTTATTTATTTTGAAAGACAGAAAGAGAGAGCTTGAGCAGGGGACGGACAGAGAGAGAGGGGAGACAGAATCTCAAGCAGGCTCTGCTCTGTCAGTGCAGAGCCTAATGTGAGGCTTGATCCCACGAAGTATGAGATCACGACCCGAGCTGAAACCCAAGTGTTGGACGCCTAACTGACTGAACCACCTAGGTGCCCTGCCAAGGTTATCTTTATGAATAAATCTTTCTTGGGTAATGATTATTAGTCTTCCTTTCTCACCTTAGAAACAGACAGATCTACCTAAATATGATTAATTACAACCAAGAATACAAAGCATTTTGGGATGAGCTAACTAAACAAATGATTGAGAATGGGTGGTTGTTTCATAGATGAATACCCAAGAAAAAACATGTTTCCCTTTGCACTTTTTAAAAAAGCATCTTAAAAAAAGTTTTATTTATTTATTTTTTAAAGAGAGAGTGCTCACAAGCAGGGGAGGGCAGAGAAAGAGGAGGAGAATCCCAAGCAGGCTCCATGCTGTCATTAAAGAGCCCCATGTGGGACTTGATCCCATGACCCTGGCATCATGACCTGAGCTAAAATCAAGAGTCAGATGCTCAACTGACCGAGCCACCCAGGCACCCCCTCCCTTTGCACTTTTTAAGTATTGACTTTAAAGGGTAGCAGCAACTCAAGATATAATTACACAAAGATAAGATGAAAGAGGACCTAGCACTCTCTCAAGATATACAACTGTATGGGAATCTTTTCCCTGTGTAAAGTGATCTCAGTCTCCAGTAGGCATTACCGTTTAGGATGCAGTGCCTTGAGGGGGATGGAGAGAGTGGAAGACGAGGAATCCATCTCCAACTATCTCTGACATTTATTTATACATCAAACCATATTTGTTGTGTGTAAAGAATTAACTGAGTATAATTGAGTACCAATCGACAGTTAAACCATTAGATGGATGATTGATGGGAAATTGATATTTATATGGTGCCAAAGAAACCAGATGAGTTCCTAATTTAAGAGGGAAACCGCAACAGTATTGAAGGATCAGTCTGTTTTTGTCCAAATCCACTGGTGAATCTTTGTATCACTAAGGTACAGCAACCAACTGTAGGTGTATCCTGATGGAATGCAAAGAAATAATATCACCCATGATGAATTATAGTCCAAAATGTATAAATTAAATGTAATTAAGATATTGGCTCTAACTTTTCATTTATAGGAGATTAAGGAGATAGAAGAACTATACCTCCAGGATACTATCAAAATCAGAAGGTAAGTCATTCTATAGAACAACTGATCTGATCTTATCATTAATGGAAGCTTATGGATACTCTCCCTTCCCTCCTCCAGATAGATGATCATGAGAAAAATTTTAGGTGTGTCTGTGGGATTGAGCAACTAGTCACAGTAAAGGTGATAACGTCAGCTGGATAATGCATCTTTGTATAAACTCTTCTTTCCTTCTCTCCTCTATCTCTCACTATTCACTCCTGAACCACACTCTCCAGTAAGGGTCTTGGACTTAAGGCTTCTTTTAGGTTTTGCTTTCTGGAGGACTCACACTAAAACTGAGAACAAGTGAAACACTGCTAACAGGTTTAAGGAATCAATAAGGCCATTAAGTTATACAGTATTTTTTTTTAAATAAACATTGACTCTTTGGCTCAGTTTGGATGAAGTTTACACATATATGCTTCCTAAGATTATAAGACAGAAATGACAAATAGGCAAACTTTATTTAATAAAAACAGAAAGGATTCTAAGGCAATAAACAATTGGTAATATCTGTTTTGGGTACCATATGCAAGTGTGTCATTTACTCATGTTTGTCATCCTAAGACTAAAAGATAAAGGTGATTGAGGGTAAGATGGGAAGCAATTACATACACTGAAAGAAGGGGAAAAAGGTCATTGTTTTCAGATGATGTGGACAGAATCATTTTTATGAGTCCTAGCCAGTGCTTATGGGCATTTCCCCCTACAGTCTCTTTGACCCCATCATCTAAGGTTCTCCTTTATTTCTCCGCAATCTCACTGGTTTTCAAACATGCTCCTCTCCTGCAATCTTTGTGTTTGTCGCTCCTTCTACCTGGAAAGATTTTACTGTAGAGATGTGGATGGTTTGCTTCCTTACTTCCTTCTGGTCTGTGCTCAAATATTAGTGAGGATATCTATATCTATCTATCTACCTACCTACCTATGATATATAATAAAAGCTGATGATAAATTATATGTATTTATAAGTAGGACTATTGATTACTTCGAAACCTAATTTATACTGAAGAGGCAGAATAAATGCTTATGTTTTCCTCTCTTACATTTTGTCAAAGTAAGATGTTGGTCAAATGGCTATTTCACGTGATGTTGACAGTTTCAGTTTTTTGCAATTTTTTTTTCTAAAAGATTGGCTTTCAAAAAATACCATTATGAGCTCATGAATATTCATAGATTTGGTGATTTTCCATCAACTACAGTCATTGTTTTTTTTTTTTTTATAGCTTAAATCATAACTTTGGCCAGTGGAAGTCCCTGCAAGGTAGGTAGCCTCTGTTTCCTTTTCATGCAATACTATTAATCTTGAAAACTTTATTTGCTTTATGGCGCACATTGTCCTAGACTGACCTTGTATCTTTGCTGCTCTGTAGGCATGGAATCAGTCTTTCTTTAAGGAACCCTGTTTTATTTTCTAAAATATATTTATTTATTCTTTTTAAAATTTACATCCAAGTTAGTTAGCATATAGTGCAATAATGATTTCAAGAGTAGAATCCACTGATTCATCCCCTATGTATAATGCCCAGTGCTCTTTCCAACAAGTGTCTTCCTTAATGTCCCTTGTCCAGTTAGCGCATGCCCCCACCTATACCCCCTCCAGCAACCCTCAGTTTGTTGTCTATATCTAAGAGTCTCATGTTTTGTCCCCCTCCCTGTTTTGATATTATTTTTGCTTCCCTTCCCTTTTGTTCATCTGTTTGTTTTGTTTTAAATTGATAATGTTACTGGGGTGAAAATCTGGATGCTTAGTGTGCTCATTGCTAAGGCAGTGACATTAGAAAATTTCTAGGAGAGGGGCGCCTGGGTGGCTTAGTCGGTTAAGCGTCCGACTTTCGCTTAGGTCATGATCTCGCGGTTCGTGGGTTCGAGCCCCGCATCGGGCTCTGTGCTGACTGCCAGCTCAGAGCCTGGAGCCTGTTTCAGTCTGTGACTCCCTCTCTCTCTGACCCTCCCCTGCTCATGCTGTCTCTCTCTCTCTCTCCTAGAAATAAATAAAACATTAAAAAAAAAAAAAGAAAGTTTCTAGGAGATTTTAGACAGAGATAGAGAAAAAAGTTTGTAAGTTAAAAATAATACCTTTATTTTGATATTTCTTATGCAGTTTTTAAAAAATAATGGTTTCATTGTGGTATAATTCATTTATCATGAAATTCAGTCTCCAAGGATACAATTTTGTGATTTGTAGACTATTCACAAATGTTACCATCATCTAATTTCTAAATGTTTTTATTACTCTGAAAAGAAACTCTGTACCCATTAGCAGTTACTGTTTTTCCTCTTTTCACCTGGTCCTTGGCAACAAGTATTCTACTTACTTTCTCTATGGATTTGCTTATTCTAGACATTATGTGTAAATGGAGTCATACAATGTATAGCTTTTTGTGTCTAGATTCTTTTACTTAGCATAATCTTTTCAAGGTTCATCCATATTGTAGCCTGTACTCATATTTCATTACTTTATTATGGTTGAATAATGTGTCATTGTGTGGATATGCCATATTTTGGTTTTCTATGCATCAGTTGAGAGACATTTGGGTTGTTTCTACTTTTTACTGTTACTTCTATGAACATACTCATATAAGTTTTAGTGTGACACATGTTTTCCTTTATCTTGAGTTTACATACCTCGGAGTGGAATTACTGGATCATATGCAAACATTATACTTAACTTTTGAGATGCTACCAAATGATTTTCCCAATAGTATTTTTTTATGCTTATTTATTTATTTTGAGAGAGAGAGATTGGCAGAGAGAGGGACAGAGAGAGAATCCCAAGCAGGCTCAGTGCTGTCAGTGCAGAGCCCGACACAGGGCTCAAATTCACAAACTGTGAAATCATGACCTGAGCCAAAATCAAGAGTCAGAGATTCAACTAACTGAGCCACCCAGGCAGTATTTTGGAAACTGTTCATACCACTTTATATTCCACCAGCAGTGTATGAATGTTCCAATTTCTCTACATGCTCCCTTATGTTAAGATGGATTATGACTGTCTTAATAAGTGTGAAGAAATATCTAGGTTCCCCATCCCCCCAAATAATAAATCCTATTTGAAACTAAAGTCATGTATTTTGTAGTGAGGAAACAAATGACAGCAACTACAAATTTCAAAGTAAAACAATTTAAATTCACAACAGTAAACTTTGGTACTGGTGGATGCAGCTGGGAAAAGTAGCTTAGAGAACTTGCAGCACAACATAAATAATCCATTTCAAGAAGAAATATATTTTTCAGGTAGAGTGAAAGCTGTGGGATTACAAGTAGGTAACCCCCTATCAATACTGAAACATCCATGTTTTTCAACTAAAGCACTGGAGAAATGAGTGGGTGGGTTAGGAGGGGGCGATTTCTGAAGTTGAAGGTCATTTGGTTTTGTGTCTACGGCATAATTTGTTGTGTCCTGCTTTATCCTCTTTGTGGCTTTGATTTACATTTTCTGGTTCAGTTTTAAAATTACATTACATTGGGGGTGCCTGGGTGGTTTAGCTGTTTAAGCTTCTGACTTTGGCTTGGGTCATGATCCCCTGGTTTGTGAGTTTGAGCCCTGCATCTGGCTCTCTGCTGTCAGTAGGGAGCTCACTTGGCGTCTCCTGTCCCCCTCTTTCTTTGCCCTTCCCCAACTCACGCTTTCTCTAAAAAAAAATTAAAAAATTACATTACATTGACTTATTATTCTGTAGACTTTAACTTAAAATTTTTTAAATAATGTTCATGATGCCATGGAAATCTTGATTTCTTATTTTATTAACAAATCACTTATCTTCCTTTTCCTATGTTGTAAAAAGTTTTCAAAGTCTTACTTTTTTATGTTACAAAGATTTTAAAACCTTTTTAAAAAATGTTTTCAGGGTGCCTGGGTGGCTCAGTTGGTTAAATGTCCAACATCAGCTCAGATCATGATCTCAGGGCTATGTGCTGATAGCTTGGAGCCTGGACCCTGCTTTAGATTCTGTGTCTCCCTCTCTGTATCTGCCCCCATCCCTGTCTCTCTCTCCTTCAAAAATAAACATTAAAAAATTAATAAATGTTTTCTTTTAGAATTTGTTCTTAGATTTTGGCCTATTTTTGTGGAGAGAAAGTTCTTTTTCATCAGGCTAGATTTGAAAAAGAGAAAGAAGAATTTACTGAAGCAGAAACACATGAGAAGCATAAGAGTATTATCTTGGTAGTTTTAAACAAAACACAATTTTTCCCCCTTGGTACAAAGTAATATGTTTTACTGCAGAACATGTGGAAATATAGTAAAGGAGAAAATTAAAATCATATGTTTCCTTACCACCCAGAGATAGCGATTATTCATGCTTTGGTGTATGTTCATCCAGAGTTTTTCCAAGTATAAAAGCAATAACTCAGAGCATCACCAATACCAGTCCAACCAAGCAGGCAGAACCTTGCCAACAAGGATCTAGGTATTCTGGAAATACTTCTAACTTCCCAGGATTCCTATCAGCATGCAGGGTCTAGCTCTGGGAAGGAAGGCTGGTAGAAAGCAGCATTCAGGGAAGGTTCTCAGCCTGCAGATTGAGTTTTGAGCAGGGTTCCAGATCTGCCTATCACAGAGAAGATATGGAGGACAGGATGGAAGGCTCCTAGGTCTGAGGAAGTGGATCTGTTGCCACGCTCTACAAGAATGGTAGGGTTATGGCTCCTATGTGCGTCTTTTTCCCAATAGCGCTATCTCAGGAAAGCAGACAGACTCGGCCTCCACCCATGAGCTCATCAGAGGTTCCAACCTTGGGTTCTGAGAAAGAGACAGGTGATTAAAACAAGGGTTAACATTGTGCAGGTTGAAAATGAGTCTATTTCTAATTATATTACATATTTTCTGGAAAAAATCTTTAAAAATATGTTCTAACATGGTGACATTTTTTCATCTTAAGCTATTAGTGGGCTTAGTTGAGTATGTTAATGACTATTTTTAATGGTAGAGGCAGAAAATTGTGTTGTGTTATGGGAAGCAATTGGAGATGTTTGAGGAATGTATGTTCTTGTTCCCCTTATAATAGCCAAACAGCTTTTAGGTTTCAGCCAAAATGTCTCGAAAGTTCTAATAAGATGCAAGCTATACATCAGTGGATAGCCTGGTCCAGTTGTGGGTGTTCAATAAATATTAAACACCAACAACAATCGTTGAAGTTTCCTATGTTATGTCTGCTCCAGAAAGGACTTCTTTAGTAGAGCTATGGATTAAGGGTAGCCTGGAGCTGCAAGAAAGAGAGACATAGAAACTTTGCCTACAGCCTAATCCCACACACCAATGTGTCAGAACAAAAGATTAGTATATGGCAGTAGCTCCCGCAGTCCTCCCGACACACTGAGCTGCCTTTTCTTGCCATTGGCCTTTTATGAATAAGGAGTTGAATCAGCCTGTGATAAGGCAACTGAGAAGTGCTGGCATTTTGAAAGGGATAACCTGTGAATATGGTCTTGGGTTTTACTTACATATTTACATCTCCCCAGGTCTAGCTGCAACTTGAGAAGGAGCTGGAAATAAGGAGATAAGTATTCTTTGGCCCAAATGAAGGGCAGAAGTCAGTCTCCCTTCTGATCTGCAGTCTGGATCTCCTATCTGCCAGTTGAATCTCTATTGCATGCAGGACAAGTGCAGATTGTGCAACAGAGGGCCCCTGTGTGCATCTGACAGGAGAAGTTTGTTCCAAGTGTCATAGTGTTGTTTTCATCTTGATAGACTAGCACAGTCTGGGTGAAATGGTTGGGGGAGGGTGCCGGGCAAGGAAAAATGCTCAGGTAGCTGAACAATGAAAGCTTACATGCTACGTGGACAGAAATGAAAGGAAGCACACAGATGGCTCAGTGAAACCACTGGTTAGTGGAGGCAACCGAGAAAGTGGAGTGGGGATTTAAGGAAAAAACATTTGTGGAGGCTGAAAACAATCAAGGGGATCAAGAACGTGCATTGGAAAAGTGATGGGAAATACAGTAATGTGTCCATTAACTACAGCACCAGCACCATCAATCATCTTTAGTCCATGATGAAAATTCAAAACTCAAGAGAGACCTGTCTTGGCTTATGTCTACACTTCATGTTGAAGTATTTATTTTTGTCCTCAGTATTAGAAGATGCTGCCGCCGACAGCATTACTATTCATGTGTGTGAATGGAGCTCAAAGCTGCTCCATTAATGACACACAGTCCCATCTTGTCTAAGTACACGTGTAGACTGTTTATCACCGTTGGTGGCTTTCCCTCTTCACCTGTGGATCTTCATGAAATCTTAGTTGACAAAAGCTACTGTACATTTGAAGTATGCAGCATTGTTGATTTGTTGCCTGCTATGGTTTCCCGGGAGTCAGAGGATATTCGGCATGGCTAACTGTTGAATTTCTACACAGTCTTCCCACTTCTCTTTTTTTGACCCTGCTTCTAATCAAGCTTCTTTGGCTTGTGGTGGGTGCAGCTGCTGTGGTTAATGCATACGTCCAGGGACAAAGATTCAATGAGCACAGCTTAGACTCTGATGGAGTGACTACATTTGGAGCTTTGTTTTTGGCACATGTGTTTCCACTGATGTTAATTATGGCCCGTGGGTGATGCTGTGGAGATTGCTGGGGGGAAACGAGTGAGAGTCCAAGTTACTGCCCTTCCTTTGGAGGAATGCTTACAGTGCACAGGTTTACGTTAGCTGACTGCTTGGTACCATGCCTTGGTCCTTTTGGGGTGATGTCTACAGAAAGGAATTTTTTTGAAGGTGTCTTTTTTTCCTCCCAAGGCTACCCATGCATCTCTGAAAAAGTTGCCTAGGAGATGAAATTTGCACTTAGTTCTTCCAGTGGATTTCTGGAAGTTTCCTTCATGGGGATGGTAACATCACCTCAGGCTTCAGATTACATTTTTACATTGGTATGATTTTGTATCATCTGGGACAAAATTCAATGGAATTGAATGCATTTTCTTACATGTTGGGTTTAGAAGTATAGTCACTGAATATATAGAAGTTCTTGAATGCACCAATGTTGTATGATACTGCCTTCTGTGCTGGCTTGATATTTAAGAGGATGCTGGGCATCGTCTGATTCTGGCTTTTAGAAACATGGTTTTGTCTAGCACACTGCACAAATAGATGTACCCAAATTCAACTGGTGGTGGAGAGCAGATTTCATAGCTGGTGTAAAGTCTGTCACCAAATCTAACATGCTGGCTTTATTATTATTTTAGGAGTTTAGGGAAATTTTCTTGTCAGGATACCTGCTTGTTAAGAATCTGGTATAAGAATCTGAGTTAGGCTAACAAAATACATTGAATTGATAGTTTCAAAGATGTGAAAATAATGTGGGTCAGGATTCAGTTTAAGAATTAAGTTCTGTGCTTTTTTGGGATCATCTCCGATACCACAGAACTTGGTACTCTTGCTTCATTGAGGAAATGAACATGTCTATAAGACCGATGTGACATTTGGATATTTGTTTTCATTACCATATTCCATGTTCTGCTTTAATTGAACTGTAATTTTGAATTGAAACTGTGATTTTCCATACAGTTTTATATGGCTTGGTCAAAATAAAAATAAAAGAGATGAAGTATGGATAAAGGAAGATTTCTATTAATTAAGTAGAGTGGTTGATATAAGTATAAAAATTAGAAAAAGTATTTATTGAATAAATGTGAAACATTCAGTGTATATAGAAATGAGATGTCTTGTACGTTTTGCAATAAATTGCAATATTAGGAAATTAAAGAGGGATATGCCTTCCTACTTTTACGTATTATTTGAATTTTTGTAATCAATATATTAATTTTGTAAAGAAAAATACATATGTTTATCAATTATCTTTGGTTATCTTTGAGGAGACCCCAGGCCCTATATAAAGTGAAGCAGCATTTTTATATGCATGCTCAGGTGCCTAAGGATAAAAGGTACTTTAAGGCAGGCTCTTGGTCAGATGAGAGAACCCTGAGTATTGGGGCTCATCAATTCTCAGAAATACAATTGAAGAGAATAAACACTAAGAATTAAAGTGTTTAAATGAAAAATGAAGGTTTCCTGTGCTCGTAAATATGTGGCTATTCATTTTATTATATACGTCTACTGTGACTGATGCTTGAACCACAAGGAAACAAACAAAAGACATAGATGTGACCTCATCCCTTAAGGATTGTCTACTTAAGGTACAGAGTACAGACCCGAACAGCAATGGACTTATCCCAAAGCAACCTAAAGCCAGTGCATAACAATGCGGTGAACGTCGTACATACAGTTTAAAGGAAATCAAAATAGGAAAAGTCGGTATGGATCTGTTAGCTTTGTTAATCATGGTTGTTATGTTTCCAAGAAAGGATCATTTGAAATCAACAAATCCAATTGAAAAAATAAATATAAAGATGTATAAATCACAGGGTTCCCTAGAAAATTATAATTTTTATAGTCTCTAGAGATAAAATGCTATGGGAGGATGGAGGAATCAGTAATTAACTTTTCTGAAGACATCGAAGTGTCATAACATATGGCAAAGACCTCAAAAGACAGGAATTCTTTCTTACGAGAATAATGGCTAGGTAAATATTCCAGGCAAAAGCACAATAACAAGCAGCATAAATGTATGAAGAGTACTGGATTGTGGGGCAGGTAGTTGATTGGAATTTGGGAAGATTACATCGTGCAGGTACTAGAATGACATATTAAGACATTTAGACTCAGATCTTTAAAGTCATTAAAGGCCATAAACCATGAATAGATCTGTAATGTTCACTATGAAGTACATACAAAAGTTGTAAATCGCTAACTAAAACAACGGTTCCGGCCTGCGCAGGCGCAGTCCTGCTTCAAGGTGCAGGATGCGCGCGCAGCGTTTTCGGCCGCAGCGGAAGTGTCCGAAGGGCTAAGGAGAAAGACGCGTCTCTGTCAGGGTGGAGTTTCCAGCCAGTAAATCTTAGGGCCAGACTGTGAGCTGGTCAAGCGCGATCACCTTCTGTCTAGACTGGCAAAAGTATTGAAGCATCATTCAGATTCCACCCCCACGGCGGAACTTTGCCTTCGGAGACTGTGGGGGTTCCCAGACCTTTGTCACACACTGCTAGTGTTCTCCTTCGAGGCTTAAGGAGACAGCTTAATGCTATTTCTGAAATTCCAAGAGAGTGAAATGGGTCGGCTCTGTCACCGTTCTTCCATGTCCCTCTTCTCAGACAGTGACAGTTCTGAGTCTGAAGATACCTTCAGTCCCTGTGAGACACACCGAGCGAGTCCTCTGGGAGCAGACCCCGCAACCCCAAAAGCGGCACGCAGATGAGCAGGCGAAGCCCCTCAGACGCAGAAGACGAGGCTGGTGACCACCTGGCTTGAGGCTTTGCCTACCGGGGCGGTGCTGAGGGAGAAAAGTGGACGGCACTGGAAGCTAGCATCCCTGCAGACCAGGTGACTAGGGCTTTGGGTATGAATGTACACTCCGTTCACAGGTGGGCCAGGCCATCTCCGCGTTAGGGCAAAGGGAGGGGAACCCCCTTTTGAGACTAGGAACGGAAGCCACAGCCCAGCTGCAGACCAGCCCCTGACAGTTTTCTCTTAGACCTAAGGCAAATCTGTCCACGTACAGGGGTAGTTAAGATACAATTCATATACGATAAAATTCACCATTTTAAAGTGTACAATTCAGTGGGCTTTAGTACATTCATAATGTGTAACCATCACTGACATCTAATTCCAGAGCATTTCCAACCCAGTACCTTTTAGTAGTTCGCAGTCTCCCTTCTCTCCAGCCGTTGGCAATCACTAATCTACTTTTTTGTTTCTATGGATTTGCCTATTCAGGACATTTTATGTAAATGGAATCATACAATAAAAAGAAAGAGCAAAACAAACAGAAAAAAAAAACCCACTTAAAGAGAGCCTATGGAATAAGCTTCTTAAACCGTTGCTGCTGACATTTCAGGCATGCCTATTTAATCACACCACAGATCATTCTGACCAAAAGACATTACGCAGTTTTTGTCATGCCAAACCCTTTCCTATATAATGCTGAAGCAATAAATCTGAAAAACAATAGTTTAAATAGTAGTTTTATTTACAGTCACACACGGCTTTTTGCTAAATGCTGTATAAAAAAGAAAACCCCAAAAAGAAACATTAAAAACGAAACAAAAGGCATAAAGAACAAGAAATTCAGGACTTTACATAAAAGCTTTTGTTGGTTTCTATTACTACTACTACTACTACTACTACTACTACTACTACTACCAGTTGCTACTTAGCTTTGATTGAGTTCCTGCTATGGGTTATATATCTATCTTTAAAAAATATTTTACACTAGAGAGAACACTAAAATGTAAAGATCTACCTTTTTAACAAATGTTTACATGTATAATATAGTTGATTATAGGTAAAATGTTGTACAGCAGATCTCTAGAGCTTCTTTATTTTTCCTGATGAAACTTTATGTCTGTTGATTCATAACTACCTATTTCCTCCTCCCGACTCCCTACCATCTCCTGGCAAATAGCATTCTGGTCTTTGATTCTATAAATTTGACTCTTTTAGATCCTTATGTAAGTGGATTCATGTATGATGTGTCTTTCTGTGGCTTATTACATTCAGTAGAATGTCCTCAAAGTTCATGTTGTTGCATACTACAGAATTTCCTTTTTTTTTTTTTTTTTTAAGGCTGAATGATATTCCATTGTATATGTATATACTATAGCTTCTTTGTCCATTCATCTGACATTTAGGTTGTTTCTACATCTTGGCTATTGTGAATAGTGCTGCTATGAACATAAGAGTGCTAATATTTCTTTGAAATCCTGATTTCAGTTTTTCTGGATAAATACCCAGAGGTGGGGTTACTGCATCATATGTTAGTTCTGTTTTAATTTTTGTTGAGGAACTTCTAGACTGTTTTCCATAGTGGCTTTACCACTTTTACATTTCTCCCAACAGTGTACAAGAATTCCACTTTTTCCACATCCTTGCCAGTGCTTGTTCTCTTTCATTTTTCTGATAATAGCCATCCTGACAGGTGTGATGTTGTATCACATTATGGTTCTGATTTGCATTTTCCTGACCTTTAGTGACAGTGAGCATATACCTATTGGCTATCTGTAGGTCTTCTTTGAAGAAATAATGAGGCAAGCTCTTAGCTCATTTTTAAATTGGGTTATTAGTTATTTTTTACTATTGAGTGGTAAAAATTCCTTATTTGGTTATTAGCCATCTATCAGAATGATATTTGCACATATTTTCTCCTATGATATATGTTGCCTTTTCGTTCTATTGATTGTTTTCTTTGTTGTGTAAAAGCCTTTTAGTTTGATGTAGTCCCGCTTATTTATTTATTTATTTATTTATTTATTTATTTATTTATTTATTTTTGCCTGTGCTTTTGGTGTCAAATCATTGCCAAGACCAATGTCATAAAGTTTTTCCTTTATGTTTTTTTCTAGGAGATCTATGGTTTCAGGTCTCACATTTAAGTCTTTTTATTTTGAGTTGATATTTTGTGTATGGTATAAAATAAGTATTCAATTTCATTCTTTTGCATGCAGATATCTAGTTTTCCCAACAACACTTGTTGAAAGACTGTACTTTCCCCTTTATGTATTCTTGGCACTCTTGTTGAATATCAGTTGACAATATATGCATGGATTTATTTCTGAATTATTTTATCTATTCTATCGGGCTATATGTCTATCTTTATGACAGTACCATTACTGTATAATATATTTTGAAATCAAGAAGTATGATACCTCCAGCTTTGTTGTTTTTTCTCAAGATTAATTTGGCTATTTGTGGTCTTTTGTGGTTCCATATGAAGTGTAGAATTGTTTTTTGTATTTCTGTAAAAATTAACATTGCGATTTTGATAAGAATTGCATTGAATCTGTAGATTGCTTTGGATAGTTTGGACATTTTGACAATATTAAAGTAAGCAAAGTAAGTCCATATACTATTCCAAATGCTTTACCTATAGTAATATTTAAAGTTTTTTCTAATTCTGATTTTTGCTTTTTAAATAAACTGCTTATTGTAGAGTAGTTAAGATTTACCTAAAAGTCACAAAGGTAGAACAAAAAGTTTCATTTACCTGGGGCGCCTGGGTGGCTTAGTCGGTTAAGCGTCCGACTTTCGCTTAGGTCATGATCTCGCGGTTCGCGGTTCGAGCCCCACGTCGGGCTCTGTGCTGACTGGCAGCTCAGAGCCTGGAGCCTGCTTCAGTCTGTGACTCCCTCTCTCTCTGACCCTCCCCTGCTCACGCTGTCTCTCTCTCTCCCCTAGAAATAAAACCTTAAAAAAAAAAAAAAGTTTCATTTACCTGACATTTAATTTCCCCTGTCATTAACATCTTATTAGTATGGTGCATTTGTCACAATGAATCGACATTGACATGCTGTTATTAACAAAAGTCCATACTTTATTTGAATTGCCTTAGTTTTTTTAAAAATTAAGTTTATTTATTTATTTTTGAGAGAGAGAGTAAGTGGGGGAGGAGCAGAGAGGGAGGAAGAGAGATTCCCAAGCAGGCTCCAGACTGTCAGCGAGGAGACCAACACAAGGCTCAAACTTAAAAAGTGTGAGATCATGACCTGAGCTGAAGAGTCAGATGCTTAACCAACTGAGCCACCCAGGGACCCTTGAATTTTCTTAGTTTTTATCTAATTTCTTTTTTCTGCTCTAGGATCCACCCAGGATACCACAATACCTTTACTCATCACATTTCCTTAGTCTGCTCTTGGCCATGACAATTTATGGTAGTGTTCTTAATCATCACAATAAGTCTATGTGGTAGGACTGCTATTTGTTTATTTTTTTTACAGATAAGAAAACTGAGGCTAGGGTCATACGGAAAAGGGAGTCGACTCTGGAAATGTGGGCAAGAGCCCCGACTCTGAACCACTGCACTGTACTACTAGGTACAATGTAAATAAATGTACAACTGCACACCAAGACCATGATATAAGGCAGCGAGTGATAGTGCTTTGTAGCCCCCAAAGGTAAAGGTTGTTTCTGGTTTGTAGGAGTTTAGTAGAATTTTAGAAAGATTTTAACAGTGAGATCATGATAATGAGCTAGGCCCTGAGAATTGGGAGGAATAATTATATATGTTTAATAGTTCTTTTAAAATACGTTAGAAAATCTGTTCCAATTAGTTTTTAAAAATGTTTGTTTATTTATTTATTTTTGAGAGAGAGAGAGAGCTTGTGAGCAGGGGAGGGGAAGACAGAGAGAGAGACACAGGAGACAGAGAATCCCAAGCAGGCTCCAGCTGTCAGCGCAGAGTCTAATGCAGGGCTCGAACTCATGAGCCGCGAGGTCATGACTTGAACCAGAATCAAGAGTCAGACGTTGAACCGACTGAGCCACCCAGGTGTCCTCCAATTCATTTTATAGCATCTCCAGGGATAGATGAATGGGTTTCTCCTGGAGCAAATGGCTTGAAGACGAGATGTTTTAGGTCGTCATTTGATAAACTTTCAACATCTAAACAAAATCATATAGAAGTTCACTTTACTTCCAAAAGGATAAAACATTAAAAAGTGTATTTTTTAACCTATGAATATTTAGTCTTAGAATTAGTTTGATCACATTCCTAAAATCCCAATTGAAGATGGGGATGAGGTCAATTTTGTTTGATTAATGCATTGTTGATTTTTTTTTAATATTTTTATTTATTTCTAGGAGAGAGAGAGAGAGAGACAGCGTGAGCAGGGGAGGGTCAGAGAGAGAGAAGGAGATACAGACTCTGAAATAGGCTCCAGGCTCTGAGCTGGCAGTCAGCACAGAGCCCAACACGGGGCTCGAACCCACGAACCGCGAGATCATGACCGAAGCGAAAGTCGGACGCTCAACCGACTAAGCCACCCGGGTGCCCCGCATTGTTGATTCTTTTACACCATTCTGGCACTAGAAAGTATTGAATAAATATTTATTGAATGAGTGAATGAACCTGATTCAATTCAGAGAGAGGGTGCAAGATTTCTTGATAATAACAGTTGGCAGGTGGAGGCTACTCTCAGTTTCCATTCGCAGATGAAAACACTGTTAGAATCCCAGCATCTTTTATGACTTGTACATATTCAGACTCCTTGGAGTCTCTAAAAAGGATGAACAGAGAAGTTCTAGAGAGTCTTTACCCTTTTGCTCTTCCCATAGCGTTCCCAACTAGAACCCTAACTCTCTGAATTTGTAAAAATTCATTCTCAGGATGTTCTAGGAATATGTTCTATTAATGTTTATAACTTTTCTAAAAGGTTAAGAGGTTAAGTCTTAGACTATAATGGTCATTTATTTGAAATGAACTCTACTGAGTAATTATTTTTAAATGATAACCAGTAGCCTTACTTTGTATTAATTAACTATGTTCACATGGGACAACAATTAAATGATTCATGATTGGTTTTATAAAGTACACTTTTTAAAAAAAGTGTATTATGGTTCAGAGGAGAATGTGATAGGAAAGTCATATAGTTGATCTTTAGTTGGTTTTGGGAAAATACACAGAACTTCCAAATTTGGACATGGTAATTTGATCAATTACAGGTAGGATTGAATATATGTCCTTTGGAATTATGGCCCTTCCCCTCTGCCATCCCTTCTCCAACTAAAGGGATATGTTTACAAAAAAACAACTAGCCAATTGTAAGTAGTCCTGACTGATTAAATCTTACCTTGCACAAACCTGGAAAACTGCCCTCTAGTGGAGCTTATTGAAATTTAGGCCTAGAGGGTTCTAACAGAGATTTGTCTTAGGGCCATGGGTTGGATAATATGCCATACCTTTTCTCAGATTTCTCTAAAGCAGTGGTGGAAATGGCATAAATGAATAGGGGTGCCTGGGTGGCTCACTTGATTGAGTGTCCAACTTCAGATCAAGTCATGACCTAGAGCTGTGAGTTCAAGCCCCCCATCTGGCTTGTTGCTGTCAGTGCAGAGCTGCGTCAGATCATTTGTACCCCTCTGCTCTCTGCCCCTCCCCTGCTCTTTCTCTCTCTCTCTCTCTCAAAAATAAATGAACTTTAAAAAAAGTAGAAAGAGTAAAGGTCAAATGTGACCAATAGAATATGTATTTAACACTTTATTATTCGTTCTTTTTGATTATCAGCTCATGTGTTATACAAGAGGTTATAAAAGTGTAAAAAAGATTTTATAGGGGCGCCTGGGTGGCTTGATTGGTTAAGCGTCCGACTTTCGCTTAGGTCATGATCTCGCGGTTCGTGGATTCGAGCCCCGCGTTGGGCTATGTGCTGACTGCCGGCTCAGAGCCTGGAGCCTGTTTCAGTCTGTGACTCCCTCTCTCTCTGACCCTCCCCTGCTCACACTGTCTCTCTCTCTCTCTCCTAGAAATAAATAAAAACATTAAAAAAAGATTTTATAACTCAAAATAAAATTAATACTGTAGAAAAAGGTATAGGTAGAGTAGTTAATCTAATGAAGAATAGAGATATGGTCATTTGCTATGTGGTGACAGGTTTTGATGTTTGATTTTGACTGTGACTTTGAGAAAAATGGGAACACCTTTAAATTTAAACTTAAATCATGCTTTCTGTATGATTATGTTCTTATGTGGATACCTTGGAAATATTCAGATGATTCTGTGGATCTTTCCTGACAGTTAAGGGAGAAATAGATATTGGCATCATGAGAGAGAAGCTCCAAGGGTCAACCTTATGTGCAGGTAGTAGTTGTCTCTTACAGGGTTTGATTTCAGCCCTATTTGTTTATAAGATGAAGGATGTTGAATAAGAGACCACCAGAAATGGTCTTCTGCCTCTCAAATATTCATTTTCTAGCTAAAATTCCAACATAAGAGATGCAAACTTCAGTTCTATATACTTCCAATCAAGAGATCTTTGGGAAAACCTAAGCCATTATCAATGAATACTTTCTTTAATTGCTAACAAACACTCTAATGCAGTGTTTTTTTCCATTGATGGACCATCTGCATCAGAATCACCTGAAAGATCCGTTAAAAACACTGACTTTGGGGCCAGGCTCTAGACTAGTTTGGACAGAATCTCGGGGTGGGGAGATGAATCAACCCTAGTGATTCTTTTACCCAGTGAAGTTCTAGAATCTCTGAAACGATAGAATAAGAGCCCTCTGAGAACAAAACCCTTTAGAATACAGGATAGGCACCTGAGGAGGACAAAATAATGTCCCATGATGAAGGAGAGCAAAGATTGGGTGAATGGGAGATATCAAAGCCGAACTTCAGGCTTTTCATGATTCTGCCTAGGGTCAGTCCCTAGAAGAGTTAGTGTTATTATGGTTCATGACTCCATGACTAATTTCCCTCATCAAGAAAATGAGAGACATGAAAACCTTTTGGAAATGGCAGTACTAGCCCATTAGAATGCACTAAAAAACAAAGAATTCTCAGAGATAACTCCCCTTAACCTAACTGAGCCCTTACGGGTGGAGGCTTTTCATTTGTGCTCGCGATAGTGACATGTGGTGTAGATCCAGATATGTCCTGCGCCTTGTGATTGCAGTCCTTCTTTTGAAAACAGTTGCTGACAATCTGTCACTCCTTTGTTACGGCTCAGCCCGTTTGAAAATGCTGGGTATCAGCTGCTGTTGCTGTAGGTCCATTTCTGTTTTCCAGCAGGTGGGTGTGTCTGTTTCTTTCCTTTCATCTCCATCCAGGCTTTCTTCTTTCAGACACTTTCCGGTTTGTCAAGCCAAGTATGCCTGTCATGTTGGAACCCAGCCCTGGGACACTCACCAACTTCTCTTTGTGTTAGTGTCTCCCTTGACTATGTTTCCACTCCTCCTTATCTTCCCAAAACCTACCAGTTCATTCATGTGGTCACCTACATCTCCTATTCTCCTTAATGTGGGTTCTCAAAAACTGCCAGTTACCCTTGTAACTTCACCTACTCTGTGTTTTCACTTCATTTAGACTTGCCTTGTGCTTTTCCATTGGGTCACTTTGGCTGTTCCCTTTCTTTTCTTCTTCCTGTTGTTTTCTGCATCAAGTCATACGAATGCTTCAGCAGCTTCTCTGAACTGAAACTTAAGAGTTCAGTAGAAAGACAGTAGATTTCAGACTTAGGCTAACATTGGAATCTTACTTATTAGCAGCCCTGAAAATACTAATTCTGTCACAGAGTTGTAAAAAATGGATTAAATAATATGGAAATATGCGAAGCACAACTGCCATAACCATAGATGTTCAATACAGAGTTGCTATTATTATTCATATTACTTTTGCATGAAAATATTCCATGATACTGTAGTCCACAATGCTTTTCTGCCTTTTTACTTGTGTGAATTTTCTTGGATTTAGGGTTCCAAGAGAGGTGGGAGACTAAGATATATAGCCCTTACTCACGTGACCCTAGAATAAGGGGACTGTGAGCAAAAAGAGCTGTGATCTATAAATATGCTATCCTCTGCCTACTCAGGAGGGGTTTCTCTCAAGTACAGGCCCCTAGTGACCTTTACCTGAGTGTTGAAGTTGTTCCCTCTTTAAGCACAAGCCATCACCAGAGGAATTTGCTTGCTGGAAGACGCGTGGTTCTTTCAGTTCCACCTTGTTGGGTTAAAGCTTTGAAGTCTTAATTGGACCAGCACAGAATGTCCTAGGTAAGTCCTACTTGGTGGGACGATGGAACCGCTACCATATTTATGGCTTTTTGCTATGTCCTGGCCCTGATGCCAACATAATTCTTCAGCTTTCTGATATGCTATTCCATTGCTGTTAATTTATGCTATTCTGCACAAGAATTCTCTAGATTGAAGAGTCTTTAGATAATGATGACCCTGGTTTGTTAATTTCTGAGATCCCCAGGAATGAGCTTCTGGTATAGTCTACTTTTACCTTTTCAACTTCCAAATTATAACATGAACATAAATACTTAACACCTAGGAATCTCTGATTGGTGTCACCCTACAAGCCTCAGCTTCTCACATATGTTCTGATCCAGGGGTTCTCAAAGTGTTACCATACAGGGGAGCTTTTTCCATGAAATTCTATGTCCTACTCTTTCATACTGTCTTTATTAAAGGTTACTATTGGGAACCGCAATAGCCTTTAAGAATCTTGGGAAGGAACACAGATTGATTAGAACTCTTTGATAGAGTGAGAAAAAAATGTCTTATTTTTCCAGTTTTGTTGAGATATAATTGACATATAACATTGCATAAATTTAAGGTGTAAAAAATGATGATTGGATACTTGTAAATATTATGAAATTATTGTTAGAGTAAGGTTAGTTAACACCTGTATCAACTCACATAAATACCTTTGTGTGTTTGTGTGTGTGAGAACATTTAAAATTTAGTCTCTTAGCCTAAGTGTCCATCAACAGATGAATGGATCAAGAAGATGTGGTTTATCTATACCATGGAATACTACATGACAATGAGAAACAATGAAATCTGGCCATGTGTAGCAACATGGATGGACCTTGAGGGTGTTATGCTGAGCGAAATAAGTCAGGCAGAGAAGGACAAATATCATATGTGTGCACGTATAGGAGGATTAGGAGGAACTTAACAGAGGACCAAGGGGGAGAAGGGCAGGAAATGGTGGGGGAAAAGGGAGAGAGGCAAACCATGAGAGACTCTTGAATGCTGACAAAAACTGAGGACTGGTGGATGGGGGGGGGAGGAGGGGTGGGCATGGAGGAGGGCACTTGTGGGGATGAGCACTGGGTGTTATGTGGAAACTAATTTGACAATAAACTATTTGTAAAAAAAAAAAAATAAAATTTAGTCTCTTAACAACTTTTAGGTATATTATTATTATTTTAGATTATTATTATAGTTATATATTAACTGTAGTCACCGTGCTGTACATAAGAACTTATTTATCTTATACGCGGAAGTTTGTACCCTTTGATGAACATCTCCCCATCTCCCCACCTCCCATCTCCTAATAAGCACCATTCTACTCTGTTTCTATGACTTTGGCTTTTAAAAAATTTCACATATAAGTGATATATGGCATTTGACATTCTCTGTCTGACTTATTTCACATAGCATAATGCCCTCAAGGTTTATCCATGTTGTTGGAAATGGCAAGATACCCTTTTTTTTTTCTTGTGACTCAATAATATTCTATTGTATGTATATATTCCACATTTTCTATATCCATTTATCTGTAGACAGACACTTAGGTTGTTTCTGTGTCTTGGTTTATTCTAAATAATGCTGCAGTGAACGTGAGAGTGCAGATCTCTCTTCAAGATTCTGATTTCATTTCCTTTGGTTACATACTCAGAGATGTTATTACTGGATCATATGGTAGTTCGATTTTTTGAAGAACCTTCATGCTTTTTTCTATAGTGGCTGTGCCAATTTACATTCCCACAAACAGTGCACAAGGGTCCCTTTTTCTTCACATCTCTTCAGTATCGTCATCTATCATTTTAGTAATAGACATTCTAACAGTTGTGAGGTGGCATCTCCTTATGGTTTTGATTTGCATTTCCCTTATGATTAATGATGTTGAGCATCTTTTCATGTATTTTTTGGCCATTTGTAAGTTTTCATTGGAAAAATGTCTATTCAGTTCCTCTGCTCAGTTTTTAATTGGACTGTTTGTTTTTTTGCTCTTGAGTTGTATGAGTTCCTTATGTATTTTGGATATTAACCCCCTGTCAGATAGATGGTTTACAACTATTTTCTCGCATTTCATAGACTACTTTTTCATTTTGTTGATTGTTTCTTTTCCTATGTAGAATATTTTTAGTTTGATGTAGTCCCATTTGTTGAAATAAATCCATGCATACCCTAAACATATTGCAGGTTTGGTTACAGACTATCCCAATAAAGTGAATATTCCAGTAAAGTGAGTCAAATGAATTTTTTGGTTTCTCAGTGCCTATAAAAGTTATGTTTACATTATATTATAGTCTATTAAATGCGATAGCATTATGTCTAAAGAATGTATATATCTTAGTTAAAAAAATACTGTATTGTTAAAGAATGCTAACCATCATCTGAGCTTTCAAGTAGTCTTAATCTTTTTGTTGGTAGAGGGTGTTGCCTCAATATGGACGGCTGTTGACTGATCAGGGTGAGGGTTGCTGAAGGTTGGGGTGGCCATGGCAATTGCTTAAAATAATACAACAATGAAGTTTAACTCATTGGTTGGTTCTTCCTTTCATGAATTATTTCTTTGTAGCATGTGATGCTGTTTGATAGCATTTCACCCATAGAACTTCTTTCAAACATTTTATTTTTTAAAATATTTATTTAGTTTTTGAGAGAGAGACAGAGCATGAGCAGGGGAGGGACAGAGAGAGAGGGAGACACAGAATCCCAAGGAGGCTGCAAGCTCTGAGCTGTCAGTACAGAGCCTGACGTGGGGCTCAAACCCACAGACCGTGAGATCATGATCTGAGCCGAAGTTGGACACTTAACCAACTGAGCCACCCCAAATGCCCCAGAACTTCTTTCAAAATTGGAGTCAATCCTCTCAAACTCTGCCACTAATTTATAAATAAGTTTATGTTCCAAACTCTTCATTGTCATTTCAACAATCTTCATAGCATCTTCTAGGAATAGATTCCATCTCAAGAAACTACTTTATTTGCTCATCCATGAGAAGCAACTCCTCATTGCTGAAAGTTTTATTATGAGATGGCAGCAATTCAGTCTCATCAAGCTCCACTTCTAATTCTAATTCTCTTGCTGTTTCCATCACACTTGTACATACTTCTTCCTCTGAAGTCTTGAATCTCTCAAAATCATCCATGAGGGTTGGGATCAACCTCTTTTAAACTCCTATTATTTTGACCTCTTTTCCTGAATCACGACTGTTCTTGGTGGCATCTAGAATGGTGGTCAATCCTTTCTAGAAGGTTTTCAGTTTACTCTGCCCAGATTCATTAGAGTAATCACTATCTATGACAACTATAGCCTTACAATGTATATTTCTTTTTTATTTTGATGTTTATTTATTTTTGTGTGTGTAGGAGAGAGAGAGAAAGAGAGAGAGAGAGAAAGAGAGAGAGAGAGAGAGAGAGAGAGAAGAGAATTAGTGGGGGAGGGGCAGAGAGAGGGAGTCACCGAATCCTAAGCAGGTTCCAGGCTCTGAGCTGTCAGCACAGAGCCCAATGTGGGGCTTGAGCTCTTGAACTGTGAGATCATGGCCTGAGCCGAAGTCAGATGCTTCACCAACTGAGCCACCCAGGCACCCCCTAAGTGTATTTCTTAACTAAGAAGACTTGAAAGACAAAATTACTCCTTCATCCATGGGCTGTAAAATGGATGTTGTGTTAGCAGGTGTGAAAGCAACATTAATCTTATTGTATGTCTTCATCAGAGCTCTTGGGTGACCAGGTACATTGTCAATATATAGTAATATATTGAAGGGAATCTTTTTATCTGAGCAGTAGGTCTCAACAGGAGACCTAAAACACTCAGTAAACTTTGTTTTAAACAGATGAGCTGTCATCCAGGCTTTGTTCTGTTTATAGAGCACAGGGAATAAATTTAGCATACTTCTTAAGGGCTCTAGGATTTTTGGGATAGTAAATGAACATTGGCTTCAATGTAAAGTCACCAGCTGCATTAGCCCCTAACAAGAGAGTCAGCCTGCCCTTTGAAGCTGTGAAGCCAGGCATTGACTTCTCTCTAGCTAGAGAATTCCTAGATGACATCTTCTCCCATTAAAGTCTGTTTTGTCTGCATTGGAAATCTGTTGTTCATTGTAGTCACCTTCATTAATGATATTAGCTAGATTCTCTGTATAACTTGCTGCAGCCTCTACATCAGCACTTGCTGCTTTGCCTTGCCCTTCTGTGTAACAGAGTTATTTTTCCCTTAAACCTCATGAAACAACCTTTGCTAGCTTCAGATTTTCTTCTGCAGCTTCTTCCCTCTGTTAGCCTTCTTAGAATTGAAGAGAGTTAGGGCTTTGCTCTGTATTAGGTATTGGTTTAAAGAAATGTGTGACTGGTTTAATCTTCTATCCAGACCACTAAAACTTTCTCCATATCAGCAATAAGGCTGTTTTACTTTCTTATTTGTGTGTTCACTGGAGTAGCACTTTTATCTTTTATTATTATTTTAAAAGTTTATTTATTTACTTTGAGAGAGAAAGTGTGTGAGCAGGAGAGGGGACGCAGAGAAGGGAGAGAGACAATCATCTGCAGGTTCTATATTGTCCAGCTCGTAGACCCCAATGCAGGGCTCTGTCTCATGAACTGAACTGTGAGATCATGACCTGAGCCAAGATCAAGAGTCATATGCTTAATTAACTGAGCCATCCAGGGGCCCCATGGAGTAGCACTTTTAATTCTGCTTAAGAGCTTTTGCTTTGCAGAACAACTGTTATAAGAGCCTATGTTTTGGCCTCTATGAGCTTTCAACATTCCTTCTGCACTAAGCTTAATCATTTCTAGTTTTTGATTTAAAGCAAGAGCCACCTAGGTGGCTCAGATGGTTGAGCATCCTGATTTTGATTTTGGCTCAGGTCATGATCTCACAGTTTGTGGGATTGAGCCCTGTGTTGGGCTCTGTGCTGACAGCATGGAGCCTGCTTGGGAATCTCTCTCTCTCCCTCTCTCTCAGCCCCTTCCTCTGTCTCTCTCTCTCAAAAACAGACAAACAAACAAACATGAAAAGAAAATAAAGTAAGAGGCATGTGACTCTTTGTTTCACTTGGACATGTAGAGGCCATTGTAGGGTTATTAACTGGCCTAATTTCAATATTGTTATGTCTTAGGAAATAGGGGTGCCTGAAGAGAGAGAGATGGGGAGCAGCTGGTTGATAGAGCAGTCAGAACACACACACTTATTAATTCAGTCCACTGTCTTTTCTGGGCATGGTTTGTAGCATCCCCAAATGATTATAGTATTTACAGCAAAGATCACTGCAAGAATTACCAAAACATGACGTGGAGACAAGAAGTGAGAAAATGCTGTTGGAAAAATGGTGCCAAAAGACTTGTTTGACACAGAGTTGCCACAGACCTTCAAATCTGTAAAACACACAATATCTGTGAAGTGCAGTAAAGTGGGGCACAATAAAATGAGGTATGCCTGGGGGCGCCTGGGTGGCTTAGTCGGTTGAGCGTCCGACTTTCGCTTGGGTCATGATCTCGCGGTTCGTGGGTTCGAGCCCCGTGTCGGGCTCTGTGCTGACTGCCAGCTCAGAGCCTGGAGCCTGTTTCAGTCTGTGGCTCCCTCTCTCTGACCCTCCCCTGCTCACACTCTCTTTCTGTCTCTCCTAGAAATAAAAAAAATTAAAAAAAAAAAATGAGGTATGCCTGCATAGTCAACCAATATTTGACTTGGGAGCCAAGAATACTCAGTGGGGTAAGGACAGTCTCTTCAATAAATGGTGTTGTGAAAACTAGATAATCAAATGCAGAAGAATGAAATTGGATTACTATCTTCTACCACTCACAAAAATAACTTGAAATGGATTAAAGACTTTAAACATAAGACCTGAAACCATAAAGGTCCTTAGAAAAATAGGGAAAAAGCTCCTTGACATTGGTCTTGGTAATGGTAATTTGGATGTGACACCAAAAGCACAGGCTAAAAGAGCAAAAATATTTCTTTTTAAAAAATGTTTATTTTTTAATGTTGAGAGAGACAGTGAGTGAGCAGGGTTGGTGCAGAGAGAGGAAGAGAAAAAGCATTCTTAGCAGGCGCTACCCTATCAGTGCAGAGTGTGATGTGGGGCTTGAACCCACAAACTGTGAGATCATGATCTGAGCTAAAACCAAGAGTAGGATGCTCAACCGCCTGAGCCACCCAGGTCTGAGAAAAAAATATTTCTTAAACACTAAGTTATCTGCCAGAGTAGACAATAGAGGCCTTTTCTTTCTAATTCTTACTCCTCCCCCAACATTATAGTTATATAGATAAAATATATCTGAAAACCAACCAACCAACCAAGTAACCAAAAAACCCTCTCCCCCACATCTTTGAAACTGTCCAAAAATCAGTCTTTCCCCCAATCCTCTCCTGTCCTTCCAGATCCTATTCACCCATTTTGGATTATGTTCCCTTTGAACTTCCTTTTTATGTCACCTTGCCCATCACTGATGGCTCTGTCCCTGTGTCTGGCCACTTCCCAAACTTCACTCTCCTCAGGACCCTCAAACAGTTATTTTATGCTTCATTTGATGCTGCTGCTTAGTAGGTGTGTGTGTGTGTGCGTGTGCATGTGCGTGTGTGTGTGTGTTAGTGAGATTATTTGCTTCTTGAAGGTACTGTAGGTTATACCCTCTAGAGAAGCTAGGATAATAACTTACAAAAAAGCAGCTGCTCAATAAAAACTGGTTATTGATTTTTGCCTTAGTTATACTTCACAATTTTCCTACTTGCCCAGTCCTGCTTCTTGCCAACATGGGATTATGTATGGCACCTGGAGACAAAGATGGCTTGGAGAACTAAAACCTAGAGATAATCCTATAAGCTCATTTAGAACAAAGGTTTAATTATCCCCCTATCAACTGAGCCTTTTATGTGAGCTGAGTTGCAATAAGCAACAAATTGGTGAGTTTCATTTGCTCTGCTTACTTTGGCTAATGTGAATAGCATAAGGAGCACAAGTCAGAGTGAAGGAGAAGCAAAGAATCTGCACAGGACAGGTAGCTTTTGTTTAGTCATGTTGGCCAAAGAGCAATACATGTTAAGTGTGTCATTGAATATGTATTTGTCCTTTCTGTGTGGGGAAACAAGCACTGAACAATTTGTCTCATGATAGACTAGAACTAACCTGGGAATGTTACTTTCTTCTTCTTCTTTTTTAAATGTTTATTTACTTTTGATAGAGATAGTAGGGGAGAGGCAGAGAGAGAGGGAGAAGCAGACTCTGCACTGACAGCAGTGAGCCCGATGTGGGGCTTCAACTCAGAAACCATGAGATCATGACCTGAGCGAATGTCAGATGCTTAACCAAACAACTGAGCCACCCAGTTGCCCGGAGAAATGTTACTTTATAACATCTATCTTTCCTCATGTATAAACGAAGGGCTAAGTGGTGCTGTTCGTGACAGTGGAGATGGCCAAGCGCCGGTGTGGGGAATAGAAATAAGAAAGAGAGTGTGGCTGTTTACTGCTGCCATA
Source organism: Proteles cristata cristata (assembly GCA_017311185.1). Classification (NCBI taxonomy): domain Eukaryota; kingdom Metazoa; phylum Chordata; class Mammalia; order Carnivora; family Hyaenidae; genus Proteles; species Proteles cristata. Next base: position 722,764 of record JAESUZ010004301.1, read on the forward strand.
TGGGTGGGCTTTTTCTCCTTTCTCCTGTGTCCTTACTACCTTCTAACCCATGATGGTCAATAGCCAGAGGAAGCTGGTAACCAGTGGTAAAGCCTATTGGCATGCTGAATGGGTATCAGCTCTACCTCCTAGGAACTTCTTCAACCCATCTACCTCTTTTCATCTCTACCATGATCTGCTTACCAGTGGATTTATATTCAAAATACTTAATAGGTGGCACAAGGCACTGAACTATCAGAATGGAAGCTGGTTATAAACAATCAAAATAGTTATACTGTCAGTTCTTTAATTTGGAATCTAAGGTCCAATTGCCTCTGGCCTGGAGCACTGAAGGGCCTCCTAGGTGGACACTGCAGTGCACCCTAATTCATTGTACAATAGCCAGAGTAATCTTTTTCAAGTGCAAATCTTATCTGGCCATTTCACTCCTCTTACTTCTTAAAACCCTTCCATGGCCCTCCATAGCTCTTATGATAAATACATCCTCCTTAAGGTGGGAGGGACCATATTGGTTTTTCCCCACAAGTGTTGCCCCAGCTACTACATAGTACAGTACCTTGCACAAAGCAGGAACTCATTACATATTCTTTGAATGAATAGATAAATTATGAAACAATCCAACTTTTCCAACATGTATCTTCATATCTAGTATAGGATTTTTATTATATGTACATGAATATGTGTGTGTGTGTTTTAATGTTTATTTTTGAGAGAGAGAGGGAGGAAGAGAGTGCAAGGGAGGAGGGAGACAGGATCCAAAATAGGCTTTGTGGCTCAAACTCACAAACGGGGAGATCATGACCTGAGTTGAAGTCAGATGCTAAACCTACTCAGCCGCCCAGAAGCCCCTGAATGTGTTTTTAATAAATAGTTTCATAGAGGATTCTTGTCCATATTTCTTTTTATTTTTATTTTTTTTTTTACAAATAGTTTATTGTCAAATTAGTTTCCACATAACACCCAGTGCTCATCCCCACAAGTGCCCTCCTCAATGCCCACCCCTCCTCCCCCCCACATCCACCAGTCCTCAGTTTTTGTCAGCATTCAAGAGTCTCTCATGGTTTGCCTCTCTCCCTTTCCCCCACCATTTCTGCCCTTCTTCTCGCCCTTGGTCCTCTGTTAAGCTTCTCCTAATCCTCCTATACGTGCACACATATGATATTTGTCTTTCTCTGCCTGACTTATTTCGCTCAGCATCACACCTTCAAGGTCCATCCATGTGGCTACACATGGCCAGATTTCATTGTTTCTCATTGCCATGTAGTATTCCATGGTATAGATAAACCACATCTTCTTGATCCATTCATCTGTTGATGGTCTTGTCCATATTTCTTATATTGTTTTTTTTTAATTAAAAAATTATTTCTGAGAGAGAGAGAAAGAGACAGCGTGAGCAGGGGAGGGTCAGAGAGAGAGGAAGATACAGAATCTGAAACAGGCTCCAGGCTCTGAGCTGGCTGTCAGCACAGAGCCCGACGTGGGGCTCAAACCCACGAACTGTGAGATCATGACCTGAGCCGAAGTCGGAAGCCCAACCGACTGAGCCACCCAGGCACTCCAATTTCTTATATTGTTGAACTGCAATAGCATTTTCCTAGTGGTGGCTGTTGGACATGTGGGAGCTATTCTAGGCTGCCCTCTTCTGCCACACCCCCAACTAAATTCCCAAAGATTCTCCCAATTTTCCTTCTCTTCAGCTCTTGGCTATGCACTGGTTCAGGTCTCATCATTTCTTACAGTTACTTTCAACCTTATCTCCCTACTTTCTTTGTTATTCCTTTTTAGTGACTGGATTTCTAAAATCCCAATCTAGTTATGTCATTCTCTTGCTTTAAATTTCTTCAACATACACTACAGAGGATCAAATTATAGCACAACATATAAAATCCTTCATAATTTGAGACTCCTTTATGCTTTGAGATCTTATTCATTTAATAAAGAGTTATTGAACACCTTCCATATGCCAGGGGATCTTTTGGAAATATGGTGAATGAGGTTGTACTTTCTTTGCTCTTATTGATGATACTCTGTAGTGATAGGTTCACCCTTTGAAACAACCATATATAGCTAATATTTGTGGTTTCTGCTACATCCTCATATTTCTTTATCATGATGTGGGTGCCCCTTCTGTTCTCCACCTTTACTCACATCTACCTGACAAACTCCTATTTATTTTTCAGGGCTTAATTTAAGAGCCATTTTTCTTGCGATGCTTTGTCTGATTTCCTTTTGTCTCCCAGGTTTTACTGTTTGTTCCATACTCTATCGAAGTACTGGTTACACTGTATTTCTTTATCTTTCTCTATAAATGCCACATCACACTATATTTTGTTTTAGTCATTGCCATCTCTCCAGAGAATAGAAAGGGACCTGTTAAGTTCATAGCAGCACTCTCCACAATAGCTAAAACATGGAAAGAGCCTAAGTGTCCATCAACAGATGAATGGATCAAGAAGATGTGGTTTATCTATACCATGGAATACTACATGGCAATGAGAAACAATGAAATCTGGCCATGTGTAGCAACATGGATGGACCTTGAGGGTATTATGCTGAGCGAAATAAGTCAGGCAGAGAAAGACAAATATCATATGTGTGCACGTATAGGAGGATTAGGAGGAGCTTAACAGAGGACCAAGGGGAGAAGAAGGGGCGAGAAATGGTGGGGGGAAAGGGGGAAGGCAAACCATGAGAGACTCTTGAATGCTGACAAAAACTGAGGACTGGTGGATGTGAGGAGGGGTGGAGGGAGGGCACTTGTGGGATGAGCACTGGGTGTTATGTGGAAACTAATTTGACAATAAACTATTTGTAAAAAAAAAAAAAAAAAAGGAATGCCAAGAGTTTCTTATTACCCCAAAAAAAAAAAAAAAAAAAAGAAAGGGACCTGTTAAGTGGAAGTCAATAGTTTGTTGACTGAGAAAATGTTTCCTTGGAATGTGGGACCCAAGAAGATATGGTATATTTTATGGGTCCTTCTGTGCCAAACAGATTCAAGTTACTAAGAAATCATAGTTTCTTGATATATTTTAAAATTTAGCGTATTTTAAAATGTAAGGCTCCATTTTATTCAATATTCTTTGTTTAAATGAAATCCAATTGTAAACTAACCTCTTATAAAGCGTATTATAACTATGATAATTAACTTGCGTAACTTGAATGTTACACACAAAACTATGACAAATCTCATTAGTAAAAATTTTTCTTTGACCCTTTCCCACTTTGATTTATGATTGACATTATCCCTCCTGGAATTTGCCAAATTTTATTCCTACTGATGGGGATAGAAATTTTAGCAATTCATTTTTTAAAAAATAGTTTATAGCCAAGTTTGTTTCCGTATAACACACAGTGCTCATCCCCACAAGTGCCCTCCTCCATGCCCATCATCCCCTTCCCCTCTCCCCCACCCCTATCAGTCCTCAGTTTGTTCTCAGCATTCAAGAGTCTCTCATGGCTTAACAATTCATTTTTAAGCTAGGTGTGTCAGCCATCTCTTTTTCCCTGGACACCTATTTTTATTTCTATCTCTTGGTTATCCTTCAGCATAAAGTCAATGTTAACTACTTTCTGTGACAACAGACCCTGGATAGAGCTCTCTGGGATCTGGAGATTCTAATGGAAGATTTTCTGAGATGGGACTCCTAGCAATTCATCTTGTCAATGTACAAATATTTATGAAGCATGTGCTCTGTACCCATCTCTCTAGTAAGGTACAGTTTTTTCTGTCTGTTCTCCACTGTATTTCCAACATCTAGTAGATGCTTGATGAATTTTTTTTTAATGAATAAAATTTTGGAAAGTATGGGTTCTTTTTATGGAGGGGTTAGGAAGAGGGGTAGGGAGAGGACTGTCCATTATGCTCCTGTGAGGTGCCTGGCCCTGTGTTCACACTAGCCACACATTATAAGTTTTACAAGAGCCCTTTGAGGTGGATGTGCTTATTTTATTTTTCATTTATCCCTTGTTTTCCCAGTTACAGACCTAAGGAGTAAAATATGAATCATATAAACAATATCATTGTATTCTTATTTCTGTACTTAAACTCCCTCTCTTGACAGAACTTAGCTCTTCAAAACTCCCCCTCTCCCCAGTTTTATGGAAAATGGGGGCATCCTCTAGGTACTCATGAAAATCATCTTGCATTTGCCGGTGACTTTACATTTGCCACATTGTGTCTGCCATTTTCTCCTCCCTCCCCCACATCCAGTCTTCTGCTGTGGATGTTTCCACCTCCCCATGTCTCTAGGGACTGGGCTTGCAATACTCTATGACACTGAGGCGATTCCATTGTCACATCATGACCTGTTTTGTCCACAGATGCAACAGTGCCATTGATCTTTGAGAAAAACAACTGGGTGTCTAGATTGTCTCTCTCCAGCAGAAGATAAAGCATCTGGAGGGAAGGGCTGATTTGGAGCAAGGCACTCATCTGATGTGCTCTTACATGTGGTTTGGAAATCAAAGGCATGGAAATTGCTGCTGTGCTGCTAGTAGAGGGAGTGTAGCTGGAGCTTTGGGAGAGAGTTCACTGTCTGGCTCAGTCCACCCGGAAATGGCGTTTGTTGTTAAGATAAGTCTTCCAACTCCTTCCAATTTCCAACTCTTCTCCGTAGGAGAAGGGTTAAGAGAGATTTGGAATCTGTTGGAAAATGCCCCTGGGGGGACATGAAGTGTGTCCTTATTTGTAAATAACCACCAAGGTTTAGCTAGATAGAAATTATGACAGTACCAAAAAAATTAACCTAGTAGATACTGTTAGCCTTTTCCTCTTTCTCTCCCTTTGAAGGGGAGTTTTTGTTTGTTTCTTGGTTAGTTTGTTTTTTCTTCAATAGTCCCAGGAACTGGGGTTTTGTTCTGATTAATATCTGGGGTATACTGTTTGAAGGACCTCCCGAAGTCTAAAGACACAGGGCAGAGAGCTACTTAGGAAGAAGAACAGATTGAGAGGTAAGGGATCCTGAGAGAAATAAAGCAGTAGTATGGGCTAGAGTTTAAGGGTAGAGAAGATAAGTGAGGAGAGAGAAGAGTGATTACCCAGTAGTTGTGAAGAAGACAAGAGACAATGATAGAAAAAAAGGATCTTAAGGATATTTGCTATCTCTTTGAAAAATCTCAGTAAAAGTTTAAGGTATTTTAAAGTGTATCTTTGAGTTTTGGACTTCTGCTTCTGTTGGGTACAGCACTGATTTAAGACTGGCCATGAGAATAGTTCAGCTTTGTTTCACCATCTTATTGGGGAGTGACAATGAAGCCATTAAACCACTGGCAAACAGAGTGATGGACTGTAAAGTGCAGACAGTATGTTTCCAGAGACCAGACAAAGCAGGGATTAATATGGACTGTGGTTGTTGGTGAAGGTTTCAAAGAGTTTAATGGAACATAGCTGGGAGTCAGATCTCAAAAAGTAGATAGGATTTGCACAGATATAGAGAAGGAAGGACATTTTTAGCTAGTGGGAATACACCTAAGTAAAGGCAGGAAGTTACGAATGAACATTGTATCTAAGAGGAGCTCCTCAGAAGCTCCTCAGAAGCCAAAAAGGAAGAGAAACAAGAGCAATGAGTAGTAACTGGGAATTAGAATGTTATCAGTAAAGTGGGGTCAGATAATGGAGGGTTTTAGAGACTACACCAAAGATGCCGTATGAAATTTATAAAGAATAACATGTATTCCGTAGAGTGATGAAAACGAATTTCAAAAAGATTCATCTGGAGAAAGTGATTAAAATGGAGGGAGCCTAGAGACTTTTTGTTTTAAATCCATGTGTGTGTTAGGCATTTAGAGTTTAGACTTAGTGGAAAGGAAATGTTTAAAGGACAAATCATAGGACTTGCAACTAATTAGATGTTCAGGACAGATGTGAGATCAGATTCAAATACAATTCTAATTTTTTTGGTCTGGAGCTTTTGAATAATTGTGACTTTATTCTTTATCCACTTATTTTTTTTTCACTTATTCAACAAATATTTATTGAGTACCTACTATGTTTTTCATACAGGGATATAGTGAACAAAAACATCGAAAATGTTCTGACCTTATGGAGCTTACATTCAAGAGAGGGAGACACAAATAATAAAAAATGTAAAAATATACAGCATGAGGGCTGGTGGTAAGCTCTTTAAAGAAAAATGAAGCAGAGAAGGAGAATGGGTTGTGGTTTAAAGAGGTTACAGTGATAAGTAATTGAAGAAGGGGGTGTTGGAACAAGAACTAGTTGTCAGGGAAATATGGGATTTGGACACACCAGTGGCATTATTTTCTGAGAAATGTAGGCAAATCATTCTTTTGGGAAATTAGAATTGGGAATGTATATTGGAGAGTCACCAGCATAACTCTAGTAAAAATGAAGCTTTTATTTAACACTGAAAGAAGTAGAGATTAATGAAAGCCTGAGATCTTAACCCTGGAGGCTGCCCATATTTAAGGAGCATTTCTTGGGAAAAGGAAGATGACCCAAAGAAGGAGGAACAGTATTCATGATGTCATCAGGGTTGGAAAGAAAGGCAGGAAAGGAAGAGAACTTGATTCTTAAGGATGTTTTTTTACTGTTCTCATATAGGTGATAACTGAAAGGTATAAGCTTGTCAGTAGTGTCTTCCTATACCTACAGTCTTAATCATCCTCTGGTAATATCGTTTTAAAGTTTTTAAAAAATGTTTGTTCATTTTTGAGAGAAAGAGAGCATGAGTGGGAGAGGGGCAGAGAGAGGGGGAGATGCAGAATCCGTAGCAGGCCCCAGGCTCTGAGCTGTCAGCACAGAGCCTGACGTGGGGCTCAAACTCATGGACCTGGAAGACCATGACCTGAGCTGAAGTTGGAAGCTTAACCAGCTGAGCTACCCAGCTGCCCCTTCTCTGGTAATATCTTAAGATAGTTTCTACAATTATCTGGAAGCTTGCCAATTGAAAGAGCAAAGAACCACTTCATTGCCCAGAAATGAATAACCAAAGTCAAATTTATTTTTCTCTTAACACCAAATGAACCATTAAAATTACAGTGCCCCAAATAATTAGTACCTTATGAGTACCAAAGACTTTGTAGAAGTGTTTATTTCCCAACGAATGCATCTTCTTACCCTGTGTAAAGCTATTGTGTCCCTTTATTGCCACAGCTCCTGATCTTGAGGTTTTGTACTCTAGCACGAACAAGACCAGTGTGGCAGGGCATGAAGGCCCTTTAGACAGGGAAAAACCAGTAAGCAAATATAATACATGAAACGAAAAGTAAACAAATAGATGACTAATAACTGTGATCTGGTGAGAATGGCTTACCAATTAGGCAAGGCTCCTCATCATTTTACAAGGCAATGTTACTAATCCCTTCTTATAAAGTCAGGTTGCTGATATCCCTGATATTTGTTTTTTCCACGTTAGAATCCTTTTCTTTTTAATTTAAAAGGTTACTAAGGTAGACAAATGAAGCAAAGAATGCTCTCAGACTCTGCGGGGTTGAACCATGAGTCTTGGTCTATGAATTGTAAAGGCATCATCTGCTGACACTCTTGTGTGAACTTGCAGGCTGGTATGATAAACAATAGTGAAGCAACAAGAACATAACTCAGGAGACTTGAAGTGATTACGACCCACTTCTCACATTACAGAAACTTAAAAATCAACAATCTTTTGTAAACCAGTATGCATTCGTCTGCAATGGAAATTTAATAAGAAAGACAGAAATACCATTTAATATTGACCAAAAGTCCCTAAGACACTAGTTTAAAAAGTTAATTTCTTATCTCTTTGTTCTATTTGTTAACTTGTAGGGAAATGATGGCAGTGACTGCAACAAAAATGTCTTCTCTTATAATAATGCCCCGTGAAATCCTTAGAGGTTCAACATATTTGTTTCTATTCTTTTTTTTTTTTTTTGTTTCTATTCTTAAGTTACACAGACCATCTCTCAGTAATGGAAAGAAATAAGTGATCAACTTTAGTTTTGATGCTTGTGAATTATGACTCATCCCCAGTTTGGGAACCTAGAATTATTGAATGGTGTTATCCTTGACTTGCAAGCTCAAGTTTTGCTATTGGGAGCAGATGCTCCATTCCCACCTTCCTCTCTGCTCTTTCCTTTATACAGTTCAGACTAAAAGGAGTAAACATTTTAACTTGAACATTTTTTTATTTTTCATTTTCTGTGGATAGTAAGCATAATATCGCCATTCTTGATCTGATAATGACAGATGTTTGAAGACAATGTGACATCATTGATTTTAGTTGCCTGTTGTTTTTAGTAACATATTTCTGTTACTAAAGTTGATTCACTTTTGTATTTTTTTCTTGTTTCCTTTGTTGTGAAAAAGGAATGCTTACTTTTATAAGACATTAAAAAATATTAAAAATTAACATATCAACTCAATACCAGTCTTAGTATAAGATTTAAAATAGCTTAACTATTATTTTAGATACAGAGTTCTGTAAAGCCAAGGAAACAGTAGTTAAATTGATTTTCATAATCCTTCTTCCATCAGATCATCTGGAATATATTAAACACATCTTCCCTTTACCTTACCGTAAAATCTAAGGGGAAATAAATATTTTTACAGAAGTGAATCATTCATATTTGAAGTTAGCGAAATTGAGGGCACATTCAGATTTCTTTCTTTGTTAAAGTAACTCCAAAGATACTTTAATGCATGGTTTAGTCTGGCCAAATAAAAAGAGAAATTGGGACCAAGATTCAAGAAAAGTATGTGTAGTGTACAATATCTGTGTTGGGATATGCTTTGAAAGACTGAAAAAAACTATATATTTTAACATATCACATATCTTTACATATTATTAACATCTTAAAAAGCTGGACATAAAATGAAATGTATAAAAGCCAACATTATGTCAGGAAGAGCAGAAAAGAGAAGAAGCAGACATTACAAACTTCCTTGTATGCTTTATACCAAAATTCTTAAAAAAAAAAAATGAAAACAACTAGATGTGGCTTGCAGCCATAGGTGTAAAATAGATTATAAATTAATTTGGAAGCAGGTGTTTCCATGGTTGTGGGAAAAACAATGCCAACTGAACATTTCCATAGCATTAAAAGAGCAGACTGTGGCTATGCTTACAACAGGCAAGAAAGAGAAATAAGATCATAATGCTGGAACATATTCCTCACTTTCTGAAACAAAACCTGGAGCCATAAATGCTGCAGCTGGAAGAGTTTTGTAGGAGTTTTGATCTTGGTGGGCGAATTCGGCATTAACATCTTTAACTCAGATGCATAGCTTGCAGTAAAATCCATATCCACAAGGTATTTTCTATTCCCAACTGTGAAGTTTCTGTTCTCTCTTTTTCTTTTAAAAGGAAATAAACAAAGACCAAAAATTATTGTATTTGTTAAACTTCAATTTATCATTTCTTGGAGCAAGTAAAGTTGCAAAACAGAAATTCTCAAGTTAGCCATATACATAGTTATGGTATTATTATACTTTATACTCACTGGCACAGAATCCTATTTCATTAGTGGGCTGTGTCAAAGAATAACAATGTCTGTTCTTCCATGGGCAATATTTTCCTCTGATAAGTAAGAGCTGTGTTTCTACTTGGATATAGATCCTATATGCTAGTTTTCCTACACCCAATTCTAGCAATTTCCCTCCCCCATCTTATTTTCATTTGAGGGCAAGGAAAAAAATCCAACGTAGGACTCATTTGTCATTTTATTCCCTGGCCTTTGCTGAATGACAACTGTGTGTCTTTTCTACTCTACTCTCCATAGAACTTGGACATGTTATTATATACAAATTAAAATGAAAAAACTATGTGGCCCTCCAAGTGGCTACTTACTTGATTATTAATGAGGTTGTGATATAGTACACTTGGCTTCAGGATTAAAAAATATATATACATTTAATATAAAAATATATTTGAATATAGGAGTATAAATAATAAAGATATAAAGAAATAAATACAAACAGTTGATCTTATTATGTTTTAGTGGGAACTTCAATCTCTGCTTGTATTTTTATTAACTTAAAACTACCAGGCAAAAAATAAATGAATCATGTATCAAACAATTATTTCCCACCATCCTCCTCAAATTGAGTAATCACCTACTGAATTGCCTGGTTATTTAAGTTTGGTTGAATCATATGGCATTGTTATTTCCACAGGAGAAAAACAACTGAATATTAGCAGTGTCATATGGTTCAGCTTAATAGATTCAGTTTCAGTCACCAATCACTATTCAGTATTTACTTTTGCTGGTTCTAAAAATATTTGTATCAGAAATCTTTCCCCCATGCACTTCACTGGAGGTATTCAGCTTTCTCCCCCTAATTTACCATGTACCCTTGTTTTCTCGTCAAGGGGTGCATTTTCTCTGCCTTCATATTCTTTTCCTTTTCTTCTATTGTTTCTGGGGAGATAGAAAAGAGAGCAAGAGCGAGAGGGAGAGAGGGAGGAAGAATAGAGAAAGATGGAGAACAGTGGCATGTGATTCTTCCCCAGGAAACTGTCCCCAAATTCTCATAAAGGTTTTAGGAATAGATTTTGGTAGAAACCAGTAAATAGACTGGGCTTAATTTAGTGTGGGAGTATAGAAGCAGAAGCCCAAGGAAACCAGTCTGAAGCATTCACAAGAATCATAAGGAGGACTCTGCTTTTCACAGTCCTATAGAATTTGGCTTTCTCCAAGTTTAAACAGATCTTTAAGTTCCCTATTTGACATCTGTTTCATTTTGGGGTCCTGTCTGGTATTATTTGAATTAGCGGCAGACCTGAACCAAGAGTACAGCCTTAAATTGACTTCTACACTGTAGGGTGCATTGTATATAGAGATTAGGGGTTTGTTGGGTTGGCTAAAATTTTGATGATTTTGGAAATTCCATCGAAATTTAGAGCAAGTTGTGGAAACCATTCTGAGATAAGCAATATAACTTTTTGGGAAAGTGCACTGTTTAATATTGGCTATTTCTGAAAGAAGCCAGGTGTATGCTGAATTATAAACAAGATGGGTGGTAACTTCTGTCAGTGTAAGAGACAAGAACATACATAGGACTTCCTGGTATACAGTGTGGTTTTGTTAATGGAGAAAAGAAACATTTTGTGGCAAACTTCTACCAGCAGGCAAAACCATTGCTGTTCCAGAAATCAAGTTCAGGAAATATGAAAGAAGCCAGAGAGGTGGCCTACTCCAGCACCATGAACAAAGGTGCTCATATGAACACTTAACATTTTTTTGTATGTTGATGAGGCCCTAGAAGGAAAACCTACAGAAAGTGGGGTGTCCACTTAACAGTATCCCTTACAGGTTGGTTTTGACTCTGAGGGTGAAGAAAAACCGGTATACAGTTAGATTGGGAATTTTACCGCCTTCCTGGGGCTCCCTTAAGCATGGCATTATTGACAATATTAGTGCCGCATTCATAGACTTCTTTCACCTTTGCTACCAGAAAGGGCCTTGAGTAGTTGGACTGAGTGGGAGAGCTCCCTCAAGTTAATGAAGAGGCGAAGCCAGAAGAGGATTCCAACAGGATCTTTAGAGACTGGATTTCTCTAAGGCCAGAGAATAATGGAGGATGCTGACACTTGGAGTGAAGAAGGTCTGTGGTATTGAGAGGAACTGTGAGCCAGGTAATCAACATGCTTTGTCTTCTCCTTACCTTATCCTCTGGGGAGAAAACTTGGTAAAGTCGTAAAGGCTGCTAATATTCCCCTTTTCAACTTCACTTAGGGGAAATTTTAATAAGATGGAGAAAAGTACATTCACTAGAATTCATTTAGATGGGTAAACATCCCATTTAGGAAAAATGCTTGGGGTGTCTAGAAGGAGATTCCAAGGATATGGATGAAACTCTTTTGAGCTAGACAAGCAAAGAACTTGCCCACTTCTTAGAACGGAAGAAAGGAGAGACTGGTACTGATGGACTCCCCGCCGATGATGGAAGGTCACATGCTGTATATTGCAGTCTCTCTTCATGACTTTAAATTTGTAATCAAGGTAATAAACTCAAGAAATGCTTGAGCCGGAGTGGGTTTTTGGTGGAAGCCAATGAAGAGGCTCCATGCGTAATCAGTGGGAGTATATATGGATGAAGCCAGAGAGACGGAGAGAAACTTGGACATTACCCAGAGAGTTCGGCACTCATAGTCTGTATAATTACAGCCAGGTTTAACCAGATCTGTGATAGATGTGTGTGTGCATGTGTATGTGTAGTCACCTAGCTGAGTAAAAGGAGTCATGTCTTCCTGGGAATCTTCCTGCTCTAGGACTGTATGTTTCCATGGCAGCACTTTATACACAGTATTGTATATCCTTTCAACTTTTTTCCCTAGACACAGACATCTCTAATCCACCAAGCTATCACTGTTCCCCCCATTCAAATGCTCCCTTGTCTCTGTGATTCCATAGGAAGTTCATGCAGATGAGGCAAAATTCTTTCAAATAATTTTAAGCTTGTCCCCATCTGATGGTTCTAATAAGACCAGAAAAAAAGGGAACAGGGAATCCCCTTGTAAATTCCATGTGACTGCCATACTAATTTCTGCCTTCACATTTTTATCTTTGCCTGCCTAATTGCCTTTCTTCCATTCAAATCTTATCTATCCTTCAAGGCCTACCTGAAGGTACACTTCTGTCTGAACTTTTTTCTTCCAGTGCTTGCTGTTCTGCTTTCTAGCATTTTTCCTATCTCTCTAACTCCACTGCACTCTAATTTGAAGATGAGGCATGTTTCATACTTCTGGAACCTCCACTGTGTCTAGCACAATGCTGAGTGCAAAGTAAGCATTTCATTTAAACATGTATTGCTAGCTATGTGTAAGTATCATCTACTGATTGAAAATGTAAGCCCCTAGAGGGCAGGGCATAGGGCTTGTAAGTGTGTGTGTGTGTGTTTTGTTTGTTGTTGTTAAATTCACATATTTTAGTCTATTTGACTATATTGAACAATGAGAACCATGAAAATACTGGAAACCTCATTAAAATTCTCCAGGGGACCCACGTTAGCTCTGATAATTTATGATGGATAGGAAATACCAATGAGCTGTACTCTCAGTGGCCACGTGTGCCAGGAGAACAGTTATTACAATCATTACCTACTAAGATTTTAACTGATTTTCCTTTGTGCAAATATTTTTGTAAGGCTTCTTAAAGGACCTAATATTTTGATTTTGAATTCATCTGTACTGAATAATGAATTATTGTTACTAGAAAAGAGACAAGAGCAAAGCATAAGTGGAAAATTAGCAACCATTGGTCCATAGTAAGACTGGAAAATGGAATTAAGCCAGAGTCTCTTTACCCACTTAAAGAACTCATGCCTTCCTTAAAGCCTTGTGTTATTAATAATAATAATAAAAAACATTGTCAGCTACTTGGATCCAGAGAACATTCCAAGACTAACAGAAATGGTTTCAGGGAGCCAAGTGTTCAAAGTTTGCATAATTGCTAAACACCCTACTTCTCAACTTTCATAAGACAAACCTATCTTCAAAATTTATTTATGAGATGAATTATTGAGCCTGAAAATTTGATTCTGACATTTCCTGTCCTTATTGTAGACCTCTGAAGAGTTGTCTTAATCACGTTTTCAGTGGTGTCCAAGAATGACATTCTTCTGATGATTTTTAAGCAAAAACCACATAAATTTTTTCAGCATTAAGTGATAGACTCAATTTTGGTGACCATTTCCTTTGGGGCACACAGTTGTACCTCTTTCACTTGTGGAGTAGGTCTTACTGAAATGGAGGACTCACACCCTTCCCCCAGTCTCCCTCCATGCCTATAGAAGATTTGACTTCATGAAAAGCCTTTCTGTATCATAGACAAAGGATATTCTTTTTCATCCCTGTAAAAGTTATCTTTCCCAGGGAGTCACATAGAGAAGGGTTGGGTGAGGCAGGAATGAACTGACTCATTGATATATCTCCCATGAACTCTTTGGATTGCTTTAGAGGGATGAAATTGAGCAGTGGAACCACTGTCTAAATTCCAAGGCAGGGAACTGGCTTAAGAACAACAAACACAGTTTGGGCCTGCATAAAATAGAGGGCTTTCTAGGGGATCAGAAAAAACCTGTTTTGCACAGGTGCTACTCTAATTGTGATCCAGAGTTATGGAGAATTTCACAGTGTGCTGCGGTTCCTGCATTGTGACCACAGCTGTTATAATTCAAGCCCCTCTCCACCCTGTGTGGTGGTCTTGCATTGTTACATAGGTCCATAATAGGATGCACATAGAAACATAAAACAAGATATCAAGCCTTGTGTCTGGTTCCAGTGAGTGGGGGTGGCTTTGCCTAATTAGGTTTTGTTTAATAGGGCTTTGAAGAAGCAAATGTACAAATTGACAATTTCTTCCATTATGTAGAACCACGTGTTTTAGTGGTTACCAAGTAAAGATTGCACATGCTTTTATTTTAAGATTAAGTGAAAGGCAAAATTAAAGATAAAGAACTCTGGTGTTCCAAAGACTGACACCCAGGTCAACAGGTTATAAGTTTCTGTTAACAGTATTTTTTGTTTTTTTGCCCTTAAAAGATGGTTAGGTCCTGATTGTTAGTAAGTCTTTTGTATACAAAATGTTATCTACTATGTTTGATTCTAGGAGTAAGAAAAGTGTCCATTTGTTTTCAATGGATTCACTTGATTGAATACTGTTCATTTAGTGGTCTGCATTCAAACTGGTGAGGGTGGATTTCCTTGGGGGTTGTCATCCCGTGCAGTGTTGGCAAATATTATGAAACACAGGGCTCAGTGGAGTAGGTCAGTTTTTAAGATTCTGTGTTTGGTTTGCTGCACTTTCCAGGATGAGGAAATAAAGTAATTCACCTCTGTGAAATTAATCTTTTAAAAAATATCAACAACAAATCACTTTTCCTTAGTTATTCAGAACTCTGTTTTAAACTATCAGTGTGATTGCTTTTTAATTTTGAAAATCTTTTCACCTTATTCTAGGTGACTTATCTCCAGTCTTAAACTATCTTGGGTGTTCCTACCTCCCCAACTTGCTACGGGACTTTTCTTTTGTCACTCAACTCTGTATAAATTGCTTTGCTATCACTTTCTCACATTGCTGTATTTCAATGCTTTTTCCTTCCTGCTCCCGTAACACCATATATATTTCATTGGCAAAGGGATTCTAAATTATTCAAAGGTTAAGCACTGTGGCATACTTATCTTTGTATCTCTAGTAATCTGAATGCAGTTATTAACTCAAAGATTAATCCGACCTCTTACTTCTTTCACAAACCTTTGTTCCTTAATACACTCTTCTTTTGTCATCCAATTGACAAAGATATGCTTTGTTAATAACTTTAATACAGTGGTTCGAAAACTTAGGATCACATGGAGAGTTTTAAAAAAGCACTGATACCTGGGTCGTTCTTCAGAAATTTTGATTTGATTGGTCTGTAGTGTGGCCCTGGGCTTTGAGGTTTTATAAAAGCTCCGTAGGTGATTCTAGGATCCAGTCAAGGTTAAGGGGGCAGCAGTGCTCTAGTGTCCTGTCAATTTCAGACATGAGTTTATTTGGCTTTGCACTCTCTGCAAATGTGTAGCACTTTAATTTTGCAGTGGTGTTTACTGATGATGAGGTTGTTGTTGATGGTGATGACCATAACAATCATTAAAATTTATTGAGTGCTTCTTATATGCCAGGCACTAAACACTTCACAATTTATTTTACTTTCACAAAAATAATAAGAGGTAAGAAATGGTATTATTCCCATTTTACAGAAGAAGAAACCTAGGCGTAGGGAGGTTAAGTAAATCTTAGGAAGTCACATAGCTAGTAAATGACAGAGCTGAGATTCACACCCAGGCAGGCTAATTCAGAGCCTACATTCCCAACCACAGCATTACGCTATCGTCTGTTACACTTTCTTCTTGGGACAGTGACTCCTGATTAATGGGGGTTCCCGATTACCGGAAAAAAATTGCTAGCCAGTCACATGGCATTCCCCCTGTTGCCTTCATCTATACAGCTCTGCACTGAGTGGTATGATGAGGAAGAAACTTCTTTTAAAAAGAGAACAGATAAAAATATACAAGAAAACATGCCATAGAGGCATGGAAATATCTAACCCAGTGTTCTTGACCACGGCACTTTTGACCAGTAGCAACCCCTTTTGCAGTTGTGACAAAAAAAATGTTTCCAGACATTGCCAAATGTCCCCTTGTTGAGAATCACTACTCTAATCAAACAGCTTTCAAGCTAGTAATAATAATTAAACAAAGTAATAAGATATTTTGATTGATAGTGACACTTTTTTCAAAACAAACATATCATAATTTATTTATTTAAATGAGTGTTTCTATCCAAGTAACCAACTTGGAACTCTTATTTATTCCCACAGTATATTTAGAGCCATGTCTGGTGAGCAAGGTGTGTTGATAAACTGTAGATTGTAACAACATGGTCTTTCTTGTATGACTCCTAACCTGTCTTTAACAACCATTCAACAAGAAGGGTTCAAACTAATGTTCTGATTAGTGATGTTCTTTGCATAAGCCCTTCCAGAATTTTTTCTCTGACATACAGTAATGTATAACAATACTTTATAATGCTTATTTTTGTTTGAAAATAAACTTCCATTTTCTAAGAATCACATATCATGCATGTACTAAGAATTTTCATGGGTGACCAGGCCCTACTACTAGAGAAGTATTCCTAAGGAAGTTAGTTTTTGAGATCAGGAGTTGTGCACTCTTCTGATGGAGCCAACTAGGCTTCCCCTGAGGGAGTTAGTTTTGAAAGAGGGAAAAGCCAAGGAATGGCTGAGAAAAGTTGAGAAAGCAGTGCAGGTGCTTATAATTAATAATAATAATAATAATAATAATAATAATAATGATAATTCATGCAAAGCTTGCAGGTGGGAGAGAGTTACTCCTGAGTTAGGGATAGTGAGCAGGTGCACTTAACTAGACTGGAGAGTCTTAGTCTAGGACTGTATGTAGGTCTCAATCCTTACCATTTGGCAGCCTCATCTGAGAAGTTTAAAAAAACCATAGTTGCTTCAGTCCTTGGTAAGTCTCTCTGGGGGTGGTGCCTTGAGCCTCTGTGTTTTGTTTTGAAAATCTTCTCAAGACATCTTAATGCATAGACATGTTTGTGAATCAATTTAATAAGACATAAACTTGGTTGAGTAAAGGTAGCTTGTAATCCATGTTTTCAATGACTCACACAGCAACAGTAGGCCAGGTCAGGCTTCTGAGCGGGGGAATAATAACCTCATGCAGCTTTGTAGATACCAAGATGATAATACTGATTTAATATTAGACAATCTGAAAAAGGTTAAATAACTTGTCTTAGTCACCTGGTCAGTAAGTGCAAAGCTAAGGAGTAATTTCCAAGTCTTTGATTTTAGGTCAGTGTTTATGCAGTAGGGCAGACTGGAGAAAGAATTAAGAAATTTGTTGGACAGATGGAGTGGGAGAGAGGTTAGAATAATATGGAAGGTGTTTGTATGTTGAGAGGGCCTTAACAGGAGGGAATAAAACTAAAAACTGAACACCTGTCATGCACCAGGCTATATCTAATTTAATCTTACCAATAAGAGGCCCTTAGTGGTCAATAACTTGGCCCTATGTCACAGACAGAAAGTGGGATATGGACATATACCTATGTCTGCTGGCTCCAGAGCTCATGCTCTTTTTACTACCTCATTTGGTCTTTTATCTGAGAGTAGTAGTTCTTTACTGAGCACATTTTCCCCTGCAGGGACATCTGGCAATGTCTGGAGATGTTTTGGGTTGTCACAACTTCAAGGTAGGTTGAGACTGCTACTGCTGTCTAGTGGGGAGAGGCCAGAAACACTGCTCAACAATGCACAGAACAGCCACAAGGAATTGTCCGCTTCAAAATGGCACTAGTGTTGAGGTTGAGAAAACTTGACCTAGAAGCATGGTTGTAGCTTAGGAATTTGGAAATGAAGGACAACTTCATGGGTGAGGTGATGAAGTAAGTGGCTCCAAACATTCACGTATTATTAGGTGTCTAGTTAAATCTGTGTTTCATTGCCTTCTACCTGAGAGTTATTTGACGCTGACATGTTGCCAACTACATTGTAATGTAGTAGCTGACCTTCTCATGCCTTAACTATGCTTCTGTACATAAGCTTCCTTCAATACTCCAGATGGATTTACCACAAGATTAGCCTTTTTGCCAGTTTCTAATCACCTGTTAGGACGAGGAAGCTTTTTATCCCCATTCTTTCTTTTTTCTTTTGGTTTATTATTATTATTATTATTATTATTTTCTTCTTTATGGCCCATTGAATTCTTGGCAGATCTATTAGACATTTGCTTCAAGTTTCTAATTTTGGGCCTTTTGTTTGAGGGAGGTGGATCCTTGTTTACCAGGACCTGAGTGGAAATGTCTAAGCCTAGAGGCCACAAAGGGTTGGCCATTTTTAGTTACTTTCCACCTGGGCTGAATATAAGCCAGAAGATAAGATGCAAAACATATCCCATTATCAGGCCCCTAAGCCATTGACTGCTCTGATTTCTCTCACGGATATTCTTGTTTCAATGCCAGTAAGCCCACATACTCTGTTTGAGGTGGCTTGGAGCCAAAATCCAGGTGTGATATTCCAAAGCATTCTTCTACAGGAGTTTTCAGCTGGTATTTTGTTTACCTGCATTTTTGGCCAGTCTCAGTCCTTAGGGAGCCAAAAGTTTACAGAACTGTAACATTTCTAGCTCTTACCATACCTGTCTATAAAATATGCATGAATACAGACTTTACACAATGCGTCTGCAGCCTTCAGTGACCCCCTCCTTGCCTTTATCTTTCTTTAGGAAATTCCACGAGGCTGTAGAAACACCTCCTATCTAGCTACTGTTCATTGGAAATGTGGTACCCTCACAAAGTGCTCTGAGCACCCTGGCAGGAAAAAAAGACACTTTGTAAAATCAAGGTATATTATTCCTATTTTTTAGTAGAAGACCCCTATCAAATGTTTATCTTAAGACAGCCCTGAAGGAAAATCATAATAAATATACTAGCCATAAATTAATTTTACCACTCTATTCATTGTAGAAAAAGATCTAAAAATAATCTAGATTTGGATTTTGGTGGGTTTGGCTTTGGGATCACAGTCATTCCCTGAAACCCCCTCTTTGGCTTCTTTGGGGCCATTGTGTTGTTCCTCTCATTGGGGGCTCACATGTGTGTGTTCTGCCTGGCTCTGTGACTTCTTCCCGCGCTCTGGGCCTTATTATCTCTGGTGTCTGCCTTGGCCTCTGGTTTGCAGGGCAGTGGGGCACATGGAGGGGGATGAGTTGTAGACAGAGCTTATGGTGGAGGCTCTGCAGACAAGTTCTGTTCTGATTACTTTTATTGTTGACATGTAAACTCTTCCAATCTTATTTTTGTTATCTATAAAATGGGAATAATGCTCTCTGACTTCTTCACCCTACATACTAATTAAGAGGACTTTGCCTTGTTCACTAAATCTAGGACAATGCCTGGTGCCTAGTAACCACACAATAAATATGTGTTGAATGAATAGATAAACATCATGTAAAAGTCTCCAATTCTAAATGAATTTAAGGTACAGCTTTTTGAGAGATGATGTTGCACCTTAAACTAATCTGTTTTTGGTACACAGAAGATAAAATAAAATATTTTGACATTATTTCTGCCCTGACTTGCTCCTGGCGCTGGGCCGTGCTACTATCAGAAGAGCACAAGGAATGAGATTATCATAGATTTTTTGATATCAGTACTGAGGGGCCTTTCAGAACGTCAGTATGATTTTAGTGGAAAATGCTTATTGCTATTTATTATGTACTTTTTAAAGGAGAATCATTTACTGTCATATGACACCCTCATCAGGGTCTGGACTATCATCCACAGTCAACAAGTCTGTGTAATAAAATGCATATTTATACTGACAGGGACGAATGAAGACAATGAATAGCCTCATGGAAATTCAAGTCAGATTTTGCCGACAAAGGAGTTCAGATGAAGTCAGGTTTTGCACTTGAATTTAAGAAAAATGCCTTTTGGTTTTTAGAAACTTATAGGTATTTGGATTATGAAATAAGTATTGTAGACTGGTGTTTCAAAAACACTATTATTAAATAGCTTTATTTTTTAGAATTCCATTAAGAGAGACACTTTCTTTTATCCAGAGCCTTGGGGAGGAAGGTAGATGTTTTGCTTTGAGATCTGTTCTCTTCCATAGTCTGCTCACAGTCATTTGAAAATAAGCTCACTGTATTTCCTGTTGTGGGCTGTTAAAATGGCTTGGATTCCACTAGAGGGCAGTTGGTCCTTATCTCAGTGGACTTTACGGTCACCAGATCGTCATCACCTAATTAGGTAATTTTTGCCACTGACCACCATTCATTTCTGTTTCTGTTCAGCACCTCTCTGTCTTACTTGACATCACCCACACATCTATATGTCAGTGATTTCCATGCTTATATTTCCAGCCTATACTGCTTTTCTGAGCTCCTGCTTATTATCTCTAGTTGGTTGTTAAAGAACATTCATTTAATCTGGACATATCAAAGGTCGACTTCAAGAACTCTACTGCCTGTTCTCTACCCTCGATTCTTTTTCTTGTGCTCCTTGGTTCAGGGAAAACCACAACTATCTATTTGCTTATGCAAGCCTTGGAACCTAGGCTTCATCCTTGACACTCTCTTTTCTTATATAGTTCCTTACCAAATCCTTCCTGTTTTATTTTCCAAATTTTCTTATTGTCTGCCTACTTTTCTATGTCTCTTAGCTATCACCTGCTTTTGGCTACTAGCCACTTAACTGGTCTCCTAGCTCTAGGCATGCCTCTCTCCCTTATTCCAAATTTCTTTGTACCTTGCTTCTCTTGCTACCAACTCTAGACCTTTCAATCACTCTTAGCTTCTGTGTTCACACTTGTGAATCTCTATCCGCTATGAAATACTGTTTTTTAAGCATGCGAATCCCCAATGAATTAAGGAAGATGGTAGCAAGACCCAAGGTCTTCATAATGTGGGTGGACTATCATTCATTGACCATTCCTCTATTAGTGGATATTAAGGGACATATAATAGTTTCTACATTTTATTTCAATTACAAACCATGCTTTATTGAATCTCCTACTTTGGTGCACACATGGAGTTTTTCTCCTGTATGAAGTCCTGAAAGTGGATGTGCTAGATCAAAGAGTTTATGCATTTTACATTTTGATGTATACTGTCAAATTGAATCCATATATATTATTTGAGAATGTTTGTTTCTACTTGTCAAGACCTAGTATTTAAATAATTATTAAAATTAAATGTCACTTGATGGATGAAAATATTTCATTATTCTTTTGGTTTGTAATTCCTTGAATAAAACATGAAAGGAAATCTATTTATGTGTTTAGTGGAGATCTATCTATCTCATATCTTTTGCCCTTTTTAAAAAACTTTTTTTTAATTAGAAAATCTCTTCATAGTCATTTGTTTAGTCAGCAAACATTAACCACTGACATTGTGTAGGCATAATGCTAGGTACTGGGATTTCAGAAAACACAGTACAATATACAGTATACAGTACCTGCCCTCTTAAGAGTGGTGTGATTGGTGGGAATGAAGACTTGTAGAGAAAATAAA
This sequence comes from Proteles cristata cristata, assembly GCA_017311185.1. Classification (NCBI taxonomy): domain Eukaryota; kingdom Metazoa; phylum Chordata; class Mammalia; order Carnivora; family Hyaenidae; genus Proteles; species Proteles cristata. The sequence goes on from JAESUZ010004301.1 coordinate 744,294, forward strand.
TGCCATAAGATGTTACAGCTGTCATGTTTAGATGAATTGCCTCCTTAAGAATATAGGGTTGTGTGGCACTTGCTTACCAGTCAGTCACCTGAGAAGGAGAAAAATTGAAAATGGCATAATGTTTCATCTCTCTAGTAGCTTATTGCTCTATCTTTAAATGTAACTTTTTATATATTTAAGTCAGTAATTATTGCTTATGCTACTAGTTCCAAAGGTTATAGAGCTAAGAATAAAGACTCTTTGAGATAATTTAGTGTTTCAATACAGAATGTTTTTTTACTCTATCCTTAATTGTAGTGATGTTCTCACTCAACTAGATCAGAAACCTTTGACAGCTTCTGTGACCTTCCACTGCACACATTTAAGTGGGCAAATTCAGACACACACAGAATTACACAGACACAGCTGAGCCAACTGGCATTATGAGAAAGGACTAGACCGAACGCTAGTGACTAGGATGTTATTTAGGTGAATAGGATCCTCCAGCTGGGGAGACACACATTCATGAGAACTCTATTTGTCAGTTAAAACAAAGCTGATTTAATATATCAGTGAGGCAGTTTATTAAGCACTGTAGAAATCCGAGTGAGTCAGTAGGATAGTAGGTGCCTTATGTCTAGGAAGAGAGTTTATTATAAAACAGGGAATTTATTTTATTTTATTTTTTTATAGTTTATTGTCAAGTTGGTTTCCATATAACACCCAGTGCTCATCCCAACAAGTGCTCATCCCTCCTCCATGCCCATCACCCATTTTCCCCTCTCTCCCACCCCCATCAACCGTGTTTGTTCTCAGTAGTTAAGAGTCTCTCATGGTTTGCCTCCCTCCCTCTCCTTAACTGTTTTTTTCCCCTTCCCCTCCCCTGTGGTCCTCTGTTAAGTTTCTCCTGTTCCACATATGAATGAAAATATATGGTATCTATCTTTTTCTGTCTGACTTATTTCACTTAGCATAACACCCTTGAGTTCCATCCACGTTGCTACAAATGGTGAGATTTCATTCTTTCTCATTACCATGTAGTATTCCATTGTATATATAAACCACATCTTCTTGATCCATTCATCAGCTGATGAACATTTAGGCTATTATTGAAAGTGCTGCTATAAACATTGAGGTACATGTGCCCCTATGCATCAGCACTCCTGTATCCCTTGGGTAAATTCCTAACAGTGCTATTTCTGGGTCATAGGGGAGTTCTATTGTTAATTTTTTGAGGGACCTCCATACTGTAAAATAGGAAATTTAAAAACTCATTTTATTTATCTGTACACTAATAATGAAGCAGCAGAAAAAGAAATTAAGAAAACTTATTTATAATTGAATCAAAAATAATAAAATGCCTAAACATTTTTTAAAAATTTATTTTGAGAGAGAGAGATGGAGAGTGCATGCACATGAGTGGAAGGCAGAGAGAGAAAGAGAAAGAGAGAATTCCAAGCTGGCTCTGCATTGTCAGCCCCTGATGCAGGGCTCAAACTTGTGAGATCATGACCTGAGCTGAAATTAAGAATTGGATGCTTAACCAAGTGAGCCACCCAGGAGTCTCCTTAGAAAGAAATTTAACCAAACAGATAAAAGATATATATTCTGAAAACTATAAACTTTCCTGGTGAAAGAAATTGAGGATGACACAAACAAATGGAAAGACATTTCATACTCATGGATTGGAAGAACATATATTGGTAAAATGCCTGTACTACCCAAAGCAATCTACAGATTTAATGCAATCCCTATCAAAATCCCAACAGCATTTTTCATAGAACTAGAACAAACAATCCTAAAATTTTTATGGATTAACAAAAGACCCTGAACAACCAAAGCAATCTTGAAAAAGAAAAACAAAACTAGAGGAATCACAATTCCAGACTTCAAGTTATATTACAAAGCTGTAGTAATCAAAACAATAAAATCATATGGTGCTGGCACAAAAATAGACACATAGATCAATGGAACAGAATAGAAAACCCAGAAATAAACCCACAATTATATGGTCAATTAATCTTTGGCAAAGGAGACAAGAATATGCAATGGGAAAAGACCAGTCTCTTCAACAAATGGTACTGGGAAAACAGGACCACTTTTTTACACCATACGCAAAAATGAACTCAAAGTGGATTAAAGACCTACAAGTAATTTCTAAAACCATAAAAACCTGGAAGATAGCATAGGTAGTAATGTCTCTGATTAGCCATAACAATATTTTTCTAGATATGTCTCCTAAGGCAGTGGAAACAAAAGTAAAAATAAACAGCTGGGACTACATAAAAATAAAAACTTCTGTACAGCAAAAGAAACCACCAATAAAACTGATAGACAACCTATGGAATGGGAGAAGGTATTTGAAAGTGACATATCTGATAAAGGGGCAATATACAAAATATATAAAGAACTTATAACTCAACACCAAAAAAAACATAGTCTAATTAAAAATGAGCAGAGGATATGAACAGACATGTCTCCAAAGAAGACATAGATATAGCCAACAGTCACATAAAAAGATGCTCAGCATCACATCATCAGGGAAATGCAAATCAAAACCACAATGAGAGGGGTGCTCAAGTGGCTCAGTTGGATAAGTGTCTGACTCTTGATCTCAGCTCAGGTCGTGATCTCATGATTTGTGTGATCAAGTCCTGCATCAGGCTTTGTGCTGACATTGTGGGGCCTGTTTGGGATTCTGTCTCTCATTTTCTCTACCTCTCCCTCGCTCGTGCGTGTGGATGCATGCTCTCTCTCTCCCCCAAAATAAATAAATAGATGAAAAACATAATGAGATATCACCTTGCACTTGTCAGAATGGTTAAAATAACAAATTCAGGAAACAAGTGTTGGTGAAGATGTGGAGAAAAAGGAACCCTCTTACACTGTTGGTAGGAATGCAAACTGGTGTAGTGACTATGGAAGATTGTATGGTGGTTCTGCAAAAAATTAAAAATAGAACTGTGCTATGATCCAGTAATTGTATTACTGAGTTTTTACTCAAAGAATTCAAAAAAACTAATTCAAAGGGATATTTACACCTCTATGTTTATTGAAGCATTATTTACAATAGCCGAATTATGAAAGCAGCTCTAGTGTTCATTGAAAGATGAATGGATAAAGAAGGTATGATATATATACACAATGGAATATTATTCAGCCATAAAAATGGAATATTATTCAGCCATAAAAATGAATGAAATCTTGCCATTTTCAACAACATGAATAGAGCTAGAGAGTATAATAATGGTGAGCAAAATAAGTCAGTCAGAGAAAGACAAACACCATATGATTTCACTCATGTGTAATTTAAGAAAAAAATGAGCAAAGGAAAAAAAAAAAAAGAGAGAGAGAGAGAGTCAAACCAAGAGGCAGACTCTTGTAGTGAACAAACAGATGGTTACCATAGGGGAGCTGGGTAGGGGGATGGGTGAAATAGATGGAGATTCAGAATTACACTTGTCTTGATGAGCACTGAATAATATATGGAATATGTTGAATCACTGTATTGTACACAGGAAACAAAATTAATACTGTATGTTAACTATACCGAAGTTAAAAAAAACAAAACTCCTCTTATCTGTACAAAAGTCATTGACAATTGATTGTCTTATTAAAGTGGAAGGCAAAAGGGGTGATTCAGATTTGCTGAGAGTGAGCTCACTGTGGATTTAGGTTGGGAGAAGAGTAGGTAGTCCTATTTCTTTTTAAGCTTAATCCCAATTTAACAGACTATAAAGGAGGTATGGAGTGGGCAGGATTATTGGTTGGGTCATTACAGAGAAGTGCATGATGCCCTCCTCTAGGGTCTATAGCTGTGCTAAGAACCCTCAAAATGGTGAGGTAGGAAGAAGGACGTCAGAAGGATTATAAACCTGTGACATGTTATCGTACATGCAATAGCTTTTAAACTGTTAGGTGTAAGTTATAGGTATAATTTTCTTTAAAATATAAATTCCAACCACAGGCATAGAGTTTCACTTATAGAATGGGCTTATAAGCAGCTATCTGGTTGGAAAAGAACACGGTTCAAAGTTGTGTTTGCATAGCAAACACCTTGTTTTTGTTTAGATTGTGTGTGGGGTGGTAGGAAAGGTAGGGGTATAGATTATGGGTCACTACAATACCACATGCATCCCCAGACATTTATGGCACCACCACTGAACCTCACAAATATTTTGTCAAGATAGACACTGAAAACAGAGATAAGCTCTGATCGCCATCTTTTAGAGGGATCTACTATTACCAAGTCAGATTGAGTGTGAGGTGTTAGTGGGGGAGGGGCTGAGAGAGAGAGATGAAAGCCCCAGTCATCTGTTTTTTCTCACTTGACGATTCTGGTAGGAACTATGGGTGAGATAAAACCCCTCAGATGCAAAATTTGCCCACCTGGCAGGAGAGCTGTATTACCTGAGCCTGTAGAGGAGGTCTTCCCTTACATTGATTTAGGTTTCTATAACATGGAGGACCTGGAATATCTTCAAGGGAGCATTTGTCATTCTTTATCTCCTTGTTTCCAGATCCCAGCTTGGAAAGGTATTTTTCTCACATTCTTCAGAGTTCAAAGAGCTTACTGAACAACAGACACTCAATATTTATTCTTCAGTATTATTCTATTATATGCCACACCAGAGCACATTTGTTTTCACAACATTTAATTAGATTTCCCGGAAATGGAAAAGCCATTTGCTTTTTCATGGATTTACTATCAGTCTGAAACCTAAGAACCTTTCCAATATTTTAATACAAACCAGTCATACTGTCTTAAATTAAAGGAATGTGTTCAAAGTAGGAATAACACTGATAAAAGAGGCTTTTGATATGTACCGGATAGCACCCAGCCTGACAGGATGACATTTTGGTGAAAGTGAGTAAGACATGGTATCAAAGGGAGATTTTTCTTTCTTGAAATATTTAAAAGCATAGTTTGCTTTTCACTTGGCAGAACAACAACAACAACAACAAAAGAAACCACGTGGCCATTTTTCACTTTGCAAAGCATTCTTTACAGATGCCTGTCTAGTTGTTTTTGGATGGCTTTAGGGCACTGACACCGCATTCATCTTTTGAAAGTTCTCTACCAGGTCCAAGTGGGTGTTGATCCTAGGAGTGGGTGAGGCACATCATTCCTTCCAAAGGTTCAGCATTTTATTTGTCTGTAATGTAGTATGCTCATGGACATATCTGGCTGAAGATTGTGTCTTTCACTGTATCTAGAACCTCATAGGACAATGGCATTCTATGTTTCTAATGTAGATTTGGCAGCAGTACCCAGTACAATGCTTACTTAGCACGTAATAGGTGCTGAATGAATGCTCCAAGACAGAAAGGTCTAGCTATTATCTGCAAGCCTAGAAATGTAACTAAATTCTTTTTTTAAGCAATGTTTATTTATTTTGAGAGAAAGAGAGAATGTATGCACATTAGTAGGGGAGGAGCAGAGAGAGAGTGAGAGTGTCCCAAGCAGGCTCCATGCTCAGCATGATGCAGGGTTTAATCTCACCACCATGAGATCATGACCTGAGCCCAAATTAAGAGTCAGATACTTACCTGACTTAGACATCCAGGCGCCCCATGAAATTCTTGTACAGATGTCTACAAAAAACCCCTCTCCTAAAAATGGCCCCAACTGCTCTTTTGCCATTTGGGATTAGATAATTCTTTGTTGTGGGGGGCCGTCTTGTGCGTTGTAGGAGATTTAGCAGTATCCCTGGTCTCTACCCACTAGATGCCAGTAGCATTCCTCAGTTTTGAAAGCCAAAAATGTTTTCAGACATTGACAAATGTCCCTTGGGGTGCAAAAGTCACTTCCAGTTTCAAATCACTGCCCTAAACTAAGTGTGATTGTGTGGAGCAGATCTAGCTCTCAGCCTGAGTTGAGTCAGCAGTAGTGAATAATGAAATATGATAGGAGCACCCTGGCAATGCCCTTTTGACCAATAATAACTCTTCTGACCATAGCATCCTCTAGATAAGCTGATCATAAACACTGTAGCTGGGATAGTTACAGAATATTAAGAACAAATGACTGAGCAATCAGCTAGGGAAATGGTTCATTTTTGATATAAAGAAAAAGACAGTCCTTCAGGAGTCATGCAGTCACTTTTAGAAATCACCAAGAGGTGATTTGGTAGAATGGGAACAAAAATGGAAAGGAAGTCAGGAGACGTGCATTTTAATTGTGGCTCAGTTACTGACCAGTTGTATCTTGTAGGGGACCTCTCTTCAGTTGAATGATAACAAGGGGGATGAACTAAATGATCCATAAGGGTCTTCCTAACTTTCATGTGTGAAGAAATTACAGATTTGTTTATCTAATGAATAGCTTTTTATTACCTATTTTTACAGAGGAGGAGCAGGGCTTTGAAGGAATGCAGTGCAGGAATCAGAGAGGTGGAGATTAGAAGTAGGGGAAGATAAGTAACTCGGTTTAGGGAATGACAAAGTCTAAGATAAGGGAAATGGAATTTGTGCTAAAAGGAAATCAGAATGTACAAGGAAAACACAAAAGCCATACAGTTTTGCTGTTTTGTGTATAAGTGTGTATGTCTGTGTGTGTGTGTGCGAGTGTGTGCACAAGTGCACATGTGCATACAGGTTGGTGGTGGGGGTGCTGAGTCGGCCACAGCTAGCAAGCTAGTTAGCTTCCCTTATGGCTCCTTAGGGAAGAAGATTTACTCAGGAGAAGAGTTTCTCTTGCCAAATATGAAAACCACCATCATAGGTTACTGGAAGCAATGGGCACTATTGCATGTGTATGGAAGCTGTCACTGGAGCATTCAGTGGATTCAACTGCATTACTTTATTTTGCAGATGTACATGTCAAAGCAGTCTATAAATATTATGTTTAATGGAAACCAATGTCATGATTCATTGACTAAAAAAGTAAAATGGCCTGAAAGATTCTGATATTCAATAACACAGAAACCAGGGTCCGACAAACCTGGCTGGAATTTGGATGTTTGAAGAGTTTTTCAGCCATTTTGGGTTTGATAAAAGAGCAAGCTCATTTTATGAAGCAGCCTTAACCTTACTTTCTAAATATGATATGTATTTGAAGGGAAATTCAATCCATATGTTTTTGATTAATTTTACTTAAATCATCAAAATATTATTTCTTAAGGGTTGTTTGATGTCTAAGAAGTATTTAAGCCCTTTGAATAATTTTTAAAATATATATATATATTTTCTCTTTAAAGCAGGAAATCACTTTTTAAAGAGTTTAGATGGGTTTGGACACAAATGAGATTCAGACTTGAAATCCTGACCCTGTAAGATTAGGGAAAGTTTGAAACTTGCCAAAATAGACTCCCCCATTCCTCCCCAAAAATCAGTACCTTCTGATACTATATTGTCAGCAGAAATATTTGGGCATTGTCCAACAAAGTAAAATATTTTGTTATAGCTTTCTCTCAGTCTATAGGGTTCGTAACCTCAGTAAACTTTGATTCCCCTCTCTCTTCTTTGCATTCGTCTTTGTATCAGGTAAGTTACTAAATTCTGTAGTTCTTTCAGTCTGTCTCTTCCTCTTGCTTTTCATTGCCTTCATCCTTTTCAAGCTTTTATCACGTCAGGCCTAGATCATAGCATTTACCATCTAGGTTGTGCCTTTCAGTTTCTAGTCTCTCCGAGCTCCAATCAGATGTGTATGTTGTTGGGGTGCCTGCGTGGTCCGGTTGGTAAAGAGTCCAACTCTTGATTTGGGCTCAGGTCATGATCTCAAGGTTGTGAGATTAGGCTCCACACTGGGCATAGAGCCTGCTTAAGATTTTCTCTCTACCTCTCCCTCTGCCCCTCCCTGCCTCTCTCTGTCTCTCAAGAAAAAAAAAAAGTATGTTTTTGCCTTTTAATCCTCACCCAAATCCTCACTAAGTCCTTACTAAAATCATCACTATTTTTTTAAAAAAATGTTTTACTTATTTTTGAGAGAGAGAGAGAGAGAGAGAGGGAATGGGGGGCAGAGAGAGAGGGGAACAGAGGACCCAAAGTGGGCTCTGCACTGAGCCCAAATGGGGCTAAAACTCACAAACTGTGAGATCATGACCTGAGCCTAAGTCAGAAGCTCACCAGACTGAGCCACCCAGGCACCCCCAGTCATCATCAGTCTTCTATTAAAGAACCTTCAGGAATCCTTTAGTTTGCATTCAGTGGTTCTCAGCATTCTTTAGCCCTTGCATACCTTTTTAAATGTATCAGCCTTTGCTGACCAGTGGAAAATCTCTTCTCAGAGTGGCATGGTTGCTTTGCCGGAAACAATACGTGTACTCAGGTCTGAGATGCTCTTCTTCCTCTTTCTCCTACTCATTCAGAGAGCTAACCTCAGTCTCACTTCCTTTCTGATGATTAGTACCCATGCTATGACTCTCTCTTTAGAGTTCTTGCATCACTCTCTCACCTTGTCTCTCTGAGTTTGTGCCTGATCTTAATGCTGCTGTAGAGAATCCCTTCACTTCACAGATGTCTATGTCTTGCCTCCCTATCTGGACTGGAGACTTAGTTCTTCTATAGCATTGGTTCTTCAAGTGTAGTCCCTGGGCCATAGCATCAGCAACTTCTGAGAATTTGTCAGAACTATAATTTTTTAGGTTTCAACCCAAAGTTGCTGAATCAGAAATTCCAGGTGAAGGTTCCAGCACTCTGTATGTTAGCAAGCCTTCCGTATTATTTGGATACATGCTCACGTTTGAGAAACACTGTTGTAAAGATAAAGACAAATCTTATATTTCTTTGTATCTTTTATAATGCCAGGGAAAAGCTGAAACAAAGTTATTAAGATTCTAGGTAACTTGAATTTTAAGACAAGCTCTCAAAGACATGCAAAGAAGAGAATGAAAACTCTTTCAAAACTTTGTTATGAAATTTTAAGAAATAAAAAGCTACTATTTATTACTGATTGCCATGGAAGATTAGATGGATTGCTAGTTTACTAGTAACTCTCATAAGGAGAATTTCTTCATCCCCTCACCCCCCCCCCGCCTTTCGTAAGGATTTGGGTGTTGTTCAGCAATGAGTAATCAGATGATAGAATTCAGCACGTTGTATTTTTTCTAACATTCTTGAAACTCTAAATCTGTAGTTTATAGGTGATATTTTTCTTCAGAGGTTGTGTGCTTGGTGGTCATTTGTGAGCATTGGAGATTAATTTCCTTCTATTTCCTATTAAAATCCTTTATGATAGCTTAGAACTCTCATACAGAATAAAAAAATAATGATATACAGAGAAATCAACCCTATGCAGATATTTATATGCCAATAGGGAAAAGTAAATTTAACTTGTTATTTTTTAAGAAATATAAATATTGCATTCTTCTCTACTCTCCTCCAATCAAATTGTATACATCACCATAGTTTACAGGCTTCAGTGCTGAGATTAGCTTTAACTCTGTCATATCTTTTCTTTACTCCACAGGAAGACTTATAGTAGTTAGTGATGTACCCTGTAAAGTCCCTGGGTCTGTCAGGTTTGCCTAATTGGGCAGGCTTATAGTTGCCCTGAGCCAATTGACAATACCTGCACATTTGAGCCCAGGAAGATGACAGAGGAGTGAGTCATGAGTCTTTCTTAAGTTCCAATGGTAACAACCTGTGAGCCTGGTTTTTGATTAGAGGCAACAACGAGTTAGTCAGCATAGCACTGAAGATAAAGTTTGCGCTTTGGAGTCAGACAAACCTGAATTTAAAGTCCAGCTCTATCTCTAATTATCCATTTGCCTCTTGTTTTCTCTTTTGGAATGAGGTTTCTAATATCTATTCTGCAGGGTTGTTGAAAGAGGATGGCTAATATATGCAAAGTGCATGGTCCAAGTTGGATGCTCTGTAAATGTTAGTCTCTGATAATTACTGTTTGTAATCCTTTTATTTCTAGTATCAAAGACATAATTTGAATGAAGTCATCCCTTGTCCAGCTTTTTTAATTTCAGAGAGCTCTGCTTCTAATTGTTCTCTTTAATAGTAACTCTGTTGCATTGATTTAAAGTGTGTTGAACAATTTTTCTTTAGTTTTCCTTCTGTTTTTTTTTTTAATTGAAGCTGTACCTCTTGAGTTTCTGGAAAGCAGGTGTGTAACTACATCAGTACTATCATTTGTTGAGAATCAAGTCTGTCTGGATCTTCCTTCTTTCATTGAACTAGTATTTATTGGATGCTTACTCTCTGCCAGACTCTGAGCATACACAAGTATGCACAGGGATCAGAGCATCGTCTGCTTAATTTCAGCCAAAAGTCAGAGAGCTGAAGTACAAAGTTGTGACTAGAATTATCCTATTATCCATACAAACTTGGATTTAGGAGTTGTGGAAGCAGGTATATGTCTACGTGGTGAGATTTTCCAGGACTTCATACAAGGACATCTCCCCCATCTGTTTGTAGTATACCTGATGTTTCATCCACCAGAGTTAGTGCTTAGTCAAGGTCTTGGCTCTTTTATTCTCTGATCTGAAGGAGAATGTGAGCTAGAAGTAATAAATACTTTTTTCCTGCAGCATTCTCTGAACACATTAACAAAATTATCTTATCTGATCAGTAAAGCTACCCTTAGTAAAGAATAGGTAAGTAAGAGGATAACTGTGCTAAAGATTTGCTTTGGAGGACCATGAGGACAAGAATAGGCAAGCCAGGTGGAAGGGCTTGGGCAGTTAGGGTCTGTAGTTACTTCCAAAATGACCCCCAGTGATTCTCACTTCCCGTTAGTTGCACTCTTGTGTTGTCTGTACCATTTTGAATGAAGGTTTCCTTTATAACCAACAAGGCATTGTGGAAATGACTCCCAATGCTAGGTCACAAGAGACACTGAAGCTACTGCGTTACTCACTAGATCAGTCACTCTATGGAAAGCCAACTCTTATGCTGTGACGTCACTCAAGCAGCCCTGTGGAGACTTTCTTATGGTGAGGAACTGAGACATTCTGCCAACAATCGGCACTAGTTTACCAGGTATTTGAATGAACCACACTGGAAGTGAATTTTCCAGCCTTCCTGAAGCCTTCAGAAGACTGTAACCCCAGCTGACACCTTGACTTTAACATTATGAGAGACCTGAAGGTAGAATTACTCAGGTAAACCACATCCAAATTCTTGCCACAGAGACTATGTGAGATAATAAATACCTTTTTAAGCCACTAAGTTTTGGGGTAATTTGTTTAACAGCAATAAATAACTAACACAGGGGCCCAGCATATGGTTGCTAGATTCCTGGAGAAAAGAGCAAAGTTAAGGAAGCAGATATCCAAAGAGATTAGAGATGTCAAAAGACAGATAGTGTTCTTTTACTTCATAAAGGGACTGTAGAGATGGTGCTGGGAATAGTAGTGAGGGAGAGGGAGAAAATTTAATACATAATTCCCAGAGTATGTGGAAGAAAGAAAAAAAAGGCAAAAGGATGGATGTTAGTTTAGGAAGGATTCCTGAATGAAAAACTTGGAAATGGATCTATGTTTCAACACTATGAAAAGTTTTGAAAATTGATTTTTTACTTGAACAATCTTTGGATTTCATCAAATAGTACGGTCATAGTAATTTAGGTAAAGGAAGTCTCTAGAGATTCTCCTCCTGTACCCACCCCCCACCCAAGACTCAGAAGTACCAAAGACTATCTAACCTTTTGAAAGTCAACATGCCAACGAAAGCAGCAGTTTCCAACTAAGGCTTGGCAAGAAGCTTCATATTCATTTAAGCAAAAGAGACTCTAAAATTATCTCCAACTATATGAAACTATGAATCACTTTTGTACCTCTAGGAAAGACTTAAGTGACAAATGAGCATTTTGGTAAGAAGGCTTTGTATTACAGATTAACATTAAAAAAAAAACAGATTGCTTACTTTCTACATGGTTTTTATAGCTGTCAATGTTTTATATGTTTTTAGTTGGAGAGAAGGATGAGTTTCTTTGGAAAGGGGCAAGGCAGGAAATCAGTAATGATTCATACCACTTTTTCACATGCTTCTCTGACGAGTTTTAATCACAAATCTGGGTCCACTTGTATAATAAAAACATTAAAAGAGGGTGTTTTAAACTGCCTCTTTTTATTAATCATGTATTTGGTCTTGTAAATAATACACGCAAGGATATCCTTGTTACGTCAGTTGGAAAAGTGATTAACTAGCTGTTTAACTAGGAGACAAGAATATCTTACAGCTTTATATGTACTTCTTAAATAGCTATGTGTTTGCTGTTATGCTATTTAATTTGATTTCGGCAAATACTTTAAATTTTAGAATTTCTTTAATTGATTCTTTTAACATTTATTTATTTTGAGAGAGATAGTGTGCGCCCAAGCAGGGAAGGGGCAGAGAGAATCCTAAGCAGGCTCCATACTGTCAGCGGGAGTGACAAGCCTGATGTGGGGCTTGATCCCACTAACGTAAGATCATAACGTGAGCTGAAATCCAGAGTCAAGTGCTTAACCGACTGAGCCACCCAGATGCCCCTCTTTAACTGATTTTTAATGTTAATGATTCTTTCTATCTTACTCTACATTTTATGGCATTTTTTAGGACTCTAAAGATAATTTTCTTTGCCACAATAGTCTTTTAAAAGAGGGACACATTTATCTGAAAAAAATACACTTTGTTATTTCTTTTTAAAAAATAGTTATTTACTTTTGAGAGAGAAAGAGAGAGAAAGAATGCAAGTGGGGAAGGGGCAAAGAGAGGAGGACGGAGGATCCCAAACCGGCTCTGTGCTGACAGCAGCAAGCCTGATGTGGGGCTGGATCTCATAACAGTGAGATCATGACCTGAGCCAAAGTTGGATGCTCACCAGACTGAGACACCAGGTGTGCCAACACTTTGTGACTTATAAGTCCCCTTGATATGGTTTTCAACTTTCCCTTCAGTCTGACTCCTTTTCCCCTTTGAGGTAATCCTGGATTTGTAGAATCTTTTGTGTTGGAAATGACTACAGCAACACAGACACGGCATAACATTTACTAAGAATAAGAGAAAGGGAAATACCAGTAGTGCTGTTCACCAAGCATGTGAAAATACTTAAGTCCTCTATTTCCGGAGGGAAAAATGCCACTTAATGTGTTTTTTATTAATTTGGGTGACTGAAACATACTATGTGCACATACATTACGAACCAAAAATGAGGAATGGAATTTAAAACTTATGAAAAGTAGGAGAAATGGTTAAGGAGGCCAGATGCATTAACACTGCAGTAATATAAGACATTTATAAGTAAGGAAGTTACTTGGAGATGGACAGCTCAATAGATGAGTAGGGTAGTATGTGAATGGAGTACATACTTCAGTAGTAGCCTAGAGGCTTGGGCAGAAGTTAGAGAACTTCTGTAAATATTTCGAGCTTGGGAGCCTTAAGGTCTCTGTCATAACTGTTCAATTCTGCCATTGTAGTAGAAAGCTACCATAGATAACATGTAAACAGATGGACATGGCTGTGTTCCAGTGAAAACTTATTTACAAAAATAGGATGTGAAGTAGTGTTGGCCCGAGGTATGTAATTTACTATTTCCTATTCTATAGTATATAATTTTTCTTATTTATTTGTTTGTAGATCAATACATTGCATAATGTTTGAAGTAGCTTCTGGGAATTTAAGCAACACTAAATGCTTAAAAATGTATATGGCAGAGTCAAGGTGCCCTGGGACTTGTAGAGGTTTTGTGGGTAAGAATGGATTTGCCTCCAGTTGATGCTGCATTAAGTACATTCATTGTTAGCACCAGGGAATCGCTTGGGAGCAAAACCAGTGACTGTGGACCATTCTGTCTTCATTTTAGTGACTGTTAAACATAGCTTGTGCTGAGGACCTACATAGATGCCCTTTATATTGCCATTGGTTGGAGCCCCCGGGTCCAGGAGCCAACATATCTCCCAGCGATCATTTGGGAGAGATAATGCTCAATTTTCATTTTACGTTATACAAACAAACAAACAAACAAACAAACAAACAAAACACCTTGTTTCAATGTCTTACGACACTCTTGCACTCTTAGATGTCCTGAGATAGAAGATAGGACCCTTGACACCTGGAGGGGTGATGGTGGAGAAGAGAATTCTTCTGCATTTAAATTGGGATGTGACTGGGGCGCCTGGGTGGCTTAGTCGGTTAAGCGTCCGACTTTCGCTTAGGTCATGATCTCGCGGTTCGTGGGTTCGAGCCCCGCGTCGGGCTCTGTGCTGACTGCCGGCTCAGAGCCTGGAGCCTGTTTCAGTCTGTGACTCCCTCTCTCTCTGGCCCTCCCCTGTTCACGCTCTCTCTCTCTCTCGCTCCTAGAAATAAATAAAACATTTAAAAAAAAAAATAAAATAAATTGGGATGTGACTAAAGCAGGGCTAACTCAACCCTCACCAAGTGGAGCAGAACTAAAACACATCCTCTATATATGTTCTTCGACCCTACTATTCCATTGTAGTAATCTATCCCAAGAAACATTTTAGAGAGGCTGTTATGGATTTATATATAATATTTCAATTTCGGGTTCATTTATTAAGCCAAAAATTGTAAAAATGTTAAATATCCAACAGCAGAAGGATAGGTAGATATGTCATACTACATATGTGACAAAATAATATATTTTTAATAAAATTTTTTAATGTTTATTTATTTTTGAGAGAGACAGAGTGTGAGCAGGAGAGGGGGAGAGAGAGAGGTAGACACGGAACTGAAGCAGGCTCCAGACTCTGGGCTGTCAGCCCAGAGCCCGATGTGAGGTTCAAACCCGCAAACTGAGATCATGACTTGAGCCAAAGTTGTCCATGTAACTGACTGTGCCATATAGGTTCCCTGCCACAAAATAGTATATTGTCTTTTAAAACTGTTTCTTGAAGACAATTTTATGACAGGCAAATGCTTAATATGATTTTAAGTGAATATGGAAGAAAACAATATGATCCTGATTTAAAAAATTTTAATTCCAGTATAGTTAACGTACAATGTTATATTAGTTTTAGGTATACAATATAGTGATTCGACAATTCTATACATTACCCAATGCTCATAACAAGTGCCTTCCTTAATCCCTATCACCTATTTCACCCATTTTCTTACCCATATCCCCTCTGGTAACCAACATTTTGTTCCTATAGTTAAGAGTCTGTTTCTCGGTTTGTCTCTCTCTCTTTTTTTTTTTCCCTTTGCTTATTTGCTTTATTTCTTAAATGCTATGAATGAATGAAATCAGATGTTATTTGTCTTTCTCTGACTTATTTTCCTTAGCATTATCTAGCTCCATCCATGTTGTTGAAAATGTCAAGATTTCATTCTTTTTTATGGCTGAGTAATATTTTATTGTGTATATATACCACATCTTCTTATGCATTCATCTATCTATGGACACTTGGGCTGTTTCCATAATTTGGTTACTGTAAATAATGCTGCAGTAAACAGAAGGGCATATTTCCTTTCAAATTAGTGTTTTTGTGTTCTTTGGGTGAATACTCAGTAGTATGATTACTAGATCAGAGTGTGCTTCTATTTTTTTTTAAAGTTTATTTATTTTGAGAGAGAAAGAAAGAGAGAGAGGGAGGGGGAGAGAATTCCAAGCATGTTCTGTGTCATTAGTGCAGAGCCTGATGGCAGGGTTTGATCCCACAACCCTGGGATCATGACCTGAGCCAAAATCAAAAGTTGGATGCTTAACCAACTGAGACATCCAGGTGCCCTGCATATTTCTATTTTTAAATTTTTGTGTAACCTCCATACTATTTTCCAGAGTGGCTGCAGTAGTTTTCATTCCCACCAACAGTAGAAGAGGGCTCCTTTTTCTCCACCTGCTTGCCACCACTTGTTTCTTGTGTGATCTTGATTTTGTTGAAAAAAGATAGTGAAAAGTGTAGGAGAAACTATACTGAGGAGGAGACTGCTAACTGTCTACAGAATCCCTTTATCTCTTCTTTCTGGTACACAGCCATGCTGCATTTGCCAGCCTCCCTTGTAGTTGCGTGTGACCATGTGAATATGTTCTATCCAGTGCAATGTGAACATAAATAATGTATTCTACTTTTAGGCTTGACTCCTAAAAATCTCCCACACGTTTCTCCTGCTGCTTTTTTTTTTAAACTATCTTCAATTGACTGGGATGTTAATACTTAGGGCAACCTTGGAAGTTGCATGTTGAAAAAAGTAAAGTAGCCATCAACTTACTTAGGTTCATGAGTGACCAAGAAGAGGTGTTACCCTGCTCATCTGAGTACTCATCCAGAACTGTCAGTGGAAGGAAGAAATCCATGTCTATGGTGTTCAGCTACCATGGTGGTGCCTGATAGAAAAATAGATGTGTTTAAGTCCATGGGAAACACCTGCTGGGGTTGCTGGAAACATTTGGTTGGGAGTAGACATGGTGTGTTTTATAGGAACCCAAAGACTTTCAGGATGCCTGGGTGTCTCAGTGGGGTAAGCATCTGACTTCGACTCAGGTCATGATCTCACGGTTCATGAGTTTGAGTCCCGTGTCGGGCTCTGTGCTGACAGCTCAGAGCTTGGAGCCTGCTTTGGATTCTGTGTCTCCCTCTCTTTCTGCCCTCCCTGACTCATAACTCTGTTTCTCAAAAATGAATAAACATTAAAAAAATTAAAAAGCTTTGATAAATAAATATAAACTAAAATTTGCTAAATTAAAGTTTTAGTTATTATTCAAGTTGCCCCATTTGTATCCATGTGTTGAGGTCTGAGGAAGCTTGGGCTACATGTATTTGAAAAATTTTATACTTTAGCTATATTGTATTTCTTAATTGGAAGAGCTAGTGAAAAATACAAATGTATCTGTGAAAAATGGGAAAATATAAGTAAATTAAAAAATAAGGGCCAAGGAAAGCATAAATTAGTATGGAAGGTAAAGACCTAGTGAATACACAGCACACATGAGCCACTCTGTCCTACACAGTTTCTGAAAATTGAGTGCGAGTTAACCAACCAAGTGATTGCTGGTTAAATGATTAATAAATCAGTTTCTTATATATGCAGATGTTTCCTTTGGCAATTAGTTCTGAAAGAAATTTCTCAATGGATTTTCATATAGGAAGCGATGTCTTCAGCAGTATCCCTAAGAAAATACCAAATTGCCTGAGCCAAGACTGCACTGTATGTTAACTAACTTTAGAATTAAAAAAAAATACCAGAATGGGATTCATGCTGCTGCCTCTAGATTAACTAAAAGGACACTGAATCAAAACAAACTTTAGGTAAAGAAAATCAAGAAAGAGAGCGGGAGGTGTAGCTTGACAATAGAACACGACAGATGACGGCCCCACTGGATCCAGGAGTTAAACCTGTGTCTAGAGAAATGGTTGGAATTTCCATTCTTCAAATAGTCTTCATTAATATCCTTGTTCTACAGACGGCTTTTTACATGTTGGGCAGTAGGTGATTTTCAGGAACTTTCCCAGAAACTGCTGTAAACTCTCATCTTTTTTCCATTTGCCCACCTATCTGTCTGCAGTAACTGCTAGCTATGTCTTTTCAGTCTTGTGGAAGCGGCTCTTATTGACAGAGTTTAACCCGGAACTGTAGTTCACAGGGATCCTGGAAAACTTATTTCTGGGCTTCTCCCTTGTGATAGTAAGAGCATGGTGGAAGAAGCTATGATGTGGAATGGATAACAGATCATTGAGAACACTGCAAAAATATTAGTGGCAGATCTCCAGTGGTAAGTCAACACATAGAAAAACAAACCACATTGCCAACAATAGGTAGTTAAAGCATCATTACATTTTTTTTTAAATGCTTGTTTATTTTTGAGAGAGAGAGACAAGTGTGAGCAGAGAGAGAGGGAGACACAGAATCTGAAGCAAGCTCCAGGCTCTGAGCTGTCAGCACAGAGCCCCTTATAGGGCTCGAACCCATAAACCTTAAGATCATGACCTGAGTTGAAGTCAGATGCTTAACCAACTGAGCCACTGAGGTGCCCCTAACATCATTTGTTTTATTTTTTATTTTTTTTATTTCTAGGAGAGAGCGCGACAGCATGAGCAGGGGAGGGTCAGAGAGAGAGGGAGTCACAGACTGAAACAAGCTCCAGGCTCTGAGCTGGCAGTCAGCATAGAGCCCGACACGGGGCTCGAACCCACGAACCGCGAGATCATGACCTAAGCGAAAGTCGGACGCTTAACCGACTAAGCCACCCAGGCGCCCCAAACATCATTTGTTTTAAAAGTCACCTTAAAGACAAAATTGTATGTAGAAATATTTGTATGTAAATACAAAGGTAAAAAGATACACACCAATCTGAAAATAAATGTATGTTGGGGTGGGAGTAGGATTTTGTAGGACCAAGAGAATTTGTACATTGTGTTATCTGAAATCCACACACATATATGCTCAATTAATTTACAACACAGAAGCCAAGAATATCCAATGAGGAAAGGACAGTCTGTTCAGTAAAATGGTGTTAGAAAAATTGGACAGTAAGACAAGCAAAAGAATAAAACTAGACAACTGTCTTATACTATACACAAAAATTAACTCAAAATGTATAAAGACTTAACTGTGAGACATGAAACCATAAAACTTCCAGAAGAAAATGTATACAGTAAGCTCCTGGACATAGGTTTTGGTGATAATTTTTGAATCTGATACCAAAAGCAAAAACAAAAACAAGAATAAACCAGTGAGACTACATCAAAGTAAAAAGCTTCTGCACAGGAAAGGAAACCATAAACAAAATGAAAAGGTAACCTACTGAAAGGGAGAAAATATTTGCAAATCATGTATCCTGATAAGGGACTGATATCCAAAATATATAGAGAATTCATGCAACTCAATAGCAAAAATTCAAATAATCCTATTAAAAAATGGGCAGAATGGGGGGCCTGGGTGGCTTAGTCGGTTAAGCGTCCGACTTTCGCTTAGGTCATGATCTCGCGGTTCATGGGTTCGAGCCCCGCATCGGGCTCTGTGCTGACTGCCAGCTCGGAGCCTGGAGCCTATTTCAGAGTCTGTGTCTCCCTCTCTCTCTGACCCTCCCCTGCTCACGCTGTCTCTCTCTCCTAGAAATAAATAAAAATGTTTTAAAAAGTGGGCAGAAGATCTGTTTTAAAAAATGGGCAGATTTCTTCTTCAGAAAGAAGAAGAAATATAGATGATCACCAAGTACATGAAAATGTGTTCTACATTGTTAATCACCAGGGAAAAGCAAATCAAAACCACAATGAGATGTCACCTCACACCTGTTAGAATGGCTGTTATCAAAAAGACTAGAAATAATGTGGGTGTGGAGAAAAGGGAATCCTTGTACACTGTTGGTGAGAATGTAAACTGATGCAGCCACTATGAAAACAGTATAGAGGTTGCTCAAAAAATTAAAACAGAACTACCATAAGATTAAGAAATTCCATTTCAGAAATTCCATTTCTAGGTATTTTTTTTTAAAATTTTTTTTAAATGTTTTATTTATTTCTAGGAGAGAGAGAGACAGCGTGAGCAGGGGAGGGTCAGAGAGAGAGGGAGTCACAGATTGAAACAGGCTCCAGGCTCTCAGCTGGCAGTCAGCACAGAGCCCGATGCGGGGCTCGAACCCACGAACCGTGAGATCATGACCTAAGCGAAAGTCGGACGCCTAACCGACTAAGCCACCCAGGCGCCCCTCTAGGTATTTATTTGAAGAAAACAACTCAAAAAGATATATGCATTCCATGTTCATTGTAGCATTATTTACAATAGTCAAGATACAGAAATGACCCGAGTCTGTTGATGGATGAATGAATGAATTAAAAATGTGGTATATCTTTATACATATACATACATGCATACATACACACACACAATGGAATATTATTCAGCCATTAAAAATAATGAAATCTTGCCTTCTGCCACAACATGGATGGACCTTGAGGGCATAAAAAGTAGGAGTAAGACAAATACCATTTGATCGCTCTTATATGTAGAATTCAAACAACAACAACAAAATCAAACTCATAGAGAACAGACTGGGGATTGCCCGGGAGGCTGGGGAAAGTGGTGAAGTTTTTGGTTTTGTTTTTTAGTTTATTTTTTGAAGTTTATTTTTATTTTTAGTAATTTCTACACACAATGTGGGGCTTGAGTTCACAACCCCAAGACCAAGAGTTACGTACTCTTGTGACTGAGCCAGCCAATCACTCCTGTTTTTTATTTTAAATAAATTGAATAATAATTTTTAAAAAGCAGAGGAATTTCTTATTTTACATATCTCACCATACTGTAGGCATTGAACTCATGGCTCACTCTCAGGCTTTTAAAACGTCAGATTCTGGGGCATCTGACTTCAGCTCAGGTCATCATCTCATGGTTCATGGGTTTTGAGCCTTGTGTTGAGCTCTGTGCTGACAGCTCAGAGCCTGGAGCCTTCTTTGGATACTGTGTCTCCCTCTCTCTCTGCCTCTCCTCTGCTCATGCTCTGTCTCTCTCTCTCTCTTAAAAGTGAATAAGTGTTAAAACAATATTAAACAAAATAAAATGTCAGATGCCAAACAGGACATCTATGATTAAGAATCTGAGTCTGGAGTTGTCTACTCAAAATTAGAATTGGAACCAATAACAATTGATGTCCAAAAGAAACAAAATTAGGCAACAACTAAAAGTAAAACTAATGCCAGAGACTTTGGTCTCAGAATCTTGGGACAGGTAACAAATCTGGCTCAGAATAATTTATACAGAGGAAATTTCTAGCTAGGATGTGCCATTCTCTTTATTTCATTTACTGTCCCAAGTCTTTGGGAGATGGGTAACATTCAGTGAATTGATTTAAATTTATTTAGTGCTCTTTATGTTGTTTGTGATTATCCTGTTAATAGTTACTGAATCTTGAGGGAGGGTTATATATATTTGTGTATGTTAAAATAGCTACATGTGGAGCCCCAGATACATTAGAGCAGTCAAGTAATTTATCCCTTTCAATATATTTCATTTTAAATTGTAATGTGTGGAACATTCATTTAAAATATTTTTTAAACATAAATTTTTATGTATTCTATAATTAAAAAGAAAAAATAAATGGAATCATCCTTGGATAATTAGCACATTAACGTAATACTAGCTTGAACTACTAATTTCTGTGGTAGGGCATTCTGTGATCATGCTGAAGGCAGTGAGTGGCAGAAAACTTGAGTTCTAGTCCAATTTCTGCGTTAGCACTATTTGGTATGACTTTGGATAAGTAATATGATTTTCTTAGGTCTCTGTTTTCCTATTTGTGAAATAAGGGATTGGATTAGGCAATTTCTAAGATCCCTCTCAGCATGAACAGCCTATAATTCTAGGATTTGTTGGAAAGAACTATTAGAAGCATTGAATAGTTCTAGGTGTGGTGGGGAGGAAAAGGCACTATGTTACTTCGTCTTTGGGAGGCCGGAGGAACTGCCCAAAAGTACTAAGGATTCAGAAGATCAAAGTGTGGGCAGTTGAAGGCAACTTTTGCATACATTAAAGTTTCACTGAAGTTCAGCTTTCTTCCTATGAGACACTTGAAGTTACATAGAGATATTTGTTCTTATGACTAAGAACAGGGATTATATTCAGCTGGTTTTAACAGAATTGCCCTATAGGCTATTTTTGGAGGGCATCCTTCCTGACTGTTTGGGTCTATTCTGTATGGATTGTTGAATATTAATCCTAGCCATACATCATCCTCCTACGTCTAAAGAGGTATAGTCTTTTCTTGTTTCCATTATGAAGAACCTATGTGAAGTCTTAAGGTTTTTCCATTTTATGCTATTCAGGGATCAGATTTTGCATACAGTTTATGTCAGAGCTGAAAATCTACTCTTTCAGGGACTGAAAGATTGAAAGTGAAGGTGAATATCCTTTCAGTAAAAGTGAAACTAGACTTTTTATTTACACAATTCAAGGAGAGTAAATACATAAGGGCCAAACATATCAGTTGAAATAAGTTGATTAGGAAAAAAGCATATTAGCAAAATTAGATATAATAAACTAAATTTACTATTATTTTTTATAATAATGATGTACTTTTATACCATTTCTTGGGCAGTATTATTAACTTTTGACATTAAGTACCATTTATGTCCTCAGTGCTGTATGCTATCTAACAGAGTCTTTTAGAGATAGTGTTCTAAAAAATTCCAAGAAACTTATTTACAAAGATCGACAATCCATGAATAGGGGCCAAAAAGGAATTTTGTATGTTTATGATAGGATTAGTTAATATTGTGAAGGTGATAGTTTTTCCCGAATTGATTTAGAAAGTCAACTTAAACCTAGTTAGAATATCAGCAGTCTTATTTTTTCTTTTCTTTTCTCTTTTCTTTGACAAACTGATTCCAAACTTTATGTGGAAATGCAAAGGATCTAGAAAAACAAAAAAAAATTGAAAAAGAACAAAATTGAAAGACTTACATTACCTAATTTCATAACTTATGATAAAGCTCTAGTAACCAAGAATGTGGTATTGGTATAATATAAAGACAAATCAATGGAACAGAATAGAAAGTTCATAAATAAACCCTTACATATATGTTTAATTGATTTTCAGAAAAGGTTTAAAGCAATCCAATGAGAAAAGAATGATCTTTTCAACAAATGGTGCAATTAGATAGCAGTCTATAGAGACATAACTTTTACATTATATATAAAAATTAACTCAAGATGCATCATAGACCTAAATATAAGAACTAAAACTATAAGATTGCTAAACAAAAACATGTGAGGAAATCTTACAAAATAATACAGATGGTGAGCTTTTTGATGCTATTGACCCACTCCATCATTCACCATTTCTCTTTTTCCTCAGTACCTAGCACAGTGTCTGGCTGTAGAAGGTATCCAGTGAATGCCAGAACTCAGACTTAGATTTGTTCACTTGTATTTCACATCCCTGGTACATGCTCTCAGGGTTGGCTTTCACTTCCTTCATGCTGCACAGGTGTAGAATGCTAAGTTCCACAAGCCTCCACCCCCTTGGCAATTTGCCTAAAGCATTCTGAACTGAAAGAGTGGGGCACCCAGTCTTGGTCCATACTTTGGTATCTCCTCAATTCCTCAATTCCTGACTGATCCTACTCAAGACTGGATCTGGTGATGTGGGCTCCTTGGCCACCCAGGCTGAGACTCTGAGAAAATACAGTGAGTGGGACTGCTGAGGTTTGTCAGTGAGAAGGTGGTTCAGCCCAGGGTAAGAGTTGTTCCAAAGGATTGTAGAGAAGGGCACTTAAGCCACCATAAACAAGTAAAATATTTATTTTTAAAGTATGCACAGGAAGGATGTGATGCTATTTTTATAAGAAGGGCAGACTTTGTTCATTTCCTGTTCTCTGAATTAGAGATCTCCAATTTATTTTGCTCATAACCTAGACAGGTCCTAGGAAGAAATAGCATAACTGAGAACTTTTTTGTCTTTCCTCCTTTTTAGTCTTATCATTGTGCTACCTATTTTCTAAGCACTAGTGACATCTTCATTTCAAACTTCAACTGATCTAGTCCATGGTGAAGTTAGCACTAGATCTGAGTTCTCCTGGGGAACTGTTGTCATTTAGCAACAGAAGTCCTACTCTCAACAGGAATATATGGTTTTAGTTTGTTAAAGGCAAATGATTGGAGATTGAGGAAGATTACCTTGGTCAGAAAAGCTTGAAGAACACACCTTGTGCATCTATGAACTTCAGATCCATGCCCTCTTAGTAGTATCCTAAGCTTTACATCTTTTTTCTTGATAGATATTAATTCCCTTTCCTTATGGTTTATATATTGTCTTATGGAAGCAGATGCTCTACTTCCAGGCATATCTTTCCTTCCTTCATGGAGCACAAATGAGTCTGCTAATTACTTAGCTAAATAGATTACCTTTAATTTAGGTCAACGGGGCACCTGGGTGACTCAGTCAGTTGAGAGTCAACTTTGGCTCAGATAATATCTTGCGGTTCATGAGTCTGAGCACCATATCAGGCTCTCTGCTGTTAGCTCAGAGCCTGCTAGAGATTCTCTGTCTCTGTCTCTGTTTCTCTCTCTCTCTCTCTCTGCCCCTCCTTGCTTGTGCTATGAAAAATAAATAAACATTAAAAGAAAAAAAGATTACCCTTGAAACTAGAGGACTTCATCCAGAAGAAGGCTTCCTCCAGGATCTATAGTTACTATGGGCAGTCTCTTACCATACCTTGACACTTGGCTAATCCCACTCCAGTTGCCCTAATGGTTATATATGGCAATCATTTGAGCAAGATCTGTGATAATCATTACATTGTTATATTTGAAGAATCCATGATAACCAAGTAATTTATTCCTTTCTCCAAAATGACTGCATCTATCTACTTGGACAGTGTGTAAAAATTTATTTTGTTTTGGGGGTTAAATTAGCAAAAGATTATCTTCAGATGAGCTGGAGATGTGTGTATCTATACATATATATGAATACATGCATACATACACATGAATACATATACATGTGTGTATAACTACATGTATACATATATAGATATATATATATATATACACACATATATATATGTGGGGCTCTTAACATAGTATCTCATACATGGTTTGCATGGAACAATTGGTAAATGTTGTCTTTAGTCATCACAATAATCATGAGATGTAGGCTTTTATTACCCCCA
The DNA here is from genome assembly GCA_017311185.1 of Proteles cristata cristata. Lineage (NCBI taxonomy): Eukaryota > Metazoa > Chordata > Mammalia > Carnivora > Hyaenidae > Proteles > Proteles cristata. The sequence continues at coordinate 768,773 of JAESUZ010004301.1, forward strand.
GGACTGCTCATCAATTACCGTCCTATGTCAGTTTCTTGATTGCTTAAATTCAGCATTCATTTAACTGATTGACCATTAGATTTTTTTTGACTCTTTGCCCCTGATTGGGCCCATTTGGTGGTGAGGAAACTGAGGCTTCCAAAGGTGATAGAAGATCCTCAGTATTGAGGCTAATCAGTGGCCTATTTGGGAGGAGACTGCTGCCCTCCTACACTCTACGCAGCACTGTTTTCTCTTTATTCTGCAGCTTCCACAAACTTAGGCACATTCCTGTTTGGAAATTTGAGGATTTGGGATTCAGTCTCCTTGTGTCTTTTTGACTCTGAATCTTATGCGCTATTTAATATAGTCAGTTGCCCTTTATATGCAATTAACCCTTTGATTGATGATCTCTGTATAGAGGAAAACACCTCTGACTTATACACACACACACACACACACACACACACACACACACACACACACACACACATATAAATATAGCTTCTTTGTGTATGTGTGAAGTATATATATATAAATATGTATACGTGTGTATACTTCTGTGTGTGTGTGTGTGTGTGTGTGTGTATAACTTCTTTCCAGAGACGTTGTAAAAGACCAATTCTTTTTACCTTCCCTCACTACCTGCTACTCTAGCCCATTTGATTTGATTAATAGCTAGCCCATGACTGAGGGGATGGTCATTGAGACAACAGTTGAAAGAACTTCTGTTTCCTACTCTGGGAGTTTATGGTTTTCTACACATTTTAGAGTAGCTACGAAAGAGCTACCTTTTTATTTCAGGAACAATAATTTCAATATATTTAGTAACATCTCATTTTTACCAAGAGTTTTAAACTGCTTTTCATCTTAGCAGGCTTCTTAACAGGGGGGTTGACATATATTTCCCTTTATCCTCTGTGTCATATATATAAAGTAGGAAAATGAACAAAAAAGTCAAGCAGAAAAGACTAGAACATTTCCTCCAATGACCAAAAGTTGATGGACATTTCTTTTGTAGATTTCAAAGAGGTAAGATTTTATACTTCCACCATGTTCTCTGCTACTCCTATAAAACTGAGGCTTTCATGTATGTTACTGTTCAGAATTCACTGCTTAATTTTTTTTAATGTTTATTTATTTTTGAAAGAGACAGAGTGCAAGCAGGGGAGGTGCAGAGAGAGAGAGGGAGGCACAGAACTCAAAGCAGGCTCCAGGCTATGAGCTGTCGGCACAGAGCCTAACACGGGGCTTGAATTCGCAAACCACAAGATCATGACCTGAACCGAAGTTGGATGCTCAACTAGCTGAGCCACCCAGGTGCCCCAGAAATCACTTCTTAGAAGGGTGCCTGGGTGGGTCAGTCAGTTGAGCTTCTGACTTCAGCTCAGATCGTGATATAATGGTTCATCCATTCACGCACTGCATCAGGTTTTGGGTGGATGGTGTGGAGCCTGCTTCAGTTTTTCTGTCTCCCTTTCTCTCTGCCCCTCCCTTGCTCATGCTTTCTCTCTCTCTCAACAATAAACATTAAAAAAGTTTTTTTTAAAAAGGAAAAAAAAATCACTGCTTTGAAAGCAATGTGTGCTGATAGGGTCTACTGTGAGCTAGGGACAATTGCATCTGAAGGTAGCGGTGGCTTCTCTGAGCCTGACTTGTCTTCAGTATTGGAGTTTCATCTTGACTTAGTCTGCTTCAGCACAGTTCTGGAGGCTGGAAGTTAAAGATCAAGGTACTGGCAGATTTGGTCTCTGATGAGAGTCCTTCCTGGTTTGCAGATGGCCATCTTCTTGCTGTATCTTCATATGGTAGAGAGAGGGCTCTGGTTTTTTTCGTCTTCTTATAAGGGTACTAATCTTATCATGGGGGCTCCATCTCATGAGTTCATCTAAACCTAATTATGAAAAACAAAACAAAACAAAACAACAGCAACAAAACAACCCACCACAAAACCCGATTAATGTCCCCAAGGCTTTACCTCCAAATACCATCATACTGGGGATTAGGATTTCAACATATGAATTTTGGGGTGACACAAACATTCAGTCCATAGTATATCTTTTGCCCTTAGTTTTGTGTGGGGTCTTTCTGTGATCTCACTGGATTTAAAGTATAAGAACCTGAGTAAGATTTCATTTGTACTTTTTATTTTTGGTCCCCAGGAGAAGAGGGTCTTATGGATTTCAATTCTTAAGAATTTGCCCTCAAGGGAAAGTTATGCAATTATCATTAAAATGTAGCATTCAGAGTGATCTGTGTTAAGCATTCCTCAGATTTATCAGGGATACCCTGAATAGCATATTAGCAGGAGGAATTTTTAAAAAATTGTGTCAGATTGGAAGGATTTTACCATTTACTTTTTTATATAAACAGATTCTATTCAGCAGTCACCAACAACTTGACCTACATTTTGTAGTACACAAAAAAATTTCAGTGAAAAATAGAAATGAGGAGTTCTGGACTTAAACTTAGAAATATTTAAGAGAGGAGGTGTTTATAGGTACTTCTTTCTGTTTACTACCTTAAAATAGATGCACTACCAATGAAGGTTCTAGGATTTTATGTCAGCCCACATTTAAAATGTTCTGGATAAACGCATGTGGTTTACTTTTGCAGTGTTTACAGATCACAGTCAAACAGTATTCAATGTCTAGGTAGGCTTAACCTCAAATTATTACCTGTTTTACTGAAATAGAGTGTCATATCCTGAGCAGGGCTGGACAGTAGGTGCATTAATTCTGTGATATTTTGTTTGAAGCCAATTCCAGTAACTTTACTGAAACTCCAGTCCTCATTCAGTGATAGTAACGGTAAATGGTATTTATTATTCTCTTATGTTTCTACTTTGGGTAGAGGACAGATATTGTTGAAAACTTTGAAAGTCTTTCAGGAAAATAAGGAAGGAGATTTCCTTCTAATAACGCAACACTTACAGGAATATAGGCTATATTCCTTAGGCCACTGATCAGGTATGCCTAGTTGTAAACAGTGATAACTTTGTTGGGCCAATTGTCTGTTTCTTATCTCAAGGCCTACGAAAATATGCCCAGGGTGGAAGGCTGCAGGAAGTGTTTCTCCAACCTTGCCTTAGGATAGGAAGCAATTATGTGTTGTCTGGTACTAGCTCTAAGGCTGAGGAGACCTTGCTTTTTCATAGAGATATGTAGCCTTTTTTTTATAGGATTCAAATTCTATAATAATATTCTGTATTAAGAAATCACAGAAAACCCTGGGGCACCTGGCTGGTAGAGCATGTGACCCTTGATCTCGGGATTGTGAGTTTGGGCCCCATGTTGAATGTAAAAATGACTTAAAAATAAAATCTTAAAAAAAATAAAAGAAAACCTCCTTTTATGTAAGCCCTTTCTTGTTGATTATGGACAGTTTCTCATCTTCCTCTATTCCTTTTAACATTGAGCTTTGTTTGACATATATAGGGACTGTGTTTTACAATTTTTTTAATGTTTTATTTATTTCTGAGAGAGAGAGAGACAGCATGAGCAGGGGAGGGTCAGAGAGAGAGGGAGACACAGAATTTGAAACAGGCTTCAGGCTCTGAGCTAGCTGTCAGCACAGAGCCCAATGCGGGGCTTGAACCCACAAACTGCGAGATCATGACCTGAGCCAAAGTCGGATGCTTAACCAACTGAGCCACCCAGGTGCTCCTAAGGACTCTGTTTTGATTTTAAACTGGAAGGAAGTAGAGATAGAGTAACAGAAGAAGAAATTTCTAAGTAATAGAAACTTCCTTTTATAAAGCTGAATTTAAAACACTTTGCTGAGTTTTTGGCTAGGACATTTTTGGGCTGCCTAAACATATTTACCAGTACACTTACTATGAACAAAGTCACCAATATGCATTTATGGATGGATCCATTTCCTTTCTAGCTCTATTATCCTCAGGCCATGAGAGCTCTTTTAGCTTAGTTACATAAAATCAATGCACAAACACAAATTCTCATAAAATCTACTAGACAAAAATTAGACAACTCATAGCAGATTAAACATCTTATTAGCCTAACCTATAAGAATTTAGATACACATAACTATACATGTTAATTTATATATATAAAGAGTAGTGTTTATGACATTAAATAAATATTGACTCACTCAAAGCCAATCAGTCTTATAGCAAACTAAATCTTTCTTGGAGATATTTTCAGATGGACCTCCGAATCTTCTGCCTGGTAATTTTTACTGAAATGTATGTGTAATGAGTATTTTATATGTCCACTTCATTGGGCTAAGGGATGCCCAGAGAGCTAGTAAAACATTATTTCAGATGTGTCTGTGAGGGCATTTCAATTGGTAGATTGAGGAAAGAAGATTGTCTGAACCAGTGTGAGTGTGCTGGACTGAATTGTATCACTGGCTATCCTGGTCTTCAGTTTGTAGATGGCACATTGTGGGTCTTCACAGCTTACATTATTGTGGGAGCCAGTTTCTGTAATAAATTTCTATTTCTATATCTGTCTATCTTATTGGTTCTATTTTTTCAGAGAAATCTAATATAGCACATAAGATATAAACAAAAGTACTGAATCTTAAACCCTCATCTTACTGATGTCTCTTGGTTTATTCTCATTCTTCTTTTGAAAAGGTGAAGTGTGGGAACAGTGAAATGAGACACACTCTGATTGTGGCTTTAAAAATTCTTTATATGTTTACTGGAAATATATCCAACTAAAACAACCTAGAAGTTCAACAGTAAGGCATTAGTTAAGTAAATTAAGATGATCAATATATTAAATTTTTAAATAAACATTAAAAATAGTGTTACCAGTAAATATTTACTGATATAGAAATATCTTCATAATGTATTTTTTAAAAGAAAAAGTTATTTTATTATTTTTGAGAGAGAGCATGCAAGTGGGTAAGGGGCAGAGAGAGAGGGATACTTCATGCTGATGAAATCAGCCAGCCTGTTGTGGGGCTCAGACTCATGAACTGTGAGATCATGACCTGAGCCAAAGTTAGATACTCAACCAACTGAGATACCCAGGTGCCCCAATTCATAATATATTGTTAAAGAGCCCACTTAAAAAAGGATATACATTATAGCACTCATAAAGAGGCAAATGTATATACATAAGAAAAGTTATAGAACAGCATTATTTTTTAGAAATATAATACAAATATCAATGTAAGCCACAAATGTCATTTAAAATTTTCTGCTAGCCACATTAAAACAAGTAGAAAAATGAGCACTTGGGTGGCTTGGTCAGTTAAGCATCTGACTCTTGTTTTTGGCTCAGGTCATGATTTCACAGTTTGTGAGATTGAGCCCTGAGTCAGCCTCTGGTCTGACAGTGTGGAGCCTGCATGGGACTCTCTGTCTCCCTTCCCTACTGTCTCTCTGAAAATAAATAAACTTTAAAAAAATAAGTAGACATAAATAATTGAAATTAATTTTAATAATGTATACTTAAGTCATTATAGCCAAAATATTATTAAATATTAACTAACAAAACTATTGAGATATTTTATACTTTTGTACGTGAAATATTTTACATGTTTTTGAAATCCAGTGAGTATTTTACCTTAGAGCACATTTTACTTTGGGCTAGATATATTTCACCAGCTCAGTAGTGTTATGTGACTACTGGCTGCCATCCTTCATAATGCAAACCTAGAAGGATGTGCATCAAATAATTAATAGTTGCTATCAATAGTTGGTAGAATTAGAAATTTATCTTTTGCTTACTCATATTTTCTTGTTTGTACAATAAGCATGTATTACTTTTATAATAAGTTAAAAAAAATCTATATTTACTTTAAAATGTTTCATAAAATGTGGTGAAACTCCCATTTGCTTATACTGCCAAGAAGTCTTCTAGTGGAGGAAGAGGTACTCTTTTCTAAGACAGCAGAAGTTTACAAATGGAGACTCAAATCAGTACTGTTGATAGTCAGGGGCTTGTGCATGTGTGTGCATATACATATGCGTGTGTGTGTTTGTGTGTGTGCACATGCGCGTGTATGTGTGTGAATGGAGATGGTGTGTGAAGAGCTTTTTGTGTATACTGACAATTCTCACAGTTGTGGAGGCATGGTGGCCCTGAGGCATGAGCAATGTAACCTTTCACTGAGGATCATTAACCTGAAGTGATAGTCCTCGATACCAGTCAATTCCATTTTTCTTCACTGAATTATCCTCATATTTGTTAGCCCAGGATGACCTACTGTACTAAGCATGAAATCTGGACTAGATAGTTCTTGGGTTGAGTTGTAGAGGTTAAACATGAACATTTCAGAGCAGTTGGGGCCAGATTCCCATCAAAAGTAACCCCTTGGGAATTTGGAGTACTCAAGTATTAGCCAAGTTAGGGTCTAGTTCAATATTCTTCTGAAATGACACACTGGAATTATTCTGTCAGAGGGAGCTATGGAATGTACCCTACCATGTGATCAGAAAGCTCTGAACTGTAAACAATGGAACTGTTAGAATGCCAGATGGAGTCATATGGAAATCAGTGACACTTTACATGCTATCATCTTAGAGGCCTCATAACAAACACTGTATTCATTAAAACTGCACTTGGGGTACCTTGATCTGTGTCAATGATGGTCTAAAATACTAGACTAAATCACTTTTAATTCATTTGGCTTTTGTTATAGTAAAGTTAATCATGAAAAACTCATATGGTATTAATGCCAATGTCATAAGTTCTTTATCAAATTTCTACCCACAATTCATTATTAATTTTTCAGGAGATTCCCAGATGTTCCTGGGATGGAGTTACAGCAAACATGAACTCGTTCCCCAAGGTTATGATTAGAGCAGTTTGAGCCAATCTGACAAAGCCTTATGTGCCTTTAAGTATAAAGCACCTGCCAAACCACATGTGCAACAGACCACTGGAATTCCTTGGCATTGTTTTTCTGAGCAGGAGGCTTGGGTAGTGGGGCACTCACCAAAGCACTCAGTATTTCTTTCTGTTTTAAAAATAGAACACTTGTACAAAATAAGCCTCATCTCTGATTTCCAAACCATAAATTCTGAAACAGGGTCTTTCAGGAAACCACTGTATTTCTGAATGAAACTTCATGAAGTCCCATCATCCTTTTCAACTGTTGCACTCTTTGCAGAGCACCCTGATGACCTTTTAATAAAACCATTTCACTTAGTGAAGATACTGATGTAGAATTAAGGAGAAAAGACACCACACCTTTATTTGGGCTACAGGAATGAATTGGTATTTTCCAGGCACAACAATGCCCCCCCCTTTTGACTTCATGGCACAGTAGCTATGACACGTAACTGCTCTGTTCCCTGTTTTAGAGAGCAGTCCAAGTGAGGAAAAATACACATAGTAACATTACATGGAATGGAAAAAATTAGTCTCTCCTCTGTATGAGTATAGTCACAGAAAATTTATAACCTATTGAGCCTATGACTTGCAAAAGATAATTCAGTGTTCCTTGTTTATAAAGATTCTGAAACTACTTCATATCAATCAGGGTAGGCCAGTTGCTTTAACAAATAGACCCCAGGGGCACCTGGGTGGCTCAGTCAGTTAAGTGTCCAACTCTTGATTTCGGCTGAGGTCATGATCTCATGGTTTGTGAGTTCAGGCCTCAACTTGGGCTCTGTGCTGATGGCATGGAACCTTCTTGGGATTCTGTCTCCCTCTCTCTCTCTGCCCCTCCCCCTCTTACTCTCTATCTCTCTCAAAATAAATAAAAATAAACTTAAAAAAATAAAAAAGTTAAAAAAACAAAACCAAAATAAAATAGATCCCAAAGTATATAATGGCTCAAATATAATCTAAGTTCATTTTTTGCTCATACAGGTGTTGAACAGGGGAATAGGTTGGCAATATTCCTCCTCTACACAGTCATTCAGAAACCCAAGACAATGGAGGCCTTGCCAATTTCAGCATGTGGATGCCCCATGGTACCCCCTAGGGGAAAAGAGCAGAGAGGAAATGTGTAGGAGAATTTTATGGACCAGAAGTGGACATGGCATGTAACATTTCCACTCATTTTTCATAGGTTAGGATTCATTTATATGTTCTCACCTAACTGCAAGGGAGACTGGGAGATGTGGTTCCTGGCTGGGAATCAATTTTCAAATAATCTTTACATTATGGATGGGGAGCCATGAATTTTTGATGGACAATTAACTACCACTGTTATGTGCTCTGTCCTTTTCCTTTTGAGAAAATTTAGTCAGATGAAAAATTAAAGCTAGTGTTAAAAATGGAAAAAAATAAGAAGAGAGCAGACCATTTCTCCCAGGAATAGCTTTAATGATGGTACCTTCACTTCTATGTACACTGTGTCCATGAAACTTGTATGGAGGTGATTGAAGAAGAAAGGTAATGGGAAGAAAGGAGGAGAGAAACACTGAGGAGGAGAAGGAAGAGAGGAAAGGAGAAGGGGCAAAGATGGAGAAGATAGTAAAAAATATGGTGAGGTGATAAGAAAAATAAAATTGTACGACCCTGGATATGCTTGGGTATTAAAAAAGAGTTTCCAGCCTTTTACTTCTCTTTTGTTTCCCTCTCATGCCATAAGACAACTTTATTTCAGTGTTAAACAATTATTTTTTATGTTATGCAAGCTGGGCTCTGGGTTCCCTTTACTACAGATATGTTCTAATAGTGGTTTAGTTGTTTTTGTCATTATGCTGTTGAAAAGATAATGCATATGCAAAGGCTTTGTAAACTACACAGGATTATCTGATTGTAATTATGATATATTTTAGCATTAGTCCCGATGCACATTTTTTAAAGGTTATATTGCAGGCTAAATCAAACTCACAACTTACTGATTGCAATTCTCTTTCACGAAATAATATTATATATTGATATATGAAAATACAAGTAGGTAAAGACATAAAGCCTCAGTGTGCAGCTTGATGGATTTTCACAAAATGAACATTGAGAAGCATAACATTACAAGCATCCAGAAAATCCTCTCGTGCCTGTTCCTAATCATTATATCCTCCCTCTTTCCCAGAGATAACTTAAACTTCATATAAATGGAATTATAATTTTGTGACACTAATTTATATTGTTGCATGTGGCAGTAACTTGTTCATTTTTATTACAGTATGAGATTTCATTTTATGAATATATGACTATATATATACATACATATGTATGCGTGCATGTACATATATATATATGTGTATACACACACATATATCTGTGTTGCTTTTTAAGAGCATTTTGATTGTTTCCAGTTTTCAGCTATTATGAATAACACTGCTGTGAACATTTTTGTACATGTCCTGTTGCTTGCACATGTACACATTTCTGTTCAGTATTTACCTAAGAATGAGATTTCTATGTCATTGAGTAGGCATATACTCTCTTTCAGTAGATAGAGCTAAGCAGTTTTTCAGAGTGGCTATAACAGTTCACCTTCCCAGTAGCAGTGTATTCAAATTCCATTTTCTCCACATTCTAGCCAGCACTTATTACTGTTAGTCTCATTTTTGGTCACTCTGATGGATATATAGTGGTTTCAGATTTTCCTGATAATTAATGAACTCGAGAGCCCTTTCATATGTTTATTAGTCATTTGGGTGTCCTCCTTTGTGAAGTGCCTGTTCATGTCTTTTGTCAATTAAAAAAAAAAAAAGTTTGCTAGTCTTTTCTTACTGCTTTGTAGGACTATGTCATCTGTTCTGGATATGAGACCCTGTATAGATAGTGTACTTTTTTCTAGGACTTTTATTGTGCCACCTTTCATATGTAAATAAATATGAAAATATGTAAGCATAAAATCCAATCGAATTGATATTTAATATGGTATGAGGAAGGTTCAATATATTTTCCATCAACTGGATATCCAATTGACCTAGCATTGTATGTTGAAAAGATCTTCTTTCAACACTTGCAGTAGGGCAGTCGTGTCTTGCTCAGATTCTCATTTACAAAGGCAGTGCACCCATACCCTCAGATGCTATGCCAACTATTAACAGTTCATAGCTGCTCCTCAGGCAATTGGGCCTCCTTTAATGGAAACCATCTACCCTTGGCAGTTACACCTGCACTGAGAATGTTCCCCAGCCAGTGAATTACTAATGTAGGGGCACAAAACGCTGACTTTTTTTTTTTTTTTTTTGCCTCAGGAAGGGTTAACCTGTGGTGGGTATATGCTTCTGAGTATCCGCCTGTGGATTAAGCCCTAGCTAGCTTTCACCCAAGACTGCATCCTTGCCTGGCTTCTTCTCCTTTTTTATTCTGCCTAATTTTTTCCTAAAGAGCATTCTCTCAATAAGTTATGTATATTACAAACCCTATTTCAGTCTCTATTTCTTGGGAACTCAACCTAATACATTTGTTTCTCAAGTGCTCCTAAGAAGTAGACTCTAAGAATGGGATCCCAGTTGAATCGCTTTTTATCAGTATAATAGAACACCTCATCATTAGTTATGATAACCCATTATATGCAGTAGAATTACTTGTTGAGACTCTCACCTGTGGTGATGGGATGTGTATAGTAGAAGAAAATGCACTGGTTTGTTCAATATCTCTGGTATTTGGAAGGTAGCAAAGAATACAAGAATGGTGAAATTGGGTGGCTATTGTTGATTGCCACTGAAAAGAGAAAATCATAGGTTCAGAACAATCAATCTCTAATTTTAAGCAAAATGTGAGAGTTAGGGGACAGCTTAGATAGCCTTCAAATGACTTCATTTCCTACTAGAGAAAGAGAGACAGAAATGAAGATCGGGCACAGGACCTCATTTTTAAGAGTGGCAAAACTTTGGAAAAGGCTGAATTCTCAGCCTAGCCAAATTTATGCTAAAGATAAGACCCTAATAGAGAAAGAGTGAGATGTAAGACTTGATATGAGGTTATCTTGGTGAATGAACATGAACACACAGATTCTTTTCTGCTCTCTGTGTTTGCAAAAGTAGCACCAACTCCCCATTGTAGGAGAGTTGAAAATTATGAGACAGACATCAATATTATGTTGGTTCACTTCAAGATTTGCCCTTAATTCACCTTCTGAATATTAGACCAATACTAGGATTAAATCTTATCCTGAACAGCCTGGGAAAACTATGGAGTGAGTGGTTATTATATTATTCAGTACTTACTGGAAGTCCTAGTTAATGCAATAGGACAATAAATAGACAATAAATACATAAAAAAACAAGCAAATGAATAAATGGTTTACAGATCAGACAGGAAAAAATAAAACTGCCTTTGTTCACAAATGATATGATAGCCCATGCAGGAAATCCCAAAGAATTGGTAACAAATACTCTGGGAACTAATAAGTAACTAAATCAGTGTCATAGGGAAAAGTTTATTTATTTGTTGATTTTTAGAGAGTGGTTTTTACAATTTGGATGAGCTGTCAAATGGTCCAACTTTCCATTTTTAATTAATTAATTAATGGAAGAGAGAGGGTGTGAGTGAGTGAGAATCTCATGCAGAGGGCTCAAGCTCACCCGAAGCAGGGCTAGAGTTTATTGAGTTCACTTGATTCAGGGCTTGAACTCATGAACTGAGATTGTGACCTGAACCAAGTTGGGATGCTTAAGTGATTGATCTATCCAGGCACCCTAGGAAACAAGTTTAATATCCAAGAGTCAAATGCTTTTCTATATATCATCAATGGACATTTGAAGTTTGAAATTAAAACACAACACTGTATTATAACAAAAAATTAATATTTAAGTATCAATCTAACAAAATATATTCAAGGTCTAGGAAAGCTACAAAACTCTGATAAAGTAAGTCAAAGAAGATCTAAATAAATGTAGAGATTTTCTGTTCATTGATAGCAAAATACAATATTGTTAAGAAGTCAGTTCTTCTAAACTTGATCTGTAGAGTCAATGCAATCCCCATCAAGATCCCAGCAAATTATTTGTGGATCTTGAAAAACTGATTATAAAATTTATATGGAAAGACCCAGAATAACCAACACAATACTGAAGAAGAGCAAAGTCTGAAGACTGACACTACCTGACTTAAAACTTATAGTAAAGCCACAGTAATTAAGATATCAGCAAAATAATGGATAAATAGATCCATGGAACAGAATAGAGAGCATAGAAAAAAAACTCACACAAATACAGTCAACTGGTCTTTGATGAAGGGTCAAAGACAATTCAAAGGAGAAGGGATAGTTTTTTCAATAAACGGTGCTGAAACAACTGGACATCCACATGCAAAATAAGTTGAGGCACAGACCTTACACCTTTTACAAAAATGAACTCAAAATAGATCATAGACCGAAATGTAAAATGCAAAACTATTAAATTTCTAGAGGATAACAGAGAATCCAGGTGACCTTGGGTTTAGTGATGACTCTTTAGATAAATAACCCAAAGTTTGACACATAAAAGAAAAAACTGATAAGTTGGATTACATAAAACCAAAAACTTCTCTATGAAAGGTACTGTTAAGAGAATGAAGACAAGCCACAGCAGAGAAAATATTTTCAGAACACGTATCTGTAAATAGACTTGAATCCAATATATACAAAGAACTCTTCAAACTCTACGAGAAGAAAACAACTCAATTTAAAAATGGGCCTAAGATCTGAAAGACCCCTCACCAAAGAAAATAATACAGATAGCAATAAGTATATGAAAAGATATTTAACATCATATCATTAGAGAAGTGAAAATTAAAACTGCAATGAGATACCATCATACTACTAGATATCTATTAAAATGGTGAGCTAGTTTTGCCGTATGATCCAGCTATTACACTCCTAGATATGTACCTATGTGAATTGAAAATTTATGTCCATGCAAAAACCTGCACATGAATGTTTATAGCAATTTTATTTATAATTGCCAAAAACTGAAAGCCACTAAATGTCCTTCAGTAGGAGAACAAATGAACAAACCATAGTATAATATTTTCTCTTCAGTGATAAAGAGGAATGAACTATTAAGCTACGAAAAGATATGGACGCCTCTTAAATGCATATTGCTAAGTGAAAGAAGCCAGCCTGAGAAGGCTGTACACTATATGGTTTGAGTTATATGACTTGTGGAAAAGGCAAAGCTATTGAGATGATAAACAGTTCAGTAGTTTCCCAGAGTTTAGGTGTGAGGTTGAATAGGTGAAGTATAAGGGTTTTTTTTAGGACCAAGAAACTATTTTCTGTGATGCTCAGATGGTGGATACATGACATTATGTATTTGTCAAAACCCATAGAACTTTGGGGCGCCTGGGTGGCTTAGTCGGTTGAGCGTCCGACTTTCGCTTAGGTCATGATCTCGCGGTTCGTGGGTTCGAGCCCCGCGTCGGGCTCTGTGCTTACTGCCAGCTCAGAGCCTGGAGCCTGTTTCAGTCTGTGACTCCCTCTCTCTCTGACCCTCCCCTGCTCACACTGTGTCTCTCTCTCCTAGAAATAAATAAAACATAAAAAAAAAATTAAAAAAAAAAACCCATAGAACTTTATAGCACAAAGAACAAAACCTTAATACATGAAATTAAAAAAATCATTTAAAATGTGAAAGATCTCGGATGTAATACAGAATGTAACAAACCAATCTAATTGCTTTGCAAATGTCTGAAACAGTTTTACTATAGGAGTGTGTGTGTATGTTTGTGTGTGGGGGGGGTAACAGTGCTGACCTGAGTAACTTTGGAAATAAGAGGAGTCTGCATGTACTAAGGCATTTTACTCTAGTTGATAAAATTTTACTCTAGTTGATAAAATTTTTTCTCACAGGGGTACAGGTCTGTACCCCTGAACAATTCTGAAACTACTATATATTCATACTGGAATTGAACAAATAAATAGATGGCAGATGGTGGGAGCAAGGTGTATCTCTGTTGGAGGTTATAGATAAACACGGAGAAGAGGCTGGAATGATTTGTAGGGTAATGATTAAGAGTTGGAAACATTGCTGTGACCTAATGTTTAGCCTAATATAGACACAGATGGTTACATATAGAAATATTTATAGATATGTGTATGTAAACACAGGTTAGTATACACATGTATATTTTTTGGCTTTGTCAATTGAGAGGTCCTAGAAGCAATAATGTCTCAGTAGCAATGAGTGCATCTATCACCCAGATGTTGGTTTCTAATATCATTCTCCAGTAAAAGGAACCAGGGTGCCTTGCAATAATGGCTTGCTCTAGGACTGGAGCAAAGAATGTACAAGATAAATCTGAAGTATCTTATCGTGCTAGAAAGTAAGGAAGTTCTCAAATGTAAGAAATCCGCACAATGATAAGGGTATGTGATGTCAAAAGGACATAAGGACAAACTGAAAGAGCTCTCGATGACAGAGACTGGAATAATTTGGGTAACAAAATAAAGTAGTAATGGATTATAACACAAAGCATAATATAAATATTCATGAGTCCATACTGATATAGACAAATTATTGAATAAATAAATAAATGGGAGAAGAGACAAATCTCTCATGCAGAAAAATTCAAATAATTTATGTGTATACTTTACTGTCAAGGAGGTGGAAGATAGCTCTTCAGTCCTTATGGTGGGATGCAGATAATAACTTCCTTCCCAATATACAAAGTGGGGAGAATAGTGTCTTTAGTTGAGGATCCTGACAAGCACTACCTCAGGCAAGTGATCAGGGTTAACATCAACATGAAAGTCATTTTATCAGTATGATGTAATGAGAATGGCACCTTGCCTCTGTGGTTTTCTTCTTCCAAACCCATAATGCCCATCTGATCATAGGAGAACAATCAGACAAATCTCTGTTGTCAAACGTTCTATAAAATACCTTACCAGTACTCCTCAAAACTGTTAAGGTAACCAAAACCAAAGTCTCAGAAACCGGTACAGCTGAGAGGAGCCTTGGGAGACCTGATGTCTAAATGTAATGTAGTGTCTTAGAACAGAAAAATGACATTAGGTAAAAACTAAGGAAATCTGAGTGGTTTGGACTTAAGCTAATATATTGCTTTGTGTTGGTCTCAGGTTATTATGTAAGAGAAAACTGTAGGCCTAAGGTGGACTCCCTTGCCCCAAGGATAGTAAACCAAGACTTGATTGCAGCTCCAACTTCTCCAGAAGTGGAATTTTAAGCCATTGAACCTGGATATTCTGGTCAACAGTAATGAGGTAATCTGGCACATGGGTCCTTCTGTATCTCCCAAAGGAAGATGGGGTAATCTGCATCATAGGACACCCTGCCCTTCCTGTTAAGAGAGAATGACCTGGCCTGAAACAGGCCTTTCTTTTCTTTTGCTAATATCATCTTGCCCTACCCTCCTTCCTATAAAAATCTTCCACTTTGTACAACTCCTTTCTGCTTGTGAGCTGGGATGCTGCCTGATTAATGAATTGCTTAATAAAGCCAATTAGATCTTAAAATTTACTAGGTTGAATTCTTGTTATTTAACAAATAACCAATGTTATTGGTTGGACCAGTCCTTAATGGTTCTTGCTATGAATGCAAGATGCCCATAAGCAACAATTATCAGGAAACTTTGAAAAAAAAATTAGAGATCGGTTACTTATAAGACCTTGCGATCACATAGCACACCTGGGCCTCACAGTGAGGTTGCAGCTTTAGAGAAAGAGAGTGATGGGCTGGGGGTTCTGTTTTTATTGGGGTTGAGGGTGGGAGCCTAGGGCTTCCACAGGAGTCACACTTGACTGATAAATTTAAAACATAACAGTGGGAATTAGAGCAGGGTGGGAAGAAAAGGTAAGTTACCCAATTGTTCAGTTACTGAAATGATTCAGTAACTCCATCTCTAAAATAAAGGAGACTGGGCTGGTGCGGGGAGGGAGATAGGTAGCCTGGCTCCTTATCTAATCCTGTGGCTGGCAATGTGTTTATTCAAAACAGCCTGTTTCAAATAGATACCTCAGCAATCAAAACTTAAGTCAGGCACATGCATTACAAAAAAGAAAAACAACCATGAGGGCTTACACTACGTAATAGTATGTTAATACGGTTCAATAATTATTACAACTGTAGCATGAAGTTATAGGTGTTAATAATAGGAAAACTTGGGTGTGGCGAATATGAGAGCTTGCTAAACTATCTTCATAATTTTTCTTGAAATCTTAAACTTCTAAAAGTAAAAAGTTTTTAAAAATAAAAACCTGAAATCCCCTTGGTTAGAATTTAATAAATCAAAACCTTAGTCTCCAGATGAAAATGTAATGGACTAAACACTCCAATTAAAAGGCAAATTGCCAGATTGATTATTTATTTATTTGTTATTTTTTAAATAGTTTATTGTCAAGTTGGTTTCCATATAACACCCAGTGCTTATCCCCACAAGTGCCCTCTTCCATGCCCATCTCCCCCCTTCCCCTCCTCCTCAACCCCATCAGTCCTCAGTTAGTTTTCTGCATTTAAAAGTCATTCATGGTTTGCCTCCCTCCCTCCCCCCACTGTTTTCCCCCTTCTTTTCCCCCACTGTCTTGAGTTAAGTTCCTCCTAATCCACCTATATGTACAAACATATGGTATCTGTCCTTCTCTGCCTGACTTATTTCGCTCAGCATAACTCCCTTTAGTTCCATCCACGTTGCTACACATGGCCAGATTTCATTCTTTCTCATTGCCACGTAGTATTCTATCATATAGATAAACCACATCTTCATGATCCATTCGTCAATTGATGGACACTTAGGCTCTTTCCATGTTTTGGCTATTGTTGAGAGTGCTGCTATAAACATTGGGGTGCATGTGCCCCTGTGCATCAGCACTCCTGTGTCCCTTGGGTAAATTCCTAGCAGTGTTATTGCTGGGTCCTAGGGGAGTTCTATTGTTAATTTTTTGAGGAACCTCCACACTGTTTTCCCGAGGGGCTGCACCAGTTTACATTCCCACCAACAGTGTAGGAGGGTTCCGGTTTCTCCACATCCTCGCCAGCATCTATAGTCCTTACCAGATTGATTTTAAAAAGCAAGATCTATGTTCTACAGACTCATGCACTTAAATATAATACTAGGTAAATTGAGAAAGTAAGTGGATAGAAAAAGATGTGCCATGCAAGCAGTGACTATATTAATAGCAAATAAAATAAACTTTGAAACAAGGAAGATAACTAGTCTGGTATAATTAGCTAATACTTTCAGTATAGTGTTAAATGGGTTTGCAGAAAGAGGACATCCTTAACTTGTTCCTGGTTTTAAGAAGAAAATCCAGTTTCTTGGGGCGCCTGGGTGGCTCAGTCGGTTAAGCGTCCGACTTCGGCTTGGGTCATGATCTCACAATTCGTGGGTTCGAGCCCCACATCTGGCTCTGTGCTGACAGCTAGCTCAGAGCCTGGACCCCGTTTCGGATTCTGTATCTCCCTGTCTCTCCCTTCTCACGCTCTCTCTCTCTCAAAAATAAATAAAAAACATTAAAAAAATTAAAAAAAAAGAGAGAATCCAGTTTCTCAAAAATAAATATAATGCTAGCTTTAGTTGTTTTTGTTTTTGTTTTTTTTGGTAGATGTTCTTTATCAAGTTGAGGAAATTCCTCCTCTATTTGTAGTTTTCTGAGGGTTTTTAATTTTTTTTGATTAATTTATTTTTATTTGAGAGAGAGTGTGCACATGAGAGTGTTTGAGGAAGAGGGGGCAGAGAGAGAGAAAGAGAAAATCTTTTTGTTTCTTTAATTTTTAATGTTTACTTATTATTGAGAGATAGAGAGAGACAGAGCATGAACATGGAAAGGGCAGAGAGAGGGGGAGACACAGAATCTGAAGCAGGCTCCAGACAGGGCTTGAACTCACAAACCACGAGATCATGACCTGAGCTGAAGTTAGACGCTTACCTATTGAGCTACCCAGGCGCCCCGAGAAAGAGAAAATCTTAAACAGGCTCCATGCTCAGCCTGGAGCCTGACTTGGGGCTTGATATGACCCTGAGATGATGACCTGAGCTGATATCAAGAGTCAGGCATTCAAATGACTGAGGCATGCAGGTGTCCCTCTGAGGGTTTTTATTATGAATTTTGTCAAATGCTTTTTTTGTGGCAATTGATAAAATCACTTGGTTTTCAAATTTAGCCTATTGATGTGGCAATACATTGATTTTTTTATTTGAGTGTTCAGTCAGTCTTGCGTACTTGAAATAAATTGCACTTGATTGTGTCATATAATTCTTTTTATGTATTGTTGGATTTAATTTGGTAATGTTTTGTTAAGAGTTTTTGTATCTATGTTCACTAGAGATATTGATCTATAGCTTTCCTTTCTTATAATGTGTTTATTTAGTTTTGATACCAGGAAAATACTGGCATTAAAGAATGAGTTAGGAAGCGTTCCCTCTGCTTCTACTTTTTGAAAGTAATTGTGAAGAATTGGTATAATTTCTTTCTTAAATGTTTGATAGAATTCATCAGTAAAACAATATTAGCCTGGGTGTTTTTTTGAAGTTTCTTAATTATTGATTTCAATTTAATAGATATAGGAATATCCAAGTTGTCTATTTATCCTTGTGCGAAATTTAGTGGTTTGCATGGTTAAGAAATTGGCTAATTTTATCTATGTTATCAAATTTGTGGGCATAAATTTATTTGTGGTATTCTTTTATTACCCTTTTAATATCCATGGGATTAGTAATGTGACCCTACTACATTTCTGATACAGAGTTTTTGTGTCTTCTTTAGGTTTTTGTTAGTCTGGCTATAGGTCTGTCGATTTTATTGATCTTTTCAAAGAACCAGCTTTTGGTTTCACTAATTTTCTCTACTATTTCCTTGTTTTAAATTTCATTGACTTGGGGCACCTGGGTGGCTCAGGTTATGATCTCGTGGTTCATGAGTTCGAGCCACAGATTCAGCTCTATGCTGACAGCTTGGAACCTGCTTTGGATTCTGTGTCTCTGTCTTTCTTTCTGCCCCTCCCCTGCTTATGCTCTGTCTCTCTTTCAAAAGTAAACAAACATTAAAAAATTAAAAAAAAAATCATTGACTTGTGTTCTAATATTTATAACTTATTTTCTTTTCTGAGATTTAGGCTTAAGTAGTTCTTTTTTTCAGTTTCTTAAGGTGATGCTTAACTTACTGATTTTAGATCTTTTTTCTTTTTATAGCATTTAAAGCTATAGATTTCCTTCTAAACACTGCTATTGTTATAGCCCACATATTTTGAAAAGTTGTATTTTTGTTTCCATTTAGTTTGATGTTTTAAATATTTCTTGAGATTTCTTCTTTAAGCCATGTGTTATTTAAAAGCATTTTGCCCAGTTTCCAAATATGTGGATATGTTCCAGCCATCTTTCTGTTGTTGATTTCTACTGCATCCATTGTAGTCTGAGAACATACTTTGTATGATTTTTATTCTTTTTAATATGTTAAGGTGTATTTAATAGCTGAGAATATGATCTATCTTGGTGAATGTTGCGTGCAAGCTTGAAAAGAATGTTTCTTGTTGGATGGAGTAGTTTGTAAATGTCAGTTAGATCCAGCGGATTGATGGTGCTGTTGAGTTCAACTATGTCCTTACTGATTTTCTGCCCACTTGATTGATTAATTACTGACAGGAGTATTAAAGTCTCCAGCTATAATAGTGGATTTGTTGGCTTTTCCTCCTGGTTTATCAGTTTTGGCTGCATATTTTTTGACACTGTTGTTAGGCATATACATGTTTAGGATTGCTATGTCTGTGTGTGTGTGTGTGTGTGTGTGTGTGTGTGTGTGTGTGTAATTGCTGGGTCATATTGGCAATTTTATGTTTAACTTTTTGAAGAGTCACCAAACTGTTGTCCACAGTGGCTGTATCTTTTTGGAGAATTGACCCTCTTTTATTATGTAACACTGTCTTTATCCCTAATAATATTCCTTGCTTTGCAGTCAACTTTATTTAAAGCTCTTCTAGCTATTCCAGCTTGATCTGATTAGTGTTAGGACATATAGTGTTCTCCATTCCTTTAGTTTTCACTTATTTGAGTGTTTATATTTGTTACAGGTTTTGTGTGACAACATATAGTTGAATCATTTTTTTTGTTTAAAAATTTTTTTAATGTTTATTTTTGAGAGAGAAAGAGTGAGGGAGGGAGAGAGAAAGAAAGAGAGAGAGAGAGAGATAGAGCATGATCAGGGTAGAGGCGACACACACACACACACACACACACACACACACACACACACACACAGAATCTGTAGCAGTCCCCAGGATCTAAGCTGTCAGCACAGAGCCCTTCGTGAGGCTCAAACTCATGAACTGTTAGATCATGACCTGAGCTAAAGTCTGACACTTAACTGATTGAGCCACCCAGGTGTTCCTTGTGTTTTTGTTTTAAATCTACTTTGACAATTGCAATCTTTTAATTGGTGTATCAGTACATTTTTTATTTAAAAAATTTTAAACATTCATTTTTGAAAGACAAAGAGAAAAAGAGTGAGTAGGGGAGGGACAGAGAGAAAGGGAGACACAGAATCTTAAGCACTTTCCCCTACATGGGGCTTGAACTCTTGGAGCATGGATGGTGAGATCATGACCTGAGCTGAAGTTGGAGACTTAACCGACTGAGCCACCCAGGCACCGCAGTATATTGGTACCTTTACATTTAAAGTGACTATTGATATAGGTGAATTAATATCTACTATGCTGGTGACTGTTTCTATTTCTTGCAGTTGTTCTTGAATTTAAGCCAATTTCTGCCCTGATTTAAACTGGTCATCTAATATGATTTTTTTTTTATCTCCTCTTTTAGCAAATCTATCATGCTTCTTTTAAAAAAAATTAGGGAAATTCCAAGGGTTTTAGGATCTCTCCGCCAGAAACAGGGATGGAGACCAACCAAGTATGTTTTCTTATAAATCGCAATATCAGGGAGGAGGGGCCCACTTGGTGGAGAAGCAGGGGGATCTGAAGTTCTCTGGCTCTCAAACAAGTCAGTATTGAGGCCAAAGGACCTTGAATTCCAAGAGTCCAGGTGGCAAAGTGACAGAGACGCTTCCAGGGACCCTTTGGGACAACCTGACAGGCCATAGGTGCATGATGGCCAACTGAGTGAGAGAAAAAAAATTTAGTTGTTGCTTTAGAGTTTGTAATATATATATATTTAATCTAACTCTACTTTCAAAGAACTTGTGTAATGCAGGTAACTTATGGCCGTGTTCCCAGTTTTCCTCTCTAGTTCCTTGTGACATTGTGTCATTCATTTTACTTATCAATATGCTATAATCACCTAATAGATTGTTACTATTATTTAGACAGTTACATTTCAGATTAACTAAGAATAAAAATAACAGATTTATTTTACTTTTACTTATCCCTTCACTGATGCTCTACTTTTCCTTATGTAATTCAATTTTATAACTTCTATAATTCTACCTGAAGAACTGCTTTTAACATTTCTTTTAGGGAAGTGTGTTGCCAATGGATTCACCCAGTTTTTGTTTTTTGAAAAAGTATTTCTTTCAGTTATTGAACAATTAAAAATTTTTATATTTTAAAGTTTTTATTTTAATTTCAGTTAGCATACAGTGTTATGTTAGTTTCAGGTGTCTCCTTTACCCAAAGGATATAGAAAGATATAGAAGGGTATTCTATATCCTGCTGGATATAGAATTCTACATTGGTGGTTATTTTTCTCAACATTTGAAAGGTTTTACTCCATTTTCTTATTAGCATAATTTATAATGAGAAACCTACTGTAATTCTTATTCTTGTTTCTCTATAGATAATTGTCCCCCTTGCTCCAGCTTCCTTAAACATTTTTTTCTCTTTAGTTTTCTGAAGTTCGAATATGATAGCTTAGCTCTGTGTGTGTGTGTATGTGTGTGTCTGTGTGTGTAATTATCCTGCTTGATATTTTCTGAGCTTTCTGGATCTGTTGTTTGATGTGTTGATTATGTTGTATCATAATTTGGAAAAATTCTCAGCCATTTTTACTTCAAATATTTCTTCTTATTTTCTCTTTCTTCTTTTTGGTTTTCCATTTATGCATATGTGACATCTTTTGCAATTGTCGCACAGTTCTTGGACTTTCTGCTATATTGTCTCATTCTCTTTTCTATTTGTGTTTTAGTTTATGAAATTTCTTTTTAAAAAATTTTTTAAAGTTTATTTATTTTTGAGAAGTAGTGAGAGAGCGCAAGGAAGGGAGGGGGAGAGAGAGAGGGAGACACAGAATCTGAAGCAGGCTCCAGGCTCTGAGCTAGCTGTCAGCCCAGAGCCCGACGCGGGGCTCAAACCCACGAAATGTGAGATCACGACCTGAGCCAAAGTCAGACGTTCAACCCACTGAGCCACCCAGGCGCCCCTAGTTTGTGACATTTCTAATGTTAGATCTTCAAGCTTACTAATTCTTTCCTTGACCATGTTGAGTCTATTGATAAGGCTATGAAAGGCATTCTTAATTCTATGAGAATGTTTTTTATTTCCAGCATTTTTTTATTCATTTTTAGAATTTCCATTTTTCTGCTTACATTACACATTTCTTCTTGCATGTTGTCCCACTTAGAGACCTTAAACATATTACTCATAGTTATTTTAAATTCCTTGTCTGGGGGCACCTGGGTGGCTCAGTCAGTTGAGTGTCCAACTTCGGATCAGATTATGATCTCACAGTTCATGGGTTTGAGCCCCACATCGGGCTCTGTGCTGACAGCTCAGAGCCTGGAGCCTGCGGATTCTATGTCTCCCTCTCTCTCTGCCCCTATTCCGCTCATGCTCTGTCCCTCTCTTTCTCTCAAAAATAAATAAACATTAAAAAAATTCCTTGTCTGATAATTCCAAAATCTGTGTCATATCTGAATGTGGTTCTGGTGTTTGGTTTGTTTTTATAGACTGTGTTTTGTCTTGCCTTTTAATATGAATTGTAGTTTTATTCTTGAAATCTAGATATGATGCAGTGGGTAATAGGAATTAAGGCTTTTTAGTGTGAGGTTTTCTGTTAATCTGACTAGGAGTTTGGGGGTATGTTTAATTTTTGCTATAATTGTAGGTGCCCATGGGTTCAGATTCCCTTATTACCTTTGATTTATCTTCTCTGTTGTTTTAGGGTTCCTTAAGAACTTCCCTTAGACTCCTTAGGTGGAGTCTGAATCTCACAGTTATTTAAGCTGAATCCCTTGTTATTCTGGATCCCGTTGGGTAGTGGTAAGGTGTGAAGGGGAAGTAGCATTTTATAATCTTACAATTAAAGATTCCTGATCAATGTACCTGATTCCTTTAGTACATCTGTGTCTCTGGGCTGTGATCTTTACATGTTTTTTCCATTGGTATAGCTCCACCTATATTCCCTTCACTGGCTACAGCATCTATTTCCTTGATCCATGATCTGGGTTGACTGTGTTTATTTTTCTACCTTAGAGGAGACTGGAAGGCTAAAAGGGATTACTATATTAGGAAGAATACCATTCCCCCAGGAGTCATATGAAATTGAGCAGAAGGAACAGTCTCAAAAGACTTTCCAAGAGTATGTGAAAGGAGACCTGTGTTATGGAGAAGACTCTGAGCATATTTCACAATGATTAATCATTCCCCCATCCCCACCTGCCAGATATCTATTTGGGATCTTCACTGTGGTACCTCTAAGACTGAAGCTTTCAGGAGACTTTTATGATAATCCACACTCACCCTCTAGCAGTTCATTAAAATTTCCATGTTAGTGTTCCTAACATTTTATGGCTCCAGTGGCTTCTGTTTCAAATGATCATATTTCAGCCATGACTGTTATGATTCTTCTGTCTGGACAGATTTTGGGATTCTGGTGATTTGCCCGCAACTTTAATTCTCTGAAAGGTTTAAGAAAAGTCACTGATTTTCAAGTTGTCCAGTTTTTCTTATTATAATGGCAGAAGTGTTGATTTTCAAGGTATTTGCATGTTGGAACTGAAACTCTTAAGTTGTCTATTTACATTTAATATAATTATTGATAAGACTGACTTTAGGCCTACCAGTTGGTTAATTGTTTTATGCTGTACCTCTCTCTTTTTAAAAATAGACTTTATTTTTCAGAGTAGTTTTAGGTTCCCAGTGAAATTGAGCAGAAGGAACAGAGATTTCTTATGTATCCCTGGTCTTCACAGAAGGATTGACTCTCCTATTCTCCACATCCTCCACCAGAATGGTACATTTGTTAGAATTGATGAGCCTATGTGGACACATCATTGTTATCCAAAATTCATAGTTTATATTAGAGTTCACTCTTGATGTTTTGACAGATGTGTAATGACATGTATCTATTATAATATTCACACAATTATGTATTCATACAGAATAGTTTAACTGCTCTAAAAATCCTCTGTGTTTTGCCTTTGTTTTTTATTTTTTAATACCCACTTTTTAAACCTTCAATTGGGTTACTTAAATATTTTTAGAATTACATTTTAAATTTATTATAATGACTTTCAGCTATACTTTGCATTTTTTTCTGGATTATGTATGTTCTTAACTTTTTATAATCATCTTTTATTTAGTATTAGCAATTTTAGGTGACGATACATGTTCATTGCAATGGTGTATGTAGACCCATTTACTGTCCTTTTAGGTCTATTGGAAATTGATTCCTTACTTGTCTTTCTTCTGAAAATGTCTTTATTTTATCTTCAGTTTTGAAGTATACTTTGATAGATATAGAATTCTTGACTGAGAGTGCTATTGCTTTCAATATTTCAAAGATCTTGTTCTGTTATCTTTTGTCTTCCACAGTTTTGGATGAGAAGTAGGAATAATCCATGGATTTTCTAAGGCTGCTTTCAACATTTCCTCTTTACGTGTGATTTTCAGCTCTTTGATTCTGATGTGGTTTTCTTTGCATTTGTCCTGTTAGAATTTCTTTTTTTTTCTTAAATAGTTTATTAAGTTGGTTTCCATAAACACTCAGTGTTCATCCCAACAAGTGCCCTCCCCCATATCCATCACCCCACTTCCCCTATCCCCCACCCCCATTAGCCCTCAGTTTGTTCTCAGCATTCAAGAGTTTCTCATGGTTTGCCTCCCTCCCTCTCCCCCACTATTTTTCCCCTTCTTCTCCCTCATGGTCCTCCCTTAGCTTCCTCCTAATCCACCTATATGTGCAAACATATGGTATCTGTCCTTCTCTGCCTGACTTATTTCACTCAGCTAACACCCTCTAGTTCCATCCACGTTGCTACAAATGGCCAGATTTCATTCTTTCTCATTGCCATGTAGTATTTCATTGTATAAATATACCATATCTTCTTAATCCACTCATCAGTTGATGGACACTTAGGTTCTTTCCATATTTTGGCTATTGTTGAGAGTGCTTCTATGAACATTGGGGTACATGTGCCCCTATGCATCAGCACTCCTGTGTCCCTTGGGTAAATTCCTAGTAGTGCTATTGCTGGGTCCTAGGGAAGTTCTATTGTTAATTTTTTGAAGAACCTCCACACTGTTTTCCAGAGGGATTGCACCTGTTTAAATTCCCACCAACCGTGTAGGAGGGTGCCTGTTTCTCCACATCCTCGCCAGCATCTAGAGTTCTCTGATTTGCTCATTTTAGCCACTCTGACTGGTGTGCGGTGCTATCTCAGTGTGATTTTGATTTGTATTTCCCTGATGATAAGTGATAGTGAGCATCTTTTCACGTGTCTGTTGGCCATTGGATGTCCTCTTTGGAGAAGTGTCTGTTCATGTTTTCTGCCCATTTCTTCGCTGGATTATTTGTTTTTCGGGTGTGGAGTTTGGTGAGTTCGTTATAGATTTTGGATACTACCCCTTTATCTGATATGTCATTTGCAACTATCTTTTCCTAGTCTGTCGGTTGCCTATTAGTTTTATGGATTGTTTCCTTTGCTGTGCAGAAACTTTTAATCTTGAAGAGGTCCCAGTAGTTCATTTTTGCTCTTGATTCCCTTGCCTTTGGGGATGTGTCAAGTAAGAAATTGCTGTGGTTGAGGTCAAGGAGGTTTTTCCCTGCTTTCTCCTCTAGGATTTTGATGGTTTCCTGTCTCACTTTCAGGTCCTTTATCCATTTGAGTTTATTTTTGTGTATGGTGTGAGAAAATGATCTAGTTTCATTCTTCTGCATGTTGCTGTCCAGTTCCCTCAGCACCATCTGTTAAAGAGGCTGTCTTTTTTCCACTGGATACTCTTTTCTGCTTTGTCAAAGATTAGTTGGCCACACATTTGTGGGTCCACTTCTGAGCTCTCAATTCTGTTCCATTGGTCTATGTGCCATTAATCATTTTCTTAAATCTGTAAACCACACCTCTCACAAAATTTGAGAAGTTTTCAATTATTATTTTTTCAAATATTTTTTTTGCCTCATTCCCTCTCCCCTTTCTTGTGCTTCAATTGATAGGATCATGTGATTTTATTTTTCTTCTTTAACTTGCTGTTGTGATGGATTACATTAATTGATTTTCAAATGTTGAGCCAGCCCTTGTGTACCTGGGATAAATCTCATATATTTGTGGTATATAGTTCTTCAGATTCACTATTTTCAATTGTATTAACACTATTTTCTATATCATTATTCTATTAAGCCAATCCTGTGTATTTTTATTTTAGATATTGTATTTTTCAGTTCTAGAATTTCTGTTTTGTACCTTTTTATAGGTTCTATTTCCTGAAATTTAAAAAGAATCTTTCATTTGGAGTGTATTTTTGTTCACTCTATTGAGCAGTGTTTAAATAGTGGCTTTATATTAGTTGTTTGATAATTACATCATCTGGTTGAACTCTGGGCTGGCTTCTGTTTATTATCTTCTCTCTTGAGAAAGAGTTAAGTAGTTTCTCTACTTCTTCATATATCAAGTAATTTTGGATTATATCCTGGATACTACAAACATTATGTTGTGTGTACTCTGAATTCTGTTATATTTCTCCAAAGATTGTTCATGTTTCTGTGTTAGCAGGCAATTTATCTGGTTTAGATGCAAAGTACAAACTTGATCTTTCCTATGGAATGTGTCAAGTTAAATATGAGTTCCACTCTTGTAGCTTCAGCTGCAAGTTGCTTTGAATCTGCTAGGCTCATGCATAATTCAGGATCAGCTAAAGACTTGGGCAGAGTTTATACACAAAATTTGGGGTGCCCCTTTTTTCAGTCTCTACTTTCCAGGATTCTGCCTTCATTTTCCAGTGGCTTTGTTTGTTTTGGCTTTATCGCCTAGCTTTTTAGATGTGAAAGATAGGGGATTTTCTAAAAAAAAGTTTTAGCCACCCTGTAATATGCCATGACAATAGGCTCTTAGAATAAAGCTACAAAAATAGAAGACTCTCCCTGCTATGTTCTCTTCCAAATTTCCATACCCTTCCAGTACTTACCTGGTTTTATTAACTCTATAGAGCCTTGAGGTAGTTGTTTTTTGTATTTGTCCAGAATTTATATATGTTATTTTCAGACGTTTTTTTCTGTTAGGAATGTACTCCACCAAAATGGAAACAGAACACTCTCAGTTTCTGGCTTCTTCTGCCAGAGACTTGAGCTTGTATCATAGCCCAATTGCTTCTAATGAAAACAAAGCTTAGTTGCTGAAATTCCATTGCTTCACAAATAAAATGAATTGAGACATGTAAAATTAGGCAGTAAATGTTGATTTTATTTTTCCTGTATCTCCTTCTGTTCTTTCACAGAGAGGTTCGATCTATAATCATGGATTGTCCATGTTCAAAGGCCAGCCTGAAACTGTAATTCCTGGCAGCATTTCTATAGAGTAGAGGTTTTATCTTTTTTGATTTTCCTCTATTTAGATGAGATCTGCCCCAACACCCTCAGGTGGTGAGGATAGGAGAGGAGGAAGTTATCTTAATCTTAGTAAAGCCAACAGCATAACAATGAATAGTAAACACTCCTTATAAGTGCTTTGGCTGACCCCAACACCCTGCCAATATCAGGGAATTTTGATAAGTTGTCCCTTCCACCAGGACTCTTCCATGTTGTTGTGCACCCTTTGCTTCAATTTTTCTTGAGCTAATTCACTAACCTTCTAAAAGTATTATTCATTTCATATGCAGAGGAGTTTAACTATAAAGTCTCATTCCCAAATACTCTAAATTCTGCCCCCCCCAAAAATAAAATGGCTGCCAAGTAGTGAATTAATTGAACATAGCTCTTCCCCAGTGAAGAATGTTGTGACCAACTCTTAAATGAGGATTTTTGTTGCTGCTGCTATTGTTGTTTTTAATTCTCATCACGTTCACTTTACTAGGGAATGAAAATGATGCATATAGCTTCTCAAGATCTTATTTACAATTCTGAAATCCAAAAAGCTCTGAACACTGGAAGTTTTTCTGCAAGTTTGTTTCAGATTTATTTGGCTACAAAACTTAACTGCAACTAATGTGAAGCTTTTCATAGCCTTTCATTATCAATTTAGCATAAGCATTCAACATGTCACCGCAGAAATATTGATGTCCTTGATTATAGGGTGCTGGTCCAGATTCCAGCATTGGTGTTTTATAATATATGGAATTATACACTATATTACCTATTTAAAATGTGAAAAAATCTGAATTCTAAAATACATCTTGTCCTAAAAGTTTTAGATGAGGGATTTCAGACCTATATTCTGAAAAAATACCTGAGAACACATTCGTGTCTTATACTTTATATTGGAAAATTATATTCCATAAAAGTAATTATTTAGAGATATATTTACTGTTGAGTCAACTGAAAAACTCACAGCAAATTAAAGTCAACAGGAGGAAATGAAACTAATAGTAATTCATATTTCAATGGAAAGAGAGGCAGCAATTGAAAAACTGCAACCTACTCATCAGCAACCTCTACTGATTACCTAAACTGCAGGAATTCTAACTTTCTGTACATCTGCATGCACAGTACAAAACTTACAACATTTTAAAATATTGAATGATAGCCAGATTGGTAGAATAAAAAGTCCTCAGAAAGCCATAAGTATGAGCTAATATTAACTATGAACATAATTTTTAGTGCCCTTTAATAGGTCATTTTACTAGTTACAAGGTAATGCCCCTTTTTCATAAGGTATGTAAAAATGGAAGTCAAAAGAATTTATCTTCTCCCTTAAAAAACTTTTCAAAAAATGTTTATTTATTCTTGAGAGAGGGTGAAAGAGCAAACATGAGTGGGGGAGGGGGAGAGAGAGGGAGACAGAATCTAATGCAGGGTCCAGGCTGCAAGCTGTCATCACAGAACCTGATGTGAGGCTCGAACTCATGAACCATGTGATCACGACTTGAGCTGAAGTCAGACACTTAACTGACTGAGCCAACCAGGTGCCCCTGTCTTCTCACTTTTAATGCAGGATTTTTATTTTTATGGTTAATTCTTGACTCATTAGGATTCTCAGATAGACCAGGAACCATACTATAAAAGTCTTTGATCTAGAATCATGGTTATCATGTTCCAGGGGTGTGACATTTGATGGTGGGATTGAAGAAGGATGGTAAAAATAAAAATTTCAACATAATGCAGTCATTATAAATATCACAGTAAGTGTGACCAATGAAATGTCTATTATGTGAACATTCAGGGAATTAAACTTAACAAATGTGAGGGAGATTCTTGATATGGTTCACAAGACCCACAAAACCACCTTAGTTTCCCAATATTTTGTCACAATTACAGATGGACATTTTAAAATGGTGTAAGAAGGTAAGGTACACTGTAGCAACAAAGACAGGTTAGAAGTCTTGAGTTGCTTTGGGTAAATGGAAATGGATCCATGGATAGAACTTTGTAATCTTATACTATAAAATATGCCTGATAGGCCTTTTATTTTGAGGATTAAGGTTGGGGAGAATTTTAACTAAATAAAAATTTCAGTGAAATTTTACCATTAGCATTTAAGTCACTTGACATTGAAATTGTATTGACACATTTTTGGGACCTTGATTTAAATCACCATTTCTCTAGATAGATGTATTTATTTTCAGTTTTCTTGGTTTTCTTGTTCTTTCTTTCTTTCTTTCTTAAAAACTTTAAATTTTTATTTATTAATTTTGAGGGAGAGAGAGAGAGTACAAGCGGGGGACAGTCAGAAAGAGAGAATCCCAAGCAGGCTCCCCACTGTCAGCACAGAGCCTGACACGGGGCTTTAACTCGCAAATTGCAAGATCATAACCTGAGCTGAAACCAAGAGTTGGATACTTAACCGATTGAGCTACTGAGGCATCCCTTTTTTTTCTTTTTTTTTAATTTTAATTTTAGTTAGTTAACATATAGTGCAATATTGGTTTCAGCTTTCTTTTTTTTTCTTTCTTTTTAAATAACTGTGCAAGGCTTGGTCTTTCATTATTTTCCTGGTTACTCTGTAAAGTTTTTTTCCTCAGGTATTTATATGTCTGGCTCCTTTATTCAGACCTTAATTTAAATACCACCATTACTTTCCTTCTCCTGATTCTGCCCTTGTTTTATTTTCATACCAACTCATTTCTTCATAACACTTAGAACTATGTTAAATGTTTATTTCCAATCTCTTCTCATACCCCACCCCATGTAGATGCCAGTAACAACCTTGTGTTACTCTCTACAGAACTCTACTACAGAACAGAGCCTAACACAGAACAGGTGATTAGTAAATATTTGATGAATAAATTAATTAATATGTGAATGAATAGATTAGAGTCAAAGTGCAAGAGAAAATTACAAGTAGTTGCAAGGGGGGAAAATACCAGATTTACTGTTAGTTAACTATACCTTGGACTTTACAAATATCTAATATACATTTATAATGTGAAGTGTTTAGATTTTAGCTTAACGACTTTAAAACTAGGGGTGAATTATGAAAGTACTGTTCTCCACTAATATCTCAAAAATTGCTGTGATTCTTTAAAATGCTGACCTCTAAATAGAACATGCCTAAAAATGGCAGCCAGTGAATTAGCATGGCATTCAGAGACATGAAGCCTAGTTATTCCCAAGGCTGGCAGTCTTTATTCCTTCCCTCCTTTTCCTGATTCCTTACAGAGGAATCCACAGAAGACAGGATAAAGTTGAACTGTGTTCTTGGTGAGTCTAGCAAGAGCTAGGCTGATGTCTTGTGGGTTTGGACAAGTCATGGCAAAATCAAAAAGTAAAATATTTTTGAGTGTAAAGGATAAATTTAAACTTCAAAGAATAAAAATGGTAGTATATTGAGTAAACAATAGAACTGAGAAGGAAATAAAACCAAGGCCAGGAAGAGAGAAAGGTGCTCCAAGAAAATTGTTACAAGAGTCTGTAATTTGTTGTTTTTGCCCACTAAACTGTGTGATATATGGGGAGATTGACCTGGTATGAAGTATGAAGGAACAGATTTGAATAAGGCATATAGATAGATATATTGGAAGAACACTAAACTTGTCTCCTAACCCTTAAGGAACACAGTCTGAGAAGATCATCTAACTTCTTTGAATATCAATTATCACATCTGTAAATGCAAATATATGCTTCATAGTGTGTGTGTATAAGAGAGAGAGAGAAAATTAAGCAAAATTATGTAAGATAACAGGCTACATTATCTGGTATCTAAAGGATTTGTTAAATTTATTGAAATGTGTTCTTATGAATACTAAAGCAGTATTTGAAGTATACTTATCTTTTGAAAACCCATAAATTTGGAACATAGATGAGGTTATTGAGATAGCAATCTTCTTAGGCTTCATCAATGCTTAAACTTGTATTGAGCACCAATTTTTATGAAGTACCATACCAACTGCTCATGATTCAAAGATAAAAGAATTATAATCTAATGGAGAAATTAACATGTATATAATGCTGTTATTAAAAACATGTCTTCCACCTATAATGTTGTAAATAGCAACAATTTAAAGTAGAAAGTTATTAGTATAAGAAGAGAAGATAAAACCATTTATGCATTAGAAAATAAAGAACGTTCATCTGAGGCTATGTCTAGGTACTGGGAAGGCAAAATGGAGAATGGAATGTAGATGACATTACCTTTCTAAATCAATTTGGCACAGGTGTATTCTAAATGTTAGTTTTACATGCCTGTTTTTTCTGTTGCTTTACTTTAACATTTCAAAACTTCAGTTTTCCTATAGTTATATAATGAGTATTAAAAAAAAACAATTTTTTGCCATTTGTACAGTCGATAGTGTACCTATTAAACCTGTGATGATTGGTAAGGAGATCTGGGTGAGCCCAGAATTGTTCTAACAATAGATGAAATTTTGAGTCGTTTCAGTTCTTCTGATAGAAATTGTAAGACTGTCACACTTGAGAACTAGTTTCTCAGCAACATAAACAGTTGGCTTCGGGAACGTCTTGTTCTGAAGCAAATGCTCAAAGTATCTTGATTTAACTGAATTTATTTAGAAAGTGAGTGGGGTTGAATCTTATGCAACTGTTTGATTAAGTTTGACATTCTTGTGAGAGGGATACTTACTAAAAGATAAGGCTGCAAATGACAGAGAAGTTCCAGAGGAGGGATTAAAAAAATATATAGAACATGGAAACCATTTGAAAGTAAGTTTGTGAACTCCTGGAAACTGTTAACATTTGGAAGACAATTCTGAGTTCTCTGTTCAGGAAAAAGTCATGTACAACTCAACTACCTCTCTGGGATTTGAATCTCAGCTTCTATTAGTTAGTTCCTTTAAGCTCCCCACAAATATTGTTTACTATCCAAAAATCTTCTTGGACTGAAAAAATATCAGACAGAGACCTAGATCTGACTCCCTATAATTACACTCTGTACTCTCATTTACATGAAAAAATTACATAGTACAAAAATTGCATTACTTGGAGCAGGGGAGGTATGAATTACTGAAAAGTTCAAATGTTAGATTTAAAGAAAGGCATCATTATTTTCAAAGACATGAAATACTATCACCTGCAAGCAAAGCTTTGGCAAGGCGAGAGAAGACCTTCTCTGTTTTGGTGAATAGATAAGATGGCACTTGAGATAACATATTAATTGTTTATATACAAATGGATGCTGTTATATAGCACTGGAAAACAGTTTGTTCTCGTAAGTAGGTCAAGCATTCCCCCTTGAAATCTTGTTTACATCAGAGAGATTTAACTAACATTGTTTGCTTTCTTTACAAATACTGTAAAGGAAACCCAAGTTAGATATCACAAAGTACAAATTAATGGAATTCAAATTGATGAAAGGGTGTTGACTTTTACTTCTGTATTAATGTTTATAATATTTTATTGCTCCTAATCAGTTGGTAATCTGAATGTATCTACTGGTTGAAAATAATTTTATTGACTATTTGAAATGTTTTACTGAAAAACTTCCGGTGATGTAATGTGGATGCAAGATTCTGGATCATGCCTTATCCCCGCATCAACATTTAGTTTAATTCTCCCATATTATAAAGGCATAAACACTCATTTGTGAAAGGTGTTGGGCAGGGGTGTTGTAATAATCAAGTCACCACCATTTTCTCCCTTGGAA
Source organism: Proteles cristata cristata (assembly GCA_017311185.1). NCBI lineage: Eukaryota > Metazoa > Chordata > Mammalia > Carnivora > Hyaenidae > Proteles > Proteles cristata. The sequence continues at coordinate 801,932 of JAESUZ010004301.1, forward strand.
ATCCTTTTATCACCTGTATTCCTGAGCTTACACAAATGGCCAAAAATGGAAGAAACAAGCCAACATTGAAATTCCTTTATAGGCTTTTATCCTAATGTCAACTCTGTGAATGACCTTAAAATTGACCCTAGGTACCGGCAGTCACACTCTTTGCAGTCTCTTTCCCTGAGGGCATTTCTCACAAAACTGGTTTGCAGTGTAGGCTGTCTCTGTTGGAAATTTTCCCTTGAGTTTTTTCACTCCTTTTCTCATCCCTCCCTGAATCCTGATGGGACAAATCCTTACTGCCAGGTTCAGCAGAAACTGTAATCTCCCTTCTAGTACAACACATGCAATAACATATTATAGTCTTGAGCCAGAACTTGAACCTTCTTGATTCAGTAGAAGAAAAAAAATGCTGACTTAAAGATGAAAACTTTATTTTCAGACCAAAGAGTAAAATGAAATCAATCTCCTTGATTTTTCTTTTAGTTACTTCTTTTTTTTCTTTTTTGAGTGGTTTCATTATTAAATAAAACCACTATAAGTGAAACAAAACCCATATACAAATGACTGAAATGAATGGACCAAGATTTATCTTCTTTCTTCCCGTTTTCACCGATGAATTGTTTTTGAGAAATCTGAAGACTTAAACATGATTCTCTGAAATAACCAATGAGCAATTCTGCAAAAAAGGAAACCAAAATAAATACATCTTCTTAGAAGTCAGTTATAATTTCTCCTCTGACTTTTTCTTCTCCTTTGCTTACATGCTCTTTAACCCCTATTCTTGTCTGTCCCCATTCCACCTCCTTTGGGGAAGAGCCAGGATTCAGAAAACAAGAGTTGCATGGTAAGACTTCTGATCTTCTTCTGTGGCAGTGGACATTGCTGCTCGAAATATTTCTTATGCAGATAACTTAAAGAGACTGGTAAATTAATGTTTTTAAATAACATTGATCCATAAAGATTTCTAAATAATTGCCACTAATAGGTCCAGTTTTGTGGTGGATTAAGTATATCCTTAGAACTAAATTGTACCTGAATCTGAAGAGAACAAGGCTGACTTGATTTCCTTTGGTTTCTTTTCAAAAGAATGGGTAGTTGTTTCTCAAGAATGTTTATATTTTTATTTCATATATATATAATAAAATAATATATAGAATACACAATGATATTATAGTGTATAATTTATAATAATATATAATATTATATGTATATTTTTTGAGAGAAAGAGAAAATAGAGAGAGGCAGGGGCAGAGGGAGAGAAAATCCTAAGCAGATTCTGCACTCAGCACAGAATTATTATACTATGGTGTAATAATTACAGCTAATGAACTAATTTTGAGACATTATTATTAACTGAAGTTTGTACTTTATCCGGGTTTCCTTATGTTTTTTCTTAATGTACTTTATCTGTTTTAGGATCCCATCTAGGATACCAGATTACATTTATTCTTCACGTCTCCTTAGGCTGCTTTAGATTGTGACAGTTTCTCAGATTTTTCCTGTGTTTGATGATCTTGGCAATTTTTAAGAATATTGGTCAGATATTTTGTAGAGTGTCCCTCAATTTGGGTTTGTCAGATGTTTTCCTCTTGTCTAGGTTGGAGTTATTTATTTATTTATTTTTTTTGGTAAGGTTTATTTGTTTTGAAAGAGATAAAGAGTGAGTAGGGGAGGGGCAGAGAGAGAGGGAGGGAGGGAGAGAGAGAATCCCATGCGGGGCTCAAACCCATGAACTGTGGAGATCATGACCTGAGCCAAAACCAAGAGTCAGATGCTTAACGAACTGAGCCACCCAGGCACCCATGCAGTTATGTGTTTTTAAAAATTTTATTAAATTTTTCATTTTAATTCCAGTATAGTTAACATACAGTGTTATATTAGTTTCAGGTGTACAATGTAGTGATTCAACAATTCCATACATCACCCAGTGCTCATAATGACAACTGCTCTCCTTAATCCCTATCACCTAGTTCATCTATTTTCTCACCCACATCCCCTTTGGTAACCATCAGTTTGTTCTCTGTAGTTGAGTCTGTTTCTTGATTTCTCTCTCTCTTTCTCATTTTCCTTTGGTCATTTGTTTTGTTACTTAAATTCCATGTATTAGTGAAATCATATGGTATTTGTCTTTCTCTGACTTATTTCACTTAGCATAATACCCTGTAGTCCCATCTGTGTTATTGCAAATGGCAGGATTTCATTCTTTTTTAATGGCTGAATGATAGTCTATTGTATATATAAATTGTGTATACCACATACCCTTACCCATTCATCTATCAGTGGACACTTAGGTTGCTTCCATAATTTGACTGTTGTAAATAATGCTATAAGCATAAAGGTGCATTGATCCTTTTGATTTTGAATTTTTATATTCTTCAAGTAAATGCTCAGTAGTATGATTCCTGGATTGTAGGATAGTTCTATTTTTAATTTTTTGAGGAACTGGAGTTATGGGTTTTGAGGAGGAAAACCAGAGAGATAAAGTAATATTTTAAATGCATCACATCAAGGGTACATTCTATTAAGGTAACTGATGATGTGAACTCCTGTTCCCTGACAGAAGTAGTATTTGTTGAGTTTCTCTACTGTAAAATGACTCTTTATTTCCCCCTTCAATACTGTGTTCTTTTGGATGTCACTACATACATCCTACATTTAAGGAGTGGGGAGTTTACTCTATTACCTTGAAAGCTGAATATTTACTTGAATTATTTGGAATTCTTCTGCAGGGGAGATTTGCCTATTCTTATTTATTTAATATTGGTATGGACTTATGAATTATTTCTTTTATAGTTTTGATTTTAATCGAATACTTCTTTATTTTCATGCTCAAATTATTTCAGTTTTGGACTTTACTCTTTTTTCTTTAATAATTTTTTTAAAATGTTTTATTTATTTCTAGGAGAGAGAGAGAGAGAGAGAGACAGCGTGAGCAGGGGAGGGTCAGAGAGAGAGGGAGTCACAGACTGAAACAGGCTCCAGGCTCCGAGCTGGCAGTCAGCACAGAGCCCGACGCGGGCTCGAACCCACGAACCGCGAGATCATGACCTAAGCGAAAGTCGGACGCTTAACCAACTAAGCCACCCAGGCACCCCTCTTTAATAATTTTTTGAAGTTTATTTATTTATTTTGAGAGAGAGAGAGAGAGAGAGAGCAAGTGTGTGTACACATAAGCATGCTTGTGTGCAGGGGAGGGGCAGAGAGAGAGGGAGAGGACCCTAAGCAAGCTCTGTCTTTTGGCACAGAGCCCCATGAGGGGCTCAGTCTCACGAACTGCAAGATCAAGAGTTGGTAGCTCAACCAACTGAGCTGAAATTAAGAGTCAGTAGCTCAGCTCACTAAGTCACCCAGGCGTCCCTGGCCACTAGGTCCTTTTTCACTTGGCCTCTATATCTCTTTGACATAGCCCCATCGTTATGGGGTTTCTTTTGTTTTTGATTTTGTTTTTGAGTACTTCATTACTTTCTGATGCTACAAGATGCTTCAGGCTTCTTTTGTGTATTCCAACCCTATTATTAATCTTTTCCTCAAAGAGGCAATTCTTATTATGGATAATGGTATTAGAAACTGTGATCTGGGTGCTAAAGTCTAGAGTGTACTTTTGACATTTTATTTTAGAAGCTGACCCAGAAGGACTCTGGTCAGTTGGTATTGAACTATACCAGTTGGTGTAATTTTTATTCCCAAATAATTCAAATCCAGTGTCTCTTTTGGAATTAAATTTGAAAACTCAGTATCTAGGGAGGAAAGCTTCCTCATTCAAAAATCCACAACAAGGTGATGTAGTTTTTGCAAATATATAAATAGGAATTTTAAAAATATTTTAATAAGACATTTCAGTCTGAAAAATAAGCACAGAAAGCAATGAAATGAACTTTAGATCTGTCCCAACCCAGCTTAAGAAATAAGACTTTGGATATGATTACCTTCTTCCCTTGACAAAAGTAACCATGATTTTGAATTTTTTCCATCTTTTTTATTTGACTAACTTTGCATGCATCCTTAAACAGTATGTAGTATTGTTTTGTATATTTTTAACTTTATGTAAATGATGACATACCCTTTTTTTCTACTTAGCTGTATATTTTTGGTATTTTTCGATGTTTCATTAGCTTACTCATTTTCACTGCTGTGACTCAGTTGTGTAAGAATATAGTATAATTTTTTTCATTCATCTCTTGATGATGGTCATTAAGGTTATTTATAATTTTAAAAATTAATACAACTACTAGCATAGTGAAGAGAAATAAGTTATTCTGATGAGTTTGGTTGAAGGCTTTTGATTTGCAGGAATAGCTCTGTTCACTTTCCCCTCCCCACTAGCTCTGTTGTAGATGTAACTCGGAGCCTCATGTACCCATGGTTGGTGTGTCCCCTAGAAAAACCTTGGGGAAAATTTTTTATTTTGAATTAATTAGCATGCCAAAACATTTCTTCACTGTTGTTTTCATAAACATGTGCAATGTTGATGCATTGCTGATTTCATGATCTTTACATTATTCTGATGTTAAGTAGTCTTGTTTAATGAGACCCTCAGTATTGATAATTTTCTTTTCAGTCATTCAAATATGAAGATAAAACGATGGTCAAGTCACAGTGCTGACATTCAAATTGCTTATCTTATTGTAGAGTTTTTCAAGCTGCCAGTCAAAACCCATTAATTTTTAATAAAATCATGTTAGTAAGATGTTAGGATATATATGTAGGCACACACACATACAATATATAAAAATGCACACATATTTACAATTGGTCCTCATTATTTGTGGATTGCATATTTGTGAATTTGCCTACTGCCTAAAATTTATCTGTAACCCTAAAACCAATACAAATGCTGTCTTTGCAGTTATTTACAGATATGCTGAGAGTATCAAAAAATTTGAATCTGCCAATGCATATGTTCCTCGCTGAGATCAAAGTAGGCAGTCTTCTACCTTTATACTCTACCTTTGTGTTTCTTTTTAAATATTTTTAAAATAGTTTATTTATTTTTGAGACAGAGAGAGACAGAGCATGAGCAGGGGAGAGGCAGAGAGAGAGGGAGACATAGAATCCAAAACAGGCTCCAGGCTCTGAGCTGCCAGCACAGAATCCGATGCAGAGCTCGAACCTATGAACCGTGAGATCATGACCTGAGCCAAAGTCGGATGCTGAGCTGCCAGCACAGAACCTGATGTGGGGCTTGAACCTACGAACTGCAAGATCATGACCTGAGCCAAAGTCGGATGCTTAACCGAATGAGCCACCCAGGCACCCCTCTACCTTTGTGTTTCAGTTTTCATTCTGTAAACAAGTATCCTTTTTGTGATCTATTTAGTACCACATTTTTTGCATTTTTACTGGTGATTTCTTTTTTAAATTTTTTAATGTTTATTTATTTTTGAGAGAGAGAGAGAGAGAGAGAGAGAGAGAGAGAGAGACAGAGTGTGAGTGGGAGAAGGGCAGAGAGAGGAAGACACAGAATCAGAAGCAGGCTCTGGGCTCTGAGCTGTCAGTACAGAGCCAGACTCAGGGCTCGAAACTCACGATGCCACATGAGATCATGACCTGAGCTGAGCCAGACGCTTAACTGAGCCACTCAGGCTCCCCCTTACTCATGATTTCAGTGTTTCAGATGACCCCCACATATAGTGCTGAAGTGCTGCCTAGTATTCTTGAATGGGAGAAGGCTGTGTGGTGACTTAATGGAGAAAATATATGTATTAGATAAGCTTTTTTCAGGCATGAGTGATAGCACTATCTGCTGTGAGTTCAGTGTTGACGAATCAACAATATATGTTAAATTAGATGTTTTTCAATACAAACATACATAAACTAAGGTTATGTATTGATTGGTTGTTGAAAATATTGTGACCAGAGTCTCAAAGGAACTTAACCTTGTATATCCCCTGGAAACAATTGTTTAGTTTTAGCTAATTTAGTGTTCCTGGTGACTTCATAGAATATAAAATCAACTGTTCCTAATAATAATACATGTGAATATACACATTTGTGTGGTCTGGGTAATTATGTAAAATATAGTTTTTACTCTTGGCCATGGTAGAAATGTTTCAAAACCACTGATTTGTGATAGTTTTGGATGATGGAATTTAAATTTAAGTTTTCCAGGACTAAAGCTTGTGTACATCAGTGAAACTAATCTAGAGGTCAATTAGTTTGACATGTATAAATCATTTAATAAAAAATACGTTGCAAAGTTATTAGTAAATAATAGTCAATAAAAATTTTAAATCTATCAACAGTCCTCAATTTGGCTAATTTCTTGAGGATCTTTTGCAACTCAGGCTAGTATCTCTTAAAACTTCTACATTTCTAGGGTGTCAGGGTCACCTCAGGATTTCACTGCAGGTCTGTTCTGCTTCAAATCAAAGGAACATATAATTCTCCTGGGAGGGGGAGCTAGGAGATTTTGTTCCAACTGATTTCTTGTGCATGAGAACAACTCTGGGGAAGAAACAATCAAGGAAAAGAGAATGGGAAGATTATATGAGCTCCAAAGAGAACAGTCTACTTGATGTTGATGATTGGTAATGAACTAGTGAGGTTGTAAGTGAGTGTTTGGAGCATATCAAATGTTATTTGTTTCAACACTTGGAGTGAATAAAACTTAAATTATGCAAACATTCTTTGGATCTCATCCTCAAATCTCATGTTCCCTTATTATCTCCTCTTTAATATCCAAATACTAATTCCATTAAAAGAGGTTTGTTTGTTTTGCAGACCACTGCAGAAGTCTAATGTCTTTAAATTGCGCTAATGAAGACTGAAAAATAATCTCTAAGTCTGCACTTTGGAGGTCATGGAAGTAAGCTTGATTTGAAATTTGTATTTGATCAGTTTTATCCTCTTGCATCATCTAGCCTTGCTTTATTCATTGTGTGTTTCAGCCCAGCAGTAGGCAATGCCAAAATATTAACAATGCCAGCTTTTGAAGGCTTGTTTCATTGCATTATATTGTATCATCTTTGGCTTCATCTTAGAAGTTGTTTTTATGTTTTTCCTTAGGTAGAAAATTTTTTTCCCTGAAGGGTTGTCATTCACACTAGCAGTGAATAGGTGCTAAGAGGTGCAGTAGACTCTTTCTAAGTTATATTAGCCAGTTTTATTTCCCTTTGTGATGGAATTCCTGCACCTAGTGTTCTAGTGTTGATTGGCCTCTGATGGGCTTTGGCTCTTGTCTCCACTGCTATGGAGTAGTTAATCCTTTTTCATGCTGTTTTAATATTAGATTGTAGTCCACACAATCCTTGCAGCCTAGTAAAAACCAACTGAGCTTCTCTTAAACCCAATTTCCTCACTGTAAGTTTCCAAGTGATTTTCATAGACTTAAACATGGGTCCCCCAAGTTCTTTGGGGAGATAAAACTTTCTGAGTCAGTGGCCCTTATTAAAGGTTGTACATTTCAAGCAGGTGCCTCTCATTCTAAAGAGAGTAAAGTGGCTAGAGTAAAGAATGACTTTGAAATTCCCATTAACTCTTCCTGTCTGGCTGCCTTGCTTACCAGATGGCTTAAATGTGTTGCTGGGTCACTCTTGTCCAGTGACTCAGCTAGACTGTGACCTTAGATTTACCTCAAAGCCCTTAAGCCAAAGGAAATAGTTAAGTAGGAGCTAGAGCAAACAAAGAGGCCCACATACCTTATATGTTTACTATAATCACCTGCTCAAATGGAGACACTATTACTGCAACTAGGATTTTTTTCCGAATTAATAAAAAGATATTTCTGGTGGTATCTAATAGCAAAAGTAATTTTGATTAGGAACAGTGGTTGCCTCAGACAAACAAACTTAGGTGGCTAGGGTAAAGGGGAGGGAGGAATAAGGGAGACTTGTATTTCACTGAACACTCTTTTGGACTTTGTACAATATGCATCTATTGTTTATTCCAAAATAGAAAATATAAGAAAAGTAAATATAAACAAAGACAGAGAAGGGAAAGGACATAAGTAGTTTTGCCCAATTACTTTGATTAAAAAGGAAGCGTAGGCATACTGGTTTTTGGAGAACTTTTTTTGTTGTTATTGTGGTTTGGCTTCTGACGTGTTTGCAGCTTTTCACAACCTAAGGTAAAGCTCTGGGGGAATACTTGGATGAACTTTTCTGCAGATGCAATTTAAGGCAAGAACTCTGCTTTTGCTCACACGCAGTATCAAGGCATGTGCCGTTTTGGATCTTAGGTTTCATTTGGATAGAATCAGAGTAAGAAGAGACACTAAAGCCAATCATTTAGAATTAATATATGTCTTTCTTACCCTTTTTCCAAATGAGAAAGCTGAATTGAGGGGCTACTATAAGAAACATTCAAGGTTACACAGGCCTACAAGAACTGGATATGATGCCAAGTTAGGAGCTCCTCCCCCAATACAGTGGGAATAGAAATAGCAAGACCTTTCCAGAAGTGTAGGCTAGATGGCCTGCTCTTCTGAGACCTCCAAGTAGCAGGCTATTAGGGAAATCTTATATTAGAATGGTATTTTAGGTGATTAAAATCTAAACAATCTTGTGAAGATAGATCAAGAAGCATGTGAGAGAAAGAAATTGTGTTGCTCTGATACAGATGCCAGTTAAGAAATAGGAATCCTAACAGCAAGGGGAATATGTTATTCTAAGATGGAGGTTCTTAACATTGGGGCTGTATTAGATTGTGCTCAAGCATGGGATTGTGGTCTGGACTGGAAGTGACTTGACTGGTCAATTTTTACTTGTATTTTGCAAGAGCCTCCGAAGTAATTTTCCTGACACTGTGCTCATGTCACTGCTACTCATCTGCATGTAGTCTGCAGAATACACTTTAGAAAATGCTCTCTGCTCTGGTTAATAGTAAATCCTTTAACAGCTCCTCATCACCTTCAGCATAAAGTTAAACTTCCTTATTGAGGCTTGAAAAACTCTTCACAAGTCGATTCTATCAACTTCTCAGCCCCATTGTCCTCCATTAGTCAACAAACCTGTAAGTCCCAGCTTCTCTGAACTGTTTGCAATGCTTTGAGCATTCTGTGGTCTATCATATCTCTGAAACCTGGTTACCTGAAGCTGTAAGATGCTTCCCCCTCCTTTTTAAAAAATCCATTTCCTGCTTATGTTTTGATGTTTCAGTTCAAGCACCATTCCCTTTACTATTTATTCATCAAACATTATTGTCACCAGGGATTTAAAGATGAGTAAAACATGGTCCCTGATCTGGAGGAACTTTGAGTCTATAGGAGACAGATATATGCAAACAGTTAAATGAGGTATATACAGACCAAGATTACAGTATAGAAAAGGGACTAATTTTCTTTGATGTCTCTAGGCTGTCACAGGCTCCAACTCAGTGCTCTCATGGTCATTAAACCACTAAACCTGCCATACGCACATATCATTTGAATCTTTAAAAAAATTTTTTAGTGTTTATTTTTGAGAGAGAGAGAGAGAGAGAAACAGAGCACAAGAGGAGAAGGGGCAGAGAGAGGGAGTGGCACAGTCTGAAGCAGTCTCCAGGCTCTGAGCCGTCAGCACAGAGCCCAAACTCACAAACTGGGAGATCATGACCTTAGCTGAAGTCAGATACTTAACAGACTGAGCCACTCAGGCGCTCCTCATTTAAATCTTTTAAAAAAATTCTTTTAATGTTTATTTATTTCTGAGAGAGGGAGGGGTTGAGAGGGGCAGAGAGAGAGGGAAACACAGAATCTGAAGTAGTCTCCAGGCTCTGAGCTGTCAGCACAGAGCCTGATGTGGGGCTTGAACTTGTGAGCTGAGAGATCATGACCTGAGTTGAAGTTGGATGCCCAGCTGACTGAGCCACTAAGGAACCCCACTGAATCTTAATCATTGGTAAGCCAGGCTTAAATCCTTTTAAGAAGGAATCAGAGGCTTATATAGTGAATATTTCCCATTCTGTGGCTGCATAGACAAACCTCTCACAATTTGTATTTGATTGAATCAGAATTGAACTCCCTACCCGCCTGGGTGGCTCAGTCAGTTAAGCATCCGACTTCAGCTTAGGTCATGATCTTGCAGTTTGTGAGTTCCAGCCCCACATCAGGCTCTGTGCTGACAGCTCAGAGCCTGGAACCTGCTTTGGATTCTGTGTCTCCCTTTCTCTCTGCCCCTCCCCTGCTCACACTCTGTTTCTGCCTCTCTCTCAAAAATAAACATTAAAAAAAAAAAAAAAAAAAGAATTGAACTCCCTACCAGAACTGAATTTCCCCCAGAAATCCCCATAGATGCTCAGACACTAGACTGCTCCAGAAGAAGCAGCAGACTTTTGTTGTTCCTTCTAGGTCAGGACCTGACCTGGGGAATTCAAATTATGCACAACCTAAAATTTTGGTTAACAAAAAGTGGTGTGACATAATTTATTATATTACTGATTACAAACATTTGTTAGTAATACATGCTCATATTATTAATCTCAAAGGAAGTAGTTTATGTATCCCTACTTACAGAGGAGGAAAGCCAGGCCCCAAAAAGAACCTTAGAGCTGGGTATGTATATATGTATATATGTATGTATGTACATTAAAGACTGCTAAAAATACATGCTCAATGTAAAAATTCAAATAATACAGAGTAGGCAAGGAGAATTTCTTCATATTCTGGAAACCTCAGTCTTTGCCCTTCAGGCTTTCAACTGATGGGATGAATCCTACCACATTATGAGAAGGTTATTGGCTCTATTTAAAGTCAACTGATTATAGTGTTTAATCACATCTACAAAATATCTTTGCAGTAATATCTAGACTGATGTTTGACAAAACAACTGGGCACCATAACTTAGCCAATGGGGAATATAAATCTAGCCATCATACTGTAGATGCAAATATCCAAAAGAAAGTATTAAGCAATCCTACTGTGATTATATTTGGTTTATGACAGGAAATGCCAGAATGGTTTCATATCAGAGCTGAGCTTTTATTTATTTCTTCTTCTTCTTTTTAATTTACATCCAAGTTAGTTAACATATAGTGTAACAATGACTTCAGGAATAAAATTTAGTGATTCATCACTTACATATAACACCCAGTGCTCATCCCAACAAGTGTCTTCCTTAAGGCCCCTTTCCCATTTAGCCCATCCCAAGCCCCTCCCTATTAGCCTCACTGAAACTCCTTCAGCAAACTTCAGTTTGTTCTCTATGTTTAAGAGTCTCTTATGGTTTGTTGCCCTCCCTGTTTTTATATTATTTTTGCTTCCTTTCCTTTATGTTCATCTGTCTTGTATCTTAAATTCCACATATGAGTGATGTTATATGATATTTGTCTTTCTCTTACTGACTTTTTTTTTTACTTACTTAGCATAACACATTCTAGTTCTATCCACATAGTTGCAAATGGCAAGATTTCATTCTTTTTGATTGGTGAGTAATATTTCGTTGTATATGTTTATATACATCACATCTTTATCCGTTTATCAATTGAGGGACATTTGGGCTCTTTACATACTTTGACTATTGTTGATAGAGCTGCTATAAGCACTGGGGTGCATGTGCCCCTTCGAAACAGCACTCCTGTATAGTTTGGATAAATACCTAGTAGTGCAATTGCTGGGATGTAGGGTAGTTCTAGTTTTAATTTTTTTGAGGAACCTCCATACTGTTTTTGCAGAGTGGCTGCACTAGTGCAAAAGGATTTGGCCCACCAGCAGTGCAAAAGGATTTCCCTTTCTCTGCATCCTTGCCAACATCTATTGTTGCCTAAGTTGTTAATTTTAGCTATTCTGACAGGTGTGAGGTGGTATCTCACTGTGGTTTTGATTTGTATTTCCCTGATGATGAGTGATGTTGAGCATTTTCTCATGTGTCTGTTAGCCGTCTGGATGTCTTCTTTGGAAAATTGCCTATTCATGTCTTTTGCCCATTTCTTCACTGGATTATTTCTTTTTTGAGGGTTGAGTTTGTTAAGTTCCTTATAGATTTTAGATACTAATCCTTTATCTGATATGTCATTTACAAATATCTTCTCCCATTCCTTCAGTTGCCTTTTAGTTTTCTTGATTGTTTCCTTCTCTTTGCAGAAGCTTTTTATCTTGAAGAAGTTCCAATAGTTCATTTTTGCTTTGTTTTCCTTGCTTCTGGAGACATGTAAGTAAGAAGTTCCTGTGGACGAGGTCAAAGAGGTTGTTGTCTGTTTTCTGCTCTAGGATTTTGATGGCTTACATCTAGGTCTTTCATCAGCTTTGAGGTTTTTTTGTGTGTGTATGGTGTAAGAAAGTTGTCCAGGTTCATTCTTCTGCATGTCACTCTCCAGCTTTCCGAACACCATTTGCTGAAGAGACTGTCTGTTTTACATTGGATATTCTTTCCTGCTTTGTCAAAGATTAGTTGGCCATATGTTTGTGGGTCCATTTCTGAGTTCTCTATTCTGATCTGTGGGTCTGTTTTTGTGCCAGTACCATACTGTTTTGATGATTACAGCTTTGTAATATGTATTGAAGTCCAGAATTGTGATGCCTCCAGCTTTGGCTTTCTTTTAATTAATTAATTAATTAATTTTAAAAATTTACATCCAAGTTAGTTAGCATATGGTGCAACAATGATTTCAGGAGTAGATTCCTTAATGCCCCTTATCCATTTAGCCGATTCCCCCTCCCACAAGCCTCCAGTAAACCTCTGATTGTTCTCCATATTTAAGAGTCTCTTATGATTTGTCCCCCTTTCTGCTTTTATATTATTTTTGCTTTCCTTCCCTTATGTTCATCTGTTCTATGTCTTAAAGTCCTCATATGAGTGAAATCATATGATATTTCTCTCATTTTTACTGACTTTTTTTTCTTAGCATAACACATTCTAGTTCCATCCACGTAGTTGCAAATGGCAAGATTTCATTCTTTTTGATTGGTGAGTAATATTTCGTTGTATATGTTTATATACATCACATCTTCTTTATCCATTCATCCATTGATGGATATTTGGGCTCTTTCCATACTTTGGCTATTGTTGATAGTGCTTCTATAAGCACTGGGGTGCATGTGCCCCTTCGAAACAGCACTCCTGTATAGTTTGGATAAATACCTAGTAGTGCAATTGCTGGGTTGTAGGGTAGTTCTCTATTTTTAATTGCTTTTCCTTTCTTTTTCAGGATTGCTTTGGCTATTCAGGGTCTTTTCTGGTTCCATACAAATTTTAAGATCGTTTGTTCTAGCTCTGTGAAGAATGCTGGTGTTATTTTAATAGGGATTGCAGAGCTGTGTTTTTAAACCTTATTCTTTGGATTTCAGTTAGCCTATTGATGATCTACTCAATGCTTCCAAACTGATGTGCTTAAAATCAACTTCAAATTCTGACACTTTGGTTGAAATTTACTTTGGAAACTGTACTTTCCAAACCTGGAACTGCTGCTGGATGGGATCTGAAGAAGAAAGGTGGCAGTGGTATGGGAGATCTGGGAAGTGAGTATGTGATTGAACAGCACCTCTTCTTTCTTTGGTTCTCCACACACCTTTGGAGACATGTGGCCTCACTGAGGGTCTGCATTCTCAAACATCTATTGGTTTTGGCTTGAAGGTTCTGTTTTCTGCAAAGCTTGTTTGATTTTTCTTTCTCAGTTTTAGAAGTTTTAGAAGAAACTTTTTATTTTATGTTTTTTCCCCCCAGAAGATACTAATAGATATAGTTGTGTAAGCCTTCAACCAAGAATTACATCATTTGACATGGAGAGATACTACATATTCACACTGAGCTTTTTTCTATGATCCAGGTCATATTCTGTCCATGCTGATTTATATATGAGTGCTCAAGTTGAGGAAAGAAAAAAGGCCAAAAGTGTCCTAGGACCTGTGCAAAAATGACTCAAAAAGAGATAACTAAACATTTTAACATGGGTGGCTATTTGATATTATAGAGTTATTGTTAATTGTTTTAGTTGGTATAATGAGTTTTTGACAGTTTTTAAGGCATAATTATTTTTAGAAATATATGCTGAAATATTTGTGGATGAAATGATATGATATCTGAGATTTACTTTGAAATAAATGGAAGTGGGAATAGATGGGGATGTGAGTCGACTGAGATTAACTGTGAGTTGCTCATGGTTGAAGTTGTGTCCTAGGTATATGGTAGTTCATTATTATTTCTGTCTACTTTTGTTAGCGTTTAAAACCTTATGAAATAGAAAGCTGAAAAATGAAGTCAGAATTTTAAAATGCTCTGTAGACAATGTGTGATCTTCTCCCTGCTGTCAGGTCAGGTCTTGGACCTAGTAACTGGAGGGTTGAATAGAAAAAGGAACAACACCAGGCACAAAGCTGGTTATTGCAGAGTGTGCTTGTGTGTATGTGTGTGGGGTTTTTTTAGATTTGTTTTAGATTGATTTTTCAGGTTGTTTTAGGTTGGTATATTGAATTATGCTTATCCCTTTTATTAGTTGTGACTATATAATAGCAACTGAGATGTGGAAAAATCTTTAGTTCTCATATTTATTAGCTGTTTCTTCAGTAAATTTTCAGGTAAACATTATTATTTTTGCTTAATTACTGAAAAAAGTCTTAAAGATTGAAACAGTTTCCTAACGTTCATTGAGTTAGTAGCATAGGTAGAAAGTAAGACACTGTTAGTGATATTTTTAGCTGAGTTTACCAGTCTTCATGTTATCCTAACATTTCCATGAGTTTTAGCCACAATTTTTGTTTTTTACTATGACAAAGTCAAATACTTTAACTTAGGCATCATGGAACAGGTTCAGATAATGAAGTGCCAACTGGATTTTGGCACCATTCCTTACATATTTGTCATCAAGAGTCAAAAGTAATAGGAAAGAAATTAGGCAGATAAAAGCAGTTTGGTTTCGCAGGAATGGAATTGATGTTGTACAGTCAGTGCTGTGGAATTCAGAACTCTGCCACTACAACTACCACTACCATCCTCTCTAATCAGTTTCAGCAGACGTGTTGGGTTGAATTAACATCCGGAAATCCTCTACTACAATGAAACTAAACATTTCTGCCTAAGTCTACAATATTTAGTCATAGCTCATGTTTATTCCTTTTACGTTCTGAAACTATTATACATGGCTTGTCATTGAATTAACTTTCAATTAGTGTTCCCTTGTTGAATTTTGCCAGGAAGGCTGCCTGATCTTTTGACCAACTAATATGGTATTAGGAGGCATTTTGGAGAGAGTGCTATACTTCTTTTTATAACAGTGTTCCCAAAGTCAGACTTTTAACCAGATTCTTTTTGTTTGCCTCTCTGATTTCACTGACTTTAGTAGAAGTTGATTCTATCTCTCTTTTTAAAAGTATTTATTTATTTTGAGAGAGAACGAACATGTGAGCAGGGAAGGGGCAGAGAGAGAGAGAGAGAGAAAAGAGAGAGAGAATCCCAAATCTCTGATCTGAGGCTTAAACTCAGGAGCTGTGAGATCATGACCTGAGCTGAAGTCAGACGTTTAACCAACTAAGGGACCCAGGTGCCCTGAATGTTGATTCTATTTTAAAGTAATCTCTCTGTTATGTTTAACCACCAAGTATGTCATTTTTTTTTAGATTTTAGTTGGAGTAATTCTCTATTACCTCAATTTCTTAGACATGATTGAGCAGAGCACATTTTGTAGCTATTTATGTGGACTTGTTAGGAGTTCACCATTTCTGTTAAGGAAGAGTTACTATGCCTAGAAAAGATGTGAAACGTGTATATTACACTTGAGATCTCCATAGGCTACAATGAGGACCCAAAATGGGTGGAAGTATCAATAGTCATTCTCTTTCCAGGTATTGTTTATTACTTCTGTTTCTGCCCAGTTCACCCTTTCAGTGCCAAGTTGATAGAAGATTCCATGAGAATAGTTTCTGTACCATGGTAACCAATCCAGTTGCTCTGGAAGCCAGTTTGGTGATAACAGCATTGTAAAAGTCATGAACAAACAGCACTTTGCCTTTGTCTGAATCCATATGATTGGTTTTAAAATTGGGGAGCTTCCGCCATCTTCAAGCAAGAGCCTAAAAAAAAGGAAATTATTATATTAATGATGTACTACAGTCACATTGTTCCAATCTAGACACTGAAGAGTACATTATAATAGTGGGAGTATTAATTCTTGCTTGTCACATGGTGAAACGAAGATACAATAATTATCAGGATTCTGAATGGAAAATTTCATTTGAGTAAGTAAATTACTCTGAAAGCACTAACCCTTGAAGAAGCACAGAATGGGTTAAAGCAAGAACAGAAAATTTCAAAATGCTTCTGTGGTCATGTAGACAATTGCTTCAGAGTTTAATCATCCTCCATTTCCCTTTAACAGAGTGGGCCCCTCATTCAGAGTCAGTTCAAACAACCAAGTACCAATTCCTCTAAAGCATGGATTCAGGTGGCAGAGTCTCCTATTTCCTTCAGTAGAGATGTTGCTAATAGAGGTCAGATCCAACCAAAAAAATCTCCAGTAAGATATCCATAGGAAAATAAATCTAATAACTATCCTCTTCTGTTCCAAAATTGTTCTAGAATTAGTGGGTATTTTTGACTTGAAAGGATCACTATTTTTTAAAAAATACCCAACCTCCTATTGAGTAATTAATTTGCTGAATGATAAGGTTGGTTCAGAAAGATCTGGGGTAGCCATCTATACAGTTTTCACCCGAATGATGAGGAATAAACCAGAATAATTTTTGCCTTAGGTCCCAAACATGGAAAATAAAAAACAAAACCCAAAGACCACTCTTTGTACAATTCTGTTTCATATGAAATGCTTATTAAACACCTTACAGATGCATTTTAACATTCATATTAAAATTAACCTGATCTTGGTTCAATAAACTTGTGCCACCAGGAAATATGACATCTGTGGAATGTTTAAGCTCAGTAATTGGGTCATGAAAATACTAAACAGAGACCCAAACTCACTTGGAAATGTTTACTTTTTTTAAAAAACAGAATTCTCAAGTGCCTCTCTGCTTTGTGATTTCATCCAGGACAAGAATGAAAATACTGAAATGTGGCAGGATTTCTAACAGAGTGTAAGCCAAGAAACACTGAAAACACAGTCTTGAGATTTCCGGTTTAATTTCCAGGACAAAGAGATTCATTGTCAGTTTATATCATCTCTGCTACATGGATACCTGGATCAACAAAAGCTGGTGACCTCTGTGGGGTCACCCAGTGCCCCATTTTGGCTCTGATTTTGCACTACTCTCCACAGTCGTGAAGTGCTGGGATGAGGCCAGCCTTTCTTTACCACACTGGCTCCCAATCATTCCCAAAGGAAGAACTGGAAAATATTTGGGATTTTTCTTCTATACTTTCACATTAGTTTATTCTCAGAGCACTTATCATTTGTGTTTTGAGCCACATGTTGGGTAAAGATGGAAGAAGCATTTAACTACTTTTGCTCCCTAAAGAGCAATATCATATTTTTGTTAGTATAGTGCTTTGTTTTGTTTTGTTTTGTTTTGTTTTGCTTTGACACACAGCTTCTGTGAAAATTAGAGTCTTTCTCTTTGTACTTAAGTACCCAATTCATGGGAAGAAAAATAAACATCAACTCATGACTTTTTCATGTTATGAATTTAGTTGCTTTTCATGACAGTTTTTTTATGGTATCATTCAACTCATTGTCTTACACCTATTACATGTAGCAAAAATGTATCAATTTTATAGATTCTGTGACCAAATTCATTAGTACTATGGGTTTCACTTAACACTGTTTTTCACAAGTGCCATTTTCTTTCCTTGTAATCTTAACTTTGTTCACGTGCTTAAATGTAGAGATAAGAAAAGAAAGGCAGGACTGTGGGGCAGCTGGGTGGATTAGTCAGTTGAACATCTGACTTTGGCTCAAGTCATGGTCTTACGGTTCATGGGTTCAAGCCCTGCATTGGCTTCAGGTCTCAGTAGGGAGCCTGCTTAGGAAACTGTCCCCCATCTACCCGCCCCTACCCTGCTTGCACACACTCATGCTCTCTCTCTCTCAAAAATAGATAAACATAAAAAAAGGGCAAGATTGGGGCACCTGGGTGGCTTAGTTGGTTAAGCGTCCGACTTTCGCTTAGGTCATGATCTCGCGGTTCGTGGGTTCGGGCCGCGTCAGGCTCTGTGCTGACTGCCAGCTCAGAGCCTGGGCCTGTTTCGGTCTGTGACTCCCTCTCTCTCTTACCCTCCCCTGCTCACGCTGTCTCTCTCTCTCTCTCCTAAAAATAAATAAAACATTTAAAAAAAAAAAAAGGGCAAGATTCTTAGCAGGCAATTCTTTCACATTGCCATGTCATATACAATTTCATGAAATAAGACAAAGAAATAAACAAAGAACTAAAGGGAAACAGAGGTTATTAGATTTGATTAAAGTATGAAATTTGGTTCTCAGCTGTTCTGATTTATTTTGGGCCAGAATGCATTAGATGAATATTATTATTTATTTATTGCTGAGCTTTGTGTGTGGCTGTGTTCAGCGATATCAGTGTATCTTGTGCTACTTTACTGTATCTTTCATATCCATTTCTTTTTTTTACCTTCCCATGGCCACCACTTTATGTCAAAATTTAATACCTTACATTTTAGAAATTAGCCATAGCTTCCTGGCTGGAAATGACAAACTCAGGTGACTATCCACAAGAACAGTAGGATTAAGCTGGGAATAAGTTGACCTGAGAGAGGCTGGGCTGAGCAGGTAAAACTTTTGGAGTCAGCTTACTGTTCATTCAGCTTCCGTCTTGAACCACCACTGCTGAGTCACTCTATACCATTGTCTTTTTACTACCTGCACTGCTGCTTCCAACTAATTCCTCCAAAGACTTAGCCACTAAACTGAAATCTTTTGGTTTTACTCCAGTTTGATATGTAAAACTGTTCTTTCATGTTCTACCATGACCTCTATCCCTGATTTTTGCTCTCCATATATACTTCCCAGTCTGCATCTGCTTCAGACAACCAGCACTTTACAACATGGCACTTCAGTTTTTCATGACAATTGACAGTGAAAATTATGGAAGAATTATGACTCATCTTGATACTCAAGTATCAGTCACCAAGGGAATTATTCTAATGATTTGTCTTCTATGTACAATATTTGTTCTCTTTGTGGAGGCACTCACCAATTACATTTTTATAAATGCAAATTGTTGTCTATTAGAAGGGAAGATTAATGGAATTAAATAATGCTTTTTTTAATCAGTTGAATTATCAGATTGGGTGAGAGGGTTTCTAGATAGATTAGAAGAATCAGCAAGGTTACATAGAATCTTTTAGTGTAGTGGCTTTTTATGTTCTTTATTTTAAAGAAATAGAGTCAGCTCATAACGTCAATATTGCCATCCATTCTATGACCTTGCCTCCTTTATTTTTGTGTCTTCTGATTGATCATTGAAGGAAGCATGTTGTATGGTTTGTGGCATCTTGATCTTTGGGTCTTCATTTAGATATTCCCTTTTCTGTGCTGAGTATTCTGCTTTGCTCTTAGTTTTATACTAATCTTTGCTTTTTTTTTCTGGTATCTTTTGATACCAAGTAAACCATAGACATTCAACCCTTTC
Organism: Proteles cristata cristata; assembly: GCA_017311185.1. Classification (NCBI taxonomy): domain Eukaryota; kingdom Metazoa; phylum Chordata; class Mammalia; order Carnivora; family Hyaenidae; genus Proteles; species Proteles cristata. Next base: position 821,361 of record JAESUZ010004301.1, read on the forward strand.
GGCAAAAATTGGCAGTCACCTTCCTCTGACTTTGTTTTTATTTATCCTGGTGCATAGCCCTTAACTTAACTCCCAGTTTTGACCCATCTGCTATTTTTAGACATGTTTGCTAATCTTGCTTTCCCCAGTGCTGGCACCCTTTATGGTTGAAACTGATTCCTCTGGCTCTTTTTTTTTTTTTTTTTTAAATATTTTTATTTATTTCTAGCAGAGAGAGAGAGAGACAGCGTGAGCAGGGGAGGGTCAGAGAGAGAGGGAGTCACAGACTGAAACAGGCTCCAGGCTCCGAGCTGGCAGTCAGCACAGAGCCCGACGTGGGGCTCAAACCCACGAACTGCAAGATCATGACCTAAGCGAAAGTCGGACGCTTAACCGACTAAGCCACCCAGGCGCCCCACCTCTGGCTTTTTTAATTTATTTATTATTATTTTTTAAATGTTTATTTATTTATTTATTTTTGAGACACAGAGAGCACAAGCAGGGGAGGGGCAGAGAGAGAGGGAGACGTAGAATCAGAAGCAGGCTCCAGGCTCTGAGCTGTCAGCACAGAGCCTGATGTGGGGCTTGAGCTTATGAGCTGTGAGATCATGACCTGAGCCTTAGTCGGATGCTTAATGGGCTGAGCAACCCAGGTAACCCCCTCTGGCTCTTTTTAATCTCAATTACAGGGGATGGGACTTCCTTTCGTCCTGTCCACAGCTCCTGAGATCCTAAAACTTGATAAGGTTTACTTCTCTGGCCCGGAGTATCTTGATCCTCTGGTAAGTGCCTAAATGCCTCCTGACATGAAATGCTGATTACTCTTCATCTTTCTCTCCAAATTAATCTTTATCCCTTTTTTCCCAGCTTTGTTTCTTGAAAGCTTGACTTCTTTATGGATTCTACCACCCAAACTCTCTTGTCTTCTAGTTTCCATGTGGGTTCAGCAGTGATGGAAATTAGAGATAAGAGAAAGTGGAGTATTATTCTCTCTGCTTCTCCTCACCTTGTTTGGGAAATGCCATCTTCCTTTACCTATAGTTCTAGCTATTTTAATTAGGGGGCCCTATTCTAGTGGCTTCAGCCCTTACTGGGTAACATGATCCTCTTTTTATCTCATCTAGTATGGAGTAGGTAAAAGCTTTCCACTGAAGCTTGTCCTTGGGTGTATTGCCATTCTTCACTGGTAGTCTTAATCTGGCCCACACTTTTGTAAATAGTTATGTCATTAAACTTTCTTCAATTAATCCTTTGTACCATCTATTTCTTGCAGGATTTCTGATGGGTTTGAGAATGAGACACAAAGCATGTGCAATTGATGCTGGTAGGTCTTTATAAATGTGACTTCCCTTTGGGGGATGGTGATGTGAAGGTCACACTATGTCTTAGAGTTTTGTGTACACACATCTTAAGCAGATGGAAAAACAGGTATTGTGAAGAGGGGATTGTTTGAGGAATATGGATAGTTAGGCTTTTCTCTTTGAGGAGATGAAATATTAGGATGGGTACCCTTGGATAGTCTGCTACTTTTCTGCTAAATTAGTACTTTATAGAATAGGCACAGTAACAGGCAATAGAATAGGCATAGGGAAGGTTAGAGCAGAAGTTGAAGCATATGTGCATGAATGAGCTAGTCCACCCAGAGTGGATTTGGACTTCTTTTCTCCTTTGGGGGTAATTAATGTCTGTTATACTAAAGTCAGCTCATGAATTAAGTATAAAACTGCATACCTATGAGGATTGTCTTTCCCCTCTACTGAGGCAGAAAAAGACAAGTGGGCAGAGCCTCATTAGCACCTCAGATAAGGAGTAGGTAAGAGGACTTTAGCTGAATAGAGCTTTGAGAGTACAACAGAATCATTTCTGGTAGTGATTAGATTTTAGTGGCACTTGCTTCATAAGCTGAGCAGGAAGAAGTACCTGAGGGCATGCATTTTGTGAAGAGTAATGACAATGGTTGCTGAGACTTTCTGCAAGAACTGTGAGGCTATCAGAACAACAGGAGAAGTGGGACCAGTAAGAAGCTAATCCTGATGTGTACTCACTTTCTGAGGAGGCCTTCCTAGAAATATGGCAGTGGCAGTGGTGTCACATTCAAAGTTCAATAAGGGTTGCCAAATTTTTGTCTTAATCCACTGGTCTACAGCCCTAACATGTCTCTACTTTTAAGGCCCATCAGATTGCAGGAAATTTGGGGTGTTTAATCACTGTGTGCAGATTCCACTATTTTTGTCAAAAACATTGAACTACACAGCCCAGTTTAGGTGTAGAGTTTAGGAATTATCTGGCAAATCACTTTGTGCCAACAGCTAAATGGATTCATTCTGAACCCAAGATGATTTTTTTTTTTTGGCTTATTCAGTCAATCTGAATTGGCTGTCTATGGTAGACAAAGTTAACAGATCGTGGACTGTTAGACAAGGGACTATTACTAGCAGAATGAAGTGGAGCCATATTCAGGGAAATCATGAAAACCTTATGTTTCATTGGGATTAGAAAAGAAGAGTGAAGAACTACATATATGTAACTTTTGCGGGGGGCACTAAGAGGTGAAATACTGATTGAAAGTTAGTGTTAAAAACAGAAGTTCCATGTTCTAAAATTTTGGGTCAGGGCAAAAAATTAATAGCAATAAATATACATCTTTTGACCTGTGTCATTTGAAATGGCTGATGAAATGGACCCAATTCATCAGATTTCTGTTCCATGTTCATTGGGCAGGGGTGATTTCAGACAAGTCTCTCAGTCTTTGCCCTGAATTAAATCTCTACCTTTTATGTTTCTCCAGTTCTATCCTACTCAATAAAGAACCACACAACCCACACTCACAGTGAACAAAGCTATTATTTAATGGAATCTTTCCACTGTGAAACCAAATTATTTTAATTGGCTTAAAATATTACTAAATACTGAAAGCCAAGTACGCGACCTCCGGCCCTGCTAGTGTTTAAGATATCATACTCTTCATTCTTTCTAGTGAAAGTCTCAGGCCCATTTCTGAAGAAGGGCCAAATGTAAATAAATTCAGTGTTTAGATCAGGGTTTTGCCAATGTATATTATGTCTCATATAAGCCTTTATTATATAACTTCCTTCTTTGGCTTTTACAGAGTTCTTGTTTGTTGACACTCAGGGTGTGTCTAGAAAGTATATTTTTGATTTATCCTACTCACCTAGGCAGAGTGCCCTGGACATTAGAGGATCCGGTTTATACTTCATGGTTTATTTTTTGTGGTTGTATATTTCCTACATTTTGTTCATGTGCTCTTGGACTTAGGAAAAGCTTGACAGCTCATTTTTATAAATCAATAAATAAGTAAGTAATACATCATGGATCAAAGGCCACAGCAGCAGCACCGTAGAGAGAATTATATTGTCCTAGGCACTTATGTACTTATAATGATGATATCCTTGGACCCAAGGCCTAACACATTTTTCATTAGAACTATTAGATTCCATACAAGATCAACAGTTATAAACACTCTAGTGAAGATGATTAAAATTCAATAGGCTTCTTTTACAGACTTCAGAGTTTTGTATTCTCACATCTTCCTCTTTGGCCTAACTTCTTTCTGTATTTCAGAATTCCCTTGTTTGATTTCCAAAAACTACTCTGTTAATACCTCTTAAACCCAGAGGCACAATTGAAGAAGAATGAAACTTGGAATTCTCAAATCTTTAATGGACCTCCTAGGGGCCAGGTCTATCTTAGGAATTCCATCCAAGAGCAAGCATGCCTATCACTCCACATGCTACAGGTCAAACTTCAGAACCTCAAGTCCAAGAGGGGATTTTATCTTTTGTAAAATCCACCAGGTTTCCTTTGGGAAGAAAAGAACAAGCTTGCGAGGGGTACTCCTCAGAAGCTGTAATTTAGAATGTACCTTATGCATATGGGGATATTCATCTGCCTTATTGAGCACTGTCTCCCAGCTCTCAATAAAGTGCCTGGCATAAAAGGGGACTCAAACATTCTTTGTTGGATCCATGAATGAATAAATATAATTTTTAAAGACAGGTAGAGTGCCAACAATTAAGTAGGTAGTATTAAGTCTTTAACTTAAACCTATATTTCAAAGCAAAACAAAGGACAGCTTATGAATAAAAGAAATTAAAATATGGGGAGATGGAAAAAAAATAGGAGTGGCAATGTGGAAGGGAGAGAAGAAACAAAATTATTGCACTTTGTCCTGATAATGCGATTGCATATTGGGCATAATAGTATGCTTAGTTTTCTGTTAAATTGCCTTATTTTGGCTTTTCCTTTCTGTTTTGTTGTCAATAGCACTGGATAAACTTAAGCAAAATCATGGTCATTGAAATTTGTCTTAAAAGCATCTTCGTCCCTTTCATTATTTTATTCCCCAAAATTAGAATAATAATGTCAACATCAATAAAAATAGCTCACATCCTTACTCTGTGCCAGGCATTAGCCGAAGGGTACTATGTTCTAATTACACTAAATCCTCATGACTACCCTATAAAGTAAATGCCATGATTTCTTGAATTCTACAGATGAGGAGATTGAGATGAAGAGACTTAAAGGAGTTAAATTCCTTTGCCCAAGGTCACACAGCATGCATGTAGTAGATTTGGACCTAGGTAGCCTTTCCCCACACCTTATCTGGGTGTCCAGGGTCCTTAATGCATCCTCCTGGTACCTACAACCACATTACAGTGCTCACTCCAGCTGTGAAGACTCCGGGGACCTCCAGTGTAGCTGGATGGGCTTTCCTAATCATATATCCTTTAAAACTTATTTGTCTTATGTGCTTCAGAGCCCTGCACTGAGAAATAAATCCTCGCTAATGGATTAAGAGCTGATAATGAGTTTAATTTGTTGTTATTCCAAGGAGTTTATTTATGTATTTAACAGAGGCTGCTTCAAGATTGTGCTTTGCTCAAAGGAGTGACTACACTACTGAGAAGTTCAGGCAGCTGGTAGATCTTTGGGAGAGGGACACTAATTTGGTTTAGGCTGACTTTTCAGTGCCCTTCGTATCACACTAAAAAAGCAGACATCTTTTTAGCATATGCTCTAGGAAGATGTGATAAGAGAGTAAGTGTTGCATGTTCCTTCATTATTTATAAGTAATTCTAGTCTGGCTCATTCATATGTATGTACTTATTTCCCCTTTTGGCTGTGAGAGCACCCAGGGAAGTTTTTGCCTGTACTCTTGGGAGACAGGATAGTTTCACACTGTAGAAGAGAGACTGCATTGCTTTGTTTGATTGACATTTGTGCTGATGCAGCAAGCAAACAAACTTCTCTGTGGGTGTGTGTGCTCTGAATCAATTCAGAATTCCTGTTTTAGTGGTATTGTTTGGTTGTGGCATATGTGTGTGGATGGAAAAAAGGAGAGAGAAGGTGAGAGAGGGAAGAGAGAGAAGAGAGAGAGGAAAAACTCTGCATTGAATTAGAACTGAGTTTAAATCTGTGCCTTTCTCTGAGAACCCTCCTGTATCCTAGCCGTGAGAACTTGGGCAAGCTAACTTACCTCTCTGGTACTCAATTAGGAGACCTTCTTAGTTTGGACATGGTATAATTCTGTAATTCAGTGATTTAAATGTTTGCCATTTGTAAACTTTTACTTTAAGGGCCTCACCCACCGTTTTAGGTTGAGTTCCCAAGAAGCTGACCCTAAGACAAATATTCCTCTGCAAGTGATTTTTTAAGGAAGGTTTTCAGGGAAAAGCGGTAAATGGATAGCAAGGCAGTCAGGAAAGTAGGAGGCCAAGCAAAGATCCAACTTGGGCAGAGTCCTGCAGAATGTCTATGAGCCTTATCCACAGTGGAGCTCTGGAGTGTTGGTTGTGCCTTGGGGTTATCATGACATGAGGCAAGGGAGCTGGGTTTTCTACCCCTATCACTTGTTAAGGGCCATCTTGTCTCCCCTGTTCACCTTCTCCCCAGATCCCTGAACTCATTTCTCCCAGGCATGCATGCATGCAAAGGGACTCCAGCAGCCTGAGGACAGTTCTTTTAAAAAAGAGTGAGTGTCAAGGGATACAGGAGTGCTGATGGATAGGGGCACATGTACCCCAGTGTTCATAGCAGCACTTTCAACAATAGCCAAAGCATGGAAAGAACCTAAGTGTCCATCAACTGATGAATGGATCAAGAAGGTGTGGTTCATCTATACCATGGAATACTACATGGCAATGAGAAAGAATGAAATCTGGCTATTTGTAGCAACATGGATGGAACTAGAGGGTGTTATGTTGAGTGAAATAAGTCAGGCAGAGGAGGACAGATACCATATGTTTGTACATATAGGTGGATTAGGAGGAAGCTAACAGAGGATCATGAGGGAGAAGAAGGGGAAAAATAGTTGGGAAGAGGGAAGGAGGCAAACCATGAGAGACTTTTGAATGCTGAGAACAAACTGAGGACTGATGGCGGTAGGGGAGAAGGGAAGGGGGGTGATGGGCATGGGGGAGGGCACTTGTTGGGATGAGCACTGGGTGTTATACGTAAACCAACTTTACAATAAACTATTTAAAAAAAAGAATGGGTACTAGCTGTTAGAAGTGAAAGCATATTTAAGGGGGAATGGTGCACAAAAATGGTGGAAGAAGATCTGAGAAGAGCTGTTTTGGAGCACTATTCACCTCCATTCTAACATACATTGTGAAAATGGCTGAGTTTGTGACATAGCTGTTATTATCAACATTCAGTTTACACAGAGAGAAAGATGGTAAATTAGCCACTCTCTTTCCAGGACTCACCAGTGAGGCCAAATGCTATTGTCAAACCAAACCAATTCATTTTTCTTCTTTTTATTGATAATGCATTTTCTTTTTTTGTTTATTTATTTTTGAGAGAGAGAGAGAGAGAGAGACAAGAAGAGAGAGAGGGGGATGGAGGAGCCAAAGTAGGCTCCATGCTGACGGCAGTGAGACTGGTACGGGGCTCGACCTCACAAAGTGTGAGATCATGACCTGAGCCAAAGTTGGACACTCAACCAACTGAGCCACCCAGGTGCCCCCAAGTCAAACCAATTCTTATCCTTAGATCTGATAGCTAGCAAGGTTTCAGGAGAATGAGAAAGGCAGCAATTACATCTACTGCAGTGGAGAACTTGGATTCCCTCCTTGGTCAGTATAAAAGCCAGAGATAGCCTTAGGACAAAGTTGTCCGCTTTTTGTGCCTTGATGTCCTGAAGTTTATAAATGAGAATACCTAAAAACTAAAAAGGTAGACACTAAAAGGTGACTAGGGGAATCTATGCATATTCAAATATTCTTAAAAGCCAAGCTATTTATGTTCAATTTTTAGGCAATGGTTTTATTCTCTTCTCAGACTTACTTATTTTTTTTAATGAGTTACTCATTTCTTTCATAACATCTACATACTTAAAATGTTTTCCTTATGAATCAATTTTTTATTTGACAGAAGTGAAGATACTTGTGCCCATAAAAAATGCCATGTGTTTTTGAAGTGTTAGAAAAAACAGCGCTTTGGCACTAAACAAAGCTGAGGCAGGAACGTAGGAGAGCAGCTGCAGAATGACAGAAAAAATGGAAGATAATGAGACATGTGAGAGAATGTATAATTTAATGTGGGGCTTGAAGCAAATGGCGGGAGGAGGAACATAAATGAGAAAACAGTTAAAAATAGTGACTAAAATGACTTTAAATCCAATAAAACATAAAATGAATCAATTAGTGCTTAAACGTTGGAGGAGGCATGATGCTGTGAAAGAATCTGGAAAAGGCTGACAGATTTTTAGTCTATGAATTTAAATTCATAGGACCAACAACTTCTCTGCCTAGAGAGATGTATCTGCTGTTTTTTCTTCTTATACTAGTTGACAAAATGACTTCCTTTCTTTTCCACTTTCTGAGATGTGAATCAATCTGTTATAAAAGCCTCGGTTTTTAGTTTTCTGAAAACATTCCACAAGATGTATGGAAAAATGTGTTCAAGTTTTAGAAAATTCTTGGAACTCCTGCAAAACTGTGGATCACCCTGCATATGGATATTAGAGGTACTTCTTAGCTGTTGGCCAGAGTTGGCTCATTGTGCTAGGTTGATGGAATTTTGGGGAATGATGGCAAGGAACATGTGGTCCCTGTGATGCCTGTTTACTTCTTAGATTTTTAAAAAAAAATATTTAGAGAGAGAGAGAAAATGAGAGAGAACAGGAGAGGGCAGAAAGAGAGAATCCCAAGCATGCTCTGCACTGACAGCATAGAGTCCATTGTGGGGCTTGATCTCCTGAACTGTGAGATCATGACCTAAGCCGAAATCAAGAGTGTGCACTTAACTGACTGATCCTCCCAAGCATACTTCTTCCTGGCTTTTAATGATAATTCCCATGAGCCTATATATTAGATCCTGTAACAATAACATCCAGAGTCTGTGCAGTAAGTGTGTATTCCATGAGAAATTATGGAAAGCTTTTAAGAACCTGAGCTTTTAAGAACGTGCTGGCTATCTGTTTTCCTGTAATGGTTTACCTGAGGCTTGTGTTTATGGAAATAAAGGCCTGGATGATTTTTGGAGACCTTGCTGTTTCTTTCTTTTCTGATTTCTTTCTTCCTGTGTTCTTCATAGTAAGTACTCAGTGCTGGTTGGATACATAAAGGAGTATAATAGGAAATAATAGGAAAATGAGGTTCACAGTTTATGCCAACAAAATGACAAATTTTCACCTTAGAATTTGAGGACAATAAGTCTTTTATATTTAACCAAAGTCCAGGATAACAACGTGTGTCTCATACTTTGTGTTTTACATTTTCAAAATTCTTACTATTGATTCTTCTTATAATAAATGTGTACTTCTAATGGGTTAGTTTTCTAGTTTTTCTCCAGTTTTCCTCCAAATCGATAGTATATGTAATAGTCAACTTAGCACTGAGGAAGCATGGTAGATAATACATTTCTTTCTAAGAGCTTTAAAAAATGTCTTCATTATCTTATTAGTTATAAGAATATACTTTGTAGAGAAATCTGTATCAGAATTTTGTGATCCGGTATGGTTTTCTACTCCTATCCATTTACATTAAGGTCATATTTCTTTTTTTAAAGTTTATTTATTTACATACGGAGATAGAGAGAGAGAGAGAATGAGAATGAGAATTAGTGGAGGAGGGGCATGGAGAGAGAGGAAGAGAGAGAATCCCAAGAATGCTCCAGGCTTTCAGGCCTGAGACACCCAGGCACCCCTTAAGGTAGTATTTTTATTTTTTTATTTTATTTATTATTATTTTTTTTAATGCTTTATTTCTAGGAGAGAGAGAGAGAGAGACAGCGCGAGCAGGGGAGGGTCAGAGAGAGAGGGAGTCACAGACTGAAACAGGCTCCAGGCTCTGAGCTGGCAGTCAGCACAGAGCCCGACGCGGGGCTCGAACCCACGAACCGCGAGATCACGACCCAAGCAAAAGTCGGACACTTAACTGACTAAGCCACCCAGGCGCCCCTTAAGGTAGTATTTTTAAAAAATGGTCTATGAACCCATTGCCTCAGAATCACCTTGAATGCTTGTAAAAATCCAGATTCCTGGACTCTAAACAAACCAATGAAATAGAATTCTAGGGCTTAGTGTAGGAAATCTGCATTTTTCCAAGATCCCAAGGTAATTCTTTTTTTCCCCTCTTTTTATTTATTTGTTTATTTATTTTTTATTACAAATAGTTTATTGTCAAGTTGGTTTCCACATAATACCCAGTGCTCATCCCCACAAGTGTCCTCCTCCATGCCCATCCCTCCTCCCCCCCACATCCATCAGTCCTCAGTTTTTGTCAGCATTCAAGAGTCTCTCATGGTTTGCCTCTCTCCCTTTCCCCCACCACTTCCCCCCTTCTTCTCCCCCTTGGTCCTCCGTCAAGTTCCTCCTAATCCTCCTATACGTGCAAACATATGATATTTGTCCTTCTCTGCCTGACTTATTTCGCTCAGCATAACACCCTCAAGGTCCATCCATGTTGCTACACATGGCCAGATTTCATTGTTTCTCATTGCCATGTAGTATTCCATGGTATAGATAAACCACATCTTCTTGATCCATTCATCTGTTGATGGACACTTAGGCTCTTTCCATGTTTTAGCTATTGTGGAGAGTGCTGCTATGAACATTGGGGTACATGTGCTCCTATGCATCAACATTTCTGTATTTGATCCCAAGGTAATTCCTGTGAAAAGTTGAGAACTACTGGCTTAAAGTGTAGAGGGTACCCCAGGCAAAATTGTGCAGAAAGCTTTGTCTTCAGAGATGTTTGGCTACTCTTCCATGTTCCTTCCCTGCCATCAGCACCTCTGATTTTTATGTCAGTACCCTAGATATATTTTACAATGAATTTATACTAATGTGTGAATTACGGGATTTGTTACCCATCCCAGATTATGTATTTAAAAAATAAGACTGCTGAGGATAGTAACCTAGGCCTAGAAATGACTGGCTCTCTAATAGTGGGTTGTTAGCCACTGTAACAAAGGAATTATTTGGGGGGTTGGGAAACCTCCTCAGCAACCATCACATCACTAAGGCAACTTTCAACCACCTACTCACCAGATGGCCCTTCTAAAATCACTTAGTGCTGGGTACCTGGAAGCAAGAGTCTGAATAGGGATGAGGCTAAACCAACCAATCTTGTTTTTCACTGTCCCTTTAAAAGTATTTAATTAGGAAAAATTCTTGCCCTTTCCCAGATGAAAACTTGTGCAGTTGCAGGACATTCTGGTCCTTTAAAGTAAAAAAATGCAGTCTCAATGGAGTCATTCACAGCTTCTAGTTTCATGTAATAATCAAAACTTTGAACTTGATTTAAAACTAAATCTTCCCTTTTCCCCAGCTAGGCTTTGCCTTGGGTTGTCTGCTCACAATGGTCTTTCTCCTTTTTCCCCATGTGGCATTTCTTCTCCTCTCTTAGCTATATAAAAGGGGACACTGGATAGGTAGGAGGGACAGGAATGTTCTTTTTGGATTGGTACAATCTCAGGATGGTTTTACACTTCCATCAGTTCAGAAAATGCCACTGGACACATTTGATTGAATGTCTTATGATGTGGATGATACACTTTTGTCAAATTGACTGTTCTCTCCTTAGCCGATATTTCTCCCTCCCTCCTTCTTTCCTTCCAGCTTTCTTTCCTCCTTCTATCTTTTCTTTTTCTTTTTTCTTTGTTGGATCACTCCATACAGATGTGCTTACCCCAAAGTGATCCTCTCAAACAATATTTTAAATGACTTCAAATAAAATCAAATGGTTTTTTCCTTTTGTGTCAATACTTGTGGCTCTTTTTCCTCAACAAATCCTGGGAACCCAAGCAGATTATGGTACAGCTGCAGCCTCTCCTTTGCGTTGTACTAGCTAGCCAGCTATTTCAGATATCTATTGCTGCACAACAAACAACTGACACAGTGGTAAAATAACAATGATCTATTATATCTAGTGGTTTTTTGAGTTGACTAGTTACTGGTGTCTTTGCCTGTTTTGGCTGGGCTTACTCATGAGCTGCATTCAGCAAGAGGATTGGCTGGGCTGGAACACCCATGATGGCCTCCTTCATGTGTCTAACAGTTGGGGATGGTTATACCTGGGGTGTTACCTCTTATCCCCCCCCAACCAGTGTCTTTCAGCAGGTAAGACTGACTTTATAAGTGGTAGTCTTGATATTGTGTCCCAAGAGAGAACAGTAGAAGTTGCAAAGCCTTTTAAGGCTTAGGCTTCCAAGTCACATTTTGTTGGTCAAAGTCCAAAGGCCAGTCCAGATTCAAGGAATAAGGAAGTAGATGCCATGTTTTGATGGAGGAAGTGACAAAATCACAATGCAGAAGAGCTTAAACATTATGATGAGAGGAATTTGTGGTCCTATTTTGCAATTACCACACTTGACTTTTTAGAGTTTTTCAGATTTCTGTCAAATACCAGTTCACTGTCTCTGTAACTTGCAGAAGATATATACTGAGCTCTCTGAGTGGTTCCATCGAAGAAACTCCCTAATCCTGGGCTTGAGGGCAGGCAAAGCAAGGGACAGAATGGCATATAAAACAATTCATTCCAAAGAAATCCTGTTTATAATCTGTTCTCTAATTTGTGATACCCCCATCTTTTTTTTTTCAAAATTTTATTTAAATTCTAGTTAGTTAACATGCAGTACAATATTGGTTTCAGGAATATAATTCAGTGATTCATCACTTACACACAACACCCAGTGCTCATCATAACAAGTACCTCCTTAGAACCCTTCATCTGCCATCCACCTGCCTCCATCATCACTATGTTCTCTATCTTTTAGAGTCTCTTATGATTTGTTTCCCTCTCTTTTATTTTTCCCCCACTCCCATATGTTCATCTGTCTTATTTTTTTAATCCACATATGAGTGAAATCATATCTTTGTCTTCCTCTCATTGACTTATTTTGCTTAGCATAATACATTCTGGCTCCTTCCACATCATTGCAAATGGCAAGATTTAATTCTTTTTGATGGTTGAGTAATATTCCACTATATATATATATATATATATATATATATATATATATATGTATATATTGAGTAATATTCGTATATATGTATATATATATATATATATATACCATACCTTCTTTTTAAAACATTTTTCTAAACGTTTAATACTTAATTTTGAGACAGAGAGAGACAGTGCATGAGCAGGGGAGGGGCAGAGAGAGAGAGGGAGACACAGAATCCAAAGCAGGCTCCAGGCTCTGAGGTGTCAGCATAGAGCCTAACGCAGGGCTCAAACTCATGAACTGTGAGATCATGACCTGAGCCAAAGTTGGATGCTCAACTGACAGAGCCACCCTGACACCCCTATGCCACATCTTCTTTATTCATTCATTAATTGATGGACATTTGAGCTCTCTCCATAGCTTGACTATTGGTGCTATAAATATCAGGTGCATGTACCCCTTTGAGTCTGTATTTTTGTATCTTTTGGGTACATACCCACTAGTGAAATTGCTGAATCATAGGGTAGTTTTATTTTTAATTTTTTGAGGGACCTCCATACTATTATCCAGAGTGGCTGTACCAGTTTACATTCCTACCAACAGTGCAAGAGGGTTCCCCTTTCTCTTCATCCTCATCAATGATGTTGTTTCTTCTGTTGTTAATTTTAGCCATTCTGACAGGTGTGAGGTGGTATCTCATTGTGGTTTTTATTTGTATTTCGCTGATGATGAGTGATGTTAAGCATCATATTATGTGTCTGTTAGCCATCTGGATATCTTCTTTGGAAATATGTCTATTCATGTCTTTTGCCTATTTTTAAGTGGATTATTCATTTTTTGGGTGTTGAGTTTTATAAGTTCTTTATAGATTTTGGATACAAACCCTTTATCAGATATGTCACTTGTGAATATCTTCTCTCATTCCATCCATTGCCTTTTAGTTCTGCTGATTGTTTCCTTCACTGTGCAGAAGCTTTCTATCTTGATGAAGTCCCAATGGTTCTTTTTTGCTTTTATTTCCCTTGCCTCTAGTGACATGTCTAGTAAAAAGTTGCTCTGGCTGAGGACAAAGAGGTTACTCTGCCTGTGTCCTCCTCTAGGATTTTAATGGTTTCTTGTCTCATATTTAGGTCTTTCATCCATTTTGAATTTATTTTTGTGATTGGTTTAAAAAAGTGGTCCAGGGGCTCCTGGGTGGCTCAGTCGGTTGAGCTCCGACTTCTGCTCAGGTCATTATCTCACAGTTCGTAGGTTCGAGCCCCGCGTCGGGCTCTGTGCTGACAGCTCAGATCCCGGAGCCTGCTTCAGATTCTGTGTCTCCCTCTCTCTCTGATCCTCCCCTGCTCTCTCTCTCTCTCTCTCTCTCAGAAATAAGTAAAAACTTAAAAAAAATAAATAAGTGGTCCAGTTTCATTCATGTTCATTCTTCGGCTGACCAGTTTTCCCAACACCATTTGTTGAAGAGACTATCTTTTTACCATTGAATGTTCTTACATGCTTTGTCAAAGATTAGTTGACCATATAGTTGTGGGTCCATTTCTGGCTTTTCTATTCTATTCCATTGATCTATCTGTCTGTTTTTGTGACAGTACCATACTGTCTTGATGACTACAGTTTTATAATATAGCTTGAAATCCAGACTCATGATGCCTCCAGTTTTATTTCTTTTTCAGGATTGCTTAGCTATTTGGGGTCTTTTGTGGCTCCATACACATTTTAGGATTTTTTTTTCTAGCTCTGAAAAATGCTGGTGGTATTTTGATAGGGACTGCATTAAATGTGTATATTGCTTGGGTAGTATAGACATTTTAGCAATGTTTTTTCTTCCAATCCATAAGCATGGAATGCATTTTCACTTCTTTGTGTCCTCTTCAGTTTCTCTCATAAATATTTTAGAGTTTTCAGAGTACAAACGTTTTACTTCTTTGGTTAGGTTTATTCCTAGGTACTTAACTGTTTTTGGTGCAGTTACAAGTGGGATCAATTCCTTGTTTTCTTTTTCTGCTACTTTGTTACTGGTGTATAGAAATGCAACAGATTTCTGTATGTTGATTTTATATCCTGTGACTTTGCCAAATCCCTATTTAGTTCTAGTGGTTTTTTGGTGAAGTCTTTCCGGTTTTCTACATAGAGTATCATGTTGTCTGCAAATAGTGAAAATTTCACTTCTTCCTTGCTAGTTTGGATGGCCTTTGTTTCTTTTTGTTGTCTGATAGGCTAAGACTTCCAGTACTATGTTAAAGTGGACATCCTTGTCTTGTTCCTGATTATAGGGGTAAGGATCTGTTTTCCTCACTGACGATGATATTAGTTGGGGGGTTTTTTGTATGTGGCCTTTATGATGTTGAGGTAGTTCCATCTATCCCTACTTTGTTGAGAGTTTTTATCAGGAATGGATGCTGTGTTTTGTCAAATACACAAAGAAATTGTGCAGATGTTCTTCTGCATCTATTGAGAGGATCAAATGGTTCTTATCCTTTCTTTTATTAATGTGTATCAGGTTGACTGATTTGCAAATTTTGAACCAGCCCTGTAGCCCAGAAATAATTGTCACTGGATTGTGGTGACTAATTCTCTTAATGTACTGTTGAGTTTGATCTGCTAGTATCTTGTTGAGAAATTTTGCGTCCATGTTCATCAAGGATATCTGCCTGTGACTCTCCTTTTTGGTGAGGTCTTTGTCTGGTTTTGGAATCAAGGAAATGCTGGCATTGTAGAATGAGTTTGGAAGTTTTCCTTCCATTTCTATTTTTTGAAACAGTTTGGGAAGAATAGATATTAACTCTCCTTTAAATGTCTGGCAGAATTCCCCTGGGAAGCCACCTGGCCCTGGACTTTGGTTTGTTGGGAGCTTTTAGATTACTGTTTCAGTTTCTCTGCTGATTATGAGTCTGTTCAAGTTTTTTTATTTCTTCCTGTTTCAGTTTTGGTAGTTTGCAGGTTTTTAGGAATTTATCTATTTCTTCCAGATTGTCCAGTTTTTTGACATATAATTTTTCATAATGTTCTCTCATAATTGTATTTCTGTGGTGTTGTTTGTGATCTCTCCCCTTTCACTTGTGATTTTATTTATTTAGGTCCTTTATCTTTTCTTTTTGATAAGTCTGATTAGGGATTTATTAATTTTATTCTTTCAAAGAACCAACACTTCATTTTGTTGATCTGTTCTACTGTTTTTGTTGTTGTTGTTTCTTTATTATTTATTTCTGCTTTAGTCTTTATTATTTTCCTTCTTTTGCTGGCTTTAGGCTTTATTTGCTGTGACTTTTCTAGCTCCTAAAGGTATATGGTTAGATTAAGGTTGTATATTCGAGACTTGTCTTTCTTCTTGATGTAGACCTGTATTACAATATGCTTCCCTCTTAGGACTGTCTTTGCTGCATCCCAAAAGTTTTGGACTGTCATGTTTTCATTATATGTTTTAATTTTGTCTTTAATTTCCTGGTTAGCACATTCATTCTTTAGTAGGATGTTCTTTAACTTCCATGTATTTGTGGTCTTTCCAAATTTTTTCTTGTGGTTGACATTAAGTTTCATACCGTTGTGGTCTGAAAATATGTATGGTATTATCTCAGTCTTTTTGTTTTTATCAGGGGCTGATTTGTGACTGAGTAAGTGAGCTATTCTGGAGAATGTTCCATATGCATTTGAAAAGAATGTGTATTCTGCTGTTTTAGGATGAAATGTTTTGAATATATCTGTTAAGTCCATCTGGTCCAGGGTGTCATTCAAAGCCATTGTTTCCTTGTTGATTTTCTGCTTAGATGATCTTGTAAGCGGGGTGTTGACATCCCCTATTATTATCGTATTATTATCAATTAGTTTCTTTATTTTTGTTATTAATTGATTTATATATTTGGGTGCTTCCAAGTTGGGGCATAAATATTTATAATTGTTAGATATTCTTGATTATAGATACCTTTATTATGATATAATGCGCTTCTTCATCTCTTGTTACAGGCTTTGGTTTAAAATCTAATTTGTCTAATAGACGTATGGTTACTCCCACTTTCTTTTAGCACCCACTAGTATGATAGATGATTCTTCATTCCCTCATTTTCAATCTGCTGATGTCCTTAGGTCTAAAATGAGTCTCCTGTAGGCAGCATATAGATGGGTATTGTTTTTGAATCCATTCTGATATCTTGTATCTTTTGATTGGAGCATGTAGTCCATTTACATGTAGAGTGATTATTGAAAGGTATGAATTTAGTGCCATTGTGTTACCTGTAAAGTTGGTGTTTCTGGCTATGTTCTCTATTCCTTTCTAGTCTTTGTTGCTTTTGATATCTTTCCCCACTCAACAAATACCCCTTAATATTTCTTTTAGGGTTCGTTTAGTGTTCATGAATTCCTATAATTTTTTTTTGTCTGGGAAAGTTGGTATCTTTCCTTCTATTCTGAATGACAACCTTGCTTGATACCCCCATCTTTTTTTTTTTTTTTTTACAAATAGTTTATTGTCAAATTAGCTTCCACATAACACTCAGTGCTCATCCCCACGAATGCCCTCCTCCATGCCCATCCCCCATTCGCCCCCACATCCATGGTTTGCCTCTCTCCCCTTTCCTCACCATTTCCTCCCTTCTTCTCCCCCTTGTTCCTCAATTAAGTTCCTCCTAATCCTCCTATACATGCAAACATATGATATTTGTCCTTCTCTGCCTGACTTATTTCGCTCAGCATAACACCCTCAAGGTCCATCCATGTTGCTACACGTGGCCAGATTTCAGTGTTTCTCATTGCCATGTAGTATTCCATGGTATAGATAAACCACATCTTCTTGATCCATTCGTCCATTGATGGACACTTAGGCTCTTTCCATGTTTTAGCTATTGTGGAGAGTGCTGCTATGAACATTGGATACCCCCATCTTTTTATTTCATCTGTGTGGCTAAGAGTCAAGTAACCTGTTTGTAGATGACTTCTTTGTAAATTTTTTATGTGGTCTCGTACCTCCTTTCAAATGCAATATTTATTGTATTTTGGTGGCTTTACCCAAACTTTATCTTAACATTTTCTTATACTTATTTGAAAGATTTCCAATGCAAGACTCTCTAACTTCTGAGCAAATGATAACTACTAGCATAGCTTTGGGGTCATATGGGCTATGGTTTGACTCCTAGATTTGCCACTTATTTTTTTGTCTGAACCTTACACAATCATTTCTGCAATGATACTAGTAAGACATACCTCATATGAGGTTTAGGTGAATTTTGACAATCTCATTCCTCTTTGTCAGTGATTTGTCTACAGTGCCATGTGACCCAGTTCTGGCTATTTACATATGAGATGAAGTCTTCTTGGACTTTCCAAGAGAGATTCCCTCTTTTTTTAGTTTGGATGCTATTATCCAAAGAAATGATTTCTGGAGTTAGTGTAGTCATATCATGACCATTCATCTCATGACAATAGTGGAAATTTGAGACTGAAAGATCCTGATTGAGACAACAAACAACCAGAAATGCCACTTTCAGAATCTTATGTGAGAGAATTAATTTATTATTATTATTTTGTTACTGATTGCTGAGTATTTTTTTTTTATTTTTTTTTAATGTTTTATTTATTTTTAGGAGAGAAAGAGAGACAGCGTGAGCAGGGGAGGGTCAGAGAGAGAGGGGGTCACAGACTGAAACAGGCTCCAGGCTCTGAGCTGGCAGTCAGCACAGAGCCCGACGCGGGGCTCGAACCCACGAACCACGAGATCATGACCTAAGTGAAAGTCGGACGCTTAACCGACTAAGCCACCCAGGCGCCCTGATTGCTGAGTATTTTGCTTGCAGCCCAAAGCATCTTAGTTGATATAGTGGTTAATGTTGTATGTAGGGAAGGGAAGGGATTTAAAAAAGGAATAAGTAAAACAAGGTTGAGTGAGTTAAATAATTGACTAAGCCATGCTGTTAATCATTAGCAGTTAGGAAACTAGAGACTCTGACTTCTAACTTCCAGGATACATTTCCAGTCAGCAAATATTTTACTGAGCAACTACTAAATACAAGTCCTTAGAAGGTAACCTTCCCATCCCTGGACTTGAATATCAGGAGGCAGCATGATGTGGAGAAAACAAGGTGGCAAAGTGAAAAGAACACAGGCATTGGCTCCATAGATAGACCATTTCTGCCACTTAATAAGCATGTGACTTGCGGCAAGTCTTCTTCCTCTGAGCCAAGTTTCCACAGTTGTCATATGCAGTTGCGCTGACATAGCAAGGTTGAGACAAGAATTATATGCAAAATTAAGTAAGGTAATATGTATAAATCCTGTTTCAAGATTGTGTCCAAACTATCTTTTTAAAGATGTTGATGAAGTGATTGGGTTGGGATTTGTTCCTCAAAGGCTAGTGAAGCAGGACAGAATTCCTCTAACAGTCAATTTGGGGTTTTTGCATCAAGAAGACAGGCCAAAGCAAGCCTGTCTGTAAAATTTTTATCCTAAGGGCAAACTCAGGGGCCAGAGCAACATCAGCTTCAGTTGATGGTAAGAGTGGTAGGTAGAACTGGGGCCAGACCAGGGTCTTTGGGAACTTGTGTGAATAAAGTCCCAGGAAGATGGTTGTAAATATCCTCAGTCTATCTCTGGCCTTCCCCTTGGTAACCCCTAGACCCTGGATGTGTGGGTGTATCTACCCTGTATAGTAGCTGGCAAGGCAGATAGAGTTTTCAAGTGTGCACGAGGTGCTTTGAACAGAGAAACTCAGCAAGCTGTCTTTTGGAAGTGATCCAAATGTCAGAAAATCCTTCCTCCTCCTTCTTCCCATTGTTGAGGTGGTGAACAAGTAACACATTGCTGAAAGAATCTGTACTGGGAAGTAGGAGTGTATTTTGGGAACCAAGGAGTTTGAAATAGGCTTTACCCCTAGGTAGAGCAGAGTTGTACTTTGGATGAAAGGTAACTGTGTCAGTCTGCAAAGAACTGACCCAGATACCTTGGGTAGGCATTTAGGTGGCAAGGATTAGTAGGAATTTGTGTAAGATTAGGATCCCTGAAAACAAATTCTGAGTGAGAGATATGTATGTAGGAAATTCATTGGGAGTGCTTTCATGAAGACTAGCTGTACAGAAGCAAAGAAAGCAGGATTTGTAATAGGGAGGAGATAAATGTCAGTGGGGTGGCAACAATGGCCTCAGCCAATCCAAGAAGAGCTCTGGAGCTGAGAGAACCCTTGTAGAAAGGAGGCCTTGCCTTAACCAAGTATTGAATGCAAGTTGTCTGAAAGGATATAACCTTGGGCAAGGCAGCTTCTTTTGGCTGAGCACAATTCTCTAAACCACTGGTGTTAGCATTCTCTATAGCTAGAAGAATGAGTGAATTATCTTGACTGGAAAATGTGGATATCTCATCAAGCATCCACTGTAAAGCACATTTCTTTCCTCCTGCTAACCAATGTGACACAGTTAGAAGGGCCTCATATTTACTCTCAGCGCAGTTTGCCTTTAACCATATAAAATCATATGTAGTTGTTGATTTAAAAAATGCTCACAGTGTTTTAGTGTGTAAGTTCCTGAGTACTTGGCCTGTCTGTCAGTAATTAATATCTCTTATTGTTTCAGGAAGGGATTCTTCCCTAGCCCTGGTCCTGAGGCACCCTACCCACCCCCAGCCAGATCCCAGTCAAAGAGAATAGCAAAAAGAATTCTATGCCAAATGGTCCATGTGCCACACCCAGAGCTCTCATTTAGAGGCACATGTCAGGGGCACCTAGGTGGCTCAGTCAGTTAAGCATCCGACTTCAGCTCAGGTCATAATCTCATGGTTCATGAGTCCGAGCCCTGCATCAGGTTCTATGCTACAGCTCAGAGCCTGGAGCCTGCTTTGGATCTGTGTTTCTCTCTTTCTCTCTCTGTCCCTCCCCCACTCTCTCCCTCTCCCTCTCTTTCTCAAAAGTAAATAAACATTAAAAAAAATTTAGAGGCACATGTCCATAGATATAAATTAATTATGGAGGGGATATTCAACCTCACCTTACCTATAATTAGGGAAAATTTGTCACTCCTTCTTAGAAGACCCCTACTCCTTACTAAGGAATCTTGACCTTTCTGAGATCTATGACATTATTTTATAAAGGTATATATTAAAAGCCTCAGGTCAATTTTTTCTTCTCTTCCATTATTATAATAATCAATGTATAATACACTTGGTCTCTAAGGTTGGTAGTACCTGTTATTTTGACATTAGCCCCCAAGATAAACATTTAATGAGTGACTACTGTGTGTCCTTTACTAATACTTTCTATGTATTTTTTCTTTTAGTTCAGATACCAGCTCTATCAATTAGATATAACTATACCCCCATTTCACATATGATGATACTGAAATGTAGAGGTGAGATGATTTACCCAAGTTCATGGAGCTAGTGGCAGAGCCCAGATAGTTGAATGTCAGAGCTTGAGAATTTTCCTTCTACAGCACACTGATGATTACTCAGCCCTGTCCCACAAGAGGCTAATATGCAAGACATGAGTAAATACTTGATCTCTAGAAAATAGAATGTTATTACACTTAAGAAAATAAAAACTAAGAAATAAACTTAAGATTTCTTAGAAAGTGCATAGGATTACTATTTGAAGATCTTTGATATCATGGGTGACTGCTACAGACCCTCCATCTGAAGCAGACCAGACAGCATCCTAACAACAATAACCTTTAAATCAAGAAAGTTTACTCCAAATGTTCCCAACAGAGCCCAAAGCCAGAAAAGTTCACAGCTCTACATTAAAATGTTAGAAAAAGATCACATTGCAGCAGCTGCTTATGTGGATTACCTAGTCTAGCCATTCTGCTAAGACTTAAAAAAAAACCTGTCTGAGTTGTAGGAAGAAAAAACAGTAAGCCTCTAAAATATCAAGTTGGTGCTTGTTAGTAGAGCTGTGATTTCCCATTTGTTGCCCTAGAAGACTCAGGTGTATCTGAAATAAAGTCAAGACGTTTTTCTAGACTCTAAGGCAGTGGAAGATTTCATATCTGTACTTACCACCACTGTGTCCTATGGTGTTTCCAGAACCATAGTTTCCCTTGGAAAAATTTTTTTTAAATCCTTGAAATGTTTCTTGGTGATCCAAAGCACATTAGGAAATCATAATCCCTTCTTAGAACCATTTTATGCAACTTCTCTTTAATACTTAACAAAGAAAGAGGATGAAATGGACTCTTCCCTCTAATGATGTCTTCTGTATAAAGGCCAGTGGTTCTGTTATTGTGCACGTATATATGTGGGTGCACATACACTCATACCTGGCCTTTTGAGATTTAATGCACTTTATCCCTGATTGAGATTTCTATCTTCAAAACGTCAAAGCATGGTCTATAAGACACTGTATGATCTCCACTTTACAGAAGGGGAAACTAAAGTACAGCCCTGAACAAAGTGGTCACAATGAAATTAGAAACTGTGGTGGGGCTTTTCAGATATCAAACTGTGTATCTCTTAACTGAACTCCTTACATTTCCATTTCTCTCCATAGTACTCTTTTCAACAGCATTGGTTTCTTGCCTTTCCATGTTGCTGTGATTATTTTTGGGGTTAATCACAGTAACAAAAATGAGGAAAATAGATCCTACAATAAATATTTATTTGGTGATGTTAAAGTTATGATTTCTGACATCATAAATTTATTCCCAATGTATCCATCTAGTCTTAGAGATGAAAATGATATTTTCTTCAGAGTTCAGAGATTTGTTGAGAGAGAGGAGAGTGTTAGAATATAAGAATTCTTGTCCCATGCCACACCTTTTTATCACAAGGAATAAAGTAAAAGTTAAATTGTCGATCTAGTTTGAGGATGTTTATGAAAAGTTATGAATTACCTGTAGAGTATCTATGTGAGCCTTAAACAGAGAGATAATGTTTCTCATCTTGCTGCTTTTAATTTTAGGGTATTTAGGCTTCTGTTGTGAAATGTTTTCTCAACTTACAATCCCAGGGTTGCTCATGCATGGAGAGAAGTGGCATAAAAATATACACAACTGATGTCACTTCAAGAAAGGCCAATGAAATTCATGGTGTTGCTCCTGGAAGATAAACAGACTATAAAGAATCTGCATGGTAGATCCCTTGGTTTACCCTTTGCAGAGTTTATTGGCTTAGATTTTTTTCAGCTACATGTAACCTATACTTGAACTACAGTGGCTAACCAAACAGGGGTTGAGTTTTCAGAGCGATCTAGGATTATGGAGATAATTATTCCAATGTCAGTGTTTGAGGATGTCAACAAGGAATCAGAATCATTCTTTTTCATTGTTGTTCTGCCATCCTTAATATATGGCTTTCATTCTCATGGACTTAAGTTCCATTTCTAGGCATTATGTTCAGATTTCAAGCTCAGGACAAAAAGCAAAAAAAAAAGGGCAAACATGAGCTTTCTCTACCCCTTTTAAATAATAATAATAATTTTTTAAAAGTTTTCCAGGGGCACCTGAGTGGCTCAGTTGATTAAGCGTCTGACTTTTGATATTGGCTCAGGTCATGATCTTGGGGTCATGGGATCAAGCTCTGTGTCAGGCTCCCTGCTGGGTGTGGAGCCTACTTGGATTCTCTTTCTCCCTTGCTCTCTGCCCCCCCCCATACTTGCTCTCATATGCACAAAAACAAGCAAAATTTTTTTTCCAGAATCCTATCTAATAGAGTTGTTTTTATATCTCACTGGTCAGCTGCAAAGGAGTTGGAGGGGGTATTCTAAATTGGTAATATAGCCACCTTTTGATTTTTGTTGTTCAGGAAAAAGTAGAGAATAGGTATTGGGTTGGAAGACGGACTTAGGACTAGGATTAATCCCCATGGGAAGGAAAGGGCCTTCCTTTTCTTTCTTTCAAACATTATGCTTAATGCATTATATAAGTTTAAGTGTTCCATTTTTGACAAAGTTTCTCTTCACTCTTCTGCTTTTTCTAGACTCCTGTGGCACTTTTTCTTTTCCTTTAAGTAGAGTATTATTGATCCCATTCTATTCAGGTTAGTTGTTTACATGCTTATTTTCCTCATTTAAATAGTGAGCTCTTCAAGGATTAGAGACTTCATCTAATTTACCATGGTTATTTCATCATTTACTACCATGGCTGGCACACTGAGGAACTAAAAAGCTTACTTAAAAAATATAAGGACAGGGCAAAGCATGGTAGGTCATGACCCTTAGGAAATAGACTCTGAGATTCTGGGGTCTATCTACATGTCTCTTTCCTGGTATTACAATTTCTCCTCCTAAGCACTTGACCATTTATAACATTCTTCCCTCACCTGTACCTCTCACCCCAAAATTTTGCATGCACCCTTATCTTGGGCCAGTTTCTTTCTACACACAGTGGATGCCCAGCATTACCTAAAATCCTGTTCTTTGGAAGCATTACCTCTCACCTTGAGTAGGGTTATAGCACATCCAAGCCCAGCATTAGCTTGTACCATACACCGAGTTGATTCATCAGCCAACAAAGCTCATTTGTTTTTCCTCAAGGGAGATTCCCACCCGCACTGCAGCTGAAGATGTAAACTGAGGGAGAGGCTTGGATGCATCAGTTGTGGATGCATGGGGGTTGGCTGTTTGCTCAGGCCGCTTACTTCTACTTTCTGGCCCTGCTTGTGCCTGATCTCTACTGTTCTGCTTCTATCTTATGATTTTGATTTGATTGGTCTGAAAGAACTATGGCCTGCAGGCTGAATCTTGTCTTTTTAAAATAAAGATTTATTATATCAGAGCTGCACCTATTTACTTATCTATTGTCTATGCCTATAATTGGTTTCATGCTATAACAGCAGAGGTGATAGTAATTCTATGGCTCACAAAACCTAAAATATTTTCTATCTGGCTTTTTATGGAAAAAGTTGTCTCACCTCTGGTTCAGGGAAACCTAGGAATTCAAGATTTTTTGACTGAATTGACTCAGATGTTCTCATTCCAGTTTTCAGGGTTCCATTCTTTCCCAACCAGGATCTTGACCTTGGTAGAACAAAACTGCTGGGACTGAGAGCTCAGCCATTTGGAGCTATGCTACTACAGTCATGAAGTACTGGGTTTGATCCATAGTCTTTTTTGTTCTTTGGTGGCAGGAGAGGATATTCTTTTTATTTGCTAAAATGTCCTCTGTCTTTCACATTTCACCTTACATTGGTGATTAATCACCCTGTCTTTCTCCAATGCATCAGTGGCTCCCAGTAATAGCCATCCAATTTCATAGTCCTTATGAACCCAGCAAATGCCCGAGATGTATCTGCCAGTGCATTTCCTTCTCACAGTATCCTAACTCAGTTCACACTGGCATCATGGATTTGCAATTAGCAGAATTGCACAGGGTCCTGTGCTTAGAGGAGTCCCAGGCTTGGTTTAATGCTATGCTATCACCATCTTAAAATTCTTTTTTTAATTCTTTTTAAAAATGTTTATTTATTTTTGAGATAGAGACAGAGTGCGAACAAGCGACAAACAGAGAGAGAGGGAGACATAGAATCTGAAACAGGCTCCAGGCTCTGAGCCATCAGCATAGAGCCTGACATGGGGCTTGAACCCATGAACCACGAGGTCATGACCTGAGCTGAAGTTGGACGCTTAACCCACTGAGCCACCCAGGTGCCCCCCTTTTTTTTTATTCTTAATAATTTTATCTTTGCACTGTACTTTGTAAGTGAAGTCTGATGGGGCGTGTGCATAAGCAGCATAGGTAGGTGCATTATACATGATCATCATTCGTTGCCATTCTATTAACACAAAGCATTTACCATGTTCCATGAACATAGAATTCTCCCAGCATAGGTGGGAGGTCAGGGAGCTGCATAGCAAGTAAAAGAAAGCATTTTAAATTTGTAACTAAGATGGGGGACTAGGATGATGGAAGGCGAGAGAAAGATAGGGCATAGTTTCTTTTCTTTCCAGTCTTAACTTATTAATAAGCCAAATAGTGTTGGTAGAATGTGCATATATTAAAAAGTGAAATGAAGAGCACCTGGGTGGTTCAGTTGGTTAGGCATCTGACATCAGCCTAGGTTATGATCTTTGTTCATGAGTTCGAGCCCCGTGTCGGGCTCTGTGCTGACAGCTGAGAACCTGGAGCCTAAGGATTCTGTCTCCCTCTCTCTAGTCCTCCCCAACTCATGCCCTGTCTCTCTCTTAAAAATAAACATTAAAAAAGTGTATAAAAAGTGAAATGAAAACAGTCAAGTTATTTTTGTGAAGTATTTCCATTGTTTTGCTAAGAATGGAATACAGATGCATGTATAAGTTAGGAAATAAAAATTATATCATTTTAATGACTCTGTATATGAGTTAAATAATCTTATATTTGCATTTAAAAATGACCTTGCACAATATGAGTAGTGAGAGTCATACTAATAATTAAAATTTTTAATTGACAACAGCAGGTAGCAGATGAGAACTCAGAGACTGCAGAAGAAAATGGTAAAACCTTACATTTTAGCCGCATTTCCCCCCAACCTTCTTTTGAACAAGGGTCCCACAAATTTTAATTGTTCACTGGGTCCTGCAAATTGCATAGATAGTCCTTTCACAACTGAAGTTTTTCACAATTGCCTTGGATGCCAAGGGCAATCAGTGTACTTCCTACCATTAGTGTTCATTGCTGGCCAGTTGGTGAGAAATTCAGCTTCAAAGTCTTATTTCAGAGTGTAGTTCCCAGGACAGCATCTGGGAGTTGGCTTCAGTTTGGTTCCTCAGGGGAAAAGCTCTGAGATGGAGATTTGCTCATAGGTGCACCTGGGTATGATCTCAGGACTACCTGTGAGAGGTGAGGGAAGCACAAAGTCAGAGGGAGAAGTTGCATTATAATGCAATTGTCACTGGTGTTTCAGCTGATCTTAGGGAGAGTTCTAGATCAGGGATGGCCCTTCAGAGTTGTTCCCATTGAGATAAGGGGCCTGGGCTTTTCTAGCCACTGATCAGGCATTGGGTGCGGGTTGTGCCCAGGCAGGGGGTCATAATTTTTGGTCAGACATTCTTCAGCTGAAGGCAATTTCTAGAGAAGCTGCTAATACTCATAACCCCTAGGAAATGAGCACCGTAGTCCTAAAGGAAATCTGGGCCTCACAGGGTTGCCGTCACTGAACAAGGCTCATGCAACAACCAAAACCAGAAAGGGATTAACAGATTCCAAAAGAAGCAAAAGGTTTTCTCTCCATCTTCCAGTTTTTAAACATTCAGACAATGTACAACAGATAAGAAAAATGATGCTGTTAGATATGCTATAAGATTATTTCAGTGGATTAATTATGATTGTGAAAAATAGGGTCAAGCAATACCAGTTGTAGCACAAAAAGACTAATTACTTAATTTTTAGAAAATAATTCCTTTTGTTGTTGTTCCAGTATTTCAGGCTCAAAGCCTATTCTATCTAGACTTCCATCGGAATGTGGAAGCTACAATACTGTCCTTAAAAAGTGCTATTCTTGTCACTCTATTACAATAGTAAACACATCAAACATATCAATTTCATGAGACAACCATTGGGGCCCACAATCCAAAAGTTACAAAACCATCTGCAGTATATAATGCAGTTTTAGGATTAAAAATAAAAGACTTCCCTTATGATTGATGAGATTACATGTAGGATGAGCTGAGGTGGCAAGGGAACATGTGCATGTATGTGGGTATGTTGGTTGAGGGTGGAGCGGAGGGGACACACCTTACAAGTTTGAGCTGGGCAAGCCCAAAGGAATCATGCTTGGCCTACGTCCCATGGTACAAGTTTGTACTGGGCCATGAAAGATGATGCTTGGTCCCGTGTGTGGCACCTGGTGTAGAGACTGAAAGGAAAGCATGCCTTGTCAGGGATTTTCCCAGATGCTTTCTGGCTCTCTACACCATTGTCAGTGACTCCTTTTAAACATACAAATCATGTGTACCATGCATTGCCAGGGCACCTTTCCTTCTGGGAGGAGCACGCCAATTGTCTTTCTCATTAGTATAATCTGGGTAAAGGGGAAGATCAGCAAGAAATCAACCTTTTCCCTCTGCATAATCAAGAAGTCTGTATTACCTTCTTTGAAGGGCAAAATTAGACTGGGCATTGGACAGAGTATCCAAGGTTATGGTGAGAACGAGGCTGTGTCTTTCACTGTTGGCCTAACTGTTCTGCCTAGGGAAGTAGGGTCAGAGAAGAGGTCAAACTTCCAGGATGATGGAGGAGAGTTCAGAGGCCTGGCTTTGAATGGAAAAGACTGACTGGACTTCTTAGGCCTCTTTTATCTCCCTTCTCCCCCTTTAGCTATGAGTGGGGAGCAGGAGGAGGGGTGCATAATTATGTCTAACCATTAGTTACAATCTTGATAGAGGGAAGAGTATTATTCATTTTGGACCTTGAGGCTGACTGCTTTCATATAGTTAAATAGAGTATAAATTGCCATTCAGTGAACTTAAAATAGAGGAAAAAGGGTTTCATGAGATAGAGAGAGGCTGGTATTTTAATTGCTGTATTTTGAAAGACCAAATACGGACTAAAATGTATCATTATGAGCAGAGCAGATTGTCCATCATGGTATCTAGAGGAAGACAGGACTATAGAAGCTGTGTCTATGTGCATCTTCTTTGCCACAGAAACAAAATTCTGACTCAAGAAATTAACAAAAATTCTCATGAAAGTGGGAAAGATCTCATAAATGCCTCCTCGATAAGGCATTTGGCCACTATACTTTTCCTTCACTGGATACTGTGCCCCCTCTTACCTTCTAGTTTTTCTGCCCCTAGGAAATAAAATTATCATAGCATTTAAGATACCATCTCTTCTCATAAAACAATAATCACATTGTAAACCCCCAAGAATGCTGCAATAGGTGTCTCTCTGGTCCTTTATTAATGCTGCTGGTATTTGTCTAGCCTTAGAAAAGCTTTTGGCTCAATATCCTACTCATATTTTTGGGCTATAGCTTGCTAGAGTTGTCAGGACAAGTAAAACATTTCCCTTTCAACATTCATTACAAGAAAAAAAAAATCCTATTGTATTTTTTGAAAGTGGCTTGTGACTCATCTCCTTTTTTGGGATGGAGTTATAGCTTAAGATTTGGTCAGTGGTATACTTTTTGTCTGTGAAAGTGATGCAAATGTTTACAGGCTGAGAGATGCTGAAATTAGTATGTGTTTTATTCATTCATTTGCCACACCTACAGGATGCTGGAGAACTGTATAGAAATGTTTTAATGAATACATCTTAAGGGTTCTTACTATAACTTTCTAACTTAAGATTGAATTCTAAATTCCAGGTGAAATTCATTTTGGAGGAAAACTATTTGCCACTTTAGTGCAGACTTATTTTGACTAATTTTTTTTATTTTTATTATTTATTTATTTAAAATAAATGTTTATTTATTTATTTAGAGAGAGCGAGTGAGCATGATCAGGGGAACAGCAGAAAGAGAGGAAGAGAGAGATTCCCAAGCAGGCTCTGCACTGTCAGTGCATTGCTCAACTGTGGGGCTTGATTTCAGGAATTGTAAGATCATGACCTGAGCCAAAATCAAGAGTCATGCACTTAACTGACTGAGCCACCTGAGTGCCCCTCATTTTATTCTTTTAAAAAAAGGAAAAATTTTTTATATTGTTTCTTTATAATATTAGGTAAATGTTTATATGCTTAAAATTTAAAAAAGTATATATACAGGTAGAAAAAACCAGTCATGCATGCTGTCACAAACATTTCAGAAAAGACACTGTCATGTGAAGAAGAAAATATAAATGTTCATAATGTCACCATTCAGAGATAACCAACATTAAGGTAGTAGTTTATAGCCTTTGGTCTATTTTTATATGTATATACATGCAGGTATATTTTCCAGCATGGAATTGTACATGTCAGTTTGTGGCTTGCTTTTTTAAAATTTATTAACAAAGGAGCCATATCATTTCTCATCTTTTTAGTGAACAGAATGATTTGTGAAATCTGTCCCTCTTTAGAGTGCTCGCTATGGCAAAAGTGGAAACATTTTCATAGCAAATGAATTGTTCATTATTTTGTTAGCAGTTTGATGGAAAGCCTGGGTACGCAGGAGGAAACAACTTAAAAGTTAAATATTTTGCTTTGAATATCTTGCTTAATTAGATTAAAGGAAAGTTTCTGGGGACAATGGGTTTTTGATTGTCATAGAGCCAAAGTGACCAAGAATTGTCAAAGGCTCTCAGGCTATTATGGTGTTGTGGGTTTCCTGGGCATCTGCTGGGCCATGTTAGGAAATTAAAAGATGTATTTCATCACAAACATTAGTCTGGGCCTTTTCTCTGTTAGAAAGCATATGAAATATATTTGTCTTTTTTCTTTTTTGCCTGCCAAGAGTCTAACTCTAACTCTATAATATTATTTGCTCCCAGATTTTTTTTCCTTTCATTTTTATTTCTAGCTGTATATAGAACCAAGATTGAATTAAGGCCAGGGATGGGGGTGTGGAGGTTATACATATGTTATGTTTGAAAGTGTTTGCCTTCTATAGAGAAGGTCAAAGTTCTTTTTGGTCATAATGTACTTTACTTTTTTTTCCCCCTTGAATCACGTGTTGTTTATGTAAACAAAAAGAGATTGCACAGTGAAACTAATATCTAGTAAAAACTTAACTGTTTGGAGTTTTTTAGAAAACCACAGTTGGCCAAACTTGTCAAATACTGCCAAACGTGAGAAATGTAAATTGGTTGAAATTTGGCTGTGTCTCCTGAGTCGAACTCACTTACTAAGTGAATATCCGGACTGAGTCATGACTGGAATGCTCAAGAACATATAGGTGTGACTGCTGATGTGTAACTGCACATGTCCACATGGACTTCCAAGCTGATCCAAAATGAATGCCTCTTTGCTTTATTCTACTCACCTCCCATAGTTATGAAATAAAGCTTGTATCCAGAGAGGATAAAACTCCTGGGAAAATAGTTGAAAGACTTTGAAATTACCAGCAGTCTAGGCTTATGCTATCACATGACTCAGAAAGCCTTTTGCTGATAGAATCATAGGGCTGGAAATGGTGGAAGGAGGTCATTTAGTTTATTTTCCTGCCCAAGGAAAAACCAAAAATGTACCACTGGTGGCCTTGCTTCTTGTGAAAATGGTGTTTCTTTAACAACAAAATACCTTTTTTTCCCAGTAACTACTAACTTGTGTTTACTTTGGTGTTAGTCACAGTAACTTTGTCTCCCTGTTGCAGAACAGAAAAGAGATACTGGATACTGAGTGATTAGATTTTTCATAGAATTAGTTTGTAACACTGATGCAATTAAATGGTCAAAATGATCAAATAGGATCATAACAAGTTAAGGTAGTTAAACACACACACACACACACACACACACATACACACACACACACACACCCATATCATTAGTAATAGCATATTGTCACAGACCTGTTTTCAAAAAGCAGTAATTAGGTTAAAGTTTGGGAAGAAGTATATGAGAATCTGGAGTGTTTTACCACATCCAGCTTTTGCCCTATATTCAACTGTGAAAACAA
Organism: Proteles cristata cristata; assembly: GCA_017311185.1. Taxonomy (NCBI): domain Eukaryota; kingdom Metazoa; phylum Chordata; class Mammalia; order Carnivora; family Hyaenidae; genus Proteles; species Proteles cristata. Next base: position 852,176 of record JAESUZ010004301.1, read on the forward strand.
TCAACTTTTTACATTTTTCTCATTCATAAAAACAACCAATTCTTGAAGAAACAAATGGAATTCATAAAAGTTTTTGAGGCTTTCCTAAGTTGAATTCATATGATTAAAAAAGAAAAACACACACAACTTTCATGCTTTGACTCTTCTATTTCTGCCTCCAAGATGTATTTTGAACAAAAAGTCTTGTGCAGATCAATGTCAGATTTTCTGGTCACTCGCATGAACTCTAGACCAAAATAAACTTGCATGTAAGCACTACCTACAAGGAGATTACAGTTGGATTTGGGAATTAAGACATAGGTACAAAAGAAGTTTTATTATCTGTCTCCCCCTCTGGGTGCTAAGCTTCTCAAAGTCAGATAGATATACTCTGTGTTTTGCTCACTGTTGTATCACTAGCACTTAGAGCAGTGCCTGCACATAGTAGGCACAGAATAAATTTTCACAGGCTGAATTTATTAAATAATACAAATATCTATTCTGATTGTGATTAATCTAGTGGAATAATAAGGAAGGAATGTTTAATGTTAGCTGACAACTTGAGAAGTGTACAGAGAGGAGATGATTCTCCTCCATCTCTAACCTCAGAGCAGGAGTATGATTTGGCATGAGGAGAGGTTCACAAGAACACAGGGCATTATAGCTTGTTGAAGGGCAAGGATATGAAACTGTATTGTACATGCTGAGATTATAAGCAATTTCATATTATTGGAGCATATGATTTAGGGCAGTGAGTAGTAGGAGACAAGTCTGAAAATGTTGTAGGAGATTGAATCATGAGGTGCACTTTCATCTATTAAAGACATTTAGGGGCACCTGGGTGGCTTAGTTGGTTAAGTGTCCAACTTCGGCTCAGGTCATGATCTCACAGTTTGTGGGTTTGAGCCCTGCTTTGGGTTCTGTGCTGACAGCTCAGAACCTGGAGCCTGTTTCAGATTCTGTGTCTCCGTCTCTCTCTGCCCCTCCCCCACTCGTGCTCTGTCTCTCTCTGTCTCAAAAATAAATAAAACCAAAAAATAAAAGTAAAAAAAAAAGACATTTAATGAATAGAGTAGCATGATCAGATTTTCCTTTCAGGAAGAAAACTCTGGCAGTAATGCAGGGGGTTGGAATGGCAAATTGGGTAAGATATGGGAGGCTGTTAAATAATCCAGGAGAGACAAAGAATGTCTACAAGAGAATAGTGGCAGTGAGGAAAAAGGGATGGAGGTAAATTTGGGAGATATTTAGGGAGATAATTTATGGGACTGTGTGACTGATGGAATATGAATATGGGTGGAGCTGGTTAGGTGGTTATGGTACAAAGTAAGAGAATAGCAACTATGGTAGTGAGTAATGGCAACATAAGTATATATGGAAATGTAGGAGGTGGAAGATTTGGGAACCTGTGGCTAATGAGCAGAGAGAGCCTAGTATTGATTTTATAGAATAATGGCCTATGCAGGGAACATATGTTGTAAAGCATCTACACATGCCAAGGTAAAGTGAGTGTGAGTGAAGTCACTAAAGGAGAGTGTACAAAGTAAAGTTGGAAGAGAAAGGAGGAAAGCATCTAAAAACCATAAATGTGGAGACAGATGAAGCTTATCATTAACTAGAATATGGTACCAATATGAGCTTCAGTGGTAAGCAGGTATATCACTAGAATTTGGCATTGAAACGAGATAGATAGGGTATATTCACAAAACGTATTTTTGATTGGCAATATTTGTCATTAATAATACCATCAATAAAGGTGAGGCATAATTGCAGAGTCATGTCAAGTGGACATGTTGTAATATTTTTTTTTTACTTATTTCTAGGAGAGAGAGAGAGCGACAGCATGAGCAGGGAAGGGTCAGAGAGAGAGGGAGTCACAGACTCTGAAACAGGCTCCAGGCTCTGAACTGGTAGTCAGCACAGAGCCCGACGCGGGGCTCGAACCCACGAACCGCGATATCATGACCTAAGCGAAAGTCGGATGCTTAACCGACTAAGCCACCCAGGAGCCCCATGTTGTAATATTTTTAACAGATCCTTCTTGGGAAACTTCAAAGAGTCACATTCCTAAATGTGCAAAGTGGCAATAAGATCCAAGGTAGGAGTAATGAGATATTCAGATGAAAAGTTCAGATGAAGAATGTGCTAAATCATATTTTGCTACTTTTTTCAAATTCTCACATTCTGAGTTTAGTACATATGTTAACATATTTTCTTAGGCCATCCTTTCTCCAGAAGGTCCATAAAATTTATATTCTCACTCTAGGTTGGAGACAATGGCAGTCAGACAGTTTATTAGGAAAGGTCAACTTATTTAATCAGTTTCTACAGGCAAGGAGAAGGGTTAAACTTGGGTGTGCCACTAAAATGGGTATCATCTGATAATAAGATGCCTCACTGCCAAACTTTGTGAGTTTTCAAAGCTCTGTCTAGTCTACATGGCATTCCTTGGTTGTCTCTAATTCTTACACAAAAACAAACACATAACAATATGGAAATATACTCATTTCTTTTTTTCGAATATGCATAAGTTTTTTGGTTCTTCATTGGCAGCTATCTGGTCTCTTAAGACATGGTACTGGACAATATCCAGAAACAAGTTTAGTGTCTGAGGAGGAATATTGTGAAATCAGTAAGAAATATCCTTGCTGATCCAAATGAACAAAATAGTATTTTTGATTGGTGGGTGCTCCAGGCAAAAATATTTAAAGGAACCTGAGAATTCTACTTCTCAGTTGACTCAGGGTCAGTTAAATTCATTTCTGCTGAGTCTTGGATCATGATTGGATAGAACCGTTGCTCACTATAAGGCAACTCACTCATTTCCTTTGACACATGCTCTTGTTTTGCCATGAACACTAAGTGACCTCAACACATTTTTTTCTAAAATTGTAGCAACAAGGGACTTGGAAAAAAAAAATCAAACTCATGAGACAGTTATCTCTCTTGGCTCCTGAAAAGGCTGCTTCTTAACTGCCCCAAGAAAGATGAAATGATATTTCTGACCCTATTTCTCAGGAATGATAAATGGATAGCTTCAGCAATAAATGCAAGAATAGATACAGGCTAAGAATGCTTTCAGAGTTGTATTTTTGCCTTATATGTTTATCATGGACTCAACCAATTAAAAGCTGAAACAAACTAGCGCTTAAGATATCATTTTAAAAAATATTGCAAGGATTTAAAATATAAATCACTAAAGACCTCGTATAACTTTGAACATCTCACCCCCTCCCTCAAGCTCTATGTAAACAAAGCATGTTTCTTGCATTATACCATTAACTGTGCCAGATTATCAATTTTTCTCCTGAACAAAGTTTGGATGCTTTCCTTAAAATTTCCTTGTAATATAATTATGATATTTTGAAGGAAATAAAAAGTCATAAGGAAATATTTTTTTAAAAAATTACTGGCAAAATTATCAGCTTAATTCTGGAAGGAATCAGGTTTAGAATTTAAGGGACAAAAATGATAGAATTGTATCTCTTATTTGGTCATTTAGAGAGAGAAGACAACTTTATTTTCTGCAAAAGGCAAACATAATCTTCCATCTCTAAAAAAAGTCATTAAGAAAAAGTTTTTTATATGGAGTGGTGATGGTAGAAAGGTTTCGGAAATTTTTTTTTGTTTATTTATGTGTTCATTTATACCTAACATTTTTTTTCAAAAAATGATTAAGAGCCACTTGGAGAATATGCTTGAAAGATTCAGAAGGTTTGTTACAGAAAAGATCAAACTATGTTACTTAGCAATTGTGGTTCGAAAGTAGATATGAACATTTTTTAATGGAATAATTTGAAGGACATTTTCCTATATCTAGGTAATTATGTTTCTGTGTATCTAATCTATCACCTGTCTATCATATATCTATCTATGTATCATATATCTATCATCTATCTATCTATCTATCTATCTATCTATCTATCTATCTATCCATCCATCCATCCATCCATCCATCCATCCATCCAATCTTTCTATCTACTTTGGTGTTTATTGAACAAATAAATCAATGTTTATTGATTCTGTTCTTTGCACAGTTTTAAGCACTGGGGACCAAATAAATATTGAGACAGGCTTTCATCCATTGTACAGGGAGATGAATTGAGTGGTCTTCATTTTGCAGAGAAATTGGATAAATTATTATTTATGGTCAAAGAGAAAATTGTCCTCGTACTCTTCAGATGTTTAATTGTATCCCTAGATCAGTGTTTTCCAAACTTGGCTAGCCATCAAATAGTCAGAGGCGTCTATCCGTAAAATGTTAAGATTTCCAGCCTCTTCATTGGACCTTTAATTAGTGGGCTTGGGGGGGAGGAGTGGGAATGCGAATCTAGTTTTAATAAGGAGCCACATGATTTGTACACTTAGTAGGTATAAACAACCTAGTACAGAAGTGTGAACTCTGCCTGGGTAGGGACCACATCTTGTTTACCTTGGCATTCAGTGCTTAGCATAGTGCTGAGCCCATAAGAGGTGCCTAATAAATCTTTGTTAAACAGAATAGTACACATCTGTACAAAAAGCCTTTCTGGAAGGACTCATTTATTATTATTGTTCTAACTTCATTGCTGTCTGAGCTCTTCATCTCTTGATGCTTTTCCCACATGGTATGAACACTCCTCTGTTCACCATGTCTTGGAGGCATCATGTCATCTGGATCAATAGCATCAGTTTGAATAGAAAATTAATGACTTAGCAGGATATTACTCAGTGTCTTTTGGCCTTCAGCTGGAGGATTGTTATGTAGCAAATTCAGTGTATATAGAGCTGGGTGTAGATCAGTATTAATGATATTATAACTTGTGTTTATGTAATATCTTTTCTCTGAAGACTGAAATCCTTCTTCAGACATTACTTAGCAAGTACAATCTATTCATCCCTCTGTAGGTGTGTATGTTGTCTTAAGGATGCCTTACACATGAGTCTAGTTGATTGGACCACCAAGAATTTAGTGGCAATGATTCTTCCACCTGGCTGCTGGGCCTCCGGGTGCTTGAAAAAGGTGTGTCCCAACAAGCAAAGGCATCTCCCTTTCAGATGGGCAATAGTTTGACACTTACTTTATAATAGGTGTTACCTTAGCTGGAGGGGTGAAACAGGGTTGGGGCAGGCCCAGGGAGGGGTGTCTTAGCAAAGGGGATGTGGTCAGTGACAGAGGCTTGTAACAGACTGGGCTGAATCTAGATGGGTGGACAGGAAGAATCTGACCCAACAGGTTAAAAATGACAAAAATGAAAGTGAAATTGAAGATTGGCATGCTGAAGAGATTTCCCTGAGGTCACTGACTGGTTGACATACCAAGGATAAAACTGAACTCTGACCTAAAATCCAGTCACCAGACCACATCCTGTAGAGGGAATACTCAATGTCCTCAAAGGTCTAATCAGTGAACTTGGCTGGGATATGACTTGACATATCTCTGTGCTGTCTGGGCAAGGTTAATTGAAAGTTTTTCCTCTGAGAAGTTTTTTTTTCTTTCTTTCCCTATTGAGCCTAGATTCTAGGAGGAAAATTCCTGGGGTTATTCATCCCATTGAATCTGGGAACACATATGTGGAAAAACATGTCTTAGTTAAGATAAATTTCCATAGAAAATTATCAAGCACTGAGGCTTTTCCTGACAAGGCATGTATTTCTATACTGTTGGTTAGTAACCGATACCAGCTAGCATCAGATATTACATCAAATTTCTCTTTATTTGTAGACTGACTTTTGCATATTCTGAGATGACAAGTATGAATCACAGGTATTCAGCCATGTAACAAGTTCCCAGTATTTGCCAATCACTGTAGTAACTTGAAATTTTCCCAGTTGGCTTATAGCCAATGGGCCCTGTAGGCAATATAAAATGTTTATGAAGCCTAGTGTGCAGATTATTTCCAGGATCTTTTAACCCCAGGGGTAGTAAATGTTTTACATAGTGAACACTAAAGAGATGTTTTGTCTACTCCCCTACAACTTCAACCTTCTCCCAGGTACAAATCTTTCTCGTATCTTCATTTAAGTGATTAACTCTCTATAAAGGCTGTGGCTGATGAGGTGAGAATTAGCTTTTTCAGAGAGTTAATACATAGTCACTCTAGCCAGAAACAAATCTAAGAACACAATCACTAAAGAGGTTGAGGATTTTTCTAGAATGGAAAATGGGAAGTCTCATTGTCAGTACAAGGAAAGAGTCACATGTTGCATGTGGCACAGTGACAATCCCATCTGTCATTTTTGACTCATTATGTGATATTGTATAAGCTCTTTTACTGTTCTCCTTGGTCTCTGATAAACCTTAGGAAAAGTCTGTCTTGGAGTACAATGAAGCTACATTTGTTAACTGTCTTTAGGAGGAGGGAATTTATTCCTTATCATAACTCTGTAGGATAAATATTTTCACTTCCATTTCACTACAAAAACTAAGCCTGGGCAAGGTTGGGTAATTTTCTAATAAGATTACACAGTTATCAGGAGGCAGTGCTGGGACTTGAATCCATGTCTGCCTAGCTTCAGAACTCAAGCAGCACAACTGGTAATGAGAGGTTGGGGAAATAGGTGAGCTGAAGACTGTAGTTTTTGGCCCAATTTCATAACCAAGTATGTGGACTTTAGGGTATTTTATTCTTTCCAGTATCTATCCCTGTCTACACACTGCCAGTTCTCATTTTATTCCACAATAAATGTGAGAGCCCTATTGACAGCCCTGGTTCTAGAGTTTCAACCACAATGAGAGACCCAGTAACATCAGGGAAAACTCAGAGCAGCCATATTCAGTCACAGAACACAGACACTAACAGGTTTGACACAGAGGATACTCGCCAAAAATGAATGTTTAGGTAAATGCCCTGTTCTACCTTGCATTTTGTCTCTTAATTGTCTGAGAATTGTTCTGTCTCTCTAAAGACTTTAGACAGTTTCTAGGCCCTGCCTCAGTGGAGTAAAACAGTCATTTATGCAGTGGTTAATTGAAGGGCAACCAGGGTTTCCTTTTAAGGTTTTATCTAAACTTTTAAGTGTTTTGGGACCTAGTATAAATTGCTCTAAAATTTAAGATTTCATCTTTGAAGAAAGTGAAGGAATATATGACATGAAAATACAAACTTTATAAAAAAGACCAGAGAAATCACTGTATAAGTTAGCTTCTCTGAATAAAAGAATATTTTTTCCCATTTTATTTGGGATGTTTTAGAATAGGATTTAATTGTCAAAAATGTGTTTTTCACACAGCTTTCATGGGCCATCCTTTCCTTTATATAGCATCTCATAGTGGCAATGTTCTGTGTAGTCTGTCAGAAGATGTATGTTTTTGTCTTGGCTCTTGAGTGTGTCCTTGAGCAAGTTACCTAACCTTTCTGAATGTCATGGTCATTATTTGTAAATGAGGATATTGGGATCTTTGAGATCTTATGGTCTCTGCCTGTTCTTAAATTCTGTGATCTTAATTCTTTTGGTTTCTGGTTAAAAAAAAATTCCTAAACACAGTTTCCCTATAGAATTATATAGTATATACTATTACTACTAATAACTCCTTGTTAGTTGTTTTCTAGAACGCCATGGTATAAATTCATTAGTCATTAGGAAGGGCTCAGGAAAGATAGCTGTACATATATATTTTTATTTAAGGGGAAAAGAATGTGATTCCACATATTTTATGAAGAATCAAGTGTTGTACTTCTCTGTTAAGTTCTTTTATACACATAGTGAGATGAAGAATACTTGGGCTGTGGGAAGCTGGGAGTAGCTTTAATTTTACTCGGGAATGAAAATTTTATTTCCCAATATTTTAATATTGGAATCGTAATCATGTCTTTGTTCTCTTCTTCTTTCCTTTCTGACCAAATAAGCATACATGTTGTTTTACATAGCAAGGATGTTGATGGTGTCTGAAAGGAAAACAATCTGATTTTTGAGCAGATTGTTTTTTATGGGTCAGCACTTTTGTGTTTGTAACAGACCGTGACTGATTAAGACAAATGGTTGTTGGATGACTTGAAGGAAGGAGAGGTTCATTCAATGAGTGACTACAGAGGATAATAATTCTGGGTTTTGAGAGCTGCCAGGCATCTCTAGCCACTGAACACAAATTCTAGCAATAGACATCAAGGGTTGGCAAAATCAGGTCTCATTTGGAAAACTTTTTACACTGTGACATGTCTGATTCTCAGTTGAAAAGAAGGCATACTGATGATATCCTAATTAAAGACAACTTTGATAAGACTAAAGAGACATGATAACTAAATACCAGGCATGATCTTGGAGTGAATTCTGAACCGAAAAAAATTTATAAAGAAAGTCACTGGGACAAATGGCAAACCTGAATTATTGACTGTGGATTAGAAAATAAGCTTATGAATTTCCAGATTTTAGTTATTGTACTGTGGTTATGGTCAGAGGAAGCTTTTGTTCTTAGGGAAGTACACAAGGAAGTATTTAGGAGGAAAAGATCATCATGTATGCAACTTATTCTTAAAAAGTTTATAAAAATAATACATATACACACACATGTATAGGTACATATATTATACACACACACACACACACACACACACACACGCACGCACACAACTTTGCTTGCAACTTTTTGTAAGCTTGAAAATAAAAAGTTACCAAAGGAATAAAAAAAGATAAAAGACTGCCTGATTTTGCAGAACTGGGGCAGGGGGTATATGAATAAGTCCATCATATTCCCTTTGGCTAGGACTGGCAAGCTGGTGAACTTCTAAACTAGAAATTCAAGGATTTAGCTGAAAATAAAAGCCTTAAGCTTATTGGTACCATGAAACCATAAGCCTCACTTTCTCTCTTTACTCAACATCACAACCTGTTCTTTTGTACCATTATCCTTTGTCCTAAATCAGTCTGGGTAAGAGCTTGAGTTAATCAGTTCCACTCCTTAAGAAAGTCTTTCTAATACCTTGACCTAAGTCAGAAGAAATATGTGTAAAATCTCCCCAGGAATTGGGGAACAACTTCAGTATTTTTCAAGCTAGTGGGCCTTTTTTTGTTGTAAACTAAGGGTTGAGATTATATTTCACTTCCCTTCTACTCTGGCTTAGTCTTCGCCCTTTTCTCACTGTAAAGGGAAAAAACCCAAACTTTTTCTTGTTGTTGTTGCCAATTTTAGCCACTCTAATCACCAGGAATAACACTGCACAATTAATGCTGTATAGCAATCTGCTGCTCTATTTAGGATCAAATTAAAATTGACACATCTAATTCTGTTTTCCCCAAGACTCATCCAAGTTGTAGGGGGAAGGCATTGATGGGCTAATAGAAGGAGGACAACATGTTAGGGTCTTTTATTTTAATGGGAGTATTTGTTTGCACATGTGGATTTTCACTGCTTCTGGAGTATTAACATAATGCTGAAGATGCCAGTCTTGTATTTGCAATTCCCACCCAAAGAGCTACCTTTGATCTCATTGGAGTTCATATTCTTAGAGTCTTGTGGACTAAGTCTTTTTTTGCTACTTCATGGCTATAAAAGCATGTCTGATTTGGGGGCTTCATATAAGCTGCCTATGAAGTAGAAGCTGCTTTGAAGGAGTCTGGTCAGCTGTAACATTCCTGGAAGAGCAGAATGTTCAGAGGATGTGTTTTTGTTTGTTTGTTCGGTTGGTTTTTTTTTTTTTTTCCCTTTTTTTTTTGGAACAAAAATCCACATCAGAGTTGTGAGGCTGAAGGTTAGAAGGATACTTTCGCCTTCAGGGCGTTCCATCTCAGCCTCCGGGTACTAGTCTGGGCAGGTAACTAGTCTGAGCAGTCTGTGCTTTAGTTGACACCTTCAAGATGAACAGACAGGGAGAAACTTGTAGTCATTTTTCTTGGCAGAAGCCACAACCCAGCCCAAGTTAATTATGTCTGAGAAGAAGAATAGTGTCTGGGTACCTGCAATTTTCAATTTGGTACCTCATTTTCCAGTGCCAAGTATTATATCAAGCCATTCAGATGTATCTTCACAAAGTTTCTTTCTGGTTTCACATCAGACAATGGGAACACTGAGTTTAGAAATTTCTGTATAATTGTCGCTGTTTACTGAGAACTTCATATGTGCCAGAGCTGATTAAATGCTGTACATGCTTCCTGTCATTTAATCTTCATATCAGACCCTATGAAAGAGGTCTGATTACTGCTCCCACTTAGTTGAGAAAACTGGGGCTTAGATAATATCTTGCCCCAAATCACATGACTAAATAATGCAAAACTGGTGCTTGAAATCAAGCCTACCAGACTGAGACACTCAAAGATTTGTGTAAGGTTCTATCTAGTAATAAATATTTTTTTTCTCTTAACATTCCTATGACTTAGAGGGTGGACATTATTGGTTCTGATTTCATAGCCAACTCTGACTTAGTGTTATTTGCCCCAAACTATACATTTGTAGAGTTTAACCCAGAATTGTTATTCTTAAGCTATTTAAATCTATTCCTTTTCATAATAATAGACATTACTGACAAGATATTGTCTTTGGAAAGATGCTGAATTAAGGATTAGGAAAGGCTGAGAAAATTACATTCAAAAGTATTTCACTTTACTTTAGCCTCTTTACTGACTTCTTCCCCACAAACCAAAAATAAGCAAGTTTCTCATCTAAAACCAAACAAAATAAAACAACACAAGAAAGCAGAAAATAGTTACCTCTCTTAATCCTTCATCCTTCTCTATTCATAATCATATTTATGTCTTTTTTTCTTTATAGTCAAGTTTCTTGGGAAAAATGTCTGCAATTAGAGTTCCCATTTTTTTTTCGTTTTTGGCATCCTGCTCATTCTTAAACCTACTGCAATCTGTCTCTTACACACATCTCCCCACTGCACTAAAACTTCTCTGGAAAGGCCATCAATTTACCCGGTAACAATTCAATGGATCCTTCTCCCCACCAACATTTTATTATAAAATTGTCCATCATTTGGAAAGGTTGAAACAGCTATATAGTGAATACCCCTATGCTTAATAACTAAATTTTACAATTAATACTTTACTGTATTTTCTATCTCTGTCTATCCTTCTATTTATCCATCAGTCCATCAAATTCAAAGTAAATTGCATACCTCAGTTTACTTTGCTCCTAAGCACTTCAGAAAGTATATTATTGACTAAAGCTTAATGCATTATTTTTAATATTCTTTTTTTCCTGACCTTAATTTGGCATTGTACCTTATCACATCTTTCCGTTGAAACTCCCAAATCCAGTCTTAACCTCTCCTGATCCTATTATCCAATTGCCCAATGAACAGTAAGATCAGAGTCTTCTTATAATTCTTGTTTCCTTGTTACTTTTTCTTCTTTACCTCTATGTTCTTTTCCCTTTCAATATGTTTCCTGTCCCTTTTTCTTTTGCCCACTCCTTAAACATTGGTGTATTCGATCTCTTTGATTTTGGTTATACTCTCTTGTATCTCTGTGATTTTCTGATATCTTAGGTTTGATTTTCCAAGAAACAGATGGTAAGATGGAGGTTTACATGTAAGAAGTTTTTCTGGGAGTGCTCTTAGGGGCAACACAGTGTGGAGGAGGCAGTATTCTGTTATTACTGAGGTCACACTTGATTTCAGGAAGAGTCCTGGAATTTGGATAGCTCTTCAGAGCTGTCCCAAGTCGAGGCAAGCTGGTTAGACCTTTTACTCTTACATCAAACAGTGATTGGAAATCTAATGCCCACCTTGGGCTTTTTTTGCTGAAACTTCTGTGGTGTTATGCTAAACTAAAACCCGGACTTCGGGAAATCACTGCTTTGAATTGTTATGTATGATGGCTTGCCTTGGTTAGAGGCTGCACTATCTCTGAGTATTATTGTATGCTCAAGAAAACCTGTGTGAGTGTGTGTGTGTCCATGTTTGTGTGCACACATATGTGTCAATTCAAAGTTGCCAGTGAGAAACTAAGGGATTCAATAACAATCTTGAGAAGAGAACATGTCTTTATTACTGACTCACAGAGAGGCCCTAAAGTGTACTCAGACTGGGAAATGGGTATGTCATATGTGGTACTCTAGGGTGTGCACTGCAGAACTCCAGGGGTTGCCTTTCATTTTATAACTAAACCTATTACTATCCCATTCAAATGATCTGTTTTCCTCAATTATTTTATAAGACAAACTCAGAGTCTTGAATTTTATCCTTACTGACTTTTTGTTTAGTTTTTCTATCAATTATTGAGAGTATGTTGAAATCTCTGACTATATAATTATGGACTATCTTTTTCTCCTTTTAAGTTCTATTGTTTTTTGCTTCATGTATTTTCAGGCATTATTTTTAAGGTGCTTATATATTTATGATTATTATGTCCTTTGACTCCTTTATCATTACTAAATGTCCCCCTTTAGCCCTGATAATATTTGTTGTCCTGAAATTTATTGTATGATATTAGTATAATCATGGAAGTTTCTTAGGCTTAGTGTTTTCATAATATATGTTTTTCTATCCTTTTACTTTTAATCTATCTGAGCCTTTTACTTAAAGTGAGTTTTTTGGAAACATCATATCCTTGCTATATTTTCCAATCTGATTATCTCTGCCCCCTTTAATGAGAATGTTTAGGCCATTTACACTTAATGTGATTGTTGTATAATTCTATTTAAATCTATCATCTTGCTATTTGTTTTCTATTTATCAAACGTTTCTTTTGTTCCCTTTTTTCTTACTTTCTTTTGGATAAATTGAGTATTTTGTATGCTTGCATTTTCTTTACTACTGGGTTATGGTAATAACTCCATACTTTGGCAGTTGCAGTAGGAATTATAGTACACATCTTTAATTTATCATAGTTTACCTTCAGATAATATTATATTACTTCATTTTAATACAAGACTCTTACAGAAATAATTTGTTCATTTTCAGTTCCCATCCTTTATGGCATTTTGTAGATAAGCCCCACAATACAATGTTATTATTATTATTTTAAACAGTTATTTAATTTTAAAAAGTGATTTAAAAAAACTTCTTTATATTTACTTACACATTTAGTATTCATAGTGCTCTTTATTCCTTTGTGTAAATCCAAATTTCCATCTGGTATCATTTTCCTTCTGCCTGAAGAACTTCCTGTAGTGCAGCTCTGTTGGTGATAAATTCTCTCAGCTTTTGTTTGTCCCAACAATCTTTATTTTGCCTTTATTTTTGAAAAATATTTTCACTGGATGTAGAATTCTAGGTTGACAGTTGTTTTCTTTCATCACTTTAAAGATGTCATATCATGAAAAGCAAGCCCTGGAGTTTTGTGTTACACAGCCTGCATCACCATATGTGGCAATCCCATGTCCCAATTCAAGCATACTTCAGGGCCTCTCTGCTAGTGTGATAAAGATATGTCTCCCCCCCCTGCTCCCCCAATTCTTCTTGAATCTTAGTTTTCTGGTAGCTTTGGACACACACACACACACACACACACACACACACACACACACACCTACATTTTCTTGCTCAAATCATAATTCTTAGAGAGATAACACTGTCTAATTCCCTATTAAAGCAGAGAAAAAATTTTTTCAAGTCAATGCTATCTGCCTGCAGCATTTCGTGTCATTATGCAGAGAACATTCAATTCCCTCTTTCTGATGTTTGGATTCTATATTGTGTCTTGCCTTGCATAAGATATTGGATTAAGAGTATGAATAGGGGCACTTGGGTGGCTTAGTCGGTTAAGCGTCCGACTTTTGCTTGGGTCATGATCTCGCGGTTCGTGGGTTCGAGCCCCGCGTGGGGCTCTGTGCTGACTGCCAGCTCAGAGCCTGGAGCCTGTTTCAGTCTGTGACTCCCTCTCTCTCTGACCCTTCCCTGCTCAGGCTGTCTCTCTCACTCCTAGAAATAAATAAAAAACAGTAAAAAAAAAAAGAGTATGAATAGATAACAGGGTTATCTTCTAATGTCCTCCTTTCCTTAGACAAAGAATTGACAAGAGTTTTGAAATAATAGTTTTTCCTTATACTGGGCCACTTCAAGGTTTTAATCTGCTCCCAAGTCAGAGAAGACGTGGCTGTGTGTATGTTTTCCACTTTCAATATACTTGTATGATATTGTTCCTCTTCCCTTAAAGATAGAGCTGATTAATCTTTCATTTGGGATCTCCTTTTTTCCTGAAGATCAATCATAACACCTGTAACACTTCATTGCATTTGTTTATTTACACATCACTTTTTAATTCTATACATCTTTAGAAGAGAAAAATATGTTATTTTTGTTTCTGGAACATCACATAATGCATGAGACATAATCCTCCAAGAAATATTTGTTGGTTGAATTAATGAATGAATGAAGTCCTATGTAATTATATTGGTGCTGTTGCCTGAACCCTGATATTAATCAAGGATGTATGAGGCTCAGTTTTGTTCAAACCATTTTGATTTTAGCACTGTCAACACAATTTTGTAACATACATAGTCTATTTTGTGAAGTCAATATGAAGATTACTGCAAGGAATATGATTGGTAAAATAAATCTGTGGTCTCTGGGAAAATCTTTCAACATAATCAAAACACTTGGAGAAATCAGTTGGTAGTTGGTTTTTGAGGATTTCTGCTATAGAAAAAAATATGAAAGATCTAGGGAACTGGATGGAGAAGTGGTTTGAAGTAGTTAAATTCTTTAATGCATGAGATCAAGACATGACATGAAAATGTACAAAAAGGGATTGGAAACATGGCAGTGGTGTAGATCCTTTGAGAATTCAGGCCTGTTCATTTAGACCTCTCCAGCTTGGTTCCAGAGAAGTCAGGAAATTAGGGTGAAAGAGTGTTTGCTATCTCCTCTTTTTTTATTGCCTGGAGTCCAAGTGGAATGCTTTGGCAGAACCCTAGAGACTAGTAGCTTGTCCAATCTAAATATGTTGTATTGGAAGTTACCCTTAGGAATGAACAGTAGCCCACTGGTGCTTGATGCAGCCCACAGAAAATTTAATTTGTTTATTTTATAAGCTGGTCAAATATCCATCCACGGTTTCCAGAGTTAACATTACAGAAGCAACTTAGTAGAACACATGTGTATGAAATTATTTGGAAAAAAAGGAAACATCATTATTCTATGCATATTATCAGTGGACTTTTGGGGGGGCATTTATTGGAGGTAAACAAAGATGTTCAGAATTTTTTGTAATTTAGTTTGGAGCTATTTGTACTCAGAGAAGCTTGATAAGGATTACAAACTATGGAATCAGAATTAACTTTAATATTCAGAGAAGAGTCTTGCATGTTAAGAGGACCCACTTTGGGTCACCATCTGTGCTGCAGATTTGGCTGTCAGTTGAGTGGTTGCATTTTATAGTCATAGATATGGGAAAACATAGTCATGACTTATTATGATTATATGTACGGTCTATGTAAATGCACATATGTGTGTTAAAACACCAGCATCGATACCCTTATTTGCTTCTCCTAATAAACTGTGCTATAGTTCTAACATAAGCTAGATCTAGGAGGATGTTATTTACATGTTTGTTATTTCCTCCATCAAGTGGCTGAAATTCAAAAAGTCATTTGTAAACTAGTTGTAGCTAGCACCATAAACTCAGAAACTTTCAGTTTGTGTTTTAATTTAATTTGATGACCCTAACTTTTGATGTATATGCTTTGGTTTGTTATATTTTACTACTGTGTGCAAACAAGTCAAACTGTATTTAATATAGTTCTGGTACATGTGCAGCTGATAGACTTCTTCGGATATGATTTAAAGGGCCATAGTTGCCTTTTTAGTGTGTGGGATAAGATCTGAGCCTTAAACTGAGAGGTCTCAGTGATGGCTCCCAGTGTGTCCTACCTTGGAGTCTTGAAGTTGCACTCACATTTGTAATTATGGATCTTTAAAATGGAGCACAGCTCATGCTCAAATAGGAAATTTTTCAATTATATTTTAAAACATTTTAAGCCCACGAATTCAATTCCCCTAATACCTGTTTATAAGAGACTAAATTACATGCCCTTGACCTTCTTGAAAATTTTGCATAGTGATTTAAAATCTGTTCTCTGGAGTTAGAAAGCTTGATTTTATGAGCCTGGACTACTACTTTTAAGATCTCTATTTTCTTTTTGGTGATATGTGATTATTAATGACATCTAAATCATAAAGTTAGTTTGAGCGGCATGTGAAGTGCCTCTCATAGTGCTTGGTACCTGGTAAGTAGTAAACATAAGCTATCTTAATTATAATTAAAACAATTATTATAGTTCTGTTATAAGAAGGGCTGAAGCAATATCTATTTACTCTCTGAAAAAGTAGTCAAGTCTGTTGAAGTACTGATAAATGTTTAGCTTCATGGAAAACCAGGTAAATGTAAATTGCAGGATTATGTGCATCACAGATAAAGAGTATAAAACCAAATGAAATTTGGTATTTCACTAGGGCTTTTTTTTTTAAAGCATAATGATATGAGAAATTTAAGTCAAATAAAGAGAGCACTATGAAATCAGCAGTATTTTAATATCACATTAACAATTACATGGGATTATCCAAGAGTGATTTCCAAATGACTTATTCTATAACCCAAACCAGTGCATTTTGTACACATATACACAAGCATGCACTTGCACGTGAGCATTGATTTAGGAACAAAGACTCCCTGAGGGAGTTTCAAAAACTCTGCTATGTCCCAGCGTGCTAGTCTATATTTTACATCTATTTCTGAGTCAGCAGAAATGTGTGTAGAATCATATTAAGTCTGATACCTCCCCTGTTAGCCCATGAAGCCATAACCCACGTATGGAGGTGGTGTGAATTACTTATCTTATCCTAGGTCTGGAACATGTCATTATCACAAAATTCATTCCCTATGCAATCATCAAGGCTGATGGCAATATAAGAACAGTTGGGGCATGAAACCATAGTAGATTGTCAGGATTATCTAGCATATCATAGATCAGAAGCATAGGTATTGACTTCTGTTCCTTGTGGAAGCACTATTGTCCTGTTGGCTGGGCAACGGGCATTAACTTGGGGGCCTAATTCTAATTATTTCTTTGTCACTAACCTGTGGTGTGGTCTGCAACTGATCACTTGGTTTCTTTGTATGTAGATGAATGAATATACATTCAGAGTCCCATGCATATAGTTGGAAATAGTCTTCAGAAGAAAACATTAAAGCAAGCTAGGGAGACTCATTCCAAAGTGTTCAGACTAAAGGCCAAATCAACAAACCATTCCAGTAAGGATCAAAGGGGATCCAGTCCCACTCTGCCTAGTAAATGTTGTGGGAGGATGACAATAAAACTGTTGTTCAGCTCTCTTTATACCATGGAGTGTCATTTCTTCAGATTTATCCAGTTGTTATAAATCCTATGGTCTTTTTCAGTGGCTCTCAGTTTGGTCAGGGCATTGAGGAATAATGGGAATCAGCATAATACACTGGTAGAGAAGTAGAGCTTTGGAGACAGATGGTCAAGTGTTTGAATCTCAGTTCTGCCATGTACCATTGGTTGACCTTGGATAAGTTACTTAACCTTTTTAAAACTGCTTGCTCATCTATAAAATGGGAAAAATAATAGAACCTTCTTCATGGTGTGGTTATGTGGATCATAGAAAATCCTTGGTATATTGCTTAGTTTGTAGTTAGCTGTTAACAGGTGTAAGGTGGTGCTAGAGTTATGCATTCAAATGGAAGAGGTAGTTGCCATTTTAGATTATGAAACTATAGTTCATATTTTATGGGTATTAATAACAAGGGGATTCTTAGGATTATTTGCCGGGAGGATTCCATGGGCCCGGGAAAACAGGGTGAGACTTTGATAATAGTGATGATGAGTTAATGTCAGCATTATGAAGTGTGGGAAATCTCCAATCCTGAAAGAGTTTAATAATATTTATTATGAGAGGCTACTGTGAAATGTAAATAGGATAAGGGAAATAAAATGCTAAGCACAGTGTTTGGTATGTAGTAAGCACTCAGGACAACATTTTTTCTTCTTTTATTTTTTGGATGTAGTTGCTTTGGACCTGCAGCTTGAGTTTTCCTCAGGGTTGCCTGGGGCTGCTGAAGGATCTGGCTCTGTTTCAGGGGTTCAAGGCAGGTGCCCGGGTCCAAGGTGGGGTCCACCTAGAGAACTCCTGGGATATTGGATTGGTTACAAGATGGCTTCAAAAGAGAGGGATTCTATAAGAGGGAGGCAGTATGATTACAAGAAAGAGCCTAAGGAAAAGTACTCAGAAATGTTGCTTTTTAATCTTAGTTCTACCACTTATTGGCATTGTTACCTGAGTGTTTTACTAAATCTCCTAAATTTTGTTTTTCCTCCTTAAGATGGAAGAAATACTGGGGTGCCTGGATGACTCAGTTGGTTAAATGTCTGACTTGGGCTCAGATCATGATCTTATGGTTTGTGGGTTCAAGCCCTGTGTCGGGCTCTGTGCTGACAGCTCAGAGCCTGGAGATTGCTTTGGATTCTGTGTCTCCCTCTCTCTGCCCCTTCCTTGCTCACACTGTGTCTGTCTCTTTCAAAAGTAAATAAACATCAAAATATTTTAAGATGGGAGAATATTCTATGCCATAGCATCTATGGTGATAGCATAAATACCAAATGTGGAAGGTGACTAAATGAGAATGCTCTGAAAATGGGAAAACATATAAATAAATGGAAGGTGGGAAGTAAGTATGTTAAAATCGATGTAGAGTCTCTCAAGTTGGACAAATCTAGGTCTTGATTAAGTTGTTAAAGTGGTCATGGATGATGTCAAATTCAAGTTCATTCTCCTGAAATATCCACCTGCATTTCTCATATGGGTTTATGCTTGAGAAAGTAGCTCACCTCCAAAGTTTCCTTTGATCTTCTGCCCCCATCCCCTCAATGATGGAAGCAGTTGCTAAGATTTCTATACACTTTTAATCCCTTATCCATATTAGCACTATTCAATAGAAATATAATATGAGCCACATATATAAATTTACATTTTATGATAGCCACATTAAAAAGTTAAAAAAAGCAAGTTTGAATAATTTTAATTTTACTTAATTAAATACATTAAATGCTTTATTTAGTTTTAATATTTTATTCAAACATTTTTATGCCAAATATAATTTCAACATGTAATCAATATGCAACGTTTTAATGAAATATTTTACTTTTTTTTCATATTGTACTTGAAATGCAGTCTGTACTTTATACTTATATATAAGTCAGATTTTAAGTCCTCAATAATCACATGTGGCTAGTAGCTACCATAAAGGTCAGTACAGGTATCTACCTTTCATGTGGTATTAAGATGTGTCTTGTATTTGAAGTATGTATATAAATGCTACAGATGAGTTAATAGGATGTGTGGACTTCCAGAGAACAGGATTCCTGTATGATTGGTCTTTGTTTCTTTCTTGATGTACAACACTCCATTTTGCATATAGAAGGTACTCATTCAGTGGGTTGAATAAATTAATGTATTAATAAAGGAACAAATGAATGAATGAATAAAATAAATGGAAACCTTGAAGAACTAGTTTTTTTCTTTTAATCTGGGAAATACCACTTTAATCAATATAATCATATGATCTCTTTGTGTTGGGCTTCTACTAATCAATGCAACCAGTATTTACCAAGTACCTACTATAAATAAGGCATGTGCTAAGTTCTGCAGGGTCTATCACGTTGAATAAAGATACGGTTCTTCTAAATGACCTTAGTTGCCATGTCACCTAAGTTAGGGATAAATTAGTATTCTGTGTAGTATCTTTGAAAAGGGAGACATAATTTATCATGATATTCAGCAATCTAGAATTTTGCATACCTAATGAGATACATTAATTTGCCTAGAAATTTGCCATTTTAACTATGCCACACAACTTTCATAAAAGATGTGCTTCCCACCACCCCGATCCTATTTTAGAGGCAAACAAGATGAGGGAGTATTTTAAATTCACATTACTAACTTGTAATAAGTTATCCCTGAGGAACTTAAGAACTTAATATTATTTTAGGCTTCACAGGGAAAAACTGACACTGAGTGCTATAAATATATCAAAATCTAATCCAGTTTAATGGGATGGGCACATAAATTTCCCGGGGGGGAGTTCCCAAGTTTCATGTTCTGTCCCTTGAATACTTGGTTTTGTCTTGGACTTTTTAGTCAGTAAAAAATGTTGACTTGTTTGATGACTTTTCTGAATTGGGAGTACTTTTAGGGTCAGCAGTATCTATCTCTCTCTTTCTGTCTGCTTACCTACCTATCATCTTTCCATTTATCTATTCAATTATGCACCTACAACAATTCCTAGCTCATTATGAGCATTCAACAAATGTCTTTTGAGTGAATAATGCAAAGTAAAACCCATGATGATTTTACTTGTAATTCATTTCATGTATCTTCTGAGATTAGTAATCTGCATTTGCCAAATGAGGAGAAAATGTGAATGATGAGGGTTGTGCCCTTTGTATACTGTCTTATTCATGACTAATCATGTTCACAAACTTATGATGTACTTTCCTATAATGTTTTTATTTCCTCACACCTTTTCCCCTTCATATGACTCATTTTGTTACAACTCTTACATATTAATCATTTTGAAACCACAGTACTCTGAATCATTGATGGATCCTGGGTTACAATGAAATATATCCATTAGGAAATGAGAGCCCTTCTAGGAAACATCCTGGTGCCACGTGGCTCTTTTGATAAGATTCCAGGCTACAAAATTGAGTCTGTCTAGAGGAAAACACTGGAATTGATCTTCAGTATTCTGTAGGGAACTAAGAAGGACAAGAGTGGTTATGAATACTGGCAGTTTCTCAAGACTATTGTGTGAGTGTACTGCTTATTTCAACCACATTATGTTTTTTATAATGGAAGGGTATAGATATGATTGAGAAATAAGTTTATACACAGCAACTCTGTAGTGGACATCAAACTAATTTCCTTTTCCTGCCCCAAATTCTTTTGCGTGTTATTGATATTGAACTTCTACAATTTGTTTCTAGACATAATGCTTGATTGTCAGAGCCTCTTAGGCTAGAAGTCTTTAATCTTCCTATCTAACCATCTTAACATAGGTTATGTTTGTTTTCATAAACATAGTAGTAAGATTTGGGCTTCATGAAAAAGAAATATGCTGACTGAATAACTGGATTATTGGAAGGTTGTACAGTGTGTGTTTTACTGGTTGTGAAATCAAAGGCTGTATAATCTCTGTTGATGTTTAAGTGTCATGATGTGCTGCCTACAGACTGGGGAGGTTACATTACACATTAAGTCAATCTTGAATTTTAAGGCACTCTACATCCTTATATGTTATTACTCACCATTAGTATCTCAGCACTTTTATTTTTCACAGTTGAAAATTTGCTTTTAATTTTTTTAAAGAAATGTAATATATAAGCCAATTATTTGGAAATATTTTCAATGTATTCTGGGATTATAAAACTTTACAGGATCTCAACTTTCTCTTGACCCAATTTGGTAAAATGGCATATGTTGCCAGAGTATTCAAAATTGGGACTTATAGCTTATAATCAAAATTGACAGTACATGGGGGCATTTGGGTGGCTCAGTCAGTGAAGCGTCTGACTTTGGCTCAAGTCATGATCTTGCGGTTTGTGAGTTCAAACCCCATGTTGGGCACTGTGCTGACAGCTCAGAGCCTGGAGCCTGCTTTGGATTCGGTGTCTCTGTCTCTCTCAGCCCTCCCTTCATAAATAAATAAACATTAAAAAAAGAAACCAACAGTATCACTTCATGTATTCCCATCCAAACCCATTTTGTGGGTCTAGTTATTCACTGTCCCTGGTCCTATATTTTTCCTATTCACTCTTAGAAATCTTTTTCCTTTTAGTTACAAGAGCAGTTTCATTTCAGGATGTATATGTCATGCCTACTGTAATAATTACAAGACAAACAAATGTTGGGCCTCAGTCAAACTTAAAGCTTGGTATCTCCCTAACTTAGGCCTGCTTCAGCCAACCTTCAGGGACAAAGGAGGACTGGCAACATTGCTAGTTCCTCTGCCTTCTTCCTCTCTTCTTCTGCTCCCATTTCTCTATATAGTTTTGGTTCCTGCAAAGTGGAGGAAAGATGGGGAGAGAGTCATACTTGCAGAACCCATGGCAATCTGGCACTGAGTTCCTCAACTGCCCTGGGGGTGCTTTGTAGGCATTTTAGAAATGTCACTGCAGAGCCCCCTAATGTACCTCTCTTGACTCAGGGAGAATCTTGTTCTCAGCTGGTCATATGAGCTGTTAAATCTTTTTCTTTCCCCAGCAGATGCTACTTTAGGTGGTGGTGTGGGCTAAATTGTCCTCTCCAAAAGATATGTTGAAGTTCCCGCTCTTGACACATGTGAATGTGACCTATTTGTAAGTAAGATCTTTGCAAATGTTATTACTTAAGATGAATTTATCAAGGCAGACTCTAATCCTATATAACTAGTGTCCCTATAAGAGGAGGAGATAGAGACACACAGGGAGGGCACTATGTGACTGCAGAAGCCGGGGTTATAGTAAGGAAACTGCAAGTCAAGAAACACGAATGATTGATGGCCACCACCAGGTGCTCAAAGAGGTGGGGAAAGACTCTCCCCACAGGCTCAGGGGGAGCATTGGTCTTGCTGACACCTTTGTTTCTAACTTCTAGCCTCCAGAACAAGGAGAACTTAGGCTTCTGTTGTTTAAGCATCTAGTCTATTTTACTTTGTTACAACAGCTCTAGGAAACTGATACAGATGTGATCACTTTTAAGATCATGACATTCCTACTTCAGCTTTCTCATTTGGTCTCCAGGAATTATTCATTCATCTTTAACCTGCCATTGGCAAGAAAGCAGTAAATTTTCAGCTTTTCAACTCAACTGTATTTTCTTTTTCTTTTTTTTTTTTAATGTTTTATTTATTTCTAGGAGAGAGAGAGAGAGAGAGAGAGAGAGAGAGAGAGAGAGAGAGAGACAGCATGAGCAGGGGAGGGTCAGAGAGAGAGGGAGTCACAGGCTGAAACAGGCTCCAGGCTCCGAGCTGGCAGTCAGCACAGAGCCGGATGCGGGGCTCAAACCATGAACCGCGAGATCATGACCTAAGCGAAAGTCAGACGCTTAACTGACTAAGGCACCCAGGCGCCCCAACTCAACTGTATTTTCAAGGGTGAGTCAGGTAGCAGTCCACTGTGTGTACTAGACTGCAGGGGACACATTTTCCCCATGGAGCAGGAGGACGAACTGCCAGTGAGCCAACAGCCTTTAATTTCTAACAATTTCAACCCTTCCAAAGCCTCTCTTTGGTACTAGGCTATGGATAGGAAACATCTATTGCAGGCTCTGCACGAGTCACTTAGCACCTCACTTTGGCAATTAGGAGTATTTGCATCTGTTCTTTTAGTTTCTGCCTTTTTGGAGCCACCACCAAAACTGAAACAAAATGTCCCATGTTAACATTCTGATTTAAGTCTAAATTGATTTCTGCTAGACTGTCAAGTTTATTGACATTAAGCTGGACAGAGTGTTTTTTTTCAAGTTTTAAAAAATCTATGTTCCTTTTTTGGTTCTTAGGTTGTTTATATTTTCTCTCTTTTTCTCCTTGATCAAATTTGCTAGCCTTTATTTCATATACTGTATTGGTCTTTCTAAAGAGTCAGTTTTTTTGTTTTATTGATAATTCTGCTAATATATTTGTTTGTTATTGTCAGCTTCATCTATTTTTGTTTAAATTTTGTTAATTTCTATCTTCTTTCTTTGGTTTATTTGGTTGTTGCTTACCTTCCAGAGATGGAAGCTTGGTCACTTGTTATTAGCAATTTTTTTCCAATAAGTGCATTTTTTCCCTAAGTATCAGTGTGGCTACGTAGCTGACGTGCTCATTAAATGTTTATCTACTCTGCTTTTCCTCCTTCCCACTTCCTAAGACCTCGCATTTGCTTAGGAATCTTTCCTACACTTAGATATATAGGGCTGTTACATTAATTTTTTTTCTAAATCATCTTAAACTTCCATTTGATTTCTTTTTTAATCCAAAAGTTATGTAGAAGACTGGTTTACATGATTGATACTTTGGAACTGCTGCTGACCTTTCGCTGTTACCTTTTGGGTTGACCTTTTCATATTAACTTTTACATTTTAATTGGATTTTATTTTATTGAACTTCGATAGCATGTTATTGGATTACAATCAATTAATATGATCACATGACTTTTTTTAAAAGTTTATTTATTTTGAGAAAGAGAAAGCACAAATGGGGGAGGGGCAGAGACAGAGAAGGAGAGAGAGAGACAATCCCAAGCAGGCTCCACAGTGTCATCACAGAGCTTGATGTGGGGCTCAAACCCTCAAACCATGAGATCATGACCTGAGCCAGAGTCAGATGCTTAACCAACTGAGCCACTCAGGCATCCTGGTCTCATGATTTCTGCTTTTGAAATTTATCAACATTTCCTCTATTTTTTAATACATGATAGATTTGGGATGCCTGGGTGGCTTAGCCGGTTAAGCGTCCGACTTTCGCTTAGGTAATGATCTCGCGGTTCGTGGGTTCGAGCCCTGCGTCGGGCTCTGTGCTGACTGCCAGCTCAGAGCCTGGAGCCTGTTTCAGTCTGTGACTCCCTCTCTCTCTGACCCTCCCCTGCTCATGCTGTCTCTCTCTCTCTCTCTCCTAGAAATAAATAAAAATATAAAAAAAAATAATACATGGTAGATTTTTATGACTGTTCCATGTATTTGAAAAGAACAGACATTCTGCTTCTTGGGTATAACGTTTGATAACAATTTATAGATTAAGCATTTTGTGTCACAATTTCTTTATATCCTCACTTGTGAATTAATTTTTAGATATACACATGTTAAAAATTTCTTACTGTGGTTATGACTATAACCACATACAATTTTTCTTTGTAATTTTTATAGGATTTTTGATTTCAAAGGCTATCAGAAACACAAATATCTATGACCTTAATAAAGTTTTAATAGATTTTATATTTCATTAATATGAAATATCCATTTTTTCACCCTTTAGTGATTTTTATCTTGAATGTATCTTATTTCATATTAATGTTAGCATATCTGCTATTCTTTTTAAGAAAGAATATTTTGTGGTTAGAATAGATCTACTTAACATGAGATCTACTTAACATGAACTGTCCTCTCCTAACAAATTTTTTTAACAAAAGAAATAACAGGGTGAAAGGCAACTTATGGAATGGGAGAAAATATTTGCAAATCGTACCTGATAATAGATTAATCTCCAAAATGTACAAGGAACTCTTACAACTGAATAGCAGAAAACTAACAACCTGATTTAAAAACGGGCTAAGGATTTGAACAGATATTTCTCCAAAGAAGACTTACAAGTGGCCAACAATTGTATGAAAAAATGTTCATTGTCACTAGTCATCAGAGAAATGAAAATCAAAACCACAGTGAGATCACCTCACACCTGTGTAGGTGACTATTATCAAAAAACAAAAGATATGTGTTGGTGAGAATATGGAGAAAATGGAACCCTTGTGCACTGTTTGTGGGAATGCAAAATGGTTCAGCCATTATGGGAAAACTGTATCTGCTATCTTTTGTTAGCATCTGTTTAAAAATTTTTTTTAAATGTTTATTTTATGTTTGAGAGAGAAAGAGCATGAGTGGGAAAGGGACAGAGAGAGAGAAAGACACAGAATCTGAAGCAGGCTCCAAGCCCTGAGCGGTTAGCAAAGATGAGCTCAAACTCACGAGCTGTGAGATCATGACCTGAGCCAAAGTTGGACGCTTAACTGACTGTGCCACCCAGGTTCCCCTGTTAGCATCTGTTTTAAATACCTTTTTGCCTTTATTTTTATCCTCTCTGAGTTGTTTCATTATACTTGGATCTCTGAAAAAGATCATATATAGCTGTCATGTTTCTACAGTATGAAAATCTTTGTATTTTAATACAAAATGCATTTTTCTTTGCACTTTGTAAATTTAACCCATGGCAATTTATCATAGTTACTGATATACTAGAATATGTTTCTGCAATTATATTTTATGGTTTTCTTTTGTATGCTTTCTTGGTGTTTCTTTTTTCTTTATTGCTTTTTATGTGATTTGGTTCTCTTTGTTCCTTTTTTCCTCCAAATGACTTGGAAATAATATGTCCTAATTCTTAGTGGGTAGCCTTAAGTTTTTGTAACAAGCACACTTAAACTTATAAAGAAAATCAACAGCTAGAGGGGATCGGCATCTATGTGTCTCCTCCTATGACAATAAGAACACCACCCCCCTTTCTGCTATCCCTCCCTGTCCTTCTTTGACACATACCCCTCACTTGTTTCACTTTCTTTTTACCTTCTGCAACCTTCCAGCATCCAGTCAGTTTCACCTTTTTTCCTCCATGGAGTAGGGTAGACAGGTTAGGGATGGGATAATTTTAGGTTGAGTTCTTCTTATTTGCTGGTGGAGATCTTAAGGACTTGAAGTCCTTGAAACCGAAAATAGCTAAGATGAAACTTTTCCTTGATAATACTTGAAAAATCTTGCATAGTATAGTTTTGATGAATTATTTTCTCCAACACAATGGTCTCTATTTTCCATCTAACTAGAGATTCAGTCCTATAAACACAGGAGAAGGGAATGTAGAGAGAAAAGAAAAGGGACTAGAGAAGTACCATTCACACTGCAACATTTAAAATGTATGGGAGCGCCTGGATGGGTCAGTCAGTTGAGTGACGGACTTCAGCTGAGGTCATGATCTCAT
Source organism: Proteles cristata cristata (assembly GCA_017311185.1). Taxonomy (NCBI): domain Eukaryota; kingdom Metazoa; phylum Chordata; class Mammalia; order Carnivora; family Hyaenidae; genus Proteles; species Proteles cristata. Next base: position 878,741 of record JAESUZ010004301.1, read on the forward strand.
GGTTCATGGATTCAAGCCCTGCGTTGGCTGGAGCCTGCCAGGGATCCTCTGTTCCTGCCTCTCTCTCTCTCCCTCCCCTTCTTGTGCTGTCTCTCTCTCTCTCTCTGTGCCCCCCTCCTCTGCTTGTGTGCTCTCTAAATAAATTAATTAATTAATTAAGTAAAATATATGTATCAAAAAACTGTAAACAAAATAAAAAGAGTAAAAATATAGGCAGAAAAAGTTTTGTAGCAACTAGATATATAAAACCTTAATAATAAGACTGCTTCTGAAAACATTAAGAAATAGAACATGATGTGAAAGATAATTTGCTAAAAAATACAAATAGCTAATATACATAAAGATGATGGATATCATTAATACATAATCAAAAACAAGTTTAAACCACAATGACATGCTCTTTTTTTCTTATTGTATTGGCAAAAATGTTTAAAATGAGTGAAAATACCAAATGTTGATGAGGATGTGGGAAAACTGTAGTTCATTGCTGAAAAGACTATAGATTGTACAGTCTTGTAGATAGATTGGTATAAACTTTTTAAAAATGCAGTTATTTCTATTGATATTATTTCTGTTGATCTAAAATCTAAATAAATTATAACCCTGGGAGACCAGGATCTCACAGAATTAATCCCATAGAAATAACAAATTGACTATTTAAAGACAACCTTTCTTCTTTCAACATGTTTTTAAAAACTTTTATTTAAATTCCAGTTAGTTGACATACAGTGTAATATTAGTTTCAGGTGTACAATGTAGTGATTCAACACTTCCCTATCATAGCCGGTGCTTATTCACAAGTGCATTCCTTTTGACTGCCTACTAAATGTCAGGCATATTTTGTGCACTTGAGATACATCAGTAAGCAAAACAAAGATCCCTACTTTTGTGGAAGATACTTCCCATGAGGAATCCTGGAAGTTAAGCAATTATTTTTGAACTATTACCTGTTTTCGTCTGTAGGATGTAATATTACTTGGATAAGAAAGCATCTATAAATAGTCAAAGATGTTAATGATGCTGACTCATTTAAGTACTTAAATGAAATACTTTCATTTCATGAAATTTCATGAAATGCTTAAAAGGCTACCAGAAATAGTTAAGAAACCTTGACTAAAATCCAGAGAGAAAAATCTTAATGTGATTTATTTCAGATTTAGTGTGTTTTATTTAAAATGGTAGTTAAAAATTTTATATCATATCTTATCACAAAATGTTTATTCCATTTAATCAGCTATCTTATTTCATCTTATGGAATGATGAATATCATTTAATATCTTAACAATTGATAACGGGGTCAAAGTAATTTTTTCGTAGTGATCACTATGAGATACTTGGCATTGCTAATAATTTCATATTTTAATTTTCTTTACTTAGAATCACATTAAGTAGTAAATAAAAGCCCCATGACAAATAGAGTGAGGTCTCAGAAGAATGGAGAAGAATAATATGTTATTATCTTTAGCATCATGTTTTCCTTGGTTTTGAGCAAAGGGCCCTTCATTTTCATTTTGCACTGAGCTCTGTAAATTATATGTATCTTACCTCAGTACTCCCTTTATTTGGGAAAAGGACCAACAAATAAGCATAACCTTACCCTTTCTGGGGAATGAAGGCAAGATGGGGATGTAAGAGTAGACCAGGAGAGGGATCAGAAGTCCATAGCTGTCTGGTTGTTTTCCTAGGGACTGGGTGGTAAGTTCAGTAGAGCGTGATAGAGTAGCCTCTTGACTCCAGGCTATATTCTCTAGTCCAGGTGTACCAATAACATAGTGACAGTTTGATGGCCATCTGACTTTGGTGTTGCTTTCTAATATGGTGTTGCTTTCTAAAATTTCAACAGAGAACTTTACTTTCTCAAGTAGAACTCAAAGTCTGAGGACGTGTTTGTTGTAAAAAAAAATATTATTAAGAAACAATAGAATAATAACCCCAATCTTTTGATAGTACTTTTATAGTTGTCATTACTAGATTCAGGGGACAGATTTTATTTATTTACTTATTTTATTTTTTATTTTATTACTTATTTATTTTTATTATTTTAGAAAAGAGAGAGTGAGTGGGGAGAGGAGCAGAAGGAGAGAGGAAACAATCCCAAGCAGACTCCTCACTAAGCACAGAGACTGATGCAGGACTCAATCTCACGACCCTGGGATCATGACAGCTGAAATCAAGACTCCAATCTCTACAGACTGAGCCACCAGGTGCCCCCAGGGCACAGATTTTAGCATGAATACAAGGAAGCTTCCTTGCTGGAATGGTTCAGTGACATTAGAGCAATATAGTGTAGTGGTTGAAATTTAATATGAACTTTTGGAGTTAGCCAGAACTGAAGTGGATCCAAGCTTCTGCCCCTTCCCAGTTACATGACTGAATATCTTTTTCTTCAGGCAGGCCTATCACACAGGGGTGTTGTGAGGAAGAAAAGAAGTAATACTGGGACACCCTTAGCATAGTGCATGTTGTGAAAATCCTCAATAAAATTAAGAGGTTAATTTATTATCATTGCTAAGATTTGGAAGTGATTTTACTTAGGAGGAATTCATTCTTGGGTTATTTTCCACCCCCTTCCTAGACTCCCCACTCCTCTCATTCCCTATATCCTTGATCTCTCTCTCCCCTAAAGCAGTCATTTATTAAGAATATAGAATCATAGGGGCACCTGGGTAGCTCAGTCAGTTAACCATTCAACTTCGGCTCAGGCATGATCTCATGGTTTGTGGGTTCCGGCCCTGCACTGGGCTCTGTGCTGACAGCTCAGAACCTGGAGCCTGCTTCAGATTCTGTGTTTCTTTCTCCCTCTGCCCCTCCCCCACTTACACTCTCTCGAAAATGAATAAATGTTAAAAAATTTAAAAACAAGAGCATGGAATCATAGGCCATGATTGCTGATGGAAGAATGCAGAAAAATATTCAGACAACATTTAGGTAATATTCTGTCTCAGAAAAGATGAGCGAAAACAGTGGCTCTCAGACATCCTTCCAGTTTTGTTTGATGATTATCAGTGTCCTTATGTAGTAGTTAATTCCCCCTCTTATCCATTTTTTCATCCATGAGCATTTGCTGAGTGTCTACTTTCCTAGCACTCAAGGAAGTTTTAGTCTAGTGGGTGAGCAACCATGTAATTTTAATGATGTATCACTATCTAGAAGGGGATAGAGAGTACTGGGTGGGGGGGCATGTGGGATGACATCCCTTTGCAGTCTTAGTGATTTCTGGAATGCTTCCTGGAATTGATAATTAGCTGATTTTTTTTGAAGCAAGAATAGAAGTTAGCCAGGTGGTAAAGATGTTGCTGGTTTAAACAGATGCATGTGTAAAACATGGAATTCTGTGAGAACTTTGTGGGCCTAGAGACTGAAGATTGAACAATAACCACTTATTTTCCCTTGTTTTACTAAGCATATTCTCCATTTATTGCTTTATATATTGTGATTCCTCCAAAAAAGAATGAGACTCTTTTGTCTCTAAACAAAATGGGTAAAATAAACTTAGACAAGAAAAGATCTCTTTGGTCTAAAATGAGTTTGTTAGGTATTTCATATACTTAGAACTGGTGAAAAACAGTACCCTGATATTATTGCTTCATATCTTTTTATTAAATGATTTAGTCTATTTTGATTGTTTTTCTTAAGAAAACCTACTTTAGTCAAATGTCATGCTTATGAAGCAATGGATTTATCACATAAATACTGCCATTACCTCACTGTAATGACTCATCATTCCAGACCCTGGACTTTATATCCCTTTGAATGACTTAATGTTACTTATTTGTGGAAATTCCAGTGCGCTGGAATGCAATTTTTATTTTTACTTTCAATTAATGATTTTGCTATTTAGTCACACTTCCTCAACAAGTACATACTGATCATTTATTCTGTTCTAGGCACTGTGCCAGATACTGGGAATGAAACCATGAACAAGAAAACTCTGCTTATCAGCAATTGACACTCCAATCTATGTGTTTAGCAATGCAAGTGTAGATGGGGTCTGAAGCAGGAGTAGAATGAGTGGGGAGTAAGAATGAGGAGAGGTTATAAGACAGTTGAATGCAGCTGTAACATAGGCAATGTAGGGGACGATGCACAGGCTGATTTGAGAGTACACGAGAGAAAAATATCCTAGCTGAGATAGTTCTTCTAAATTAAACTAGAGAAAAAGGGAAAGAGGAAAAGGTAGATTGTAAAAAATTTAAATGTTTAGAATCTATGGAGATCCACTGATAAAAGAAGTCCCAGTGGTGTAAGTGAGCTCTGGGATTTTATAGTCTTATTCAGTTCTCTTGAAAAATGAACAACAAAAACATTGCTGTGATCAGCCCTAGTTTGCAGAATCATGAACAAATAGATGGTTGTTATTTTAGATCACCATGGTTTGAGGTGGTCTGTTAAACAGTAACAGATAACATGGACACCTGGGTTAATTATCCATCTAAGCACAAATTCCTTCACAAATCCACTCTTCGGTATCGTCCACTTGGAAAACCTCTTTCACAGGTGGTGTCAATATATTATCCTCAGGGAGCTGGATCAAGAAATGTTGTCATTATCTAATACCCCTTTTTGTTTTCCTACTCTTCCCCGGTTTCAGCAAACACTCCTTGGCCTGAAATACTATGGAGTAGAGGGAGATCTTTAGGGAGTATGGAAGACTCCAATCCAAGTTATAATTTCCCTCTTGGTTTTATTTCAATGCAATTTATTGTATTCCAATTAGAAGGGCCACAGGCAAATAGGAATGTCCCTAAACAATTAAAATAATTGTGTTTATTGCCAACAAGAAAGCATACTATCTTAGGATAATAGAAGACAAGACTTCTTTTTCCCCCTATAGAACAGCTACTTAGACCAGGAGTGTGAAAAGCCCTTAGACTCATCTCTAGTTCCATCTGAGGTGGAAGTGGTGAATGATGCCAAAGAAAGAATCAAGCTTATATAGGATGGGACAGAGGGCAGCTCCTTCAAGGATTGGTTTTTTATCAGAGGAGGAACAACTGGGCTGTCTTAAAGAGAAAATTTTCTTTTTTCTTTAATGTTTATTTATTTTTTGAGAGACAGAGTGTGAGTCGGGGAGGGGCCGAGAGAGAAGGAGTCACAGAATCCAAAGCAGGCTCCAGGCTCTGAGCTGTTGGTGTAGAGCCTGACATAGGGCTTGAACCCACAAACTGTGAGATCGTGACCTGAGCTGAAGTCGAACGTTTAACTGTCTGAGCCACCCAGGCGCCCCTAAAGAGATAATTTTCTACATATGAAAGTGATTTTTAAAAGAAATGAGGTGTAGGTAAGGGTGGATCATGTATCTATCATCTTTTTTAGGAAGATCATTTTAAAAGTTCCCTTAATTATGCACCCCCAAATTATGAGTTGTCTTTTCAGTTATATTTTGCAATAGCAAATGGCAAATTTTGCTGAGAGAAGCACTCTTAACTCTGACAAGGTAGTTCTCCAGAGTCTTATTACACAACATGAGATTACAGAATCAGCACTTATTCTGGAAGTTTGCAAGTTTGTGCTGAAGTGACCCTCCCTAAGCCTTGAGTATTTGGCAAAGAGAATGGGATATGAAAGGCAAAGTTCAGCTATTTATTTCTTTATTAACAAAATATAACCTAACCGGAATCCAAATGATGACTCCACAGCAATGAACTAGATTTGCTTTGCAAAGATTTGATGAAATATTTGATCATATGATAACATTTGCCATTACATCATTGAAACTTGAAACAAGTATGAAAGAAGAGTGCTGTCTTATCACTTCTAAACACTAGTATAAGTTATCTTTGATATTGAGTTCTATTTATATGACTTATGTAGTTAATATTCTGTGGGAAAAAAGTTTTATTGTGTACTGGACCTTATTCAGGGTGATTTCTAACTTAAAACTCTCTCGGCATCATTCTCAATAACACTACCCTTTTGCCCTGCTGACACCTGTCTATTCAGCAAACCTTTAATCGACTCAGATGTTTGCCTGTGCTCCTCCAACTTGGCTGCCAGAAGAAGTGATACAATTGCACCAAATGGTGCTACTGAAAATTTGTAGGCAAATTTCGGCTTAGTGCCACAAGTTTTTTCCCACACCCTTTTTCAGTTCTTGAACTAACTCACCAAAGGAGCTATTCCAAATTATTACCATTTTGCTTAAGCACAGTGTACACTCCAATCTTCAGTGAAGTGAAGGTGTTGAGATTTGGAAGCTTTCAATTATGGCTAATCAGCTTTAAACTGGTAGAATATTTTTGAGGGGTATATTGACATAAATTGTCAAAATTTTAAAAACACAGACTTTTACTTCTGACCATAATGAAACAATACTGACTTCACTTTTTTTTTTCCTATTTGGCTATTTTCATATCTTTCTTTTATATTTATAAGAGCCTTAAATATGATAGGTACCATTGTTTGGTTTCTCATGTGTATTGCAAATACTTTCCATAATAATTATTTTGTTTCATAACTTTATTTATTGAGATTGGAACTAAGATGAGGCAAGTGAGATGCCAAGGGTGAAAATTTTAAGGTTCTGACCTTACATTTGCATGACTGCAAAAATGAATGCCTCTTTTTTTAAAGATTTTTTTATGTTTAAAAATTATTTATTATTTATCTCAAATTTAAATTTAACTGAGTGTCTTGCGTTTTCATTTGTTTTGGTTTTGGGCTTTTTTCTCTTCCAAAATATGGCAATGCTACCCTAATACATCTGAAAATGTATCCCTGTCTCTTGAGTTCTGGCTCCATAAACTTTATAACTTGTCTTCATTAAAAATAATAAAGATGAAGAGCACCTGGGTGGCTCAGTCTGTTGAGCGTCTGACTTCAGCTCAGGTCATGATCTCATAGTTCATGAGTTAGAGCCCAGCATCAGGCTTGCCACTGTCAGTACAGAGCCTGCTTCAGATCCTCTGTCCCCCACCCCCAACCCTGCCCCACTCATGTGTGTGGTCTCTCTCTCTCTCAAAAATAAATAAAACATTTAAATAGTAATAAAGAGGAGTTATTGCAAAGACTTTAAAAGAAAAAATAATGCTGATAGGAGAGGCACAAGTAAATTTGAGTACGGTAAATTTCCTTTGGAAGATGTTTAATTTCCTACTGAAAACAGAGGTAAGCACCTTAGAATCCACTCAAAGCCTGATGGAATTAATTAAAACCTGATTTATTTCAAAATACTTCTTTAAAAAAGTTTTTTTTTTAAATGTTTATTTATGTGCTGTAAGCACAGAGCCCAACGAGGGGCTTGAACTCAAGAACTGCGAGATAATGACCTGAGCAGGAATCAAGACTTGGATGCCTAACCAACTGAGCCACCCAGATGCCCCTGTTTCTTTCTTTTTTTTCTTAAATAGTTTATTGTCAAGTTAGTTTCCATAAACACCCAGTGCTCATCCCAACAAGTGCCCTTCTGCATGCCCATCACCCCCCTTCCCCTCTCACCCACCCCCATCAGCCCTTAGTTTGTTCTCAGCATTCAAGAGTCTCTCATGGTTTACCTCCCTCCCACTCCCCAACTATTTTTCCCCTTCTCCTTCATGGTCCTCCATTAGCTTCCTCCTAATCCACCTATATGTACAAACATATGGCATCTGTCCTCTGCCTGACTTATTTTGCTCAACATAACACCTTCTAGTTCCATCCATGTTGCTACACATGGCCAGATTTCATTCTTTCTCATTGCCATGTAGTATTCCATTGTATAAATATACCACATCTTCTTGATACATTCATCAGTTGATGGACACTTAGGCTCTTTCCATGTTTTGGCTATTGTTGAGAGTGCTGCTATGAAGATTAGGGTACATGTGCCTCTGTGCATCAGCACTCCTGTATCCCTTGGGTAAATTCCTAGCAATGCTACTGCTGGGCCATAGGGGAGTTCTATTGTTAATTTTTCGAGGAACCTCCACACTGTTTTCCAGAGGTGTTGCACCAGTTTGCATTCCCACTAACAGTGTAGGAAGGTGCCCATTTCTCCACATCCTCGCCAGCATCTATCCTCCTGATTTGTTCATTTTAGCCTCTCTCACTGCTGTGAGGTGGTATCTCAGTGTAGTTTTGATCTGCATTTCCTGATGATGAGGGATGCTGAACATCCTTTCATGTGTCTGTTGGCCATCTGGATGTCCTCTTTGGAGAAGTGTCTGTTCTTGTCTTCTGCCCATTTCTTCACTGGATCTTCACTGGATTATTTGTTTTTCAGGGGTGGAGTTTGATGAGTTCCTTATAGATTTTGGATACTAGCCCTTTATCTGATATGTCATTTGCAACTATCTTTTCCCATTCCATCAGTTGCCTATTAGTTTTTTTGATTGTTTCCTTTGCCATACAGAAGCTTTTCATCTTGATGAGGTCCCAGTAGTTCATTTTTGCTCTTGATTCCCTTGCCTTTGGGGATGTTTCAAGTAAGAAATTGCTGTGGTTTTTAAAGATTTTTAAAAGTAATCTCTACACCCAACATGGGGCTCAAACTTACAACCCTCAGATCAAGAGTTGTATGCTCTACCAACTGAGCCAGCCAGGACCCTGTGTGAATACCCCGAGTAGGATGCCAGAGGCTTCACCCTAGTTCTAACCCTGTTATGTATGATATTTATATTCTGCTGTAAACAATTAAAATTGGGCCAACGTAGGAAATATCTGCTTTTAGACAGTGCAAAATTTGTTGTCTAGGAAAAGGAAAACAATGTGTCTGATGCACTTTCTGAATCACTGTGTAGGGAGGAGACCCCAAAACAGTATTTCAGTTTCACTAAGTTGAGGAAACAGAGATAAGAGTTCATCGTAGTTGAGAAAACAGGAAATGTGATGCCTCTGGCTTTGCTTTTTCTCAAAATTCATTTAGTTATTCAGGGTCTCTTTTGGTTCCGTAGAGATTTTAGGATTGTGGGTTTTTGTTTTCCATTTCTGTACAACACGCCCTTGGAAGTTTGGTAGGGACTACATCAAATCTGTAGATTGCTTTGGGTAGGTAGTATGGACATTTTAACGGTATTAATTCTTCCAGTCCATGAACATCATTCCATTTATTTATCTTTCCTTCACTTTATTTCCTCAATGTCACATGATTTTCAGTGTTTAGATTTCTCAACTCCTTGGTTAAATTTATTCCTAGGTATTTTATTCTCTCTGATGCTACTGTAAAGGGGATTGTTTTCTTAATTGTCTTTTTCAGATAGTTCACTCTTGGTGTATAGAAATGCAACTGACTTTTGTATATTTATTTTGTATGTTGATTTTATTATTACTAATAATTTTTTTGTGGAGTCTTTAGGGTGTAAAGATCATGTCATCTGCAAATAGATGTCAAATCTTCTATATGTAAGATCATGTCATCTGCAAGGAAAGAGAATTTACTTCTTCGTTTCCAGTTTGGATGATGTTTACATATTATTCTTGCCTAATTTCTCTGGCTCGGACTTTCAGAAGTATGTTGAATAAAAGGAGTGAAAGTAGGCACAGTTGTCTTCTGATCTTAGAGGAAAAGCTTTTAGCTTTTCACTATCGAGTAGGATGTTAGCTGTGAGCTTGTCATATATGGTCTTCATTATGTTGAGGTACATTCCTCTATACCTAATCTGTTGGAAGTTTTTATCATGAATGGATGTGGCATTTATTTTGCCAAATGCTTTTTCTGCATCTATTAAGATGATCATATGATTTTATCCTTCATTTTGTTAATGTGGTATTTCATGTTTATTGATCTGCATGTGTGGAACCATTCTTGAATCTTAAGGATAAATCTCACTTGATTTGGTATATGATCCTTTTAATGTATTATTGAATTTGATTTGTTATTATTTTGTTGAAGATTCTTTCATCATGTTTATCAGTGATATTGGTCTGTAATTTTCTTTACTTGTAGTGATATTATCTGGCTTTGGTATAAGGATAATGCTAACCTTGTAAGGTGAGTTCGAAAGTATTCTTTCTTCAGTTTTTTGAAAGTGTTTGAAAAGGGTTGGCATTAATTTTTCTTTATGTAATTGGTAGGATTCTCCAGTGAATTCTCCATTTGGTCCTGGGCTTTCTTCAACCTCTTTACTCATTATTGGTGTGTTTAGATATTCTACTTTTTCATGATTCAGTTTTGATAGGTGGTATGTTTCTAGGAGTATATCTATTTCTTCTAGGTTATCCAATTTGTTTGGAATATAATTTTTCATAGTACAGTTGATCCTTGAACAGTAATGGGTTTGAACTGCATGGGTCCACTTATATGTGGATTTTTAAAAGTACAACACTCTAAGTGTATTTTTTCTTCCTTATGATTTTCTTAATAACATCTTCTTTTCTCTAGCTTACTTTATTGTAAGGATACAGTATCTAATATATATATCATACAAAAGATGTTGTTAATGATTACTAATGTTATTAATAAGGCTTCTGATCAACAGTAGACAGTTAGTAGTTAAGCTTTTGTGTAGTCAAAAGTTATATGTGAATGCCTTACTGCGTTGGAGGGGGGAGTCAGTGCTTCTAACCCCTGGCCCCTTATTCAAGGATCAACTATAATTTCTTATGATCTTTTGTACTTCTGTGATATCAGTTGTAATGCCTTCTCTTTCATTTATAATTTCATTTATTTATGTTTTCCCTCTTTTTTCTTAGCTAGTCTAGATAAAGGTTGGCAGTGTAATTTGTTTTTTTTTTTTTTCCCAAACTCATTCTCAGTTTCATTGATCTTTTCTATTGTTTGAGTTTCTATTTTATTTATCTTATGCTCTAATATTATTTTCTTCCTTTTGCAACTTTGGGTATAGTTTGTTCATTTCCTAGTCCCTTGAGGTATTATGTTGTTTATTTGAGATCTTTCTTTTTTCTTAATATAGGCATTTATTGCTGTATGCTTTCCTTTAGAACTGCTTTTTGTGCGTCTCAAACATTTTGGTATGTTGTGCTTGCATTTTCATTTATTTCTGGATACTTTTTGATTTCTCTTTGAATTTCTTCTTTAACCCATTGGTTGTCCAAAAGTGTGTTGTTTAATTTCCACATATTTGTGAATTTTCCAATTTTCCTGTTGTCATTGACATCTAGTTTTGTACCCATCTATTGGACTCTTACACAACACTCCACACAATCATTATTTTCAAGTGCACTTGTAATGTTCCATAAAATAGACCATGCGCTGGAACATAAAATAGGTGTCAATAATTTTAAAATGATAGGAGTCACAGAATATGTTTTCTGATCACACCTGAATTAAACTAGAAATCAAAGATAAAATATTTCCTGGAAAATTCTTAAATATTTGGAAATTAATAGACACTTTAAAAATAATAATTGAAAAGAAGAAATCACTAGGGAAATTAAAAATATTTTAACTTAATGAATATAAAGACAGTATGTAAAATTTTGTTCGATGCAGCTAGAGCAATGATAGGAGAAATTTATAGCTTAATAATGTTCATATTAAAGTGAAGAAATATTTGTAATCAAGCTAGAAAAATAAGAACAAATTAAAGATAATGTAGAAGAAAAGAGGTTAATGAAGATAGAGTACATATCAAAGAGAATATGGACAAAACAAATAGAGAAAATCAATTAAACCAAGACCTGGATGCTTGGAAACATAAGTAAAATTGATAAACCTCTAACTAGAGTGGTCAAGGAAAGAGGGAAAGAGACAACTTACAAATATTAGGAATGAAAGAGAGGATAGCACTACAGATACTACAGAAATTAAAATAACCTTTGAATGTGACTATCTCTATGTGTGTGAAAAAGAAATTGGATAAGTAAATTCCTTTCTACAAAGAAAAGTACAGTGCCAGGTGGCTTTACTGGTGAATTCTACCAAATTCTACCAAATAATACCAATCATACCAACTCTTTCAAAAAATAAAGTAGAAGGGAATAACTTTCAACTAATTTTATTGGCCAGCATTCCCTTGATCCCAAAACTAAAGAATTACAAAAAATGAAAACTACAGACAAATATCCCTTATGAACATAGATATAAAAATTCTTAACACAGTATTAGCAAATTAAATTCAGTTATGTCTGAAAAGGGCAATACACCATGTATTGAAAAGGTCATGTGTAGTTTATCTCAGAAAAATGTTGGTTTAACATTAGAAAATCAATGTGTTATTCACCACATAAATAATAAAAACAATGTAATTATTTCAATAGGTGCATAATAAGTGTTTGACAAACTTTAACATTCATTTATGATGAAAGTATCTGGCAAACTATGAATGAAAGAGAATCCATTAAAATAAAAAGAAAGTCTATGAAAATACTATTTAGAAAAATAGATTCCTAAGATAGGGAATGAGGCAAAGTTGTTTGCGTCCATCACTTCTATTATCATTTTATTGAAGAGCTTAACCAGTGCAAAAAGGCAGTAAAATGAAGGAAGAGGCATACAGAATGGAAAAGAAGGAGTAAAACTGTTTCTATTTTCATATGACATGATTTCATGGGTGGAAAATATTAAGGAATCTACACTTGCCAGACTGAAGGAAAATTAGCAAGGTCTTTAGATACATGTTAATTTACAAAAGTTAATTGGATTTATATATACTGGCAATAGACAATTTTAAAGTGAAAATTCAAAAATTTGATTTTTAATATTCAAAATAGAATATTTTAGTACTAAATATAACAAAATGTGTGCCAAACTCGTATACTGTTCCAAACATGGGTAGGAAAATTTAAGTAAGACCTAAATCATTGGAGAAATATGCTGACTGATTAGAAGACTCTGTATTGTTAAAAATGTCAGTTATTCCAAAATCAATCATTATAGTCAAACTATTTTCAATTTAAATCCATGTAGCTGTTTTGGAAGAAATGGACAAATTTATTCCTATATAGAAAGAACCTAGAATTATTGAAACAAATTTAATAAAAGAACAAAAGTTTAGAACTCACACAACTTTATTTCAAGACTCACTGTAAAGCTATATTAATTCAACACCAGTTATATATAACTGGGGTAAGGATGCACATGTAGGTCAAAGAAACAATAGAGAGATCTATTGGTCGATTAAGATTCAACAAATATGCCAAAATTATTAATTGGGGAAAGAATAATATTTCCAAAAACTAGTGCTGAAAACCAGATGTCCTTATAGGAAAACAGTGAATCTTAACCTTTGTGTCATATCACACGCAAAAATTTAACTCAAAATGGATCCTATGCCTAAACATAAAAGTTAAAAGTATAAAACTGCAGGAGGAAAGCAAAAAGAAAATCTGGACTTTGCGTTGGGCACAGATTTCTTAAATGGCATACCAAATGCATGATCCATTAAAAATTATGAATGAGTTATCAAAATTTAAAACTTTCTTTAATGAGAGATTTAATTTTAAAAATTAAAGGGCAAGTTACAGACAGAAAAGAATTTAAATAGAAATATTTTTAAAGACTTGTATCCAGAATACATAAAGAACACAATTCGATAGTAAAACAAGCAAATCATTTAAAAATGGGGGGAAATCTGAATAGGCACTTAAAAAAAGAAGATATAAAGATGGCAAATAAGCATATGAAAAGATCTTCAACAACATCTGAATGAGATTAAGATAATGAAATATCACTGTGCATCATATCTGAGTAGAATGCCTAAAACTGAAAAGGCTAATAATACCAAATATTGAGAGGATATGGAGGAACTGAAACTCACATTGCTGGTGGAATGTGAAGTAGTACAACTACTTGGAACATATTTGACAGATTTTTATAAAATTATGGGTATATTTTCAACACAACTCAGTAATTACACTCCAAGATTCTTACCTAAGAAAAATCCACATGTATACACCCTGACTTGTCTGTGAATAAAGACATCTTTATTTATAATAGCCCAGACTAGAGTTAACACAGTTTTTCGTGACCAAGTAAATGATTAAACAAATTTTGTTTTTATCCATGCTATGGAATACTTTTGGGTCATAAAAAGAGTGAACTGCTGATACATATAATAATGTGGATGAATCTCAAAAGTGCTGAGTGGAAGATGCAGACACAAAAGATTTCTAGAAAAAGAAAATCAGGTCAATACTGACAGAAAACAAATCTGTGATTTCCTAGGGCAAATGATGGGGTTGGGGTTGACTGTAAATGATCATGAAGAACCTTTCTATATTGACATACTGTATATCTTGAATGTGGTAGTAGTTACATGAGTATATTTGTCAAAATGCATTTGTCAAAACTCGTTGAACTACAAAATTCTAAGTGGTATAGATATGTTTTTGTAAATCAAATCCCTATAAATGTGATTAGGAAGAATTAAATGCAAACATCATTTCAAACAACAATCACACCTCTCAGAAGTTATCATAAAAAGTTGGACAATTGTGAAAAATGTACAAACAAGACTATTTATTGACATTGTCTTTATAATTCTTACAAATCAAATTCAACTTTATGTCCTTCAGCAGAAGATGGCTGAATAAACCCATGGAATGGAATATTCTACAGCCATTGTTAAGTGTGAACTAAAGCTATGTGTACAGACAAAAGAAGTGGCTTATAATAAAGAAGGGATAATCTAGAATGCAGAAGGAATTTGTGTATAAACTGTAAATGTGTATTTATCTCTGTCTATATACATGTATATGGATGTATATTAGAATTCTCCACAGAAACAGAATAGGATATGGGTATATATAAATGAAATTTATTTTAGGGAATTGGTTAACACAATTTGTGGATGCATGGTGAGTCCAAAATCTGATGGGGAGGCTGTCAGGCTGGAAAGTCAGGAAAGAATTGAAGTTTTACTCTAAAGGCTCTCCTGTACAACCCAGAAGAACCGATGTTGCAGATGAAGTCCAATGCAGTCTTCTGGAAGTCTCTCTTGGTCTGGAGAAGTCCGCCTTTCTTGTAACCAGATCTTCAACTGATTGGATAAGGCCAGTCTACATGGTGGAGAGCAGTGTGCCTTACTAAAAGTCCACCAATCTAAATGTAAATCTCATTCAAAAACATCCTTACAGAAACACCCAGAATGTTTGACCAAATATTTGGATACCGTGTAGCCCATCCAAGATGACACATAAAATTAATGGTCACAGTACATGTGTGCTTACCTGCAGAAATGTCACTTTTTTTCTTTTAATGATTTTGTGCTGACTGTTTTTTAAAATCAGAAGCATCTTGATATAATCAGAAAAAGTTATCAAGATAAATCATCCAAGGTAGCTTTTTCTTAAACAATTTACATTGTGTTTATTTATTTTTACTGAGATATAATTGACAGATAACATTATATAAGTTTAAGGTGCACTTGATTTGATACATTTATATACTGCATTTATTTTTAAATTATTTATTGTATAAAATATATATAAATATTTATCATTTTAACTATTTTTAAGTGTACATTTTAAGTTTACAGTTCGGTGGCATTAAATACACTTATATTATTGTGGAACCATCACCACTTCCATCTATCGAACTTTTAATGTTCCCAAGCTGAATCTATTTGTTTTTCTTTAAGTTTTAATTTAATTCCAGTTAGTTAACATACAGTGTTATATTATTTTCAAGTGTGCAATAGATGGCTCAACAATTCCATACACCATCTAGTGCTCATCACAAGTGCCCTCCTTAATCCTCTTCACCTATTTAACCCATCCCCTCACTGTCCTCCCCTCTGGTAACCATCAGTTTGTTCTCCGTAGTTAAGAGTTTGTGTCCTGGTTTGTCTCTCCCTCTATCTTTTTTTCCCTTTGCTTATTTGTTTTGTTTCTTAAATCCAATATAATAGTGAAATTATATGGTATTTGTGTTTCTCTGACTTATTTCACTTAGCATTATGCTCTCTAGCTCCATCCATGTTGTTGCAAATGGCAAGATTTCATTCTTTTTTAATGCGCAAATAATATTCCCTTTTGTATATATACCACATCTTCTTTATCCATTAATCAATCAATGGATACTTGAACTGCTCCCATAATTTGGCTATTGTAAATAATGCTGCTATAAACAATAGGGGTTCATGTATCCCTTTGAACTAGTGTTGTTGCATTCTTTGGGTAAATACCCATTACTGCAATTCCTAAATCTTTGGGTAGTTCTATTTTTAAATTTTTGAGGAGCCTCTATACTGTTTTCTACAGTGGTTACAACAGTTTGTATTCCTACCAACAGTACAAGAGGGTTCCGTTTTCTCCACATCCTAACCAACACCTTTTGTTTCTTGTGTTGTTAATTTTAGCCATTTTGACAGGTGTGAAATGATATCTCTTTGTAGTTTTTATTTTCATTTCCCCGATGATACCATGGTACTTACCATGAGCATCTTTTTATGTGTCTTGGGCATCTATCTGTCTTCTTTGGAGACATGTCTGTTCATGTCTTCTGCTCATTTTTTAATTGGATTATTTGGTTTTTCGGTGTTCAGTTTTGCAAGTTCTTTACATATTTTAGATACTGATCCTTTATTGGATATGTCATTTGGAAATATCTTCTTTCATTCTATAGGTTGCTTTTTTATTATTTTCTTTGCTGTACACAAGCCTTTTATTTTGATGAGGTCCCAATAGTTTATTTTTTCCTTTTGTTTCCCTTGCCCCAGGAGACATATCTAGAAACAAATTGATATGGCCAGGATCAAGGAAGTTACTCCTGTGTTCTCTTCTAGGATTTTTATGGTTTCGGGTCTCACATTTAGGCTTTTAATCCTTTTTAAAATTTTTTTAATGTTTTATTTATTTCTGAGAGAGAGAGAGAGAGACAGCATGAGCAGGGGAAGGTCAGAGAGAGAGGGAGATACAGAATCTGAAACAGGCTCCAGGCTTTTCGCTAGCTGTCAGCACAGAGCCCAACGCAGGGCTCAAACCCACGAACTGTGAGATCTTGATCTGAGCTGAAGTAGGATGCTTAACTGACTGAGCCATCCAGACATCCCTCCTTTAATCCATTTTGAATGTATTTTTGTGTATGGTGTAAGAAAGTTTCTTTTTTTTGCTAATGTTGCAGTTACATTTTCCCAACACCATTTGTTGTAGAGACTTTTTCCCATTGGATATTCTTTCCTGTTTTATCGAAGGTTAATTGACCATACAATTGTGGGTTTATTTCTGTGTTTACTGTTCTGTTCTATTATTTGTGTTTCTGTTTTTGTACCAGTACCATGCTGTTTTAATTGCTACAACTTCGTAATATAACTTGAAGTCCAGAATTGTGATGCCTCCAGCTTTGCCTTTCTTTTTCAAGATTGCTTTGACTATTTATGATAGCCATAAAAAAACCTTGTGATTCCATAAAAAATTTTAGGATTGTTTGCTCTGTTCTATGAAAAATGCTGTTGTTATTTTGATAGGGATTGCATTAAATGTGTAGATTGCTTTGGGTACTATAGATAGTTTACAATATTTGTTCTTCCAACCCATGAGCGTGGAATGTCTTTCCATTTGTTTGTGTAGTCTTCAATTTTTTTCATCAGTGTTTTATAGTTTTCAGAGTATAGGTCTTTTACCTCTTTGGGTAGGTTTATTCCTAGGTATCATACTATTTTTGGTTAATGGGATTTGTTCCTTGATTTCTTTTCCTGCTGCTTCATTATTGGTGTATAGAAATGTAACAGATTTCTGTACATTGGTTTTGTATCCTGTGACTTTACTGAATTTTTGTATGAGTTCTAGCAGTTTTTTGGTGGAGTGTTTTAGGTTTTCTACATACAGTATTATGTTGTCTGCAAATGGTAAGAGTTTTATTCTTCTTTACCAATTTGGATGCCTTGTCTGATTGCTGTGGCTAGGATATCCAGTACTATGTTGAATAAAAGTAGTGACAGTGGACATTCTTGTCTTATTTCTGACCTTGGGGCAAAACTCTGTTTTTCTCCATTAAGGATGATGTTAGCTGTGGGCTTTTCATATATGGCCTTTATTATGTTGATGTATGTTCCCTGTAAACCTATTTTGTTGAAGGTTTTTATCATGAGTAAGTGTTGTATTTTGCAAATACTTTTACAGCATCTGTTGAAATGATCATATGATTATTATCCTTTCTCTTATTGAGTGATGTATCATGTTGATTGGTTTGCAAATATTGAATCACTCTTGAAACCCAGGAATAAATGTCTTTTAGTTTTGTTGATTGTTTCCTTTGCTGTCCAGAAAATTTTTGTCTTGATGAGGTCCCAGTAGTTCATTTTTGTTTCCCTTGCCTCTTAGTGACATATCTAGTAAGGAGTTGCTGCAGCCAAGGTGAAAGAGATTGTTGCCTGATTTCTGCTCTAGGATTTTGATGGTTTTCTGTCTTATATTTAGGTCTTTCATCTGTTTTGAGTTTATTTTTGTGTACTGTGTGAGAAAGTGGTCTAGGTTCATTCTTCTACATTGCTGTGCAGTTTCCCAACACCATTTGTTAAAAAGACTGACATTTTTCCATTGGATATTCTTTCCTGCTTTGTTGAATATTAGTTATCCATACATTGTGGGTCCATTTCTGGGTTTTCTGTTCTTTTCCATTGATCTATGTTCTGTTTTTGTGCCAGTACCATACTGTCCTGATGATTACGGCTTTGTAATATAGCTTGAAGTCCAGAATTATGATGCCTACAGCTTTTTTTTCAAAATTACTTTGGCTATTTGGGGGTCTTTTCTAGTTCCATACAAACTTTAGAATGTTTGTTCTAACTCTGTGAAGAATGCTGGTATTATTTGATAGGTATTGCATTGAATGTGTAGATTGCTTTGGGTAATATAGACATTTTAACAGTATTCTTCCAATCTATGAGGTAGGAATGTTTTCCATTTCTTCGTGTCTTCTTCAATTTCCTTAATAAGCTTTCTCTAGTTTTCAGCATATGGATCTTTTACTTCTTTAGTTAGGTTTATTCCTAGATAATCTTTTGGTTTTTGGTACAATTATAAATGGGATTGATTCCTTGATTTCTCTTTCTGCTGCTTCATTATTGGTGTACAGAAATGCAACCAATTTTTGTATGTTGATTTTATATACTGTGACTTTGCTAAATTAATGTATCTGTTCTAGCAGTTTTTTGGTGGAGTCTTCTGGGTTTTCCACATAAAGTATCATGCATGTCAACTGTGAAGAGTGAAAGTTTGGCTTCTTCTTTGCCAATTTGTATGCCTTTTATTTCTTTTTGTTGTCTAATTGCTGAGGCTAGAACTTCCAATACTATGTTAAACAACAGTGGTGAGAGTGTATATCCTGTTATGTTCCCAGCCTTAGGGAAAAAGCTCTGTTTTTCCCAATAGGTTGATATTAGCTGTGGGTCTTTCACTGATGGTCTTTATGATGTTGAGGCATATTCCTTCTATCCCTACTTTATTGAGGTTTTTTTTTTTTAAATCAAGAAATGATGCTATATTTTGTGAAATGCTTTTTTTTCTCTGCATCTATTGAGTGGATTGTATATTTCTTATCCTTTCTTTTATTAATGTGGTATATTGCATTGATTGATTTGCAAATTTTGAACCAACCTTTCAGTCCAGGAATAAATTCCATTTGATTGTTGTGAATAATTCTTTTAACTTCTGTTGAATTCAATTTGCTAGTATCTTGTTGAGAATTTTTGCATCCAGGTTCATAAGGGATATTGGCCTGTAATTCTCCTTTTTAGGGGGACTTTGTCTGGTTTTGGAATCAAGATAATGCTGGCTTCATAGAATGAATTTGGAAGGTTTCCTTCCATTTCTATTTTTTGGAACAATTTGAGAAGAATAAATATTAACTCTTTTTTAAATGTCTGGTAAAATTCCCCTGGGTATCTGTCTGGCCCAAGACTTGTTTGTTGGGAGATATTTGTTAACTGATTAAATTTCTGTGATGGTTATTGGTCTGTTCAAATGTTCTATTTCTTCTTGT
Organism: Proteles cristata cristata; assembly: GCA_017311185.1. NCBI lineage: Eukaryota > Metazoa > Chordata > Mammalia > Carnivora > Hyaenidae > Proteles > Proteles cristata. The sequence continues at coordinate 898,539 of JAESUZ010004301.1, forward strand.
TTCAGTTTTGGTAGTTTGTGAATTTCTAGAAATTTTTCCATTTATTCTAGATTGCCCAGTTTTTTGGCATATAATTTTTCATAATCTTATAATTGTTTGCATTTCTTTGATGTTGGTTGTGATTTCTCCTCTTTCATTCGTGATTTTATCTATTTGGGTCCTCTCATTTTTTTCTTTTTGATAAGTCTGGCTAGTGGGTTATAAATTTTGCTTATCCTTTCAAAGAACCAGCATTTAGTTTCATTTGTTCTGTTCTACTTTTTTTTGTTTGTTTCTGTATCATTTATTTCTGCTCTAATCTTTATTATTTTCCTTCTTTTGCTGGCTTTAGGCTTTATTTGCTGCTCCTTTTCTAATCCTTTAGGTGTAAAGTTACATTATGTATTTGTTTTTTTCTTCTTCAGATAGGATTGAATTGCATTGAACTTTCCTCTTAGGACTGCCTTTGCCATATCCCAAAGGGTTTGGACTGTCATGTTTCCATTTATTGTTTGCTCTAATCTTTATTCTTTTCTTCCTTCTGCTGGTTTTAGGTTTTGTTTATTGTTCTTTTTCTAGCTCCCTTGGGTGTAAAGTTAGTTTATTTGAGATTTTTCTTGCTTCTTGAGGTAGACATGTAATGCTATAAACTTCTGTCTTAGAACTGTTTTTCTGTATCCCAAAAGTTTTGGACCACTGTGTTTTAATTTTCATTTGTTTCCATGTACTTTTTAATTTCTTTTTTTATTTCCTGATTGACCCATTTATTGCTTAGTAGCATGTTATTTAACCTTCATGTATCTGTGGTCTTTCCATAGTTTTTCTTGTGATTGATTTCTGGTTCCATAGCATTGTTGTCAGAAAAGGTACATGGCATGACTTTAACCTTCTTCAATTTGTTGAAGCTTGTTTTGTGGCTCAATATATGATCTATTCTGGAGAATGTTCCATGTGTCCTTGAAAAGAATGTGTATTTTTCTGTTTTAGGTTGGAATATTCTGAATATATTTGTTAAGTCCACCTGTTCCAGTGTGTCCTTCAAAGCCATTGTGTCCTTGTTGATTTTCTGTTTAGATTATATGTAATGATGTAAGTGGGATGTTAAAATCCCCTATTGTTATTATTATTCATTAGTTCCTTTATGTTTGTTATTAACTGTTTTATGTGTTTGGGGGCTTTCAAGTTAGGACCTAAATATTTACAGTTGTTACATCTTCTTGTTGGATTTTCCCCTTTATTAGTATGTAGTGTCCTTCTTTGTCTCTTGTTATAGTCTGCTTTAAAGTCTATTATGTCCAGTTATAAGTATTCCCACTGGCTTTTTTTTACATCCATTTGCTTGATAGATGTTTCTCTATCCCCTCACTTTCAATCTGCAGGTGTCTTGGACCTAAATTGAGCCTCCTGTAGGCAACATATAAATGGGTCTTGTTTTTTTATTCATTCTGTCTTTTGATTGGAGAGTTTAGTCCATTTATAGTCAAATGAATTATTGATAGTTCTGTATTTACTGTCCTTTTGTTACTTGTTTTGTGGTTGTTTCTGAAGATTTTCTCTGACTCTTGACTTTCTTTCATGGTTTGCTGATTTTAGTAATATATTTGGATTTCTTTTTCTTTATTCTTATATTTACTCATGGTTTTTACTGTATGGTTACTATTAGGTTTGTATATAACCTCTTCTGCAAATAGCAGTCTATGTTAAATTGATGGTTGTTTAAGCCTGAACCTATTCTTTACTCCTCCCCTCTCCATGTGTTAGGTACATATTGTCATATTTTACATGGTTTTATTTTGTGATTTCCTTGACTGATTTTTTTACAAAAATATTCATTTTTACTGCTTTTGTGTTTCCTTCCTTCATACTATCACTTTTGGTCACTCAGAGTCCCCTTTAATATTTCTTGAGGTACTGGTTTAGTGGTCATGAACTCCTTTAGTTTTTGTTTCTCTGGGAAACTTTCTCCCCACGCCTTCTATTCTGAATGACAGCCTTGCTGGATAGACTATTCTTGGCTGCAAATTTTTTCCATTCAGCACTTTGAGTACATATCATGCCACTCCCTTTTGGCTTGGAAAATTTCTGCTGAAAAATCCCCTGCTGGCATTCTGGGGTTTCCCTCCTATATTTCTATCTTCTTTTGTCTTGCTGCCTAAAAATTTGTTTCTTTATCATTATATTTTGCCAACTTAATTACAGTATGTCTTGATGTAGATCTGATTTTGTTGATTTTATTGGGAGTTCTCTGTGCCTCCTAGATCTGGGTATCTGTTTCCTTCCCCAGATTAGGGAAGTTTTCAGCTATTATTTCTTCAAATAAATTTTCTGCCACCTTTTTACCCTTCTTCTTCATCTTCACCTTCTTTTTCTCCTTCTCCTCCTCCTTCATCTTCTTCTTCTTCGACTTCTATAATATGAATATTATTATGTTTTATAAAGTCTGAGTTTCCTATTCCTTGTTTTGCTTAATTCTTTTTTCTCTTTTTTTGTTTAATTTTTATTATGCTGTCTTCTAGGTCATTAATTTGTTCCTCTGCTTCTTCCAGTCTGCTGTTCATTCTGTCAAACATGTTTAAAGTTGATTATGCACTCTTCATCTCTGATTGGTCCTTTTTTAAATCTCTGTGTTGAGTCCCACTGATTTCTTCCACTCTTTTCTCAAATCCAGTGAGTATTCTTATAATCATTGCTTTAAATACGCTATCAGACATGTTACTTATATCTGTTTCACTTAGATCTATGGCCATGGTCTTGTTCTGTTATTTCATGTGGGATAAACTTCTCTGTCTTTTCATCGTGTCTAAGTCTCTGTGCTTGTTTCTTTGTGTGTGGTGTAAGAAAGTGGTCCAGTTTCATTCTTTTGCATGTTGCTGTCCAGTTTTCCCAACATCCATTTGCCGAAGAGACTGTCTTTTTTTCCATTGGGAATATTTTTCTGCTTTGTTAAAGATTAGTTGACCATTTAGTTGTGGGCTCATTATTGAGTTTTCTATTCTTTCCAACGATCTATGTGTCTGTTTTTTTGCCAGTACCATACTGTTTTGATTTCCACAGCTTTGTAATATAACCTGAAGTCCAAAATTATGATGCCTCCAGGTTTGCTTTTCTTTTTCAAGATTCCTTTAGTAATCTTTTGTAGTTCCATACAAATTTTAGGATTATAAAACTCCAGGCTTTAAGCCTTATTGGTTGCCAGAAATCACAAAATTTGGCCCTTCTTGCTTTCCTAACAAATTATTATGGGGATTGTCTTCCCCCTGCATTTCTCTGTGTTGTAGTCTGTCTCTTGCTCTTCTCCGTGACTACAACCCCATCCCACTACAGTGGCTGTATTCTGTTTCTCTACCAAACTGTGTCTCTGCACATTCTCTCTTCTTTGATGTTGCCTGTTCTCTGCCATTACTTATGGAGTTCGTTCTGTCATTCTTTAGGTCAACCTCTGAGGTATTTAGAATGATTTGATAGTTATCTAGTTGTATTCATGGGTTGAGGCTAGCCTAGGGTCCTCCTACTCTGCCACCGTCTGCCAAATCCCCTAAATCTATTTGTTTTTAAGTCTGGCCATTAAGTAGGCAAAAGACACACACATAAAATGGGTTAGGAAAGTCAGCTATGTCTTTTGTTCTTGAGGGCAATCACCTTATGAAAAAGAGGTCCTGTAATGCCCTGTAGTGTAGTGTCACCTGTTCACCAGGCCCTGGCACTTCTGGGAGTGTCTCCAATGTGTGCTGTGTATGCTCCGCTGTTTTGTCTCAACCACTTTATCCTTCATGCCAGTCATCTGCAGAGGCTCTCTCTGACTGTTGTGGACAGTGTTTTGTCTCTAGCCTGAATGTGGTATGTTTTATCTAGGTGTGCTCTGGAATGTTTGTGAAATTAGACCTATTGCCACCACCACTGGAACTGAGGCATTACAAAACTCCTGGGTTGAGTGAGGCATTGTGGGCAAGGGTTTGGGCTGGTCTGGGAAAGAGGTCCGGCCATGCTGAGACTGAAGCAAGTGTGACTGGAAAGGGCAGCTCCACTAGAGCATTGGGGAATGGGGCTTAGTGTAAGCAAGTTAGGTAGCTTGTGTTGGCATCATGCTGGTTCCTGCAGGTGGCCCTGTCCTTATGCTGAGGGGTGGGGTAGGAAAATTGCCCTAGCCAGTTCCTTAGTTCCTGGAGGGGTCTCCCTATGAATGCTGCCTCTCTGGGACATACTCCAAGTTGAGCAAATAACCTTTCCACTTTGTGCCCCAGATACTCTTCAGACTGCTGTTTCCATGCTATATGTCCAGAGGTTTTTTTTTTTTTTTAACCTACCTTCTCTCTAAGAGCAGTGCAATTCTCTTCATGCTCTATCCCAGCCAGGCCAATTGACCTTTAAAACTTTAGGCTTTTTTCCTCCCAAATTTTTATTAAATCCCAATTAATTAACATACAGTGTAATACTAGTTTCAGGTATAGCATTTAGCAATTCATCATTCACATTAAACACCCAGTGCTCATCAGAACAAGTGCCCTCCTTAATACCTATCACCTATTTAACCTTTCCCTCCTGCTCACCTCCCTTCTAGAAACCCTCAGCTTGTTTTCTATAGTTTAGAGTCTGTTTTCTGGTTTGCCTCCTCTCCCACCCCCCGCTCCTGCCCCATGTTCATCTGTTTTACTTCTTAAATTCCACATATGAATGAAATCATATGGTATTTGTCTTTGACTGACTTACTTACACATGTAGAATGCCAGAATCTTATTTTTAAGGTAATCTGCTGATTCTCCAGTATCAACTTTAATGGCAATAAGTTTACATTTGCGTTTCCTCTGTCTGACCTCTGATGTCTATTTCTCAATTGAGTTTGAATGCCTAATGGGATCTGAAGGGGTGTTACGTATTCATGTATTTGCCTCCTTAAATCGTAGCAGGGTACAAAGATTTACCTCCACTGTAAGATGAGTAGATATTCTCCCTCACTCCCATGCCGTAAATCCTCTTGGCTGCATATCTGCTGATAGGTTGCAGAGTTGCCACATCATTACATCATTTGTAGATGTACCACAAGAATTCTGTGAGCCATCGCCCTCTTAGCTTTTAGGATACGTCAAACTTAGTGAATGGGAATATACATCATCACTCTTGCTATGTGAGTTCTTTTGTGAATATTTGTACCTGTAAAGGACATGGGCATGGCTGCCTCTCTTGGGACTTTTTATACCCAAGAACAGATTTTCATAGCATCAGTATGGCCCTATGCTCATTTTGTAGTAGGTAGAATTGAAGTATAGAGAAAGTAAAGCTATACGTTTGCTCACTTACAAAAAAGGTTTCTTTCCACTTTGCCTATAAAGTTCTGATTTTTTGAATAAGAGGTATGTATATTTCATTGCAATCTTATTCAAGAATTATGTTCTTGAATAAAATTGTTAGAATATGAATTTAGCAATTTATATTTATGGATGTTGCCTAATAAAAGTTTTCAAAGCTGAAGTCAGAATATTGAAGTACTAAATTCATGTGTAACTTATTCAGGTACTCTTTTTTTTTTTCAAATGGAGAAGATAGAATATTTTTTATTTCCATCTGCATTATTTTGTGCATTTGAGAAAATCTTGCCAAACCTTATATATAGTAATCTTTTATTAGCCCATTTTGGTTATTTTGTGTGACCTACATTCCAATAACTATGCCCCCAAGTGTTAAAGATGAAAACTGGTATTTCTTTTCTTTCTTTCTTTTTTTTAAATATTTTTATTTATTTCTAGACGAGAGAGAGAGCGTGAGCAGGGGAGGGTCAGAGAGAGAGGGAGTCACAGACTGAAACAGGCTCCAGGCTCTGAGCTGGCAGTCAGCACAGAGCCCGACGCGGGGCTCGAACCCACGAACCACGAGATCATGACCCAAGCGAAAGTCGGACGCTTAACCGACTAAGCCACCCAGGCGCCCCGAAAACTGGTATTTCTTACATAGTTATCCAACAGAAATCAATCTTAACATTAGAAATTCAATGGTGGCTATTGGTAAGGCAGTACATAGATTTAAAATGGAGAAAACAATGAAATCAACTTTAGTATTATTAGTAACTGAGATGGATATTACATGCTTTGGGAACTATGTTTGTATTATCTGTCAAATCTTATTATAAAATATGTCATTAGAATGAAAGGTTCATAGAGAATAGCATGTCCACACCCCTGGCCAATGGCCCATTTGTTTCAAGCAACATTCAATATAAAACAGAGACATTTCCACTGTCTTTGGAATTCATTAATAAAATTTGGCTTGTATTTCCATATACCTCCTGCCAAAGGATTCACATCTAGTGCATATTTTTACATGCATTGGTCCTAGAACAGTATTCTTCATGATCCCTTTCTACATTCCCTTCAATTCCCTCCCCACATTCCTGCTAGACTCTTGAACTAGACCATGGATTTTACTTCTACTGAAATTTTCAAAATGGGTCAAAAGTATTTAAGGCAAGCTAGGAATTCTCTAACAGCTTTGCTGAGATTTAATTATTCCAGATGATAAAGCATTACCTTCCAGTACATGTCAGGATTGAGTAACATAATCTGTTGATATCTAAGGAATGTAGCTTGGTAATCACTTTGGTCTTAGAGTTTTCAGAGTATTGATTTAGATGGGTAATGGTTCTGATGTTGAACCAGAATCCAATTTTAATGACAATTTTTAGCATCTCTGGGAATAAAATGGAATAAGATGTGAAATAAATGTTGAATTGGACAAATTTCCAATATAAGAAGAAGGATCTAAATAATTCCTGGGAACTAAAACTTCTTTTTAACCTACTGTATTTACATACAAAAGTTGTCACCTAATTTGTACAGTGCCACAAGTAGAATAAGAGGAACTAGACCTCAAAGAGGAAAATACTGCTTGGTATTCAGATGGTCATGTAGAAAAACACTTGAATGCCATCTGAAAGGCTTGATTAGAAAGAATAGCCAAAGCATGGATATAGCTACTGCAAGACAGGAGTTGCACTTGATGAGTGGCAGCATTTTAGAAAAATAAAAGTATAGATTAAATATTAATTTAGAGTTATCAATTCGTTGAATCATTCTCAGCAAAACAATGAATATTTGCTTGTCAAATACGTCTGAAGACTCTCTGGTAGTGGTAAAGACTCTTCAAAATGTATCTGGTAGTTATAAGTAATTCTTATTGGGCAAAAATAGAAAACTAACAGATGCCTTTTTTGATATTGCTTTAGTGTAATGAGCACTCTATCATACCATGTTGAGACCATTTGAATAGATTTTCCTGCGTGGAATAATTCTGTAGCTCAATTTATTAATGTTGCAGGAAATAAATGGAGAGGAGAGCTAAGAAAGTAGTATTTCCAGGCATCCCTTTGCCCTGGTGTGACATTATTCTTTCCACTCTCTGTGGGGGCCCAAAGGTTTGCCCTTTGATTGATTATAGCATGATATAGTGCTCTTGATGTCCACTAAAGTATTGTTCTAGTGTTCTGGTCCAACAAATTAACAGCAGTTTTTTGTGTCACTTCTGATATAATAGAGACCTTAGGAAGTTGCAATCCTACTTACTTGTTAAAGGCCAATTCAGACACTTAATCATGAACCTGAAAGTCAAGAATGCAAATCCAACACCCAAAGTCCTTTTATTTCATTCCTGAAAGCTTCCAGACTGACTCTTGACAGCTTTGACAGCTCCCAACAGACAAAAGGGAAATAACAGCTTCTGTCCTAAGGGTTTGTCTTTTTTTGTTGTTGTTGTTTTTATTTTTGTTTGCCAACAAAGATCATATCATGGAGATTCTGTAGGGAATCATTCCTCACTAGCCTGTTCATTTGATATTAGAATTTTTTTCTTCCAATAGCACTTAGTGTGACTTCTTTGACATTTGCCCTACTCTTAATAATTTATTTTTTCTTAGTTTATTTATTTACTTTGAGAGAGAAAGTATGAGCAAGGGAGGGGCAGAGAGAGAAGGAGAGAGAGAATCCCAAGCATGCTCCAGGCTGTCAGCACAGAGCCCAACAGAGGCCTTGATTTCATGAACCATGAGATCATGACCTGAGCCGAAATCAACAGTTGGATGCTTAACCAACTGAGCCACCCAAACGCATCAGCCCTACTTTGAGTTTTCTTGTTTGTAGTTTCACAACTTCCAACTTAACCACTAAACATTCAGGATATTAGGTTATTCTCTAGATCTCTCAGAAAACTACAAGAATAACCTTCGTGCAATGTTTCATAGGCCAACGGAGGTAAATCATGTCTTATGTATCGTATTTTGGTTACTTATTAGTGTAGAATTGTTAGGGATTCCCTGTAGTCCATTAAACCTATTTGTGGATAGGTATTATTGAAAAAACACTTTCTTTATATACATTTATATAAATCAGATAGATCTTTGTGCTACTATTACAGATTCCAAATATAAATCTCGGGCAATTAAGGAAGGAGTCTGTCTGTATCTGTTGCTGTGCAGAGCTGCTCTGTTTAATGAAGTAGTCACTAGTTATATGAGACTTATTAAATGTAACTTAAATTAAAATAAAAAAAATTTAGTTCACTGGTTACACTAGCTGCTTTTCAAGCCCTCAATAGCTTCACGGGTCTAGTGACTACCATATTTACAGTACAGATATAGAATATTTGCATCACCATGGAAAGATTATTGGAAAGTACTACTCTAAAGCCTATAAGATTATCATATTTTTTACTTTTTGTATAAAATGAGACAAGACCCACATTATAATGCTGTGTTTTTATGATCTCTAAAGCAAGTGATACGGGTCCCATTTCAAAAATTCTAGGCTTTTAGGCAACCAATAAGAAATCCTTACACAATCATGTAAATTTTACTCTGCATTATTTATCTTATTTTACAGTTCAGGAAACACCAAGAGGTCACAGACTTGACCCATTATCCTCATGAGGTTAGTGAGTGGCTCAAGGTAGAATCAAAGCTGACAGCCTAGACTACTTAATCTGTGGAGAATCCAGGTGCCAGACACAGTAGGGATAGGCATCACAAGTGAAGAAAATCTCAAATGAGCCTCTGGAAAACCCTTAAATATACCTTGCAAGTGTTTTTTGTTACAGACTAAAATAGAGGAGTGTTTATTTCATTTTCTTCTCAAATTGTCCTTGAGACTGAGAACTTATTCACTTCATTACCTTCAGTAGACTTGTAGTGACTATAGAATTCATCAACAAGTTATTTAATATGGAAACATGGAAATGTAAGAGATGGTTTTACATTTTTAAACTTGAATGAGGACTTTCAGACACTAGGAAAAAATTAGCTCAAACTTTTATAACAGAATAACAGACTTGATTAAAAATTGAGGCATGACATACTGGAACTGGTTTGTCCTGGCTCACAAGAGCCATTGTTAAAATTTCATGAATTTTGCAAACTGGTTGTTAAAGCCAGCCATTATTAGAAGTTAAATTATGTAAATATAAAATTAAATTATATTAAAAACAAAGGTAAAAAATACTCAAGAATTATTGTTTCCTAATTATTTTACTACATTTTACTGTCACCTATGATCTTGAGGTTATTTATGTTTAGTATGTTGGTACAACAGAAATACTATATAATGGTGTGCTATTGCATATTTTTTCCCAAATACCTGTATCTGAAATGGTCTGTCTACTTACTATTTCAACTCCCACTATATTTGATGCTTTTTTTGGTCAAGTAGTCATGCTATTTAGAGATGAGGAAAAATTAGAGATGTTTTCTGAAGTCTTAAATCTGCTGTTTCTTTCTGTAAGTTCTTTTTTCCTTCAATTTTTATTTAAATTCTAGTTAGTTAACATATACTGTAATATTGACCTCAGGAGTAGAATTTAGTGGTTCTTCACTTATATATAACACCCAGTGCTCAACCCAACAAGTGCCCTCTTTAATACCCATCACTAATTTCTCCCATACCCTGCTCACCTCTCCTTCATCAACTCTCAGTTTGTTCTCTATAGTTTATGGTTTGCTTCTCTCTTTCCCCCCTTTCCCTATATTCATGTATTTTGTTTATTAAATTCCACATAAGAGTGAAATCATATGGCATTTGTCTTTCTCTGACTGACTTATTTCGTTTAGTGTAATACATCCTAGCTCCATTCACATTGTTGCAAAGAGCAAGATTTCATTCTTTTTGATGGCTGAGTAATATTCCATAGTGTATGCATCTTCTGTATCCACTCATCAGTCAATGGACATTTGGGCTCTTGCCATAATTTGGCTATAATTTGATAATACTGCTATAAACATTGGGGTGCATGTGCCCCTCCAAATCAGCATTTTTGTATACCTAGTAGTGCAGTTGCTAGATCATAAGGTAGTTATGTTTTTAATTTTTTGAGGAAAACTTTTTGAGTCCAAACGTCCATTGACTGATGAGTGGATAAAGAAGATATTGTATATATATATATATATATGTATATATATATATATATGTGTATACATTTTATTATATATATATACACACACATATGCATCTATATATATGTATGTATGTGTATGTGTGTACACACACACACACACACACACACACACACACACACAATGGAATATTACCCAGTCATCAAAAAGAATGAAATCTTGCTATTTGCACAATGTAAATGGAGCTAGAATATATTATGCTAAGTGGAATAAGTCAGTCAGAAAAAGACAAATGCTGTGTGATATCACTCATATGTGGAATTTAAGAAACAAAATAGAAATACTTTTCTCAAGTGGCTGCACCAGTTTGCATTCCCACCAACAGAGCAAAGAGTTCCCCTTTCTCAATATCCTTACCAACATCTGTTGTTTCTTGTTAATTTTAGCCATTCTGACAGGTGTGAGGTAGGTATCTCATCTGGATGTCTTCTTTGGAAAAATGTCCATTCATTTGCTTTTTGGGTGTTGAGTTGATAAGTTCTTTATAGATTTTAGATACTAACTCTTTATCAGATATGTCATTTATAAATATCCTTTCCCATTCTTTAGGCTACCTTTTAGCTTTGTTGATTGTTTTCTTTGCTGTGCAGAGCTTTTTATTTTGATGAAGTTCCATTGGTTCATTTTTGTTTTTATTTCCCTTGTCTCCGGAAACATGTCTAATAAGAAGTTGCCATGGCTGAGGTCAAAGGGATTTCTGTAAGTTCTTAGAGAGCAATGTGAACATTTGAATTGAGTCTCCAAGCATAGAGATGATTCTTGGAGTCAGAGAAAGGGTTAAAGGATGGTATTCCAGATTGAGGAAATAGCATAGTCATAAAAGTAGAAGAGGAGAAACATAGAACATGTGCAATCTTCAAAAAGATTTCTGTAACTCAGATGTCACTTATATCTTTCCAGCCCTTTTGATAAAATGGATTCAACACCTTAGTCCATATCATATAGCTGTCCAACAACCTACTTCAATAAGTCTCTGAATTTCTGGGAGGGTTATAGTATCATGGAGACCCAGAATCTGAGCTCTTATTTCTTTTAAATTAGCTGAGTTTAAGGATTTCTCTTTCAAACCTGTGCAAGTTACTTCCTAGTTCACAATATGTCATCCATATGTGGTGCTTAGCCTCTACTCAACAATTCTGCCACAAATAACAACAGTCAATCACATGAAACCTCTGTGTATGTTCATATGCACATGTGTATGTGTTAGGTCTTTGCTATGTGAAGTGTGGCCCACAGACCAGCAGAATCAGTCTTTCCTAGGAGTTTGTTAAAATGTAAAATCTCAGGCCTCCATTCAAGCCTACAGAATTAGAATTTAATTTATATGTACATTAAAGTTTGAGAGCCACTAAATGTAAATGGTCGTAAGAAGTGTTATATGTGTATATATATATATATAGTGTATATATATCTATCTTGAAAGGGCTAGGAAGATCTAGATGACATCTGGGTTGCAAAGATCTTTTTGAACATTACACATGTTCTGTTTCTCTTTCTCTACTTTTATAACCATGATGTTTTCTCAATCTGAAATACCATCCTTTAACCCTTTCTCTGACTCCTGGAATTGTTCATATTCTTGAGGTTTTGATTCAAATGTTCATTTTGTTCTCTAAGAATTTACAGAAAGAAATGGAAGATGTAGGATTCCAGCAAGGATTTCTAAGTTTTCCTCATCTCTGTATAGCATGACTCCTTAAAAAAAAGCCCCAGATATAGTGAGAGTTGAAATAGCAAATAGACTATTTCAGTTACAGGTGGTTGTTTGTGTCCTAATTTAAAAATAAGTTTGCTGAAGGTATTTAAATATATAGCCCTGAGTATTGACAGTCTTTGAGAAAAGTGAGATTAGTGATAATTGATATTGATATCTCCATTTCATTTTTAAACAAGATGGCCATACCATTAGCCTAAAACATCTTATGTAGAGAGACAACTTCCCTTTAGTCCCTTTCTCTGAAGTTACTTTAAGTAAATTATTCATAGATATAATGATAAGTAGCCAGGGAGAACATTTGGGTGAATAGAAGTAAGACTAGGTTGCAGACAAAATTGTTGTAGCTGTGAACAGAGGCCATCATATGTCAGGGGGTATGGGAATAGGGAAGGGGGATGAATAGAAGCAGCACTGGCAACACAGTGAGAAAGGTCAGAATCTACTACTAGTTCCAGCACTAAGATTGTTAGACTTTGCTTCTCTTCCCTGGGTTGCATTCTCTTTCTCAGTCTCTTTTGTGGTCAATCAGAGGACTATAGAATTTCCTGGTTCACTAAGAGCCTTCAAGATTATTTACTTGGGGACCTACCGGGACAGCCAGAACTGCTAAAGCTCCTCCAAACTCACACAAATTGAATCCAACAAATTTTTGTAACTTAGAGAATAATTACTTTGCTAATCTTGCCATTTTCTTAAAACTCTTTCCCTTGAGTACCTACAATACTTTTTGTCTTTGCTCAGTTTTATCAGCACTGCTATTCTGGTTCCTTTTATTGGAATAGAGTGGATACATTAGTTGCCTGGATTAGAAACAAATGCTAAATAGAAAGGTTTTTCCTTTTCTCAGTGGTGCTGTAACCTGGAATAACCCACTTTCTCTTTTGGTAACAATGTTATAGGAAAACTAAGAATAATTATCAGAGATCAGGAATAATTCTTACTCTTCAGAGTAAACTGAAGTTCCTCCTGGGTCTAGCCTACCAAAAGTCAAATCCAAGCAAATTATCATAAGAAAATTTAGTAAAGTTTGTTTTTTACTTCCTTTCACCTTCCTACAGAGATATGTCTAATGATGAACCTTTATCAAAGATGTGGTTTCCTCATGTTACCTTTTGCTTTTCTAGTTCTTCTTCAAGGGTGTGACATCCTAAAGTTATTCCCTTGCCTCAAATTTCCCTCTTTCCTCCCCATTTCTCTCTGGGTATTTGTTCTAATACTGGTCCAGTTAGAAAAACTTGATAACAGCATTCACAATAAAAAGTTGATGAGTGTGATCCTGTTGAGAAAAGTTTACATTTCAGGGTTCTTTGATTTAGCCAACACAAATGAATACTTGTGTTAGAATAATCAAGAGACTGGTTAGCATTCCTAAAATTCAAACCAAACCTCCATTCCTCCTACATCTAGGGGTGGCTCTTGTCCCAAATGGAAATTAAGGAAACCAGTGTTCAATAGGACAGATGATCTGAAAGTCATGAATCAGAACACCAGGGAGACTGCTGTTCAATTTAAGCAGCATTATTTTTCCAACATATTTAGTATGTAGTAGTAGGCTGTTGGCACCCACCCAGATCCCATTTACCATGTTAACATACCCATCCCTCATCTATGAGTGCCCTCTCCTAAAGACTTGTAGTAGCATCTTTCTCCAGTTTCTCACAAACTAATGGGAGGTACTTCGTCCTAGCTGCTATGCCTCTGGGGATAGGAGAGAAGTTAACGAGAGCAGTGCAGAGACTCCTTGCCTCAAAGTAGGAATAAATCTGTGATACATTCATGCTTCAGAATTCCTATATAAATCAGGCAAAGCTGATCTCCAGCTGAGACTTCATCCTTGTTTAGTTTTACCATCCTGTTTCCTTTACTCCTTTTTTCCTGAAAGTAATCTCTCCATGAGTTACTCAGACAAGAATTTCCATCTCAGGCTCTGCTTCTAAGGCTTTTGGCACTAAGAATAGTCCTAAGAAGTGAACTCTTCAGATGGGATCCTGGAGTTGGGTTAGGCATTGGCCAGGTGGCACTGAAAACCCCATTCCTGGGATGCTGCAAAAGTACATTTACTAAGATGCTCGCTTATGGTGAACTGATAGGATACAGATGGAATGAGATATACTAGCTGATTCAGTGTTTCTGGCATTTGAAAGGTACAAGGATAAGAGTAGCTCTATGGACTGTAGAATGGTTTGCTTTTTGTTAAATGGCATTGATATGTTGAAGAGTGATCATGATAAACTCCAATCTATTAATCCATAGTTTAAAGCAAAATATAAGTCAGAAATCCTCTAATTTTTGTAGATTGAGGGCAGACAAAGCTTATGGCTTGGAACAGGATGTAATTGTAAGTGGCAGAAAACTTTAGAGAAAGGTGAATTCTCAGCTTTAAGAAGGTCTCGTAATCCAAAGTCAGAGATCTGATAGGAAAGTGGTATACTGAGGTGGGAATATCTAAGTAGATGCACTTGAGTACCTTGAAATCTTAGAATTCTCTGAACTATCTGGTTTTCAGAATTGACCATTATCTTTTATTGGAAAAAGTTCCCTCTCCCCTGCTTACAGACCATGTAGAAGTCTCAAAGGCGTCTTTGGGAAAATCTTCCTCAGGAGCTGTTCCTATTTCTCTTCCTGCCTACAAGACCCATAACTTGGGTCAAATGTCAGCAAAATTAGACACGGTAAGTATTAGCCTGCTAGAGAAGAGGTACTGAATACCAAAAAAGCTGCTGGCCTTAGTTAATATGTATTGGCAGAATCTAAGAAGAGATGCCTATAAGCGGATCCTGAAGCTACTGGGGAGAAATATAAAGCTAGATTAGAGATCATATATTGATATGAGGCACTTTTCCGTGACACAAATTTAACATTCTGGCAGTGGTCTGAAGAGGCAGTTTTAATGCTCTACAGGGATGGCTCTTAGAGGATTGGAAAAAGCAATGCCATGTATCAAATGTTAGCAAACCTTTACTGTAATGGGTCAGATAGCAAATATTTTAGAATTTGAGAGTAATATAACCAATATATAAACAAATTGGTGTGGCCAATAAATTGGGAGTTCCAATAAAGCTTTACTTACAAAAAAAAAAAAAAAAAAAGGAAGAGACTGGATCTGGCTCAAGGGCCATAGCTTGCCAACTGCTGCTCTACATTTAATGAGATAGAGGTGCCAACATTTCTGTGGCAGACTATGAAGGAAAGTATTAAGAGGCTCAGAAAGTGAGCATGTTAGAATAGGCTATTACTTAAGACTGGAAAAGCTACCATGTGATTGTATTCCTTGGGAGGTCCTGGAGGAGACTTTACTCATTACAATAAGAAGTGTGCCAGTAAGGGCGAACCAGTATTTTTAAAAAGCATTGGGGCGCCTGGGTGGCTTAGTCGGTTAAGCGTCCGACTTTCACTTAGGTCATGATCTCGCGGTTCGTGGGTTCGAGCCCCGCGTCGGGCTCTGTGCTGACTGCCAGCTCAGAGCCTGGAGCCTGTTTCAGTCTGTGACTCCCTCTCTCTCTGACCCTCCCCTGCTCACGCTGTCTCTCTCTCTCTCCTAGAAATAAAATAAAAAACATTGAAAAAAAAAAAAAGCATTGAGGTGGCTGTGCTCTACACTAGGGCAGAATAGAAGATACTATTACAGAACTGGGAATGATAGGATCTGGGAGTAGCCAGGTGGTAGTACTAAACTGTCAGAGTAAGGTGGGCAATAGTTACCATAATAGGCAGAAGCTTAGAATGGCAGCCAGGAAAGCATTATCCACAGGGATCCTAGGGGCAAGATTTATTGTTTAATATATGTAGCAATCAAAATAGATAATAAATATGTGATCAGAAAGTTGAAGGCAACTGCCAGAACATCACAGTTCCTTGCCCAGTTTATATGCTGAAGAGATTCTTAGACAGAAAGCCCAGCAAGTGAAGTAGTAGCCAGAAATCCATATAAAAGAATTTAGCAACACCATGAGTATACAGAGCAGTGAGACACTCAGGCCTTCCCTCAAAGGCCCTATTGCCACTTACTGAACACTTTGGAGACAGATATACCCTAACATTTCAAGAACTGATGGATCTGGGTCTTTGTTGATCCTGATACCTATGGACCCAGAGTCCCTCAATTGTCCCTTGTTAGAATAGAAGCATATGCGTGGCTCAGTCAGTTGGACGTCCGACTTCAGCTCAGGTCATGATCTCGCAGTCTGTGAGTTCAAGCCCCATTGGGTTCTGTGCTGACATCTTGGAGCCTGGAGCCTGCTTCTGATTCTTTCTCTCTGTGTCTCTCTCTCTCTCTCTTTCTCTCTCCCTGCCTCCATCCCTCCCTCCCTCCCTGCTTGTTCTCTGTCTCTCTTGCTCTCAAAAATAAACAAAAATTTAAAAAAAAAGAATAAGAGCATATCAGGTTTAAAAAAAAGACATATTTGTCTATGTCTATTTCAGTGTTTTTACCAGGGCTATAGACTCACCTAGTGGTCATTTCCTTTGTTTTTGAATGCATAATCAGACTTTGTAGTCAACAGAACTTTCACATTAGTCCCTTGAACCTTAGAGTAAAAGCTATTATAGTCAGAGAAGCCAGGTAGAAGTTTCTGAAGCTGCCTCCACACTGTCCATTCTGTCACAGTACATAAAACAGTATCATTTTTATTTTTATTATTATTTTTTAATATTTTTATTTATTTCTAGGAGAGAGAGAGAGAGACAGCGTGAGCAGGGGAGGGTCAGAGAGAGAGGGAGTCACAGACTCTGAAACAGGCTCCAGGCTCTGAGCTGGCAGTCAGCACAGAGCCCGACGCGGGGCTCGAACCCACGAACCATGAGATTATGACCTAAACGAAAGTCGGATGCTTAACCAACTGAGCCACCCAGGCGCCCCTACATAAAACAGTATCATGTTTAAAGAGGTTGGTAGATTAAAATTTTAAGGGATGGAGGGGTAGTAATCTTTATCATATCCCTAATTAATTCATCAGTTTGGTTCTTGCAAAAACTGGATGGCTTATGGAAGAATGACAATGGACTAATTGCAAATTTAACTAACCACAGCTGCTATGCCAAATCTGGTATCTTTATGAGATCAGAATAACACAGCCTCTTTATGTGGTATAAAACTATTGAGCTGGCAAATACATTCTTTCAGTATCCATAAAGAATGAGAATCAGAAGCCATTCCTATTCAAATGAGATGGACAACAATATACATTTGTGGTCTTACTCCAGGGCTATGTTCATTTTCCTCTCCTTGTCACATGTAAACTAACGAGAGCTGGATCATTTGGACATTCTGTGGATTGGTCCACTTTATTGATGATATCTTGTTAATTAGATCTGATGAGCAAAAAGTGGTAAGTGTATGCCTTGGTAAGACACATATGCTCCTGAGGGAAACACATGAATTCTAAAAAAATTCAGAAGTCTGTCACATTAGTGACATTTTTATACATTCCAGTGTTGTGAGGCATGCTGGAATGTTTTCGTTGAATGTAAAGGGCAAATTATTGAGCCATACACTTCCTAACACTAAGAGAGAAGCACATTCCTTGGTAGATCTGTTTGGGTTTTAGAGGCAGCATATTCTTTACTTGGGAGTATTACTGTGACCCATTTTTTTTGAGAAGGTGAAAAGCTGTTTTGAGTGGATCTCAGAGCAAGAGAGGACACTGCAGCAAGTCCAGGCTGTGGAACAAGGAGTCCTACCCTTGAGCAATATGATTTGGCAGACCTTCTGGTACTAGAGGTATCTCTGCTAGAGAAAAGCACTATCTGGAGCCTCTAGAAAGCCCCAGTAAGGGAATTTAAGCACAGAGTTCTGGAGCAAGGCCATCTATAACAAAATTACTTGCCATTTGAAAAACAGATCCTGGAATGCTATTAGGCCCTGGTAGAAGTTGAGCATCTAACCATGCAATATCAAGGGACCATTTATATATAACTTCCCATTATGATGAGCTGGATATTGTCAGCCCACCAAGCAGTAAGTTTGGGCCCAACAGCAATTCATTGTAAAATGGAAGTGGTAGATCCCAAGCCCAGACTGGGGCTTGAGCAATTCTAGGGAGCAAAAGTAAGTTGCATGACACACTCATGTCACATGCCAGTGTTTCACCAGTGCCTCTCCCTCAGCTCGCATCTACAGCCTCTGGGGCTTTCTTACAAATGGCTGATGAGACGCAAAAGCCTGAGCTTGGTTCACAGATCATTTAACTTGATATGTGGCTATAAACTAAAAATGAACTATTGCTCTACTGCATTCATATGCAAGGGTGAGACTGAATGATGGTAATGAGAGGAAATCCTTCAAATGGGCAGTTATTGTGAACTTAGTGATTTGGCTTAGTCACTTTGTTGGAGTGGAAGCTGTCCTGAAACAAGATCTCCCCAGACACATGAGTGATGGTGAGTGGCTTAGTGGGTTGGAAATATGTAATATTATGGGCAGTGGTGAATGGTTAATTGACTGCTCAGGAGCTTGATAGGAGCAAGATTGGAAGCTTAGTGGTAATAATGTCTGGGGAAGAGGCATGCAGTTGGAACTTTAGAAAAGGGCACAAAATGTAAGTAACCTTATGTTGCACCTTACTTCAGAAGAGGTGCTAAACAACTAAGTAGACAAGCTAGATGTCAGCCTTCCTCTGTCCGCAGTCACTTCGGGGCTTGTGCAGTGGGCTTCTGAATGGAGTGTCCATAGCTGGAGGCCATAGAAAGGAAGGCTTTGAATGGGCCCAACAACATGTGTTCTCTCACTCACAAAGGCTGATGAAACTACTGCTATTACTAATATCCAGCCTATCAGCCACCACAACCAATGCTGAGTCCTTATTAAAGTGCCATTTCTCAAGGAGACTAAGCAGCTACTTGAGGGAAGTTTTTACTTTGATATCCCTTTTACCCTAAAAGGGACAATGATTCATTCTGACAGGATTGTCTTATATTCCAGGGTGGACTGACCTTTTCTGCCTTGGCTAGCATCACAACCCAAGTGTTCACAAAGTATCTAATCTATTGCCATGAGATCTCACAAAATATTTCTTTGAACAAAGGAATGAAGGTTATGGCAGTGCAGGTGTGATGGTATTCACATGACCATAGCATCCATTACTCCTACCACACCACCCCCAAACTGGATGGCCTGGTAGTGCAATGGAATTGCTTCTTCTCAATTGAGTTATCAACTTGAGAGTGACATCCTGTGTAGATGGAGTACCATTCTTCAGGATGTACTATGCAACTTAAACCAATGCCTATCATATGCTGTTTTATGTGTCTAAGAACCAATGGGTAGAAGTAGAAGTGGCTATACTCACCATCACTTGTATTGACCCATTTGGGGAATTTGTGCTTCTCATTCTGAAACTATAAGTCCTGTGGATCTTGTGGTCCTGGTTTTCAGAGGGAGAACTCTTCCTCCAGAAGACATAGTAAAAATCCCTATAAACATTTGTTGAATGGTCATTTGGGGGCTTTTCATGCCAGTGGCCCAGCAGACTAAGATTATAGTTACATAATGGTAGGATAATTGACCCTAGTTATCATGAGGAGGTAGGGTCGTGGAGAATGCTTTTGTCACTAAGTCGATCCATTTTGGCATCTTTTGACTTTATCATGTTTGGTTTTAAGTGTAAATGCAACCATAGCACACCTAGCCTGATAAGGAGATGGTCACTAGGACTTATATTCTTAAGGATGAGGGCCCACCAAGCAAACTGCCTAGCTCAGCACAGATTACTGGCTATGAGGGAAGAAATCTGAAATGGGTGGCAGAGGAGGGAGACAAAGAGTATCAGTTACAACCTTGAAATCAACTGCAGGAATCAGTTGATTGTAGTTTGATCTATTAAACTACATTTGCAGTCCTCCCTGAATTTGTAAGTGCTCTAAATCTTGGAGAAGCTGTGCCTGGAAGGAGTAAACCTAATATGAGAATCAAGTGGGTCTGAGAAGTTTAAAGGGTAGACTATAGCAAATGCTGGTATCCTTAACTTAAAATATTGGTATACTTAACTCCTAACTTCTGGGAATGTTGGCTACCTAATGGCTCACAGCTGCCTCCTTCTCTGGAGATTTGCCCTTGGCCAAATGGGAGCCCTCCTTCATGGGAGATGATTTTTCTCTCCAGAGGACTGACCCAGGGTACAGAAATATGGCTTTGTTGCCTTAAGATGAGACCAATTCTATGGTGCAGTTCTTGCTCAGAGCTCCCTATGGGATCAGGCTGAAGTTAGTCACCAGCTGAAACTGTATCTTTTTTTTTTTTGGATTATCTTCCTACCCACTTCCCCACATCTTTTGCAATGAGAGCCATTACACTGATATAATGACTTATACATAGCTGAAATGAAAGAAGAAATGAGATCATCCCCCTACCTTGCATGACTTATTTTCCTTCTCCTGATATTTTCTCAATAAACTGTTGCACAAGAATCCTCATTATGGGATCTCTTTCTAGGGAAACTGACCTAAGATAAGGTATAAAGCAAATTTCCAAGAATCTTGGTTGTTACCAGTTCTGAACATAATCATTTATAACCAAAGGATTTCTCAGTAAGGAAAGGTTTGAGCCAGGAGCTATCCCAAAGATACGTATACACACACATTCATATATAGGTACGTAGATGGATGTGTTTGTGTGTGTGTGTGCATGTGTGTATGTGCATAAACCACAGACATTTTATATGTTTCATTGAGTAAATAAGCCAAATTCATACTCCCCAAAATGGTTTGGGACCTTTTACCTTTTAGTAACCAGGAAAAGTGAAGGTTCAAATCCTAAGTGGTGAGCATGCCTGTTTCAGCAACATGTGGGCACATGTATCTTCTTCTTGGAAAGGAATGTAGGCTGCCTGCATGGGAGTGCCTGGGATGAATGCATGACTCAGTCACATGTCTTGGAAAAGAACCAGCAGGCTCATAGCCTGCTGACTAGAGCACAGGTGAAGCAGTTTTGATTTACAAATGTACTTTGGGAAGATTTTATATTAGGCAATAATTAGGACCTTCAAACTAGGCTTGGATCTAATTCTTTGAACTTGGATGTAAGTGAACTTTTGCAGTTAGCGGTATTACATTAATATAATAATTCTAGAATAGCTGAAATGAAAAGGAGAGATAAGATCTCTGCCCTGTAGACAGAGATGCATGTATACTTTTAAAGTTGTGGTGAGAGAAAATACCCAGTGACTTACAAAAACCAACATTTCAACAGGAAAAAACATGATAGATCAGAAGATCTGAATCTAAAATTTGTCCAAAATAAAAAAACACTTTATTTGCATGCTAGAAGCTTTACTGAAGCCACATATATGGTTATTGAAATATTCGATAAATGTCAAAGTGGTTCAGGCCCAACATTTTAGTATATTTGGCTTAGTTTCATTAACTATATAATTTTGAAGTTGGCCTTATCAGCAACCTTTCATACTCCAAGAGTACCAAAAGAAATCTTAGACAATAGATTTTTATTTAATAATAAAGAAAAATTGCACAGGCCCTTTTCTATGAAGGCAAGGATGCTTCAAATCCTTTGGGGGATTTAACCATCAATTTGCTTAAGGTGAAGATAACTGAAAAGAATGTCAAAGAAGGGCTGATATGGAGCATAAAAAGGAGGGCTCCACAGGAGTGGAGAAAGGAGCCAAGAGCTTAAAGTCTGAACATTTGCTCTAGTCAGGTGAAGTCTGCAACACAAATGCAGGACTGTGGGTTACAGTCCTTACAGTGTCCACTCGCTAAGGGCCTTATGGAATTTCTGCCAGGTATTTGAAATCTCATCTTCAATAGCATTCCCTCCAAATTCAGCTGTATGTGGTTGTTCAGTTATTCTTTCCTGCTTGACTGTTTCTCACAAACTTGACCAAGAAACTATCGCTCAGGAAGATTGCTATGGCAGGCTATCCACTTATATCACAGGACAACTCAGCATAGACCCTGTCTGTAGAGTCATCTAGTGTGGTTTGGAGATTTGGAACCTGAACAGGATCTGATATAGGCAAGTGATAAGATGACATCAAAAGACTTGGTGCTCAGGTCTATGGAAGCACCTGAGATGGATATTTCTCCAAACTCAGAATACTCTTGAGAGCTAGCAAATCCCGACTGGAAATCTTACAACTACTTCCTATGAAATTTCTGGTACTTTATCTTTCCCATCAAGTCATAAATGTCATGAGAGCAGCCTTTCTTATTAAATATGTTTGTCCAGGGCCAGTTTAGGTCTTGGTCCAAAGCCAAAAACTCAAAATAGGGACATATCAAAAGAAAAAAACGTAATTGATCCTTTTGGAAGGCCCTAGAAAGTTCTGATCTAGAAGATGCTAGAGGGGGAAAGGAGGGCAGCTCTTATTTTTGTAAGCTAGTTCTCTCATCTAGGTGGTAGTTCTGATGGACATCTGGCTGAAGGTCACTACTGGAGCCATCCCTCCATTCTCCATTGCTGAGAAGCAACTGTTTCAAGTGAACAGTGTTGGAGAATACTATTCTAATAGAGGAATCTTAACTGATACATCAGATAGATAAGAGTTCAAATATTTCATCTTGTATACACAGATAGTCAAAAACAATTCCAGCTGAAGATCTAAGTTGTATTCTGGAATATGAGGAATTACTGGGCTTGGAGTATGGTACATATAGGAATAAAAAGACAGGGCATGATGGAAACCAACTTGACAATAAACTATTTGTAAAAAAAAAAAAAAGACAGGGCATGATTGTGAAGGTGTAATGTTGTACTGCAAAGCATACAGATAGATAGGGCTGTGAATGGGAAAATTGTGGTGGTAAGGAGGGGACCAAGTGTGGAAAGAAGTATATCTGTCATCTCAGACTCCCAATTTCCTGTCTTTTAGATATTGGCATCCATTGACATCTTCATTTATGGATTTTAACTTTTTAAAAAGTCTCCAAAATAGGTAAAAAAGAGGTCTGTTGATAGGGTAGTACGTATCCTTTAATTGGTTAATTAACACCTCATTTAATATACCAAAAACTCCAGGTAAAATAACTGTCCACCAAGGGCAAATTTTTATTTTTTTATTGCAAATGAGTTTTACTTTTCTCTATAGAAGTCTGTAAAATTCTAGGACCTAACTGCTTATTGATTTCATTTTCTCCATTCATATACAGAGTGCTCATTCTCAGACACTGCGATAAGCTTGGGGATTACAAATATGGATTTGCCAGAAGAGCAGGGCTGGCCTCATGTTTGTGCAGCCTTTGTAGTGGCACACGGCCCCATTCCAGAAAGGCCCAATGCTTGGCCTAATGCTCAGGTGTCACTGTTTTGAAATTTTTAAAGAGTTTTGAACAAGGGACCCTGCATTTTCATTTGCACTGGGTCTTCAAATTATGTAACTGGTCCTGCTTCTGAGGCTTGTTTGAGGAAAAAAACCTGTTTAAACAAATAACTACAATAGAGAAATGTCTCATACAATGTGATAATGTAAGAAAAAAATAAAACAACAAGCATATGCCAAGGGCTGTGCTGTGAATCCCAGAAGAAAGTGTATTTATAACGTGCTTGTGGGAGGTCAAAGGTTTTGATTTAGGATGTATCATTTTGTTGAGAATTTTAATACAGAGTTATACCTTATAACCATTTCCATTTTGCCAAGACAATGCAAAGTTGTATGAATTTGTACAATCAGTCTAGCAAAAGCCCATATAGTACAAAGAGCCAGAGAGTATGATTTGTTAAATAACTTTACTTCTAACTTGTCACACGCTATTCTTACTTCCCATTGGATATAATAATGTTGCAAGCCTTGAGGGGAGGGAGCAGAGAATGTGATACAAAAGATTGTGTGTGTGTGTGTGTGTGTGTGTGTGTGTGAGAATGAATTTCAATGCAAGCTTTTCAGCTGAGGACAGGCAGGTAGACATTTGGTCTTTAGTTGTTTTGCTATAAGTTGGTAATAAGTACATTTTAGTGATTTCACATGACTGGATTTCAGAAGAAACTGCTAAGGCTAAATAAAGGTATAGATTTGATGCAGATAAAGATCTGTATCTAGAAACAGAAATTTAGAATAGACAAGGATGAAGATAAAAAGAAACTAAAAATAATACTGTTGCCATATATATATATATATAGTTGTATAGTAATTCCATGTTTTATATTCTAATTTGTGTCTTTGGCAAGCTAACAATAGCCCTTTGTCTTTTTATCAAGTGGGTTTTCTCTCTTTTTTTTTTTTTAGGAAGAAATTTAAATGTCAGAGTTGAAAACTAGAATACCAAAAATTTCAGTTCTCCTCTAAGATGTTTTTTGAAGCTATAGGCATATAATTGTCTTTAAAATATTTTTACTACATGATGTGAGCAATTCTCAAATGTTTTGAGTTTCCCTTTCACCCAACATTGCCTCTCCTTAAAAACTGAGCTTTCCCGCTCTTTATCCTCTCAAAAAAAAAAAAAAAATACAGCTACCCTCAAATGCCAAATGGAGGATTTCCATGTCATTCAGAGAAGAGTGACAGTGCTTTTTGTTTTCATTTAAGAGGATTGGATTTTCACCTAAGCTATAGTCTATGCATCTAGCATTATGCATGATGAAAGAGGAAATATTGATGTTGAGAGAGTAGCCAACCAAGAGGGAAAGGAAGAAAGGCCTTGATAGTTTAATATGATAAAAATAAGGAAATTATAAACCTAGAGCCTTAGACAGGAGAAAGGAGATAAAGTTAGGTACATGGGACTCTTCAGGTTTAGTAATGCTTATGATAAAATGGGCATTGTCACAAGTTAAAGCAACATTTGTAGATGTAAGTTAAGAAGGGTGATATTTTCTAATTTGAAAAGATATATGCACCTCTATGTTTATTGCAACATTATTTACAATAGCCAAGTTATAGAAGCAACCTCAGTGTATATTGATACATGAATGGATAAAGAAGTTACACACACACATACACTGGAATATTACTCAGCTATTTAAAAGAATGAGCTCTTTCCATTTGCAACAATATGGATGGACCTAGAGAATATAATACTAAGTCAAATAAGTCAGTCAGAGAAAGACAAATACCAGATCATTTCACTCACAAGTAGAATTTAAGAAACAAAAGAAGCAAGGAAAAAAGAGACAAACCAAGAAAGAAACTCTTAGAGAGGACAAACTGATGGTTAGCAGAGAGGAGGTGGTTGGGGAGATGGATGAAATAGGTGATGGAGATTAAGGAGTGCACTCATCGTGATGAACACTGAGTATTATATGGAATTTTTAATCACTATATTGTATACCTGAAACTAATAGAACACCATATTTTAACTATTCTAGAATTAAAAAATTTTGAAAAATAATAGAACAAGGAAGACATCTGCAAAGATAAAAAGTTTTGAAAAAAGGAACATATTGACAAAATTTTCCTAAATATCCAACATAGTTAAACAATAATATGCTGTTACACAACATAGAAGTGTGTCTGTGCAGGTAGATTCTTGGAAAATAAAATAACACGAATAATGTTTATAGTTGTGCATATTAGAAAGACGATTGATTAAAATATGCATTTATTTTATTTTTTATTTTTTTTAATGTTTTTAAAATTTATTTCTGAGGGAGAGAGAAAGAAACAATGTAAGCAGGGGAGAGTCAGAGAGAGAGGGAGACACAGAATCCGAAACAGGCTCCAGCTCTGAGTTAGCTGTCAGCACAGAGCTGGATGCGGGGCTTGAACCCATGAATCATGAGATCATGACCGGAACCGAAGTCGGATGCTTAACCAGCTGTGCACCCAGGCGCCCCAGTATGCATTTATTTTAATAGGCCAGGAGTATCTGTCTCAGTTTCATAGGTAAGCATGCACAAATTTGTGGTTTTAGAACCAAGGTACCCAGAAGGAGGAGAATATAGCTGGGGTGGTTCTTCTGACCTTTGTTATTATCACCATCATCATCATCATTAGGCAACAAGGACACTGTACATTTTGGGATACAGAGCCCCACAAATGTGATCCAAATGTCAACTGCCTGGATGCTTCCAGTTCTCCTAGACTATTGAGGTCACCCTGTCCAGCCTCAGTGCCAACTCAGAAACCACCATCTTTAACTACATTCCTTATCTCTCAGATCTGTAAGGATTTCTGGAGTTGTTATTTCTTGTTATTCCTAGTCTCTCCTCTGAATCTTACCTTATGTTACTGCTTCTCTTTTCTTCATACCGCTTGGCCCCATTCTGGACACTGTCCTGATTATTTCAGTTCCCCAAACAGCCAATAATATAAGAATTGAGCATGTGGCAGACTTTTATTCTGAGGGTATTTGCTGTGGACTGAATGTTTGCCTTCTGCCCAAATCCATATTTTGACACCCTGATCCCTAATATTATGGTATTTAGAGATGGGGCCGTTAGAAGGTAATGAGATCATGAGGGTTGAGCCCTCATGATGGGTGAGTGCCCCTTTAAGAAGAGATAAGAGGGGGTTTTCTTTCTTTTTGCATGCACACAACAAGAATAGGCCACATATGGACAGAACTAGGAATGAGGTCTCATCAATAACCTAATTATGCTGGCATCCTGATCTTATGCTTCCATCTTCTAGAATCATGAGAAATAAATGTTTGTTATTTAAATCACCCAGTCTATGGTAATTTGTTATAGCATCCCATACTAGACAGTGATAGAGTGATTACATGGTATAACTACAGAGACAAAACAAGAAATGGAATATTAATCATCACTCTTCCAATATTCATTACCAGTTTCATACCTTCATATAATTTTTGCTGTCCATATGAGCTCCTTAAGTTTTGGCTGCCTTCATCTTTTTGTCTCTGGTCCCCTTCTTTCTGCTAGCCTCCTGCTCACTATTCTAAAGTAGACATGTAATTGAGCATGTTTTTAACAGAAAAGACATTCTACTGTGGGTGACTACTATTTCACAGCACAAAACTTTAAAGGAGCTCTGCTTTTTACCATGAGTGTCTAAAATGTAACCATAAGGGGAAAATCTAGCAGAAGCTCTGTAATTTTTTTTAACATGATCAAAACTTTAGACAAGATTCCTTCTCCCTTGTTAGAGCATAGCACATGGAATATTTTGTTCTCCTTCCTTTACAAGCATAGATTAAACGCAAATGATCATTGTAGTCTTAATGATAATAAACTGAAAAAATTCATTGTAAAGTGATAATAGAGAAATGTATTCATACAAAAATCTTTAAGTAGCTTGGTAAGTCAGACTTTGTGCTTGAGACTTTCATATACCCTCTTTATTTTATTTTTTTAATGTTTATTTATTTTTGAGAGACAGACAGAGACAGAGCATGAGAGGGGGAGGGGCAGAGAGAGAGAGGGAGAGGGAGTTACAGAATCTGAAGCAGGCTCCAGGATCTGAGCCATCAGCACAGAGCACAATGTGGGGCTCAAACTCACAAACTGTGAGATCATGACCTGAACTGAAGTCAAACGCTTACCTGACTGAGCCACCCAGGTGCCCCTACCCTGTCTTTAATTTTACAACAACCTGGCCGGTAGATTTTAGTCATCTAATTTCACATATTGCTGAGGTATTGAGTGGCATTCAGATAGAGATGCTGACCACTGGGTCACTACATTTCAAGTTTTGTACTCAGTTTAACAAGTTAGGGGCGCCTGGGTGGCTTAGTCGGTTAAGCGTCCGACTTTCGCTTAGGTCATGATCTCGCGGTTCGTGGGTTCGAGCCCCGCGTCGGGCTCTGTGCTGACTGCCCAGCTCAGAGCCTGGAGCCTGTTTCAGTCTGTGACTCCCTCTCTCTCTGTCCTCCCCTGCTCACGCTATCTCTCTCTCTCTCTCTCTCTCCTAGAAATAAATAAAACATTAAAAAAAAGTTAAAAAAAAAACAAAAACAAGTTAATAATCTATTCACTTTCATATATTCTGAAGTGATCAGGATTTCAGTAACACACTCACACTACCTTAATCCACAAAAGGCTAATATATAATCCAGAAGTCCAAGATTTTAATTTATAATGACACACATCCATCCCCAAAGACCATAACCTTTGTGTACTGCATCCTTCAGGTCTACTT
Organism: Proteles cristata cristata; assembly: GCA_017311185.1. NCBI lineage: Eukaryota > Metazoa > Chordata > Mammalia > Carnivora > Hyaenidae > Proteles > Proteles cristata. The sequence goes on from JAESUZ010004301.1 coordinate 926,644, forward strand.
CCTTCCTCCAGAATCAATGTATTTGAGGGTCAAACTATTAATCAGAAATATATTATTGGAAAATAGGAAGAAAGGTTGCTTAGGAAAATCTTACCTAAATTCAGGAAACCTTGATTAGCTATGACTACCCTAATATCCCTTTCAAGGAGACATTTTCAATGCAGACCACCCTCTTTTCCTTGACACATATTTTCTTAAGATCAGTTAATACCACTGGTTAATACATAATCTAGCCACTAATTCATGTAACTGAGAAAGAGTCCATTCCTCAGACTGCTGGATTGCCCCAAATCATAGTTTGTATACACTACAGAGGAAACGGAAGGCTGAGATTAAATGACTCATTCAGTGTCGCAAGGATAGCAGGTGCTCATTATTTTTGCTTCTGTACCACAGAGGAAGAGCTACTGTTTAAACTAAGAGAGGCTACAGCATCAAGAGCTATTCTAGGGGAAAAATGAAATCACTATGAGTGAGTAGGTCACTCACTCATTTATAAGAGGAGTAAAATTATTAATGTGTAATTGGAACACAACATATTGCTAAATGTGTATTTACAGTCTGTTTCCTCCTCTCCCTCTCATTGGAAGGAAAGATTTTTACTCTCTGAATCAGATTCTGGCCTGTCCTTTGGGGTAGAGAACCTTAATAATGGGCAAAGAAGAGGACACGTTTAAAGAGAACTCCAAGAGGCTGAACTGATTTACATAAGAGCTGGGAATGGTGGTAGTGAAAGGGAGAGCAAAAATCTTTATGGGCTTTTTGTCAGGGAGGACATATTTTGCTGCAAAATGGCAAGTGAGAAGCAAAGAATAAAAGATTCTAGAGCAGCTTCCATAAGGGAGGATTGGGGAACAGAAACCAGAGTTAAAAAATTGTATAGCTTTTTGTTGTGATTTAGATTCTCTTTATTAGTCTTTGCATAAGGCAAGCAAAGAGTAGAATTATTTTTAATTGCACTTGGCTAACTTTACAGGGTTGTGTTTCTTTGAGTGAGACACTTGGCAAGGCTAGGTCACTTGAAGCCCTGGGATTTATTTGGATTACAGTTGGAGGAAAGACACATTGTTCCTGAAAATTCATTTATTTGAAGTAGGGCTGGGGCTGGCTTCATGGGCATGCAGCCAGTGCAGTGGCATAGGACCCCATGTTTGCCAACTGTAGTCTGAAATTTTTGATAAGTCTATCTCGAAGTTTGTGTTTTGTAAGTGAGGTCCAATGAGACAATGGAGCATGAGTGTAGAGGTTGGCTGGTTGGAGTCAGGCTATGTCTGGGAGTGGGGCATAGTGGCAGCTGTCTTAATACCAGTGATCTGTAGTATTAAATGGCACAGCAGAGTACAGCCTCCTGCTCCCTCTGATCCATGAACTGAGCGATCCCTGGTACAGAGGTTTAAAGATCCTTGGGGTCACTCGTTTGCCAGGTTGGGCCAGTGGGAAGGGGGAAATGCCTGACTGACTTTCTAAGGTGGCTGGTGGGAGGGGTAATGCCTGCTTGGGACCTGAGGCAACACATGTGCTTGCTTCTCATCCCAAGGCCAGACCCTCAGGGCCTGGGACGATTGGGTGGGAGTGGCCTGGGAATGTCTTTTCTCTCCCCACAAGTAATCTTGTGACCTGGAGTACTCCTTTGACTGGCTTTTTCTTTTGTGAGCATGCTCTTCCTACTTCCTGAGTCGGGCTTGTGTTTGTCTCTTCTGGTCAGTCAGTGGGCCTGTGGAGATGAACCATAAAATACGAAGGGTAATTTTGGTGATTATCCGAATCAATTAAATTCTCTAATATTTCCATTTAGAACTGGCATTGCATAGTATAAATATGGATAGTAACATTCAAGCTAGTAATTTAAAATTTTAATTTTTCTTTACTTAGGATGACATTAAGCAGAAAATATAAAACATAATGATGAGTAGAGAGAAATCAGTGGGAAAAGGACAAAGCTTTATATTTTAGTTCCTTTAATGGTATTCTCCCCCCTCCCCCCCGCCCCCAATGCCACCCTGCTTTTTGAGTAAAGGGCTCTATTGGGTTTTTTTCTTGTTTGTTTTGTTTTGTTTGTTTTGTGTTTTGTTTTGTTTTGTTTTTACTTTGCACTGGGCCCACAAATTATGTAGCCAGCTTCCAGGAGGGAAATTTGTAAGACATCATTGCTAGAAGAAGGGAGAGGGCTAGCAGAAATTGATTCAGGTTAGAGATGGAAATACAGTCAAGATGCTTTACCACTGGAAATGATGGAATTACTTTGGGTGGATAAAGTGCTGCAGAACACAGGATCCCACTAGGATTCTGTGGTATGGGAGGTTATATCTCAAACCATACCTCTACAGTATATTTATGGAATTTTTCATCTTCTGGGAAATAGATCATTCTATCAACTGTAGCACGGGTTGTTGCTGGAATATAGAAGTCATTCAACATTGGCACTTACTGAATTTTCCCGAGACGTTTACCTCTTTATGTAGAATCATAGATACCTTATAATTAGGATGGTGTTTGTGAAGTTGTCTAGTCTACTACATTTCCTAGTCACTCTTAGATCTAAATTTGATCATGTGATTAGTTCTGGTCAATAGAAAACAAGTAAATGAAAATAGGGGTGTCATTTCTAGGCAAAGGAGCTTAAGGAATGGGTGTACTTTCCTTGCTTCTTTACTCTTTTGTGGGTCAGGTGCAGAGAAATACAAGGTATAGGGAATGGTAGAGCCACAAGATGGAGGAAACCTCAGTTCCCCAGTTGACACATGGAAGACAGCTACCTGGATATGTTTATTGAACTTGGTCATGTAATGAACCAGTAAATAAACTTCTCTTGTGTCAAGCCTCTAAATTTGGGAGATTTGTTGTTATATAACATCTAGCTTACTCTAGCAGCTTTCACCAAACTCCATAACAGACTGCCTGTAACCTTTAAGAAATATGAATCTATGCTTTAATTTTACAGATGAGGAAATCAAAGTCTTGGTACTTAAATTACTTTCTCATATAAATGTAAATAGCTGCTATCAGAATCAGATCAGGAGCTAGAGCTCCTGTCTTCTAGTCTAGCTCACTTTCTACTTTTTGGTGATAAATTCTAAACTTAGTAAATATTTATCTATGGCATGCTTTTGGAAGCATTGTTAGGTAGACAACTGTGATAGCATTTCTTATTTATTTATTTATACATTTTTAATGTTTTATTTATTTCCAAGAGAGAGAGAGACAGCATGAGCAGGGGAGGGTCAGAGAGAGAGGGAGACAAGGAATCAGAAGCAGGCTCCAGGCTCTGAGCTGTCAGCACAGAGCCCAACGCGGGGCTCGAACCCACGAACCGCGAGATCATGAGCTGAGCCAAAGTCGGATGCTTAACCGACTGAGCCACCCAGGTGCTCCAGCATTTCTTGTTTAAAAATCATAATAGCACTAACTAGTTAATACATATTTTTTCATGTTGTTATATTGAATATAATTTTAAAGTTTCATAAAGTTTTAATCTTTTGCTATACATGTTTAATTTTATTTTTTTATTTTAAAATATGTTTATTTATTTAATTTGAGACAGAGATAGAGAGAGCACAAGCAGAGGAGGGACAGAGAGAGAGGGAGACAGAGAATCCCAAGCAGGCTCTGCTCTGTGAGCATGCAGCCCAAAGTAGAGCTGAAACTCACAAACTGTGAGATCATGACCTGAGCTGAAATTAAGAGTCAGATGCTTCAATGAGCTACCACCTCATACCTGCCAAAATGGCTAAAATTAAGAACTCAGTCAACAACAGATGTTGGTGAGGATGTGGAGAAAGAACTCTTTTGCACTGCTGGTGGGAATGCAAACTGGTGCAGCCAGTCTGGAAAACAGTATGGAGATTCCTCGAAAAACTAAAAATAGAATTACGTTATGACCCAGCAATTGCACTAACTAGGTATTTATCCAAAGATAACGCATGTGCTGTTTCAAAGGGGCACATGCATCTCAATGTTTATAGCAGTGCTATCAACAGTAGCCGAAGTATGAAAAGAGTCCAAATGTCCATCAGTTGATGAATGGATAAAGAAGATGTGGTGTGTGTGTGTGTGTGTGTGTGTGTGTATAATATATGGAACAATGGAATATTATATATAATGGAATATTACATAACAATAAAAAAGAATGAAATCTTGTCATTTGTAACAACATGGATGGAAATAGAGTGTATTATTCTAAGTGAAATTAGTCATTCAGAGAAAGACAAATATATGACTTCACTCATATGTAGAATTTAAGATACAAAACAAATGAACATAAGGGAAGGGAAACAAAAATAATATAAAAACAAGGAGGGAGACAAACTGTAAGAGACTCTTACAGAGAACAAACAGGTTACTGGAGGAGTTTTGGGTGGGGGTATTGGCTAAATGGACAAGAGGCACTAAAGAGGACATTTGTTGGGATGAACACTGGGTGTTATATATAGGAGATATATTCAAGCACTATATTCTATTCTTGAAATTATTTTTGTGCTATATGCTAACTAAATTGGATATACATTAAAAAAAAAAAAACCAGTCAGTTGCTTAACCAGCTGAGCAACCCAGGCACCCCTATAGATGTTTAATTTTAGATGAAAATTATGAGAAAGCTTGATTCACTTATGAGCAATTTTCTTTATGGCAAACTTTATTAGAATATTCACTAAAGTCTCCTAAATAAAAAAGAAATGCCAGTTATGAATGTTATAGTTTAAAATTGAATGGCATTTTTGGGAGAATTCCAGAGACTTTTATGAACTCTAACACCAAAGACTCTGCTCTATCAAACAAAGAAATCAGATCAAGAAAGAAAAAAGCATGAGAGAAAGAATGTGGAAGTTTTCTCTCTGTTTGAAATTGAATGGGGAAGGGTGAAAATAGTCTGGTGCTTCTGGGTCTAGGGTAAAAATCTTGGTCAAAGAATATTTTATAGAAAGAGAATGTATAAGTATCGAAACATATTTTGGATGGAAAATAGTGATATGCAGTGTATGTTGAGAGTGGTTCTTCTCTGGGGGGATTAGGAGAATTTAATCTTCTGTGGTAAGTACTTCTGTAATAATAGATTTTTGAGATTTAATAACTGATTCTGTGAACAATAAGCCTTAATTTAGGCACAGAGACTTGAATAAGATTGCACACTATGTCAGTTCTGCGAGATTTGAGCGAAGTGTTCTAAAAATCTGTTATATCTCATAGTTAAAAGCAAAGTGTTCTAAAAATCTGTTATATCTTATAGTTAAGGAAACTGTCACAGGTGAGGTTTTAAGACATAAACTTGTCCTTCGAGAAAGTTTACAAAGTGGAAACATAAAGGCTTCTAGATAGGTAGATATGTGGATAGATATATAGATGGTAGAGAGAGAGAGAGAAAGATAGTTGTGATGTGGACATATCATTATCCCATTTACTCAAATCTTCTTTCCTGGTTATTCAAACTCTCTCATAACTATTTTCATAGTTAACACTGGTTTCACTACATTCTTGAAATGAGGGTGGAGATGGAGACAGGAAGGAGGAGTATTAACTGAGAGAGAAAGTATTCTTCAAGGCAGGCCATGATCTGCAGAAATATCTCAGAGGTATCTCTGTAAGGCACTCCTGTTCTTAATTTTTGTTGAAACCATGAACACCTCTTTGATGTGCTCGGTCTAGTAATACACACCTTCTTCCTTTCCAGCCAGCCATATGAATTTATTTACATCACAAGCCTCTGCCAGAGGCCAGGAAAGAGATCTGTATAGTAATTCCAAACACAGTTGAAAAAGGAAGTGGCTCAGTAGTTTTCATAAAAGTCAATGACACCTATCAAATGACATTAGAAATATTTAGGAAGGACTATTCACAGTTGCCTCAAACTGACATGATAGTACCTGTCTCTAATGAAATCGAACATCACAGGATGGTTTTTAAAACATTCATCCAAAGTCATGCAGTCTACAAGACAGTTTCAGCTGCCCAGAAAAACAGATGTTAAGTGGCGAGTGTGCTTTGAAATAGAAATGAAGTCAAGGGTCTTTTATTGCTTTTGAGTGTTTAAAAACCAAAACAATTTAAATGAAAAGCATTCTTTTATATTGCAGCTTTTACTCATAATCACATTGTGTTGTCTGTGTGTGCAGTCCTATCTATTATAAAAGCAATTTCTATATAGAATTGCTAGTAAAATCAGCTGTATGACATTAGGCCTCTACTCACTTTATTATATTAGAAATAAACTGTTAATTATAAAAAAAACTGTATGCTATGTAGGCAAGCATAAGATTATTACTCTCAATTTATGAAATAAATAATAAATTGTTCCTTAATATAGCACACATTGATGGTTCTATTTTTAAAAATCAAGTATTGTTTTTTATCTAAAGGAAGAATTTTTTTTTATATTTTTAATATAGTTTATTGTCAAGTTGGTTTCCGTATAACACCCAGTGCTCATCCCAACAAGTGCCCTTCCCCATGCCAACAGCCCCCTTCCCCTCCCCCCCATCAGTCCTCAGTTTATTCTCAGTATTCAAGAGTCTCTCATAGTTTGCCTCCCTCCCTCTCCCCCAACTGTTTTTCCCCCTTCCCCTCCCCTATGGTCCTGTTAAGTTTCTCCAGTTCCACATGAGTGAAAACATGGTATCTTTCTCTGCCTGACATATTTCACTTAGGATAATACCCTTGAGTTCCATCCATGTTGCTACAAATGGCAGATTTCATTCTTTTTCATTGCCATGTAGTATTCCATTGTATATATAAACTGCATTTTCTTGATCCATTCATCAGTTGGACACTTAGGCTCTTTCCATATTTGGCTATTAGCACATTCTTATCGATGTTTGTGATTGTCTTATGTATTTGGGTGTTTCTGAATTCAGTGCATAGACATTTATACTTGTTAGCTCTTCCTGATGGATAGACCCTGAAATTATTATATAATGCCCTTCTTTGCCTTTAAAATAAAAAATAAAGTCCAGTTTGTCTGATATAAATATGACTACTCCAGCTTTCTTTTTGATGTCCAATAGCATGATAGATGTTTTCCCATCTCCTCACTTTCAATCTGAATGTGTCCTCAGGTCTAAAATGGGTCTCTTGTAAACAGCAAATAGATGGATCTAATTTTTTTAATCCATTCTGCTACTCTGTCCTTTGATTGGAGCATTTAGTCCATTTACATTCAGTGTTATTATTGAAAAATACGGGTTTAGAGTTATTGTGTTCTCTGTTAGATTCATGCTTGTAGTGGTGTCTCTGGGACTTTGTGTTCCTTGCAACATTTCCCTCATAGGATCTCTTGTAGGGCTGGTTTAGTGATGATGAATTCCTCCATTTTTTGTTGGGGTAAACCTTGATCTCTCCTTCAATTCTGAATGATAGGCTTGCTGGATAAAGGCTTCTTGGCTGTATATTTTTCCTGTTCATCACACTGAAGATTTCCTGCCATTCCTTTCTGGCCTTCCAAGTGTCAGTAGATAGTAAAGGAAGAATTTTTTATTCTCAAAATAACTCTCCTCTTTCTAATTTCTCACTGATTCTTATGTACTGAATTCAGACATGCTCAGTGGTACCAGAAAGCATCTTGCTATCAAAGCATTTATTTTTGCTTAGTTACGTTATACTAGCAAGTCTTAGAGTACAAGCCTTTAGAAAGCAATTTACTGTCATAATCTGTGCCTCTGCAGTAGTTCAGTCCAGCAGTTTGGAGAGTCTTTCATTCATCCTCTCTTGTGTAAATCACCATCAGGCCTTCCTAAATGAGATCAGAAGGCTCACTCAACATTCTTACCCCACTTTGGGGTAACAGTGACCTTTTCTTATTGCTTAAGGGCTGTCCAACTTAATGATTAAGATGAGATCTATCAAGAATGTAGGACTGATGTCTTGTTCTAGCACTGGACAGCCAAGGGAGTTTGTCCAACTCATGTGTGTATGTGCATGTATGTATGTATACATATTGTATATATGTATTTGTATCTTTAGAAGACCAATATGTATTTACATACACACTGTTTTTAAAGGACCAATTAATTTTAATTACTTTATTAATTTTTTTTTTTGTTTACTTATTTTTGACAGAGAGACAGGGCATGAGCAGCGGAGGGGCAAAGAAAGAGGGAGACACAGAATCCGAAGCAGGCTCCAGGCTCTGAGCTGCTGTCAACACAAAGCCTGATGTAGGGATCGAACTCAAGAGCCATGAGATCATGACCTGAGCCAATGTCAGACATTCAGCTGCCTAAGCCACCCAGGTCTCATAGACCGATTAATTTTTAAATAGTAAGGAACATATTCTCCATGAGTACAAATTTCTGAGGTACTATGTAGTCCAACACTGTTTTGGCATGCAAAGCACTGATAGCCAAAACCCTGTTTATCAAGTCATAGGCTATTGTTCACATGTTTCAAACAGTATTCCATACTTTTAAAAAATTTATTAAGGCAGTTCTTTAGAGACTGTATTAATACAACTTTCTAAACTTTGAAAACCAAATATTTAAAATAATCAACTGAATATATCCAAATACCCATATTTTTGGCCTTAAACATTAAAATGCCATATTTTTGTAGAGAACTCTTATCTCAGTGTTTGAATTCAGGGAGCTATGAGTTATGTCAACTATGAAAATAAACATAAGTTCATAAATGGCCTTGACATTGCCCAGGATTTTGCCCAGTGTATGCTTAAAGGAATTAGGATATGCATTTAATGGAAATCTGGTGTCATACCTGAAACACATAAAGTAGATTCTCTTCATTACCTAAATATGGGATTTTGTTTGGAGAGGCACAAATTGCTATTATTACCCATAGATACTAGTATTTTCTTGGACTAAGTTCTATTAAATGGTAAATATATGGTGACTTGTCTTACTTTTTTTTTTTAACTACCTCTTTTTATTACAACTGTGTTTCCCCTTCATCAAGCTTCATTGGCTATATATGCTCTGTTCTAGCATCCAAACTTAGAGAACCAATCATGGTGTATTTCCTCAGGGCCCAAATCTAGGCTATTTTAAAGGACTTAAGCTGATACATATAGATAGCTAACAGACACATGAAAAGATACTCAATATCATGCATCATCAGGAAAATAAAAATCAAAACCATTATAGATACCACTTCACACCTGTCATAGTGCTTAAAATTAACAACACAGGAAATAACATATATTGGTGAGGATTCAGAGAAAGGAGAACCCCCTTGCAATGTTGGTGGGAATGCAAATTGGTGCAGCCACTCTGGAAAACAGTATGGAGGATCCTGAAAAAATTAATAATAGAATTACCCTATGACCCAGTAATTTCACTAGTACATATGTACCCAAAGGATACAAAAATACTGATTAGAAGAGATACATGCATCCCAATATTTATAGAAGCATTATCAACAATAACTAGACTATGGAGAGAGCCCACAAGTCCGTTGACTGATGAGTGGATAAAGATGTGACATAAATACAGAGTGGAATATTATTCAGCAATCAAAAAGAATGAAATCTTGCCATTTGTAATGCCATTTGTAATGACGTATTATGGTAAGCAAAAAAGTCAGAGAAAGACAAATACCATATGATTTCACTCATATGTGGAAATTAAGAAACATAAAAGGTGAACATAGGCAAAAAAAGGAGAGAGGCAAATCATAAAACAAACTATTAACTATAGAGAACAAACAGGGTCACTGGAGGAAAGGTAGGGTGAATGGGTGATGTATATTAAGGTATGCACTTGTTGTGATGAGCACTGAGTGTTGTATGTAAGTGAGGAATCATTAAACTCTATACCGGAAACTAATATTACACTGTATGTTAACTAACTAGAATTTAAACAAAAACTTGAGGGGGGGAATTAAAAACTTAAGTTGATTACTTTACCCACATTAATCGACAGAAGAGTGTTAGTACGTTACCCTTTACAGTTAAGCTTTTTGCACAATTTTAATGATGATCCTCTTTATATCAGCCAGACTGGTTATGTAGTAGAACTCAAAGAAACATAACAGAATTTGTGCTGAAAATATTTGGGTCAAATTCTGATTTTCTACTTCACCCTAGGCAGTGAACCTTCCAGAACTTTAGATTTTCATCCATAAAGTAGAAACATAAAGATAATCTTGCAATATGTCACAAAATGGATGGGCGTCGGAGGGAATTATGTTAGGTGAAATAAACCAATAACAGAAGAACAGATACTGAGTGGTTCCACTTACAGGAGGTGCATGTAATGTTCAAACTCATAGAGCAGACACTGGAGTGATAGTTGCCAGAGGCTGAGGAAGGTGGTGGGAGAGGTGGCGGGGGGGTGGGGTGGAGGGCGGTGGTAATGACAGGTATATGGTTTCAGTTATGCAAAATGAGTATGTTCTGGAGATCCGTTGTACAACATAGTGCCTACAGATAACAGTACTGTATTATATACTTAAAAATGTGTTAATGGATCCCATGGTGTCCTTAGCACAATAAACTAAAAATTAAAATAGACTTTTAAAAAGCCAGTACACTTATACTTGCCTCAGACATAATGGATACATTTTGGGGTTACCTGCTTAACTTACTACAAACCAGTTGTTCTAAAATTGCCTGTTGCCCACAGATGGGCCATGGCAGCCATGTTTGCAGTGCATGGCCCCAGCCTGATGGCCAAACGTGGTTGGACCAGGAAGAGACAGCTTTTCAAACTGGGCTGATCAGAGTTATATTCTCCTAGGAACTTGGAATTAAGACTGAGTAACTATAATTCGGCTGGGCTGGTCACTTCATCAGAGGAGAAGTAAACTAGGTGTCTGGATGGTCATTGGACATAATGAAACAGATGTACAGAGAGAGGAAGAGCCAGAGATGAAGAGTGCAATCCTCAGGTCCTCCTGGTCTTCCCAGGTTCTGATTCCAGTTGACTGTGAGGCTGTTTGCCTTTTGGGTTTCATGAGATGATGATGATGGTGATAGTGATGACGATGATGATGATAAAGATTTTTTTTAATGTTTGACGTTGGTTTCTTTTATTTGCTAAAAAAAAGGCTTGATTATTAGGATCAAATCAGACTTTGTAAAACTATATAGAACTATATATTATCTATCATTATTATTAGAAAATAGCTTAATATTTAAGGAAGAGTGAATCTTAGGAGGACAGTGTAGGAGATACTCAGGGGCAGATAAGATTCAATGTGCCATGTAGACAGGTGTTACTCTACTACTTCCAGTCAATTTCATTTTTAGTCTAGTGATAAAGTGAGAAGTGATAATAAATTTGGCTTTGATGCAGAGGAAAGTAGCCCTGAAAAATTGGAAATTGCCTAATTTAACATTTTTAAGCCAAATGATTTTTGTATCTAAATATTTTTGAAGGTGATTTGCAAAAATCTTATAGTATAATTAACTGAGATAATTAGTAGTGATCCTAAATCTTAATATATAAAAACACATCAACCAATAGAATTGAAATTAGTGATTGAGAAAAGTAAGCATAATAACAATTGTTAACAAATATACTTATTTGCTATATTTTTTCTTATTTTTGTTTATCTGTGACATATATTTTTTAAGTTGTTTCCAACCTGAGGGCCAAGGATGCCTGGCCTGAAGATACAGGACAGAGTAGATTTGGAGAAAATGACTCTTAAGTTCCATATACATATCAGGCATGATGTATACATGTGATAAATACTTTACTTTGAATTAAAAATAGCAAAAAGTTATTAAAAATTACTTAACGAGTTATATAATTTAATTCTCACAACAAGTCTAGATATTATCCCATGTTGTAAATGAGGTGTGTGGGACCTAGAGTGATTTGGTAACTTGTTCAGTGTCAAACAGGTAGTTAATGGTAGAACTAATTTGCACCCACTCCATGACTTCCAGCATAAATATTATTAGGTTGAACCATATGAAATTGCCATTTGTATAGGCTGAGAACATGCATATATTAGCAATTTCATGATTCAACATTATTGTTTTTTTAACTATCAGCTTATGTAAAGAACTAATTTAAAAACATAATTGAATCTAATGTAGTTTAGCAACATGTATTTTCCCATAATGCAGAAATTGAGAATACAGCTAATGTCTTATGAACATTAATGTCTTTGGTTTAATTGGGAGGTGACATGTCAGAATGACAAGAGTAAGGGAAAAAGAGCAGTGATGCAGAGAAGAAAGAAAAGCAAATACTAGATTTTAAATTTCTTTTTCTTTTTTTTAATGTTTATTTATTTTTTAGAGAGAGAGCCAGCAGAAGAGGGACAGAGAGAGAGGGAGACACAGAATATGAAGTAAGTTCCAGGCTCTGAGCCGTCAGCACAAAGCCTGATGTGGAGGTCAAACTCACAAGCCAATCGTGACCTGACTTGAAATCGAATGCTTAACTGACTGAGCCACTCATGAGCCCTTAGACTGTAAATTTCTAAGATGGCCACAGCTTAACACACACACACACACACACACACACACACACACACACACACACACACACACACACACACACAGTTAGTTACTCAGGCATACAGGGCATCTTCTTATGCATACTGTACCCAGAACAGTCTGTCAGGGACATGAAGACAAAGGAGTTCATCTGCTGGCTACTTTCTATTTCCCAATCTTGCTGAGGTACCCAGAGGCCAAAGTTCAACCTTATCAGCCTTTCCAGGTTAAGTTATCTGATCTGTATGGGCATGTCTTTCTATCACATCTGAATCTGGAAGTTGTGGGAAGAGCCAGAGACTAATGTGGGTTTGGTCTGACTGGACTTTATCTGCTATTGGTTTTGACACAGTAGGTTGACTGAAGATGGTGCTGACACCTAGTTCTCACCCTGGGGGGACCCTAAGGTAGCAGCGACAATTGAGGTGCTCCATTCATCAAGCTCTTGAGGAGCAGAGGGCTGAGTGAAACAAACAAATCTGGGTGAGTTCATAAACTAGATCTGATTTGGAGAACCTCAATTTTATTTGAAGCTTTGAAGAGTTCTTGGTAATCTAGAAACCTGAAAATCACACAAAAACAGCATTTCCCTCCTCTGGTTAAAAGGTTATTTTCTATTTCGTTTCTTGGGTTGCCCTATGATCAGTCATTCCTAATGAAACCATAAAGTTTTAAAATGCCATTACTACCCAAAGCAATATACACATTCAATGCAATCCCAATCAAAATCGCACCAGCATACTTCTCAAAACTAGAACAGACTATCCTAAAATTTGTATGGAACCACAAAAGACCCTGAATAGACAAAGTAATATTGAAGAAGAAAATCAAAATGGGAGGCATCACTATCCCAGACTTTAGTCTCTACTACAAAGCTGTCATCATCAAGACAGTATGGTATTGGCACAAAAACAGACACATAGACCAATGGAATAGAATAAAGAACTCCGAATTGGACCCAAAAGTATGTAGCCAACTAATCTTTGACAAAGCAGGAAAGAGTGTCCAATGGAAAAAAGACAGCATCTTTAACTGGTGCTGGGAGAACTGGACAGCAACATGCAGAAGAATGAAACTAGATCATTTTCTCACACCATGCATAAAAATAAACTAAAAATGGATAAAGGACCTGAATGTGAGACAGGAAACCATCAAAACCCTAGAGGAGAAAGCAGGAAACAACCTCCTCGACCTCCACTGCAGCAATTTCTTACTTGACACATCCTCAAAAGCAAGGGAATCAAGAGCAAAAATGAACTACTGGGACCTCATGAATATTAAAAGCTTCTGCACGGGAAAGGAAACAATCCATAAAACTAATAGGCAACTGACAGAATGGGAAGATAGTTGCAAATGACATATCAGGTAAAGGGCTAGTATCCAAAATCTATAAGAAACTCACCAAACTCCACACCCAAAAAACAAACAATCCAGTGAAGAAATGGGCAGAAGACATGAACAGACACTTTTCCAAAAAGGACATCCAGATGGCCAACAGACGCAGCACTCTCAACAGTAGCTAAAACATGGAAAGAGCCTAAGTGTCCATCAACTGATGAATATATCAAGAAGATGTGGTATATTTATACAATGGAATACTACATGGCAATGAGAAAGAATGAAATCTGGCCATGTGTAGCAACATGGATGGAACTTGAGGGTGTTATACTGAGCGAAATAGAAATAAGTCAGGCAGAGAAGGACAGATACCATATGTTTGCACATATAGGAGGATTAGGAGGAACTTAATGGAGGACCATGGAGGAGAAGAAGGGGGGAAATAGTGGAGGAGAGGGAGAGAGGCAAACCATGAAGGCCACTTGAATGCTGAGAACAAACTGAGGATTGATGGGTATGGGGCGGGGGAGAGGAAGGGGGGTGATGGATATGGAGGAAGGCACTTGTGAGGATGAGCACTGGTGCTCCATCCATAACACCATAACTGGTGTTATATGGAAACCAACTTGACAATAAACTATTTAAGAAAAAAAGTAAAACGGGAAATTAGTGAAAGTGAAAATATGAGAAGAAAAAAAAGAATACATAATTATGTTGTAATTGTATGTAAGTGCTTAATACCAGGACTCCTGTGTCCCTTGGGTAAATTCCTAGCAGTGCTATTGCTGGGTCCTAGGGGAGTTCTATTGTTAATTTTTTGAGGAACCTCCACACTGTTTTCCAGAGGGGCTGCACCAGTTTACATTCCCACCAACAGTGTAGGAGGGTTCCCGTTTCTCCACATCTTTGCCAGCATCTAGAGTCCTCTGATTTGCTCATTTTAGCCACTCTGACTGGCGTGAGTTGGTATCTCAGTGTGGTTTTGATTCCATAATTACGTGTTCTTAAAGCTCAAAGTTACATCTGCTTTTCTGAAAAGGAACTGAGACATGCAAACAAAATGCATCCTCATCCTCCTCTATTGAAACAAAACTAGTTGAAGACTTCAGACATGAATTTAGTGCAGTTCAGAGTGAACCTTTTCAATTGTATTTGAGGTCCTGAACACCTTCAGAATAAGGACAGAACTTACCATTGGCCAGTTGAAACAAATTGGTTATTTCTTGTCTGCCCTGACAAGTTGTCCCACCTTTGGATTCAAAGGCTAGTCTCAGTCAGCCACCTTCTTTCTAATTTTTTTTCCCAGACTCTTCCTACCCCTCAAGGTCAAGCTTGTTTCTCACACAATTTCACCAGCTAATCAACAGCCACTGTGCATAAGGGGTAAGAAGGAAATCTAGCAACTAAATCATGACTTGGTCTTTTATTCTCATTGGAAAGACAGCACCTTTCATGACACAGTGCCCCCCAACACTGCTGTATGGATTAGATTCTGAGAAGTATTCAGCTCCTCCAGACAGCACTTGGTCACAATTCTATTGTTGTTGGATAAGTCCCATTCAGTACTGGCCAGAACTGACCTTTCATAGTTGATCCATTCTGAATAGCCCATTGCTTAAGGTGTTAGGATTTCAGCCAAACTGAAAGAAATATAATCCTAGAACACTGTGTATTGCTAACTTTTTTTCTCTTTAGGTAGGTTTTAAAGAAGAGCCTAGGGATGGGAAAATTGAGTGGGGAGGAAGAGGTAAGAGGAAGGAGATTAAAAGGCATTTTCCATAATCCCGTTTTCTGATGTTGCCACTATACTAGCAGCCATATGACCGATGTCAATATTAGTGTTCCTACAGCCCTGCTCAATTATATTATAACAGTCTTTTCTGGTGAACAAATGACAAGATGATGTGTTTGTCTGCCTGAGTAAGGAGACTGCTTGTGAATATGACAGAGCTACTCACTTTTAGAAAAATCCTGCTTGTTCTCTTCTTTCGTGAGCAAAAATCCTTTTTCTACCTAAGACCTGCTACAGAAGATGGGCATAAAGGAAAAGGTTCTCACATAGAGGGGCTTTGGGTATCTGGAAACCTCATTTACTTGGCATGTGCCTTTCAAAACTACCAGGTTTTCTAGTTTTAAGGCTATTTGTTGGGGCGCCTGGGTGGCTTAGTAGGTTGAGACCCAGCTTCAGCTCAGGTCATGATCTCATGGTTCATGGGTTCGAGCCCCGCATCAGGCTCTGTGCTGACAGCTAGCTTGGAGCATGGAGCCTTCTTCGGATTCTGTGTCTCCCTCTCTCTCTGACCTCCTCTGCTCACAGTGCCTCTCTCCCTCTCTCAGAAATAAATAAAACATTGAAAAAAAAAAAGGCTATTTGTTAACTTTAATTGCAGTTCACTGTGAAGCTGGCTAAAATTCAATAGCTAAAAGGGCTAAAATTCAATAACTAAAAGGTCAAAATACAATTACATAAAGAATGGGCAAGCTAGATCAGTTGGAATTGGCTCAGGTTTTCATCTTATTCTTTCATGGTCCCAGATTGAGTGTCTCTTAAAGTTTAGAGCAGAATATTAAAAAAAATATACATAGGGGGAAAATAGGATTAATTCCCAGTATTGTATGGTCATATGACAAGCGACGGCATGATTTTTAAAAGTTCATAGTAAAAACTTGAACCATATATTATTTCATCTGCAGTTTTTCCTATCCCCCAGAATTGCACTACTTTTTGAGGTCTTTTTGGTCCCTTTGTATCAATTCATTTTTGAAAGTTTAGGATGTGGAAATAGCCACATAGGAAATAATGTACCCAAGTTGAAGAAAAGACTGAAATATGAACATCTGGCTATAGTTTATTGATTAGCCCATGACAAAATTAAGCCCTAGAAATAGCTTGGGTGATAGTACTAGAGGTTTTTTTTTTTTTTTTTTTTTTTTAAGGTTATTTATTTATTTAAGAAAGAGAGGGCATGCGAGTAGAGGACAGGCCGAGAGAGAGGGAGAGAGAAAATCCCAATCTGCGCTGACAGCACAGAGCCCAAAGTGGGGCTTGACCCCACAAACTGGTGAGATCATGACCTGAGCCAAAATCAAGAGTCGGATGCTTACCCAGCTGAGCCACCCAGGTACCCCAAAGTACTGAAGTTTTAAAATAAAATGCCAATTGCTTGGCATCATGACTGCAACATTATTATTATTTTAAAAAATACTTCATGCCTGGCCAGTGATCTGGAAAAGAAGAGAAGGTATCCAACTCTGTCATTACTTTTGAATGAAGCAAGACACAAGAGGTTATTAGTGGCCCTTAAATGTCCTACATTTCCAAAACATTTCAGACTTTTCCAAGACTCTCATTTTACAATAACCCTGTGACATAGATTGGCCAAGTGTTATTTTCTTCATTTTACAGATAGAAAAACTGAAATTCCAAGGGAGTACTTAATTTGCCTCAGATTATACAAGAATAAATGGTGTACTGTAAGTTAAATAAGGTAATATTTTTGGGGTGGGACTACAGGGGTAATGGACCCAAATGTGAGCCAAAAGGCAGGACATGACTACTTTTGCAAAGCTACAAAGGAGAAGGGCTGTTTCTTATGTGATTCATAATCACAGCTGTTTATGAATCCTCCTGAATGAGTTGTTTCCTCTCCTGAAGCTGGAACTGCCAGCTCCAAAGTTCTGGCATGTCCATTGCTAAAAAGAGGCATGAAAATGGGAGCAGATAATTCATATACACATTCAATAAGCCCATACATACGTTTTTGTACCTGTTCCGTCATCTGCTTTGCACCAGACATTGTTCTGGGTGCCTGGAGTACAGCACTAATGAGGAATAGAAGAAATAATATTAAAGGAAATACATATTAAATTCATAATAAGATACAACTTTTTTTGTATCTGGTTAGCAAAAGAAGTTTCAGATTGTAATTAACAAAATCATAATAAACAATCATACACCATTCATGAAAATATAAAGTGATACCACCTTTTTGGAAAGAATTTTGATAATATGTATCTAAAGCATTCAAAGTGATAGCTTTAGAACCAGCCGTTTGGTTTCTTGGAATCCATCCTAAGGACATAAGGATGTACCCAACTATATTGTATATTTGAAAGTTGCTAAGAGTAGATTTCAAAAGTTTTTATCACAAGAAAAAAATTGAAAGCTGTCTGTGGTGGTGGATGTTAACTAAACTTATTGTGTTGATCATTTTACATATATGTAAATGTTTAAAGCATGTTCTTATAGATCTTTTCTACAAGATAATGTAGAATATTATCTTGTAGATAATGAATTACGTTGTACACTTGAACTTCATACAATTATATCTCAATAAAAATTTAAAAATGAGGGTGTAGACTAGATCAGGAATTGCATATTGGTGGCCTAAAGAATACTTGAAAACCATAGATACATTTTGTTTGACTGTGTTTGATTTGTTTTGGTTTAGTTTTTCTAGGCAGTAATTTGTATGAAATTTGAATTCCTTTAAGATGGCTAGTTTAGACACTGCCCAGTGACTCTTTATTGTCTTAAACAAGTCTGATTCACGTATTTAGGTACTTGCCTAGTTCCTATAGGCTTTTAAGATTGCTAATTGGAGATTAAATTGTCTCTGAAACCAAAGTCAATTATATTTATTTTTCCTGGAATCTATTAAAAACACAGATGTGCTCAAGACTTAACTTCTAGGAAGTTTATCATAACATGGCTTATTAGAGAGGAAAACTATAAACTTGAATGTCTAACAATAATGGTTATAAGGATAATGACAATGAGAGTTATTGCATCATACTTAATATGTCAACAACACTGTTGTAAGTACTTTATATTATTGCACTTAATACTTGGCAGGAATTCTATGTAAGGTAAGAACTATTATCATCCTAGTTTTATGAATGAGGAAACTGCAGCATCAAGAAGTGAACTGATTTGCCCGAAGAATTAAGTAAAGGGTAGGACCAAGATTTGATTCCAGATACCAGTAGCCTGTCTTCAAAATACCACTTCTTAATTAGTATGCTTAATTCTGATATATTCATAAAATGGAATTCTATTCAGCCATTTAGGAAAAGATCAACAATAACATGCTTTAAAGTGTTTATAGTAGCTCTCTTGGCATGTGAAATCGGGAGTATTCTTTTATTTTTTTCCTTACTTAAATTTTCTAGTAATTGTTTGATATATATAGTATTTTTGAAATTAGCAATAAAAATTCTTTGAAGGAGAAAAAGAGCCAAGAGAAGATTGTGTATTAAAACAACACACTGGGTGTTATATGGAAACCAACTTAACAATAAAATATTTGTAAAAAAAAAATTAAAATAAAAAAATAAAATAAAACAATAACAGTGGGGCACCTGAGTGACTCGATCAGTTAAGTGTCTGACTTTGGCTCAGGTCATGATCTTGCAGTTCAGGTCATGATCTCACAGTCTGTGAGTTTGAGCCCTGCATCGGGCTCTGTGCTGTCAGTTCAGAGCCTGGAGCCTGCTTCGGATTCTGTGTCTCCCTCTCTCTGCCCGTCTCCCACTCATGCTCTGTCTCTCTCTGTCTCAAAAATAAATAAATGTTAAAAAAAATTTTAAACCACAACAGCACAAAAAACAACTCAAGCCAGGTTTCCTTTTCTGGATTCCTCTGTGACACACCACCCTTGGGTGTACATAAGCGCTAGAGGAGTGTTCCCTTACCAAGCATCAAGCCTACGCTTAAACATCCCAAATACTCATATTCTTTTCTTCCAGTGCAAACCGTACATTTTGTCACTACCATGAGCAATGGTATATGAGTGTCCCAAGTGAAATGAAGAGTATAAACTAAAACACCAATAGTCCCTTACAAGGGAAGGAACTAGCATTATAACTGTGAGGATTCACCAGAAGTCCTCATTTTATTATGATGGACACCAAAGCAACAGCCCTATAAGTCATTATATCTGAAGTTCTAGCCATTGCATACTGAGGACACTACTTGAAGCTTTGTTTGTTTCTGGAATATCGCTTTATTCAACTCTGAACGTAGTAGATGAATATTACTGTCTTTTGTGGCATCTATGCCTTATGGGAAAATGGGAATAATAGACAACCCCAGGGAAACATGATTGAGAGGTCTAGGACATATATGTGTGTGTGTGTGCATTATGTGTGTGTGTGTGTGTGTGTGTGTGTGTGTATTATATTATATGTATATAGTTTCTTCAAGACTAAACTTTCTGAATATGATATGTCATGGACCACTGCTAAAACATCAACATCAGAAAGCAACACCAAGTATTTTAGTAAGTAGTGTCTTCCCACACATTCCAAATAAAGCAATAAAAAGAGGAAAATTTGGGTCCTTCCTGAAGGAATTTGAGCAGAGCTCCTTTGAGCTTTGTGCTACTTCTCCCTCACCACCTGTGAGATCAGGTCCTGACCAGACAGCTCAAAGCATGGGCATGCCACTTTCCAGTGGTGACATAGAGTCTTATTCTCTACATCACCAATGACAATCTTCTATTGTTCTTGAAACCCCAAACAGCCAAGTATGACCCTTCCATGAACTTCTGTGTTTGTTGTATGCCCAAACTATGGTGTGGAAGATCACAGCAATGGTCACTATGTGGATGCAGTTTGATGATTCCCAAGGCAGTTGGTGCTTACTGGAGAACCACTTAGGGAGTTTGACAGCTTTGATTTTGCTAACACTGTGTTCTTCTGTGCATAAGTAGAAATATCCTGAAAAGTTTCACTTGGGTCGCTGGAATACCAAATACATGGGGATTTTGGCAAAGCTGTAAAGCATCCAGATACACTGGCTATTGTTGATATTTTGGGAAGGTTCAAAATTTTCAACCACACCTTCAGAAAATTACTGTTCCCGAGTCTATTGTATAAGAAGCAGGTTCCCTGAATTTACCAAGTTGGAGGGTCATGACAATTTTTCTGAAATCTTTGGGTGTTAGAGATATTCCTCATTTTCCAGGAACATGTGACCTAGATTATACCCAATGAACCCATCAGTGTCAGCAGCAAATGGATATCCAAAGCCAACTTCAGCAAGGAAGATAAACTGAAGGGAATAACAGAAAGCAATTGTTACCTACTTAGTTACTGAAAAACAAATTAGAGTGACATTTAAATAAGATCATCCCAAAGTTGGTATGCATATCTTAATACTTCAGGATAGTTCTGCTCTAGTTAGGCACAAATCAATCTTGGAAATCTGGCACTGACAGTGTTTTATCTTGCTTCTATTCCCTTTATCTATACACCTGAGATAGTTACCAGTGAGGTGTGAAAGGCTGTAGACAAAGTACAGTGTTCTTACATAGAAGGAACATTGTACTCTATGTGTCATGCTTGATAAAATTGTGATGATTGGTGGTTTGGCTATGGTAGTACTTTACTTATAGCAGATATTATAATAAAAAGATAAAGGAATATGAGTAGTGGCATTTCCTTCTCAGGATGCAAGACCCATGAATGCCTTCACTTATTTACTTGAATGATATTTTTAAAGCAGAGAAAAGCAGAATGGTTGAGAACAAATTTTGTTAGTTGAGTAAATAGCATTATGCAAGGAGAATTAAGTAAAATGAATAGTCATGGTTCTAAGATCAGGGAAATTGAATTGTCAACTTGAAATTCTTTAAAAAATTTTAATTAAACTTAAGAGTTATGCTATAATTCAGCTGCATTTCAGAGATATAAATGAAATATTTGCTGTAAAGAGGATTGCAGTTGGATACAGGAAACATTTACCTTTAAATAATCACAATAATAATAATCCAAGTGTTTGTAGATGAATGAATTGGACAAAAAATGTGTTATTTAAACAATGAATCATTAATTCAGCCACAAAAAAGAATAAAATACTGCTTTTTGTTACTATGTGGATGGACCTTGAAAGCATTATGTAATTGAAATAAATCAGAGAAAGACAAATACTATAATATCTCACTTATATGTGGGATCTAGAAAAGCCAAACTCATAGAAAGAGAGAATAGAATGGTGGTTATCAGGGGAACCCGTAGATGTTGGTCAAAGGCTATAAACTTCTAGTTATAAGATGAATGGGGTCCGGGGATCTAATGTGTAACATCGTAACTATAGTTAATGATACCGTGTTATATATTGATAGGTATTAGGGAGGGCACTTGTGATGAGCACTGAGTCTTGTATGTAAGTGATGAATCATTGAATTCTACTCCTGAAACCAATATTGCACTGTATATTACTAACTAAAATAATAAAAAAAAAAGAAAGTTACCAAGAGAATAGATCTTAAATGTTCTTACCACAAAGAAGAAAGGTAATTATGTGGGAGACAGAGGTGTTAACTAACTTTATTGTGGTAATTGTTTTATGACATATATGTGTATCAAATCATCACATTATACACCAAAACTTAACACACTGTTATATATCAACTATATCTTAATAAGGCTAGAGAAACAATAATTATGTTGTATTTTAGATAGTTAATAAGAAAGTAATCATTAAATGGAGAGAAATATATCCAAAAAAAGGCAAAACTTGATAAATCACATATAAAGTTTTTACATTAAGAAATATATATTAAAAATAGGATATAAAGAGGTTCCTGGGTGGCTCAATTGATTAAGCATCTGGTTCTTGATTTCATCTCAGGTCATGATCTCATGGTTCGTGAGTTAGAGCCCTGCATCGGGCTCCATGCTGACAGTACAGAGCCTGCTTGGGATTCTCTCTCTTGCCCACTCCCTCTCATACTCTCTCTCTCCCTCCTTCCTTCCCTCCCTCCCTCTCTCTCCCTCTCTCAAAATAAATAAACTTTAAAAAATTAAAAAAATAAAAGTAAGAAATTAAGATGTATGTGCTCTTGGGTTAATTGACCTAATTAGCTTTGAAATGCTCAGAAGTTAGCAAAGTGGAAAGTGATACATAAAATGCAAACATTTTATAGACATTAGGAACTATGATAAAGGTAACAAGTGCTTTTCAAATTAATTAATAAATTTATTGTTTAATTTACATTCAAGTTAGATAGCATATAGTGTGACAATGAATTCAGGAGTAGATTCCTTAAAGCCCCTTACCCATTTAGCCCATCGCCCTTCCCACAACCCCTCTAGCAACTCACTGTTTGTTCTCTATATTAAGGAGTCTCCTATGTTTTGTCCCACTCCCTATTTTTATATTATTTTTGCTTCCTTTCTCTTAAATTCAGCTGTTTTGTATCTTAATTTCCTCATATAAGTGAAGTCATATGATATTTATCTTTCTCTGACTAATTTCACTTAGCATAATACCCTCTAGTTCCATCCATGTAGCTGCAAATGGCAAGATTTCATTCTTTTTGATTGCTGAGTAATACTCCATTGCATATATATATGTATATCACATATTCTTTATCCATTCATGTGTCAGTGGACATTTGGGCTCTTTCCATACTTCAGCTATTGTCAATAGCACTGCAATAAACATTGAGGAGCATGTGCCCCTTTGAACAGCACCTTTATCCCTTGGGTAAATACCTAGTATTGCAATAGCTGGGTCATAGGGTAGTCCTATTTTTAATTTTTTGAGGAACCTCCATACTGTTTTCCAGAGTGGCTGTACCAGTTTTCATCTTCACTAGCAGTGCAAAAGAGATCCTCTTTTTCTACATCCTCATCAACAACTGTTGTTGCCTGAGTTGTTAATGTTAGCCATTGTGACAGGTGTGGGGTGATACCTCATTGTTGTTTTATTTGTATTTCCCTGATAATGAGTGACATTGAGCATCATTTCATGTGTCTGTTAGCTATCTGGATGTCTTTAGAAAAGTGTCTGTTCATGTTTTTTGCCCATTTCTTCACTGGATTGTTTTTTGGGTGTTGAGTTTGATTAGATAGATTTAGTATAGATTTTGATTAGTATAGATTTTGGATACTAACCCTTTATCTGATATGTCATTTGCAAATATCTTCTATTCTGTTGGTTGCCTTTTAGTTTTGCTGATTGTTCCTTCTCTGTGCAGAAGCTTTTTATTTGGATGAAGTCCCAATAGTTCATACTTGCTTTTGTTTCCCTTGCCTCCAGAGATGTGTTAAGTAAGAAGTTGCTGTGGCCAAGGTCAAAGAGGTTTTTGCCTGCCTCTAGGATTTTGATGGCTTCCTGTCTTACATTGAGATCTTTCATCCATTTTGAGTTTGTTTTTGTGTATGGTGTAAGAAAGTGGTCCAGGTTCCTTCTTCTGCATGTTGCTGTCCAGTTTTCCCAGCACCGTTTGCTGAAAAGACTGTCTTTATCCCGCTGAATATTCTTTCCTGCTGTGTCAAGGATTAGTTGGCCATACGTTTGTGGATCCATTTTTGGGTTCTCTATCCTGTTCCATTGATCTGAGTGTTTTGTGACAGTACCGTACTATCTTCATGATTACAACTTTGTAATACATATTGAAGTCTGGGATTGTGATGCCTCCAGCTTTGGCTTTCTTTTTCATGATTTCTTTGCCTATTCGGGGTCTTTTCTGGTTCCATGCAAATTTTAGGATTGTTTGTTCTAGCTCTTTGAAGAATGCTGGTGTTATTTTGATGGGGATTGCATTGAATATGTAGATTGCTTTGGGTAGTATCGACATTTTAACAAGATTTGTTCCTCCAATCCAGGAGTATGGAATATTTTTCCATTTATGTGTGTGTGTGTGTGTGTGTGTGTGTGTGTGTGTTCTTTGTTTTCTTTCATAAGCTTTCTCTAGTTTTCAGTGTATAGATTTTTCACCTCTTTGGCTAGGTTAAGTTTAGGTCTTGGTATTTTATGTTTTTTGGTACAATTATAAATGAAATCAATTCCTTGATTTTTCTTTCTATTGCTTCATTATTGGTGTATAGGAATACAACCAATTTCTGTGCATTGATTTTATATCCTGAGACTCTCCTGAATTCATGGATCAGTTCTAGCAGTTTTTTGGTGCAGTCTTTTTGGTTCATACAGAGTATCATGTCATCTGCCAATAGTGAAAGTTTGACTTCCTCTCTGCTGATTTGGAAGCCTTTTATTCCTTTGTGTTGTCTTATTGCTGAAACTAGAACTTCCAATACTATGTTGAATAACAATAGTGAGAGTGGACATCACTATCATGTTCCTGACCTTAGGACAACACTCAGTTTTTCCCCATTGAGGATGATATTAGCAGTGTGTCTTTCATATATGGATTTTATGATCTGGAGGTATGATCCTTCTATCCCTGAGGGGTTTTTATCAAGAAAGGATGCTGCATTTTGTCAAATGCTTTCTCTGCATCTATTGAGAGGATCATGTGGTTCTTGTCCTTTCTTTTATTGATGTGATATATCACATTGATTACTTTGCAGATATTGAATCAGCCCTGAATCCCAGATATAATTCCCACTTGGTCATGGTGAATAATTCTTTTGAATGTGTTGTTGGATCCAGTTGGCTAGTATCTTCTTGAGGATTTTTGCATCCATGCTCATCAGGAAAATTGGTCTGTAGTTCTCCTTTTTAGTGGGGTCTTTGTTGAGTTTTAGAATCAAGGTAATGCTGGCTTCATAGAAAGAGTTTGGAAGTTTTTATTTTGCATTTCTATTTTTTGGAACAGTTCAAAAAAATGGTGTTAACTCTTTTTTAAATGTTTGGTAGAATTCCCCTGGAAAGTCATCTGGCCCTGGACTCTTGCTTTTTGGGAGATTTTATTTTTATTACTGATTCTATTTCTTTACTGTTTATGGGTCTGTTCAAATTTTCTATTTCTCCCTGTTTCAGCTTTGGTAGTTTATATGTTTCCAGGAATTTGTCCATTTTTTCCAGATTGCCCATTTTATTGGCTTTTGATTGCTCAGAATATTCTGTTGTTTGTATTTCCCCACTGTTGGTTGTGATCTCTCCTCTTTCATTTTTGACTTTATTTATTTGGGTCTTTTCCTTTTTCTTTTTGATCAAACTGGCTATGGGGTTATCAATTTTGTTAATTCTTTCAAAGAACCAGCTTCTGGTTTCATTGTTCTGTTCTGTTGTTGTTGTTTTTTTTTCTGATGGCATTGATTTATGCTCTAATCTTTAGTATTTCCTGCCTTCTGCTGGTTTTGGGTTTTATGGCTGTTCTTTTTCCAGCTCTTTGAGGTATAAGGTTAAGTTGTGTATCTGAGACCTATCTTCCTTCTTTAGGAAGGCCTGGGTTGCTATATACTTCCCTCTTATGACCGCCATTGCTGCATCCCAGAGGTTTTGGGCTGTGGTGTTATCATTTTCATTGGCTTCCATGTACTTTTTAATTTCCTCTTTAACTTGTTGGTTAGGAATCAATTCTTTTTTTTTTTAATTTTTAACGTTTATTTATATTTGAGAGACAGAGAGGAACAGAGCATGAACAGGGAGGGAAAGAGAGAGAGGGAGGCACAGGATCCAAAGCAGGCTTCAGGCTCTGAGCTGTCAGCACAGAGCCCGACATGGGGCTTGAACCCATGAACCATGAAATTAGGACCTGAGCTGAAGTCTGATGCTTAATTGACTGAGCCATCCAGGCACTCCAGGCCATTCATTCTTTAGTAGAATGTTCTTTAGTCTCCAAGTATTTGTTGTCTTTCCACATTTTTTCTTGTGGTTGATTTCAAATTTCATTGCATTATGGTCCAAAAATATGCATGGTATGATCTCGATCTTTTTGTAATTGTTGAAGGCTGATTTGTGTCCCAGTATGTGATCTATTCTGGAGAATGTTCCATGTGCACTTGAGAAGAATGTGTATTCTGCTTTAGGATGAAATATACTGAATATATCTGATGAAATGTTCTGAATATATCTGTTAAGTCCATCTGGTCCAGGGTGTCATTCAAAGCCATTATTTCCTTGTTGATTTTCTGTTTAAATGATCTGTCCATTGCTATAAGTGGGTATTGAAGTTACCTACTATTATGATACTGTTTTCAATGGGTTTGTTTATGTCTGTGATTAACTGATTCATATATTGGGTGTTTTCACGTTTGGAGCAAAAATGTTTACAAGTGTTAGGTCTTCTTGGTGGTTAGACCCCTTAATTATGATATAATGCCCTTCTTCATCTCTTATTACAGTCTCTATTTTAAAATCTAGATAGTCTGATAGAAGTATGACTACTCGGCTTTCTTTTTTGGTGACAGCATGATAGACGGTTTTCCACCCCCTTATTTTCGATCTGAAGGTCTCCTTAGGTCAAAAATAAGTCTCTTGTAGACAGAAAATGGATTTTTTTCTTATCCATTCTATTACCCTGTGTCTTTTTATTTGAGGGTGTAGACCATTGATGTTTAGAATGAGTAGTGAAAGATACGAATTTATTGCCAGTGTGTTGCCTGTAGAGTTGGAGTTTCTGGTTGTGTTCTCTGGTCCTTTCTAGTCTTTGTTTCTTTTGGTCTTTTTTGTTTTGTTTCATCTCTTCTCCCCTCAGAGAGTTCCGCTTAAAATTTCTTGCAGGGCTGGTTTAGTGATCATGAACTCCTTCAGTTTTTGTTTGTCTGGGAAACTTTTTATCTCTCCTTCTATTTTGAATGACAGCTTTTGCTGGATAAAGAGTTCTTGGCTGCATATTTTTCTGATTCAGCACATTAAATATATCCTGCTGCTCCTTTCTGACCTTAAAGTTTCTGTGGATAGGTCCGCTGTGAACCTGATCTGTCTTCCCTTGTAGATTAAGGACTGTTTTCCCTTGCTGCTTTCATGATTCTTTCCTTGCCTGAGTATATTGTGCATTTGATTCTGATATGTCTTGTTGATGGTTGGTTTTTGTTGAATCTAATAGGAATTCTCTTTGTTCCCGGATTTTGATGTTTGTTTCATTCCCTAGGTAGGAATGTCTTCTGCTATGATTTGCTCACATAAATTTTCTACCTCTTTTTCTCTCTTCATCTTCTGAGACCCCTATGATTCTGATGTTGTTCCTTTTTAAGGAGTCACTGAATTCTCTAATTTTTATTTTGTACTCTTTTGCCTTAGTCTCCCTCTTTTTTTTTCTGCTTCATTATTCTCTATAAGTTTGACCTCTATAGTGCCAATTCACCACTCTGTTTCCTCTATCACAGCTGCCGTGGCAGCCATTAGAGATTGCGGCTCAGTTATAGCATTTTTTACTTCATTCTGACTAACTTTTACTTCTCATCTCTGCAGAAAGTAATTTTAGTCTATTTTCAACCCCAGCTAGTATTCTTATTATCATGATTCTAAATTCTTTTTCAGATATCTTGCTTCTGTCTGTGTTAAGTCTCTGGCTGTCATTTCTTCCTGTTCTTTCTTTTGGATGAATTCCTTTGGTTCATCACTTTGAAGGAAAAAAGGAATTAATAAAGTAAAAAAATAAAAGTTAAAAACAGTACAAAGAAATCAAATAAATGATTCTAAATCCTAGGTGTGGTTTGATGTGGTTATTGAATGAAACTTGACAGATAAGAGAATAAAAGGAAAGATCAGAAAAGGAAAAAAAAGGGGGGGATGGAAAATGTTTGAAAATATGAAAAAATGAATACAATAAAAGACTGAATGAAATGAAAGTAAAATAGAATTTTAAAATTTACAAAAATGTAAAAAATATAGTAGAAAAGAATAAAGAAAAATCCTTTTAATAAAAATAAATTTTTCTCTTTCTGTATTCAAGAATCAGAAAAGTAAAAGCAAAAAAAAAAAAAAAAAAGAAAGAATAAAAGGACCAGTGAACAGAATGATGTACAACTGAAATTATGTCTGGTTTCCTGTAGAAGTCAAACTATGAAACATATTATAGTCTGTAAACTAAACAGGCAGAGAAACTTATGGTGTTCATCAAGAGGGAGGTTGGCCCAGTTGGGTGGCAATTAGTGTAATGGCTCTATTCTCCACTAGGTGGTGCTGTTTAACTTACTGCGTTGGATTGCTGTGGTGCATGTAGGCTTGTATGGGCATGCATAGGAGAGGTGAAAATGGCATCATCCAGGTATCCAGTCTCTAGTATGGAACTCTGTGTTCTCCCCTACTAGCAATAAAGCACCCCTCCTTTGTCTCTGGCTTCCTACAACTTACTGCTTCAACATTGTCCATGACCAGCCTGTCAGGCTGCCAGGTGGCACCTCCCTCCTGAGTTTTATCTCAGATGGGCCTGAGTTTCCCAAACCCTCACTTCCGAGGTACTGTGGCTTTGATCTGCTCAGACCCTCTGGGGGAGGGTCTCACTGAGCAATGGCTTGGTGCCAGCCACCCCTGGAATGTTTGTGAGTCCGTGCTACCGCCCATGCCCAGAGACTGCAGCTGGGTGCCAACCGCCCCAGAAATATTTGCATGGTTGTGTAGCAGCAGTGTTTCAGGGATGGTAAATCACAACACACTTCTGGCTCCAGGCTTCCCCCTTAATATCCTTGTTCTAGCACCAGCGAATGTGGTTGCTTTCTGGGTCCACAGGGACCTTTGCCTTTTAGGAGGCCAGATAGCCTCTATCAAATGTCTCCCATCAGGGGAACTGCCACTCCCTGTGTGGCCCGTGGACCCTTCAGACCTTGCTGTCTGCTCCTGGGATTCACCCTTCCCACCAGAGCACCACTAGGTATCCAGCTCTGGAGTTTCAGACTCTGTGCTTTCCCCAGTCTTAATGGAATTTAAACCCTCTTTTTTTACTCCCTTTTTGTTTAGACTCTTGCGGCTGTTTCCATTTTCCCTTTTTCTCTCCAGCTGCTTTCTGGTGGGGGTGCTTTTCTCATACTCTCCCCCATCTTCATCCTCTCTCCACAATCAAAAACAGCTCCCTGCCCTCCACAGCTTCTCTCTCCCCAAGTTCACCTCTCTGCACCATGTACCTGCTGAGTTCTGTGGTTCAAGTTGTGCAGATTGTTGTGTTAATCCTCAAATCGTTTTGTAGGTGTGAAGATGGTTTAGTGTTGATCTGGCTGCATTTCAGGGATGAGAGGTGCAAAAACAAACAAACAAGGAAATTTCCATGCTGTTCCACAATCTTGGTCACTCCCAAGTATTTTTTAAACTATGAATTTGGCTTATGCACTTACAACCAACATGGTCTGATTCACCATTAGGAGGACAAATAGTAATTTGTCCTTGGAGCAGGAAGCCCAAACTCCTCTGCTTCCAAATGCCAAGTGAATAAGTTTACGCCTTACATTGGTGCTAAACTCCATGTGCTGCCACTGTATCTTCAATGAGTACAATGATGTTTCAGGCATGAAGCACCTTATAACTAGAAGTGTCTTAGCACAGCAGGAACATCACTGCAAGAGGACAAGTTTTTTTCTACTGTCCTGGTAAATAGTACACCTTTTCTCCTAAAAGCATCATGGTTTAAAAAAGAAATTACATAGTCTTCTCCGGTTTAAGGTTACTGTACTATCAGTTTCCACTGAAACTATTTCCCCCTCAAATATACTCACTTAACTAGAGTTGTTCTTTCCAGAGACCTGGCAGCATCAAATATACTAACTTTTCCCTGTGAATCTTTAGACATTTGCTTGAGCCTGAATCACAAGCTTAGACTCCTCTCTTCCTAAGGATAATATTATTTCAGAGATTTCCTTGCACCTCTTATCCCTCCTGGACCTGAGATCTTGATCCACCCCAGTGAGCCTCCCTAGCTTTAAAACCAGGTTTGGAGCCTCTACCCCAAAAGCCTGTGGACTCACTATGGAAATGGATCTATCACATCCCCTGTGATTAACTTCTCACACCAGTTCTCTCACATGATACAACAATTTTGATGAAGCCCTAAAAGATTTTGTAATAGCTAATCCTGGAGCAATGAGTGTCTTGGTCTCAGGAACAATAACCAAGAGAGTCATCCACTCATATGACCCTTCACAAGACAATAAAAGAGCAGCTTTTATCATTTAAAATAATACACTACTTGACAATTAAAAGACAAAGAGCCTAATTAAAAAATGGGCAAACTATTTGAATAAACATTTCTCCAAAGATGTAGGAATGGCCAATGAGCCCATGAAAAAATGTTAAACATCATTAGTCATTATGGACATAAAAATGAAAACCATAACAAGATATTACTCATACACATTAGGATGGCTATAATAATAATGATAAAACTCTCAGATAATAGCAAGTATTGGCAAGGATTTGAAGAAAGTGAAACCGTTATACATTCCTGGTGGGATTGTAAAATGGTATAGCCAGTTTACAGGATAATTTGACAGTTTCTCAAAAAGTTAAGCTTAGAATTACCCTATGACCAAGCAAACCCAAGGAAGATAAAAATGTATGTCCACACAACAATGCATATACAAATGTTCATAGATTATTAGTAATAGCCAAAATGTAGAAACAATCCAAGTAGCCATCAACTTATGGGTGAATAAATAAAATGTAGAATATCTATATAATGGAATATTATTCAGCCATAAATAAGAATGAAGTACCGATGTATGCTACAACATAGATGGGCCTTGAAAAATTATGCTAAGTGAATGAAATCAGACAGGATCAAATATTTTTATGACTTCATTTATTTGAAATGCCTAGAATAAGCAAATATATAGAGACAGAAAGTAAATTAGTTATTTCCAGGGCCTGGGAGGGGAGGAAATGGGGAGTGACTGCTAATAAGCATGAGTTTTTTTGGAAGTGATGAAATTTTCTGGAATTAGATAGTGGTGATGATTGCACAACTTTTTGAATATATAAAAAAAATCACTGAGTTGTACACTTTAAAGAGTGAATTTTATGATATGTGAATTACATCTCAATTTTAAAAATATATTATGTTGCTTTGAGTCATTGGATAATTTAGTTTTAGGTCAAGACTTATGAGTTATTGTTAGTTTTTAGAGATGATGTTAAACCTAGAGCTAGAGAGTGAGAGAAATATTCTGTATAAGACAAATTTTCTTTGCTAAACATCCCTTCACCCCACCCCCATACAGATTTTTTTATTATACTTCGATCACATGTAATGTAATTCTTTTCAGGTTTCTCTAAGTGATCCCATTATAACATCAACTCCTTTTCTTTAAAAAAAAGTTATAAAATAAGCAAACCTTTAAGATTACTTACTGTCATTCATTTTTCATAGGGTTTCCATTAAATAGTGAGATTCCTGTATAAAATATGATGATATTTACAAAAATTGATTTGATATACCTTAAGAGAGATGTGTCAAAAAAGTCATTACTATATTGTAATCAGTATTCTGAAAGAAGTTGCGAACTGACAGCTCCAAATCAACATCTGGCCTGCAAAGATGTCATACATTCACCTTAACTTCCTTATTTCATAGGCATTTGAGTTTATGACTTCTTTTCAAAATTTAAGTTTATCAGAATTGTTGGTATTTTCCTTCCCCCCCCCCCCGCCCATTTCTCCTTTCTTTATTCCCTCCTTCCTTTCATTTCTTTCTGCTTGCTAACTAGTGTTTGTCACTTAAATAGCTGAAATTCAGAGATTGGATTTAGGCTTATTAAGCCCTTTATTTATTGGTCAGCATAGCCCAACTTGGGTAGGGTATTACATACAGAAAGTCCTAGTATAGCTTTCCATATAGATCAGGGGGATTCATCTCTTTCTGTATTATATTAAAATACTTAGAACTCTTATTACAATGGTAGCAACAAAGATGTCTCCATTTCCTCAGTAGACTTCCTGTTACAGTACCCAAACAGAAGCACAGAACAGAGGCATTGAGAGTTTGGAGTGGGCAATGAGTTTAAGAATATTACATTTTTCATAGATAAGATGGCTCTCCCTTACTTAAGAGGTACATTTTTCACATTCTCTGGTTGAGTTAGAGAAAGGGCACTTAAATGTCAATCTAATATGGTCACACATTTGGTTTTTCTGGAAGGAGACTCTGAAACTGAGTTTAGTGTATGGCATATTTATTGAGTGCCCTATGGGATGAACACCTGTGGAAGTCAAGCTGTGATACAGGCCAAAGGACAACTATGGCTGACCCCACAGAAACTCTGCAACCAGAATGTTCCTTCAGAGTTGTTTCCCATTAGGCCAAGATGGCCAATCCTTTATACTCCCACATCAATAAATTATTAGATGTCACTTGTCCCAGGAAAAGGTGACTTTGGATAAGGAAATTGTCTGCAGCTGAGACAGTTCCTGAAGAGACTGACAGCAATAGACATCTGCTGATGGAATCCCCAGCAGCTGGAGCCACAGGTCCTTCATTGAAAGGACATCTGGACGATACATTATAGTCACCACCACAAATCACATGTAGAACATAGTTATCAGTGTCAAGCAATTAATGAATTGATGAATAGCTGCTCTATGAATATAATAGGTATTTAAGGAAATGGACTTTATCTTTTTTTAGTCACTTGATGATTGAATTTTGTCTCTCTCTCTTTCATTTTTAAGCTGGGAACAAAATGTGCAAATCAGTTTGGACTGAAATGCCAAAATACACGTCAACTCTTTGGAAATCACAATTAGCTAGTTCAGGCATTCTCTCACCTAAATAGCAACACCCTTATTAGGACTAGGAAGAAAAGCAAAATGAAGCCAATATAAGCTCTTCCAGGAACACTCATGATCCCAAGAAGTACGTGCTCTTCAGGATGTGTCTCAATCGTGATGCATCTACTTTAGGTGTTCAGTAACTAAGCCCATGTGAGTTTGAGTAAAGCTGTGATAGCAACAGCTCTTCTGGACTGGCCTAGGCTCACTGGTGCACAAAGGCATGGTGAGCTGGCTGGTGAGGACCTCTTATTTCTTTTCTCTTTGTATATTTTTCTCCCTCTTCTCATTTCCTGTAACTCTCCCAATAGTATGTTGTATTTGGGAAACTGAAACAATAACTCGCAAATTCAGATTTTAGTAATTTTCAGAATATCTTTTGAAAAAAATCCTTTGAAGCAATGCCAAACTAAATAATTTTTTTTCTTCCTCGGAGCTCCATTTGAAATGATTTATACAGAATCTCTTTCAATGGTAATCTTTATGTCTCAAAGACTAAAATATTTGTTTTGGTTTTGAAATAGTCTCATAGTCTGTGTGTTCAGAACTAAATGTCTTTGCAAATGTCAAATCTTTTGCATAAGGCTTCTCCTTATTTTATTAAACACTAAGTATGTGTACATGAATAAAAACTTAATACTTTGAAGTTATTAAACTTTTTAAATTTTATCTCAAACATACTCTGGATGTTAATAGGCCTGATATGCATGTGGACATTTAAAATAGTTTCTAAAACAGAATCATAATTAAATTCAAGGCTTCCCAAACCACAGTATGAACTTGGATATAAATGTAGGCCAGATAATCTGCTTTTTACAACTTCTTTACAGCAGGTTTGCTCTGAATACTTTGTTCCTTTTTATTTCTTCAGGTATGGACTTATGTATTTTTATTTTTAGTTCGAATGCCTCTAATAGTTAAGAAGAAATCATCCTTGAGAGAAAAACTATTATATTTCCTCCATCTTATAGTTTGCATGAACTAATTCCTTTGTATCTCTGTTACCTCTGCAATCCAGACTACTTATAAACTTCTATCAACCAGCAGTCTGTTCTTAGTTAAAATATTTAAAAAGTTAAAAACAATAAAGCACTTTGGAGCGTACATTTCTCTGTATTGGCAAAGTATACTTAAGGATAGTTTTATCTGTTCTGTTCATCTACAGTACGATAGTTGTTATAGTCATTAATCCTTATAAAGGCAAAGAAAATGAAAAGGTTGTATTGATTGGATACAAAATCAAAATATTGTATGCCATAGGACATTGGGAGATCATTTAATTTAAGGATTTGACTTTGATTTGTCATTAGCCTGAAATAATGGGAGTTTAGGAGGCAGAGAAACACTGTTAGAGAATAGTTTCAGAATGGTGAAAGTTTGAATGACAAATAGGAATCACTCACCTCTTAAGTTTTATCAGGTGCAAGGGCAACATTTAAAAATGTATGACTTTTTTTTTTTTTACATCTCCTAAGTTAAAATAATTTATTTCTTTATTGGATGTTGCAGTACCATATCTGTGTCATTTCCTTTATTTATTTGTTTGTTTGTTTGTTTGTTTATTGATGCAGGGAAATGCCAGATAAACTGGGGGAAGTGAGCCTCCTATTCTCCATAATCAGTGTTTATGGGGGCAAGAAGAAAGAAAAGATTTATTGATGACCATAATTTTACTATGAAATCCCTATGAAAATATTTCATTTCCAGGAACACTAACATAAAAAGAAAGCAAACTCATATATTGCTGATAATTCAGTGTTGGCAAGGAAGACAACAAAGGCTTTTTCTTTTTTTTTACAAATATTTTATTGTCAAATTAGTTTACACATAACACTCAGTGCTCATCCCCACAAGTGTCCTCCTCCATGCCCATCCCCCCCTCCACCCCCCGCCACACTCATCAGTCCTCAGTTTTTGTCAGCATTCAAGAGTCTCTCATGGTTTGCCTCTCTCCCTTTCCCCCACCATTTCCCCCCTTCTTCTCCCCCTTGTTCCTCCGTCAAATTCCTCCTAATCCTCCTATACGTGCACATATGATATTTGTCCTTCTCTGCCTGACTTATTTCACTCAGCATAACACCCTCAAGGTCCATCCATGTTGCTACACATGGCCAGATTTCATTGTTTCTCATTGCCATGTAATATTCCATCATATAGATAAACCACATCTTCTTGATCCATTCATCTGTTGATGGACACTTAGGCTCTTTCCAGGTTTTAGCTATTGTGGAGAGTGCTGCTATGAACATTGGGGTACATGTGCTCCTATGCCTCAGCATTTCTGTATCCCTTGGGTAAATTCCTAGCAGTGCTATTGCTGGGTCATAGGGAGTTCTATTGTTAGTTTCCTGAGGAACCTCCACACTGTTTTCCAGAGGGGCTGTACCAGTTTACATTCCCACCAACAGTGTAGGAGGGTGCCCGTTTCTCCACATCCTCGCCAGCATCTAGAGTTCTCTGATTGGCTCATTTTAGCCACTCTGACTGGCGTGAGGTGATATCTCAGTGTGGTTTTGATTTGTATTTCCCTGATGAGGAGGGATGCTGAGCATCGTTTCATGTGTCTGTTGGCCATCTGGATGTCCTCTTTGGAGAAGTGTCTGTTCATATCTTCTGCCCATTTCTTCACTGGGTTGTTTGTTTTTCGGGCGTGTAGTTTGGTGAGTTCCTTATAGATTCTGGATATTAACCCTTTATCTGATATGTCATTGCAACTATCTTTTCCCATTCCGTTGGTTGCCTATTAATTTTCTGGGTTGTTTCCTTGGCTGTGCAGAAGCTTTTAATCTTGAGGAGGTCCCAACAGTTTATTTTTGCTCTTGATTCCCTGGCTTTTGGGGATGTGTCAAGTAAGAAGTTGCTGCGGTGGAGGTCAAGGAGGTTGTTTCCTGCTTTCTCCTTTAGGGTGCTGATAGTTTCCTGTCTCACGTTCAGGTCCTTTATCCATTTTGAGTTTATTTTTGTGCATGGTGTGAGAAAAATGATCTAGTTTCATTCTTCTGCATGTTGCTGTCCAGTTCTCCCAACACCATCTGTTAAAAAGGCTGTCTTTTTTCCATCGGATATTCTTTCCTGCTTCGTCAAAGATCAGTTGGCTGCATACTTTTGGGTCCACTTCTGAGTTCTCAATTCTGTTCCATTGGTCTATGTGTCTGTTTTTGTGCCAATACCATACTGTCTTATGATGACAGCTTTGTAGTAGAGGCTAAAGTCTGGGATGGTGATCCCTCCCGTTTTGGTTTTATTTTCCAGGATTACTTTGGCTATTCGGGGTCTTTTGTGGTTCCATACAAATTTTTGGATAGTTTGTTCTAGTTTTAAGAAGTATGCTGGTGCAATTTTGACTGGGATTGCATTGAATGTGTAGAGTGCTTTAGGTAGTAATGACATCTTAACTGTATTTATTCTTCCTATCCATGAGCAGGGATTGTTTTTCCATTTCTTTGTGTTTTCTTCAATTTCCTTCATAAGTTTTCTATAGTTTTCATCATACAGATCTCTTGTATCCTTGGTTAGGTTTATTCCGAGGTATTTTATGGTTTTTTGTGCAGTTGTGAATGGGATCAGTTTCTTTATTTCTCTTTCTGTTGCTTCATTGTTGGTGTATAAAAATGCAGCTGATTTCTGTACATTGATTTTGTACCCTGCAACTTGGCTGAATTCTTGGATCAGTTCTAGTAGGCTTCTCGTGGAGTCTGTCGGGTTTTCGATGTAGAGTATCATGTCATCTGCGAAGAGGGAAAGTTTGACTTCCTCTTTGCCAATTCTGATGCCAACAAAGGCTTTTTCTAACAATGAATCATATGATAATGTCATGTTAGGTGGCAAATACCTTAATTACCCTTAATAAGTTACAATTCTAGTGGTCAGCTTATAGGTTGCAGAAGTGAGATACATAAAAACACATTATCCCACAATATTTGGACAAGATTTGGGTTTGTTTTTTCCATAAAACCTGAATGCTTTTCTGTGCACTGGAGTTGAGTTAAAACATCCACTAGTTCAATAATACTCTGTCTTCAATCCCTGTCTTAGTCTACTTGGGCTTCTATAACAAAAATACCATAAATCTGAGGGGCTTAAACAACAAAACTTTATTTTTCATACTTCTGGAGGCTGGGAAGCCTGAGGTTAGGGTGTGGACAGATTCTATGTCTGGTGAGTCTACTTCCTGGTGGTTCTCTTCTTGCTGTGTCGTCACAAGGGAGCTCTCTAAGAGCTCTTCTCTAAGGTCATTAATCCCACTGAGAAGAGCTCCAACCTAATGACCAAATCACCTCCCAATGGCCTTACCTCCAAATAACATTACATTGGGGATTAGGTTTAAACATGTAAATTTGGGGGAACACAAACATTTAGACTGCTATTGTCTAAATGTTTCCTTTAGTGGAAAAGAATGTTTCACTTTATTTTTACTCTTCACCAGAAAATATTTCAAACAATAAATTAAGATTGTTACTTTGTGAGACACTCTGTGTAGATCACCTCTCCCCTCCAGTTTGTGTTTGCAAATCTGTTAGACACTGAGAAAATGTAATAGGAATAAAGCATGTGTTTCCTGTTGGGGCTGCCTATAGCTTATAAAGATTCTTTGTGCATATTTGAAAAAGATGCCCCTTTCTCTGGCAGCCACAGCCCTACACCAGGTCCCAAGGCTGGAGGACAGAATGTAGGCCAGATTTCAGCCCCTGAATTTAGTCTTCCTCTGGGTGCC
This sequence comes from Proteles cristata cristata, assembly GCA_017311185.1. Classification (NCBI taxonomy): domain Eukaryota; kingdom Metazoa; phylum Chordata; class Mammalia; order Carnivora; family Hyaenidae; genus Proteles; species Proteles cristata. The sequence goes on from JAESUZ010004301.1 coordinate 964,480, forward strand.
TGTTTGGCATGACCTGAACAGCAACATACAGGACCTTGTTTCTAACTTCCTTTCGGGAGTTGGGGAGAATGATTGATATGCAATGGCTAGGACACTACATTACTATTTGCATTCAGTGAATGTGAGATAATACAATATGAACTTCGAGTAGAAATCCAAAGAAGATAAAAAAACACATAGAGAGGAAGTCTGGGTTTACACTCTAAGTCATAAGTTTTGATTTTATTTCAAAATATATAAGTCCTCTTGGGTCTTGCTAGCATGGCTCAAGATAACCCTGGCTACCACTTGTTTAAAAGCAGAGGTAAGGCTTCTTTCTAAAGTGTATGAGTTCCTGAGTTTCGTGTACTTTCCAAGAGAGAAGAAGGGGACTTTCCAAATGACTGATATCAGACTTTCCACCACATGTTGGCAGATGGAGGTTCAAGCCAGTTCTAATTAAATCTGAGAAAATCAAGAAATGCCAGGCATTATGCTAAGAATTTAACATGCATTTGCTCAAAAGATCCTCAAAACACCCTATGAGGAAATTGCTTTTCATGTCATCCTCATTTACAGTTGGGGAAACTGAAATTTAAAAGAAGTCAGTAACTTGCCCACAGTCACCAGCTGGTAAACGACAGAGCCTGGATTTAAACTGAGGCAGTGATCACAGGTATCATCACCTGGCCACACAGCCTGGCTTTGTCGAGTCTTATTCTACAAGTCTTTGACTTTATAGAAGGCACATAGGCCAGCAATTCTAGCATAAATCAGGACTTACATTAAAATATTGGTATTATTGGGGCACCTGAGTGGCTCATTCAGTTAAGAATCTGACTTGGGCTCAGGTCATGATCTCGCAGCTGGTGGGGTTGACCCTGAGTCAGCCTCTATGCTGACAGCTCTGAGCCTGGAGCCTGCTTAAGATTCTGTGTGTGTGTGTGTGTGTGTGTGTGTGTGTGTGTGTGTGTGTGTGTCTGTCTGTCTGTCTGTCCCTACGCCACTCTCATGCTCTATCTCTCTCTGTCTCTTGAAAATAAATAACACTGAAATTTTTTTAAATAAAAAATAAAATATTGGTATTATGAACACAGTAAAAATAGCAATATATCAATATCAATCATGTGCTTATTATTTCTTCAAGTGGACAGATACTAAACTGGGTTTACTTATGGTATATAATGAAGATAAGCTTATGTACATATGACAGATATGTAGCATATCATCAACACATGCTCTATAAAAACAGTTCAAATGTTTTCAAAGCCATTAAGGACTTTCTTGATCCTATTCGTTAATTGATGACCTTTTGAGAACATTTATTTTATGCCTTTTTAAAAAAAAATTTAATGTTTATTTATTTTTAAGAGAGAGAGAGGGAGGGAGAGAGAGCATCAGCAGGGAAGGGGCAGAGAGAGAGGGAGACACAGAATCTGAAGCAGGCTCCAGGCTCCGAGCTGTCAGCACAGAGCCTGATACAGGGCTCAAACCCACAAACTGCAAGATCATGACCTGAGCCAAAGTTGGATGTTTAACCAACTAAGCCACCCAGGTGCTCCTCTCTTATGCCTTTTTCACATTACTTGCCATTCACACCTGCTATTCATGCCTCTCTTCTTCTCTAAGCAGGAAGAAGGCATGGGTGTAGGGGTCTGAGTAAGAACTGGTATTATGTTTGAAGCCTGGGAAACCTGCACAAGAGCCAATAGGAGGTGATACTTAGCCTCATGGAAGGATCTTGCTGGTGTGGGTAGAGAGCCTGAGGTGGGGGCTCTGAGGCGTGAACCCATAAAGTTCATAAACTGTACAAGGTAGGAGGAGGAGGCCTCTCAAATTACTGGTATTGGACCTCACATTAATTTTTGACAGATTTATTTTCAGATTGGTTTTAATTAAATCTGAGAGAAGAAAATTGAAGGAGTGTGGAATTACCTCCATCCCAAATATCATAGGAAGGTAGGAAGAGGGACCACAGAATTTGTAATCCAAACTGATATGCTGTTGAGGGTAAAAGGACATTCTGTTGCTCTAGGCATGAACTGTGTCTCTCCCAAGCAAACTAGGAGTGCAACTCATATCTGCTATATCCACAGTTATTTATCTGTGTGCAATATTTCAGAGTTTGGTAGCATATCTATTACCATATATAGAATATAAGGTCTCTTTCACTCTTTGCATTTGTATAATTTATTAAAATAATTGCCTGAACATCAACTACCATAGGCTCAATAGAACAGCCATCTCCTTCTTTTTGGGTCATCCTTTAAAAAATATTTCTGCTTGAAGTTTATCAAGAGTCTCTCAACCTCAGCAATATGTACTTTAGTCTCTTTTATAAAATGGGATTATCCAAAATCTGGATCAGAAAGTCAAAAGTGAAAGGAAGAGCTAATCAGTGAAGTCAAGTATAATACACCGCTCTCCCAAATGAACTCCTTAAATGCACACTGCTCAGATGGGTCTTCAGAGCCCTTGATAGTGTATCTATCCAGCCAGTATTTCTCCTGCTTCTCTGTCCTTTCAACTCCTCTGCTCCTGCATATGCCATGCTTACTTTAATCTGCCTACTAATCTCCAAAATATCCTACTTACCTCTGCATTAGACTTTTGATCAAACTGGGAGGTACTGGAATGTCCTTCATTCCAAACTTCATCTGCCCTAACATCTGCCTAGCAGAAAACTATAAATTCTACTTCAAATGATCAAATTCTTCCAGTAGTATTATCTTCTCCTTCCTGGATGCCATGTTTCTGTATCTCCTATACTATTTATCATAGGCTATTTTCTGTCTAGCCTATGGGTAACCATGTAATATATTATCCAAATCTGAATACTTTTGAAAGTGAAACAATGTGCTAAAAATAATCAACGGTGTTAATTGGTATATAAGAGACATGAAGCAAGAGAGATGTGTTATCAGCCTACTGGAGATTTTTAAATATGTGTCTATCTGCCCCCAGTAGAATGTGAACTCCAAAAAGCAAAGGTATATTGGTCACGATTGGTTAGGTTTATACTTCAGTAACAAACAACTTCAAAATTTCAGTGGCTTATTAAAAAAAAAAATCACACTTTATTCCATCATGAAGCAGTGGAAAGAGCTGATCCATATAATTACTCAGAATTCCAGTTGGTAGAGGCTCTATCATTGTGGCACTATACCATCTAAAACAGCTTTCTAGATTGTCAAAGAAGGGGAAGAGCAACAAGGAAAGTAATGAGCCAACTCCTTCTATCCTTTGACTTTACTTTTACTCACAGATCATTGGTAGAACAAGTTACATGCTCTTCTCTAATTCTAAGAGGGCTGAGAAATGCAGGAAAGCAGATCAAATGTTTCATGGGCACCATTTCTTCTGTCAAAGAAAGATCCTCAAGTGCTATATATTTTTTTTATATGTGTATCCCTATAGTGCCAAGCATGGTGTAGAAAACAATAAATGTTTTTCATATTGACTTTGTTGAGTTGTTTGACTTGACCCATTTTTCTTTCTTTGTGTATATTGTTTGCCCACTTTAAGAGGAAACCTGAATTTTTGAAAGATTTATGTCTGGAAAACTTACCTCTATATCAGAAACAAATGTTTTAAAATAAAACTGAAAAAAAAGATGAGGAAAAGGTGGAAACTGGTTCTCACTGTGAGATACTGTCACTCATAAACATATGGAGGCTCTTCTCTTTGCCAAAACATCTGTTTGCTGCTGTGTAGACACGGCATCTCTGATGTGATCTACGTTTAGAAGTATGTTATTACATATTGACCTATGACTAACGGTCACACATGGAATCATGTGAAATTTACTGATGGCTTTATCACTGGGAGTTAGAGAGTAGAATTCATTCAAGTAACTCTCAAGCTGAAATTTTGAGATTGTGTGCAAGATCTGGTGATAGAAACATATATTTATTCTGTACACACAAGCAGAGATATTTCATATGGGGTGCAGGACTTTTAGAGCATCAAACTGTGAGCAGACTTCATTTATGCCCACTTTGTATGAGAATTAGGAAAGAAATTATCTTTGATGTTGTTGACAGCTCTTAACCCCTCAGTTTTCAAATTTCTTCCTTTTTTCTTCTATGACTTTCTCCTTCCTACTTCTCCTCTTCCCTCTGTAATTGTTTCCTTTTTTAAATGTTTTTATTTATTTCTAGGAGAGAGTGAGAGAGACAGCGTGAGCAGGGGAGGGTCAGAGAGAGAGGGAGTCACAGACTGAAACAGGCTCCAGGCTCTGAGCTGGCAGTCAGCACAGAGCCTGACACGGGGCTCGAACCCACGAACCGCGAGATCATGACCTAAGTGAAAGTCGGACGCTTAACCGACTAAGCCACCCAGGCGCCCCTGTAATTATTTTCTTTCTCTTTCTTTCCCTGGCTCCTCTTCCTCCAACTTCCAATTTTATATAGTCCGCAAGGGAAGTTTATCAACTTGCACGGTTTTATGTGTCATCTTTCTGCAACAGATCCTATCCAATCTATATTTACAAGCAATAAGTGAAGAATTCCAGTTTCCCAGTGCTCAGTGTCTAGGAGCTATCAGCATAAATTTCAGAAGGAATAAGTCTGGTTCTGGCCTTGGCATTATCTCCCAACATGGACTTGGGACAAATTATTTACTGTCTTCAAGTTGTTGCCTTTTATGTAAAATGGAAATTTGTTGTGCTTGTTTTTCCAGAGCTATAGTGCAGGTAAAATGTGAAAATGGTGAGAAAATACATTGTTCAATGTACAGAACTATTAAAAACATCACTATACATAGTACCAAGGAAAACAAATCTAAAACTGTGGACCTGACCACTCTCCTTAACACCAGTTCTGAATTTGCATCTATTTGCTGGGCATTTATCTCCACATCATTGTCTTCCAGGCACCTCAAATTCAACATTTTCAGAAGCAAATTTTCTGTCTTCTTCCCATGGGATTTCTCTTCCCCATTCCTCTATCTCGTGAATATCCCCTATTAGTTCAGGCACCACCATCTACCCATTTTTCTCAATTGAGAGCCTCGAGGTCATCTCTAACTCATCTGTCTAGTGAACATACTTGCTTCTCCAATCAGTTTATACATCTTGCGGGTTCTTCCTCTAAAATGCCACCATTTCCTTTAGACTGCTGCCAGTCTTCTGCCCTGTTCAGGTTCTGATCATTTTTCTTTCTTTTTTCAATCTATCAACAGTGTATTATCTCTAGACCAATTATAGTTTGTTATGGAGAGGATCAGTGGATGTTTCTGGGTGCATCCTTTTGGCAGTGCCTATGAACACAGCCTGTGGGATATAAGATAGACCTGGTGTTCCAGTTCATTCTGATGTGACTACGGGCCTCAGAGTCTGTAGTCATGATATATTGCAACCAACTGAAATGTATTCACTTAAATATATACAGAGGCATCCTTGAGGCCCTGGTCCAGGGGATTTGGTGCATAGTGAATCTTCTGCAGGAAGAAATGGGCTGCTGCATTCCCTTAGTGCAACCAAAAGTTTACCTGAAAACAAGGACAACAATTATGGGATAACAGCAAAGTTACAAAAACCTATGGTGTTGCTTGTTTCCAAGTTATTAATGTCCATGAATTACAATGAGATTTTTAGTTGCATAAGTTCAGGCAATAGTCTCTATATCCTATGTCTCAAGCTGTGCAGCTTTGTACCCTGAAATATGTTTCATGTCAAAAAAATCTTGTGTTTACTTTGTGAGACAAGAAATAAATGCAGATAAAACAAAAACCAGCCTCAGAACTTTTTATTGTGTTTATTATTCATCTTTATGTCTCCAAAAAAAACCTCTTGTTTTTCAATTATATAAAAACTTGTGAATCAATTAAAAACAACATCAAGTCTCATATGCAAACAAGAGAGTTGCTCTTTCTTCCCCACATGTTTCAAATTAGTTCACTTGTTCATCAGTGAGAAATAAAGCAGTAGACTGAGATCCTGGCAGAGATTAATCTAGAAATATCAACATATTGAAAGATTAATACAACATTAAGACTCAGAGTCAATACATTTGTTTTCCTGGGAATCCACTTGAGATCTTCAACAGTGGTGTATCTTAGTATTTCTGAAATGCTGTTTCTTTTACTTTCTGATTGAGTGAAAGACTATATAAAGACACTGACCTTTCTAGTTTTATATTATTGGGGATATCGAGCTAAGAATTCATTTCCAAGTTAAATTATAATCTTGGGGTTAGATTTATTTTCTACCAAATCAGAAAAGTATAAAAAAATCAATTATCACTTTAAATTATGATAAACAATTTAAATAAAGATTTTTTTACAAATAGTTTATTGTCAAATTAGTTTCCACATAACACCCAGTGCTCAACCCCACAAGTGTCCTCCTCCATGCCCATCCCAACCCCCCCCCCCCACATCCATCAGTCCTCAATTTTTGTCAGCATTCAAGAGTCTCTCATGGTTTGCCTCTTTCCCTTTCCCCCACCATTTCCTCCCTTCTTCTACCCCTTGTTCCTCCGTTAAGTTCCTCCTAATCCTCCTATACGTGCAAACATATGATATTTGTCCTTCTCTGCCTGACTTATTTCGCTCCGCATAACACCCTCAAGGTCCATCCATGTTGCTACACATGGCCAGATTTCATTGTTTCTCATTGCCATGTAGTATTCCATGGTATAGATAAACCACGTCTTCTTGATCCATTCATCTGTTGATGGACACTTAGACTCTTTCCATGTTTTAGCTTAAATAAAGATTTAAATAAAGATTTCTTTATTTAAAATTTTTATCACCTCTTTTTTTGTTAGTAAAGAGGAGAAGCTTTTGAAAGTAAATGAATAAGTGGTCTAAGAAGTTTTAAAGTGATAATTGATTTTTTATAATTTTCTGATTTGGTAGAATGAGCACCCTCCTACACTGTTGGTGGGAATGTAAACTGGTGCAGCCCTTCTGGAAAACAGTGTAGAGGTTCTTCAAAAAATTAACAATAGAACTCCCCTAGGACCCAGCAATAGCATTGCTAGGAATTTACCCAAGGGATACAAGAGTGCTGATGCATAGGAGCACATGTACCCCAATGTTCATAGCAGCACTCTCAACAATAGCCAAAACGTGGAAGGAGCCTAAGTGTCCATCAATGGACAAATGGATACAGAAGATAAGGTTTATCTGTACGATGGAATACTACATGGCAATGAGAAAGAATGAAATCTGGCCATGTGTAGCAACATGGATGGACCTCAGTGTTATGCTGAGCAAAATAAGTCAGGCAGAGAAGGACAAATACCATATATTTGCATGTACAGGAGGATTAGGAGGAACTTAACAGAGGACCATGGGGGAGAAAAAGGGGGGAAATAGTGGGGGAGAGGGAGAGAGGCAAATCATGAGAGACTCTTGAATGCTGAGAACAAACTGAGGACTGATGGGTGTGGGTGGGGAGGGGGGAGATGGGCATGGAGGAGAGCACTTGTTGGGATGACCAGTGGGTGTTATATGGAAACCAACTTGACAATAAACTATTTGTAAATAAATAAACAAACAAACAAATAAAGTTTTAAAAATTTTAAAAAGAATACTTAGATAACTCTGACTCTGTGTAGTCATTGTTCTAAGCCCTTTACATAGGTTAACTCATTTAATAGTCATACCAACTGTATGAAGTAGACACCATTATTTTGCACAATTACTTCTGAGGAAACTGAGGCAGCATAAAGAAATGGAAAAATGATGACTCCCAATCTTGCATCCCATCTTGTTCCAACATGAAACTGCAAAGATTCTTAGACTTACTCACTACATTTATTTACTCCTGTTTATTTAGGAATTACTGTGACATCATTCATTCATTCTACAAATATTTTTAAGCACAGGCTGTGAGCCAGATCCTAGGTAAACCCCGAGGGCAAAAATAATGGTTCAAACCCTGCTGCAGAAGAGCTTACAGTCCAGTGAGAAGAAAGACAAGCTAGAGTACAACTGCATGAGTGATATAAGAGTAAAAAGAGCACATAAATGGGACTCTTATGTCAGGGGTAGGAGTCAAGAAAGAAAGTGAAGTGACCTATAACCTTGAGGTCAAGTATGGAAAGACAGCTGGTTACAGGGAGAAGACTGCAGACAACATGAAAATGGAAAAAGGCATCTGAGTAGATCTGTGTGGCTGGAGTATAGGGAATGAGAAAAGAGCTTGAGCTTTGGAATTCAGCTGAACTTAAGTCTTCTACTACTTATTTGACAAGTGACTTAGGACACTTTTTCTCACCCTTTGTTCCTTATCTATAAAATAAGGGTAATAGCTACCTCAAAAAGTCATGAGGGTTAAAGATAACACATGTATATTTATTTCTTATGGCTTTTGTAAAAACTTACCACAAAATTGATGACTTAGAGCAACAGAAATTTATTCTTTCTTGCCTCTGGAGGCCAGTATTTTGAAACAAGTACCACTGGACTGAAATCCTGGTATCAGCAGGGCTGCACTCCTTCCAGAGGCTCTGGAGGAGAATCCATTCCTTGTCTTCCAGCTCGTGGGGCTGCTGGCATTCCCTGGCTTTTGGCCACATCAATCTATACTTTTATGGCCACATTTGTTCTCATCTTCTGTATAATTTCCCTCTGCCTCTTTCATATGAAGACACTTATGATTGCATTTAGGACTCATCAGGATAATCTACCCATCACAAGACAGTTAATTTAATTTCATCTGCAAAAACCCTTTTCCATATAAGGTAACATTTACAGGTTTCAGGTATTGGGATCTGATATCCTTAATGAGTCATTATTCAACCTACTAAAATATGTAAAAGATATATTGGCACATCAAGAGACCCTCAATGTCTGCTAATTCCTACCATCCCTATATTATGCTTTAGCTGAGCCGTTAATGGTCCTAGTCTCTATGGTCAGACTTTGTACCTGCAGGCCTTTCTATTTCTAAGCTAAGGTTAGACAACTTTTGTCTCCCAGACAAGTCTGTTACTATAAAAATAAAAGGAGCACAAAGATTAATAGCTTTGTGTTAATGCAGGAAATAATTCTTGTTTATTTTGCTAATGCAGTCCAAACCATTAAGATTATTGTGTTGAGGACCCAGTGGTACATTTCACAGAGGGCTTTTCTTCAACATTTCATTTTATCAGGCATGGCAATGGGTTTTACATATAATTAGAGTAGATATATATTGATCTTTTTTCCCCTTAGCATTACTCATTCTTCTTTGTCCATCAGTGTATGGAAAGAATAATCACTGCAAAGGTCAAGTAGCACTTAGGAACAATTTAAGAGTCAAAGCACTAGGCCATGAGCTTTGAGATAATGCTCAAATTTACAGACTCATCAACTCTTACATTTATTTTGACAAAGAGACAAATATTTTCATAACTCACCAACCTTAAGTCAAGAGGGCAGACCACAAGGATTTGAAAAAAAAATATTTGTTGCCCTGAAAAAAGTTAAAATTTGAATTTACTTACAAAATTGCTGTTAATGGAATAATGGAGCAATTGGGTATGTGAAACAAATAATGACGAAAAGGATATATAATGTCAAGGATGTGAGCCACTCCAGGTTCCAATATTTGTCTACCTGAAATTCTTTTACTTTGGCCACTGGGCCTAACTTTCCACATAACACTTTAAAAGTTATCTGTTTGCTCAAAACTGTGTCCCCTGGTACATTTATTGCCAGTATATTTGTGCCTATTGGTAGTCATCTTAATCATTCCTTTTTTTTTTTCTTTTACTCAGGTTATATCAATAAATATGTCTTAGGTATCTTCATGTGCTAGAGACATTAAGCTTGCTTCCAAGGAACTTTTAGTCTTATCCTGAGTTTCCCTCAAAAAACTGGGGTAAGGACTTGAGGACAAGTTGTTTATGTGAGCAGTGGATCTCAAGGAATAAGAGTGTTGTATTAAGAAGCTAAGATAGGAACTGAGGGAAAGCCAATCTAAAAGTTTTGATCAAGCTATTTACTGCTATGGGCAATTGAGGCTCAATCCTTATTGGGACTCCCTAAGAGTTCATGCAGAATGTGCCTTGGAATTTTGGGCTCAGGAGACAATAAAAGGAATGCTTGTTCATTGGTTCCTGTCCCCCATTGGTCAAGGGTTCCTTGTGCTTCGAGGTTTGTTCATGCTTCAGAATGCCTGAGTGGCTTCCTGCAGCAGGGATCCCAAGTGATGGTGGTAGCAAGGCACTGGGGCAGAAAATGAGAGAGTTAGTGTACTTAGCTAAGATGATTGAGGTAGCACTGGTAATTGCCAGGTAACACTGACAATAGGTGATGATGGCTGCACCAGTGTCTGGACTGAAAAAGGTAGGCCATGAAAATATGAGGCTGGGCCATAAGCCCAATATCTACATAGCTAAGAATTCAAAAGTATATGACGGCTAGGGACACAATATCACAGGCTATGCAGAAGCTACTGCCAAAGGAGTCATAGAGAAAGTATATTTAGGAGTTTATTGTACAGTTTTTTCAAGAATGGATATTCAGATGCTGACAAAAACTGAGGACTGATGGATGTGGGGGGGAGGGGGGATGGGCATGGAGGAGGACACTTGTGGGGATGAGCACTGAGTGTTATGTGGAAACTAATTTGACAATAAACTATTTGTAAAAAAAGAAAAAAAAGAATGGATATTCAGAAAAGTTTTAAAAAGGGTGGATTTCAGTCTAGGGTCTTGAAGGAGGAGTAACATAGTGGACATCAGTTGTGTTTGCCACTTAGCATCCACTTGTCTTTCCTCTGGTAATCAAATAAAGTCCCTTCTAAAGAATGACTTCTGGGGCACACCTTGATAGCTTAGTCAGTTAAGAGTCAGATTTCAGCTCAGGTCATGATCTTGCGGTTTGTGAGTTCAAGCCCTGCATCAGGCTCAGTGCTAATGGCTCAGAGCTTGAAGCCTGCTTCAGATTCTGTCTCCCTCTCTCACTGTGTTTTTCTCTTTCTCTCTCTCTCTCTCAAAAATAATAAACACTTAAAAAAAAAAAGAAAAGAATAACTCCTCCTTTACCCTTAGCCCTTGTGCTTTGGCTTCCTCTAGCCCAGAGGTGGAGCATATGACAGGAGCCTCTGCAAATCAGAGCATCGTGCTCCCTGGCCATTGGGATTGAATATAAGAGCAGTTACAATGAAGTGAGACTTTTCCTGAAATTTCTGGGCAAGAGATTTGCTCTTATTTGCTAGATTTAAAGTTAAAACAGTGCAAGACTTTTGCTATCTTGTAGTTCTATCATGTGAAAGAAAAGTAGAGTAAAGCTAGAGTATCTTTCTTTATGTGCTTACACTAACCTTATAAATTTGTTGTTGGCTATGTATGAAAACTGTGAAAGTTGCAATGTCAACTGAGAGTCTAAGCCAGATTGTCTCTGAAAGACCTACAGTTCCAAGCAAGACAAGAAAAGTGAAGATGAATTTGCAGAAAGAAAAAAAAATTTACCTGAATGCCAGGAAAATCTCTAGACAATGAGATGGTTACTTACTTATTTATTATAATTACTGGATTTGCCCATCACTTATTAGCAGATCAGTTGTACATCTAATATCTAAAATGTTGAATGGCCATGTCTGACATTATAGCTCACAGTCTATAGTAAACATAAAAAGTGAGCTCAAGGTGCAAATAGCATTTCAAATAAAGCCAAACCAAAGCACTAGGAAGGAAATTGGCTGTGGCTGTGCTGATTTAGGATGCTGCGTGGAAGGCAGCCCCATCAAGCTCACTGTAATTTCAGATTCTGAATATGAACTGGAAATGCAACTACTTTTGTGTTCAGCCATTATGTTTTCATTTGAGTTATCTAAATAGTTAATAATCCATGATTATATGTCTATACACTCCTGGCCCATGTCCTCTATAACAGAATTTACTCTTAGTGCGCTTATTGAAATCACATGAGCAGCCATTTGTTCTGATCACATTTATAGCCTCTATCTTATGGAAAACCCATATGATATGGCCATTATAGAAGTAGGACTATTACATTTATATATCTACAGAGTAGAAGTTAAATTAGAAGATTGAATCCATTATCTTGGATATACAACCTTGGAACAATCTGGTTTGAAGGTCTAACCTGTCCAAATCAGTCCATATCCATCTTTTCTTTACCCATGTTAGGTCTTTGTGCATACTTAGAGTGCAATACATGTATCTGAAATAAATGATATAAAATGTGAATCTTCTTTCCATAGCAGAAATTGACATTGTATCCAAGGATTGAGTAACACAGTTAACATTTAATTTCTGTTGTTTTAAAGTTAGATGATAAAGAAGCTAATTTAGAGACATATCTTTGATCCCCTAACCTGATGTACAATCATCTAATATATCTCCAGTTATACCAATATGAACAAGAAATGATTTCTGAAACAGAGTTAAATTTTATTTTATTTTTTTAAGTTTTATTTTTTATAAGGGAACATCATGAAATATTTGGCATAAAAGTAGAGGGAGGTCACAAGATCAAATAACATGCCTCCCTCTAACAGAACAAAGAATCATTGCTCTGAACTAATGAGGAGGTGGCTTGATTAAACAAAAATATTTGGGTTTATTTTGGCTTGATTTAGGTTCTCAGAAATACCACGTTAATGTAGGAAGTCATTTTGAAGATGATTGAGTATGTCAAATTGCTCACCAAATACCTTGAACCTCTTCTGATGGGACATTTAGCTATATCTGAGACAAGCATGATTTTGTTAAACTCCTGAGTCCCATGTTTGGCCACATTAACCTGAGAGCATGATTAGAGTTAGAAAAGCAACTCTGTAAAAGCTGTCACCTTCCTACTGAACCATATCTGCGGCTCCCCATGTGTCTCTGGATCACATCTGTTTACTGACAGAGGTCCAACCAATGTCTTCATTCACTCACACGCAACATCAGTGAGGGTTGCGTGTGTGTTCTGCCAATATATGTTGGCCCCAAACACAAGTTGTACTACTGTTAGCCTTGAAGTCAGTTCAAAAGTGACCTGGATTCTATCTACTCAACTCTGTACATCTTTATAATTCTCATCCAAGTTACTACCCCTGCAGCTTTACCTTCATGGTGGTAGAAACAAACAAATACTGCATTAGAATTTTATTTTCAGATCTCAAATACAGCTATTTTAAGCTCGCTGAAATAATAAAGTTAGTATATCTAAGCAAAGTAAGCTATTTTGGTAGAGAAGTTAAAATTTACTGGGTAAAATTAAAAGTCTTTCTTTCTCCAAAAGTGTATGAAGGTGCATTTCTTCATAATTTTTTCCCACCAGCCCCTGAGACCAAGAAACAGTTAATTTTTTTAAGAGGAGTTTCTTGAGTTAAAAAAAAAATAAGTGAGATATATTGCTTCAGATAATTTCAGCATTTTTAATAAAGAATATAGTGTGTTTGAATGATGGTACATACAGAATCCAACCTTATTTCCAAATAAATAATTTTGTTTAATGTGCTTTCTTGATGATAGCTAAAAATAAGATCATGTATTTTCCTTTTAAGACTGGCATAGATTTTCTATCCTTTGGTAACTTTTTCTAGTTTTAAAAAAGAACATCAATATGTAACTATGTAACTTTATTTTTACCTAAAGCACATTGCTGCAGAATGGCAGGGATACACAAGGATTAACATTATGGTGACCTAGTTTGAGCCGATTCTTTCTTTCTGCCTCTAAGGAAGAGAGAGGTCTGCAAATTACCACAGACCCATGGGGAGCAAATGTAAGCAGAAGTCAAATGACAGCTTGTGATTGCAACCAGGACACCAGTCACACACCAATCTTTGCAAACACATTTATTTATACAGGAAGTAAAATAGACAGAAGCATCTATTTTCAACATAGTATTTCTAAGCTAGAAGTGATGTAGTACATGACTGGTAAATAAATTGAAGAGTAAACTCAGAAATGTTGTTAGATGACAGAGCAATTTTACTTTTCATATATATATCTTATATATATATATGCACATATATATATATATCTTATATCTAACTTTTTCTTATATATTAGTTTTATAAAGAAAATGAGAACTTCTTAAGGCTAGGTACCATGTAAACTATTCATCTAGTGTGCAGATTACTGTTTCAGGAATCCAAGCTATTCATTCAATGTATATTTATTGAGAATCATTTATATACCAGGCACTATAGTAAATGATAGGGATAGAGTAGTTAATAAGAGGAATGAAGAAGGGAAAGGTCCCTATCCTAGGCAATGAAGCTGTAATCTGTTTTGTAAGTTTGGAAGGAAGAGAGTCATTCTCCTGGCCAAGAGCATGAGGTATTAGGGGTCATTGCCTAGAGAGGGAAGCCTGAAGTTTCCCACCTAATTACTGGATAAGTAAGAGTCCTGATTCTGGAATGAAGCATCAGCATGCCTACTTTGTCTTATGACTAAGATATTTTTCTCTCAAACATTATCATCATTTAAAACGTTCAACAATTTACCTGCCTGACTTCTTTATTTCCTTTCATAGTTTATTGTCAAGTTGGTTTCCATATAACACCCAGAGCTCATCCCCACAAGTGCCCTACTCCATGCCCATCACCCCTGTTCCCCTCTCCCCCACCCCCATCAGCCCTCAGTTTGTTCTCAGTATTCAAGAGTCTCTCATGGTTTGCCTCTATCCCCCTCCCCAATTATTTTTCCCCTTCTCCTCCCTCACGGTCCTTCATTAAGTTTCTCCTAATCCAGCTATATGTGCAAAGATATGGTATCTGTCCTTCTCTGCCTGACTTATTTCGCTCAGCACAACACCCTCAAGTTCCATGTTGCTACACATGGCCAGATTGCATTCAAGATTTCTCATTGCCATGTGGTATTCCATTATATAGATGAACCACATCTTCTTGATCCATTCATCAGTTGATGGACATTTAGGCTCTTTCCATGATTTGACTATTGTTGAAAGTGCTGCTATGAACATTGGGGTACATGTGCCCCTATGCATCAACACTCCTGTATCCTGTATCTGTTGGGTAAATTCCTAGCAGTGCTATTGCTGGGTCCTAAGGAAGTTCTATTGTTAATTTTTTGAGGAACCTCCACACCGTTTTCGGGAGGGGCTGCACCAGTTTACATTCCCACCAACAGTGTAGAGGGTGCCCGTTTCTCCACATCCTCACCAGCATCTAGAGTTATCCTAATTTGTTCATTTTAGCCACTCTGGCGAGCGTGAGGTGGTATCTCAGTGTGGTTTTGATCTGCATTTCCCTGATGACGAGGGATGCTGAGCATCGTTTCATGTGTCTGTTGGCCATCTGGATGTCCTCTTTGGAGAAGCGTCTGTTCATGTCTTCTGCCCATTTCTTCACTGGATTATTTGTTTTTTAGGTGTGGAGTTCGGTGAGTTCCTTATAGATTTTGGATACTAGCCCTTTATCTGATATGTCATTTGCAACTATCTTTTCCCATTCCGTCGGTTGCCTATTAGTTTTATGGATTGTTTCCTTTGCCATGCAGAAGCTTTTTATCTTGATGAGGTCCCAGTAGTTCATTTTTGCTCTTGATTCCCTTGCCTTTGGGGATGTGTCAAGTAAGAAATTACTGCAGTTGAGGTCAAGGAGGTTGTTTCCTGCTTTCTGTTCTAGGGTTTTGATGTTTTCCTGTCTCAGATTCAGTTCCTTTGTCCATTTTGAGTTTATTTTTGTGTATGATGTGAGAAAGTGATCTAGTTTCATTCTTCTGCATGTTGCTGTCCAGTTCTCCCAGCACCATCTGTTAAAGAGGCTGTCTTTTTTCCATTGGATACTCTCTCCCACTTTGTCAAAGATTAGTTGGTCATACATTTGTGGGTCCCATTCTAAGTTCTCTGTTCTATTCCATTGGCCTATGTATCTGTTTTTGTGCCAATATCATACTGTCTTGATGATGACAGCTTTGTAGTAGAGGCTAAAGTCTGGGATTGTGATGCCTCCCCTGTTGGTTTTCTTCTTCAATATTACTTTGGCTATTTGTGGTTTTTTTTGGTTCCATACAAATTTTAGCCTACTTTGTCCTAGTTTTGAGAAGAATGCTGGTGCAGTTTTGATTGGGATTGCATTGAATGTGTATATTGCTTTGGGTAGTAATGGCATTTTAACAATATTTATTCTTCTGATCCATGAGCATGGATATCTGCCTGACTTCTAAGTCTATCTTTCTTTCACTTGGTTCTAAACTTGAGTGTATAAGAGAAAGGTAGTAATATTGACCCCTTAAAAACCAAAATAGGCTACTTCTGCCACTAACCAGAAGGATGACCTATGGTATATTACTTAACTTTTCAATTTCTTTATCTGAAAATAAGATTAGGAAGTTATTTTTAAATTTCCTGGCTGCTCATTTATTCCGTGATTCTATGATTATTTATGGTAAAAATTGTTTTAAAATGTGATTGATTAAACTTATTTTTTTTACTATTGAGAGCATAGAAAATTGGTAGCTTCAAAACTAATTATTGGTTGTGCAGTGCAAGTACTTAGGGCTATGATCAAGTTTGAGAAAATACCTGTCACATAAGGTTTGTTTTACATATGAGCTGTACCATATATACTTGCTCATTGTTGCATTGTTACTAGTTATGCCCTATAAATACAGGAGTTCTGGGAAATTTTATTTTGCATGATTTATAAAAAAAAATTTTTTAATGTTTTATTTATTTTTAGGAGAGAGAGAGAGAGACAGCGTGAGCAGGGGAGGGTCAGAGAGAGAGGGAGTCACAGGCTGAAACAGGCTCCAGGCTCTGAGCTGGCAGTCAGCACAGAGCCCGACGCGGGGCTCGAACCCACGAACTGCGAGATCATGACCCAAGCGAAAGTCGGACGCTTAACCAACTAAGCCACCCAGGCGCCCCAATGATTTATAAAAATTTTTTAAGTATGACATATTTATCACATTTTTTCTCATCTTTTTTATTTATTTTATTTTATTTTTTTACAAATAGTTTATTGTCAAGTTGGTTTCCATATAACACCCAGTGCTCATCCCCATGAGTGCCCTCCTCCATGCCCATCTCCCCCCTCCACTCCCACACCCATGAGTCCTCAGTTTGTTCTCAGCATTCAAGAGTCTCTCATGGTTTGCCTCCCTCCCTCTCCCCCACCATTTCTCCCCTTCTTCTACCCCATGGTCCTCCGTTAAGTTTCTCCTAATCCTCCTATACGTGCAAACATATGATATTTGTCCTTCTCTGCCTGACTTATTTCACTCAGCATAACACCCTCAAGGTCCATCCATGTTGCTACACATGCACATTTATGACATTTATTCACACTATTATTTTTATTTTATTTTATTTATTTTAGTTTTTAGAACAGTCATTTTTTAAATTTATTTATTTATTTTTTTTTAATGTTTTATTTATTTCTAGGATAGAGAGAGAGAGACAGCGTGAGCAGGGGAGGGTCAGAGAGAGAGGGAGTCACAGACTGAAACAGGCTCCAGGCTCTGAGCTGGCAGTCACCTCAGAGCCCGACGCGGGGCCGGAACCCACGAACCGCGAGATCATGACCTAAGTGAAAGTCGGACGCTTAACCGACTAAGCCACCCAGGCGCCCCTAAATTTATTTTTAAATTTACATCCAAGTTAGTTAGCGTATAATGCAATAATGATTTCAGGAGTAGAATCCAGTGATTTATCTCCTACATATAACACCCAGTGCTCAACCCAGCAAGTGTCCTCCCTTATGCCCCTTACCCACTTAGCCCATCACCCAACCCACAATTCCTGCAGCAACCCTCAGTTTATTCTCTGTATTTAAATTTCTTATAGTTTGTCCCCCTCCCTGTTTTAAATTAATTTTGCTTCTCTTCCCTTCCCTTCCCTTCCCTTATGTTCAGCTGTTTTGTAATTTAAATTTCACAAGTGAGTGAAGTCATATATTTTTCTTTCTCTGACTGACCTATTTCACTTAGCATAATACCCTCTAGTTCTGTCCACATAGTTGCAAATGGAAAGACTTCATTCTTTTTGATGGCTGAGTAATACTTCATTGTGTATATATATATACATATATATATATATATACCACATCTTCTTTATCCATTTATCTGTCAATGGACATTTGGGCTCTTTCCATACTTTGACTATTGTCAGTAGTGCTGCTATAAACATTGAGGAGCATGTGCCCCTTTGAAACAGCGCACATGTGTACATTGGGTAAATACCTAGTAGTGCAATTGCTGGGTCATAGGGTAGTTCTATTTTTAATTTTTTGAGGAACCTTCATACTGTTTTCCAGAATGGCTGCACCAGTTTGCATTCTTGCCAACAGTGCCAAAGAGATCCTCTTTCTCTGCATCCTTGCCAACATCTGTTGTTGCCTGAATTGTTACTTTTAGCCATTCTGACTGGTGTGAGGTGGTTTTATTTGTATTTCCCTGATGAGTGATGTTGAGTATTTTTTCATGTGTCTGTTAGCCACCTGGATATCTTTAGAAAAGTGTCTGTTCATGATTTTTGCCCATTTCTTCACGGGATTATTTGATTTTTGGGTGTTGAGTTTGATACATTCTGTATAGATTTTGGATACCAACCTTTTATCTGGTATGTCATTTGCAAATATCTTCTCCCATTCCATCAGTTGCCTTTTAGTTTTGTTGATTGTTTCCTTCTCTGTGCAGAAGCTCCTTATCTTGATGAGGTCCCAATAGTTCATTCTTGCTTTTGTTTCCCTTGCCTCTAGAGATGTGTCAAGTAAGAAGTTGCTGTGTCTGAAGTCAAAGAGGTTGTTGTTTATTTCCTCCTCTAGGATTTTGATGGCTTCCTGTCTTGCTTTGAGGTCTCTCATCCATTATGAGTTTATTTTTGTGTGTGATGTAATAAAGTGGCCCAGGTTCATTCTTCTGCATGTGCTGTCCAGTGTTCCCAGCACAATTTGTTGCAGTTACTGTCTTTATTCCATTGAATATTATTTCCTGCTTTGTCAGAGATTAGTTGGCCATATGTTTGAGTCCATTTCTGGGTTTTCTATTCTGTACCATTGATCAAAGTGTCTGTTTTTGTGACAGTACCATACTGTCTTGATGATTATAGCTTTGTAATACATCTTATAGTCCAGGATTTCGATGCCTCCAGCTTTGGTTTTCTTTCTCAGGATTGCTTTGGCTATGTGGGGTCTTTTCTGTTTCCATACAAATTTTAGGATTGCTTGTTCTAGCTCTGTGAAGAATGCTGGTGTTATTTTGATAGGGATTGCATTGAATATGTATATTGCTTTGGGTAGTATTGATTTTTTAACAATATTTGTTTTTCCAGTCTATGAAGATGGAATACTTTTCCATTTGTGTGTGTGTGTGTGTGTGTTTGTCTTCTTCAATTTTTTTCACAGCTTTAAGTGTATAGATTTTCAAATCTTTCGTTAAATTTATTCCTGGTTATTTTATGGATTTTGGTGCAATTATAAATGGGATTGATTACTTGATTTCTCATTGTTGCTTCATTATTATGTGTATAGGAATGCAACTGATTTCTGTCAATTGATTTTATATCCTGAGACTTTGCTGAATTCATGGATCAGTTCTAGAAGTTTTTGATGGAATCTTTTGGGTTTTCCATATAGAATATCATTTCATCTGTGAAGAGTGAAAGTTTGACCTCCTCTTTGCCGATTTGGATGACTTTTATTATTTTGTGTTGTCTTATTGCTGAAGCTAGGACTTCCAATACTATTCTGAATAACAGTGGTGAGAGTGGACATCGCTGTCATGTTCCTGACCTTAGGGGGGAAGCTCTCAGTTTTTCCTCATTGAGGATAATATTAACAGTGGGTCTTTTATATATGGATTTTATGATGTGGAAGTATGATCCTCTATCCCTTCTATCCTTCTATCCCTACTTGAGGGTTTTTGTCAAGAAACCATTTGTCAAATGCTTTCTCTGATTCTATTGAAAGGATGATGTGGTTCTTGTCTTTTCTTTTATTAATGTGATATATAACATTGATTGCTTTGCAGGTATTGAATTAGTCTTTAATCCCACATATAAATCCGGCTTAGTCATGGTGAATAATTTTTTAACTGTATTGTTGGACCCGGTTGGTTGGTATCTTGTGGAGGCTTTTTGCATCCAGGTTCATCAGGGAAATTGGTCTGTAGTTCTCCTTTTTAGTGGGGTCTTTGTCTGGTTTTGGAATCAAGGTAATGCTGGCTTCATAGAAAGAGTTTGGAAGTTTTCCTTCCATTTCTATTTTTTGGAACAGTTCAAAAGAATAGGTGTTAACTCTTCTTTAAATGTTTGGTAGAATTCCCCTGGAAAACCATCTGGCCCTAGATTCTTGTTTTTTGGGAGTTTTTTTTATTACTAATTCTATTTCTTTACTGTTTATGGTCTGTTCAAATATTCTATCTCTTATTTTTTTAATGTTTATTTTTGAGAAAGAGGGAGACAGAGTGTGAGCAGGGGAGGAGCAGAGAGAGAGACACACACAAAATCCAAAGCAGGCACTAGGCTATGAGCTGACAGCACAGAACCTGTTGCCAGGCTCGAACTCACAAACTGTGAGATTTGACCGGAGCCAAAGTTAGAGGCTTAACTGACTGAGCCACCCAGGTGTCCCTTCTATTTCTTCTTCTTTCAGTTTTGTAGTTTATATTTCTAGGAATTTGTCCATTTCACCAGTTTGCTCAGTTTATTGGCATATAGTTGCTCATAATAATATGTTATTATTGTTTGTTATTTCTGCAGTGTTGGTTGTGATCTCTCCTCTTTCATTCTTGATTTTATTTATTTGGGTCTTTTTTTTTCTTTTTGATCATACTGGTTATGGGTTTATCAATTCTGTTAATTCTTTCAAAGAACCAGCTCCTGGTTTCATAATTGTGTTCTACTGGTTTTTGGTTTTGATAGCATTGATTTCTGCTCTAATCTCTATTATTTTTTTTATCTTTTCTTCTTCTTCTTTTCTTTTCTGTTCTTTTTCCAGCTTTTTGAGGTATAAGGTTAGGTTGTGTATCTGAGATCTTTCTTCCTTCTTTAGGAAGGCCTGGGTTGCTATATAATTCCCTCTTATGACCGCCATTGCTGCGTCCCAGAGGTTTTGGGTTGTGGTGTTATCATTTTCATTGGCTTCCATGTACTTTTTAATTTTCTCTTTAACTTCTTGGTTAGCCCATTCATTCTTTAGTAAGATGTTCTTTAGTCTCCAAGTATTTTTTGTCTTTCCACATTTTTTCTTGTGGTTAATTTTGAATTTCATAATGTTGTGGTCCAAAAGTATGCATGGTCTGATCTCGATCTTTTTGTACTTATTGAGGGCTGATTTGTGTCCCAGTATGTGATCTATTCTGGAGAATGTTCCATGTGCATTCGAGAAGAATGTGTATTCTGCTGCCTTATAATGAAATGTTCTGAATATATCTGTTAAGTCCATCTGGTCCAGGGTGTCATTCAAACTCATTGTTTCTTTGTTGATTTTCTGTTTAGATGATCTGTCCAATGCTGTAAGTGAGTATTGAAGTTCCCTACTATTATGGTATTATTATCAATGAGTTTGTTATGTCTGTGATTAACTGATTCATATATTTGGGTGTATTCACATTTGGAGCATAAATGTTTACAAGTGTTAGATCTTCTTGGTGGATAGACCCCTTAATTATGATATAATGCCCTTCTTCATCTCTTGTTACAGTCTCTTTTAAAATCTAGATGGTCTGATAGAAGTATGGCTTCTCAGCTTTCTTTTTTTGGTGACTGTTAGCATGATAGATGGTTTTCCACCCCCTTATTTTCAATCTGAAGGTGACTTTAGTCTCAAGTGGGTCTCTTGAAACAGCATATAGATGGATTTTGTTTTCTTATCCATTTTGTTACCCTGTGTCTTTTGATCTGAGCGTGTAGTCAGTACTGAAAGATATGAATTTATTGCCAATGTGTTGCCTGTAGAGTTGGAGTTTCTGGTTGTGTTCTCTGGTCCTTTCTAGTCTTTATTGCTTTTGGTCTTTTTTGTTTTGTTTCATCTTTTCTCCCTATCAGAGAGTCCCCTTTAAAATTTCTTGCAAGGCTGGTTTAGTAATCACAAACCCCTTTAGTTTCTGTTTGTCTGGAAACTTATTATCTCTCCTTCTATTTTGAATGACAGCTTTGCTGGATAAAGAATTCTTGGCTGCATATTTTTCTGATTCAGCACATTGAATATATCCTACCAGTCCTTTCTGGCCTGCTAAGTTTCTGTGGATAGGTCTGCTGTGAACCTGATCTGTCTTTCCTTGTAGCTTAAGGACGTTTTTCCTTTGCTGCTTTCATGATTGTTTCCTTGTCTGTGTATTTTGTGAATTTGACTGTTTTATGCCTTGTTGATGGTAGGTTTTTGTTCAATCTAATGGGAGTTTTCTGTACTTCCTGGATTTTGATGTCTGTGTGTTTCCCCAGGTTACGAAAGTTTTCCACTATTATTTGCTCACTTTCTACCCTTTTTGGTCTCTTTTCATCTTCTGGGACCCCTATGACTCAGATGTTATTCCTTTTAGTGAGTAACTGAGTTCTCTAATTCTTATATCTTGCTCTTTTGCCTTAGTTTCCCTCCTTTTTCTGCTTCATTATTCTCCATAAGTTTGTCCTCTGTAACGCTGATTTGGTGCTCTGCTTCCTCCATTCTTGCTGCTATGACATCCATTCGATTGCATCTCAGTTGTAGCATTTTAAATTTCTCCCTGACTAGATTTTACTCTTTTATCTCTGTAGAAAGGGATTCTTTGCTTTTTTCAACCCCAGCTAGTATTCTTATTATTATGATTCTAAATTCTGGTTTAGACCTATTGCTTAAGTCCCTGGCTGTCATTTCTTCCTCTTCTTTCTTTTGGTGTGAATTCCTTCATTTCATCATTTTGGAGGAAGAAAAATAATATAAATTTTAAAAATAAATTAAAAATTAAAAACAACACAAAAAATCAAGTAAAGGATGCTGGATCCTGGTGTGTTGTGGTCTGATTGTTGAAAAAAGCTTGATAAAATAGAGGAAAAAGGGAAAGAGTAGAAAAGAAAAAAAAGAAAACATTTGAAAATTAAGAAAAGTGAATACAAGAAAACAGAATAATATGAAATGATGAAAGTAAAATAGAATTTTAAAAATTTACAAAAAATAGTAGGAAAGAATTAAGGAAAAATCTTTTTTTATAAAAATGGTAAATGAAAAGAATTTTTTTCTCTTTGTGTATTCAAGAAAAAGAAAAGAAAAATGATAGGCCAGTGAACATTATGAAATATGATTGAAATTACATCGAGTTTCCTCTAAAAGCCATACTATGAAGCACTTTGTAGTCCATAAACTAAGCAGTTGGAGAGACTTGTGGTGTTCTTCAATGGCGCATTTGGTAATGTTGGGTGGGGCTTGGTGTAATGGCTCCATTTTCTAGTAGATAGCCCTGCTAGCTTACTGTGGTGGATCGTTGTGGCACATGTACTGAGTGTATGTGCATGCATGGGAGGGGTGAAAATGGAGCCACCCAGCTACCCGGTCTCTAGTATCAGAACTCTGTGCTCTCACCAACTGGCAATCAAACATCCCTCCTTTGTCTCCAGCTTCCATTTACTCCCCACTTCCACCCTGTCAGTGACCAAGCCATTAGCCTGCTGGTGACACCTCCCTTCCAAGTTTTATCTCAGATGGGGCTGTGTTTCCAAAACCCTTAGTTCTGAGGGCCCTGTGGCTTGGACCTACTCCAACCCTCTGGGGGGGGGGGGTCACCCCGAGCAATGGCCAGGTGCTGGCCTGCCCCCAGGAACTTTCGCTCACCTGGGCTGCTGCAGATTTCCAGAGACTTTGGCTGGGTGCCAGCATTCCCCAGAAAAAGTTTGGACGGTCATGTAGCAGCAGCATTTCAGGGATTATGGTAAATCACAGTATATATCTGGTGCCAGACTTCACCTTTAAAGTCCTTGTTCCAACACCAGCAAAGTGGCTGTTCTCTGGTGTCTGCAGAGACCTTAGCCTGTGGGGAGGAAGAACAGTCTCTATCAAATGTCCTCTTCGCAGTCAAACTACCTCTCCCTGTGTGGCCTGAGGACCTCACAGACCTTGCTGCCTGTTCCTAGGTATTCACCCTTCCCACCAGAGATCTGCCAGGTATTGAACTGTAGAGTATCAGACTTTATACTCCCCTGTTTATAGAGTCTTAATGGTAGTTAAGCCCTCTCCTTTCTCCTTTCTCCCTTTCTTGTTAAGTCCTTTATGGGTGTTTCCACTCTTTCTCTTTCTCTCCAGGTGCTTTCAGGGGGAGTGCTTTTCCTGTACTTTCCCCCCATCTCCATCCTTTCTCCATAAGCAAAAACAGCTCCCTGCCTTCCGCAGCTTCTCTCCCTCCCTGTGCCACATATCTGCCAAGTTCTGTGGTTTAAGTTGTGCAGATTGTTTGTGTTAGTCCTCAGATCAATTTTCTAGATGTGCAATATGGTTTGGTGTTGATCTAGCTGCATTTCAGGGAGAAAAGATGTAAAAAATACTTCCATGCTGTTCTGCCATCTTGGCCCCTCCTCCTGTATTTTTTTTAAAGTTTATTTATTTTTGAGAGAGAGAGAGAGAGAGAGAGTGTGTGTGTGTGTGTGTGTGTGTGTGCGCGCGTGTGTGCCTGGGTGAGGGGAGGGGCAGAGAGAGAGGGAGAGAGAGAGAATCTGAAGCAGGCTCCATGCTGTCAGCATAGAGCCTGATGTTCAAACTCAGAGACTGTGAGATCATGACCTGAGCCAAAATCAAGCGTCAGACACTTAAGCAACTGAGCCACCCAGGCAACCCTCTATTATTTAATATATTCTTAAAGAAAACTGCATCCCTTTTGATAACAAATTGATAAGAACCAAATCTTCTTTTTCCAATTTACATGTACTATGATTAGAAAATTTTTCCACAGGTAGTTTCTTGGTCCTCTTCCATTGTCCACATACTACCAATTGACATTGGAAGTGTGTGAAATTGACCTTGTGAATAGAAGCGGATAAATATATAAGGTGAAAGGCTTATTTGTTTAAAATAATAATTTTAGGGGCGCCTGGGTGGCTTAGTCAGTTGAGCGTCCGACTTTCGCTTGGGTCATGATCTCGCGGTTCGTGGGTTCGAGCCCCGCGTCGGGCTCTGTGCTGACTGCCAGCTCAGAGCCTGGAGCCTGTTTCAGTCTGTGACTCCCTCTCTCTCTGACCCTCCCCTGCTCACGCTGTCTCTCTCTCTCTCTCCTAGAAATAAATAAAACATTTAAAAAAAAATAAAATAAAATAATAATTTTACACTAAAAGGATGCTTATATGACAAAGTCATGTTATGATAATCTTTGCCCTTGACCTTTCTACTATGATGTCAGGTGGTAGGAATATTCCTGGAAGCCATTCCCATAATAATATATGTAGGAATAATTTAACTACACATAAAGTAAATATTAACTACATCAATATATGCTGCTAAACTCAAACTAAGTATATCTTCAAGTTGGGTTCCCCTTAGCTGGATCTCAAGTATGCCAGGACCACTCCAGTGCCATGCAACACAAGGATAAATATGACAGATGGTGTCATGGACCAAATTGTGTCCTTTAAAAAAATCATATATTGGGGGCGCCTGGGTGGCTTAGTCGGTTAAGCGTCCGACTTTCACTTGGGTCATGATCTCGCGGTTCGTGGGTTCGAGCCCCGCATCGGGCTCTGTGCTGACTGCCAGCTCAGAGCCTGGAGCTTGTTTCGGTCTGTGACTCCCTCTCTCTCTGACCCTCCCCTGCTCACGCTGTCTCTCTCTCTCTCTCTCTCCTAGAAATAAATAAAAATATTTAAAAAAAATCATATATTGAAGTCCTAACCGCTAATGTGACTATACTTGAAGATAAGGTTTATGAAGAGGTAACTAAGATTAAATAAGGCCATAAGGGTAGGTCCTAATCCAACAGGACTAATGTCCTTATAAGAAGAGGAAGAGGCACTATGGATATTTGTGTATACATAGAGGATATGCCATGTGAAGATATAATGAGAAAGTGGCCATCAGAAAGCCAGGGAGAGAGGACTTAAGGAAACCAAACCTGCCAACACCTTGATATTGGATTTCCAGCTTTCAGAAATGTGAGAAAATAAATTCCTATTGTTTAAGGCACCCAGTCAGTGATATTTTGTTATAGCAACCCTAGCAGACTATGACAGGGGGAAGTTAAATGGAAGAAGTCTATGATCTTAATTGATTTTGATTAAAATATCTTAATCTTAAATTTTGCACAAAAATATGACTGAAGTTCTGCTTCCATTCAAAATCTAGCAACACACAAGAGAACATTGACCCCACCCAAACAATGAGAAAAATCTGTGCAATCTACAAACTCACAACTTTTCTTGAGCCTATCAGAGGGTGATATCAGAGAGTAAGGCAACTAGGTGGATTGAATTCCAAAGGTTGATAAGCTCCTTCTATGAAATGGAGACATATGAAGTATTTCACCTTTGACAGAGCCTTGGAGGCAGAGACAGCCACCATTAAAAAAAAAAATGGATAAGAAGAGTGGTGCCTGGGTGGCTCAGTCGGTTCAGCATCCAACTCTTGGTTTCAGCTCAGGTCAAGATCTACATGCTGAACTTGGAAACTGCTTGAGATCTTTCTCTCTCTCTCTCTCTCTCTCTCTCTCTCCTCTGCCCCTCTCCCCACACCTTCCCAAATAAAGAAATAAATTGTTAAAGAAAAAAAGAGAGGATGAGAAGAAAACAGATGAAAACTCAACAAATTCTCAATGGCAGAGTCCAGGTTAGCTTGATGGTTTAGAGCAGAGGCCAGCAAACCTCAGCCCATGAGCCAAATCCAGCTTTCTGCTTTTTTTTTTTTATAGTCTTGAATCATTGGGAAAAACTCAAAAGAATAACATTTTGTGATATATGAAAATTATGTCAAATTTAAATTTTAGTGTTTTTAAATAGTTTTTTTGGGACACAGCCACCTGATTGTTTACTTATTGTCTATGTCTGCTCTTGTACTATAATGGCAGAGTTGATTAGATGCAACAGACTGTATGTTCCACAAAGCCTAAAATATTTACTATCTGGATTTCTACAGGAAACATTTTTTGACCCCTGATTTAGAGACCTATGAGCTCATGACAACGAGAAGTTGCACTTACTTTTCCATGTCAGATCTTTACCATGTTCTTATGAGAAAGATTGGGGCAGGGCAGGAGAACAGAAAAGTCCCTTGGTAACACACAGATATAAAACTACTTCCTCTTCCCCAGAACTTTCTCTTCTATGAGGCAAAAGTGGGAGTGCCAGGCGAGTGCCAGGAAACCCTTCCACCTTCTAGGTCAGTAAAAGATTCAGTACCTCTGAGGGAAGGGTAGTAGTAAAACTCACCCAACACTAAGGGAGATATGGGAAACCTTTATACTCCCTCAGTCTCTGATCTTCACTGAGGAAGAGGTAGAAGCAAAAGGCATCTATTGCTTTTGGAGAGTAAGGAAATACTTTCATGCCCTGGATTCTATATTTAAACAAAATAGAGATCTGCTACCCCTGGGTGAGAGGACTAATAAATTCCTCTTGCATAATACCTCTCAGCTATACATGAAGTGTTAGGATGCAATAGGGGGAAGGGGTAGATATGCCAAGTAAGGCCCTCTTCTGAGACACAGATGCACAGAACCTGCCCAGAGGCAGAACTGGAACAATAGAGAATTATGCCTACCCACCATGAGCCTCATACTAATACCTAGCAGTAACAATCTACTAGTTGGGGAGAGACAAAAACATAGAAAGAGGCACTCTGTATGGTGCAGGTGTATAGGATTTGCTGAAAGGCATTGGTTGAACAGGTACAGTGGAAAAGAAAAAACCTCCAGCACTACAGCTCATGCATTAGGTACAAAATAGCAGCTGACCACCACTGGAGAATTTGAAATCTGTGGTGCATTGAAAGTAACTCAATCAACAGCAAGCCCAAACTCAGTTCAAGTATTGAGTAAATTGACTTAACTCCCTAAATTAACAGTGGTTCATAAGAAGTATGTTCTGTTCCAACTATAAGTACTATTTACCTCAGTTTTACTGGTTTTTGTTTTTGTTTTTACACAAAATATTGAAGGTGCTACAGAAAATTTTGAGACATATTTAAAAAGCAAGGGGGAAAAATGACCTATTGTCAAAAGAAAAAGTAGTCAATAAAAGCAGAGATGACTTACACGTTAGAACTATCAAAAACATTAAATAATTATAATCAACATGTTAAAAGTCTTATAGAGAAGATGAATAAAATGAATAAACACATAAGAAATTGCAGTAAAGAGATGGAAACTTAAAAAAATTTAAATGGAAATCCTATAAATAATTCAAATAATAGAACTGAGTAAGTCCTTTGACAGGTTAATTAGCAGACTAGACACAGCAGGACAAATTAGCAGGGATAGTCCGTAAAAATTATCCAAATTGAAACACAAAGAGAAAAAGTAGAAAAGTGCATCAAAGAGCTCTTGCCCACCATCTGACTAACTTGTGTAAATGGAGTCTCAGAAGGGGAAAAGAAAGAGTGAGGTGGAAGAAATATTAGAACAATTAATGGCAAGAATTTCTCCAGATTAATGAAGACAACAAACCACAGATCCATGAAACTCAGAAAAACCCACAGAAGATACATACAAAGAAAAACACAACTAGGCACATCTTAATCATACGGCTGTAAACGGGAAAGAAAGAGGACATCTTAAATGTAGCCAGAATGAAAGAATTTACTGCATACAGGCAATAAGATAAGAACAATAGTAAACTTCTTGTCAGTGACTATGCATATCATAAGACAATGGAGCATGATCTTTTAAGTACTGAAAGGTGGTGATGGGGGAAAATTCAACCAGAGAAGACACAAATTACAAATTATGAATGTGAAGAATGAAAGAGAAGTCATTGGTATAGATAGTGCAGACATAAAAAGGACAAGAAGAAACTATTTTCTGTCTTCTCCATTTCTACTTCATGTACATAGATTTGACACCTTAGATGAAAAGGACAAATTCACTAAAGGCAAAAATTCCCAACTCCTTACAAGAAAAAAAAAAGAGAGATAATTTGAATAGCCCCATTCTTATTGGTGTACTTTGCTAAACATTTAAGGAAGAAATAAACCAACTTTACATAACATCTTTTAGAATATAGAAGAGGGAACCCTTCCCATCACATTTTATGAGGTCAGCATTCCTGTGACACCAAAACCACGGATCAATATTCCCCAAGCACAAAGAAACAAAAATTTTCAAAATATTAGTAAACCAAATCCTACTATAAAGATGTGGTGGGGTTTATCCCCAGTATGTAGTTGGTTTTAATTAAATAATCAATCAATGTAATTTACCATCTCCATATACTGATAAGAAAAACCAAATATTTATCTCCATAGATGCAGGAAAACATTGGACTAAGTTGAACAACTGTCAGTAGTAGGGTCTGCAAATTAGAATGCAAAAAAACTTTCACAACTTGATAAATAGCATCTACAAAACAGCTGAAAATAACATCATATTAAATGATGAAAGAATGAATGCTTTCCCTTTAAGATAGGAAACAAGTCAAGGATGTCCACAAAGGCATACAGGTAGGAAAGAAAGAAAAAAAAAGTTTTTATATCAAAATGACCTCATTATCTGTGTGGAATATCTAAGGAATTTATTTAAAAAATTAAAACTAATAAGTGACAGTAGCAAGGTCAAGACACAATTTTGCAAAAAACAAAGTCAAAGTCACTATACTGCCTGATTTTAAGATTTAATATAAAGCTACAATAATAAAAACCAGTATGATACTAGAGAAAGAATAGACATAGATCAATTGAATATAATAGAGTCCATATATACTAAATCAGAAGCATCTTAATAAGATTCACAGGTAATTCACATGTACACTCAATTTTGAGAAGCATTAGGCTAAAATAAGAAGAATCAATGGTGTCAATCTACAATAGAAATTATCTTACTGGTTCACATCTCTTAAAAATATTTTACCATAGACTAGCTCCTCAAATCTCCAACTTAGGTGTTATCCTTGATTTCCCCTCTTTCCTTACCTGCTCCTCCAACATCTTATTAATCAGCAAGTTCTGTTTGTTCATACCTCTCAAACAGGTCTCCATCCATGTCCCTATTCCATGGCCACCTTATTCCAAGACACTGTTTCCTTTCCTATACTACTGTGACCTCCTGATTTTTTGATCCTTCTTTTACCTCTATAAGCAATTTATAAAACAGATGGAGTGATCTTCATGGAGTTTGTGTTCTAGTGGAGAAGATAAAATAAGCATGTAAGTAAATAAATGAAAATAATCATTATTAACTGTAATAAATGCAAACAAGGATATCAATATGGTGATGTGATAAACAGAGAGGAGGCTACTTGCCTCCTGTATGTGGAAACTATTTAAGTAAGCTTGGGTTGTCATAACAAAACATCAGACTGGGTGGCTTGAACAACAGAACTTATTTTCTCACATTTCTGGAGGCTGGAAGTACAAGATCAAGGTTACCTCAGGGTTGGTTTCTGGTGAAACCTTTATTCCTGCTTTCTCGAGAGTTAGTTTTTTTGCTGTATTCTCACCTGGCCTTTTCTCTGTGCTGGGGGTGGGGGAAAGCAGGGAACATACTCTCTTATCTCTTATAAAGATGCCAGTTCAATCAGATTAGGGCTCTTACAACCATTTAACCTTAATTACCTCTTTATAGGCTCCATCACCAACAGTAATATTGGAGTTAAGGCTTCCATACATGAAATTGGGTAGGTGGAGATACAATTTAATCCATTACAGGGAGATTGGGAAGGCTGGCATCTGAGGATCTGAGGTTTGATTGAGGTGGAACCAACCATGTAAAGAATTAGGACAAAACCATCACTGGGAGAGGGAACCCATGGACCTAAGGCACCGTTAAGTATTGGAGCTTTGGATTATCAGGAGGAAAAGTAAATCCAGCTGCTTCCCTCTTGGTCAGAGGTGAGAGGTTACAATCATACCTTTAATCTTCATATTTCTATTCAAAAGTCACTCTACCAGCATTTGGAATTGGCATTTGGACAAGGACAGAAAGAAAACAAGAAAACAATTACAGGCAGGTAGGAATTGCAACTTTATTTCCAATCCAGAACTAAGATCTCTCCCTGAGACGGCTTTACTTAAAAGCCACTTCAGGAGGGCCTGGGTGGCTCAGTTGGTTAAGCATCCGACTTCGGCTCAGGTCATGATCTCACAGTTTGTGGGTTCGAGCCCCGTGTTGGGCTCTGTGCTGACTGCCAGCTCGGAGCCTGGAGCCTGTTTCTGATTCTGTGTCTCCCTCTCTTTCTGGCCCTCCCCTGCTCACTCTCTCTCTCTCTCTCTCTCTCAGAAATAAATAAAAAACATGAAAAAAAATTTTTTAAAAGCCATTTCAATGAAGGATAACTTCTTGGGGGCATTTCATTAAGTATTTGATGGCTATATCCCTGTTCCACTGGTGGTAATTTAGAAGCATTTCCAGTGATGCCTGGGTGGCTCAGTATGTTAAGCTTGATTTGGGCTCAGGTCATTGTCTCAAGGTCTTGGGATGGAGTTCTCCATCAGGCTTCTGGCTGTGCATGGAGCCTGATTAAGATTCTCTCTCTTTCTCTCCCTCTGCCCCACTCCCCCGCCTGCACTCTCTCTCTCTCTTTCTAAAATTAAATAAGTAAGTAAGTAAATAAATAAAAGCATTACCTTGAAGGAAAATGCCTTAGACAGTTCTAAAATTCTCATTGGCTGATATACATGGAAATTCTTAATCTCAGATTAAGTCAGCTGAAAAATATTTGACATCACATGTCAGCAAAAACTTCTTATGGGCACTGCCTGCAACTTTCCACTGTTTACCTAAGCAGCACCCAGCAGACTATAGTTGAGACGTGCTCCAAGGCAGGAATGGGGAATATGAAACACTGAAATTTTTTGACATCTATTCAACTACACCCTATTTTCATTATCTCCACACAGGGAGGTGAACAGAGAGAACTAAATACTACAATAAGCATGATTTGCACTTGATTCACTCTTTTCCCACTTAGTGTAACTGTCAACAGCATCACAGTGATATAAATAAACACTTTGCTCAATTCAGACCCAAGGAAGGTTTCTTTCATGGCAGGTCCTTAAGGGATTGAAGTCTTAATTCACTCAGACTCTCCAAAAATGTCCTAGTATTACTTTCTAGCAACCATCTGATCTGACCAAAAATCATATTTTAAAAAATTATCTTAAATATTACTATAGTGCATAGATTCCGTAGTTTGTTAAAAAGAAATATACAAAAATAATACACACTATATGTTCTATTGCCAATGGATAAGTTGTATTCTTTGATAGATTCTATCTTATACTCCTTTGGTATACAGTATTATTGGTTGGTTTCCTAAAGGAACAGCCAAAAATTATTAAAATCTAACTTTATTTACATTGCATTCTGTGCTGACTCTACTTATATAAATGATAAATAGAATAGAACTGTGTTACTTACTAGTTTTTTGTGGTTTAATTTGTACTTAATTGGACAAAACTGAAAGAGGCCTTTAAAAAACCCTCTGAAAATCATTTGATTTTAACTATTACAGTCAAATAGAATCTTACACTTAAGATCCTGTGAAATGTAAAAATATCTAGTTACACATGAACCGGAACTTTTAAAGTTTGTGTATGTATATTAAAATAAAATGCTTGTTTATTTCAACTCAGCTTCATTTTAGTAGATGTAATTTTTCCATTCTGTTAAAATCATTAATAATAATTTAAGTAATTATTTAGTGAAACAGATTATCTTAAAACAAAGGCTGTGAAATGATTAGTTTTAAGTGACACTTATTCAGTTGAAAAATCCACTTTCTGTAAATGTTTTCAACAAAACCTGTATATTCTTCTTGTTTTTCTCCAAAGACCAATTTTGGGATCCTTTTGTGTTTTTGGTTTGTCCCAATAATTTTTTTTCTTACAAATAATTCCAAGTTTACTTTATTACAGATGGTATTTGTCTATAGCCAAAAATACTTTCCAAAATGCATCCTAACTCAATAAACTAGTTTAAAAAGCATCTTTAATGAAAACAAACAGTCAAAACAGATTAACAAGAATCAAAACCCCTAAGAGCATTGTTAACTGGCTATTTTCACCTCACTAGTCCTAGTTTTTTTTTTTTTTATAATTAATCTAGGATACAAATGTGTAGGAAATAGAAAATCAATTGTGTGACCATATACATGATTTAATGGGACATGGTAACTTGAAAGGCTGTTACCTGTATTGTGTTAAAAACAGAATTTTGCACATCTCCCTGAACTGCACCAGATAAAATTTATCATTGAGTTTTAATACAATTTATATCAACCAATATGAAATAGTTTCAGCTAAAACCTTGGACCAGTGGTTGAATCAGCAGAAAAATTAAATTCTCTACACTCAGAACTTATCTTTAGATTTTTATATCACCATAAAGCTATGTTTTTAAAAATATATCTTGCATGCCTACTACTTATGAGTCAGTGATGTAGCTATTGAGGAATAAAATATCTATGATATATTATATGTTATATAATGCATGTTACATATGTCATATGATATGTATGCTATATAATGAACAAAATATATATGGTTTCTACAATCATTAATTAAATATGTAAGCATCTGAAAGATAGTTTCATTCCTAATCCTCTTTTATCAATTTTAAGGGCAATGAATTGTCTTTATGAAAAGATTGTCATTAGAATTTAAGAAAATGAAATAAAAATGCCATTTAAAAAACATGTTAAACCAACAGTGCTAAGTTGTTCTGAGCATGTACTGCCACCCAATGGAGAGGTGCCCTAATGGCAATAGTATGTAGGTTTGGAGACCATACATCCTTTTGTGGAAGTAATACCATGTGCAAATAAATCACTCATTGTGGTAGTTTTTTTTTGTTTGTTTTTGTTTTTTTTTGGTTTAGAATGAACTAGATTGCCCTTGGGGAGGGCGTGATGGCAAACTTTAGCTAAAAATATTTTCTACTCCAAACCCAGAAAAACAAAACAAAAAAAAACTTATTAAAAATCTGATCTGGGGTGACTGTAGTGAAACAGTGAAATTGCCTATAAATATCTTCAGTGATATCAAGTACCAGTGTCTGTCTCATAGAAACATTTCCAACATGCAAATAGTAACCTTTTCGTGTTAAGCTGTATCATGAATTGAGGCTGGGGGGAAAATGGTGTAGATCACAGGTCTTCTGCTGTAGATCTCTACATTTTCAATCTGATTCTTTTGTTTTGTGTTTTTTGTTTGTTTGTTTGTTTTGTTTTGTTTTGTGGAATCAGCCCGGTTCTTATGTGCCAAGGATAGTTTGTAAAGAATTCTGACTGCTTAAGAAGAGGCATGGATTAGAGTCCCTCGGGTCCCTTCCACCTTCATGATTACATTTTCAATGTCATTGTTCAAGCCTCTGACAAAAAGTATTTAAAGAGGGAAAAAATATAATTCACCTCAAAAGTTTTTAAAATGACTTACATTAGGTGCCTTTTAAAAGATGTTGAATAGGCATTTTCACATTTTTATTGACCCAGAACTTAAGATAACCAGCATATTGTCCCTTGGCCAATTTTTAGGTAAAAAGATGTGCTGATGCAGAGGCTTGCTTTGTTTAGCAAATCCACCATTCAGTATTTTCAAGTTCAATGATAATGTTGCTCTTTATGTTCAAAATGCCACTTTCATTTTTCACTTAGGCCAAGTTAACAGAGAGGTTTTGAGCTATTGGATGGGACCCTGGCACATAGGAAGCAGGACTTTTTTTTTCTTTTTTTTTAACTTTAGCTATTAAAAGGGTCTTATCTTAATAGTATCATTTTGGGCTTGCTGCAACATTCTCCAAAGCAGCAATTGCATTACTGAATTTACTGTTTGGTTACTTTAGCACCTAGTCCAAAGGGAATAATTATATAATAATGCATATTATATGACTACTTGTTATAGTATGGAATGTGACAATAGAGATTAAATTGTCTCTAAATTGTTTTAATGAAAAATGATACGTTAAATTTCTTGGATAGATTTCCTGAACAAGTGATTAAAGCTGTGCTTTGTGTAGGCTTTATAGAATTTTTCTGTTTATTGACGTGTCAGAAATGATAAACAGCACTGCGTCATTCAACAAACATCTGTTATATAACTATTATGTGCTCTGTGTAGATATCTCGTGGATATCTTTACATGTGTATATAAAAATAAGTAACAAAACAGAACCTCTGCCCTGATAGGGAGGAACACTATTATGGCTTGGTCAGCAAGTATTGATTTAAAGCCTAAGACAGAAGTTTGTCCAAAATATGAATCCCATGTACTAGATGCAGAAGTGATGAGACATTACATTAATTGACCATCAAGTGAATTGGTACATTGTTGCTATAAATGAAAATTACTCTGTTCCATTAAAAAATAACTATTGCATTTTTTTACAAAAATTATTCCAAGGATAGCATCCTTTAGCCAGAAGAAAGTTTCCTGTGATCAAATCAGATGACTTTAATAATGGTAAGATACTCTACTAAAAAAGTTTTAAATGTTGTAAGTATGTCAGATACATAGTGATACTCTCATGACAAATTAAACACATGGGAATATAATTACTTTGCTGGATCCTCATTAATAAATTTGTCTCAAAAGAAGTTGTTAAAGGACTACAGGGGAATCTAGATGTCTATTTTACATAAAGGGCTACAGGGCAATCTAGATTCCTACTCAACATTCTTTTCTGTCTCACATGCAATTCACTGGGATTGACAATCACTGGAGAAGTACATGTAAATCTTGACCCTGCTTTTGTCTTGCTCAAGTTACAAAAGAATCTGTCCTACCCCCTGTTTATCTTACTCTTAGCCAAATTATCCCAAGTGCAGAAGTCACTTCCATTTTAATTCTTACAAACTCCTCAGAGTACTACTTAAAAAATGCCCTTTTACATTAATAGCTCTCAAATGACCTTGGAATTGAAAACTTTCTAAAATTGCCCAACTGACTCCCAGAGAGTAATTTATGAAGAGGAAGTTACTGGTTTTGATCTGTGTGGGGTCCACTGTCTAGGTCAGAAAAATGAGTGGACTAATAAATATCTTTAGACTATTCATATTTTGGATCTTCATGAACTGTTCCTATTTACAGGATTAGCGTTAATTCAATTTGCCTAATTTTTTTCTATTATCTCTAACTTTGACTCCATCATTGATAACATCAATTACACATCCACTGTTTGTAAAACCCTCTGTCTTCCTTCTAGTTTTCTAATCCCTTTTAAGGGAGATATTTTGTTTTCTTTTGACAAAATTTATATCTGTTCTTCTCCCTTCCAGTGGACTGAGAAAACAAAGTGTTCTATGGGGGAGAATATTTAATGTGAAAAGATATCTATTCTGGGAGCTCATCTGAACTTTCTAATTTAGACATTATATAATAAAATTTATTATTTTGGAGGATAAAAAGGAGTGTTTGGATTATTTTAATAAATCAGTCCTCTATGAATGGGCAAAGAACACAACTAGTTAATGAAGGAATAGGGGCGTTTCAAAACATGTCATACTTCATATTTATTCTTAGTAACAAAATGAAAACATTTTGAGTGTCTTTCTCCAGAGCCACACTTATCTTTCACTCCCCACAGATGCACTCATAGAAATCACCTTTTCCTTTCTTTTGATTCTGGGATTTTTTCTGTATCTTTAAGACCATGTAATGTTTCTTGTTTGTCTGTTCCTTCCCATGGTCATTACCCAATGACACCAGGTCCAGCCAACTTCCATCCACAAGGATCTGAGTTTGCGCATAGCTTATGTCTTCCAACTGTCCCTGATTTCTGTTCTCAGTTCTGTTCTCTGTGTCCTCAGCTACAGCTTGTCCCTGGAACTTCTCCCAGTTTTAAGAAATAGCCAAGAGAGGCTGACCTACAAGATGAGAGGAATAGAAAAGCGATCTCCTCAGCTCTCTCCGATTCTTTGGACCTGTGGGGCTGTCGTAGTAGGCAGTCGGAGCGTGTCAACTTCTATCAATGTCTTACCATTCTCATTATGGGCATTAGTCCCTTGAATCTTCATAACTCCATAAAATAGATAATTCTTTTATAGATAAGAAACATGAGATTTCAGGAGGTTAAACCTCATACTTACAATGGCACAGCTAGTAAGAGAGCCAGGATTTGAGCCCCATTGCACCTGACTCCAGGAATCATGCTCTTAATCACTACACTCAAATGTATAATCAGCACCTATGACATTCAGTTTTACCAAGTGAAATGCAATAGAAATGACCTAATCAATTATATTACATTTAATATATTTGGAGTTTAGATCCTCTTAAATTTAACATATGAATATATAGTAGCTCATATTTTTGTATCGTGTTTGTGTGCTGGACAAGGTACTTTATGTATATTTTATCATTTAAGTCTCATAGCCACCATGTAGAAAAGCAGGTACTATTATTCTTTCCACTGAAAAAGTTGAAAACAGAGGCACAGTACACCTAAATAATTTTTACCATATCAGAGAGCTAGGTAGAATTGAAAGTTTAACTAGGTATTTCTTTTTCACTGTACTTTACCACTTCTGATAAAGTTTAATGGCTTTTATTATAAATGCTTCCTATGAGTAGGTATTGTGCAAAATGTTGTTTATGTATTATGCATTGAGTTTTCATAGAAACCTACATTTTATAGCTGAAGAAAACAATGATAAGAGACTTTTAGTGATGCAATGGTAACTAGTAGAACTAGGATTTGAACCTAAATCTGATTGATTCAAAATTGATGCTTATAGGAACTAATCGGAAAAATAAGAGGGCAGTCTAAAATGGTGGCATAGGCAGACCCTGAACTCACCTTCCATGGACACACTGAATCTATACCTGTATATAAAGCAGATCCTCCTGAAGAAGACCTAAAGGTTGACAAAACAGCTTGTGCACAATAAACAATAGAGGGATCATGTAGAGAAGGGTAGGAGAGATGGAGACATGGTAAAAATGGGAACCCTACCCTTGACACGGCACCTTACAGTAGGGAGGGATATCACAGAGGGGCCCAGGTATAGAATTACTCACCTTATAGCACAATGAAAAAACAGTAGTTTGAAAAACAACTAGACTATAAGTGAAGGAAAGCCATTTGCTAACCCTAGTGTATCAGCCAAATGGGTGGGGAACTGCTAGAACTCTCTTTGTGGTTAAAGGTGCTGGTGAGGGCCACTTTTTATGTCTGTCTTCCACCTTGATAGTGCCAGCAGGAGCAGCATCCAGATGTTCTAAGTGGCCTGGTAGACTACGCTAACATTTCCCGGCCCATTGACCTACACCATTTCCAGCCATTTTGCCAAGGTGGCCCCAGCACAGTGCAACCTCAGAACCCCTGACCCATACCCACTCTAGCTTCAGCCATCCTGCCAGTGTGGCCCCTGTGTAGGATGCCCATAGACCTCCTCGGCTGTACCTGCTTCAGCTCCTGCTGTCCTGTGAAGGAAACCTTGGCATGGCATGCTCCAGGAGTCCTTGGCCCACACCATCTCCAGACAACCTACCAAAGCTACCACACACACACACAAACACACACATACACAGTCTACACAGGTGACACTCCCTACACAAGGCCACTCCTTTAAGATAGGAGAGGTAGCTGTATCACCTAATTTGTAGAATCAAACATAAAAAATCAAATAAAATGAAGAAATATGATATATTTTAGATGAAAGAACAAGATAAAAAACCCCAGAGAAATACCCTGATGAAATGGAGATAAGTAATTTACTTGATAAAAAGTTCAAAGTACTGGGCATAAAGATGCTCACTGACCTCAGGATACAAGTGGAAGGACATAGTGAGAACTTCAATAAAGTGTCAGAAAATATAAGAAAGAACCAATGAGAGCCAAAGAATGCAATAACTGATATGAAAAATACATTAGAGGGAGTCAAGAGCAGATTAGATCATACAGAGGAATGGATCAACAATCTGGAAGATAGAATATGGAAATCACCCAAAGAGAATAACATAGAGAAAAAAGAATTTTTAAAAAAAGATAGTTTAAGGGACCTCAGGAATAACACCAAACATACTAATATTAACCTTATAGAGGTCCCAAAAGGAGAAATCAGAGAGAAAGGGGCATGAAATTTATTTGAAGAGAAGTGCCTGGGTGGCTCAGCTGTTATGTATCTGACTTTGACTCACATCATAATATCACGGTTGGTGAGTTTGAACCCCACGTCAGGTTCTTTGCTGTTAGCATAGAGCCCACTTTGGACTCTCTGCCCTCCCCATGCCCTTCTACACCTTACTCTCTCTTTCAAAGATAAATATACATTAAAAAAACTTATTTGAAGAAATAATGGCTGAAAGCTTTCCTAGCCTGGAGAGGAAACAGACTTCCAGGTCCAGGAATCAGAGTCCCAAAGAAGATGATCCCAAGAAATCCACACAAAAATCTATAATAATTAACATGACAAAAGTTAAAGACAAGAAGAGAATCTTAAAATTAGAAAGGGAAAAACAAATAGTCACATGAAAGGGAAACCCATAAAACTATCACTGATTTTTCAACAGAAACTTTACATGTCAGAAGAGAGTGGCAGGGTATAAAATGCTGAAAGGGAAAAACTTACAACTAAAAATACTCTACCTTGCAAGATTATCATCCAGAATTGAAGGAGAGATAAAGAATTTCCCAGACAACCATAAACTAAGCAAAAATTCCAAAGGAGTTCATCACCACTAAATCAGTCTTACAGGAAATGTTCAAGGGTCTTCTTTAAGCACAAAAGAAAAGGCCATAACTAGAAAAAAGAAAATTTAGAAATAAAATATATGGAAAAAAACCTTACTGGTAAAGGCAAATGTATAGTAAAGGCAGTGGATTGGCCATTTAAAAAGCTAGTATGAAGGTTAAAAATAGTAAAATCAACTATAACTACAATAAGCAGTTAAGGTATACACAAATAAATCAAAAGATATAAAACATGACATCAAAAACATAAAATGTGCAGTGATAGAGTAAAATTGTCATAGTTTTGTCAAACTTATGTGACTATCAGCTTAAAATAGGTTGATATAGATAGATAGATGATAGATAGATAGATAGATACCTCATGATAACCACAAGCCCAAAAACCTACAATAGATACACACAAAGAATAAGGAGAATGGAACTCAAATGTAAAACAAGAAAACCATCAAATCACAAAGGAAGAGAAGTAAGGAACAAAGAACTACAAAAACAACTGGAAAACAATTAACAAAATGACAATATGTACATACCTGTCAATAATTACTTTCTTTCTAACATTTATTTATTTTTGAGAAACAGAAAGAAGCAGAGAGTGAGTGGGGTAGAGCAGAGAGAAAGAGAGAGAGAGAGAATCTGAAGCAGGCTCCAGGCTCTGAGCTGTCGTCACAGAACCTGATGGGGGGCTCAAACCCACAAACCGTGAGATCATGATCTGAGTCAAAGTCAGATGCTTATCCAACTGAGCTATCAAAGCACCCCTCAATAATTACTTTTAATGTAAGTGAACCGAATGCTCCAATGAAAAGACAAAGCATGGCTGAATAGATTTAAAAAACAAAAACAACAAGGCCCATCTACATGCTACCTACAGGAGACTCACTTCAGATCTGAAGACATACAGATGGAGAGTGAAGGAATAGAAAAAGGTGTTCCATGCAAAACGAAATGGAACAGAAGCTGGAGTAGCAATACTCCTATCAAACAAAATAGACTTTAAAACAAATACTATAACCAAAGACATTAAAGAGTATTACACAATGATGAAGGGGTCAAAGAAAAGGATATAACATTCATAAACACTTATGCACCCAATATGAGCACATAAATATATAAAGCAAATATTAACACACATAAAGGGAAAAATGCCAGTAATTAAATAATAGGAGGGGACTTTAATACAACAGTTAAATCAATAGATAGATCATCCAGTCAGAAGAATCAATAAGGAACAATTGGTCTCAAATGACACATTAGGCCAGATGGATTTAATAAGTATATATAGAACATTTTATCCCAAAATTGCAGAATACACAATTTTTTGAAGTGCACATGGAACATTCTTCAGATAGGTGACATGTTATGCCATGAAACAAATCTCAATAAACGCAAGAAGACTGAAAACATATTAAGCTTCTTTTTGGCCACAGTAGTATGAAAGTAGAAATCAATTACTAGAAGAAAACTGAAAAAAAAACAAAACAAAACAAAACAAAAAACCACATGACTAAACAATGCTTACTGAACAACCAATGCGTCAAGGAAGAAATTAAAGATGAAATAAAAGAATAATTTTGGACAAATAAAAATGAAAACACAACAGTCCCAAATCTTCAGGACCTGGCAAAAGCAATTCTAAAGGGAAAATTCATAGCAATACAAACCTACACCAAGAAGCAAAAAATCTAAGTAATTTCTTATTTAATCGCAATCTAACTTTACATCTAAAAGAATTAGAGAAAGAAGAATAAACAAAGCCAAAGGTGAGTAGAAGGAAGACATTAGTAAAGCCCAGAGTAGAAATAAATAAAAGGGGGGGGGGGGAACAATAGAAAAGGTTAATGAAACTAAAACTAAAAGCTAGTTCTTTGAGAAGATAAACAAAATCAATAAACCTCTATCCAGATTCATGGAGAAAAAAGAGAAAGCCCCAAAATAAAATCAGAAATGAAAGAGAAGTTACAACTAATACCACAGAAAGATAGAGGATCAGAAGAAACTACTACTAACAATTATATGCCAACAACCCTCCTACACTGTTGGTGGGAATGTAAACTGGTACAGCCCCTCTGGAAAACAGTGTGGAGGTTCCTCAGGAAACCAACAATAGAACTCCCCTATGACCCAGCAATAGCACTGCTAGGAATTTACCCAAGGGATACAGAAATGTTGATGCATAGGAGCACATGTACCCCAATGTTCATAGCAGCACTCTCCACAACAGCTAAAACATGGAAAGAGCCTAAGTGTCCATCAACAGATGAATGGATCAAGAAGATGTGGTTTATCTATACCATGGAATACTACATGGCAATGAGAAAGAATGAAATCTGGTCATGTGTAGCAACATGGATGGACCTTGAGGGTGTCATGCTGAGCAAAATAAGTCAGGCAGAGAAGGACAAATATCATATGTTTGCATGTATAGGAGGATTAGGAGGAACTTAATGGAGGGCCATGGGGGAGAAGAAGTGGGGAAATGGTGGGGGAGAGGGATAGAGGAAAACCATGAGAGACTCTTGAATGATGAGAACAAACGGAGGACTGATGGGGGTGGGGGTGGGGGGAGATGGGCATGGAGGAGGGCACTTGTGGGGATGAGCACTGGGTGTTATATGGAAACCAATTTGACAATAAACTATTTGTAAAAAAAAAACAAAAAAACAATTATATGCCAACAAATTGGAAAACCTAGAAGAAATGGATAAATTCCTAGAAACGTACAACCTGCCAAGACCAAATCATGAATAAATAGAAAATCTGATAGACCAATTACAAGAATGAAATTAAATCTGTAATTTAAAAACTCCTCAAAATAAAAATGCAAGACCAGACAGCTTCACAGGTGAATTCTATCCAAATTCAAAGAATTAGTACCTAACCTCAAATTATTCCAAAAATTGAAGAGGAAGAAATGCTTCCACACTCATTTTATGAGATCAGCATTACCCTGATACCAAAACCAGATAGGCAATGCAAAAAAAGAAAAGTATAGGCCAATAACGCTGATGAACATAGATGCAAAAATCCTTAACAAAATGTCAGCAAAATAAATTCAACAGTATGTTAAAAGGATTGTACACCATAATCAAGTGGGACTTATTCTAGGGATCAATTATGGTGCAACATCTGCCAATCAATCAATGTAATACATCACATAACAAAATGAAGGATAAAAGTTATATGATAATTTCAACAGAATCAGAGAGAGCATTTGAGAAAATTCGAAATCTATTAATGATAAAAACTCTCAACAAAGTGCATATAGAGGGAACATACTTCTACATAATGAAGGCCATATGTGACAAACCTATAGCTAACATTATACTCAATGGTGGAAAGCTGAAAGCTTTTGCTCCAATATCAGGAACAACACAAGGTTGTCCACTCTCTCCACTTTTATTCAACATAATTTTGGAAGTCCTTGCCATAGCAATTAGGGAAGAAAAAGAACTAAACGGGATCTAAATTTGAAAGGAAGAAGTAAAATTGTCACTATTTGAAGATGACATAATACATAAAGCCCTGAAGACTTTATTTTAAAAAAACTGTTAAAACTAATACATGAATTCAGTAAAGTCTCAGGATACAACATTAACATACAGAAATTGCTTGCATTTTACATAATAATAACAAGCTATTAGAAAAAGAAATTAAGAAAGCAACCTCATTTGTAATTGCATCAAAAAGAATAAAACACCTAGGAATAAACTTAACCAAGAAGATGAAATACCTGTATTCTAAAAACTAAAAGATATTGATGAAAGAAATCGTACACAACACATAAATGGAAACATATTTGTGCCTATAAGTTAGAATAGTTAATATTATCAAAATGTCCATGCTCCCTAATGCAATCTCCATCAAAATACCAAGAGCATTTTTTACAGAGATAGAACAAAGAATCCTAAAATTTGTATGGAATAACAAAAACCCTGAATTGCCAAAGGAATTTTTTAAAGTTTATTTATTTATTTTGAGAGAGTGTGTGTGTGTGTAAGCAGGGGAAGGGCAGAAAAAGAGGGAGAGAGAGAGAGAATCCCAAGAAGGCTCCACACTGTCAGTGCACAGCCTAATGGGATGCTTGAACCCATGAACTGTGAGATTGTGCCCTGAGCCGAAACCAAGAGTCAGATACTTAAATGAC
This sequence comes from Proteles cristata cristata, assembly GCA_017311185.1. NCBI lineage: Eukaryota > Metazoa > Chordata > Mammalia > Carnivora > Hyaenidae > Proteles > Proteles cristata. The sequence continues at coordinate 1,008,253 of JAESUZ010004301.1, forward strand.
TGAGCCACCCAGGTGCCCCACCAAAGGAATCTTGATAAAAACAAAACTGGAGTTGTCATTCTCCCTGATTTTAAACTATACTACAAAGATGTAGTAATCAAAAAACAGTATGGTACTGGCATGAAAAAAGACATGTACATCAATGAAATAGAATATAGCCCAGAAATAAACCCACACATATATGGTCAATTAGTCTATAACAAAGGAGGCAAGAACATCCAATGGGGAAGAAGTCTCTTCTATAAATGGTAATGGGAAAACTGGACAGCTACATGCAAAAGAATAAAACTTGACTACTGTCTTACACCATATACAAAATTGAATTCAAAATGGATTAAAGACTTTAATGTAAGACCTGAAACTATAAAACTTCCAGAAGAAAACATAGGCTGTAAACTCTTTGACATCAGTCTTAACAATATATGTATATTTTGGTCCAATTTCCTCAGACAAGGGCAACAAAAGCTAAAATAAACAAATGGAATTACATCAGACTAAAACATTTTTGCACAGCAAAGGAAACTATCAAGAAAATGAAAGGCAATCTACTGAGTGGGAGAAGATATTTGCAAATCATATATCCAATAAGAGATTAATATCCAAAATATAAAAGGAACCTCTAAAAGCCTCAACAATTCAATTTTTAAAAAATGAGCAAAGGACTTGAACAGAAAATTTTCCAAAGAAGACATACGGATGCTTAACAGGCATATGAAAAGATGCTCAACATCACTAATCGTCAGTGAAATGCAAATCAAAACCACAGTGAGGTATTACCTCACTCCTGTCAGATTGGCTATTGACACAGCCTTGAAAAGATGGTGCTTTCTTTGCAAAACATGAAGAAACATTAGAGATAAATGGATAATTGTCTCCCAACACATATAACGAGTCTTGTAACAAACTAAATTTGTTGTTTACAAGGGGAAAAGAAACGAAAAACAAGTGTTCATAAGGTGTGGAGAAAAGAGAATTCTTGTACTTTGTGCAATGTAAATTGGTATAACTGCTATGGGAAACAGTATGGAGGTTCTTAAAAAAAATAAATAAATAAAAATAGAACTACCCTATGATCCAGCAATCCAATCCCACTTATGAGTATGTATCTGAAGAAATAATACCAACTTGAGGAGATATTTGTACTCTTCTCTTCATTATAGCATTATTTACAATAGCCAAGATATGGAACTGAGTGTTCATCAATATATAAATGAATAACAAATGTATAGCGTATAACATGATGTAATATTTCTCAGCCATAAAACAGCATGAAATACTGCCATTTGCAACAACATGGATAGAACTAGAGGGTTTTATACCAAGTGAAATAAGTCAAACAGAGAAAGGCAAATACCTCATGATTTTATTTGTATGTAGAATCTAACAAACAAAACAAACAAACAAAACTAAGCAGAAAGAGGCTCGTAGATACAAGAAACAAACAGAGAGGGGAGAGTTTGGGGGTGGGTGAATAAAGTGAAAGGAATTAAGAAGAACAAACTTCCAATTTTATAATAAGTAAATTATAAGGATGTAATGTACAGCACAGAGAAAATAGTTAATAATCTTGTGATAAATTTGTATGGTGACAGTAGACTTATTGTGGAGATTTTTTTGTATTGAATAAAAATATTAAATCACTGTGATACGCACATGAAATTAACAGATATTACGTGACAATTATACTTCAATAAAATGTAGTAATAAATCAATTCCCCAAAATAACTTTAAAAATTCTTGAAGAGGAGATTTCAGAAAAACTTCCTTCATTCCTCTGGCAAGTCCATTCAGCTTGAGTTTCACTTGAAGTCTTGCTTTTGCTCATGAGCAGTACTATTTGGAAGATGTAGTGTTTGAATCATAAAAAATAAATTTATTGGACTGATTTCTGCCTATTGGTCATAGTTAAATAGTCATGACATTAGCATTTTATTTTTACCTTCTATTTGAGGGATTATACTATTCATTTAATGCTTTGAGTTTTAATGGCTCACAGGTTGACTGGCACAGGCAGACCATTAAAATACATGTCACCTTCCACCCACTTTGTCTTCCTGGAGTCCAAAAACCTTTCTCCTGTGAGTGGTGTCTAGTCACCTGAGGCTATTTAATAGACCTGTTAATGTAATTCTCCTGGCTTTTCTGGAAGTGCCACCAGCTCATTCCACGGTGCTATTAAAGTGACCTCACATGGTTATTGACCTGATATGCCCCCTCTGTGGTCTTGTTGCAGCATTCTCATGTATACACTCTGGCTTTATAATATTTGCAAAAATGTAAAGTTTTAATCTCCACTCTTGGAAGTGGCAGATCCTATTTGGGAAATGAAAAGTATTGTGATTTTTGTTACTTGTTCTTTTTTTTCCCTTCAGGCCAGATTTTGGACACTTTTCCTGTTTCATATTATAACTCCCAATTGTATCTACATTCTTATTTCCAAGTTGAGTTTCATTTCACAATTTTTTTGCCATATTTCTAGCTCCTCTTTTTCATGGTGCACTATATCGTCTATCATTATAATTTTAAGCAGCTGCCAACTTAACACATTTATCAAACTAGCAGGGGATAGAGTTTATACCCCGCCCTTTACCAGACCATGAATAAAGATATTAAAATAACCTGGTTCCACTCCAATACCATAGAGACCTTACTGGACACCTTCCCCTGTCCAAGGATGGCTATTTATCACTGCTTTTGGATGTGGTACTCTGGCTTATTTTCAGCCCATCTGACAGGGCTTCTATACAAATAAATCTACTTCAAGAAAGATTTTTGTGTTGCAGTATATTAGCTGTGATATTAAAGATTAGTTCAATTAGGTTTACTGAATTCTTTCCTTCACAATGATCTTGGTAATTCATTCAAGAGGGATTAAGTGTGCCTGGCATTATGCACACTGCATTTCGTTTAGAGTTCCATTACTCCAGATGTTCAGAATAAGCAGCTATGGGTACTTTGGAGCAGAAAAGTAAAATATTTCCAGGCACCCCATGATGTGTACATAAATGCCAGAAGTGGTTGATGACTATAACTCTATACATATATATTTATACATACAAATTTATATAGGTATTGTATATTCATATATGTTTTCTGAGAGAGTTTATGGTAGTGTGTGAAGCAGAACTATGAAAGAGGCAAAGCACTAAACAGGTTATTAAGAGATGTCTCTTCTACTGTAGCTTCTGATGCTGTATAGCCATTTGACCAGTTTAGGACAATGATCTTGTCAAGTTCAGTTTCTTCATATGTGAAATATCTAGGTAGGTTAAAATTTTTTTTTCTTTTTTAATTTTTTTATTGTTTACTTATTTCTGAGAGAGAGAAACAGAGAGACAGAACTCCAGTGGAGGAGGGGCAGAGAGAGAGGGAGACACAGTATCCGAAACCAGCTCCAGGCTCTGAGCTGTCAGAACAGAGCCCGATGTGGGGCTTGAACCCATGAATGATGAGATCATAACCTGAGCTGAAATCTGACACTTAACTGACTGAGCCTACCCAGATCCCCTGGGTCAAAATTATTTCTAATGCCCAATGTGGCATCTAAATATATCATTACATATTCTCTTTTTATCTTCAATTTTAATATCAGGGCAAACAACATTCCTTTGAGATAGCCTGGGAAAACTCATGGATTTTCTTTTCCCAGCACAAGATTAGGGGATTCAGGTTTTCTTGGCCCATAAGCAGAAAATATTTGATTCTGGAATTAAACTATAGAGTGGGAAGAAATGAGGAAAGTTGCCAATACCATTATTGGCAGAAAAGATGAGCTGCATTACATACCCTGGGATGTAACATTCACTTTTAAGTGTGCTCCTAAGGGTTCCTGAGAGTAAAATGGAAACTTTCTTGCCTTTGCAGCTTCTGCTTTAGAGACTTACAGAATTTTAGGTCCGGGAGCATATGTGAAGGACAGCTATCTAGGCCTTCATTTTAGGAAACCTAACTTCTTATAATTCCCAGTGCAGGGCTCTTTCCTTAGCATGCAAGGGAGGGAAAATCAAGAGTTTATAGTAGAAGGATGGCCCTACCTTCAAGTCTCACTTGGAGCAGTAGTGGGGACCTCCCACTTCCAGCTGGGTAAGCAAGAGGCCCAAGGAGGTGCCTCAGGCATCCTCTGAGAGGGAGTAGAGAATGACAGGGTCAACCAACCCATCCCCACCCTAAACTCAGAGCAGAGGGCTTTGTCCTTGGATTTTAATGAAGTCTTAATTCACAATTTTAAGACAAGTGGCCATAACTTTTCACCTTGGTATTTCTCTGAGTTTACATATAGTTCAGTGAAAACAAAGGTGAAGCAAACACTGAGAAGACATACCCACCCTCTACCCCTAACCAAAGCACAAGAGTTGCAAGGTTATTTATTCACAGACGTACTAAAACCAAAGGAGACTCTGTACTTTATTTAATCAAATGCATGTTATTTGCAAGCCAAGTCTCCCAGAGTAAATTATGTCCATTTCTATTACCAGTGAAATTTCTCTATTCTTTAATTAAATCATCTGTAACACATAAAGTTATGAGATGCTGAATGTTTCAAAAATTATACAAATACTTTGCCATCATTGGATCTTAAAAACAATTTCAAAAACTATCGGATATACTAAGAAAAAAGGAATAATCACCCATTTTTATAATAAATATGTAACTTCATAGAGAGGTTACTGGGAGCTTACTAAAATATGAAGTGTTTACCTCAGGGTTTTAAAATTTTGAATAATTTTTACTTTCCCTTTAAACTTTTCATATATGGTTTAAACAGCATAAGTGAAAATTTTTTACTCTAAAAACACAAATCTTACATCTTTGAGAAATATTAATATAGGGCTATCTTTCAGATATCTACAGAATTTTGAACTTCTGGTTCATGATAGATACTTCCATTTCCCATTCTTTCAATCTCTTCTTAAACCTTCTTTATTTGTTCCTCTTCAACCCAACTCTGGTGAAACTTTTTGTATGTTACCAATGATTTGCCCTTTTTAAAAGACCCAATGTGTTGGGGTACCTGGGTGGCTCAGTTAATTAAGCATATGACTTCAGTTCAGGTCATGATCTCATGAACTGTGAGTTTGAGTCCTGTGTCTGGCTCTGTGCTGACAGCTCGGAGGCTGGAGCCTGCTTTGGATTCTGTGTGTGTGTGTGTGTGTGTGTGTGTGTGTGTGTGTGTGTGTGTCTGTGTGTATGTGTGTCTTTACTCCCCTCCCCCACTCACACTCTGTCTCTCAAAAATGAATAAATGTTAAAAAAATTTTAAGTACCTGATGTTTTTTGTGTATCCTAATTCCCTGAATTTTCTATAGTCTCGGAACAAGCTGGCTACAAATTCATTGAATATCTCTTCCCATAATTTTTAATGACACTGAAATTTTCTCCTCCTCTTTCTTCATCCTATGTGAACATTCCTCTATGCTATCACTGAATGGTAGCTATATTTTTTCCCCTCACTTCTTTGGTGAATCCATCACCTTCCATGATTCTAACTATTTAGGATTCTACCACAAGGAAATTGATAACCACTAGGTACCAGACATTGTGCTAGGTGATGAGGATTCTATCACAGATAAGACACAGTATCTTCAAGGAATGCACACACAAAAAAGGAACTCACAAAAAAAGACAGAGAAATGCAAGGGAAGAATATGTAACCCAGCCTGGAAAGTGAGGAAAGTCTTCCTTAAAGAAGTGGGTAGTCATTTTAGATATTGAGCACAGCTCAAACAAAGGCACAAAAACATGAGACAGCATAATGTACATGCAGGGCTATAAGCAGCCTCATGTTGATGAGCCTGCAAGGCAGGGATGCCCACAGAGAGCAGATAGTAGAAGGTCTGGTGTGATGTGCTATTGCTATGGACTAAATTATGTTTCCATAAAATGTATATGTTGAATCCATAACTCTCAATGTGACTGTATTTGAAAATAAGGTCTTTATAGAAGTATTAATGGCTAGGTGAAGTTGTAAGGGTAGGGCCCTAATCCCACAGGATTCATGCCCCTATAAGAAGAGATACCAGAGAATTTGCTGTCTCTTTTTCTGTATCATATGAAGACACAGTGAGAAGGCAGCCATTTGCAAGCCAGGAAGAAATGCTTGCTAGAACTGATTATGTAGGCACCTGATCTCAACTTCCACCTTCCAGAACTGTAAGAAATTAAATTCCTGTTGCTTAAGTCCCCCACTCCCTGGTATTTTGTTATGGCAGCTTGGGATAAGACAGCTAGGGAGTTTGGACTTCATTCTGCAGACCAGGGATTCTTCACAGAGAAGTACGGCTGCCAGGAGCATTTTGGAAATTTGAGAGAGGGTGTTATTTTTTGGTTGTCACAATGATTGCCAGATGCTATTGGCATTTACTGGGTAGGGGCCAGTGGTGCTAGATGTCTTCTACTTCATGGAGCATTTCCATGTAATAAAGAAATGTCTCACATAGAAGAAACATTTATGTAGGTGAAAAACCTATATATCACTATCTGGGTCCAAAACCAATCTCCATTTTACATAAAATTACTAAGTGTTTTTATATAATATAGTATACACTGGACCTTTCAGGAAGGTCACTGCCCTATAAATTGAGAAAAAATGTTTTTTTCCCCCCAGGGGTGACCGAGTGGCTCAGTTAGTTAAGCATCTGACTTTGTTTCAGGTCATGATCTCACAGTTTGAGAGTTCAAGCCCCATGTTGGGCTCTGTGCTGACAGCTCAGAGCCTGGAGCCTGCTTTGGATTCTGTGTCTCCTTCTCTCTCTGCCCTTCCCCTGCTTGTGCTCTGTCTCTTCCTGTCTCGCAAAAAATAAATACAAAAATGAATAAAATGTCTAAACATTATGCATGATTTAAGAAAACCATGTTGCCACAATAGAACCACTCTTGGTATTTGTCTTTCCAGTTTGTATACTTATAGCAGTCAGCATATGTAATCGTCACATATGTGGTGTCTCAACATATAGGTGTAAGCATAAGTACTTGGGTCTTTTAGTGGTTTTGTGTCTAGGCATTTACTATTGAAAGATATTTTATTATGTTACTTTTTAAAATTTCTCTTTTATAATACAGCTAGAAAAAAATTCTAGTTTTATATTTAGTTTTGTTTTAAATGTGTATAAGAAGATTATACTTTTTTAAAAAATGTTTTTATTTATTTGTGTGTGAGAGAGAGACAGCATGAGCAGGGGAGGGTCAGAGAGAGAGGGAGATACAGAATCTGAAACAGGCTCCAGGCTCTGAGCTAGCTGTCAGCACTGAGCCCAAGGCAGGGCTCGAACCCACGAACCCTGAGATCATGACCCGAGCAGAAGTCGGATGCTTAACCGACTGAGCCACCCAGGCTCCCCAAGAAGATTATACTTTTATGTAAACTATGTTTGAGGATAATTAAAAGGACATGGGAAAATATTTGTCATAAAAATCAGAGGATTAAGATCTACTACTCTAGAAGATGGGATCCTTATGAGGAATGTTAAGACAGATTTATATAAATCTATTCAGAACCTTTAATTTTTTTCCTCTCTTGCCAACGGTCCAGAGGAGGAAGAGACACAGAAGTCCCCTTATTGCTTCCCTCCCACTCCTGGGTACTGTTGCCATAAAAATTTTTTTCAAGCTCCCACTTTGAAAGTTACTGTATTGAGCCTTGGGCTTGACTATTAGTGGCATACACCAAACTTAAGAGGAAGCCACCACTTATTTCAATATTACTTTAACAAACCTCACCAAAACCCTGTTCCCTACTACTGCCAATCTCAGAGGGATAATGGTAACCTGGAGAACCTTTTGTCCCTTCTCTTGAGGATGCACTTCAGGATGAACCAAATTCTGGAATCGCAGTAACCATCTTAGTTTTGTGCTCAGTTTTGTGTCTTCCAGCCACACCTATACCAACAGCTCTGTGAGCTGGATATCAATTCCACCTGAGGGTCTTATGGAGGTCAACTCCCAGTTACACTGCACAATTTGGCCTCTTTGCCCAAATTCTGTGAAAGTCTTTGGGTTGTTCCATGCAATGAATGCATAATAAAAACTCAACACATCACTTCTACAGGCTGGTGGACTTTGCCTTGACGTCAGATATGAGACTGGCAGAAGAATTACGTTTCATTCACCATCTCTCCCATCCCTACAAAGAAGAGTATATCTGATGCTGATGGTTCTGGCCCGCCATTCTCTCATTGCTCCCCAAATCCTATAGCTGGAACCAGTTCTGCTGCATGTTAAGCCTCAGATCACTGATGGGGGAATTACACTTCGAGTGGATTTCCTGAAGGTAGGGGTTTGATCCAGTTTGTGGCAATAATAGATTCATAGGCATGGGCTGAACCTTGATTTTAATGCTAGTCACTACATTCTTGAGTAAGTGATAGATCCTCCAGACTACTTCAAGAGTCACTACCTCAAGGCTCTACCATTTGATATGTACAAGAATATCTTCACTACTTGGTGGGTTACTGACCTAGGAGACCACATTCATTGAGAGAGATGTAGGGAAAATTTTGAGATGCTCAGACCATTGATCATGAGCTCCCCACATTAAACTTCAGTCTTTACCTTCTGGCTACAAGTCCCTAACTTGCTATTCTTGTAAATGAGCTATACCTTCTGCTTTTCTTCAGAATTCTTCTGCTAGTATTGTCTAGTTTCTCCTACAAAGCCCCAGGTAATCCCTGTGCCATAGGATGTGAGTAAATATGCCACTTACAAGGAAGCATATTTCCCAGTTCTGGTCTCTTTGCTCCTATTTTCATCATGAGTAAAACTTTATGATAGACTTTCAAGGGTCCATCTTCAAGCAAGAAGATACATAACACATCATCTTTTAACTTACCTCTTTTAAGCTTTTGCAATTTCATTGACACAAATTTAAGACAGAGTTTCATGAGGGCTCCCAAGTACAATTGTAAGAGACATAGTATTTTGTGTGAAGAAAAATTTTGTGAAGCTCTTTTCTGGAAATAGACTATGGCTTAAATATGGTCATACTCTTTTAACTGGTATCAATTTCCCTGATTCCTAAGCCCTTGGATCAGATTGTCAGATGTCCTCCAGAGATTTTTCAACCTCATCTAATTTTGGAAAGGTGATAAATGGAAGAAGGTCTTGCAGACATGCCTTGTCTAGTATGAGTATACTCTAACACTATGTGTAATGGAGTCTGCAATGCCCCACCCAGATTCCCCTTCAGGAATGAAGGATTTATTACCCTAGCTGCTGGATGTGCTATCAAAAATAGTTTTGGCTGTCAGCCTTCTTGAGGGTTTGCCTTGGCTGAAGAGAACAGCCTTATTCAGTGCCATAACCTCTTCTTGGGGTGGCCAATATTCAATGTGAGGTCCCCAACTTGGGATCTCTAAGGGATGATGCCATCTTCAGAAAAACCAAGAGGATAAGCTGAGGCTTCTATTAAGGCTGTACCCCATATTGGCTTTTCCATTTGACTTGTTTTACTTCTTCCTTCCTGTTTATAGCTCTTGATCCCAAGAGCGCTACCTAACATCCTATATGCCAATATTTGTCTCAGAGTCTACTTCCCAGGGAGTATAAACTTCAGTAGTTGGTGCCAGGAGTGCTCTGAGAAAGCAGATGCTGGGATGTGACTTGGGGGCTGGGTCACCCACCATTGTCCTGAACTGGGAGAGTGCATTGTGCTTTATTTTGAGAGTACTGATCAAGAGAGAAGGAGAAAAATGTTCTCATATGTTGAAAAAGGAAGAGATTATCAACTTGGGATCATGTTCCTAGGATTCAGCATTTAACACTTTAGAGGTGGTGACACTAGGGAGGTGCACACTAGGATGAGCCATAAAAGCATGAGAAAGGGATGGCCCACCCTAAGTGAATGGGATGCTATGGCTTGTGAGAAAGAAGAGATTGAAAAGCATAGAAAAGTGGGCATACCATAAGTGGGTACCAGAAAACCCATTAAGACTGTGTTGCACAGGAAGGTTTGGAGGACGTGACACTTACTCAACCAATAAAATATGTGCTGGCAAGCCTTACCATCACTCAGAAGCTCCATTGGTGGCTAGGGAATGGTAAGGGGCGCTGTCACAGAACTAAGCTGAAAACAATAATGTGGATGACAAGACTGAAATAATATAGACCAGGTGTCACCACTTTACCAACAGACTCCAAGTGCATGCAATGACTATAATGAGTGACAAGGAGGGATGGAGTGGCTCACCCAGACAAAGTTATGAATATGGTTAAAAGAACATGGTGTCCCTAATGGCAAAAGAAGTCAAAGATAAGTAATAAAGAAACTTGGCAATTTACCAGTTTTCAGATCTGAGGCAGTTCTTAAAGCCAGAATCCTCTGACTGAGGAAGGAATCAGGTACCTAAGAGGAAGGATTTGCAATAGTATAACAAACATACATAATCATAATTCCCTAGTCCTTCCCAAAAGGACCTGCAGCCATATGCTTAGGTAAATGTACTCTGGGGTAAGGGAAATACACATATATTTTAGGACTTTTGGATACAGGGTCTGAGTTGACACATATCTAGCAGCCTGAAGACTCTTCATGGGCCTTGGTTATAGTGGGAGAATGTTAGGTGTAGGTGATAAATAGAGACCTCGTCCTCATTTGGCTCCCTGTGGGTCTACTGGATCCATAGACTATTCTGTGGCCATTACCCCAGTCTCAAAAGCATTACTGAAATAAACAAATTGGTACTTGCGACAAACCCATATTGGTTCCTGGGCCTCTGAGGTAAAAGCAGTCATAGTAGGAAAGGTCAAGTCAGTCTCTGAAACTATCTCTACTTATGCCAAGAGAGCAAATAAATAACAATATCACATCTTGGTGTTAAACCAAAACCATCTTTAAAGAACTAAAGGTACAGGAGTAGTGGTATCCATCACATTTCTGATTAATTCAGGAATCTTGTTTCTACAAAAATCAGACGGAACAAGAGGGTAACAGTATGCTACTGTGAAATATAGCAGATAGTAGCCCCTATCAGAGCTACTGTGCCAGATGTAAAATCTTTTGCTGGATCATATTAACAGAAATCCAAGAATGTGCTAATTGCCATTCATTTGCTGAATGAATCCTTTTTCATCCTTATCAGAAAAGAGGTTCAAAAAAGAAATTGGTTTGCCTTATTTGGAACAGGCTATAATACATGTCTTCGGTCTTGCCTCAGAGCTATATCAACTCTCTGAGCCTTTGTCATAATATAGTCTAAAAAGGTCTGAGCTTAGTAGATATCCTGCAGAACATCACATCAATGACATCGTATTAATCAGACCATATGAGTACAAAGTGGAAATACATTTGAAGGCCTTGGTAAGATACATGCATTTCAGAGGGTGGGAGATAAAACTTACAGAAATTCAGGGTCCCACCATCATTTTGGGTATCTGGTTATGTAGGACATGCTGAAATATCCCTTCAAAGTCAAAGTCACGGTTATTGCTTATTGTACCTCTCATGCCAGTAACAATTCCACTCCTATTAACATTGCTCCAATGAGTATAGTGGGTGACACAAATACCACCAGATTTGAAAGGGGTCCAGAGCAGGAAAAGACTTAGCCTCAGTTCCAAGTTGCAGTGCAAACACATCTACTGCACAGACCATTGATCTGTAAGATATTGTGTTATTAGAAGAATAGCTGGTGAGGAAAAGACACTATATGGACTCTATGGCAAGCTTCAGTGGGGAAATCATAGTGTAGATCTCTTCATTTCAGCCATGCCATGTGTAGTGTAAAATTATGTTTTTCAAAAAATAGCTTCAGGTCTGCCACTGAGCCCTGGTGGAGACAGAGCACCTAACCATGGGATATCAGATGACCACATTGCCAGAACTACTCTCATGAGTATTGTTAAATCTACCAAACCTGGGGGCATTTGGGTGGCTCAGTCGGTTGGGCGTCCAACTTTGGCTTAGGTCATGATCTCACGGTTCATAGGTTTGAACCCCGCATCAGGCTCTGTGCTGACAGCTAGCTCAGAGCCTGGAGCCTGCTTTGGATTCTGTGTATCCCTCTCTTTCTGACCCTCCCCTGCTCACGCTATCTCTCTCTCTCTCTCAGAAAACAAAAAACAAAAAAACCCTACCAAACCTGAAAGTCAAATGGGCTCAATATCAAAAAACTGTTTTTCTTTTAAAATTTTTATTTGAATTCAAGTTGGTTAACATATAGTGCAATATTGGTTTCAGGGGTAGAATATAGTAATTCATCATTTATATACAACACCTAGTGAGCATCGTAACAACTGCCCTTTTTAATACCCTTTACCCATCTAGCCTATTCCCCTACTGACCCTCCATCAACCTTCAGTTTGTTCTCCATCTTTAAGAGTTGCTTATGGTTTGTTTCCTTTTCTCTCTTCCCCACCCCCCCATATGTTCATCTGTTTTTGTTTCTTAAATTTCACATATGAGTGAAATCATATGGTATTTATCTTTCTCTAATTGACTTATTTCACTTAGCATAATACAGTCTGGCTCCACCAACATTGTTGTAAATGGCAAGATTTCATTCTTTTTCACTGCTGAGTAATAGTCCATTGCATATATATACCACATCTTCTTTATCCAGCCATCTGTCAATGGACATTTGAGCTTTCTCCATAGTTTGGCTATTATTGATAAGGCTGCTAAAAACATCAGGATGAATGTATCCCTTCGAATATGTATTTTTGTATCCTCTGGGTAAATACCTAGTAGTGCAATTGCTGGATTATAGGGTAGTTCTGTTTTTAACTTTTTGAGGACCTTCATTCTGTCCTCCAGAGTGGCTGCAGCAGTTTGCATTCCCACTAACAGCATAAGAGGGTTCCCCTTTCTCTGCATCCTCACCATGTTGTTTCTTGTATTGTTAATTTTAGCCATTCTGACAGATGTGAGGTGGTATCTCATAGTTTTGATTTTCATTTCCGTGATGATGAATGATGTTAAGCATCTTTTCATGTGTCCTTTAGCCATCTTGGTATCTTTTTTGGAAAAGTATGTATACATGTCTTCTGCTTATTTCTCAACTGGATTATTTGTTTTTTTTGGGTGTTGAGTTTGATGAGTTCTTTATAGATTTTGGATACTAACCATTTTTCAGATATGCCATTTGCAAATATCTTCTCTCATTCCATAGGCTGCCCTTGGTTTTGTTGAATGTTTCCTTCACTGTACAGAAGCTTTCTATCTCAATATCAATAAATCTTAGGTAGAGGTGGTACCTCCAAGAAAAAGCACAAGTAGGACAAGTAGAGGAAATGCAAGTGTTGTGAGCTGGTAGCCCAGATCTCCGTGTCATCTACCACTGTTGCACTTGTGCCTTTCTCATTTTACACCTATTGGGTAATCATTTATTACCATGAAATGAAGGAGGAAAAAAAGTCTGAACTTGGTTTACAGATACATTAGGTTAGGAATGTGAATGCAAGCCAAAAATGGATGGTAGTTGTACTATATCTTCACTCAAGTGTGGCTTTGAAAGTCAGTGGTAAAGGAAAGTCTTCATAATGTACAGAACTTCAGGCAAAAGACTTGGTTATTTACCTTATATAGAAAGAGAAGTAGCCTGAAGTTAAAATATGCATAGTATCACAGACTTAACTGGCAATGCCAAATGATTTGGCTCCATCTTCAGGAACCTGGAAATGAGAATGTTTCAAGCTGTAAATAAGTGAACCTATGGGAGTGGGACATAAAGTGTGAATATCTTTGTATCTTAAGCTACCTGCCAAAGAACACAGAAGAGGAACTAAATATCAGTTAATCAAAATGACTTAACAGGAGATATCAGCCAGACTGTGCTGTTGGCTTTCCAGTGCTGACATAATGGACATGTGAATGGAAGAGCCAGGTTGGCAAGAATGAAGGGTATGTTTTGGCCCAATAGCATGATCTTTGAGACTGAATCATTACTAATCACAAAGACCAGTGCTGAATTCCTGATGGATTGTTAGATATGTGTATCTGGAACCTAGGAAAGGAGAGTAGAATGGTGTTATACATTTGGTACTTTATTAGTGTAGGGTTAGTATGTTATGGGCTATGATCAAGGAGACAGAAGGAAATAACAATAGTTAAAGGTCAGACAAAGGAAGAAAAAATTTAAAGGGAGGCTGAGAAGGGATTTTTAAAAGAGAAATAAGTCAAAAGCCAAGGGAGGAGAGCTTCGTATAGAAAGAGTATGAACAGATCACATGAAATGTAGATTAGAAAATATACTTTGGTTTTAGCAACAAAGAGGACATTAAAATTTTTGGCTGGATTAATTCAAAGGAAAGTAGAGAATAAGGGACTTGAAATATAATTGGAAATTGAAGAAAGAAATACGCTGAGTGTTAGTTGAGTTTTTAAGGCAATGTACTACTGTAGGAAAAGAACAGATAGACGGTACATGAAGAGGAAAGTATTAAAGCTTTGAAATAGCCATGATAGAAAAAAAAGTCAGCCAACCATGAACACAAATTAAGATAGTCATGCAGTGTTAAAGCTAAGTTAAAGTTAAGTCCACAAATATGCATCAGCACCAAGAAATTTGATTTATGTGCTTTTTCACTGGTGCTTGGCTTCTAAAAGTGGGGATCCACAAAGCACATGGTTGGATTGATCTAGAAATTTGTATAAAGGTAAAAGGTTTTACAGTGGGTATAGTGGGATTTTTTAAAAAATGGGCCAGAGGGTTCAGTGTACTGGCAAGTGAGATTATAGTATGATGGGGGAAAAAAAGAAGGGAAACTGTGAGGAGATGATAGAGGTGGTGGTCTAGGAAGAACAGGAAGGATTCAGATGTCTGACTAAGAATTCTGGAAGCTAGAATGGGCAGATGTGATTGGTAAACTGGAGTGTATGCTTTCATAGGTCATTCATTTCCAGCTGATGGTCATGTCTACCTTGAAATAACAGTATATTGTGAAGTAGAGCCTTTGAAGCATCACCAGCCTGGGTAGCCCATGGCTAAAGTGCAAGGAATTTAAAAACTAGTTAGGAAGTCAACACAAGTTGCATATGTCTTCAAAATAGATGCTTATGATACCCAGAAGAATGATATTAATTAGCTTTGAACATCCCAGCAGCCTAGGCACAATGGGAGATCCATTATGTTCTTATCTTTTTTAAATGTTTATTTTTGAGAGAGAGAGACAGAGAGAGACAGAGAGACAGAGAGAGAGAGGGCACAAGCAGGGGAAGAGCAGAGAGAGAAGGAGACACAAAATCCAAAGCAGGCTTCATGTTCTGAGCTGTCAGTACAAAGCCCCACACAGGGCCTTCCCAAAGTCACAGGCCAGAGCCAAAGTCAGATGCTTAACCAACTGAGCCACCCATATGCCCTGGTTCTTATCTTTTTAAAGAAAGTATCATATTGGTCTGATGAGATGCTAAATTCTAGAAAGAATGTATCTGGTGAATAACTGTAAGCATGACTAAATGAAGCTGATAACATTGCTCTAGGAGCAGCACCTGAGTTCTGTGACAGACCAAGAGAGTATTACTACTCCTACCATGTCCAGCGACTAAGAATGCTCTTATCTTCTTTTTGAACTAGTCAAACTGTAATAAAATTGATGCTTCTTTAAGTCCCCAAAAGACAATAGTAGGGATGTGCATACGGGATGTCAATCATGAGGCTAAGATGTCATCACAAGCCTCTCTGCCGCTTGAACCAAATTTCATGATCAGTGGGGATTCAAAGCCTTCCCAAGAGTGTTTTCTGATTCCACAGGTGGTTTTTGTTTCTCTAGCCTCCCCTACGTCTTAGATTTCTCACTCACCTATACTTTTTGACTCCAAAGTGAAATTCAGTCCTTTCTGCAGTCTTTGATATTAAGGCAACCAAAAAGAGATTTCTCAACTATTCTTTTTTAGTAAAAACTTGTAATTTACAACATGTAATGAGTGGAAAACCAAGAAATAGCACATAGAATGCCATCTTAAGAGAACCAAGCCATAGCCTGAATAAAGTTTTGTTTTGTCAACTCTAAGATTTCATGTTTCTAAACTCTAAGACTTCATCATGACCATGATGATACCCAACTTTGTCAATTGTTTTTATCACTTGATAATGCAAACGGGAGCTTCTTTGTCTGTGAGTAGGAATTTTGTACCTACTGGTTGAAGGCATATATATATATATATACATATAAAATTTTGTCACTAAAAGGGGGATTTATAGGCCAGCGTATTTATAGGCCAGACTATTTTCTGTCTAACCTGAATAAACAGGAGAGGGGCACACTGAAGATGCTGTGTGTTGGCATAATAAAAATTTGCTATAGGGGCAAGAGAACTTCACTATATAAAGTATTATAGCTACTATCTTTAAAGGACTTGGCAGAGGGCAAATAGCTGTCACAATCTGATTCTTCCAGTTTTATAACAGAAATGATCTTCTTAGGGACTACCTATCACAACAATACTTGATATTGTTTGCAGAGTGTGCATGTGCTTAGAGTGGTGGTGTTCCCTCCTATGTATCAGGATAGAAAAGCAACTAAAGTATGTTATGATGAAGAGAAAATCTACCTATTGCCAAGTGCATTTTGCTTTCAACTCTTGCCCTAATCAGATTCCCCTCCCCCTAAACTAATCAGTAGTGTTTTTATTAGCTTATGTAGGTGGATGCCATTTGGCAAATTATGAAACAGTTTGTTATACTTTTTAAAAAGTCAATAACACAACATCTGATTCTTGTTAACAAAAAGTTTCTTCCCTTGAATACTTTCATTACTTTTTACTGTGGATTTATAACCAGTTGTTATTTCCATTGACTAACCCAACTTTTCTAGTCTCTGGTTCCATGTAACTGGAGCCCAATAGACTTACTCATATTTAAAGATGACTTGAGTTAAGTAGCTGAACTTTGCCTTAGCCTGAAGCTGTGAGTTTAACTGTGCCTTGATATGCATTAGCTGCCTAATCAATCACTCAGCTGGCTACACATTGTACTGTAGGAGAGTTTGTCTGTGTGTTCATGTGAAAAATAATGGAACTGGGTTCAGAACAATACCCAATGGACTCTCAAATCGTTAATTTTTGGATTAAGCCTTTACTTTGGCAACATGTGTACAAATAAACAAGCATGACTGAAATTAATTTATTGCATTCAAGAGACATCTGTAATCCTGCAGTTACTCGGCAAGAAAGAATTAAACAAATTCAGCTTTGACCATTTCCCTTTTTATTCCAGCTAAACAAACCTCGCTTTCCTAAATTACTCAGGTCCTCTCTTCCAGCTGATAGGGAAACAAAGGACCTCATAAATGAGCCTTTTGTTGTATTTGTAAATTTTAGTACAAATAAAAACACAAGGATGGCATTAAAGTGTCATGAAAGACCAGTTTAGAGATAAATTAAAGACTAATGCTTCTGGCCTCAAGTGGATCTTGGGCATCTGTGCCAAAGTGTTGCAGCACATGCTATGTGAAAGAGCAGGAACTGAGCTCATCCCCTTACAGTTCTGAAATATGAAGACTGGTGTACAAATCACCTCTGAATATCTCATGGGTCCTGGAGAGTCATATTCAACAGGACCTTATTTCAGATTTTTCCCCTATCTTAATTTACTTCCCTTAAAGAAAGGGAGCAAGGAACTATTACCAAAGAAAGGTGAAAAATGCAGTATGTAAGATTATCATAGTGCCATCTTATCTCATTAGGAACACTCTCACCAAAGCTATCAGCTGGCTCAGGGGTGATTTGGCCTCTTCTAGTCCACGATAAATTACCAAATTTAACCAAAGGCTAAAGGGCAATCAGAAATAAATCAGGATAAATGACAATCCTACTCCAATGATTGACAACTTAATGTTCCAGGGTATTCGAGATTTCTGCCAGATTAGCAAACTTTTTTTAAGTTTATTTATATTTGAGAGAGAGAGAGAGAGAGAGAGAGAGAGAGCATGCACACACATGAGTGGAGGAGGGGCGGATAGAGGGAAGTAGAGAGAGAATCCCAAGCAGGCTCTGCCAGTGCAAAGCCCAACACAGGGGTCAGGCCTATGGACCATGAGATTATGACTTGAGCTGAAAACCAAGAATTGGGTGTTTAACCATCTGAGCCACCCAGGTGCCCCAAGATTAGCAGACTTTTTAATCTCAGGTGACTGACTGGGAAAATGTTCATAGGTACCAATATGTGTTACTGGAAGGCTTGTAGGAAGAAGGGAAAGAGAGAGAGAAGATAAATCCAAGTGGTAGGATAATGGAAGAGGAGGAGAGTGGAGGCATTTAGTGACGATGGAAAGAAGGCATCAACCTATGAAAAAGCAACCTATATAATGGGAGAAAATATTTGCAAACCATGTATCTCATAAAGGATTAATATCCAAAATATATAAGGAACTCATATAATTCAATAGCAAACAAATACATAATCTAATTTTAAAATAAGCAAAATACATGAATAGATATTTTTTCAAAGAAGACAACAAATGTATGAAAAGGTGCTTAACATCACTAAGCATCAGGGAAATGCAAATAAAAACCACAATATCATTTCACACATTTTAGGATGACTTTTATCACTTATTTACTCTGGCTGGGATGGACAAGAAGATGGAAAGATATTAAAAATGCATTTTTTCGTTCTATATAAGAATCTTTCTGTCACTTGGTATTGTTTTGAGAATTTTGTGAAAGTAAATTGAATGGAATAAATTCCGCCTATTGAATACTCACTATGTATTTGCTCTTACAACAACATCATAAGAACACTTATCTGGATTTATTAGGAAACTAAATGTCCAAGAAGTTAATACATTAACTTGATTTGCTCAAGTCATACGTATAACAGAAAGAGAGTTGGGCTTGACTGAACCTGGATCTGGCTTCAAAGTCTGAAGACCTTATACTGCCCCCTTCAAAGTGCCAACTTCCCTGACTGCAGATTAAAGCCTTTGCATTAAGTATTTAATTGTTCAAGGAGGTTCTCTTTCTTTAAGAATTAATATTTCATGTTGATGCATAGGAGCACATGGACCCCAATGTTCATAGCAGCACTCTCCACAATAGCTAAAACCTGGAAAGAGCCTAAGTGTCCATCAACAGATGAATGGATCAAGAAGATGTGGTTTATCTATACCATGGAATACTACATGGCAAGGAGAAACAATGAAATCTGGCCATGTGTAGCAACATGGATGGACCTTGAGGGTGTTATGCTGAGCGAAATAAGTCAGGCAGAGAAAGACAAATATCATATGCGTGCACGTATAGGAGGATTAGGAGGAACTTAACAGAGGACCAAGGGGGAGAAGAAGGGCGGAAATGGTGGGGGAAAGGGGGAGAGGCAAACCATGAGAGACTCTTGAATGCTGACAAAAACTGAGGACTGAGGACTGGTGGGGGGGAGGAGGGGTGGGCATGGAGGAGGGCACTTGTGGGGATGAGCACTGGGTGTTTTGTGGAAACTAATTTGACAATAAACTATTTGTATAAAAAAAAAGAATTAATATTTCATTATATGAAAATGTCATCTTCTTAATGTGGGTTCTACTCTGTAGAAAATTATTTTGTAGGTTCAGTTAGGACTTGGATGATAACAAAGCAGTGTAGAAGGCAGACACAAGGCCAGAAAATCCATGGAGCATTATTTGGACAATTTCATGGCACATAATTGGTGCTTTTATTTTAACTTATAGGGTTAAAAATATGAAAAGCTTATTGACCTATAAACTCCAAAATAATTTGTAATCCATTTTGTAGAAAGGATTTCAATTGACTTGAATAGTTAGCTAAGTATTTCTTTACTTCATCTCTCCTAACTAGATTGTTCTTTTTTTTATCTTTAATAATCTTTAATAATAATTTTCACATATAATGCATTCAGTGGGAAACAATTAAAACATGTAAACATCCAGTGAATAAATTTTTACTATTTATTTTTCAGATCATATAATTCTTCTTCAAAATCTCTACATATTCTTTTTTTTAATTTAATTTAATTTTTTTATTTTTATTTATTTTATATTTTACAAATAGTTTATTGTCAAATTAGTTTCCACATAACACCCAGTGCTCATCCCCACAAGTGTCTTCCTCCATGCCCATCCCTCCCCACACATCCATCAGTCCTCAGTTTTTGTCAGCATTCAAGAGTCTCTCATGGTTTGCCTCTCTCCCTTTCCCCCACCATTTTCCCCCTTCTTCTCCCCCTTGTTCCTCACTAACTAGATTGTTCTAATCATTGGGGCCAGAGAATATCCTAGCCATCTTTATTTCTCCAACAGTACCTATAGTTCCTAATATGGTAAGTGACCAACATTTCTTTAATTATTTCTGCTGAGATGACTTATAAATTGAGTGTACAAAAAAAGGCTTCTATAGAAAATAACTATGCTGATTATCTCTCTAAAGAAATAGAACATTTTAGAATCAAGGCTAGGTGGAATGATTCAAGATTGACGCTCTACAGATTAGTAGATGACCTTTTCAAATCTTCAAATATCAGTAACTCACATAGAATGAAGAACATTTCTGTGTTTTAAATTTACCACTTTATGAATATTTTCCCAGGTCAGCAACAATTATTGTACACTTATATTGTAATAGATATTATTTCTGATCTTTTATAAGGGAACAAAAGAGACAGGTGAACTGAGGAGCAGGCATCCAGGCTGTATTTATCCTGGGTCCTGCTTTTATCTGTCAACAATTTTATGAATGTTACTGGCTACATTCTGCTTATATTCTTCTTGCTTTTAATTTGTTGGCCGCTCTTGTTTATACTTTGAGAAAATAAAAACTGTACAGAGTTTGGTTTTACTTTATTCTTATATTTTCACTTGTACAATATGAGTGCAATTCAAATTTTACTACATAATATATATTTAATACCATATTACCTGTGATGGTACAAGACACATAGTGAAAATTTAATAAATAATGACTGTTGATGTTGACTTTTGACAAGTTATATTATCCATCTATCTTTCAATTTTAGCATCTGAAAAATCAAAAGATTAAAGCAAGTGATATATAAAGACCATTGAAACTTTACCATCCTATGAATGACTGCATGGTATAGATTAGTTCATTACCTCTGTTTTTCACTAGGAGAGTCAAGCTACTTGTATTTTTATGGGGTAGATGAGTTTAGAATATAGCTTTTTCATTTCTGCTTTTCTTAACCAGTGGCCAGTGTCAGGGTAAATTATATTAAGGTATTTTTTTTAGTATCATAAATACCCTTCCTTCAACCATATAGGGTAGGCCTAGAAAGAGATTGTTTTTGCCATGTCATTTCACTAATGGGGTAAAAGCTTCAGGAGTATTACTGCTCTCACTGATAAGCTACTCTATTACAAGAATTTTTTTAGCCTCCTAAAACTGTCGAGTAAGGTGAAGAAATAGCCAGAATCAATCTAACTTTAGATGAAATCATATACTAATCCAAATACAACTTGGAAGAAATTAGTCTTCACAGTGTATTTCTAGACAAAGTCTGTGAAAGTAGTTGCTATTTTTCTTAAGGGTATTGGGTAGGGAGGGCTACCTAGCTACAAATTATACTATGAGAGCTTGTGAGTCTTTAAATTATATCTAAAAGATTATTGGTGATATTCTTTTGTTATGCAAAACAAATTTCCAGCAAGAAAATTTCCAGGGTTGATATCTGATACCTATGCAAGTTAAAAAAAAAAAGAATGGGAAACCTTTTATAAGTGCCAATAAAATACCCACTATTTCCCCTTCTTTAAATGTAGTTTGTTTTACTTTTTTTTCTTCTGTGGGCTTCACTTTTCTGACTCTGATGATATGTGATTAAAAAAGTAATATACTCCAAAGATGGAGATGAATTGCAAAAGCCAGCCAGGGAATTTATTTTAATATTTTAGGCTACCCAGAGGATTAGAAAATATATATTAAGTGTCTAGGGTTTCTGAAACAAATTTGGATTATGTTGCAAGCAATGGGTAACTAACACTTTACGTATACTACTAATATACCCTGATATTTTTATTGAGATATGGAAAAATCTCTATATATCCCTACGGTTTTCTGCTTGCTCCAGAACACTCACTGTTCCTTCCTCCAATTAGGAATTAAATAGTTGCTAATCATTGGCAGATGACACTAATCAACTCTGTATATATATGTTTTAAATTCATTTGAGTTTTATATGGAAATCAGTATGTCCTGAGTTGTTCCCTTCCATCCAAAGTGTAAGTACCCAACTTTGAAATTAATTTTAAGTATTAATTATTATTAATTATGTATTAATATTTAGATTTTTTAAAGAAAATCTACAGTTTAAATAAAAATGTCTCATGAATGGATGAATGAGTTGCTGATAATATCTTATTTTAGGAAGTTTTGCTGTAGTCTTATAAGCTGTTCCAATACTGTGTGCCACTGTTGAAAGGGAACAATGAATATTCAGAAATGTCATTGCCTTCCCCAGACAGCCTGACTTTTGGAGATTTTTGTTCTTGAAGGTTATATACAATTATGACAGCTTATCCCATGAGAAGGTTATGGCCTTTGGAGCCTCTCAAATACAAATAAAGACCACTTTCTAAACTGTGGTCAGAGAAAGATTTGTAACCACTTGAGTCTGAAGGGCAGGTTGAATTGATGTGCCATTGATTAGCAGACCCTCTATACTTTGAATTTATCAGACAGCCCATATTGACCTTGACTCAAAGAGCAGAAGGGTGACTGGCATTTACAGTGTAATTTGGATGCCCATGGATCATTTTGGTGTGCAAAACATTGGAACTTGGTAGGGTAAATAGAGAAAGATTAGTAGATAGATAAAGAGATATATAGATAGATGGACAGAGATCACCAGAGATGATTTTTATGATATTGATTTAATTCGCCACAATGAGAAAGAATTATTTTTTAAAATACCTCCTCCAGCCAATCTGTACTTTCTGGACTTTGGTAGAAATAAAAAGTGTCTGGGACTTTCTTATGGCCTAATGAGTGTCAGATGTTAGGAAAATCACCTGAGTGAATTTGGCAGGTCTGCACCAGGGATTCTGCTTGTCTCTACAGAAAACTGTCCAGATTTGGTTGATACCTGTAGTACTGTTGTCAAATTCTATTCAACTTCTAAGTGCTAGTTTGATCTGAGGCATGGCTTCTTCTATTTGTAGTGATTTTATTGTGACTACAGGAAAATTGTGATTGAAGGTTATGTTGTGTGCATCTGCTTTGTATAAATTCTTTATTTCACTTGGAAAAAGTTCAAATGTTTGAGTGACCACAATTTTTGAGTATTACAGACAGACAAATGAGGCTTTGGAACTTCAAGAGATAATAAGGAAGTGTTTCATTTTTCAAGGATAACTGAAAAACATCCCTCTATTTACATAAGATGTGGTTATCTTAGAGGGCACACTTTGTTTGCTTTCTCCCCACTTTGAGCCAACATACACATCACTCTGATTTCCTGGAGTTTTTTCACTCCTCTTCCTGCCAAATTATATCCCAGTTTCCTTTCAAAACTATTTGTAAAATACACATCCTTCAGGGAGCTTTCTGGTCTAACCCCACCAAGTTCCAGTCACTCTCATAATTCCTGTTGAGTTTTACTTTTATTTTTAAAGACTCAATCATTCATTTACTGATTCATTTACGGATTCATTATATGCACCAACTCTATGCAAGGCATAGTTCTAGGCACTTGAGATATGTTAATAGACAAGAAAGATTTCATTCCTCAAGAAACTTGTATTCCGGTTAAAGAGTATGGTGGTTAATTTCATCTGTTACTTTGGCTAGGCCATGGTACCCAGATATTTGGTCAAACCAATTATTGCTCTGAAGGTATTTTTATAATGAGATTACTCCGACTTGGAGTAAAACAAATTACCCTCCATAATTTGGGTAGGACCCATCCAGTATTTGTAGGCCTCAAGAGAAAAAGACTAAGGTCTCCTGAAGGATAAAGTCTGTCTCCAGACTGCCTTTGAATATCAGCTGCAACATCAAATCTTCATTGGGTCTCTAGCCTGCCCACCTGCTTTGCAGAATTCAAACTTGCCAGCCCCCACAATTAAGTGAGCCAATTCTTTATAAAATTAGTCTGTCTGTCTGTCTGTCTCTCTCTCTCTACACACACACACACACACACACACACACACACACACACACACACATTCTATTGGTTTTGCTTCTCTGTAGAACCTTGAATAAAACAGAGATACATACAACAAATAATAAACATAATAATTATATGGTATATTAGAAGATGATAAATGTTAGAGAAAAACATGAAAAAATGAGGACTGGAAATGTTGGGGATGAGAATCAGGCTGTTTTATTAATTATAGGAGGACTTATTGTGCATAAGAGATTTGAGAAAGTATTTGGGAGATTTGAGAAAGTATCTGGGAGATTTGAGAAGATACTGGGAGAGTTAGTGAAGTGGCTCTCTAGAGAAAGAGCATTTCAGGCAGAGCAACCAACTGGAGCAAATTCCTGAGGCAGGAATGTGTCCAATGTACTCAAGAACTATCAGGGATGTCAATATGGCTGGAATGGAAAACACAAAGGCTGAGTAGTAGGAGATGTAGGCAGAGTGGTAACAGAAAGCCAGATGAATTAGAGCCTCACAGCCTGCTGTAAGTGAGCCATTGTAGAGTGTGGAGCAGAAAAGAGTTATATGATTCTGATTTACGTTTTTAAACAAGTCATTCTTGTCTTCTGTCCTGAAAATAGACTTTAGAGACCAACGATAGCAGCAGAGGCACGTGTTAAGAAGCTGTATCTGTCAGCTGCTTCTCAGTAACAAGCCACCCCATACATTAGAGGCTGAAAACAAGAATTGTTATTTAGCTCACAATTATGTGGGTTGGCAGATTAGGCCAGGCTAAAGTCAGCTACAGGTCAGCTGGGTGGCTCTGCCTCAGGGCGCTGCCTTGCTATTGGCTTGAACAATAGGGATGACTGTGCCACATGCTTATGCACATGATGGCAGCAACGTTTCAAGGGAACAAGCAGAAGTGTACAGGATTTCTTGAGGCCTAGGCTCATAACTGACATACCATCACTTGAGGGTATACTATATTAGTTGAAGCAAATCAGGAGGTTTACACAAATTGAAGAATTGGAACAACAAATTCCATATCTTTATAGGAGAAGCTACAAAGCCACATTACAAAGGGGCATGCTATAGAAAGGGGAATAATTGCTGCCATTTTTTGCAAACAATCTACCATGGAGGTTATTTTGGATATCCAGGTGAAAGATGATGGTTGCTTAGGCTAGGGTGGTAGCAGTAGAAGTGGTGTGAAGTGGCCACAGCCAATATCTGTTTTCAATATGGAGGCAACAGGATTTCTTGATGGATGGTAGAGAGGAGGAAATGAGAAGAGTCAAGGGTGAGTCAGAGATTTTCAGCCTAAATTACTGGAATGATGGAATTGCCATAACAGAAATAGAGGAGATCGTATGTGGGACAGATATCTGAGAGAAGATCAGGGCCTTCATTCTGGCCATATTATTTAAAGTGTCTGTTAGACATAATGTTAAACAGTTTGATAATAAGACTGACATTTGAGAGAGGTTTAAGCTTGAGAGAGGTTAAGCTTAAATATTAAGCACATAGCTAATATTTAAAACCATGGGGAGGGAGGGCGCCTGGGTGGCTTAGTCGGTTAAGCGTTCGGCTTTCACTTAGGTCATGATCTCGCAGTTCGTGGGTTCGAGCCCCGTGTCGGGCTCTGTGCTGATTGCCAGCTCAGAGCCTGGAGCCTGTTTCAGAGTCTGTGTCTCCCTCTCTCTCTGACCCTTCCCTGCTCACGCTGTCTCTTCCTCTCTACTAGAAATAAATAAAAAATATTAAAAAAAATAATATGACTAAAGATAAAAGAGCCGGGTATTGAGCCCCAGAACTACTACACTAATACAAATATAGTTCTGAAACTTACTGTAATATGTTAGGAGTTCAAGAAGAAGAGGAAGAACTGATAATGGAGTCTGAGAAACAACAGACATTGACATGGGGAGAAAACATGCCAAAAGAGTCTAGTGTCCTGGAAATCAATAGAAGACAATGAATTAAAGAGTTTAAAATGATTATGCCAAATTCTCCATACAGACCACCTGAGATTATTGCCAGCCAGATCATTTGAGAATTGTTGCAAGAACAAGCTTTGGGACTTTTTAAATTATATTTTCTATTAAGAAAGTATTTCCACCTGGACTATCACAGGAGTGGCAGTAGTAGTAGTAATAGTAGTACTAGTAATGTAGTAGTGGTGGTAGTAGTAGTGGTGTTAGTCATAGTAGTAGCAATGGGAGTAGTAGTACAGTAATAGCAGCAGAGTAGCCAGGCAATAACTATAGTATAGTAGCAGTAGTACAAGTAACAGTTGTGGTGGTGTTGTTAGTAGTATAGTATTAGTATGATAGTGCAGTAGTAGTAGTAGTAGTAGTAGTAGTAGTAGTATAGTGCAGTGCAGTAGTAGTAGCAGCAACAGCAGCAGCAACAGTGTGCTCCAGGTATGTGTAGGTTCTACTTACATAAATGGGTCAGAAAAAAGCTTAGGGTGGGAGCGCCTGGGTGGCTTAGTCGGTTAAGCGTCCGACTTTCGCTTAGGTCATGATCTCGCAGTTCGAGCCCCGCGTCGGGCTCTGTGCTAACTGCCAGCTCAGAGCCTGGAGCCTGTTTCAGTCTGTATCTCCCTCTCTCTCTGACCCTCCCCTGCTCACACTGTCTCTCTCTCTCCTAGAAATAAATAAAACATAAAAAAAAAGAAAAAAAGCTTAGGGTGGAAAGCCGCCACCACAGAGTGAAAGTGCATGAGGTTAGCTAGTGAGATATTGTAATGGGATCATGAGTAACTTGTTATATCACCTGTGGGAAATTACTTTCCATCTGATGCCAATATACTATTCTGCTTTGATCACCAACTCCACTTGCTGCCCAGACCCTTTGCTTCTTGCACATATAAGTTAATGACTACTGTATGATTGTTTTCTCCACATTCACATGTGTAAGATAATGTTTTCTTCATGTTCATCAGATGGGTAATATCTTGTGAGCTCAGTAACTATGAAGATGAAACCCTGTTTGGGGCTCTTCTCTCCTTCTGGACATTAGCCTCTCTCATATTCAATTCTGTGTCCACTTGTTTGCTGGACAAGATAAAACTATAGACTCATAGTCTGCCACACAGGTACTGTTCCATATGCTTCATATGGATTATCTCAAATCTTCACAATAATCCTTTTCTTTATGGATAAGGAAACTGAGTCACAGAAAGTTAACTAATTTTTCCAGAGTCACATAGCCAGAAGTCACACATAGACATTATGATTCCAGAGCCTTTTTCCTCCCCACTCTCTATAGTGACACTCAGGAAGTAGGCAGTGGCCTGCTTAGTGCTGTGGTTACAACAAATTACATTTTAGGCATCAGATTCAATCATCATGTAGTATAAAAGCCAGGCTCCTGGTCCTGTAACCATTCTTCTAGCATATCTTCTTATTTATTTACTTAATTATATCCATTTCAACCTAAAACCAATTTGAAGGAGCTTGTACAAATTATTCAGCATAACTAAAGAATAAGTGATGAGCTGGGACAGACACCTTGCTTCCCTCAGTCATCCTAATACCTGGCATACTTGTGGTAGGGAAATGACCACTTTTAATTGCCTCAAAATTTGCTTGCCAACCAGATTAAGGTAATTTATAAATTTGAATAAACTCTTTCATAATTGTACATGTTTTTCATAGAATGAATGGTAAATGTCCTATATCATGAAGTATAAACAGCATATCAACCTTTTTGTACTTTATATAATCAAAATATTATTCTTGAATTATAAACACTTACAATTGTGAATGATACAAAGAATGAATAAAGTGTTTTTCCAATTCAAATTTGTCCTTAGAATCATTTCTATATCATGTTTCTCTAAAAGAGATACTAACATACTTCCTTTTCTTTCTAATAATATAAAATGCTTTGACACAGTACAAAAATATGCCTTTGGCCATAAATTATTTTTGTCATAGTGACCATTTAATTTCACTGGAGGATGTAATCAAGCAGAGATGATGATGGGGTATCCAGGTAGAGATGTCTTTAGGAAGGTAGGTTAGCATCCATAACTTTGGTCCACTGTTGCCCACCTATAGCAGAGTGGTGAACAAAATGTGATTTTATTTTTTTATTTTATTTTTTTTAAATTTTTAATGTTTTATTTATTTCTAGGAGAGAGAGAGAGACAGCGTGAGCAGGGGAGGGTCAGAGAGAGAGGGAGTCACAGACTGAAACAGGCTCCAAGCTCTGAGCTGGCAGTCAGCACAGAGCCCGACGCGGGGCTCGAACCCGCAAACCGCGAGATCAGGACCCAAGCGAAAGTCGGACGCTTAACCGACTAAGCCACCCAGGCGCCCCACAAAATGTGATTTTAAACCCACTCAAAAGCAGGAGAAAAAAACTGACACAAACTCACATTGCTCTCATCAGACTCTTCCCCACTTGGAAGTGAATACATGTTTAAAATGAAACATGTTATTAATCTTTCTTATTACTTACAATCTTTCAGATCTCAAATTCACTCATTTTACCACCACCAGATACATCATATTGAAGCCTCACTCTGTGTTGTTTCTTTTCTGAATGTTTAATAACTGTCTATTGCCTATAAGACCCATACAGTCCTCCCTAATTTGGAAAGGTGGCTAACTAAGGCATCAGCCATCCCCAACACTTTTCTTCTTTGCCATCCCTACTATAAAGTCTGAAAAGCAGAAACCTTTTTCTCTGCCTCTCTTTCAGCTGCAAGTAGCTATGGATTCCTTTTTAGACCAATGAGCTATAAGAATAGTAGGGATCCCAAGAAAGACTTTGCTTTTATAATTACAAGAAAATATGTGGTGGTTACTATTATTTCTCTCTATTTTGTGTCTTCAATGTAAATATAATGCCTGGAATTTCTACATACATCTTGTGACCCTGAGGAGACAAATAAAAAGACAAAAAATCCCTAAAGAAGGCAGAACAGAGGTAGAACAGTCCTGGTCCCTGAGAACTCTGTTGAGCTGCTGACACAACCCTGAACTTGCCTGCTTCTAGATTTCTATATGTTTTAATCAGGTTTTCTGTTTTCTGTCTGGAGATGAAATTATTCCTAACAAATGCAGCTTTACATTTAAACACCTACACTATCAGATTTGAAGCTATCTTTCCATACACATCTACCTTTTCTACTTGATCCTTGTGTTTCAAAAAAATCTTTACTAGTTTCCATTTCCAGAACACTTCCTGACCTTTCTGGCTTTAGTGAATTAGCTTATGTTATTTTTTCCACTTGGAATTCCTTTTTGTATTCTTCCACCAACAATCCCCGCCCCCCTCCATTCTTTGTCTCTAGTCTTGCTATATGGTCTTATATGTCTAGCTCACTTGTTAGCTTGCTTCTCCATGAAAACCTTCCTGATCTTTCTGGAGATGATAGCTCCTTTCTTTAAATTGCTATGGAAGTTGACTCTGTCTAACAAAGATCATACCAAGCCCCAGAATATAATGACTTATGTACATGTCATTTTCTAACTTGTAATTGTTCTAAAATTAGACCAATTGTCATTATTTCTCCTGGAGGTGGAGGAGGGGCATTAAACTTAGGTGTTCAATTTTTTTTTTTCCTAAATGAGTAGATGAGTCAATAAAGGAAATGGATTCTAAGTCTCTAAATTATAAAGTGGCTTGTAGCAAAAGAATTGGGAGGTTCTGATATAGAGAGGACTCCCTGCATAAAGCAAAAGAGCCGAGTATTCTCTCCCTGTAGAGGCCATGAGAAGTTCCATCAATTATAGGATAGCCTAAATGAGGTTTTGGTCAATTGCAAGAAATGAAGCAACTCTTTGGTCTCAAGTCCTATTTTGACTGTTGGGTAGTTGTACTTTTCTGCATCATTTTTGTTGCATTTAATGAGAATTTGGCACATAATTCTATATATTCTACAAGGAAAACTGGGCCCATAAAATATTCTAATTAAAAATTGTATTCTTTGTGGTTATATTCACATGTTTTCTTTGTATTATAACCTAATATGCTTGCTTGAAAAACACATTTCATTGTTTTTGAGTCATTTCTCCATCTTGAGTTTATTAAACTTGAATTAAAATTATTCTAAAAACAAAGCTCTGTTTTCTGCACTGGAACTTGAACAACTTTTGAAACTAAATAAAGTTAAAATCCAGAACACTAGGCAAATATAAGGCCTTGCCCATCTCAAATATAGACATTTATTATAGTAACATGGAGTCATTTTGTCCCTGTCTTTTTCGGGTGAGGCTGATTAATGTGATGTTAAATGCCTAATATAATGAATTAAGTTACTCATCCTGTGCATAGCCCCTTCCCACCCACTTTTAGCAGCAAAGGGTGGCTGAAGATAAACAATTATGTGAGTGGAACTAAATATGTTTACACATATGTATAGACAGGTATATCCATGGCCTTGAAGAGAAAAAGAGAGAGAGAAAGAGATAAAGAGAAAAGCATTGGGAATAAAATCTTTCCAATATTTGCTTCTCTCTCCCCATCATGTTTCATAAATACGTATTACAGAGGAAACAAAAATGCTTAACAAATAAGGAAAGCCTGTTAGCACTCCCTAAGGGCTGCTGTCACTACCAGATCTTGATGACAGCCAGCATTCTGAAGAAATATCTAAATCATGGACTTTTTTAAGTTAAGAAATCAAGAAAGTCATAGGTCCTGATTACAGTTTCTGGCACAAGCTCAGTAATAGTTTTTAGACATAGTGTCCTTTCAGTTGTAAACTCACATATGGGTCCTTTACTGGCCAACTTAAGAGCCAATTTCTTCATGCAAGCCTGGAACTCTTATCTATTCCTTTCTAATCTTTCAACAGTTTTCAAGGAGTCAGCCTTGCTTCTTTCCAGAAAGCAACCACCCATTCTTTCAACTTCATGTCATTAACATTACTCATCACAGAGGAGGAATAGACAGGAGTAATCATATTTTTAAAAAAGTTTGGAAACAGTCCAAAGGTTCCAAATTTCTTTCAGAAATATCTAAGTAGTTCCCTAGTCTGTGACTGTCAATTTTCTCAGATGTTATTGTAAGCTTTTAAACTTTGTTTATTCATTCATTCATTCATTCAGTCACTTCTTTATTCACCAAATGTTTATCAAGCACCTACTAAGTGCCAAGCACTGTTCTGGACTCTGGGAAAACATCAGGAGTCACAATCCTAATGGAGTTTGCATTCTAATGGGAGGAGGTGATTATAAGCAAATAAACAAAAACTAGTATACCAGGTAGTGATAAGTAATATGAAAAAAATAAGCAAAATTTAGGAGAAAGAGAAAGCTGGGTGGGAGGACAATACTTGCATTGTTTGGTCAACAAAGGATGCCCTAAAAATGTGTACCAAGCAGGAAGTAAGGGGTGCACTATGCAGATATCTGGGAGAGGATCCCTTTAGGCAGAGCAAACAGGAAGTGCAAAGGTCCTGAATATGTTGATGTGCTCAGGGAATGGCTGAAGGCCAGCATGGCTGGAACAGAATGGGCAAAGTGTGTGGAACTGGAGGAAATAACATTAGATATGAGATGGGTGAGGCCAGACCAATAACTTTTCATCCATTTTAAGGGTTTTGGGATGTATTTCAAATGAGATAGGAAGCCATGGAAGAATTTTTAGGAAAGGAGTGATATGACTAGATGTAAGTCTTTAAGGTTAAAAGGATCACATTGGCTGTATGTTGAGAATGGACTGGTCTTTAATTTAAGATTAAAAGGATCACATTGGCTGTATGTTGAGAATGGACTATAGGGGTCAAGTTGAGAAGCAAGTAGACCAGTTAGGAGATTACTACAATAATTCAAATGCTAGATGTGTTCTTGCCTTCAAAATTTATCTATCCAGCTTTGTCTGCATTAGATGTTTAATCAAGATGCTCACCTCACAGCCAGCTTTTGATGGTAGTGTTTCCTCAGAAATGCCATTCATAAACTGCTCAGATCTCACTTCTGTACAGCGACCAACATCTCTTTAATCTACCTGCATTTAATTCAGCCGTGTTATACTATCCTAGGGAAGGAACACATTCAGCATTTTGGCTCTCAAAACCTCTGGGCTTTAAATGTTTTTGAATGAGCCTTGCATTTGTATATTTCTCCTTTTCCAAGGTGTCTCTTATACCTCTAGTTTTGATACCTCTTCCATCCTTTGGGGGTTTGTTTTTTGTTTGTTTTTTTTTTTTAGTCCTCTTGGTCTTACCCATAGCACAGTCAGCATATATGTGTTACTATATGCAGGGTCTGTCTTTAATTGGAGCTCAGTTTCTTTACCTGTTCTCAGTGGCACCTGAAATGAGTATTTTTATAGCTTATGTGTGAAGTGTGGCAAGTGACCTCATCCTAAGGTCACTTAGGACCTTAAGGTCACTAAGTGCCTCACTTAGGACCTTAAGGTCACTAAGTGCCTCATTCTCTAGCATTAGCAGAATTTGTCCTGCTTACTCTACCCCCTCAGACTTCCTACAAAGTTCCTATTTCTAGTCTGAGAGTTGCTTCTGGTCCGGAAATCATTTTTGGAGCAGTAATGATTGACAGGCCCTGAGCCTTCATTCCATTTTTCAGTTCCGACCACCTTCTCTCATTACCTATGCCAGAGGTTGCTGGCAATCCACCAGCCATATCAGCTCACAGATGTGTTTCATTTGGCCCATACAGTGCTGTTTAAAATTTTTGAATAATTGCCAACACTTAGAAATGATGAAATTTATATAAAAACCTGAAATTTTCATTTCTCTTGAAAAATTGTAAGACTTGGCTAAAGTAGGTATGTGCGCCCACATAGCAACAGTAAACTGGGGTTGAGTAGCAGCTGCATCATTTGATAAAGCATGTACTCTGCAGTCCCCCACCCGGCCCAGCAGATTTTATTCGTCACATTCCCTGCCTGCTGGTTCCTCTAGATACTTGAGTGCAAAGTCTCTTGTTCTTCCATATCCCAATAACCTTTCCAAAAATTATTCTAGAGGTCTTCAATGCCCTAGAAGAATTTTTAAGGATGAGAATAATCATTTAAAATTATACTTTGAAATAAAATTAACATCTCCCAACATAGAAAAGAATAAGAGATAGAAATTTCACATAGGAAAGTGACTAGCTTCTTGTATCTGCTCAAAATAAAAAATCAAATTGACACCTGGCTAGTTGCCCAGTTTAACGCAAGCTGTATACACCTTGACCTTCCCCTTGGCCTAACCCTTCCCTGCCCCATTCTAGCAAAATCTCCTGAAGTAGGATTTATAGAAAGACCAACAGTTCAATGCAACTGTAGACAGAGATACTCATGCTGGATTTGCCACTGCTACTTCTGACCTAATACCAAAGTTTTTATTGCCCCCTTGATCCATTTTCAGGTGTCTGTATGGTGAAGGGGGAATTCTCCAATATCCTATCAGAGTTACTCAACAGTCTCCACTCAAAAGATTTTATTTCTTCCAGTCACTGCCTTTAACCATGCTTCATTCATTTTCCATTTCTTGTCACTTAATACCATCTGGGATTGGTTCCATAAATTTCCAGTCACTTTGAGCCATTAAAACTCAGTTATTTTAAAGTATCAATCTCAAATTTGATTTAAGTCCCTTCCCTCCTTTGTGATCTTTCTTGTGTGGTCCATGTATGAGTCCTTCAGAGGAGATTGCGCCTGAAGTTCACCTCTTCCATCTCCCATTTGTTCATACTACCACTCTGTAGCTTTTTGTTACTGGGGGCCCCTTGCCAGGATGTCATTACTGTGGGCACAGCAAGATGCCTAAAGCTGCTACTTTCTGCAATACCCACTTGACTCACAGTCAAATCACTCACTTAAGTCAAATCACTAAGTCACTAAGCAATAGTAGAGGAAACTGACCTCTTTCTCCCTTCTGCTCTTTCTCTTTAGATGCTTTCTTCCCATCCAGAAAAGCACAAGGACAAATCAGCCAGTTCACTGCCTAAGCCGACATGTCACCAGGGCATCCAAACATTTGGCCCTATGCTCTGAGTTGGTTTTTTTTTTTTTTTTTTGAGCCTCCTAGTCTCTTGCTTTGGTGACAAGAGCACCTTTCTCTTCTCTTTGGTGAAGGAGGAGTAAATCATCTCTAATAGAAACCCTATAGTTTCCCTGAGTGTAAGGAATCCATTGACTCTCAGCCTTTCCTCTGACCATCAGACTGGAGGAGGGAGGCAGTCACATGTGGGAGGGTCAGTTCTGCAGACTCTTTGTAAGTCCTGAGGGAGGTGTCTGGCTGCTCTCTGCAGAATGCAGGGACTTCATGATTTCAGATGTGCTGTTCTTTGTTCTGAGACATGCTGCCAAGTTAGGGAAAGCCTACTTAATATCCTGATACACACTGTTGTATTTGAGCTGGCTGAGCCAGCTAGGGCACCTCCAGTTATGAATGACAGAGAACTTGACCCCAGATGGCTCTGCCAGTAGGAAGTATATTGTCTCACATAACTAAAAATGTCAAGTGGAAAGACCTGGCTTCAGGTCCTATTGATCCCTGGCCTCAATGGTATCCTCAGCA
The DNA here is from genome assembly GCA_017311185.1 of Proteles cristata cristata. Lineage (NCBI taxonomy): Eukaryota > Metazoa > Chordata > Mammalia > Carnivora > Hyaenidae > Proteles > Proteles cristata. The sequence goes on from JAESUZ010004301.1 coordinate 1,042,732, forward strand.
TCCCTATCTCTACTCTGTTCTTTCTGGATAATAAATGGTAGGTGGAAGAGTCCTAGGGGTCTTATGGAGACCTACTGAAGGCTCATACCATCACACACCATCAGAGGAGAGTCTGATTTCCCAGTTGCTCAAATGAAATCTTGAAATGTGGTTTGGGACATGTGCCCATCCTTGACCTAATAATAGTGTTCAGAGATGGCTAATGATATTTGAGAGCCAGTTAAGATTTGTAAATAACTTTCCTTCATCTCTCCCACTTCCTATGATATCCATCAAAGGAGACTATGGATTTCCCAGGTCCATCCTTGTCCAAACACAATCTGAGGACACTAGACCTGAGTCCAAGGTGTAAGCCTGCAATATCATGGAATTATTGCTGGATTTCAGAGAGGCATGAAGAATAGTGGTTAAAAGTTTAGGGGCTGGGAATATGACGACCTGCATCCAAACCCCAGCCCTATTAAAGCAAGCAAACTTTGGGGAAGTAGTTAATTTCTCTTCAACTCAGTTTTCTCAGCTATAAAATAGGAGTATTGATAATACCTAATTTAAGCTATTGGGTTGTTAAGAACATAAAATAAATGTGCATGGTACAATTATCATTGTATAATGCCTTACACAATTAGGTGCTCAGTAAATATAATTTTTATAGCTAAATACTTCCTCCTTTGTGCATAGAGACCAACACTATCGAAAAACATGCTAAATTATGAAAGTTCTCAGCAGTTCCTAGAAAGGACCAATTTGACACTGTTATCCCAGGGAGTAAACAGATTTTTCTGCCAATTCTCCTATTATTCTTCGCACACAGCAAGTGGAGGACTCAGTATTAAAGATGAAGAGTGGAAGAAATCTAAGTACATAAAATGTCTTAACTATTGAGAGAGAGAGAGAGAGAGAGAAAGAGAGAGAGAGAGAGAGTGTGTGTGTGTGTGTGTGTGTGTGTGTGTGTGTGTGTGTGTGTGTGTACTAGGAAGCTCATGCTAGGATTAAACTAGTATAGATTTACCAGTACTTTCCAAAGAGCAGCATAAGATATGTTGGAGGATCTGCCAATCCTAACTCATCTATGAATTTAGCAATACTCCCAAAACAGTGCTGAGGCCTTCTATTCTTAGATATGTCCCCACAAAAAGGGGAAATTGAGGCACTTTTGTTGTCATTTAAAGCAAACAGTCTTTCCAAATCTCACATTTGAAGCAAATTGTAAAGATATTAATAGCATGAATTGATATTTATAAAATACATTTTAATATTTTTTAAAATTAAATACTGGACTTTAACATAAAATATTTCTTTTTCTATCTAGTAGGTATTACACCTTTCTGAAACTTAAAATGTTATTTTCTTGAGAGACCTTAACAGTGAAGCTGAGCTTTCTAAGTATACTTTGTGAATTATGTTGAAATATTTGGTGTAACTACGTACATATAAATTGTAACAATAGCCCATTATTTCAAACTGACCTTCCATTTAGTATGAGAATAAGATAGCAATTGGTGCCCTCTTGTGGAAGTGATTACTTTAGGTTTTGGAAAGGAAAATCTATGTAACATTGTGTTATACCTGTTATAGATGTGTTTCCCCTCCCCCCTCAGGCACTTTTGATGACCTGAAATTAATATGAAGTTTTGTTTATCTCTGAAGTTCAGGAGATGATTTTAACATGTAGCATAATTATGGTCTCCATGGATTTATACTGTAAGACTAATTTTTCTTGAGTAGATCTTGAACTGATTCACTTGTTCTAAGAACTTTAATTTCAGAGCTCATTTATGTCCATTACATTTTACCTCAAAAAGCTGAACCAAATAAGTGTATGAAAATACAAATAAATACACGTTTCACAGGCTTTAACCCTACTGTGCCTCCATCAATATTTTTCCTCTAGCATCTGTCCTGCCAAAGCTTCTCTGGATGGTTTTCCTCCAGGGATAGCTGGGATAGCTGAACCAGTGACTGAACAAGTTCTGATCAAGTGGGAAAGCCTCTACAAACTTCATGGCCATGGCCACCTCCATCTCCTTAGTGGGTGGTCCTCCTTGCTATATGTCATCATATAAAGGAGAACAGCTAGACTGGACCAAAAATTAAAGTGATTCCTAAGCTATAGAATTCTCTGGTATTCAAGGAGTAGCAGGCCAACTGCTGAGTAGGCATATGGCAGAAAGCATTCAAGCTTGAGTATTTGAACTCAGTGATCTTTATGGTCTCTTTCAACTCTAAAGATTCTAAAGCTCTTCTTTTTAATTTGATGGCCACCCTCACTGAATGAACTAACCACTTCAGTGGCTCTTCTTCAGTCCCAAGATGGCTATGTCGATTTGAACCTGCTCCTCATAGCATTGGTCTGAAAATTCCTGTGTAGTCGCTCTATTAAGTAAACCCTCGGAACCATTAAAGGACCAATTAAAGTGCACGTTAATCAGGGAAGTAGGCCATAATAGAGAATGAAACCCTTTCCCCATTATTTTTAAACACTTATAATCAAGGAATGTATAAATTACCTCTAGCAGGCTATTTTCAGGCATAATTATAGGTGGGATGCTGATTCAGATATGAAAACAGGCAATGTAGAAAGTACAGGTTTACAGGTGCACATGGTACATTCTCCAAGATAGATCACATACTGGGACATAAAGCAGCCCTCAATAAATATAAAAGAACTGAGGTTATACAATACATACTTTCAGATCACAATGCTATGAAACTTGAAATCAAACACAAGAAAAAATCTGGAAAGCCTCCAAAAACATGAATGTTAAAGAACACTCTACTAAACAATGAATGGGCCAATCAGGCAATAAGAGAAGAAATTTAAAAATGTATAGAAACAAATGAAAATGAAAATACAACAATTCAAACTCTACGGGATGCAGCAAAGGCAGTCCTAAGAGGAAAGTAAATTGCACTCCAGGCCCATTTCAATAAATTAGAAAAAGTGCTAATTACAAAATCTAACAGCTCACCTAAAGGAACTAGAAGGAGAGCAACAAGAGCACCCCAAAACCAGTAGGAGAGGAGAAATAATAAAAATCAGGATAGAAATAAACAATATAGAAACCAAAAAAAATAGTTGAACAGATCAATGAAACCAAGAGTTGTTTTTTTTTTTTTGAAAAAAAATAAACAAAATTGACAAACCTCTAGCCAGGCTTTTCAAAAGAGAGAGAGAGAGAGAGCGTGCACCCAAGTAGACAAAATCATGAATTAAAAGGACTTATTATAATCAATCCCTCAGAAATACAAGCAATTATCAGGGAATATTATGAAAAATTATATGTCAATAAACTGGACAATTTAGAAGAAATGGACAAATTCCTAAACACACACTCACTACCAAAATTCACACAGGAAGAGATAGAAAATCTGAACAGACACATAACTAGTGAAGAAATTGAATCAGTTATCAAAAATCTCCCAACAAATAGGAGCCTTGGGCCAGATGGCTTCCCTGGAGAATTCTACCAGACATTTAAAACAGAGTTAATACCCATTCTTCTCAAGCTATTCCAAAAAATAGAAATCAAAGGAAAACTTCCGAACTCCTTCTACGAAGTCAGCATCACTTTGATTCCCAAGCCAGACAGACACCCAGCAAAAAAAGAGAACTGCAGACCAATATCCCTGATGAATATGGATGCAAAAATCCTCAACAAGATACTTGCAAATCGAATCCAACAGCACATAAAAAGAATTATCCACCATGATCAAGTGGGATTCATTCCTGGGTTACAGGACTAGTTCAATATTGACAAATCAATCAATGTGATACATCACATTAATAAAAGACAAGAACCATATGATCCTGTCGATAGATGCAGAAAAAGCATTTGACAAAATACAGCATCTCTTCTTAATAAAAACCCTAGAGAAAGTCGGGATAGAAGGAACTTACTTAAACATCATAAAAGACATCTATGAGAAGCCCTCAGCTAACATCACCCTCAACAGGAAAAACTCTTGAATGCTGAGAACAAACTGAGGGTGGAAGGGGGCAGGGGAGAGGGGAAAGGGAGTGATGGGCATGGAGGAGGACACTTGTGGGAATGAGTTCTGGGTGTTCTATGGAAACCAACTTGACAATTAACTATTTAAGAAAAAAAAGAAAAGAAAGTACAGGTGTATATATTCATAGGAAATGAAACATCCTGGGGTGAAGGTCAATGTGAGGGCTTTGGGGCATAAAAGACCTAGGTACCAACTTTAGCTCTGTTACCTATTAGACAGATGATACTGCATAAATGTGTGAGCTTCCTTCATCTGTAAAATAATAAGTATACCTACATCGAAGGCTTGTGGTAAGCATTAAATGACATTAAAAATCTAAAGCACAGAGCATGGTATTTAGCACATAGAAGACTCTTGAAAAATGCTATCCTTAATTTTAAAAGAAAATGTTTTTCAGTGTTCTTTTATTTGTTGAGAGAGAGAGAGAGAGAGAGAGAGAGAGATAAGGGGCAAAGAGGGAGGGAGAGAGAGATAGAATCCCAAGCAGGCCATGCTACCAGTGCAGAGCCCGATGCATGGCTTGAACTCATGAACCACAAGATCGTGACCTGAGGTCAAATCAAGAGTTGGACACTTAACTGACTGAACTATCCAGGTGCCCCTAGCTATTCTTATTAAGGGTCAGAAATAACATAAAAGATGAAGCCATGGCCAGAAAGTGCCCTTGATGTTTAAGGCCTTAATAGGCATGGTGAAAAAACACTAAATAAATGTTTCCTGTGTATAATTAAATTGTGTTCTGATAGGCTTACCTTGTAAATCAGCAGACTATCTCTCCATCTTCCCAAATACTTTATCTTTGATTATTGACTGGGGCACATTTTAATCTCTCAGCATTTGGATTCACACGGTGTAAGCACTCTTAGCTGACTCAGAACTATATATCTATATGAGCGGAACACTGTAATTTGTATTTCACTGGGCTTTTCATTAGGACATTTCTGAAACCTGAGAGCAAAATCTTTCAGGAAGGAACAGATTTAGGTCCCCACAGTGAAAGATCTATGTAGAAGCTTGATAGATGAATCCTGACTATTCTTTAGTTCAAAGTCCAAACTATAAGATTGGACAGCTTTATAAATTGGGTGATTACAATTTATTCCATAGAGGATAATTTCCAAAGACTTAGTAGCATTCAAAGGATGCATAACTTGAAATAAATTCTATTGGAGGATGGTATTTATAATTATTAGTTAAAATGGTGCCATCATGTGGCAAGAGCAAAAATAGCATGCACTCAGCCAATTCTGAAAGTAGCAATTTTTGGTTGACTTAATTAATTGATTTTGATAATTGAATTAATTGATCTTAATTTCAGTTTAAAATAATGATATTTTAAATATTATACTTTGATACAAATGAAACTTTATTTTTTTTTAGTTGGATGACTTTACACACAATTCAAATGTGCATAAAATATAAAGCCTTTTAATTTAATTTCTGTGATCTGAACCTAATGTAGACAACAAATGATAACATTGACTCTTGAAGCTAAATGAAGGATGAATAAGTCTGAACTTAGGTAATGTTAAAATAAATATTAGATTGTTTTGCTTTGCTTAAAATTCTACTAAATAATTTGATTGATTCTGAGTAAAAATAAATGCATAGTCTGCTTAGAGAATTGACCAGCATTAAAAATATAAAGGCAAGGTTTTGTGGTCTGCATGGCAGGCTGACTGCATAAAATTGACAGCATCTCAAATGGATACATTCTCAGTGAAGAGAGTGAAGTATTAGTGAATACCTAGAAGAAAAAGAGCAGTTGGAAGGCTGGTAACAAATGGGGCAGAACAGAAGGAGTTGTAACAGTCTAGAATATCTAAGGAAAAGGATAAAGCTGAGGAAGTTTAGATTAGGCCTTAGAAAACTGGAGCTGGAGAAAAAGCCCAATGGTGTATGGAAATGAGAACATAGAGCAAAAACAAGATTTTCAAATTAAAATCTATACTTAGAAAAGTTGACCCCTAAATTCCTAGTCACCACCCTCTCTGTATACTCAGAACTCCAGGCAGCCAGACACTTTTGCTCCCAGAAACAAATTGGAATGTATCCTTCTGGCTTCTATTACAAAATACTATGGAAAATAGCCTCTTCTGGCTAAGATGAGTAATATAGACAATTATTTACCCCTCCAATTGAAACAGCTAAAAAAAGATAGACAATATATATGAAAGAACAGTTTTCATGATATTGAGAAAAACTTAAAAACAGATGAGGGAAGCAAAGGGCACAGTAGATAAGGTAACAAAAAAGACAATAAAAACTAGAATGCCATGGAGAAAGGGTTTCAAAGTGCCAAAAGGAAAAACCCAAACCTAGAATTATGCAGTTGTTGGATATAGTGTTCTGTGTGTCAGTAAGATCAAATTAATTAATTGTCATGTCCAAATCTTCTCTATTCCTACTGATTTTTGTCTGCTTGTTTGTCTGTCAGTTGATAGACATTTGTTGATAGACATGGGTTAAAATCCCCAACCTTGATTGTGGATTTATTTACTTTTGCTTTAGTTCTGTCAATATTAGCTTTATGTATTTTAAAGCCATATTATATGGTATATACTAATTGAGGATTGTGATACCTTCCTCTTGAATTGACCTTTAATTATGATGTAATATCCTTTATATCTCTTACACTTCTTACTTTAAAATTATTTTTTTTTTTCTGGGGCATTTGGCTTTCCGCTCAGGCTATGATCTTATGGTTTGTGGGTTCAAGCTCCTCGTGGGGCTCTGCTCTGACAGTGCAGAGCCTGCTTGGGATTCTCTTTCTCTACCTCCCTTTCTGTCTTTCCTCTGCTTGTACTCTCTCTCTTTCTCTCTCTCTCAATAAGTAAATAAACTTAACAAAAATCAATTTTGTTCTTTGTGAATATAGTCACTGGCATTCTTCTGGTTAGTGTTTACACACCATACCTTTTTTTATTCATTTTTTTTCTGATCTGCCTGCTCTTTTCTTGGGGTCTATTTCCTTGAACATAGGTTTAGAAGATATCCTCAAGGAGAAATATGGAATGAAGGTAAGGCTTGCCACATGTGCTTTCCTTCCCTCAATGACCTTAGCCCTTGCAATCCAGTGCTTGCAGATGGTTGTTTAATATGTATTTCCAGATTTTAGATTTTTGTGAGAAGGTAAGCCTGATCCAGCTACTCCATCATGACCAGAATGGGAATTATCCCACATACTATCTAGCATCTAACATTTTTCTTTTGCTATCTTTTTAATTCTCTTTTTTTCCTTGTGGGGTTATGCCTCCTCCTTTTCACCGTTTACCATGATTTTTCAGAGGAAGAGGTAAACATACATGTTCAACCTGCCAGGTTTAATAAGAAACTTTTATCTGTGTTAGGCTGAAGTTTTGCTTGAAATTGGATCCTTGCAAACTTGCTTGCTGTCTTTCCCATCCCCCATTTTCCCTCACTTCTTAACCAATAGTTTCCTAAGATCATTTCCTTAATAAAGACATGAATCCTCATTTCAGCTTGTGCTTCTGGGGAACCAGGGCTAAGGTATTGTATTATATGGTAATTTTTACCTCATCAAATAAAAAGTATTTATATTTTATGATCATAGAGTTCCATGATTATTTAAGTTTGGTTATATATTTAAGTGGGTTCAAAGTTTGCCACCAATCTTCTTTCACAATGGCTTTCATTTTGTTTCTTCTTTGATTAGATTTTATTTGGAGGAAGATTTTATAATATGGCACTATGTATAATATATTTCTTAAATTCTTTCATTTTTACCTGTTATCTTTATAGTTGAATGACAATATGTCTGAATGTGAAACATTTTAGGCTCAGTTCTTTCCTTCAGCAGTGGTCCATGTCTCCTTTTTAAAAAATTTTTAAACTTAATTTATTTTTTAAAATTTCCATCCTGTTTTCCAGAGTGGCTGCACCAGTTTGCATTCCCACCAGCAGTGCAAAAGAGATCCTCTTTCTCTGCATCCTCACCTACATGTTGCCTGAGTTGTTGATGTTAGCCATTCTGACAAGTGTGAAGTGGTATCTCATTGTGGTTTTCATTTGTATTTCCCTGATGATGAGTGAAGTTGAGCGTTGTTTCATGTGTCTATTGGCCATCTGGATGTCTTCCTTGGAAAAGTGTCTGTTTATGTCTTTAGCCCATTTCTTTACTGGATTATTTGTTTGTTTGGGCATTGAGTTTGATGAGTTCTGTATAAATTTTGGATACTAACCCTTTATCTGATATGTCATTTGCAAATATCTTCTCCCATTCCGTCAGTTGCCTTTTAGTTTTGCTGATTGTTTCCTTCACTGTGCTGAAGCTTTTTAACTTGATGAGGTCCCAATAGTTCATTTTTGCTTTGTTTCCCTTGCCTCCAGAGATGTGTTGAGTAAGAAGTTGCTGTGGCCAAGGTCAAAAAAGTTCTTGCCTGCTTTTTCCTCAAGGATTTTGATGGCCTCCTGCCTAACATTTAGGTCTTTCATCCACTTTGAATTTATCTTTGTGTATGGTGTAAGAAAGTGGTCCAAGTACATTTTTCTGCATGTCACTGTCCAGTTTTCCCAGAACCACTTGCTGAAGAAACTGTCTTTATTGCATTGGATATTTTTTCCTGCTTTTTTAAAGATTAGTTGGCCATACATTTGTGGGTCCATTTTTGGTTCTTATTCTGTTCCATTGATCTGAGTGTCTGTTCTTGTGTCAGTATCATACTGTCTTGATGATTACAGCTTGTAATACAGCTTGAAGTCTGGGATTGTGATGCCTTGGGATTGTTGGTTTTCTTTTTCAAGATTGCTTTGGCTATTCGGGGTCTTTTCTGGTTCCATACAAATTTTAGCATTACTTGTTCTAGCTCTGTGAAGAATGCTGGTGCTATTTTGATAGGGATTGCATTGAATATGCAGATTGCTGTGGGTAGTATTGACATTTTAACAATATTTATTCTTCCAGTCCATGAGCATGTAATATTTTTCCATTTCTTTGTGTCTTCTTCAATTTCCTTGTAACTGCTGAATTCATGGATCAGTTCTAGCAGTTTTTTTGTGGAATCTTTTGAGTTTTCCATATAGAGTATCATGTCATCTTTGAAGAGCGAAAGTTTGACCTCCTCCTGGCTGATTTGGATGTCTTTCATTTCTTTGTGTTGTCTGACTGCTGAGGCTAAGACTATGTTGAATAACAGTGATGAGAGTGTAGTCTATGTCTTCTGACACTAGATGTTACTGTGAAGAAATAAAAAGGTAGTTCAATTTTCTTCCACTTCTAGGTAACTTAAAAAAATAATTATTTTTGAATACCTGAAGAAATTGTATCCTTAAAACTCAATAAAGACAAGGAAATATTTTATTGTCCATTGTGACATTTCAGAATTTTATTAAAATACACTGTGCCCAAAGAATCTGTAGCACAGATTCCTCCTTTATTTGGGAAAATTATCTTCTATTTTGATTTAGAATTCATGTAATGTTCCTTTTGTTTAGATTTCTCATTCAGGGACACAGCTTGTCTTTATGTTCTATGTTTTGTATACCTACCTTATATTTATTATGTTTGCTGTAATTGTTTACCTCCTTTTTCCCCCTGTTCCTTATAATATGTAATATTCTGCAGAGTTTTCTCTAGACCTACATTTCAATAAACAGCTTACTAGCCATCTGTGGCTATTTAAATTTAAATCAATTAATGTTTTAATGTGAAATTCAGTTCCTTCATTGCACTAACCATGTTTTAAGTGTCCAGTGGTCACTGTGGCTACTCTGTTGGATAACACAACTATAGATCATTCCAATTATTGCAGAAAGTTCTACTGGACAGTGCTATTCTATACCAATAATCGAGTCTCTGCTGCTTGTTGTATTTATCCTCTTTCTCATATATCTGTTGCTTTGTTCTGTACTGGTCATATGTGGTCTTCAGTATTTCCATATAACCTTTATTTCTATTTTGTATTTTTTTTTTTTTTGAGTGAGCACATGCATGCAGGTGGAAGAGGGGCAGAGGGAGAGGGAGATAGAGAATCTTAAGCAGGTTTCATGCTCAGCACAGAGTCCCACGTGGTGCTCAATTTCACAATGTTGAGACCATGACCCTGAGATCATGACCTGAGCCAAAATCAGGAGTCAGTTGCTTAACTGACTGAGCCATCCAGGTTCCCCTATATTTTGTATTTTTAACTTATCCTTGAAGTCTTATACAAAATTGTATCCTTATAAACTCTCTCATAGCATAATGTACTCTGGGGGATTTTCCCTTTGCAAGGGGTTTGCTTTTTACTATATTTTTTCATCTATCATTTGCATGCTACATTTTTTCATATTAGTTTTAATTTTTGCTGAAATATATTTTCTCTTGTTTTTTATACTTTGTTTTCTGTTTCTCATTTTACTGATGCTAAGATTTGTGCAAAGATTTGTCTAAGTGTATTTATGCTTATTACAATGTGGCTGAATTTTCCTTTACTCTACCTCTATCTTTTTCCCTCATTTTATGAGCAATAATGTAAGGGTCAGCAAATTAGTCCTGTGCTACAAATTGGCTCATTTCCTAATTTTGTAAATAATTTTATTAAAACAGTCATACTCTTTCATTTATGTAGCGCCACTGGCTGCTTTCATGATGCAATAGCAGAGCGGAATAGCTGCGACAGAGATCACATGGCCTGGGATGTCTAAATATTTACTATTTGGCCCTTTACAGAAAGGGTTGGCTGACCTCTAAGGTACAGAGAAGGAAATATCTATAGCCTGAGGGTAAGGGGTGGGGTGAGTAAAGAGATTTTTCTCAGCTAGGCCTGTGTGCAGTTTCTACTGATAAAAACCTGGCTCTGTTCTCTCTTGCAGTTTTATTAAAAGTCATCATCTGGGTTAACTTCATAATGCTCAGGATATCTCTTTACATCCAAGGGTACAGTTGGGCTTCAGATCCTCCTCAACTTCTAGTTGGATTTGGGCATCTGGAACTTTTGCCACTTTTAAGGAAAGGCATCCCCACTTATGGTTTTATCTTGTATTCAGGCATCTGTTTCTACTTTCAAATTGCTTACATGTATGTGATGGGTGGGGTCTCTTCTTGAGCACCTTTAAGACAGGACTTTTCTGAGCTGCCCCTAAGGGTTCTGGCAGGGCTCTAGGCTCAGCCTCTTCCTGCTCCTGCAACTGCTTCAGATCAGTATATATATATTTTTTATGTCTAAAGGGATGGGTTTCTTATTTTTATAGATATTTGATCCACTGACTCCCCTTTGGTAAGATTTTTCAAATTTTTGTTTTCCTTAGTTCTCCCTTTTAAAGAGTATTAAGAAAGTAAGTATTAGGAGCTCTCTAGAACCCACACCATGTTCCTTAAAAGAGCTCTGTATTTTTCATTCCCTAACAACTCCTGTGTGGTGTATTTATTTTCTTTTAATTATTTGTTGTGCATATCTTAAATTATGCAGAAATGAAATTTTGAGATCTGGTTTTCCTCTTCCATCTAAAACAGATAGATGGTTGGGGCGCCTGGGTGGCTTAGTCGGTTAAGCGTCCGACTTTCGCTTAGGTCATGATCTCGCGGTTGTGGGTTCGAGCCCCGCGTTGGGCTCTGTGCTGACTGCCTGCTCAGAGCCTGAAGCCTCTTTCGGTCTGTGACTCCCTCTCTCTCTGACCCTCCCCTGCTCACGCTGTCTCTCTCTCTCTCCTAGAAATAAATAAAACATAAAAAAACAAAAACAAAAACAAAAAAAAACAGATAGATGGTATACTGGTTTTAGAATATGTTTAGTGAAGAGCTGACCATTTGCAAAAAAGGTCTTTTGTATTTACTTTCCACTTAGAATGTGAAGGATTTGCAAATGGAATAGCTAACCACAAGGGGGCATGATTTTGACTTTCATTTCTTTGAATAAACTAAAACCAGGTATATGTATAGTGTACGCAGGGTTAAACAACTACTGCATCATTCATTTTTTAAAACGAATGGGGTGGAGGTTCAAGAGGGTGAGAGAATTCCACCCAGGCTGTTCACTATTGGTGCAGAGCCCAACGAAGGACTCGGAGTCATGAATAGTGAGACCATGACCTGCACTGAAACCAAGAGTCAGACGTTTAACCCACTGAGCTACCCACCTGCCCCTGCACCATCCATTTTTATTTTTTTAATGTTTATTTATTTTTGAGAGAGAGGGAGACAGAGTGTGAGCAAGGGAGGGGCAGAGAGAGAGAGAGAGAGAGAGGGAGACACAGAAACCAAAGCAGGCTCCAGGCTCTGAGCTATTAGCACAGAGCCGGACATGGGGCTGGAACTCACAAACTGCAAGATCATGATCTGAGCCGAAGTCAGACGCTTAGCTGACTGAGCCACCCAGGTGCCCCCTATCCCATTCATTTTTAAGTAAGAAGTTTAAATACCACCAAAAATATATTAAAGATATTAGTCAAGTGTCTACAGATCTCAAACCATACAGTTGAAAATTCCTCAGACAGATATTTTCACTTTTCAAAAATTTAACTACATTTAATAATAAGCGCATGCATATGGACTCAGACTTGAAAATTGTTCCTTTTATTTTTTTAGCATAGTATATGAGTATAGTCTTCAACTTGAAGTAAGTAGCATTTCATGAGGCATTCCTGATAATGGGGTAAAATATATGATCAGATACCTAGGACTGGGTACTATTTAATGGCTGAAAATTATGACAGAAAGTATTTGGGGAAAATAAAGAATTTATTATCTCACATAATTAAAAAGTCCATGGATAAGGCTTCATTGGCTTCTATTTTAGACTTACTTGTGCTCAGGCTCCTCAGAATGGCTTGGAGCAGATGCAGAATCACATCTTTAAAAGTGTGTGTGTGTGTGTGTGTGTGTGTGTGTGTGTGTGTGTGTGTGTGTGTGTGTGTTCATGTGGGTGTGTGTCTTTGTGTGTGGCTTTCCACTGAAAATAAAAATCCAAACTGGCTTTTGGGATCTCCAAGGATCTATATGTCCAGATCCCATTTATTCCCTTCAAAATCATCTCACCAGGCTTTCTTCTCTCTCTCTTTCTGATTCATCCATCCATCCATTCATCAACATTTCATTTATTCATTTATCAATTCCTTCATTCATTTAACATTTCAGCCACACTGGCGTCTCTTTTACTATCCAAACTTGCCAGGTCCTTTCCTACCTAAAGCCAGGTGGCCTCATTCCCCAGCACTACACAAGGCTGGCTCCTCTCATCCCTCAGAACTCATTGCAGGTCAGGTGATGTTCATTCCACTCTGACCCTAACAAACCTGCACACTACTCATCTTGTAAGCATTCATCACAAACTGTCCTTACTTGTTTTTTTTACATATAGTGTTTTTCTTTCTTTTTTTTAATGTTTTATTTATTTCTAGGAAAGAGAGAGAGAGAGAGAGCGTGAGCAGGGGAGGGTCAGAGAGAGAGGGAGTCACAGACTGAAACAGGCTCCAGGCTCTGAGCTGGCAGTCAGCACAGAGCCCGACTCGGGGCTCAAACCCACGAACCGCGAGATCATGACCTAAGTGAAAGTCGGACACTTAACCGACTAAGCCACCCAGGCGCCCCTGATATAGTGTTTTTCTAACTAGAATGTAAGCTCCAAGAGGCAAAGACCTTAATTTTATCATTCACAGATGTGTCCCTGGTGCTTAAATAACAATAAGCATTCAATAAATATTTATTGAATAAACATATTACTTCTAAAAATCAAGCAACATGGAAACTTACAAAGAAGAAAGCAAAAGTATTTTTTAAATCATTCATAATTCCACTACCCATATACAATAACTATTATCATTTGGTGAATCTCCCATCCCTTTTCTTTGAGCACTAAAGTTACATAGATATAATCCTTAAGTGCAATGATACAATGTACTATTTTTTTGTTAGGTTTTTATTTTTACTCGAATTTGACAACAAAATAACAAATGAAGCTGAAGGAATTACAAACCATCAGGTTATTATTTGTTGACAAGATACAATTACTCCTAAAATTAAGAAACAAGATTATGAAAAATATTAAGAGTCTTGAATCGATATTTTGTAACTACATGTTCCAATTTTGGGCAGTTTCTGTAACTTTTTTTATTATGTCAATGTTATTTACATTTTATTCCATAACCTTAATTTCTCACAATTGATCTCTTTGTTTAATAACAATTTTTAAAAATGTTTATTTATTTTTGAGTGACAAGAGAGACAGAGCGCCAGCAGGGGAGGAGCGGAGAGAGAGGGAGACACAAAATCTGAAGCAGGCTCCCGGCTTTGAGCTGTCAGCACAGAGCCTGATGCAGGGCTTGAACTCATGAACCATGAGATCATGACTTGAGCCGAAGTTGGTCGCTTAACCGACTAGCCACCCAAGCGTCCCTGTTTAATAAAAATTTAAATGGATTAAAATCTTTTCAGTTGCTTTGTTTTTACTGTTAATTTCTTTAATACTGAGTTTTTAGTTTGATTACTCTCGTGGTTGACTGGATTTCTGCCTGAGACTTTATCAGAATTGCTCTTCGATATTGTATTTTTTGAGTTTTTGCAGATTTAAGACTATTAAGCTGTGGCTTTTTACAGCATCCACTTGGCTCTGTGTAACATTTTGGGTTATGCTTTTATTCTCAGCCTCTTTTAGATATTGCACCATCCTCAAGCATTAGAGCTCATAGAGAAGTCTAAGGCCTTTGATGTCATTCCCCTGTTTTCCTATGTTTAGCGACTTCATAGGAATATATGTTGGTGTTAGTTCTTGTTAATTTTTCCTGCTGTGGACTACTACCTGGTATCTCCAGCCTCATTTTCAATACTTCCTTGCAGGGGGCATGTCCACCTTGCCAGCTGTTTGTCCTTCTATGACCTCATGTTGCTGCTTTGTATCCCTCTGGCTTGACACAAGTTAGTGACATTCCCTCATCCCTACCTTTACTCTGCCATTTGCAGCTACTCATTCTAGTTGATTTAGCTCAAGCATGCCTTCGTGAAGACTTCCTAGAGTACACTTCTCAGGTGACCAGCCACTTTTCCCCTTTCCACTCTCATGAAATGTTACATGTAGCCCTAGTATTACATTGGGTACACCGAGTTCTATTAATGGTTTATGACTGTCTCACATCCAGCACTGTGAGGTCCACGGGGACGGGTGCCTAGCTTATATCCACAAAACTATGCAAGAGATTTAAAATAGAGATCTTGTTGATAAAAAAAAAATGGAAAGGTTGAATGGATGGATAGCAATTGGACAAATTACTGAACAGCTAGTACACCGAAAAAGTAAATCTGATACAGTTCGAATGCTCTGATAAGCTGAAGGCTATGCCTTTAAGGGACATTAATCATATACCGGATGTCAGGATAGATAACAAGTATCAAAGACAAACCTACAGGTGAGTGAGTACGAAAGCCTAACTTCCTCAATGCAGATGACAAGTGTTCTCTAGAGTCCCGTGTCTGCTCTCCGGTGTCTAAGAAGATGGGCTGGAACGGCCAGCCCTTCCCCTATTTGGTGATACCTGCAGCAGAAGCTCGCCACCGCTCTACACTAGCGAGTGACAATTGAGCTTTCCGTTCAGCCTTCTGCGCCCGGAACCCAGCAAGGCGACCAGCGGCGCTGGGATAGTTTTGCGCATGCCCTGTAGGTGCGGGAAAAAGCCTTCAGGTTGCGCCTGCGCTTTCAGTCGACCTTGCTCCGCCTCCGCGGCCGGGATACCAGACCAAGGGAATCCGGGCGTGATGGTGTTGCGGTGCCAGGTAAGGGTGGAGCGCTCTCCCAGAGGTATGTGCCCCCTTTCCTTCCCTTCACACACCCGGCCCCGCTCAGCCAGATCCCCACCGAAGGCGCCTTGGTCTAGTCTTAGGTCCCAGGGCCGCGCCCATTACCGCCAATGTGGCCCCGCCGGGCTTCGGAGGCTTTGCCTCGGCGCCTTTGCTTTGGTTGCCCTAACGAAGGTCAAGTTTTCTCCGCGAACTCTTGGTCTCCGAGGTGCGGCGTCAGAGGTTTCTAAAGGCACCCTCGGTAACCTTTGCCCCCATGGTGCTCAGATTGTACGTTTTGGCGAAGACAGTTTTCAAGATAAAAATGCACTTACTAAGAATTTTTGGGAAAAGAAGGTGCTTCATACAAGCATTTGCAAGCCTCTGATTATTTCGTAGAGAAAAATCTTGACAGTGGAACAGGTGGGTTATTTTACTTGGCCAGATTTGTGAGATACCAGGCTGATGGCATAGGTTTGTCCTAGGAAATACCAATATATCTTGTATTGCAAACTCACCTGTTTTTACAAATGTACGGGTTTGTATGTTGCATAACTTAATCCTTGGCAGCTGGGTTCAGTGTAATGTGGACTTGAATCAAAGGTCCTACGACAACTGTGAAAGACGTCTCTCTCTCTCTCTTATTTTTTTGTTATTTACTTGTGTAATTTATCTCATGACTGAGACATCTGTTCACTCCTTAAGAGTTTATAAAAGGTGCTATAATTTCATGTCAAATAAAGACCTACTTCGTGGTTTTTAAGAAGATACCGTTAGGGTTTTAGTTGTGGCAAGCTTGCGTTTATCAATTTAAAAAGCACCTTGAAATCAGTCCGAATTGTGCTTAAAACATAAAAGAGTTTTCAAAATTTGAACTTGTTGTTATACTAACATTTTTATGGATGATTTAATTTTCCCTAACTTAAAATTTGTCTTTGATTCAAGTAATTGGAAAACAAGAGATCCCACTGAGACAGAAAATGTCTATTATGGTTATTGTTAAAGGTATTTTCTCTCCTCTTTCAGGTTGAAGTGTTGTATTTTGCAAAAAGTGCTGAAATTGCAGGAATTCGCTCTGAGATCATATCTGTGCCACAAGAAATAAAAGCATTGCAGCTGTGGAATGAGATAGAGGCGCGACATCCTGGGTAGTTAAATTTTTAGAATGCACATGATTAACACTTTTTAAATGTTTTAAAATGAGTAAATGATTAGAGAAAGAAGCTAATTTTTATTTCTGTGCTTAATTCAAAAAGGGTCAACAGTTGTATTTTTCTGGAACTACTCCTAAAAACTTAAATTCTGGTATCTAAAATTGCATAATTTCTTAAAGGAGGTTAAAGATATTTTCCTAAACATTCCACAGTGAGCTGGGTTACTGCCAAAGGGACATGATTACAAAATACTGAAAATGTGAATTCTGCATTTTTATAACTTTTAAATTGTTACAAATTAGGTTGAAAATCTGTGCTTTAAATTTTTATGTCCTGCCCCTTCTTTAGAGGCCTCAAGGTAGAAATTTCTAAAATTAAAAGAAAAGTGAAAGATCACAGACTTTAGCTACTATTGAATTTGAGGTTTTGTAAAATTTGATTTTTCCTGGTTCTTGAAAATCTGTAATTTACTGCTGTTGTTCCTCCCTCAAGTTCTTTTTGCAACAAAGTGTAATTATGCCTTATTTGAAGGGGTTCTAGGAATATTTTGTTATTTAAGTCTGTATAGATTTTTAACTGCGAAGTCTTAGTGCAATGTAAAGGATACTCCAGAATAGGAGTTTTTAAGAGAAAACTACTTCTTGATTTCATATCTTTTAAGTTGTACTCAAAGTGTCCTTATAATCATTGAAATGAGGTGGGGCTTCTGTTCTGGTTTTACTTTTAACCTATTACTTATTGAGAGACACCTCGTCTTGTAGGAAAATTCTGAGATACACTTAGTATACTTGTATACTCAGAAGATCTCCTGGGGAGGGCATGTACTGATTAGGAAATTTCTTTCTCTCTCTCTCTTTCTTTTTTTTTTGACCTGGTCAGGATGTTATCTAGTCTAGTATTTTGGGAGGAGGGGAGTTTGTTTAACTTCCCAAGACACATAACCTCCATTAAAGAATTGTTAACAGTTTACTGTGTACTTTGTGGTGAATAAGCATGTTCTTCATTGGGTATGTACTTTCTCTACAGAGTATGAATTGGTTTAATTGGTAACTTTGCAGGTGATGCCTCATGAAGTAATATTTATGTGGTATTTTTAGTTGCAGCTGAAGAGATTTGAGATCTAACACTGCATTGTTACTGCCAATTACACTTTTTCCCCTTCAGATTGGCCGATGTCAGAAATCAGGTGATACTTGCTGTCCGTCAGGAATATGTCGAACTTGGAGATCAACTCCTCCAGCTTCAGTCAGGAGATGAAATTGCCATTATCCCCCCCATTAGTGGAGGGTAGTGCTCTTGAGCTACGTGGGTGTGTCAGGTATGTTTTTCTTAACCAGTCTTGTGGAGAAGGCTCACATAGATGAAAACTTGTATATGGCTTATAACTATACTCTTGGTAAGTCTGCCTGCACCAATAGCGACTTGGTGCAGACAGTCCTGTGCATACCTGCCTTTCATCTCTGCATCTGTTCTCTTGTAAGCAGTTTAATATTATGTCAGCTTGATACATTCATTCTGTCAACTTCAGATAATTTATGGAAATTTTATTATGTGTCAGGTACAGTTCTGGATGCTGGAGTATTAATATTCCTGTTTTGCAGGATGAAAAACAAAGAGAAGTTTAAAAAAAAAACCCTCACCTACACTCACGTAGCTAATAGGTGTCAGAGCCAACATTTGAGCTCAGATTTTTGGATTTCCTGTACTTTTTCACAAAGACACTTCTTAATCCAGGAAAATAGCTCTCCTGGGCACAGAGAAATGTAGAAAAATTGCATAGCCAGAAAGTGAAAAGATCACTGTGCTTAACAAGAAAGCTTACCATTTTCCAGGTATATAGAAACAGCTTTATTATGATAGCTGTGTTGTAGGTAGCTCTGGGACCCATGGCATCGTGCCATCTTTACAAATATGTAGAAATTAATGATTGTCTCCAATTAAAGAGTTTTGGCGAGATAGGAATGAAAGAAAACTTTGTTAATTTGATAGGGCTTTGCTCCAGAATCAAGAGTAAATACCATACTCCATGGCAAAACCTTGGTTTCATAAAAGAAAGCATACCAAGGATGCCAGTTTATTTTTTTCACCTTTTTTTTTTCTCTACTCTGCAAGAGGGCAGTTCCTCAAAAAGTGAGGAATATATATTGCAAAGCAAATTGCCCATGATACTGATAAGGACTGGATCTTTCTTAGTCCTACTATTTGGAAATATGGAATTTCTTGATAGATCTGTGTCTCAGTTTTACTTGGAAACTAGTCACTATATCACTACCATGATTTTTGAGAAAAATGCCATTTTTCAGAGTTTGGAATTTATTCAGAAAATTATGCTGTCATTAAGCTAAGAGCGTGTGTGTGTGTGAGAGAGAGAGAGATGATTGGGGTGTTCTTTGGAAAGATTAGAAAGATTACTCAACAGCATTGTGTATTGTTTGAAGGTGTCTGACAGGATTTGTAACATGTGGTCTTATTTTTTTTTTTTTTAAAGATGATTGTAAATTGGCTAGCATACCTTATGTAAACTGTGCTCTTTGTTTTTGGGGTAGATTCCCATGGTTCATTGCTTAAAACACAATATCCAGTGTTCATCCCAGCAAATGCCCACCTTAGTGCCCATCACCCATTTTCTCCTCTCCGCCTCACCCACATCAACCCTCAACCTCATCAACCCTCAGTTTGTTTTCTGTATTTAAGAGTCTCTTATAGTTTGTCTAAGAGGGAGTCCCTCCATCTCTGTTTGTAACTAATTTTCCCCCCATGGCCTTCTGTTAAGTTTCTCAAAATCCACATATGAGTGAAAACATATGATATCTGTCTTTCTCTGATTGACTTATTTCACTCAGCATAATACCTTCCAGTTCCATCCATGTTGCTGTAATTGGCCAGATTTCATTCTTTCTCATTCTCAGGTAGTATTCCATTGTATATATAAACCACATCTTCTTTATTCGTTCATCAGTGGATGGACATTTGGGCTCTTTCCATAATTTGGCTATTGTTGAGAGCGCTGCTATAAACATTGGTGTACATGTGACCCTATGAATCAGCACTCCTGTATCCATGGATAAATTCCTAGTAGTGCTATTGCTGGGTGGTAGGATAGCTCTATTTTTTATTTTTTGAAGAACCTCCACACTGTATTCCAGAGTGGCTCCATCAGTTTCCATTCCCACCAACAGTGCAAGAGGGTTCCTGTTTCTCCACATCCTTGCATCTGTTGTTTCCTGAGTTGTCAATTTTAGCCACTCTGAATGGTATGAGGTGGTATCTCAGTGTGGTTTTGATTTGTATTTCCCCGATGATGAGTGACATTGAGCCCCTTTTCATGTGTCTATTGGCCATTTGGATGTCTTCTTTGGAAAAAGGTCTATTCATGACTTTTGCCCGTTTCTTCACCAGATTATTTGTTTTTCAGGAGTTTGGTAAGTTCTTTATAGATTTTGGATACTAACCGATATGTCATTTGCAAATATCTTTTCCCATTCTGTCTGTTGCCTTTTAGTTTTGTTGATTCTTTCTTTTGCAGGGTAGAAGTTATCTTGATGAGGTCCGAATAGTTCATTTCTGCTTTTAATTTCTTTTCCTTTGGAGATGCATCAAGTAAGAAGTTGCTACAGCTGAGGTCAAAGAGGTTTCCTGCTTTCTCCTATAGGGTTTTGATGGTTTCCTGTCTCACATTTAGCTCTTTCATCTATTTTGAGTTTATGTTTGTGTATGGTGTAAGATAGTGGTCAGTTTCGTTCTTCCACATGTTGCTGTCCAGTTCTCCCAGCACCATTTGCTAAAGGGGCTGTCTTTTTTCCATAGGATACTCTTTCTTGCTATGTCAAAGATTAGTTGGCTGTACATTTGTGGATCCGATTCTGAGTTCTCTATTCTGTTCCACTGGTCTATATGTCTGTTTTTGTGCCAATACCATACTGTCTTGATGATTACAGCTTTGTGGTAGAGGCTAACGTCTGGGATTGTGATGCCTCCCGCCTTGGTTTTCTTCTTCAATATTACTTTGGCTATTCGTGGTCTTTTGTGGTTCCATACAAATTTTAGGATAGTTTGTTCTAACTTTGAGAAGAGTGCTGGTGCAATTTTGATTGGGATTGCATTAAATGTGTAGATTGCTTTGGGTAGTATTGACATTTTTACAATATTTATTTCTTCCAATCCATGAGCATGGAGTGTTTTTCCATTTCTTTGTATCTTCTTCAATTTTCTTCATAAGTTTTCTGTAGTTTTCAGCATACAGATCTTTTACATCTTGGGTTAGGTTTATTCCTAGGTATTTTATGGTTTTTTGTGCAATTGTGAATGGGATCAGTTTCTTTATTTCTCTTTCTGTTGTTTCATTATTGGTGTATAAAAATGCAACCAATTTCTGTATGTTGGTTTCATAATCTGTGACTTTGCTGAATTCATGGATTGGTTCTAACACCTTTTTGGTGGAATCCTTCAGATTTTCCATATAGAGTATCATGTCGTGTGCAAAAATTGAAAGTTTGACTTCTTTGCAAATTCTGATGCCTTTTATTTCCTTTTGTTGTCTGCTGATGCCTGGACTTCCAGCCTATGTTAAACAACAGTGGTGAGAGTGGACATCCCTGTTTTGTTCCTGATCTCAGGGCAAAGGCTCTCAGTTTTTCCCCATTGAGGATGATACTAGCTGTGAGCTTTTCATAAATGGCTTTTATGATGTTAAGTTACCTTTCTTCTATCCTGACTTTCTTGAGGTTTTTTATTAAGAAAGGATGCTGTATTTTGTCAGATGCTTTTTCTGCATCTATCCATGGGATCATATGGTTTTTATCTTTTCTTTTGTTAATGTGATGTATCATATTGATTGATTTGTGAATATTGAACCAGCCCTGCAACCCAGGAATGAATCACACTTGATCATGGTGGATAATTTAAAAAAAAATTTTTTTTTGTTTTATTTATTTCTGAGAGAGAGAGAGAGACAGCATGAGCAGGGGAGGGTCAGAGAGAGAGAGGGAGATACAGAATCTGAAACAGGCTCCAGGCTCTGAGCTAGCTGTCAACACAGAGCCTGATGCGGGGCTCGAACCCAGAAACCGTGAGAGCATGACCTGAGTCGAAGTTGGACGCTCAACCGAATGAGCCACCCAGGTGCCCCGGTGAATAATTCTTTTTATATGCTGTTGAATTTGATTTGCTAGTATCTTGTTGAGGATTTTTGCATCCATATTCATCAGGGATATTGGCCTGTACTTCTCTGTTTTTGCTGGATCTCTGCCTGGTTTGGAAATCAAAGTGATGTTGGCTTCATGGAATGAGTCTGGAAGTGTTCCTTACATTTCTATTTTTTGGAAGAGCTTGAGAAGAATGGGTATTAACTCTGTTTTATATGTCTAGTAGAATTCCCCAGGGAAGCCATCTGGCCCAGGGCTCTTATTTGTTGGGAGATTTTTGATAACTGTTTCAATTTCTTCACTAGTTATGGATCTGTTCAGATTTTCTATCTCTTCTCATTTGAGTGTTGGTAATGTCTGTGTGTTTAGGAATTTGTCCATTTCTTCCAGATTGTTCAGTTTGTTGGCATATAATTTTTTATAGTATTTTCTGATAATTGCTTGTATTTCTCAAGGATTGGTTGTAATAAATCCATTTTCATTCATGATTTTATCTATTTGGGTGCTCCCTCTTTTCTTTTTGATAAGCCTGGCTAGAGGTTTATCAATTTTATTTTTTTCAAAAAACCAACTCTTGGATTCATTGATCTGTTCAGCTAGATTTTGGGGCTCTGTATTGTTTATTTCTGCCCTGATCTTTATTATTTTTCTTCTTCTGCTGGGTTTGGGATGTCTTTGCTGTTTTGCTTCTCGTTCCTTTAAGTATGCTGTTAGATTTTGTATTTGTATTTATGCTGTTAGTTTCTTGAGAAAGCCTGGATTGCAGTGTATTTTCCTCTTAGGACTGCCTTTCCTGCTTACCGAAGAGTTTGGATTGTTGCAGTTTCACTTGTTTCCATATATTTTTAAATTTCTTCTCTAATTGCCTGGTTGACCCGTTCATTCTTTAGTAGGGTATTCTTTAACCTCCATTCTTTTGGAGGTTTTCCACACTTTTTCCTGTGATTGATTTCAAGTTTCATAGCATTGTGATATGAAAGTGTGCATGGTATGATCTCAATTCTTTTATGTTTATTGATGGCTGCTTTGTGACCCAGTATGTGATCTGTCTTGGAGAAAGTACCATGTGCACTCAAGAAGAAAGTGAATTCCACATCTTTGGGATATAGAGTTCTAAGTATGTCTGTCAAGTCTATCTCTTCCAAGGTGTGATTCTGGGCTATATTTTCTTTAGTGATTTTCTGTCTAGTTGATCTATCCATTGCTGTAAGTGGAGTATTAAAGTCCCCTGCAATTAACATATTCTTATCAATAAGATTGCTTATTTTTGTAATTAATTGTTTTATACATTTGGTGCTTCCAAATCGGTGCATAGACATTTATAATTGTTAGCTCTTCCTGATGGATAGACCCTGTAATTATTATATAATGCCCTTCTTCATCTTTTGTGACTGCCTTTACTTTAAGTCCAGTTTGTCTGATATAATTATGGCTACTTTAGGTTTCTTTTGACTTCCAGTAGCATGATAGATATTTCTCTATCCCCTCACTTTCAATCTGGAGGTGTCCTCAGGCCTAAAATAAGTCTCTTGTAGACAGCAAATAGATGGGTTTTTTTTTATATCCATTCTGATATCCTGTGTCTTTTGATTGGAGCATTTAATCCCTTTACATTCGATAGTATTATTGAAAAATATGGGTTTAGAGTCATTGTGTTCTCTGTAGGATTCATACTTGTAGTGATGTCCCTGTAGTTTATGTTCCTTGCAGCATTTCCGTCATAGAGTCCCCCTTAGGATCTTTTGTAGGGCTGGTTTAGTGGTGATGAACTCCTTCAGTTTTTGTTTGTTTGGGAAAACCTTTATCTCTCCTTCTATTCTGAAAGACAGGCTTGCTGGATAAAGGATTCTTGGCTGCATATTTTTCTTCTTCAGCAGATTGAAGTTTCCTGCCATTCCTTTCTGGCCTGCCAAGTTTCAGTAGATAGGTCTGCTACTACCCTTATGTGTCTACTCTTGTAGGTTCAGGCCCATTTGTCCCTAGCTGCTTTCAGAATTCTCTCTTTATCTTTGTATTTTGCCAATTTCACTATGATATGTTGTGCAGAAGATCTATTCAAATTATGTCTGAAGGGAGTTCTCTGTGCCTTCTGGATTTCAATGTCTGTTTCCTTCCCCAGATTGGGAAAGTTTGCAGCTATTATTGGTTCAAGTATACCTCCTGCCCCTTTCTCTCTCTTCTAGAAATCCTATGATATGGATATTAATACGGTTCATTGAATCATTTAGTTCTCTAATTTTCCCCTTGTGGTCCAGAATTTTTTTTATCTTTTTCTCAGCTTCATTTTTTACCATCATTTTATCTTCTATTTCACTTATTCTCTCTGCCTCTTCAGTCCTCACTGTCACTGCCTCTCATTTATTTTGCACCTCATTCACAGCATTTTTAAATTGATCATGATTATTTTTTTAGTTCCTTGATCTCTGCAGTAATAGATTCTCTGCTGTCTTCTATGCCTTTTTCAAGCCCAGTGATTAGTCTTATGACTGTTACTTTCAATTACTTTCTAAATTCTTATTCAGTTGTATTGTTATATCTGTTTTGATCAGTTCTTTTTTTAAAAAAAATTTTTAATGTTTTATTTATTTCTGAGAGAGAGATAGAGACAGTGTGAGCAGGGGACAGTCAGAGAGAGAAGGAAATACAGAATCTGAAACAGGCTCCAGGCTCTGAGCTAGCTGTCAGCACAGAGCCCGACGTGGAGCTCAAACCCACTAACCATGAGATCATGACCTGAGCCAAAGTCAGAAGCTTAACTGACTGAGCCACCCAGGTGCTACCCAAGTTTTGATCAATTCTTTAGCTGTCATTTCTTCCTGGAATTTCTTTTGAGGAGTATTCTTCCATTTTGTCATTTGGCTAGTTTTCTGTCCCTTATGTGTGATAAAAGTTTATTATATGTCTGGACTTAAGAGCACTACTATATTAAAAAGAGGTCATACACTGTCTAGGGCCTGGCCCTTTAGGAGGGGTTTTTGGAGTGTGTTACTTGCTCTCTGTTGTGAGTCTGGTTGCTTTATCTCCTTACTCATAGTGATGCTTTGGACCCTCTACCAAGTGTGCTTTGATTTGTTCTTTGAAGTAACCCTGGAAAAGAAAACACACACACACACACACACACACACACACACCAGCTTCAGCAAAACAACAGGGTGGAGACATTGTTGATGGAAGAGACCCTATCCCATACAAAGAGAGAAATTACAGGGATGGGGAAAAGGAAAAGAAAATTGAGCAGGCAGAGAAACTCTAGGGTTTAATCTAGAGAAAGAGGAAAATAAATAAGGAGATCTAGAACAGGTATAAAGACAATAGATTACATATGTCTTCTTAAACAAACCAACAGCCAGAATGTCCAGACTAGAGGAGGGAAGAAATAAGGAGAAAAGGAAGAAAAAGAAATACGATAAAATAAAAAATAAATATACATAGTAAGAATTGCTCAAGAGTTAAATCAGGCAATGCAAAACCGCTGGGTGCCTTGAACCAGTGGCAGCTCTGGTCTGGAGGAGGGGCTGTCGGGTTCATCAGCATCAGTCCTGCTGCAGTAGATATGCAGTTACCAGGCATGGCGGGGGCCTGGTTTGGTGTAGGCGAGTCCCGCCTCCACTGTGGGCCTGCCGTCCAATCCCTGAAGCCTCACCTTGTTGGTGATGGGGAGAAAAATGGTGTCACGTTCCCCTCCCTCCCCACCCGCCATCTCTCCTCCACGTACTGGGTGTCCCAAGCCACTGTGTTCAGACCACCCTCACAGTGCCTACGTCTGAAAGAGGCAGTTTGTCCTGTTCCGCTTACTTCCATGCCTCCTTGTGCTCAGCTGGGACTTAAACCCTGATGTCTTAAAGAATCCTGCTCTGTACACCCCGGTTCCAGGGAAGTGCCCCTCCATGCCACTGATATATGGTCTCTGGCTGGTGGGCACAGTCAGTCTTTGTCCTTTGAACAGTTATATACCTTCTTCCCACAGCACTCCTGGAAGGGGATTGCTTTCTCTCTCTGCAGACTGTGCCTCTGAACTAGTTACCGAGGCCAGGGCTGGCTCCTCATTCCCCAGATGCGTGAACTGGGCAGCTTTCTCTTTCCAGAGAGAGCCCCACAGTTAGAGATTGGATCTTTCTCCATCCCGTTCCATGGTTTTTCTCTTGTCCAGATACAGTCCTACGCTTTCCCAGCCTCTCTCTTCCCCTTGTCTCTCTGCAAAAGAGGATCCTTCCCCCTCCATGCCTGCGTGGCCTGTTAGCTCTCCTAGTTCGCACTCATGCATCTGTGGCCTGCCAACTCGTCCCCATGGGTCCCTGGAGATGTCTTTGTCACTCTGAAGCCTGGACTCTTGGAATTCGAAGTCTTTTGGCCTCAACACTGCTGTATTTGAGAGACCATGGAACTTTGGGTCTCCCTACTACTCTGCCATGTTGGATCCCCTCCCTAACATGTGGTTTTAGAATCCATGCCCTTTACAGAATCAAAGTGGTAGGAATTTGGTGTGGTTTGAGGTTCATAGACTATGTTCAGGTTATATATAAGTTATTGTAAGAAGCTCAGGTGCCATGTACACAAGGTTGAAACATCCTAGAACCCTGTGGAATGTGAATATTTGTGCTTTTCTTTCTTTCCAGTAGCTAGAAGTAAAGGGAAAAGGACACTGGATTTAGTGGGATTCCTTGGTTGGGATCACCTTGGGGGAGTGCTTAACTCCCTGGTTCTTCTTTCTCTTGTCTTTCAATATAAATGAAATCCCACAGGATTTATGATTATGTTCAGACTCCTCTTCCTGCACAGTCTGGCCTGCATGCCCACCCTCAGCCCATCTGTTCTTTTCCTCGCACCCTGAGTTCTGCCCTCCCTGCAGGTCTGGACCCTTTGTGTTTGCCATTCCCTCTGTCTCTGCCTGGGGGCTGATTCCCCTGTTTCTTTACAGGCTTTCTTTCAGGTCTCACCTCTCAGTACTATGTCTTCAGAAAGGCTTTCTCTGACCCTCTTAAATAGCCACTTCCCCAGCACCCATGCTGTGTCTCAGAACACTTTATTTTTATGTTACCCCTATTTATAAGTTTTGTTTATTGCTTTGTTTCTCCCATTCCCATATAGGTGCTCTGAGGGGGCAGGGTACAGGTCTTTTTTACCCTGGTCCTTGTCTAATGTGTGGGGTTAGTCACTTAGTGAGTATGTAATAGATGCTTGATAAATGAAATGAGAAATTCATGGCAAAGGACTTTGTAGGACACCTGGCGGTAGACACACAGTCTGTTTCCTTATTTCCTCGGTTACTTAACTGGGATCACGCCCGGTTATGAAATGAACCGAGTTCCTGTGAAGTCACCATTGTTTCTGTTCTCCTGCTCCCCTTTTTGGATAAAGAAAAAGCCAGTTCTGGGTATGGTGCATGGTAATGTAGTGGTTAGAGGTGATGTGTGTGTGGATGAAGGTGTCGATGTCTGACCTATACCACGACAGGAGATAAGAGTAGCAATTCCAGAATTTGGAATAAAGTAGCATATGAGATAGATTACATTAAGTGATCACATCAATGGTAAATTCCTTTTTTGTATCCTGCTCGATTTGTTAGGGACATTTATAAATAAGTTGAGTTTTGCTAAAATTTTACACGTGGTTATTTTTATCATTCAAACCAAACCATGCCTTCCATCACATCTAAATGTCCAAAAAATATAAGTTGAAATGCAGTCTGTAAGTTGGGTGTTTTGCCTCTAGTGCCAATGTTAAGGTTTATTAATATCTTCCAGGAAAGATATGAATGAAGTTGAAGAGAAATCTAAAGATATAATAAAATTTACTGCTGAGAAACTCTCCATAGATGAAGTCTCACAGTTGGTGGTTTCTCCACTCTGTGGTGCAGTATCCTTGTTTGTAGGTGAGTTGTGATTTTTCACAGCATCTGTTGACTGCGTATGACAGCAGAAATCAGCAAGTGTCTCCCATGTTCAGTGTTAATAGAGGATTTTAAGATACTAAGAGCAGTAAGCCAAGATTACCTATGGTGGGTAGAAAGTTTTTTAGTTCCTATTTTGTTTTATTACAGTTCAAAATAACCTATGTTAAAGGCATGAAAAGAATAGGATAAAAACCGTTACTAGCAGGGAGAATTCTATATTTTCCAAATATTGAGGGGAAAAAATGGTAATGATACCAACTTAATGATAGTCCTGGGAGTACAATGTTTCCCATCCTGGTTTGTCTTGTGAGTATTTTCGATACACTTGCTTCATTAGTGACATTATATTTCCTTATCTTTATGATAATTATTTTTGATTTTCTAACCAAATGTTTGTTTTTAGAAAATTTTAGGCAAATTGGTATGCTGCTGAAATAATCCTTTGTTCTATTAATGTGTTATTTCTATTGTAAGGGAAAACTTTATTTTAATATTTTCTTTTTCTTTTTTTTTTTTTTTAGGGACTACAAGAAATAACTTTGAAGGGAAAAAAGTCATTAGCCTGGAATATGAAGCGTATTTACCGATGGCAGAAAATGAAATCAGAAAAATTTGTAGTGACATTA
Organism: Proteles cristata cristata; assembly: GCA_017311185.1. NCBI lineage: Eukaryota > Metazoa > Chordata > Mammalia > Carnivora > Hyaenidae > Proteles > Proteles cristata. Next base: position 1,071,264 of record JAESUZ010004301.1, read on the forward strand.
GGCAGAAATGGCCAGTCAGACACATAGCAGTGTTTCATAGACTTGGGTATGATTTCCTTTAGCAATTAAAAAGTTAATTGCAGTTGTTTTCCATCATTGTACTGATTTTTATTTTGGAATCTTCCACAGGAATCCTGTATTAGCATGAAGGGAAGGTGTGTGTTTTATTCTGGCAGACAGTGGACAGTGCCTCAATGGCTGTTTATTATATTGTAACATTCAGAGAGTGCCTGATGCTAAAACAAAATCTAAATATGCCAAACTCTAAAAGGCCTGTGCTAGACACGGAAGGCCTGCGCTAATGTGTGCTAAAGTCCTTAAGGCCTTTTAAGAATTGTTATAGTCTGGACTGTATTTGTATGATAAGTCTGTTAATAGATTCTTTTTAATGTAGTGCCTTTGAAGGTCATTAAATTAGTTGCCTTTTCATACCACTAAGAAGAGTAGAGTTCCAGGCTTTAAAAGGAACACAGCAATTAAGACTCCATTTCTGTCATATTAGTTGTTGTTTTGTTATTAAAAACTATAATTTTATCAATTCTATTCTTTAATATTTGTTTCTATTTAATATGCTGATAAATTAGCCACAACCTCAGCATCCTCCCTGCGAATGCAATTGGGATAGGTTAATGTTTTTTAATTAACCTGGAAGTTTAAAGTAGAACTGGATATTGTAAGAATGCTTTACTGGAATTTTTTTTCATCTGTTTAGTATCCTTTAACGCGTAGATTCAGAAGAGGAGATGGTAATTCTTCTTCATTTTGTTAAAGCTTAGTTCCAGTGTCAGAAGCAAGCATTATCATCGCTGTGTCCTCAGCCCATAGGGCTTCATCCCTTGAAGCTGTGAGCTATGCCATTGATACTTTAAAAGCCAAGGTGCCCATATGGAAAAAGGTAAGAAAATCCTAATTTTGCCATTTGGACATGGTTTTTCTCACAAATTGTTTAAAAGATAAGGAATAAGATTACATACAGAACTTGTATTCATGGGTCTTCCCTGACTCTATAGAATCATGTTTTCTTTACCTGAAATAAGGGTGTTTATATAATATCTCCTTTCCAAGATTTGTTAAACATGAAAAGTACATCCCCAAAGAATGCATGCAAAGGTTAGTCCTCAATAGATGGTAACAATTAAAATTCCTTGTCTGGAGTGTTCCATTGGTTCATTATGAATTCATTTACTTTGGATTAGAATTCCCTTGAATTAGTCTCTCTTGTGGAGAGTGGGGATAATGCACAGCTGTTTAGCAATAGCTAAAACAGAGATGTCTCAAGGCAAAAGAGCAAGCAACATTCTAGAATTTCTTTTTAGGAAAAAAGATGGCAGAAAGATGGCCTCTTCAAAGAAAATGCATAGTGAGTGGATTTTCAAACATAAATAGGAAAGTCTAGCTTATTTTCTGTCAACACATCAACACAATTAATAAGAGCAAATCTTTGGTTAAAGAGGACATTCTGAAGGGATGAAAAGACCCAACTCCTTAATTTCTTCCATGGTATAGTAACAGTAACAGTGGGGTTGTTCTGAACTCTCAAATTTTTAATTGCATTTAAGAATCTGGAATTGCCCACAGTATTTTGACTGGGTAGCAAAGCCGAGGAGTGAATTAACCTCTCAGATCAGAGTGCCAGTGTGTGTCTTTCCTATTAGCCTACTGCCTCAGTTAGTGGTGGAGATGAGCAAATTGGACTCTAACACAGGGCCTATGAAATCCAGTGACTGTGTTTTCTGAATAAAAAGTGAAATCTGTTCTTATAGGGTGATACTTTGGGATCTGAAGATAGGATATGTGAGAGAAAACAGTCTCTGTGAAGCTCAGATATACGGTAGCTTTGCTATGAGTAACTGCCACCAATTTGATAGAGTACATGAGCCAGTCTCTTGAATAGAATGAGGTGGGGAGAGCATTTACATTGAGTTGTGAATCTGGGGGGCAGAGGTAGCTTTCTTTTTTAATTAATTTTAATTTAACTTTTTTTTTTAGAGAGAGGATGTGAGCAGGGGAGAGGGGCAGAGGGAGAGAGAATCTTTTTTTAAGTTTTTAAATGTTCATTTTAGTGCGTGTGAGAGAGAGTGCGCATGCATGTGCCCACGACCCTGGGATCATGACCTGAGCCCAAATCAAGAGTCGGACACTCAACCACCTGAATCACTCAGGCACCCCAGTAGCTTTCCTTACCAGGGAGAAAGAATGCGCAGCCATCTGATAGAAAGTAGACGAGAGAGTAGGTCCCCAGAATGAGAGTGGGCAGGAATTGGGGCATCCTTTCATCTTCATTCTTTGAGGTCTAGCTGAGCTTTCTATTTACTTTCCTGTCTGTAGAGAGAGAGAGTGTATTACGTGTGTTCTAAGGAAAGTTAAATTTGTATTTCTGTCCCTCAGAAATAGAATCCGACTAGAGAGTGAGAAGAAAGATTGATACGTTCTTATTCCCTTCCCTTCTAAGTATCATCTCAATCCTTGTCGGGTTCAACTACCACCTGTGCTTTGAGGTCATTGATGACCTAGGCAACAGGTAGGCAGGTGGGTGGGGCACACACTCACAAAGCAGTTGTCTCTATGGTACAGCCCAAACCTGCTTAAGAACTTCTGTGGGTGGTCACTTAATTTCTCACCTAGTGGAAATATCCCATCTGCCTGTGGAAAAGCATATTTAGAAATTCTGAAGTAGATGTAGTTGGAAAGAAAAAAACATTTAAAACTAAAGATCTTCCATCTTCCCTGCCTAACCTTGTTCATGCGGTCTCCTGACATGGTCCCAGAAGGAATTATTTATTCCATTCTGCAGTTGTACCTTGTCTTGTTAAGTCTCTCTGTCTATGTTTCTCCCACTGGATTGGGAGTCCTTAAGTGTAGGGAACAGTTTTATTCATTTTTCTACTCTGTGTCTCATACAAATTGTATTGTTGGAAGAGTAGCAGATTTAACTAGATTCATTTGCCTGAATTATTCTGATGCAATTGAATTTATTAGGCCACTCTGTTCTATTTTTCAGGAAATGTATGAAGAATCATCATCATCTTGGAAAAGAAACAAAGAATGCTTTTGGACAGCCAGTGATTAACTCACATATTTTTTAAGAGAACTACAATTAAATTTGGTAAACTGTCATTAATCACATTTTAATTTTTCTTCTCCAGAAGTTAAGCTAGTTTACTGAAACATAGTCTCGTCTTACACCAGTGGGACAAAAGGGAGAAAATAAATAAATGAGTGTTAGGATGAGGGCTTATGCAGGAACCACAGATAGAGGAAAGGCTTTAAGGAAAAAATGGTAGAGTAATTTAAATGTGAGGAAAGATGCCTGTGGTAGACATACCATTCCATGACGTAGGGCATTCAAATTACTTATATTTTAAGTATTTTTCAATGAGAAGCAAAATGAAAAGCATTTTTTTTCCTTTGAAAGTAATAGTAGATGGTCAGTGAGTGAAGTGTTTTGTGGATATTTTCATCCTTTGGATATAATGTTAGAGTCCTAGTATAGTTCAGTTTGTTGTGAGAAGTAGTGGTCAAGAAGCCAGTAGTTTGAGTCTTGATCTCATATTCTTAATGAACCTATTGGAGAATTTGGAAATGGATTCATGGATGTCTCTCGAATTTAGCTGCTACTTCCAAATTCCACTGCTGCATCTCTCGTCCAGGCCATCATTCCATTTCTCTTGGACCGTTGCTGTGGCTCTGCTGACAGCACCCCTCTCTGCCACTCTTCTGTCTCTCACATGGGTCACTTCATCATCCTCAGAGCCTTCTGAGATCTAATCCCATTCCGGAGCCCCACAGTCCTCACCACGGCCTACGGTCTATGTGCTTTGGGCTCCTTCCTTCCCCTCACCTTGCTCCAGCCCCCCTACTTTGCTGTGGCTGGTATGTAACAGGCTTATTCTGTCATAGGGTCCTTCCTTGTCTCTTTGTCTAGAATGCTCTTCCCCCAGATATTCCCATAGTCTGCTTCCTCACTATTTCAAGTCCCCAGTTAAATGTTACCTCCTCAGAGAGCCTTCTCTATCTGATTTGGAACTGGAATCCCCTTCCCTTTACCCTGCTTTATATCTTCTTGTGGCCCTTAATGCTGTCTGATATACTATATCTATTAGTTTATTCCCATCACCAGACTACAGACTTCTTGAGGTCAGGGACTTGTCTCTGTCAAGTGTGTCCTAACGACTACCATGTGCCAAAAAGTGCTGTTGGTGTTGAGTATTGTGCTCCAAATTAAACACCTGACATGTGTAGTTGTAGCCATTACATGGTTAAATGCATGAGTGGATGGGTTTCTTCTCCACTCCCTCCCCCAGAACCATTCTGTAACGACTTACTTATTGAGCTTGGAGTTTGTGAACACGGTATCTTAAGGCAGGAATGATTTGTGATGTAGTTAGTACCTGGCCCAGCAGAGGGCAGTAGAGCCAGGGCTAGGGTAAGAGCAACTTGAGATTTTTTAGTCGGTTAGTTTTCTATGTAAAAACTTTTTGCATAGAACCAAAAAGTTCAGTTTAGTTAGCCTTTCTCTTTAAGTTAGGTCGGGGTGGTTCTTAGATGAAGAGTAGTATCTGACTTTGCGTACGATTATTTCCAGTGTTTAATTGGTATTGGAGTTTAAAATATTAAGGGCTTAAGTTATAGGATGAGGATGGAAGTTTTCAAATGCTGTTTATAGTTTTTAAAAGGTAATGTAGAATAAGTAAAATCAATTGCTTATAAAAAGTATAAATTTATTTTCCAATTTGGGACACAATGGTAGCCTTAATACGGGTCTATTCTGTGCCGGAGCTAGTGTTCTTTTTGTTCATAGTTGTATTTTAATGTATGGCGTTTACCAGACACACTGACTGTGATAGTTCTAGTCAGCTCCCCTTACAACTTGGTTCACCAGGACTGAGATGGGCAGGGCTGAGGCAGGCGTTTGAGAGAGCACCTGATACGGGAATGGGAGAGACTTGTGCGTCCATGTAAATGGAACTATGTGCCATTCAAGCTTTGCCATTAATGTGCCCTCTGTACAGTGAGGGCCAGTCGGTAAACTGGATATGTAGCTTTCATAACACATTCAAATCCTCCAGCTTACTACTAAAACTAGAAAAAGAAATCTGAATGTTTTGTCAAGTTGCAACAGTTTGGCCAACTTTTTTTCCCTCTGTATTTCACGTACACATTTTAAGAGAGAAGTTGTGCTTTAGAGCAATGCTTCTCAGACTTTCAATACATACTATGATTCGTTGGAGAATCTTGTTAAACTTCCCCTTCAAATTCAGCACTTCTGGATGGCACCTGAGATATGCATTTGGTACCAGGCCCCAGATGATAATGCAGTGCTGCCTATCTGTGGACCACACGTTTAGAGGCAAGGTTTTACATCTAGTCCTTAAACTGTGAAGGCAGTTGAAGGTTCTTACAAAATATCCTGTGGTCACCGCTAGTGATGTAAGAGATTAGCTACATCCTCACTCTTACGTGGAGTCTTGAATGTGTTCCGAAGCCGGGGGAGTGCGTACGATGAATACACTCACATACACAAGCCTAAAAGATCAGAAGTCGAAAGTAAATAACTTTATTTATAATTCAGTAATGTGGCATGAAGAGTAGTTTATAGTTAAATAACACCTTGGAGTCTCATTCTTAGTTAAGAGCTTTTCTCAATATTGATTACTATTCCAATTTGATTTGTTTCTCAGACATCAAATGAGTTGTGCAACTTGATGAACACGCATACATTCATTTTCATATTTTTGGTGGAGAAAAAAGGCAAAAACCGGTTGATCAAAAAAAATATAATCACATCTTAAAGATTTATACTTTACATGAAGGAAAATAGCCAAGATACTTTCTCTTTAGAAAATATACAATTCTAACATAGTTGTGCAATATATACATTTTATCTGCCAAAATAAACCAGGTACAGATGAAACCATTTTTTTGTATTTACATATGGTTACATTTCATCCTTTAAGGTTCAAAGAAGTAGTTAACATTTTAATCTCAGACTTTACCCTCATGTTTACCTTTAGATGTTTAGTCTTTCAAATTGTTTACAATATGTATTTGTTAGTACACATGAAGGGCATAGGCCTGAAAAGGCAGGTGTGCAGGTATTTTCCCTGTGCAAATAGTAAAGATGGACCAGGATGCTCAGTTTGAGGGATCCTTTTTTCTATTTAATGTCTTAATTGATGAAAAAAAAATTTTTTTGGTTTATTTTTAGAGAGAGAGTGAGCAGGGGGAGGGTTGGAGAGAGAATGCCAAGCAGGCTCCTCACCACCAGCGTGGGAGATTTTTAATAACTTACAAGCCGTTTATCAGAATAAATACATTATAAAATTATACCTTATTTTATAATAGTTTTTTGTATAGTCACGTGATTAGGATAAATTGGCTTTAGTTTTCTTTTCACAGTTAATAATTTCTACCATTTTATAAAGAGAACACTGCCAGCTAGAAAAAATCTTCAGTTCTCCTTTTGCTGCTAAAATGAATGAATGATGCACAATTTCAAGTCTCGATGCAGCTTCTTCAGGCTATTTTACTATTTTATATAGCTTGTGGGGCAGCCATGCATGAAGCAACTCTTAACCACATGCTGCAGATCTTGTCTCTGTATACCATTCATGAAATGGAAACTTTAAGATGGTGTCTTTTAAACCCATATTATACTTTTAAAGCAACAGTATGGCTGACTAGAAATAAATTTTTTCCAAGCAGTGGGGTTACTTTCTTTAAATTCTTGGATAAATACTCGCCTTTGCTTAAAAGTGTTGGAGAAATACTCCTCACTAGAGCCCCTGCCTCATACCTGTTGCCATTTTAGTCTACTTGCTCCTGGCACGGTGCTTCTCTGTTGGGGTGATTTTGCCTCCTAGGAGGTGTGATACAATAGTTGGAAATAATTTGTTGATTGCCCCAACTTGGAGAGGATGCTCCCGGCCTCTGGTAGCTTCCAGGGATGCACAGGACAGCCGCCTGTAAGAATGAGTCACCCTGCCCCAGTGGAATAAATGGCACAGAGACCAGTGGCTGTCTTTTTAGGTTGTAGTAAGCCAGCTACTTCACGGGGACCGTGGTGACAGGGTAGACTACCTGAGCCCCGGCTTGGCCAGAGCTCTCAAGCTCGCCGGGCGCATGTGACCTCAGTTTAGTCCTTCTGGAAGAAAGGCGGGGCAGAGTAAAATAAAAGGGATGACCTGCTAGAATTCTTTGAATAGCACCCTGAAGAACTAGTATGTATATGTACACAGTAGTTACATGGTTTCTTAAATATTCCATCAGCTCAGTGATGTTTGCCGCCTACTCTTTAAAAAACTTCTGGACTCAAAGTGTTTGAATCCACACAGCTGTTAGAAGAAGTGGGCTCTAGCACATCTAGAGAATACCATGCTTTCGCTATAAACCCCTGCCATTTTATGGCTAATTTTTTCACCTGGTTTGTTTTGCCTTGTCACATGCAAAATAAGTTACTAGAAAACACAGATAGCTCTAGATAGCTCACAGGGGTCAGGCCAGAAAAGCAGCTGGGCCAGATGCACACAGGCATGTACCTGTTTTCAAAGTCAGGTTTTTTGAGGATTGCCTATAAGAAATCCAGATTTCTGCTGAACTCTAACCCAGTCTTCTCATTTTATAATGAGGACACTGCAGTTTAAAGAGGCGAAGTGACTTGTCCAAAGCTTTAGGTATGCAGTTTCTGACATAAAATAGTCCCCACTGCCTTGGTCTCTGCCTTTCTCCCACTCCCTCCTGGAGAATGTGTGGGCTCAGAAAAGAAGTTGCAGGAGAAAGGAGTGGCATTCCCCAAGACAGCACTTACATCAGTGACCGGGATGTTTCATCCTCTTCTGACCAAGTAAGTGTTCCAGGAGTTGGGACCTAAGGAGCCTCCTAATGAGCATACTTGCCCAGGTGGGAGTCATTCTCCTGGAAGTTTAAGTTCTCCAGCAACACACAGACATAGAGGGTGCACCTGCTAATAGAGGGGGTTTCCAAGGTCTCCTTGTAATTTCTCACAAATTCTCGAATTTTGTTTTATATCTTTTACACTGCCTGAAATTCCAACAATTAGAAATTCACTGTGGCTTAGTTTTTCTTTCAATAAAGGAAAATAGCTCCCTGGAGTTAAGGGGATTATTCAATGCAAGTATGTGAGATGATTTTTCTTCCTCATACCTGGTATAGAGAAGCTGCTCCAGCAAATGAGAGATTTGGACGAGGGCCAAAGGGAGGTGGCTAATCCTGACTGGAGAGGAAGACACACCTCAGTGGGCTTCTAGAAGATGGGGACAGCAGGAGGTAGGTGCGAGAGTGGTTTAGTATGGAAGGAGGAAGGAAGCCAAAGAAATTACTCCTCTTCCACAAATTCAAACTAGGTCCTTGTCAGGCAGTCCAGTCAGCCTGTTGTGTGTTGTGAAGGAGAAAAGAAACTTCCTACTTCCTCTGGCACAGGCTGGGCCTGTAGTGGATAGGATTTTACCATCAATGTTGTGTAAACAGTTTTGCATTTGACCTCTAAACTAGCACCACTGCCCCCCACCCCCACCCCCAATGGAGCTTTCCTCTGTCGGAAGCATACTCTAGGCTCCTACCATGTATCCAAGCTTGTTTTGATAGATACATCATAGCAAAAAAGGGACTCTGAGAAGGCCAACAGCAGCAAATTATACCTTCTTTCATTAACAAAATGATCACTTAACCTCTGTGGCAGCTCTGGCTGACCAGCATGAGTTGAAGACCTCTGTTTTTCCCTCCATCAATCTCAGTATCCAAGCTAATTATATCGCTATGCCAGGTACTTCCACTCTGGTGGTCACTGTTTAAAAACAATCACTTTAAATGGTTGGGGTTCCCCCCACCAAATCTGAGAAAGGTTATATTTTTCTTTAAGATTTCTCGTGTTTGAGAGCATTTCAATGTTTCTAACACAATGCACATTATGTAAACTCTGGACCAGCCAGTGTAAAGGTCACTCCCCCCCGATAAAATACATCTTTTACCCTTTATACAACTAGCTGCCCCCCAAACCCCCAGTTTCCTCTTTCCAAACTGACCTGCAGTTTTCGTAAAATACCGGGCCAGTTTGCCACTTACATATAAAGCACTGGGATTTAAAACCAATTCCATTCATGCAAACAGCAAACCCTGGCCATGCGGCCGCCAGCTCGCCCTGCAGTGACACCGCTGGGGGGCTCAGCTGTTGAGTTCTGTGGTCTCGTCGATCTCATCCGCAGTTTTGGACATTTTTTCATATTTTCTTTTGAAGAAGCCGAGCTGTAAGATGATGTAAAGTTTTTACCATGTGTGTATTATTTTGCTACGGGGCCTCGGACCCCCTTGGCTGCCCACTGAAGCACCTCTGAGAATCTCTGGGGCTCCAAGGAGGATGGTGTGCAGACTAGGACCTGGGCTCAGCTCTTCAGTGAGGAAATAGTACATAGAGTTGAACTGAATTGCATAAATTTTCCAGGGTCTTTTTTTTTTTTGCACCTGAACAAAACATTCAGGGGTCTGGATAAAAGGCAGGTTGGGGAAAAAAAAAAAAAAAAGGTATAGAGACTAAGACCAAGGATATAAAATCCTTACTGATGGTTTTCAGGGATGGATGTGAGAATTTGCAAATAAATTTGCATTTCCTTTTCTCTTATGACAGAAGAGATAACCATATAAAACTTAAGGTTTCGGTGTGATAAGGAAATTCAAGGCAGACGTGTCTAGGAGCCCCATATTTTTAAACATGATCGTTCTCTTACCTTCCATAAAACCGCAACCAGAGCTAATAGCAAAAGGATTCCAGCAATTACACTTCCTACTATAACTCCAGTTGGTACTTCAGCTTTCTCATGAGGTTTCATTATCGTAATGGGAATCTGTAAATGCATATATGAAACAACCGAGTTAACTTGTGGTAGCACCCCCAAAAAGTGAGATGGTCTATTCAAATTCTCTGATTTTATAAATGATAGTCTAGAAAGGTGATGTGACTCACCCAGGATCTCATTCCTCAACTAAACATTGTGTAGTACAATTTCTAGAGAAAATGCTTCTGCAAAGTACAGGCAACAAACACAAGTTTTCTACTGTCCTCCCTTTACTTGTGTCTGTGTTTAGTGGATATGTCATCTCTGACAACCTCAGATGCTTTATTTATCAAATAGGAACTTTACTTCCTGGCATACAGTCTCATTGTCCAATGACAGCATTTGGAGTCCAAACTTAGAAGGGTGGGGGTGGGGGGGTGTCAAAGACCAAACAAATCAACAACTCAGATGCCCTGTGATTAAGCAATAGCAACTTTTTACACAGCTCCTAAATATATTGATTTCACTTAACTCTCACTCAATAGTACTTGGTGTGGATTGTTAAAAAGTGGTAGTAATAGCTCAGGGCTCAAGTTGAACTTTTGAGTGATAAATTATCCTTCAGGCCATGTGTGATCCATTATGTCTACTTCCTGGGAATTTCTGTGATTTTGTAATAGAATGGCTGCCCTAAGAGTTCTAATGGTAAAATGTATATTTTATATAGTATATATTATGGGTGTGTGTGTACACACATACATATATGTTCTTGATTACAGAAAGAATCACTACCATTTCCTCCACAAAGTATATTAAGAATATTAAGAGCTACACTGTGGGCAAAACAAGGTGACAAAATCTTACTGATTGGTTGAACACTACATGACCCTGGCCAATGAGCAGCTTCTCATTACAGAATTAGGAGTTGGGCTAAACTTGAGTCTGGCCTTCTGGTAATTCTGTTTCTTCTCATTTATATTTTCCAGAGATAAAATAAAGCTTTGTAAATTTAGGAATAAAGTAACCAAATTATTATTATTCACTGCTTAATTGCAGTCATAGCTATACTCTCCATCCCCGAATCTCCCAGTCTGGGGTCCACGGATCCAAAGGAATCCATGAGTATAAATTTTTTTCTTAAATGGACTGGGATTCAAATAAATTTAAGAATCACTTAATCTACCCTATAGAGATATGTCATATTTTTATCTGGATTCCAAATATTTAAAAAAATCATTCAGAATATTTGGATTCAAAACCTATTTTCATAGACAAGTAATAGTTGGCCTTTGTTATTTACCAATATTGTTCAGAGAAAACCAGGAAAAAACATCTAACATGTTCATTGAAATTGTTAATTTTAAATTTTATTTAATAGTACTTTCTGAAAAAAAAAAAAAGACCTCAGCAGATACTCAGGTAAACTCTAAATTTTTCTTAAAATGAACTGTTAAGATATCTATAGTACTGCTAAGTTCATAATACTTTGAAGTTGAAGTGCACATTTCCTTTGGCTCCATTTCTGATTTTCCATGCCCCAGCCTCTGAAGAAAGGATGTAGGCCTTGACTGAGGGTCCTCAGCCAGAGGCCAATCCTCTGTTGGAGTAATTTCTCCTGGGACCAGAGTGAGATACCAGTGCTGTGTGTGAGCCTTACTCTCAAGTATGGAGACAGGTTCAGAGTTCACAAGGCCATTGGTTTTTAAATGGCTACAAAAGTGGACTGAGGCCAGCTGTCAGGCTGGTGTTTGGGGGCAGAGTCTTAAACTGGCTTCCAATTTTTAACAAAAGCATGGGGAGGAAAATGCTCAGGGCTCTGCCAGCAGATTAGCTGAGCATGGAAATCCTGCTGTATCTAAATATGGCTTATTCCAACTAGAGGCTCACTGCAAAGGAAAGTTGTCCTATGCCAGCCCTTGGAACAGTGGGCCTTTGTTTTCTCTAAAAGTACATTTCCTTGCAAGATTTTTTTTTTTTAATCAAGGGGAACATTTATAGTTTTCTAGACTATAAGAACTAATGAATGGACCCTATACACAGTGCCAGTATCTAGCTATAAGGAATACTACTTTTAAAAAAAGCCCTGTAATAAATGCCTTACTTTTTAAGCATACTTAAGCACTTTCTCTTTTAAAAATTCTGTAAATACAATATATGATTCAAATAAGAAATGACTTGAATGTTATGGCCTATGATCTAGACTGTTCTGTGAAATCAAGAGAAGAAAGGAAGAGCTGGTGGTGCTGATTTAGGCATGGAGAAGGGAGCCACAGATAGAGGAGACCCTTGTGTTGTGCCTTCCATGGCGCTATCACTTGTCCAGCTTTGCCAACAAGGGGGTTGGGGGTGGGGAATGTGGAGGGCAAATATTTCACTGAACTTTTTTGAGTAGCAAACACCTTTGCCCAAAAGCTCCACCTCACATCAGATTTTTAGAGTTTCAATTAGATACTTCTATAGACATGTAGGTGAGAAGAACCACTACTCTTAAATTTTCAGGAGTGCAATGCCTATCAGAGACTAATGCCCATTAGGAGTGATATACTCACCATGACTGTGTTTTCTTCGATCACATATATCTGGGGGTTATAGGTGTCGATTTCTGCAGATGCCGTCAGCTGTACTGTCTGGAAGGTTGACTGGAACATAAGAACAAAGAATATGTTATCTTAGCAGAAGTGAATGCATGAAATTGCCATGTTTGTTTATTTCCTTGAGGAAAATGACAAAAGTAAATGGCAACTCTGAAGACTGCAGAATCTTTGTGTTCTTAAATTGATGATCTGTATAGGACCACTCATGAGAAGGACCTGGGGGACTGGACCTGTGGGTGGGTGGGCCCTGCCACAATGGCAAATTAAACCTTGGCGGGAAGGGGGAGTGGGGTACAGGGCTGAGGGTGAAGTCCAGGCATTGCAGGTTAAAAACAGCTTCCCAGGTGATTCTAACCTGAAAACTGTTGAAAGACAAAGGTTTAGAAATGAAGTTTTTAACTGGGAAAGATCATGGTTCAGATATTTAGAAACTTTATGAAGTTTGCAACATGAAGGAACGTTGCACACTTTGTTTTTATATATTTACATAAGTCAAATAATGGAATGAAAGATCAGATTAAAAACAGTAAAAGTACACTTATACTTGACCATGCATGTCCGTAGCAGACACCCTGAACCTTTTGTCATGCTACATAAGGAGTGATAATTTCAGGTTTCCTAATCCAAGTTTTTCTGTAAAAAATACTGTATTTGGTGCAGACATATAGGAAGGACACAGATTTTTATGGTATTACTAGTAACCACCTAATATGAAATGGCTTTACATGTATTCCTAGATCTAGATACAGAAAAATCATTTTTCAGTGGATACATTATTGATGTATATTTTTTCCATAATGCAATTATTGGGACTGATGCTTACTTTGAAACAGCATACAATGCTCAGATTGGAGAACTGCCTTCATGTGCTCTGGCTACTAGCATTCAGTTTTTCTGGTTACCAAGGCACATGTTTCAACATCCTTCATGAGGTAATTTGCTAAATTATATCTGGGAGGCAGAAGGAGAAGGCATATCCAAAAAGTGAGCAATTTATTTCCTCCCCCCCCCCCCGCAGTTTCTGATTTGTCTTAATTTTCTCAAGATGGAAGACTGCATCAGAAGTCAAGCCTGATCACGTGTGTCTTAAACATATTACTGGGGAAACATTTAGAGTATTGATAATGGTTTCTTTTAAAAAAACAAAACAAAACATTTAGGTGATGCTGGTGTCATAGTCCCTGTAGACTAAAAAGAATTTCTTTACAGCACTGACCTATCTGCCCTCCCAAACCTGGCCCTTTGTGCAGCTGTGTACATGATGCCCTGCAGGGTTAACGAGCAGTGGTAGTTACACCATGCACACCTGGGAGAATGAAGTCACACACCAGCTGGCATTCCACAAGGCTTTGCCTTAGAAATGGCAGCCAGCAATGCCATTGATTTGGAGGCCTGAGCAATCACTTTGTGAAGAAATTACTTGAAATGTTCACTTGCACTGCATCAGAAAAAGGGTGAAAGGCAGTATGTTCATGGGGTGTACTACAGGAAAGGAGGTTCATATTGCAGACCGGATCTCCTGGGTGGTCTGAGAACAGGCATCTGGCTGTTAAAGCTGAAAAGAAGGTGAGATTAAACATTTGACCTTTCATGAAAGAGGAAGATGTGTAGGAATTGACAGACAATAACTCTAATGGGAGTTTTTTCAGCTTAACCATAGCCACGTTGAAAAAGCATAAATACATTTCTTCAGAAATTTGCTCGAGAAATGAAACTGCTGCTCTTGAAAATTTTTGGGAAGGTACTTTAAAAAGTCTTAGTGTTAAAATAATATAGTTTTACACAAACTCAAAAAAGCCGAAATGCTTTTTATAGAGCCAGCACAATTGCATTTGGATTCACAACAGTTTTCCTTCCCTGCTGGCAAAGATTGCTAGGAAAACATTTGTTCCTCAAATCCAAGGAGGCAAGAAACAACTGGTGAAATCTGGCACCAAACCCCATCAGCTGGGATGGTGGTGTAACTCACTGCGTGCTTCCCATCTTCTAGGATTTGGAGGTATCTGGAAGGCTTGCAAGTTAATGTAAGTAACAAGAAAAGCCATCAAGAAGAAAACCGAGCCCCTCCATGCTCATATTTCTCTGTTCCCCTCCCTGCCTTTCACTGTTCCTTTTCTATTATGTCTTCTATTCAATCCAAGAATATTGCTTATTCCAGGGACCAGTTCAAACTCAGTTTGCTAATCTGAAACAAGACTCCATAGCAGGGAATGGGGCTGTTGTAGAGATCATGAAATGATTAGAAAATGGTTGGTAAGTACCTTGAGGACTGATTACTCATTAAAAAAAATCCACAAGAACCATGAGGACCCCTGGCATGGGGGTGTTTCAGACTAATTTGCTACCTTGATCAGAGCCAGTGTTGATAAAACGAATACCTAGCTACTTATGCAGTCAGCTTTATGGAGCCCTGTCTATCCCTATACTTTTCATGTCTGACAGATTCTGGCTATAGAAATCTCTGCTGAAAGCAGGTATCACTACTGCAGAGGCCTATCTGCCAAATAGAAGAAAACATTGACATAGTTTTGACACCTTCTTTAAACTTTTCATGAGACAAAAGATTTAAAAAGTTGTATGCATACTGGGCTTTCACCAAACAGGAGAGCAGAGTAGTCCCAGGGCTCTAACATAGGAAGATAAACACTTATTGTTGGATTTATCTGCATGGTGTGTTGAGATCAATTAGCTGGAAACACAGGGAATGAGACAGACTTAGGCACTTTGATTTGGACATGTTAGAGGTGACGAGGGAGACAGAACTATCAAGAACATGAGGATGAAGACAGAGCAGGTGGCGCATTGTACTTTAGGACAGCACAGGGGATCCTGACGATATCTCAGATTCTGGTGTTAGAGGTGGGCATGGAGTCCATGAAGCTGATGCTTTACAAGCACAGCAGGTGATTCTGAGGCACAGCCAGGTTGGACAAGCTTTGGAAAGGGATGAAAGCATATTGCCTTCCAGGATATAATTGCTTGGAGTCATTTGGGCATTGCTGATACTAGCCAGAATACCACTTTTGTCAAAGGGTATGAATTTATTGACAATGAAACCTTCTGCTTCCTTGCTATTGATAAGCCCAACAAATAAAGCTTATACTTACTGCTGCAAAAGTCCCGTTCCAAATTCTGGTTGACACATTAAGGAAGTACTCTCTTTTGACCTGGAGGTCTTTCAGCCAGCAGGTAACATTACTACACGAAGCACTTCTGCAGTTCTTTCAGGTCGGAGTCAATGGTAAAAAAAGAGAGTTAGTATGGACTTTAAAAAGTAAATGCTGAAAATTTAAAGATAGATAAAACCCAGTGCTGGGGAGGATCTAGGAAACAGACAACCTCATTGAACTGTTAGTAGTCCTAACCCTTCTTCAGGTGACTGTGACACTTGTCTTCAAAAGGTAAAAGGTGCCCTTTGCCCACACCATTTCCCATCTGTGTGGAAGGCCTCGGGAGAAAACAAATGTGTGGAGAAGAGTACATTAAGCCTGTTTATTGCATTACTATTTCTGAGAGTAAAAATGCCCCTAAAATGAAATAATTGTGTTTATCCACAACATACTAAATTATTGAATATACATGCACAAAATGCAGTGCAATTTAGTCATTAAACACAATTGACAAGGGGGCGCCTGGGTGGCTCAGTAAGATGAGCGTCTGACTTGATTTCGGCTCAGGTCATGATCCCAAGGTCGTGGGGTTGAGCTCCACATTGGGTTTTGCACTGAGCATGGAGCCTACTTATGACTGACTCTCTCCTTCTCCCCTACCCCCATCTCCTGTCCCTTGCTCATGCTCTAACAAAAACATAGTTGATGAAGATGCATTCCTCAGATGAAAAAAAAAAGTTGACAGTAAAAGAATCGGTGGTTGCCAAGGGTTGCGGAGGGAGGACTAGATGGAACACAGAGTTTTAAGGTATTGAAACTAGTCTGCATGATACTAATAATTGTGGATACATGTCATTAAACATTTGTGAAAATCCATAGAGTAACTGACCTTAAGAGTAAATCCTGATGTAAACTATGGACTTTGGATGATTATGATATTGTCACTGTAGGTTCATTGAATGGACCACTCTGATGTGGGAGAAGATTTGGACAGTGGGGGAGGCTGTCACATGTTTGGGACTAAAGGTAGTTGGGAAATTCTGTACTTTCCACTCAGTTTTGCCATGAACCTCAAACTGCTCTAAAAAGTAAGTATATTTATGTTGGGATGAGCACTGGGTGTTATATGGAAACCAACTTGACAATAAACTAAGAAAAAAATTAAAAGTAAGTATATTTTTAAAAAAGTCAATGACAGATTGACCTATTAAGAAAAGGTAGCATGGTCAATTTATGTAACAGTATACATGTATCTTGGTGTGGATGAATACTTAGATATTACAGAGAAGGATATTCATTAAATACTGAGTGGTCAGCTGTTAAGTTTCTAGAGGACTTTAGTTTCTTTGTAGTGTTTATGTGCTGTTAGTTTTAGGTTGTTCACAGTGATCAGTTGCCCCTTTTACAAACTCAAAACATTTTCACAAAAATAAGGAAAATGCTCAGAGGTATAATATTTTGGCATACTTTGAGATGGTTTCTCCTGGACATTTTTACATACTACTGTTTAGATAGAAGTCATATTTACACTGTAATTCTATTTTAGTTACTTTAAAAAAATGATTTCATGCTCCTATTTTCCTGTACCCCCTCTCCCTCACTCCATTCACCAAAAAATAAAACCAGTGCAATAAAAGAAAAACAGAATTTCAGTGTTGTTCTTAGTGGAGAACTATGGTTTGTTTAGGGTTACTCTTTGCTAAACATTTACTATTTGAGTACTTAGTATGTGTCAAGCACCAAACCAGATGCTAGTCTAGCCTCTTTCTCAAAGAAAGGG
Source organism: Proteles cristata cristata (assembly GCA_017311185.1). Taxonomy (NCBI): domain Eukaryota; kingdom Metazoa; phylum Chordata; class Mammalia; order Carnivora; family Hyaenidae; genus Proteles; species Proteles cristata. The sequence goes on from JAESUZ010004301.1 coordinate 1,088,536, forward strand.
GCATAGTTCTGGAGCAGGAGATAATAAAATTTTGAAAAACAGATGGTGGCCAGAGGCATCTTAAGCAGCTAAATAAGACATCAGTGATTATGTGGGAGGGAGATGTAAAGGGCTTCACCTTCAAAGCACACATATGCTTCCCTCAAAGCTCTTTGCAGTGCTTACTTACAAAATGCCTGATACAAACAGTAGTTTCACATGGAATCCTTTTGATTTCATGAAATATGGAACATATATTCTATATTAGCGGCATAAGTAAATAATCTGGATTTGAGAGTATATTTTCTAAGTCTCGATTCATACAGCCCATCAAAGCCAAAATGAGAAAGTTCTACCATAGGAGATGGTAGGAGAAAAGTGCATTGATTTCCAGGTAAAACAATGAATCACCCAAAGAAACTGTCACCCCATTAACCTGTCCTCACCAATTCTTTTATGTGCCGGAAATTTTCACTCTTGAAAGATACAGAAGAAGCCGTGTGTCCTATTTTCAGTGGATTTATTTCGGCATTACAGCTGATGTCGCCAGCCTACAAAGAAGAATATCAAATCAGTCTCAGGAAGCAAAGTCATCTGTGATGTTCCTCTTAACATGTCAGGAAATCTTGTGGTCACATGTTGGGGCGGGGAGGAGCCACTAGGCTGCTTTCACTTGGCCGACCTGGCCGTACTCCTTGTCGTTAATGTAAACTTGGGGGTATTCAAATCCTCCTGGCACCACTTGGTGGGGCAGCATGGGTGCTTACGGTCTGGCATGTACTAAAACCATCTGCAGTAACAATAGGCTATGAGTGATTTGATTCAGGGTTCTTTTCCATGGACCATTTTAAGATTCTGATTTCCGGTAGTTACCTATGCACACACCCCAGGAGTAACACTACTGGAGAACCAGCTCTAAGTGCCAGACTAAGGCTGAGCCAGTGTCAAGGGTTTTGGCTACACAGTGCTTCTCAACCCAGTCTGCATGTTAGAAGCACCTGGAAGTGGGGGCTTCTAAGGACTCTCTGGTGGTGCTAGCGTCTTAGCCCTGGAGATTCTAATTGTCAGGGGGTGGACCTGGGCATGAGGCCCTTTTGATAAAAATGAGGAACCGTGTTGATCACTACCAGGTGGAAGGCCAAGCCAGTGTCTTAAAGACCAGCTACTAATTGCAGCTGTGTGGACCAACGACTCTCCCGTGATGGGTTCAACCTCATACTTGCCAGTGAACTAACTGCTCAATAGACAGGGCTCTGACACAGTCAGATCTTCACCTGGCCAAAACAAGGCTTTAGGATAATTGCTGCCATCTCCAGTTGTTTCCTTATAACAGTTCCTGTTTCTGATAGGACACTGACTGCTCCTTACCTGGCACTCAGGATGCATAACATTTATCTTCTCAGTTTTCCATCCATAAGATCTGAGACACAATCACCCTAACCTCACGGGGTATTTCCATATTGAAAGTGCACAATTTTATAGGCAATTCAGTTGCCCTTACCTGATCTGTGTGCACCCCAGTCACGTACATCAACGGGTTCTTTTCTTTGGTGTATTGAGGGATGTGGATGATCATGGATGCCATGCTGACTGGGATACTTCCTGTTGTTACCTATGTAGTATGGAAGAAAACATTCTGGTTACTGCTAGATCATGCACGTGTTGCAAATAAGGTGATCAATAACTTCTGGATTGATGGAGGGCAACTATTAAGTGGTAAGCCTGAGGCCATTTGAAAGTAAGCCTTGTTTTTATAGTCACAGTCAGGTCTGTGTGTCTCATCTGAATCTCAGCCTCTACAGTTTAAACTGGTGAGTTGTGATTTAGAAGCTGGTTAAGGAAACCTGCTGTCTGTTGAGGGGGCCCTGCCAGGGCTGAAGTTCCATTTGGCCCCTGACTGGCAGTGTGGCTTGGGCAAGATACTTAACCTCTGTATCTTTCAGTTTTCCTCATTTGGAAAATAAAAATAATCAGCAACTTAGTGCATATGTGCAGGTATAGCATTTGTTCTCATGGATGGGGAGTCTGTTCTAATTGGCCAAGGATCATGTCCTACTGGTTGTTAAACATTTTAAATAACCATAGGATTAATAGTTCTACCAACATTATAACTAACCTGGGAAATGGGTTAACATATATAAAGCACTTGATATAAAGTGCTGATACTTCTTACACTCTATGAATGTTATTTTATTGTTACTAATTGAGTAAATATCCCATTAAAGAAGTAGTTGCCAAATATTAGCCACATGTAAATTCCAGTATCTGCCTCACAAATCAGGACTTTTAAAGATTTTTTTTTAATCACCAAACCATGTAACGAACCAGAAGGAAATGTAAAAAAAATAAAAAAAATCAGATGGTATTCATTTAAGGTTGTGGATGAAATCTGTTTACTTTCCAAATTTTCTATAATTATAAAATAAGCATTTTTCCACAAATTTCCTTTTATGTAACTAATAACAATCTATAGGTTAATAATTGTTTACTAATAGCCAATGGAAACTGAAATTTGTGTACAAATGGTTAGCTTCTCAAGTAGAAGTGGTCTCCAAGGATAAATAGCATCTTATATTCCAGAAACTTTTGCTCATGGTAATAACATTATATTAATACACTGTTGATTAATATTTAACATTTACTTTCAAAATATATCCATTAGCTTTTACCCAGAATACATAGCTATGCACAAAAGCCCCAGCTGTTTATTGAGAGTCTTAGTGATTCTCAAAGTATAGCACCTGGACCTCAAGGTGCTCTCAAAGTGCTCTCAAAGTATAGCATCAGCATTACCTGGAAACCTGGTAGAAATATACATTTTTAGGCTCACCATAGACCTACTGAGTCAGAAACTGAGGATGGAGCCCAGTGACATGTGTCTTAACAGTCTCCCAGGTGATTCTAATGCAGATCAAGTTTGAGAACCACTAGTATACTCAACATTTTACTTTATTCTTCTCTTCCTGGTTTCCTTATTTTTTCTTTCCCTTTCTCCTGATTTGGTATGTTTTTTAATGTTTATTTATTTTGGGGGCAGAGAGAGCGCACACAGGGGAGGGACAGAGAGAGAAGAAGACACAGAATCCAAAGCAAGCTTCAGGCTGTCAGCGTGGAGCCTGATGTGGGGCTCAAACTCACTCCAGAGACATGAGATTATGACCTTAGCTGAAGTCAGATGCTCAACCGATTGAGCCACCCAGACGCCCCATGACTTAGTATTCTTTTGACAGGCTTACCAACCTTAACAGAGAAGATGAATTTTGGACCAATATCTTCAAAACTGTGCACGATTGACGGAATATTCCCATCTGAGGAGACTTCATAGAAATTTATATTGGTAGATCTGTTGAATGGTGTTTGTAAAGCCAAAAATTTTAGTTTTGCTGTTGTTCTTGAACTTTAATATTTCTTTCATTTAAATATCTATCTTATATTACAAGTAAAAGTTTATGTTAAGGTATGAAAACATGCTATTTCTATGCTTATGTTTCTAAGGCTAAAACAAATCCTTTAAACACCTATCTCTTCATGAGCTTTCTGCAAGGTTCTTTGTGTTACATATTTATCAATTGTAAAGTTTCTAAAACAAGTACAAATGTGTTACTTTAAAACTGACAGGACCCAAAGTTGCTATTATACTGACTGGTGTATTCATGCAGTGCACACTTAGTCCTTGTTGATTGGATGAATGGATTTATAAGCCAGAGGATTTTTCTACTTGGGTGGCTGAAGTACAGTGATAGGATTTTAGCTCCTGCAGTATTTGTTACTGGATGCCCATAAAACAGTGTATACATTTTATCATTCCTTCTCCCTTTCCAAACCAACTCTAATGCTTTTGGTCTGAACTGAGGTTGGTCAGTGGATTTCTGTGACTTGTGTAGAAACAGCCTTTCGGGTGGCTGACCCAGACGTTTTATTAGACCAAACCTAGAGGTATTAGGTAATTCGACTTCTTTGCTTGGAATTGCCAACTTGGGTTTGCAAGTGAAGTGAGGACCAGATCAGAGAAATCCCCACAGGACCACTCAACTTGGCACATAACTAGATACCCTTCCCTGTCCTCCTCACTCATTTCTGGGGCTGATGCTGGATTCCAACCAGGATAGCTTCATTGGGACTGTAGGGAGTAGGTAACAGGCATAGGAATCTGAAAAGCAATAGTTCCTTCCACTAAGCAATTTAGCATTATTCTTGGATGTTGATTCTATTTCCTAAAAAATAGAACTGGATATTTTCTGAGATCGTTTTCAGGTTTCTTTACTGAATTCTTGTCTTTTTTTATGTTTAAAAACTTTTCCCCAAATTCTCAAAAGGAAAATATGTCATAGGTAGACTTAAATAGATGTGACATTTGTCAAGGGTATGTAGATGAGAGGAAATAATGATTTGTCAGCCTTACATGGAAAATGGGAAAACTGACTAGAATTTGAAACACAAAACCTGGCCGTATATGCAGGATTTATTCTCTACCTTCCAGAAGACCTTTGTGTAGCCCCTAAGAACAGTTTCTAAATTAGTATGTTCTGTTTTTGCATTTTAAAGAGATCTGACATTTTTCCATTTCTTAAGTTTTCCTTAAGTTACTTAAGTGTAGATGATCAATGTATTTACAAGCAGTTAGCTATACTCTGGGGGCTTCTGTTTTAGAAATAATTCTATCATGGTTTCCACGTATAATATTTGTACAACATAACTGCATATTTATCAGAGTGGTTGCTAAGGGATATGCTCAATGAATGGGTAGAATTTTTTTCCACAAAGTTTGCAAAGGTGTTAATTTTTTTTTTAGAGCACTGCTTGTGATGGTTAAACAAAAATGCAAAACATCCAAATATCTCATTAATCTTGAATTGGATACACAAATTATGATCCAGCCAGGAATAGGATAGGTTCGATCTCTAGGTCCTTATATATAAACTTCTCTAAGGTCATATGTTTTTTTAAAAAAAGTGAGATTAAGGAAGGATTTTATTATTCCATTTGGGTAAATGTGTGTGAGTGCATGACATGCATATATCCTGGTAGATCAACAAACCTTGCATCTGGAAGGTATTTGGAAAATAGTGGAATCATCTGTGGGATGACCAGAGCCAGAGGAGGTTGGAGGCATGACCTCACTTTATTGTATATCTTTCTGTAATGTTTAGATTTCCTAGCCATGTACATTTAATGTCTTTCTTTAAAAGAATATCAGGAGGAATGATCTGGGTGGTAGGGTTAGGAATCATTTTAGTTTTTCCACACCGTAATTCCATATTAATTTTAATTTATTTTTTCATCTTTCAGGTATATTTTAAAGGACATCAGATGGTCTTAAAATTCAAGTTGTCATCACAGAAATACAGAGCTAAGGTGTTCCTGAAAGTGAAGTCCCACTTCCATCTTGTACTTATTTCATGTCGGGAAAGTTGTCTGGACAAATTGGTCATGGTGTGGGAGTGGAATGAAATAAAAGCTGTTTTGAGGAAAAACATTCAGGATATGAATCAATGTAGGTAGGAAGAGAAAATAATCATGTAATGTGGTAATCTCAATCTCTCTGGATGCGTTGGTCTTCAATTCTTTCAGCACTGAAGATCGTTTTGGAATCTGCAGTTACTGATACATTTTTCAAGGACGGATGACTTGGGCTGGACCAGTTTTTGCTTTTGCTGTTTTCAGTTCACTTGATATAGGAGCATTCTTTCATCTTTGCTCATGTGTCTCATGCTCTAGACATAATGACACATTTTCCTTTTTGTTTCTGCTCGGTGATCTAGTGCATGATCTATGTGTTCCATGCTTTTGGGGGTTGGGGTGATGCAGCGAGCTGGAGAAATCTGTTACTGAACACTGTTCAGAGCCTGGTTTCTCAGAAATACAGTGCAGCTCATTTTCAAGGCACCACTGAGCTGTGCTAGGAAACTGCCTTCACGCCTCGCTAGGTAGAGAACTCTGGTTCCCAGGCTTAGAGGTGGGCATCACCTGCAGGTGGGTACCTACCTGCATGGCTCTGCTCTAGTGTGTCTGCACCTATGAACCTGCTTCACTTCCTGCCAAGGATTAAGGTGACACATCACCCTCCTAGTGCCTGTGGTTTCCCATGTGTTAGACACTTCAAGACACCTGGCACAAGATAGCTGATACCAACTGGCATCATTTTGCCACTGCTCCCAGGTACACTTGCTCTGGCCAGGCAAGATAAGGGAATAAAACATTTCTTCACAGACGACCTCATTGGAAAATGCCTCATTTCCCCTTGGTTGAAAGAAACCCATTATGTTAAGCCAGAAATTTTCCACCCCGAAACTAATTTTCTATGATTCAGTTTAATGTTTATGGTGGACCTACTATGTACAAAGCATTGTGCTTGGGGTTCTGGTGCTTAGAGGTGGGGCTACCACTTGAGAGCTCATGCGGATAGTAGGAAGAAGTATGGAGAAGAAAGTGGTGCCCAGGGCCCAGAGAGTTCTTCTTTGACCCTTTGGGAAGATTGGCCCCTCATCTGAGGGGCTACAGAGGAAGTGCTCTGTGGCTTATGGCAGAAAGTTTGCTCCCTGCTTTTCTGGTGTTGCTCTCGGTCAGTAAACCTCAATAGTTGTGTAAGGTTTTCCTAAGGACTGACTTGTCCCTGAACTTCCTCTGTCCTAGTTGACAAGGGAGAAACCTGTAATTCAGATTTTCTAGTTAAGAATGAACACAGAGTCATGAGCCAGATGTGTTCCAAACTGAGTGATATCAGTGGCCACAGGCTACTCACGGTTTCACCTACCTTGTTATATGAATATCAGCGTCATACAGCAGAGGGATTTTGAAACTGACCAAATTATCTGCCTTGTTTTCTTCAGAGCTTTCGCTATTGGAATGAACATTAGGAAATTACTTTGAGAACGATTATTGAAGCCATCTATCATTAATTCATGACTTCATTAGGCGTTACCTTAAGGCTTGGAAATTGAGAGATGCCTGATTCTGAAGGTTTTGAAGATTGAAGTCAAAGTTAATCATGAAAGTCACCTATAACCAAAATTGAAACCCATCAATCTATGATGATTTGTACTCAGGGACCAATTACAAAGATGTTTCCCAGAAAAGCAAACTCACTCCAATTTGATCCTGAATTTTACATACCTTAAGCTTTCATCTCTGTAGAATATCTATTTGTCTGCTTTGCTTCATTTAGCATGCCTCCCCTTTAGAATTAGAGGGCTTACCTTTCAAGTGACATATATAGATCATCACATCACGGCCAGATCTCTGAATTTGAAAGCTCTGTGCTGATTGGAAATTTGCTTAGCAGGAGTTAAGAAATGATATCTGTGACTCTATACAGCACTCTGACTAGTGTTGGTCAATGTATGAAAGAGAGACAGGGAGGGAGGGAGGAAGGAAGGAAGGAAGGGAGGGAGGGAGGGAGGAAGGAAGGAAGGAAGGAAGGAAGGAAGGAAGGAAAAACTCTCCATGTCGCATGTGCTTTTGAAATGAATTGCATGGGGGAAAGTCCCACGTTTATTAATAACTTAAAATTCAGATATTTTTAAAACTTCTTCTACACAGCTAGTTCTTTTTAAGGGCTGTCAAATTACATTACCTAACAAAGGCGACGAAATGGTGGGGTGAGTTAACACTAGTGCCGAGGAGGAGCTAGCATGGATTTGATGATGAAATGTAAGTTGTACCTGTTGCTGTCTTTTTAAAGCAGGGTAGCCTACATCACAGGTAACAGACTTCTGAGATGAAGCAATCTGGCATATGACTTCTGTTCCATCAACCTGAAAGACACCAAGGAAACAATGATCAATTAGTATGTTGTGTGTGTGTGTGTTGTGTTGTGTGTGCACACGCACATGTCCACATACATGCTGAAGGATGTGTAAACCAAATGGACATCTTAGCAGCAGAACTGGTTCACACTGAAGTAATTTACTGTCCCCCAAGATTTGGAAATCTTGTATTGTCCGGATAGCTAATATACTATTTTTATTGCTAACAGGACACCCAATAAGCCAAAAGTGAGGTCAAATACTGGAATTTTCCCCCAGAAGTAAATTCCAGTTCTTCTATTTCAGAAGCATAGAATAACTTTAATATTTAGAAATGCTGTCTTTAGTACATACCTTTCTCTCAATTTATTTGAAGTTAATAGTTTAAAGAAAGGAAAGCAAAATCATATTGTTGGTGTTTGTATTTTAAATAATTTAAAGAATGTTTTTTAGTTTTCCTTGTTTTTTCCCCCCTCTTTGAAATAAGAAGTTCTTATTTGGCACAGGAAATTGAAGCATTGAAGTCGCAATAGATTTAGAACATTAAATCTGTTAAGTTTGTGTTGACCTTTTTCAAATTCTTTTGTCAAGTAGTGAATTTGGGAAATCTCAGCTTTTGCCTCCTCTCCCTTTCATTGCTTGGTGGCAGAGGAGGGGCCAGAGGGGCACACATGGCCAAGTGCGTTCCTGGTATAGTGATCAAGTCAACATGATTAACTGCTCGCTGGAATGCATCTTCTTGGCAGTAGCAAGACCTGTGGTTACAAAGCCTGGACTCGGCTGTGGGACTCTAATTTCTCGGAGCAAGTGCAGCTCAAAGCATCTGTGCGGCACCTCAGCGGCCTCCTCACACAGATGGCTTGAGAAGAGTTATGGTAGGTGTCTGGCCAAGTCTCAGGCCAAAGGAAAAACTGACCACGCTCTGAAGCAGGACTGGTCTAGATATAGAGCCAGGCTGTTCTCATGTGGTTTAAATACTTGGGAGCCCCAAAGTTGGGACTGATCACACTGAAGGGTAAGGTACTTCTTCAGACAGCACACGGAACCTGGGGATCCGAGTGTGAGGAAGACAGTTGATTAACGACAAGCAGGAGACAAGAGCAGTGAGCACAAAGTGTCGTCACATACCGGCATGGTCCAGGAAGCAAAAAACAAGTTTTCTGAAAAATTAATAACAATTCCAGTGTTGTAGGCACTTTCCCTTTCATTCTTCAGCAGTACTGAAAATGTTAACCTTTTGTTTTGGTTGCTGACAATAAAGGGTTGATCTCTGTTACAAGTGAAAAGGAAAGGAAGAAAATTATTAAGGTTAAAAGGCCAGTGTTCAAATACTACACTCATTTTAAAGAGAAGAAGATAAAACTCTTTAGATTTGAAAGCCTGAGGAAGTTGTTTAATAAACTATCTTCCTAGTAAAATGATACAGACAACAAGGAAGTCAACGCTATTGGATTTTCTTCTTTGTTGATTTTAATTATATTGTAAGGAAAGGAGCCATCCAAATTCAAATGCTTTTTATTTATTACTGCTTTACTCCTAGAAGGATGGTAAAAATTGAAGTTCAGATTTTAAAGATCTATATTAGTTATGGATGTTTCTTTTGCAGGAAAAAAATCTCCATAAACACTCATTTGAATCAAGGCACTAATGTGTCTTATTTCTACATTTTATGCTGAGCTCTGAAGCAGACTTACTGAGCAGCTGACAGCTGTTGGACATCTAGAACTAGATCAGAGCTGCAGACTCCGTCATCCCCACAGTCCTTGTAGAAAGGGATCTACAAAAAAGGAAAAACAATCCTACACATTTGCTTTTGACTTAAAATCCAAATTGTGGAAGAATATATGTAGTAGTATTCCATTTATATAAAGCTCAAAACCATACAAAAATAAAAAATATTTTAGGAATATATACATGGTTAGCAACACCAGGAAGAAAAGCATTGATAAATGCAAAATGCAAGGTGATGATCTGCCTCGGGGAGCAAGATGAATGTGGATGTGATGGGGTAGGGAGAGATACAGAGAACATAGGTATTGGCAACATTTTTAAAGTAGATGGTGAACGCAAGGTGTTTGGCTTTATGGTTATTTATTTCTTCGACCGATATTTATTCAACACCTCTAGTGCCCCAGGCACTGCTCAAGGGGCTGGGAATAGAAATAGATTTTTGAAAACAAAAATTGCTATCTTTGTGGACCTTGTAGGCTGATGAATTTCACATAGAAGGGTGTTTCATTTAGAAGACTAACAATTGAAAAGTTCTGTCCTAGGTAGCTTTCGAACACTATTGCAGTGACTGTGAAGCTTTCTTAGCCAGTCTGAATTCCAAGAAGGGCACTTACACTGAAGACCTTGGCCTTCTCAGAGTAGGCTTCAAGCGCAGGGCTGGTGCCAGGGTTTTCCAGACTGATGTTCACACACAGATCCAAAGAGCTGACAACATCGGAGGGTTTCTAAACACATAGAGACACAAAAACAGTGAAGCAGTTTATTAGGGCTCGGCAACTTCAAAATAAGAAAATGACAACAAATGTGTTGTTCATGATTAAGAGCATGAGAACGTTCTCAATTATGTGGAATTATCCTTGTTTTGAATTTTCAAGACTCTGGCTTCTTTATGTCTTAATTCTGCTCAGCCTCTTCAAGTCTTCTTCTATGAAGAAACCTAGAGACTTGGGTTCAGTAAAATATCTAAACCAGCAAATCTTAGTTTAGCTCATCAGTCACCTTGCTATTCATACACAAGTAATAAATATTTAGAGGCTCTGCCCAATTTTAATGCTTAAAGGATCTTTCGGGGCACCTGGGTAGCTCAGTCAGTTAAGTGTCCGACTTCAGCTCTTGCCTTTGGGCCCCAAGTTGGGCTCTGTGTTGACAGCTCAGAGCCTGGAGTCTGCTTAGGATTCTGTGTCTCCCTCTCTCTCTACCCCTCCCCGACTCAAGCTCTCTCTCAAAAACAAACAATTTAAAAAAAAAAAAAAAAAAGGACCTCTCTCAGCACATCGTTCTTGGGTTGTTGGCTAGGTCTTTCCAGTTCCTACTGCCAAGATTTAAGAAGGTCTTTAGATATCCTGACCAAATCTTTGTGAGGGAATATTATGACCTAGATGGGAAGGTGCTCAGGACCGGTGTCAGACAATAACAAGAGAACTCCCTTCCTCAGCCAGAACCTAACTGTTCTGCAAAACCAGATAAAGGGGATTCCCACATTGGAAACCAGGTCCCCCAATTTCTGGCTCTCACATACTGTTAGAAGCTGCACTGCCTCTTGCACACGTTAGATGATGCAAGTATCACTTGGCAGTACAACTTCTCCACTCTGCCTTCATGGTACAAGGCAGAGGTTTTTCAGCTTTCCAGGATGCATTGGGCTACTCCCAGTTTTTGAGGGTTCCTATCTCCTAAAAAATGTAAAAATGCCAAAACAAGATTGCAAGAGTCATCTACCGGTTTTCTTATAAACATCTTCTCAGTTCTTGTCAGGAAAGAACAGTATCTCTACAAATGATAAACCCTAAAAATCCAATTTGCCTTTTCCTGATCAGTAGTAATTTTGTTATCACCTAGTCCATTCACTGGCAGGACTTATCTCGCCAGGAGCCCTTTCGGCGGGCAAGACTAGCATGGCGTCCCGACTGTAAGGAGAGGTTTCCTCGGCTGCCTGTGGGGTTGGCACACAGAATGGCTTTGGTGTTGTTATTCAATATGGTGTCGTAACTGAAACAAGATCTCTTCACTGACCCAAACCACACACATCCTCTAAAAACTTCACAAGTACACATCCATGTGAACAGGATATATATGTGAATGACAGCCTGGCTGACTTCATTCCCCCAGACTGGATTCTGTGTTTTATTTGATCTACCACTGAGCACAAAAATAGGAGAGAATGAGAGCCAGCTTTTATCCCTTTAAAGAATCTGTATAGTCTGCATCTTAACAACAAAGTTTCAGGCCTTCATAAACAAGACTTCTTTAGTATGAATAAGAAATTAAACAATTCAATGGATTTTAATTCCCCTATTAACTTTGTTTCTCCAACTTGTACTTAGCATTTTTGAGATGGGATCTCTGTCTCATCGATCTATATCAGAACTGTCTGGGAGTACTCCTCAAATCTGCATATTCCTTAGACCTTCAAACCCAAATTTCTGGGTGGTGAGGACCCTGAATACAGGTTTTATAAAAGTTCTTTTGGCAATTCTTATACATTTTAAATGCTGAGAACCATGTTATAGGAAAATTCGTAAGCAGTTCTTTTAAAAATGGTTTCCAGAAGAAATCACACTTTCAAAGACCATTACATGGTTTCTAAGGGAAAATATTCATATAATTTATAAATTTCCTGTTGGAAATTTTCCTGAGAATTTTTCCTACTTGTGAGATTTTCAAAATTCATGTGAACTGTAGTAACTATGGCATAAGATTAGAATAATTTTTAGCTCATAATCTACCATTCTTGTCCTATATTAATTTAAATACAACAGGGGAAATCAAAATTGACACTGTTTCAGCAGCTTAAAATAAAATTTTTCCCTGATAGGGAAATGATAAAATTAAATTTACTATCTCTGAAAAGCTCTCCCTGGTAAACATTTAAGAAAGCACTGTCTTTGATTTCTTTAACAATCTTATTTTTTAGACTTTTGGTTATAATTCCAAATAGTGTTTCATGCTACTAATATGTTAATAGAATGTGACTCTATATTAGCATAAAGAAAATAGGATTTCCTGCTCATGAAATTAGACAAGAAAAGCATTAATTAGAATGGCAAGCATTTTATAACTCAGAAGCTCCCTTTTAAGACTTGGACCATTCATTAGTCTCTAAGAGGAAAGGAGGGGACAGAGATGACTGAGGCCTTACCTGTATGTGGATGATGTATTCAGAGCAACTCTGTATTTGACTTACTGTCAGATTCTTCTGCAGGCATCTTTCATTATTTTCTTTAAATAACCCCCTAGAGGTTACTCTGGATGAATACAGGTCTGCATCAATTGTGATATTGTATGTAATGGCTAGGATAAAAATCATGAAGAAATGTTACTACAAATAAACTTTTACAGAAAAACCGTCCCTAATTGTATGTTACTGGGTGAAGTCAAGGACTTCAGAAAAATATAAAAACAGTCTTTATGTTGATGGATTGTGAGCTGCAGACAGGCATGACGTTTGTAATTCACACTCTGGTGTGACCTAGGTGACTGTGGATACAGAGAGAGTGATTCAAAGAAGTGTGGCTTGAAGCAGTGGGGAGAAAAGTAGACCTGCTCCCAGGAGACCTACTGAATGAATTTGGTCAAATTACTCACTTCTCAAGCCTTGGTTTTATCACCCCTAACACGGTGAGATGTTAAAGAAATAGCTACTGAGCACCTACAATTGAACACATTCTTATATGTCATCTTTTGCAGGTTTTGCTATAATCCCAGAAAGTGGATATGATCATCTTATTTTTCAGGTAATGAACAGAGTACAAGAGGTAAAATAAAACCAGCTCTGTTCACAACAGCTAGGGCGTGGTCAGAAATAAAACTGGAGTAATTTGTAAACCAGAACTCATATTCTTTCATTTCCATGCTGTTGTGAGGATTAACTTATTTGAGTGTTAACTGAGATACTCTGATGGAACATCCTAGATACTTATTTGGGGGAAGGCATGCAACTCCTTGGTAACAAGTATGGAATCAGACGGACTTGGTTTGAATTCTGATTCCACCATTTATGAGCTCTAGGACTTTAGGCAATTTGTGTAACCTCTTTGAACTTCCATTTCCTCATCTATAAAACAGAGATAATAATACTAACCCAGGGAAATGAAAATGAAAAAAAAATTCAATAATCCTACTAACCCAGGGAAATGAAAATTTTAAAAAAAGCAATAAAAACTGATGTCAGTTGCCAATATACAAAGTATCAGAGCCTTCAACTAAAGCCTGCTATCCAAAATTGAGAAAGAAGACCTGATGATATTCAAAGCATCAGCTGCTTTACCTGGGGTTACTTCATCTTATTATTTTCAATATTTTAAAGATTGAATAGACTTCCAAAAAACATTAATTCTACAGGTTACACTTAAAATATCTATTAGAGATGTTGTATTGTTTTTCTTACTCCAAGGACTTAATGAAATTCACAAAGATAGATAAAACAGAAGTGAATCCAATGAACTAAAACTAAGTGGTGAAAATAATACAAAGGGAAAATAATGCCAGGGAGGGGAACATAGTTAGGACAAAGTTAGTACGCATGATAATACGATTTTTTTTTTCAAGTAGCCTGGTAAAAAGGGATAGTCTAATAGGCATTAATTTTCTTATGTTATTAACTTTAAACGAGTGAGCACCTGATACAGTAAATCACAAAGACCATATGCTTTATAAATTTACTTTTCAAAGCTGTGAAGATGGGATTCACGTCTTACATACTATTATTGCCAAGCAATTAAGTGACAAATGATCAGGACTGGCTTATCTGTGTGGATCTGAAGTCATCAAGGAAAAGGTACCCAATGGGAAGAAAGTCCAGAGATGCTAGACAGCAAGTTGAAGAGAAGGACATTCTCTGAAGTCTGTCTTTGAGAGTTTATAATAACAGAGGGGGTGAAGCCCTGTCAAAAAGTGGAAGATATAGGAGACAAATCCTTGCTTTCAGGCCAGGAGAGCTAACCATCCAGTGATTTCTGCCAACTAATATATTCCCCAAATTAATGTTTTAAGCAGACTAGCCACTTAATGTCCCCCTCAACCCAGTTTTTATTGAGATGTGATGGACACTTTGTACTGCTTAAATTTCAGTTGTACAGTAATTTTGTGTACATAAATATTGGCAAATGATTACAATAAGGTTCATTAACAGATCATCTCCTCATGCAGTGTCAACTCTGTGTGTATGTTAATGTTTAAAATCTGCTCTCTTAGCAACCTTCAAATACATAACACAGTACAGTACTGATAGCTATAGTCACCATGCTGTACATTACATCTAGCCACTTAGTGTTTGTAGAGGAATGGTTTTTGACTCAACTATCACAGCTCCTCAAATGGACCTGCTACAAGGCAGATCTATGAGATGTGCTACTCAAAGTTGGGTCAGCATTTGAATGCCTGAAAGGAAAAATGCCAGACAGATATAAAAAGTAGGAAAATATGGAAAGCATGCCAAGATGGGAATCCAACTTCTGCTTTGTGTTTTTAACCTATGCATTTCTTGGTATCAATCATGACAAAGCCTGAAAATATTAGAGGCAGGTTAAGCCGGTTTGTTAACCACTTAATGAAACACTTGTAGGAACAACAGGTGGCTGAAGTTTAGAGCCAGAATCTGATGGAAGGGGATTGGAACCCATGAAAAAGCAGCGAATGAAAGAAGGCAGTGTTTAATCGAGTGTGGAATCAATTACTATGCTCTGTGGGTGCTGAAGCAGGAGAGATGAAAGTGAGGGACAGTGGGTAGAAAGGACTCGGCCAAGTTCCGAAAGACGACTTGGCTGGTCCAAGAGAGAGATGACAATTTGTCCAATTTTCCTCACTCTTTCCTCCTGACAGGACACATTTCAGAGTTTTACTCAGTTCTCTGGATTATTTGGAGCATTTAAAACGCTGGGCACAGACTATGTGTTGTTTTGTATTTTCTCCCATTATTTCATGCATATTAATTTACCAAGAATAGGAATATTTGGTATCTGTACCGAATACCCCATATCAATGCCATGTACTAATATGGGTGTACACCAGTGTCGTGTGTGTATGTGTGCCCAAGGTTTGGGGTGAGGAAACCATAGGTAAAAGAAGCTTGAAGGATAGATCTGAGTGAGCCTGGGACTAGGTCACAAAATAGTAACTTTGTTTGGCAGAATGTTACCTTCTCAAGACAGTAGAAAGTCTAACCAAACCTTCCATGCCTAATTAACCATTCTCAGACACCTCAAATAGGGGGCAGCTTAAAGGTCAGCAAGACCCTTATTTCTTTTCATCTATAAATCCAAAGTATAGGTTACATTCAGGACTAAAACTCTACAAGCAAACCTAAATCCATACAGATTATTTCAGGTCAACCCACCCACTTGACTGTTTTGCTTAGTAGGTCTAAACTTTGCACTGAAACAGAGTTTGAGTTTTATGTCAGCATTCTTGTTGAACAAAGTAATTTTTTCTGGTGTGAAGGAAGCATTCACAGATACATCAGCAATACTCTGTGACCTGAAAGACATAAATGGAAACATATTTTACCACCAACTAAATGTGCTATAACCTTTACGTGGAGGATCCAGAGCCAACATTATCAAATTATTTTCTGCATGATCTAAGCACTTTAGCGGTATTTCATATTTGAAAGCCCTAAGATGGCAGGCAGGGATAATATCTTTTGTGTTTTGTGACTATATTGCCAGCCCAATCCACATTTATATTTGTTCAATGCATGCAGGAGCACAGGACGTGGGTTTGCAACCTCTTTGCAAATAAATTTCCAAAGTCACGGTGTTTGCCAGCTGGAAGCAGTGATGTTCCCTCTTCCCACAAATGGAGGGGAGAGCAGGTGAAGAGGAGGTGGCAGGGCTGAGGAGGGTCTCCCTGTCACCTCCCTTAATGATTGCCAGCAATTCTTTGATGTGTGGCTTATGACTATGATGGTGGCAACCAGTGTGATACCAGAAAGTGGTGGAGGCGTCTCTCTGGCAGGGTCCTACACGTTTGTGACTCTGGCACAGCCCTTTAGATATCTGAAGGGCCTTCCCATTCACATGGCCTCATTTGCTCCTATAACAGTCCTGTGAAATAGATCAAATATTGTCTCCCTTTTATTGGTGAAAAAGTCTGAAACAAACAAAAAGAAATTTGGTAACTTCTCACTTTACCGAGTAACAGTTAGCAAGTAAGAAATTAGAACCCATGGTCTCCTAGTTCCTCTGCCAGTAAAATTATAACTTCATCATAATGACTCTTTGTGCACACTGTCCAGTATTTTCAAAGCAGCAAGTAGTAATGAGTAACTTCATTGTTTTTGAAAAGTACCACAAGAAGATGTAGAAAACATTAAAAAAATATTTCATGTACCATCTGAAGGACTTGAGTCCATTGAAAAGTGTTTCATTAGTTCATCATATACCTATGAGCTCCCCAGTAAGCAGTCATAAAACACCCAATAGCAAATAAGACCTAAAATGTCTATGTGAGTGCTTTCTATAAGTCAGTCTCTTTAAGCCAGTCTTTAATCCCAGTGTACATGGTGCCATTGAATGAAACAGTTTTGTAAACTTGTTTTTTAAAAATTATTCTCAGGAAGTTACCCAGAAAAATCCAGTCTCAGTACCTTATAAGAATGTGACCAGAGAAGCACCTGGGTGCCCCATTCAATTAAACACTTAGTTTTGGCTCAGGTCATGATCTCATGGTTTGTGGGCCAAAGCCCCACATCAGGTTCAACAGTGATAGTGTGGAGCCTGCTTGGGATTCTCTTTCCCTCCCTCTCTCTTTCAAAATAAATAAACTTTTTAAAAAGTATTTAAAAAATTTAAAATAAAGAGTGTGACCACAAAATGGCATGAACTTAGCTTGACTAATCACTTAGTAAATTGATCTGACTCCATGTATCTTGACTTTTTGAAGAATGAGATCCATCTTCAAAGAAAAAAATTTGGCCCTCACTGAGTGTATTTAAAGGGAGCATCAAGGTATCTGGCTGGCTCAATTGGTGGAGTGTACAACTCTTGATCTCAGGGTTGTGGGTTCAAATCTCATGTTGGGTGTAGAGGTTACTCAAAAAATATAATCTTAAAAAAGCAAAAAAAAAAGGATTGTCATAGTATAGTAATAATAGAGGCTACCAAGGATGAAGCCTACACCAAGATGGCTCAAGGGTGATGTTCACTGAAACGTATGATTTCTTATAAAAATGTTTTCAAAATAAGTCATGTAACTATGTTATCATACCTTGTGTTTCTCTAATGACATATTACTCTTAACTAATTTTATTCAGTAAATAGATTTTTAAAATTTCTCAGTCTTTGGTATTCCCAGGACTCCCCCCCCACATTAAGTTTTCATTAAAATGATGCACTCAAAATAATACATTTCATCTTTTAAAAGCACAAGTGAAATGTTGTAAAAAATTTAATGAAACTCTGAAACAACACATAAATTTGTAATGTTTTCCTGTTCTTGAAGTATTTGGACATTTAAAGCACATTTTCAACAGACAAATGAAAGAATGAAATAAATTTTTGAGGAGGACTCGACCAAATTCTTAATTTTCTTCTGATTCCAATCCCTGGCCAACCCCATATATTTATTTTTGTTCTTGAATCGCATAGCCCTGGAATCCCTTATTGTTCCTCCCTGCTCTTCAACTCCTACTGAGGTCAATGGGAGGTCAGCTAAACCTAAATAATGGCTTCTTGTTTAGGACTAATAATTTCAAAAGTTACTTCATAACCACATGAGAAATTACACTTTACTTGTGTGGTCTGAATGTTCAGGATTTTCTAGGGTATTCTCATGAGGCTTCCTTTCTGTGAGCTGAGGTAAGGCTATGTGGAAGATAATACTCAGGAATATCTTAGATACCATTTCAATTTTTTTTTTAATGTTTTTGTTTATTTCTGAGAGAGAGAGAGACAGTGTGAGCAGGGGAGGATCAGAGAGAGAGGGAGACACAGAATCTGAAGCAGGCTCCAGGCTCTGAGCTGGCTGTCAGCACAGGGCCCGATGTGGAGCTTGAACCCATGAACCGTGAGATCATGACCTGAGCCGAAGTCGGATGCTCAACCAACTGAGCCACCCAGGCGTCCCTTGGATACCATTTCAAAGTCTTTGTCTTTTCTGTATACTTTTTCTACTGACCATATGGAGAAGAGGAACTTGATGGCAACGTTAAGCAAATATATATTTTTTTCTCCCACAAGGAAAAACACATTTCTTCCTTAATGTAAACTATGACCCACAGATGTCCTGGAGTCTTTTATAATGCATGTGGTATTTCCACGATTCCTGCACAGCTATCTGCTGCTCTACTTAGCAGGTCATTTTTCAGTTAGCTAGTTTGTGTCTGGCTCTCCATGGACTCACCAGAGCTGAACCACTTGTCCAAAAGCTCCAATGGACACATCGGTGATGGAATCCCCATTTAAATCACTGTAGCCATCCAAAGATCTCCCAAAGTATTGGAGATGGCTCCTAAAGGCTCCATCAGATCCCAAGATTTTCTGAAAGAGCAAGTTTGACATAAACTTATAATGCAGTACAAGTAAAGTAGAAAAAAGGGAGCTCCTATCTGGCACTGTTAGATTCTCTATTTAGCTACTTCTCAGGTTGTTTTATTCTCCACAAAGTTCCATTGGTTTTTCAATCACAACCTTTCCTATCTGTTGATCATTTTCGCAGCCATGTCAAAGAACCACCATGAATGTTTTAACATAAAAATCACAAAGCATGGGGCGCCTGGGTGGCTTAGTCTGTTAAGCGTCTGACTTTCACTTAGGTCATGATCTCGCGGTTCGTGGGTTCGAGCCCCGCGTCGGGCTCTGTGCTGACTGCCAGCTCAGAGCCTGGAGCCTGTTTCAGAGTCTGTGTCTCCCTCTCTCTCTGACCCTCCCCTGCTCATGCTCTCTGTCTCTCTCTCTCTCTCCTAGAAATAAATAAAAAATATATAAAAAAAAAATCACAAAGCATCATGAGAGGAGTGGACTGAGTGGGATTTGAAGCAAGCTCAGGTTGTGATTCCTCTCCTAGCTCACTTCTTTCAGGACTTCCCTGGAAAGTTGCCTGATCAGTGAGGTCCTCTTGCTCATCCTTTAGAATACCTGGAAACTCCCATCCCTGAACTTGAAAATATATTTTTTAATTCCCTATCATTTATTCTGATCTGGACCATTTTATCTCATTTATTTTCCCCCTGTCTTGACAAAAACTTAAGATCCACAAAGAGGAGAATTTTGTCTGTCCTGTTCCTTATAGTATCTCCAGAACCTAGGACTGGTTCACTAACTGGTTGTTTGTTGAAGGATAAAGTACTAAATTAAGTGGGATGGATTGGATTGTCTGCATGGTTAGTCCCTAGCTCTAACAGGATGATACTCACATGTTAATACATCACCATGGAACTCAGGGATTACCTGGGAATACTTCATGTGAATGGTGCCCTCATGACCATTGTAGATGTACACAGCTCCAGAGTTCTGATTTTCCAAGGGTGAACCAACTATTACATCATTAAAACCATCCATGTTGATATCTGAAAGAGCTGCAATCGCTGAACCAAACCGAGAATTTTCAACACCATCAGGGCCTTCAAGAAATTGGTGCCAATTCAAAATGCCCTTGAAAAGGGGAAAAGGGGATGATTAAAGCAACTCTTAGAACTTTTATCATTAAAATCACAGCAAATGATGCCCGAACCCATTTATAAACTGTCAAAAGTAGACAGTTTTAAATCTATATTTCAAAATTCTCTATTGGGATAAGCACTGGGTGTTATATGGAAACCAACTTGACAATAAACTATTAAAAAAAAGAGGAACACCAAAAAACCCCAAAAACCAAAAACCAAAATTCTCTGTTTATGGTGACAATTATACCTAAGAATTCTAGCAAGTAAGCTTATAGGATAGGTGTTCATAGACCAAAGTGAAAGGAGGGAATTCTCTTTACCGTTGCTGCACAATTTACATAAAACTATCCATGTCTTTGGCTCATTTTCCCCTTAATATTAGAATCTTCACTTATTTCCAAACCTTTTTATTTAAAATTTGCTGATGAAAATATATTAATATCTTGACTAAAATTAAGGTGGAGACACACAAAAAAATGAGACAGGTTCTGGTTCAAGATGGCAACCCTGAACTCACTTCCTCTATGGAACATACCAAACTATACCTATTAAAAGGATAATTCCTCCTGAGAAAGAACTGAGGGCTGACTGAACAGCTACTAAACAATCAAAGATAGAAAAAACGGCAAGAGACAACGAGAAAGATGGAGGCTCAGTAACACAGGGAAACTGATGCTGTGGGAATGCGTAGTACTGAGAGACTAGGAACAGATTCCTCTATTGTTGGGCACAGAAAATAAGCCACAGTTTAAACGAGCAATTAGTATAGAAGATGTGGCATGTGCATCTGTGAATATATATGTGTATGTATAATGGAATATTACTCTGTGATCAAACAGAATGAAATCGTGCCATTTGCAACAACATGGATGGAACTAGAATGTATTATTCTAGGCAAAATAAGTCAGAGGAAGAAATAGCATATAGTTTCACGCATATGTGGAATTTAAGAAACAAAACAGATGAACATAGGAGAAGGGAAGGAAAAACAAAATAAAAATAGAGAGGGAGGCAAACCATAACAGACTCTTAATTACAGAGAACAAGTGGAGTGTTGCTGGAGGGGAGGTAGGTGGGGGGGATGGGTACTAAGGAGGGCATTTGTTGGGATGAGCACTGGGTGTTATATGAAAGAGATGAATCACAGGGCACCTGGGTGGCTCAGTCAGTTAAGCGTTCGACTTCGGCTTAGGTCATGATCTCACAGTTCATGGGTTCGAGCCCCACATCGGGCTCTGTGCTGACAGCTCAGAGCCTGGAGCTTGCTTCAGATTCTGTATCTTCTGGGGGTATAGCTCAGGGATAGAGCATTTGACTGCAGATTCTGTATCTCCCTCTCTCTCTCCCTCTCTCTCTCTCTCTCTCTCTCTCTCTCTGACAACTCCCCCCACCCACCGTGTGTGTGTGTGTGTGTGTGTGTGTCTCAGAAATAAAATATTAAAAAATTTAAAAAAAAGAAAGATGAATCGCTAAATTCTACTCCTGAAACCATTATTACACCACATGTTAACTTGGGTTTAAATAAAATAAAAAATCAATTAGCATATAAAAGAGACAACACTAGATATCTGCCACATAGTGGAGGCAGTTTAAAAGGGCCAAGGAGTGGTAGGAATATTCTCTTCCCTTTTACTTTAGAAGTGCAGACTGGAGCAGGGTCTGAACACCCTAACTAGTGGGTTCAGATGTCATAGCAGGCAGGCCTCAACATTACTAAAAATTTTTTTTTAATGTTTACTTATTTTTGAGAGAGAGAGAGAGAGAGAGAAGCAGAGAGAGAGAGACAGAGAGACAGAGCCTGAGTGGGGGAGGGGTAGAGAAAAAGGAGACAGAATCTGAAGCAGGCTTCAGGCTCTGAACTGTCAGCACAGAGCCCAAAGTGAGGCTCACACTTGAGAACAGCAAGATCATGACCTCGACTAAAGTTGGACGCTTAACCAACTGAGCCACCCAAGTGACCCATGGTCTCAACACTATAAATGGCAGGTCCAGTCATAACAGGAAGCCTGCCAGCTCAGCAAGCCTAGGGTCTACAAGCCCATACCAGTTTCTGTGGTACAAGGACACAGAAAATAAGCTGTGGAATTTTAGGAATCTCTTTGTTTTTGTTTCAAATTTAATTAAAAAAAACAAGTTTTATTTTTAAAATGTAAACTGGTGCAGCCCCTCTGGAAAACGGTGTGGAGGTTCCTCAGGAAACTAACAATAGAACTCCCCTAGGACCCAGCCATAGCACTGCTAGGAATTTACCCAAGGGATACAGAAATGCTGAGGCATAGGAGCACATGGACCCCAATGTTCATAGCAGCGCTCTCCACAATAGCTAAAACATGGAAAGAGCCTAAGTGTCCATCAACAGATGAATGGATCAAGAAGATGTGGTTTATCTATACCATGGAATACTACATGGCAATGAGAAACAATGAAATCTGGCCATGTGTAGCAACATGGATGGACCTTGAGGGTGTTATGCTGAGCGAAATAAGTCAGGCAGAGAAGGACAAATATCATATGTGTGCACGTATAGGAGGATTAGGAGGAACTTAACAGAGGACCAAGGGGAGAAGAAGGGCGGAAATGGTGGGGGAAAGGGAGAGAGGCAAACCATGAGAGACTCTTGAATGCTGACAAAAACTGAGGACTGATGGATGTGGGGGGAGGAGAGATGGGCATGGAGGTGGGCACTTGTGGGATGAGCACTGGGTGTTATGTGGAAACTAATTTGACAATAAACTATTTGTAAAAAAAAAAAAAAAAAGTTTAAAGGAGTAACTAGCATATGCAGCCCAGTGTCAGTCAGCAAAAGTGACCAAGCACACACAAGTCTGCACAGGGGACACTATACATAAGTACCATACACCATCCTTCAAGTTTAGGAGCAATAGCCATTCTCTCTAATCCACAGAAACAAACTCAAGCAAAATGCTCTTAAAAAAAAAAAAAAGAACTAAAACCACGGAAAAAGAACTAAGTGAAGCAGACAAGTGACATGCCTGATAAAGAGTTTAATGATTATAAAGATACTGGGCTGGAGAAAAACATGGAAGATCTCAGTGAGACTTTCAATGAAGATATAGAAAATATTAAAAAGAGCCAATTGGAGTTGAAAAATACATTTACTGAGATAAAACCACACTAGAGGGAAGGAATCAACTATTGATTCGAGGGTGTAGAATATACCAACAACCTGGATGAAAAGGTCATGGAGAGCATACAAGCTGAACAGGAAAAAGAAAAAGGAATTTTTAAAACAATGATAGATTAAGAGATCTCATGGACAACATCAAGCAAACAAACATTCCTGTTATAGAGGTCCCAGAAGAAGAAAGGTATAGAAAATTTATTTGAATAATAAACTGAAAACTTCCTTAACCTAGGGAAGGAAATAGACATCTAACTCCACAACAAATTCCAAACAAGATGAACCCAAGGAGGCATACAATAATTAATTAAATATAATAATTAAAATGTTAAAGGTTAAAGATAAAGAGAATCTTAAAAGCAGCAAGAGAGAAAAAAGTTACTTAGAAGGGAAAATCTGTAAAGCTCTCAGCTGATTTTTCAGCAGAAACTTTGCAAGCCAGAAGGAAGTGACATATTTAAAGTGCTTAAAGGAAAAAACCTGCTGCCAACAATAGTCTACTACGCAAGATTACATTCAGATTTGAAGGACAGATAAAGAGTTTCCCAGACAAATGAAAGACAAACAGAGTTCATCACCACTACACCAGCCTTACAAGAAATGTCATAAACCACACCAACAAAATGAAGGACAAAAAGATCATCTCAAAAGATGTGGAAAAAATATGTGACAAGTTTCAACATCAATTCATGATAAAAACTCTCAAAGTGGAGTTAGAGAGAAAATACTTCAACATCATAAAGGCCATATATGAAAAACCCAAAACTAACATCATACTCAGTGGTGGAAAAACTAAGAGTTTTCCCTCTAAGGTCAAGAACAGGATAAGGATATTCACTCTCATCATTTTTATTCAAATAATACTTGAAGTCCTAGCCACAACAATCAGACCTAAAAAGAAATGAGGCATTTATGTGGGTAAAGAAGGAATTAAACTGTCATTATTTGCAGACAACATGATACTATAGAAATAAAATCCTAAAGATTATACCAAAAAGCTACTGGGGGTAATAAATTCAGGAAAGTGGCACACAAAATTAATACCTAGAAACCAGTAGCATTTCTATACACTAACCATGAAGTTGCAGAAAGACATTAAAATGTCATTTACAACAGCACCAAAAATAAATATCTAGGAATAAACTTAACCAAAGAGGTGAAAGACCCATACTCTAATCAGTATAAAGTACTGATGAAAGAAACTGAACAGGACACAAACCAATAAAAAGACATTCCATCATGCTTGTATTAATATTGTTAAAACGTCCATATTACCCAAAGCAATCTACACACTGAATGCAATCCATATCAAAATACCAACAGCATTTCTCACAGAACTAGAATAATACTAAAATGTATATAGAACTACAGAAGACCTGAATAGCCAAAGAAATTTTAAGAATGAAGCTGGAGGTACACAATTCCAGTTTCAAGATATACTACAAAGCTGTAGCAGTAAAAGCAGTATGGGGCTGACACAGAAATAGACATACAGATCAATGGAGCAGGATAGAGACTCCAGAAATAAATCCACAATTGTATGGTCAATGAGTCTATGACAAAGGAGGCAAGAATAGACCATGGGGAAAAGACAATCTCTTAAATTAATAATACTGGGAAAACTGGACAGCTACATGCTAAAGAATGAAACTGGACAATTTTCTTACACTATATACAAAAATAAACTCAAAATGGATTAAAGACCTAAATGTGAGACCTGAAACCATAAATAGCATGGAGGAGGACACAGGCAGTAGTTTCTCTGATATTAGCAATAGCAACATTTTTCTAGATAAGTCTCCTGAGACAAGGAAAACAAATGCAAAAATAAACTACTGAGACTACACCAAAAATAAAAGCCTTCTGCACAGCAAAGGAAATCACTGACAAAACAAAAAGACAACCTACTGAACGGGAGAAGATATTTACAAATGAAAGGTCCAGTAAAGGGTTAATAGTCAAAATATGTAAAGAACTTCTACAACACCAAAAAACCAAACAATCCAATTAAAAAATGGATGGAGGACCTGAATAGACATTTTTCCAAAGAAAACATACAGATGGCTGACACATGAAAAGATGTTCAACCTCACTCATCATCAGGGAACTGGAAATCAAAACTACAAGGAGATATCACCTGACACCAGTTAGAATGGCTAAAATGACAAGAAATAACAAGTGTTAGAAAGGTTGTAGAGAAAAAGGAGCCATTGAGCACTGGTAGGTAAATTTGTGTAGCCACTGTGGAAAACAGTGTGCAGTTTCCTCAAAAAATGAGAAAGAGAAATACAATATGGCCCAATAATTCCACTATTGGATATTTACCCAAAGAAAGCAAAAATACTAATTTGAAAAGATATGCACCCCTATATTTATTGCAGCACTATTGCAGCCAAGATATGGGAACAACTTAAGTATCCATCAATAGACAAATGGATAAGGAAAATGTATACACACATGCATGAGTATTACACAACCGTGAAAAAGGATGAGATCGTGCCATTTGAGATAGCATAATACCCTCTACTTCCATTCATGTTAAGTGAAATAAGCCAGAGAAAGACAAATACCATAGGAGGGTTGGGCAAAATAGCTGAAGGGAAAAGGGAGATATAGGCTTCCAGTTACGTAATGAATAAGCCATGGGAATGAAAGTCACAGCCTAAGGAATATAGTGAATGATGGGACAGGTGGTAGCTACATTTGTGATGAACACAGCCTAATGTATAAACTTGTCAAATCACCTTGTTATATACCTGAAACTAACGTAACATGTGTCAACCATACGCAAAAAAAAAAAAAATGAGATTAATGTCGTATTATAAAAAAATAATTCTGCCCAAAGAAAAGTCATTTTCTTGTAAAAGATAGTTCTTTCCCCCAGATTTTGATATCAATAATGGAAATATTTCATGACTTCCCAAGAAAGAAATGCTCCCCATCCATGAAGCAGGGTGGTGTTAATTCTTTCTTCTCTATGAAAATCTTATGGAAATCACTTTGTTATGAAGATTGAACAAAGTATTATGAGATCATCTCATCTTCAACAATAATGATAATTCAGAATATTGACAAGAGACATTTAAGAAATTAGGTATTTGTTAAATTTGAAACAATTATATATCCCCTTCCCTTACTGAATATTCAATTATAGATTCTTTAAATGCTTTAGAAATGTTTTTAAGGTTTTATTTTTGAGAGAGAGACAGCGTGAGTGAGAGAGGGAGAGGCAGAAAGAGGGAGACAGAGAATCCCAGGCTCCTAGGCTCCAGGCTCTGAGAGGGGCTTGAACTCACAGACCGCGAGATCATGGCCTGAGCTGAAGTCCAACACTTAACTGACTGAGCCACCCAGGTACCCCTCTTTAGAAATGTTTTAATTGCTTCTACCTGAGAGCTAACTTTTACACTAATTTAAATAAATAAGGTAGGACAAACCACGATAAAAGCAAACAAAGCATAATATTCATTATATTAACATCAGCTTCTCCTTTTTCCATTCTTATTTTCTATTAGAAATTTTTAAATTCTGGTTTTCTTTTTAGCTATGAGTTCATTATATTTCTGGGCATGGAGTTAGAGAGTATGATCCTGGTAGGGTATGCTAAGTGTTATGTGCAGGAACTAAAAATTCCAAGAGCTGGGTATACACATACCTAACTGCTACACTAAGCAAGAGAATTTCTTGACAAACTAATGTAGAAAACATTCAGGATTATATGAAAGTTTGCAAAGGGCCTGGTACAATTTGACTTTTTCACTATAAATTGTGAACAAGGTAGTTCTGTTATTATAGTCTCTTCACAGTAGAGAATAATTGAAGGAGATACTTGGGAAGTACGCAGACGTTTGTGTGTGCATGTACGTACATTTCAAAAATGATGTACATTTATAAGGACTTTATTTGCATAATATATATTTAAAGACCTTTCATGGAAAATGGCAGAGCACTATACAATTTAGCTCTTTGTCTAAAGATTATGCTTTTAATGTGATTTTTAAAATTTAATGGTGGCATCCTCAAAATGATGAAATATAAACCATAATACATATGAAAATGATAATTCAAAGGGCGCTTGGGTGGCTCAGTAAGTTAAGCATCCAACTCTTGATTTTGGCTCAGGTCATGATCTCACGGTTCTGGGGTTCAAGCCCTGCATCAAGCAGTGCAGAGTCTGCTTGGGATTCTTTCTCTCTCTGGCTCTCAAAATAAATCAACTTTAAAAAAAAGGAAAATGATCATTCAATAATTCTTTATTCTGCAAAAATACAGATTTTTTTATTTACCAATACTAAAGCAAATTCAACTGAGTCAGTTTTGTTTTGTTTTTTTTTTTTACCTTTGTGATAGTAAATAGGTAGACTCTTCCTTCCTCTTTCTTTAGGTCATTCATGTACATCGGTGCACCCACCAGGAGCACATCTGTAACACTGTCTTTATTCACGTCAACTGAGCACAGCACACTACCAAAATAGGAGCCAATCTGTAATGATAAAGTGTATTAACCTTAGAATTCCTAGGACTCATATACTCCTATACTGTACTTTCATTTACTCATTCAACAAACAGAAATTGAGCACTTCCTATCTGTAAGATGCTAGAAACATTAAGATAGATAACATAGTCCCTTTCCTCAGGTTGTATCATGATGTGACACCTGGTTCTTAAACCTTAGTGTGCACACAAATCATGAATAGAGACCCTGGATGGGTGCAATCCAGAAAACAGTATGTTAAATAAGCACTACAGGTGTTTCTGATGCTGGTGGGTCAAAGGCCACATTTAAAAGAAACACTTAGGAGGTTTGTGACGTGTGTTGTAGAGAAAGGCAGGAGGGGGAAGAGGGAGTTAGGACAAATGGCTTTGCCTGTGTGGTCAAGTAGGTTGTAGTAGAGGCAAGGACCAAATGCTGTGTGATCAGAGTGCAGGAGTCAGGAGGGCTCAAAAACATTGTTATATAAATGGCGTCTTAAAAAACAAGGAGTTTTCTAGGTGGAGAAGAGTGGGCAGCCATATGTGATGAAAGTGTCCGTGGCATGATCTTGCACAGGAGACAATTTCTCAGATACATTAGGACAGGGGAACAGGTGGAGATATAATGAAATAAGAGGCGGAGAATCTGAATTTTCATCACACGCCTATGTGACTACCTCTTAAGGATTTGTCAATGAACAAGAAAGGATTCATCTTATAACATGGTCATTGTTCTTCTTCAAAATAAAAGCAAATTTCTTTAAAATATTAAAGACAGAAAAGTATGTGGCCATAGTTGGTTTGTGGTCAAGGAAGTCAAAGACTCAGGTCCTCTTACTCCCAGAAAAACCCATAGATGGTAGGCTCACACTTGATCCAAGAGAAGGGAACCCTAGCTGGTTTCTCTAATTCAAGGAAGGAAAATTTGTGGTCAGAGATCTGGCACTATTTCAAATATGTGCCAAGCCGTGGGTTAAAACTGTTCGGTGAGGAAATAGGAATTTATCAGCTGGCCTTTGCTCTCTTGAGCCATGATTGGGGGCCATCACAGGTTCTGACTATCAAGTTGTCATGCTGAGAAGAAAGTGGTGGAAAAGACAGTTGCTTTAATTTTAGAAACATCAAAGCCACAGTACACCTTGACAGGCCCAGATACAGTAGCTCAGTCTTGACAACACTATCCCACTTCCTTTTTCCTCATTTTTCCTCCAGATCATTGGCTCCTTGCAGGAGCTTGCCAACAAAGCTGTGGTTAGGTGCCTGTCATTAGGACTCAATAATACACATGTATTAGTAATCTAGGGAGTCAAAAGTATGCAGTTGGATATAACCAAACAGCACAGGCTTTGTGTCTACACAGGACTGAGTTTTAATGAGGGCATAACTCCATGAAAGCTCTCTGACCTTAAGAAGGTAAATGCTCAGTAACCTGCTAGAAGGGGACAGATCCCAGTGTTGTGAAGATTTAAGGAATATTCAAGTGGATACAGATTTAAGGAATATTCAAGTGGATACAGATCACAGAAGCAGCCACAGCACAGGCACTTAATGCCGGTTTCCTTTTCTATCAACTCCCCACTCCTCATCTGCTCAAGTTCACTCCATTAGTTTCACCTGCTACAAAATGGGCTTTACCTGGTCACCTCGGTGAGCTTGAATAATGGTGACATTGCCATTCTCATTAACCCTGTATAGCACTATCTGGCCAGTATAATTTGCCCGAGGAGCACCAGCAACAAAGTGAATGCCTTTTCCAGTAGAAATCGTAGCCACAGAGTAACCTAGGAGAGAAGGAGTTGCAGAGTAGGTATTATTGAAGAGCTCAGCAGATAGGCTCCCAAAGTTAGTAGAAATGTCCAGAGGTCCTTTTTCATTTGAAAGTGGAGGAGGATCAGGAACGTATCCTCCAGACTGAGGTCAATACTGAAAAATATTCATCAATACTGAAAAATATTTTTCAATACTGAAAAACGAAGCAAGCCACTCCATATTGTTCACACAAAGTTTTATTCAAGGTATTCAAAGTAACTTACCAGCAGGGGAGAGGATGAGGTGCAGATGGACGGAGGATCCAGGGCACTGCGCAACTCTACTACACAGCTATTCCCCACCCCTGCTCAGGCCTTCATCTCCAGCTTTTATGGAGGGAGGGACATGGTGGTGAGGTCATAGGGTAGTTATCTAAAGTGGCACCATGTGTGCACCAGAGCATGGCTACTAGTTGTATAAAGTGGTGCCACATGTGCCAGAGGGCATTCTACTGCTTATCTAAAGTGGTGGCATATGGGGGCACCAGTTAAACACTGGACTTCACCTCAGGTCATGATCTGATGTTTCTTGGGTTCGAGCCCCACGTGGGGCTCTGTGCTGAAAGCTCAGAGCCTGCAACCTGCTTCGGATTCTGGGTCTCCCTCTCTCCGCCACTCCCTCGCTTGCGCTCTCTCTCTCTCTCTCTCTCTCTCTCTCAGAATGAATAAACACTAAAAAAAATTTTAAGTTGTAGAATCTCTGTGCCAGAGGGGAGAACAAGACAGAGGGTCAAAGATGAAGTCAGCGATCAGCGCTCCTTCATAGCGACACACAGTTCTAAGTGTGCCTGACAGCACTGCTCTACACAGGTGGGACACTTACCCGTAAAGCAGGCCCTAGATTCTGGGCTGTCCCATCAGCCACTCAGGAACTTGGCACTGAACAAGTATTTCTTGAATACATGAATTTAAAAGGTAATGGAATGCAGTGGAAAGAACATAGGCTATGGAGTCAGACAGTCCCAGGTTCAAATTCTGGATTTACCAGTTGCTAAGTTTTTTGCCTTTGGGCAAGTTATTAACCTCATTGGCTCTCCAAGGTAAAATGGGGATAATAATACTTTCTTCAAAGGGTTGTTAGAAGGATTTAAATGTTTATGTGGATAAAATAGCCAGCTCAGGAAGTTCCCATAGTAGGTACTCAAAATCAGTGGCTGCTTATTTTAGGAACAAAAACAGACTAAGAACTCTTAATTAATATAAGACTGACATTTACTGTATTGGCTTCTAGGAACTATTTCCATTTGGGAGAAGCACAAGCAGTTCCCAGGAATAACCCACTGCTCGAACAGCCAGAAGACGTCAGGAAGTGTAATACATTAAATAATGTGTCATTAAATAGTTAAATAGTTATAGGCTAAGGTCTGATTTGCAAAGAGGCAACATAAACATGT
The DNA here is from genome assembly GCA_017311185.1 of Proteles cristata cristata. Taxonomy (NCBI): domain Eukaryota; kingdom Metazoa; phylum Chordata; class Mammalia; order Carnivora; family Hyaenidae; genus Proteles; species Proteles cristata. Next base: position 1,119,408 of record JAESUZ010004301.1, read on the forward strand.
GTAATAAATATAATAATTAGATGACACTTCAAGGGCTTTCCTGAACGGATCTTAAAATTCAGTGAGGGGTAGTTTTAAAAAAGGGAACTTAAATTTACTGAGTCAAATGCTGCTATGCCTTACCTAAGTATGAACTGTGATTTTTATCTTGCAGAATTTGGTCAAAGGCTTGTTTAGGAAAGATCAAATGTCCATGAGATGTCTGCTGGACCACAGTACCACTCCAGGCATAAGCTCCTACTGCACCCAGCATCAGAATATCCTAAAATAATTGAAAAATGAAGATCATGAAAACAAACCTCCTTTAAGGCAAGAGAATACAGAGTAGGCAAAACGTGGAAATAAATGGTCTAGATTTAAGGAGAAGATGATGAAGCAAAATGTAGATGAATGTATGTCCAAATTGATATGTGTCCAAATTGTTTTAATATATTTTGTGCTGGAGGAAAGTCTTCCCCAAGACTGTGTTACCTTGATACATTCTCTAGATAAATCTCTATTGTGCTATAGGAGAAGCATGTGGCCATCTTCTAATTTCCATTCAGGGGCCCCCATCTGCAAATGCTGAACAGTTATGAGCTGTTAGGAAGAATCAGAAATGAGCCTCCTACCTCACACAGTCATAAGAAAAGCTCCCAGCCAGATGTGGGGCATGCTTGAGAAATAGGAAGTGCAGATGGCAGAGGAAGAGAGGTGTGGCGGTTCCGCTATCCAGGCACATCATCCTGGCAGGCCCCTTCTGACCTATTCTATTTTCAACATTCTTTCTCTTTCCTCTTGGTCCCTTCTCAGACGTTCCTCCATCATCTATATCCTATTCCATCTACTTGAAGACAGCTCATCTATGAAAGGTAACGAGCATGACATTCAATCTACTTGGAGAACAGGCACTGGTCAGCACAGCGGGGTGGGGGGTGGGGGGGGCGGGGTCCACAGAAAGAACAGGCTGCTCTGGATGGACTCAACATCCAACCGGAACAGTCAAAGCTATACATCATCACAAAAGGCAGGGGTTGTCAGGATGGGATTTATCATTTTTTAAGTTTTTTATCTTAGATCTTAGAAAACACCAAAGATATGGATTTTGGATTGGAAAATAAAAGCTATTAAAAATATAGCAAGTTGCAAAATGATGTGTCCCAGTTTGAGGACAAGAGACCATGAAATGAGAATGACTGTCATAAATTTGGGACTCTGAATCAGGGGTGCAGGAAGGGACTGTAGGAAATGTACAAAAACCTCAGGAAAGTATATGCAAAATTCTTTGTGTGAGGGTTCATTTACATTTTTTTCTGAGGGAAAACCATAACTTTTATGAGTATCTCTAACGATTGGTGATCCAGAAAAAGTTAGCACTTTGTATTCTCGAGGAAAAACCCCAAGCCATTCCTGATCCTTCCTCTGGCCATCAGATCCTCTGAGTTCAAACTGATCCCTAGGCTTTTCCAGGGGCACCTAGGTCTGTGCCCCCTTACTACCCCACCAGGACCCTACAGAGTTGGAGTCAGAGCCCTAGGAAGTGGATGTTTATGAGAAGGAGGAATGGATCTTCTGAGCTAAGAAGACGTCCCACCTCACATGTTTCCTAACCCGTCACTTGTTCACCTATCTTCTGTCTCTGCTCTTAGAAAAGAGATACGCTGGCAACTCAGAATTCACCAATGGCAGTGCTAACAAGAGTTTGTGGGGGTTTTTTTGAAATTTTTTGTTTAATATTTTTTAAATTTATTTCTAGGAGAGAGAGAGAGAGCGTGAGCAGGGGAGGGTCAGAGAGAGAGGGAGTCACAGACTGAAACAGGCTCCAGGCTCTGAGCTGGCAGTCAGCACAGAGCCGGACGCAGGGCTCAAACCCACGAACCGTGAGATCATGACCTAAGCGAAAGTCGGACGCTTAACTGACTAAGCCACCCAGGCGCCCCTGTGGTTTTTTTTTTAAACAAACTTTTCTGGTAGTTAATTGATTTAGAGGAAATTCCTGCAATGACAATTCCTTGACTTAATGCAGTGCCTGTCCTTTGGAGCATTTTCTTTTTTTCCATAAAAAATCTCTGTAAAATGGGGAAGAGAAGGCATTATTATCCTTCACTCCTTAGATGACAAAGCAGCAGCAATGTGTGACAAAGAAACTGAATGACTATGACTGAGAAGCAGAACTGTTGCTTACTAGGTGGCTCTTTTTTCCACTCTCTCTATAAAGCTACTGTGCCCAGAAGTGTTCAGCCAAATGACAGCATGGCTGGGACTTATCTGATATACACACCTTTTGAGGAGAGTAATCTGCGCTGAATCCCACTTGTGACATTTCCATCTGGAAGTTGTCCCCTCCTTGAATAGTACCTGGGAAAAGATAATTTCAAGAATTATACTGCTGTCAAATTTTAAATCAGATTTCCAAACACACGTGTGCACACATATACACATGTGCCTATGCCCACGTGTGTACACACACAATGCTCTCATGTTCACTCAAAAATATTCTGGGATGGAGAAGTCACTAAGAAGTGTTCTAACTGAGCCTGCGTGGCTCGGTTGCTTGGACTTCCAGCCTCAGCTCAGGGCATGATCATGTGGTCCGTGAGTTAGAGCCCCATGTTGGGCTCTATGGTGACAGCTCAGAGCCTGGAGCCTGCTTCGGATTTTGCATCTCCTTCTCTCTCTGCCCCTCCCCAACTCTCATTCTGTCTTGGTCTCTCTCTCCAAAGTAAATAAACATTCAAAATAAATTTTAAAAAAATAGAAGTTACTTAACACATATGAGAACCCACAATACTTCCAAGGTGGTGTTTCAAGTTGGTTTTAAACTTGATTATGCATTAATGCATTTATTTGCATGCTTATGATATTCTTGATATCAAAAACACTCAATATAGGGGATGAGGTAAGCTAAAAGTGCGTGATGGCCTTTTTTAAAAAAAAGAATATTATTACTAGTTAAGAAACTAATTGGATTTTTAGCTTTTAAATATTGGTCCTAATGAGTGCACACACATCTCAGATGCAGTTGGAAAAGCCAGGCAGCTAATACGTCATGAAGACTAAACAGAGAGACATTTGGGTGAGGCTTCAGGATCCAGTATTCAAGATTGAGTAGAAATTTTACCAACTGGGAAGTTTGTCCTACTTCTACATATGTGCTTGTCTCTGACACTAGAACCGTAGGACTCAGTGCAGTCAAAATGGTTACATTTCCTTAATCTTCACAAAAAGGAATAAATTCCTAGACCAACAGTTTGATACAGAGAATATATATATGCATATATATATAATATATAAAATATGACACAGTCACTTGTTTAGAAGATGTATTAATTTACACAGGATGAGAAGAGATTCATTTTTTTTAAGATTTTATTTTTTGGGGGGACTGGGTGGCTCAGTTGGTTAAGCATCCGACTTTGGCTCAGGTCATGATCTCACGGTCTGTGGGTTCAAGCCCCATGACGGGCTCTATGCTGACTGCTCAGAGCCTGGAGCCTGCTTCAGATTCTGTGTCTCCCTCTCTCTGCCACCCCCATCCCCTACCCTGCCGCCGACTCGTGCTCTGTCTCTCTCAAAAATAAGTAAACATTAAAAAAATATTTTTTAAAGATTTTATTTTTAAGTAATTGCTACTCCCAACATGGGGCTTGAAATCAAGAGTCACATGCTCCACTGACCAAGCCAGCCAGGTGCCCCAAGGCAATATTTAATAAAGTAAAACAGTGCTTTCCCAAAATTCATAATAGCAGATAAGGCACACAATCATTTCTAATTAGGATTTAGGTTGCATTGTGATTATTCATGTTTATGCCACCACAAACAAGCATAAGTTGTGCCATAGGAAAACAAATAACTTTATATTATCTCAGAGCACTCTGGATTTTGATGATGATTTTTTTTTTTAATGTTTTATTTATTTTTAGGAGAGAGAGAGAGAGACAGCGTGAGCAGGGGAGGGTCAGAGAGAGAGGGAGTCACAGGCTGAAACAGGGTCCAGGCTCTGAGCTGGCAGTCAGCACAGAGCCCGACGCGGGGCTTGAACCCACGAACTGTGACATCATGACTTAAGCGAAAGTCAGACGCTCAACCGACTAAGCCACCCAGGCGCCCCTTGATGATGATTTAAACAGCTTAGAAGTATCATCAGATGCTTAAAGAAGCAAATAAGAAGAACTTTTGGATAGACGTCTCCAGTGGACAATCAGGAGATAAAGATAAGACTGAAGAATTAATGCTTAATTTATATAACGCCCTTGGATCCAGCTTCTGAAAGATACCTGATATGTAGTAGGTGCTCAATAAAATAGACTCTTTACTGCTGAGAGTTATTTGAACTAACCACCAGGAACCAGAATTTGACCATGTGGTACTTTTTACCAACTAGGAAATGTGTTCCATACAGTGAGTTCTTAAACATGGGGTATTTCTAGACTGACTAGACCTTCCTATGCCATACAAGTCAATTATTATAGATCTGGTAAGTAACAGATTTCCTTGAAATCTGAACTATTAAAAATATTTCTAACTTTAAATGTACATATGTTTGTTGTAAACAAATTCAAGATTTTCAGAAATTATATAACAGGATAAAAAGGTAAAACTTTCTATGATTATAAAATATGGAGTGTAAAAAGGTAAAACTATTTATAATTATAATAGATATGACTAAATTGCCCTCCCCCCAAAGCTATACAATTTATAATCTTAACAATAGTATATGAGCTTCTATGCTTCCCCATAATATCTCCAAGATGATACATTACTGATCTTTGTTATCTTTTAGGCACAAAGTAACATTGACTTAATCTATATTTTAAAACAATTACCGAAATTGGGAATATTTTCTTGTGTTTACTAGCCATTTGTATCTTATCTTTTATAAACTACTTATTCATGTTGTCTGCTTTTCTTACTGATTCATTGGAGTCCTTTCATATAAGTTATGCAAGTTAACGTTATTAGAGTAAATATACAGTAATAAAATCAAGAATGCTTGAAAAAATTTTTGAAAGATGGAGTTCTTTTACCTTCAATGCTAAAAATTTGTTCTCCGAGTGTACCAGCCTTTTCTAGTAGAGCTGCTTCATCAGACACATTGAAAAAATATCTTTCTGTTGGAATACTGGCAATTGCTTTAATTTCTTTTATTAAGTTTTTAGTGTCAAGGGCATTTCTGTTTAAGTACCCAAGAACCTTGAAAAATAGAGGAAGAGAGAATAAAAGGTCATTACAGTTGTACTCCATTATCCCATTATACTTTCTAGTATTATATTTCTGAAAAGAACAGGGCCTCTAGGGAAGTAAATCCATACCCCGTTAGTCAATAGGACTAAAAATCAACAAGAAGCAGAGACCAGGTAAACATTTTCTTTTCTTATAAAGTTGTGAGCAGCCAATGGGAGTGTGCAGTCTTGGGAAGTGATATTACAAAGGAGCAATTACCCATCAACTGAAAGACAGCTAAAAAGGAAAATCTACTTACTGCTATGCCAAACCTCAGTATATTGTCATTGTTGCATTCATCAATCACGGCCTTCAACATGGAACCATCATGCGATTCACCATCAGTTACAACCACCATTACTTTGGTAGCACCTGGTCGTCCTCCGGCAGCTGCCTTATAAGCGAAATCTCTGTGGCAGACAAAATTAGAAACTCACTATCAAAAGATGAAGCTAATATATGGACCTCTGGTTAGGAATTAAACTAACTTCTTTTTTTTTTTTTTAATGTTTTATTTATTTCTAGGAGAGAGAGACAGCGTGAGCAGGGGAGGGTCAGAGAGAGAAGGAGTCACAGACTGAAACAGGCTCCAGGCTCCGAGCTGGCAGTCAGCACAGAGCCCGACGCGGGGCTCGAACCCACAAACCGCGAGATCATGACCTAAGCGAAAGTCGGAAAGTCGGACGCTTAACCGACTAAGCCACCCAGGCGCCCCAAAACTAACTTCTTTATGAAGTTAATTCTGAAACTAACTTCTTTGAGCATGACCTACTGTGACTTAGAATTTCTATGTCAGTTCTGGTGACATTTACCTACATTCTATTTGCAGCCTAAAGGGAAATAGATATACATTTTGCATAGTTTCCATGGTGTGTGTGTGTGTGTGTGTGTGTGTGTGTGTGTGTGTGTGTGTGTACACAGGCACGCCTGTGTGAGTGGGGGCTGGGGCAAAGACAGAGAGAGAGAATCTCAAGCAGGCTCGCCTGACAGCTTGGAGCCTGTCGCAGGGCTCCATCTCACAAACCATGAGATCATGACCTGAGCAGAAATCAAGAGTCAGACGCCTGACTGAACCACCGAGGAGCCCCTGGAAAGGTATAAAATAAGAATGTAGGGGCAACTGGGTCACTCACCAGTCAGTTAAGCACCTGACTTCTGCTCAGGTCATGATCTTACGGTTTGTGAGTTCAAGTCCCACATTGGGCTGCCTGCTATCAATGCAGAACCCACTTCAGATCCTCTGTCTCCTTCTCTCTGCCCCTCCCCTGCTCGTGTGTCCATGCATACACTCTCTATCTCAAACAGACATTAAAAAAATGTGACACCAAGTCACTGTTCCAAAAGAAACCACCTTTATCAATTTATACTTCCTTATAGAAAATATTTTATCTAGGGGCGCCTGGGTGGCTTAGTCGGTTAAGCGTCCGACTTTCGCTAAGGTCATGATCCTGCAGTTCGTGGGTTCGAGCCCCGCATCGGGCTCTGTGCTGACTGCCAGCTCAGAGCCTGGAGCCTGTTTCAGTCTGTGACTCCCTCTCTCTCTGACCCTCCCCTGCTCACGCTGTCTCTCTCTCTCTCTCCTAGAAATAAATAAAAACATTAAAAAAAAACTATTTTAAAAAAGAAAATATTTTATCTAGATCTATGTGCATAGTCTATTCCTCAAATGTTCACACAAATGGGGGCATAGTCTATACAGTTGTTTTTCATTTTCATGGAGCTCTTTCTATATCAGCACATACAAAGCTCTTCTTTTTTAATGACTACATAATATCTCATTATTTGGGGTAACCATAGTTTAACCAATTATTCATTATTGTGCATTTAGGGCATTTTGAATTTTACAAGTAATACTGTAATAAATGTCTTTGTGTATATATCTTGGCATACTTTTCCAACTGTGTCATTAGGATAAAATCTTAGTAGTGAAATTACGGGGACAAAGGATTTACACATTTCAAATGTTGACAGATTGTCTTCTAAAAATTTCCAATATATATTACGATAATGTAAAAGAATGCAAGTCTCTCCATCTTCTTTCCTTAACAGTGAGGATTATTAAACTTTTAAATTGGGGGCATTTTGATAAGTGAGAAATGATACATAATTGTTTTAATATGAACTGTTTCATTATGAAGAGATAATGATCATTTTATATTTATTAGCCATTGTATTTTTTTTCTCTATGAACTCTTGATATTTCTTTATCTTTGTCCATTTTTCTTTGGATTGTTCATTGTTTTTCTAATTAGTAAGATCTTTATTAGTCAAAAATTATCTTTTGTCATATATATTATAAATATTTTTTGCAGTTCATTAATCTTAAATTTTGGTGGTATTACTTCTGTATAGAAATATAATATTTTGATACAATCAATTTCATTAACTTTTTGTGTGTGTCTTTTATATTTGACCTGGTATTTTAAAAGGATTTTTTATCTTTATGACTCATTTCTTTTAATCACCCAAGTTTTTCATCATCTTTTAATAATTTCATTTTCTTAGATTTAAATGTTTAGGGCAGCTGCAATTTATTTTGACTCAAGGACTGAGTCAGGGATTCAGCTTTATTTTGTTTCTAGATGGGTATCCAGTGGTCCAATAGCTTTTACCCTGTCTATTAGATTCCCTTTTGCAGAATGCCACTCACTGCTTTGGACTACCTACCCCTATAATGATGACATATGAAGGTCCCCATCTTTTTCCATTCATCTCTACCACTTTCAATGCCTGCTAAATATTTTCACCTGAATGTATAAAGGACACTTTAATTTCAGTATGTTTAAAACTGAGAATATCATTTTATTCCCTAAAACTTCCCTGTATTTTATATAGCAGAATGTAAAAATATAGAAGAATATTTTATATTTGTTACCCAGACAAATTTGAATGGTGTACTTACATGAAATAATTTTTGAGTGAATTATACTCTTCATGAACTCATGCACGATTATAAGATTTCTGAGGGTAGAAACTGTGCCTCATTTGTTCTGATTATCTTCAGGTCTTAGAATAATAAATCAGAACCATAGACACACAACAAAATAAGATAAAAGGAAAAGGAATATTTACTAAAACAGTGTCAAAATTCCATTTGATGTTGTAAAGAAACAGATCAAAGGTGGGGGGAGAAAAGAAAAAGTAAAAGAGAAAGAAAGGTAATTAAATTATGGAAGATGTGGGTAAGAAGTTAAGTGTTTCTCACTCAGGTGCCCAGGTGGCTCAGTCAGTTAAGCGTCTGACTTCGGCTCAGGTCTCATGAGTCTGAGCCCTGCAGCAGACTCTGTGCTGCTCAGAGCCTGGAGCCTGGAGTCTGCTTCAGATTCTGGGTCTCCCTCTCTCTCTGCCCCTCTCTGTTTGCACTCTATCTCTCTCCCTCAAAAATAAACATTAAAATTTTTTTTAATTTAAAAAAGTTAAATGATTCTCTTAACAGCAAGATTTCTATTAGCTTGGGAAACAGCAGTAAAAGATGATGGCACAAGGGAGAAAAGCAAAGTTCTGAATGGACAAAAAAGCTAAAAAAAAAAAAAAAAAAAGGTCATATCACAGTGGCCATTCTTCCTGGGAGGAATGCTTACCAGGCCCCAGGCTCCTTACAGAGAAAATACCACATCCATTCTTCCTGCTGAAAGCACAAGCCCTCTGCAGTTTTTAGCTTCTTCTAGGCCATATCCTATGTCAACATACTCTGCTTCTGAGTCTAGTTACTGGACTGTAACGGGCACTTCACCAAATGGCAATAGACGTATTGACTGGCCAGCAGCCTCTGAGATAGCTTGGCCCAAAAGAACATCTCAATAGGGACAGTAGAGATTAACCAAACCAATCATATCTTCTCATCTGCTTATGAGACATCTAGGGAAAGTCACCGGTTGATAGATAGAACCAGCAACTAGAATATATACCCAGAAAAAAGGAGGAGTGGATACAATAGGAAATGCAGAAATAGAAAGGACAGGATGTGATGACTGACCAGATGTGTGCTATTAAGGAAGAATAGAAAGAATAAAGAAAACCAGCAAGTGTTTAGTTTGAGTGACTGGGGAAAAGATAGTAGCATGAGTCAAAATGGCAAAGTCATGAGCATGGGTAAGGAAAAGAATAAGGCTGGTTTAGGATGTATTGAATTTGATAAGTGAGCCAACACTCCAAATCAAAGATATTCAGCATTATCTGGATGCCTGTGAGGATTTTGGGAGAGAATTCAGAGCTGACCACATTGCAGTGTGGTGGCCCACACAGGGCTAATGCGGATGCCATGAGAGTAGACAATGCCCAAGATAAAAGAGCTATATATAAAAAAAGAGGGCTCTACTTAGTGAAGAAAAAACAGGAAAAGGAGCCAGAGAAGAGGCAGAATTGTTGACAAAAAGTTGGCAGGGATTCTAGAAGTTTGTGATGTCATGGCAACTGGGGCTAGAATAGCAGTTTATGTTCACCATCAGCAAATGGCAAGGGAAGCTAAAGAGGATGAGGTTTTGAGGCAGGCCCACTGGGTTGTTGGCTGACAGAGGGCCACATTCACCAAACGTCTCTTCCAATGTTTCAAGGAAGTGGAGGAGGGCAAATAGAATTTTTCAAGGAGTTATGGTAGTGGAAGGAAGAAATGCACAAGATGACAAAGGCAGGAGGTAGGTTTAAAGGAAGGTGATGTTATTGTTCTCATTTTTTTTAAATTTTTATTTATTTCTAGGAGAGAGAGAGAGACAGCATGAACAGGGGAGGGTCAGAGAGAGAGAGGGAGATACAGAATCTGAAACAGGCTCCAGGCTCTGAGCTTGCAGTCAGCACAGAGCCCGAAGCGGGGCTCGAACCCACGAATCGCGAGATCATGCCCTAAGTGAAAGTCGGACGCTTCACCGACTAAGCCACCCAGGCGCCCCTGTTCTCATTTATTTTTTAATAGGAGAGTCTTCAGCATTTTTGTAAAGGTATATGATTTAAAGGTCAGGAGTTCTGAGAAAATAGAGAAACCGAGCTAAAAATTAAGAGAGGGTTATACAGTTGTAATGTTCACACAGCCTGGATTGTAGTAAGTATAGTGAGCCCATTCCATTCAATTCAGACTCCAAGGTCATTAACATTTAAGAGTCTATGGCCCTTCTTAATTTGCATGAAGGGCTCCATTAGCTCAAGTTGTCTGTGGCCTCGATAAATACTAACAAATAATTGCAGATTGCTCCATTTCCTACTTAACCTAGGTCTTTTAATGTTATTTCATTTATTTTATATAAAATCTTCTTTAAAAATCACATAATATCTTATAAAAATCCTAGAAATCAAAGACTTTAAAATTTCATTTCCTAGTGCTTTCTCAAAGTGTTCAAATGACAGAATGGTTGAATTTTTCTTCATTATTTCTGATTTAAATATGGGCACTAGGTATGTTATTCTTCTTTGTCTTTTTTTTTTTCTTTCTTATTCACAAGCACTTCTATTTTATCAAAACATTGGGCTATTTGTGTAACTTACTTTGCATATTGAATTGCTTTGAATGTATTTGTGAGATCTCCACCAAATTGGTATGTCCGGGATGTTGCTTCAATCATTGCATCTTTGGTTTCGAAAGTGTTCAGGTTAAATATAACTCTTGGATTGTTGGCATACTGAATTAACCCCACCTTCAAGAAAGCAGAAGTTTATTAAAGGGTTGTCATTACATTTAAATAATTTCTAATTAACCGATTTAAATCAAAATCAAAAGTGCATTTGGATGTGGGCTGATAGTATAGGGAATAATTTCCAATTTTGTTCTTAAGAATAGTTATTTTACTTCCAATGGAATGACTTCTTTATTAGAGGCTGTCAGTTATAGCACTAGTACTTGTTGATAAGCAAGATCATGTCTTATCATGTAATATTTGGTTCTCAAGAGTAATAGTAATAGATTTTTCAACTACAATAGTTATAGATTATCTAGTAATGGATTTTTAAGCAATGTCTGATAATATTTTAAAATGGGTAAATATTAGAATAAAGTTCATAACAGGAAGATTAAAATGATATAAACCTTCTAATTAACAATGGTATAAGCATGTAAACAATTATAAGTAGTCATGGATGGAAGATAACAGGTCATCAAATAAGAACAGGTACATAAAAAACAAAGAGTTAGTTTTGTGTACAAAAGAAAAAAATAGTGAGCTAATCAAAACATCAATTTGGATGTATTTATTATTCTGATTTTCTCTAATCACAGACGTTAGCATCTTTGGAAAAAAGCTGCTATATGTGCAAATAGGCAGAAGGTTTCTGGCCTTCAGAGAAAATGCCATTAGGGAGAGTTCTCATTTGAGGAATATGCTTAACTGATTGAGCCACCCAGGGGCCCATCATTTGAGGAATCTGACAAGCGGAATAACTTCTGAACAAGGTTGGGGCACATACCCTAATCCTTTAGATCAAGAAGGCCAAATACTTCTACTAATGTCTCAGCCCTGAAATCATCCTCTATGCCTTGGAGTTGGAAGGTTCTAGAGTAGGAAGCGGCAATAAAAAGGTCTTTAAGATAGAGATCAGTATGTAAGGAAGGTGGAAGTGGCAAGGCCTGGATTTCTGAGTTCAATCAGCTACTTGTGCTAGGAAGCAATCAGGTAGGTACTAGGAAGATGTGAAAAGTATATTTCTGGAGCCCTGTCTTTAGAACAGCATGTAAGACCTGAGAGAGAGGAAAGGGTCGAAAATAACTCTAAGGATTTAAATGTCTAATATGAGAGGAAGATGGTATGACAGTCCCAGAACTCCTGTGTGAGAAAGGGGAACAATGAATAGAAGACTTAAATAAGTGTAGTATATTAAGACTTACAGAAAGGTCAAATTTAGGTTGGAAAAAAAAGAGACTGTGTAAATCATCTCTAGGGATGAAGAAGATGCATGGGAGGTAGGAAGACAAGGAGACGAACGCCATGGATTCCATTCAAGAAACTATTAAATATAGTAAGTCATGCTATGGGGGTAAGCCCATTTAGAGATAGATAAAACAGGCAAATGCCTATGAAAACTTCTCTTATGATGGGACCTTTACAGGATGGTATCCAGAAATAAATGACATACCTGCTCTTATCCATAAAATTTTCTGGTAAAAGCTCACAGTGAAACTTCCAACGTTTCAGTGAGCATTAATGTCCTCTTGGAATTGAAAAACAACGTCAATGGGAAAACATAATAATATTTTGTAATACTGTACAGGAAAGCAGAAAATCAAATTTCAATATAGCTAAGTGTGAAGCATTTAGGGGAAAATTGTCCAACAATTGTTACTAGATGTTGGACACAAGGCATCAGATGACAGGAACAACCCAAGAACATACACTGGGAGCTCTGTCAACTGGCCCTGTTGATATTTGTTCAACCAGAATGACCATGAAAGAGCAAATCCAATAAGAAAGAAAGAAGACCCAGAACTTTAACAATAAATGTTATTCAGTTTTATGGAAGTGTGAAGCTTCTGTTCCTGAGTTTTGGATGCCTATCTCAAGAAGATAGAAAAGCAAATTAAAGACTCCTTAAAACATGAAGAACTATACAAAATATTAAAAAGTCTTATTCTGTGTAAAAAGAAAGGACCGAGTAAAATATGATAAAAGAGTAAAAAATAACAAGATAGGATCATGCTGTTTATAGACTTAAAAATGTTTAGTTTTGAAAGGGAGGGAGAGAGAGAGAGAGTGCGCATGGTGCGCACATGCAGAGGGGGAGCAGAGAGATGGGGGAACAGAGGATCTGAAGTGGGCTCTGTGCTGAGAGCCTGATGCAGGGCTTGAACTCACAAACTATGAGATCATGACCTGAGCCAAAGTCTGATGCTTAACGGACTGGGCCACCTAGGTGCCCCTGTCTATTGACTTCTTTATAAAAATCCCAGGAATTCAAGGCCAACAAAAGAAATTAATTTTTAGTCCAGAAAGAATATATATTGGATTTTAAAATGTATTGATAAATTCATGATTTGTAGGAGGGAAAAATAAGCAACTAAAAAAGGATTAAAATGCCTATCAGAAATAGAAATCTAAGCTCAAACACCAACATTGGGCAACATCATAGACAGAAAAACTCAATGTAGTGCAAATTTCAATTAACTGTCAAGGTTAACATTAAATGCATTTAATGTGAGTATTTGACAAATGGAAAAATTAAGACCTCATGTCTAACAATATTTGCTTAGAATGAAATCTGTGGGTTAGTGTATATATTATTAATGTCCATACCTGTGTCTTTGTGGGGCCTATATCCAGGCCTTGGACAAATTTTTCCAAAAAATTCTTTACTGCTTCCCAGGGATAAATACTGTTTGACTCATCACATACAACCACAACATCTATGAGAGAAGGGCAGGCTACACAGGAAAAGATGAAAGAATCAGATTTCCATTGTTAATTCAATCTTCACACTCGTATGCAAATAGGACAAAGTAAAATGGACTTGAAGGGTTGGGTTGAATTTGATAAATACGGCCTCTACCCTTCATGTAAGGTATTGCTCGGACCCTCTGAACATTCATCACTTACTCTGAACTGCAGGTGCAAAGCTGGCCAAGAGCTGAAAATCGGGACTGATATCAGAACAAACACCAGTTGCATAATACTGGCTTCCGCACTGCTGTGCCCACAGGGGACCGCACGTCTTCAGAGAAATGAGAACAATGACAAAACACATGGAAAATGTTAGTTTTCTACTTCTCCATTTGTAAAACTCAGATCATTTCTATGATTTCACAAGATACCAGGAATTGTCAACTCTTGAAACTATCAGGTCAAAAAGGCCTCTGAGAGAAAGTGCCTCTGAGAGAAAGAACCGACAGAAGTGAGGGAGAAGATGGTGGCTGGGCTGGGAGGCAGGTGTCAGCAGCCTAGAGAGGAACCCTTCAGGTCACCCACCAAACTAGAGAAAGGAGGTGCTTTCCTTCATCTTTTATCTCTCAGTTATGTGGGCTTCAGGGGCTTTATCTGTAAATGAGGATAATCGTATCTACTGTCATTTAAGGTGTTGTGAAGATTAAATGGTTCTATAGATACAAAACACTTAGAACAGTGTGGGGTAAATAACAGATGGCAAGTGGTTGTTAGCCAACATCATTGCTGCAGCTATTCTTTTCTTCCCTCAAAGTTTGTTTATGTATTCATTCTGAGAGAGAGAAGGAGAGGGAGCTCCGGAGGTAGGGGCAGAGAGAGAGAGAGAGGAGAAAGAGGAGAAAGAGAATCCCAAGCAGGCTCCACACTGTGCAGAGCCTGATGGGGGGGCTCAAACCCATGAAATGTTCATGGCCTGAGCTGAAATCAAGAGTTGGATGCTTAACTGACTGAGCCACCCAGGTGCCCCTATGGTTGTTATCTTGAACAAAGGTTATGCTATTCATTTATACTATTATATTATATGTATACTCCCACCTATTCTATTTAGCAGGAACCATAAGCCCCCAAGCGCCGGATCAGGCAGGAACTTAAGAGTGCTCTGAGCTGGTATAGATGCCATGGTAAATGAACAGTCCAGGTGTCATACCCAAGGCCAGGCCACCATGGCTCCTGCCCATTGCCAGCCTTGCCAGATCTTCCAAATTTTCAAGGAGAGTTCAAGAAGACAAATTCTTTGTGCCAATCCACTAAACAAACACAAGCGAGGTGTATGAACTACCAGCTTTTAACTATGCTAGAAGGTATTTGAGGACTTCTGATCCCCCTGTTTCCACTGCCTCGAAGTCATCCAAGCTGGCACTTGTCTCCTTTCCCACATCATACATACTCCAATTCTTAATATCTCCATTAACCCAACCTCAGATCCCTCCTTTTCAGCGGCCTTTCAATGCCAAGGATTCCTGATTAAATTGTGACTGAATCACACAGGAAACACTACATTAAATCCTGTTAAAACCGCTAGATGTAAAAGGAGAAAAATGGGAAAGAGAAGTCTAGTCAAAATCTTAAAGAGCATCTACAAAGTTAACATTATGTAAAGCTGTGGCTCAATTATTAAAATTTAACAAAAGGTGTGAACTTTCAATAAAATAATTGGAAGAATAAAGGGGAATTTATTTGACCCAGTTTAATTGTTGGTTGCTCAAAGGAAAAGCAGCTGTGATCATATTGCATGCACAGTGAATAAGCCATAGTTCTTTCTCCTATAACACTGGCTCATTCTGCAATTAGTTATCTGCAGTTATTCTGCAATCAAAAATCACGATTGATGCCTTTGGTTCGTTTATCAAATGATGAATACCAATTATATTGATTCCTGAATCCCCATCCCCAAGTTGGTTTTTTAAAAATCACCTTGAAAAATAATAACTCATGAAGTGTTCAAGAATTTTTTTTTTGTTTTAAAAGCAATGGAAAACAGCATTAAGAAGTTGAAATTAGAATATGCCAATTGTTAATGCCAGAACTACATTCCTGCTTTAAGCCCAGAACTTAAGCAGTTTCAAAAAAATGTGATGATTGTCAGCCTTTTCCACATAATACTTAAGAGTATCTTAAGATTTTGACCTTTTAGGTATGTAAAGGAAGCTTTGGCTCTCTCTGCTTTCCTTCCTCTCCCCTCCTTCTCTCCTTGCTACATTGGTTGTTAACTTAATCTCTTAAATTCTCTTGCAGTTTTAATTTACTTTATCTGAATTTACAAATTAAAAATTTAGAAGTGCATCCTGTAATCCCTATATCTCAATATTTCCTTTTTCCTGAATTTATTCAACCTTAAAAGCAAATAAGCAAACAAAAAAGAGGAAAACAATCCTATTTTAAAAACCTTGGAATACCATAAATGATGAAGATTCATTGTGCTATTTATTTATGCTTTGAATTCACATATTATAAGCAATATCTAATTTATTGAGTGGTTCCAATGTTTGAATACTAATATCTATTAGTAAAAGTAGAATGACATTGTTGAAAATTAATTATATTCTTAGAATAATTCAATTATACACATGGGCTTTTTAAGTTAGCATGTCAATGGTATAGACATAACTAACATACAGTTAACTTTTCTACGGCTATTTTAACAGGGCAATATAACTGGGATCATCTATGAGTAGGTGGAAATGTCTAGTAAGATGGGATTTTTATTTGCCTTAGACATTTTTTTTTTGGTATGGGATGGTTTTCAGTTTTTTATATAGTCAAATAAATCTTTTCAACAATTTCTTATATTATTTCTTCTGTTAGTTCTAAGCTTATAAATTCTTCCCTCTTTTAGAAAACTTTCATTTTCTTCCTGTTTTTTTATATTAACTCTTTAATCTGCTTGAAAGTATATTTAGATAAACAAGCTATTAACCAGTGAGTTGTCCCCAAACCACTGTTAAAGAAGGTATTTCTATTTCACTCATTTCTGATGTTTTCTCACAGCATACTAGAAACTCAATGAGAGTATACACTGACATGAAATAAGATGAGAGGCCAAGCCATGACTTAAATGATCAGATTCACCAAAGGGTTATGGCAAATGATAAAGACAGAAATACTCTTCAGCCTGGAAGTGCACTCTCTGAATTAGCAGTACCTATCTTAAAATTCCTATGGGAAGAAAAAACGGGACTTGGAATTCTGCTGTTATCAACAAATGCTAAGCACACTTTCCAAAGGTCAAAGGATTGGTGTTCCTTTTGATACCTTCTTCTAAGACATTCCATGTCAATGTTTTTGCTGAGTATGTTAGTAAGACTATATAACAACAGACGGGTATGCCATGTTGAATATCCACATGGTATGATTAATCCCAAAGCAAATTCTAATATTTAAACATCAAGATTTGATTTGATAGGTGAGATGATGACAAGACACTACACACTTTCTTGAGACAGATGAGAATTTGAAAGGTAAACACTCACGAGAAATCCTCCGGTTCCTACATTCCTTGTGAGTGTCAAGCCAAGGCTCATGTTGGTTTTCATTTCGGTAACATTGGGAATGGTTGTAGCAGCTTTCAAAGAGAAAAAGATTTTGAAAAGTGAATAAATCTTCACGATTTATTTAAAGTTGTTAAAAAAAAAAAAACACTCCACACCCGTGTTTATGTGTAGCATTGAGTTCAGTGTCATATCCAGGCATTCACATCATATATTCACATGGAGAGAAATAAGGGGCCTTCAGTGACCTGGCAGCTAATACACTGAAATGAGTGAGGCTATTAGGAGGTGGTATCTGGAAAGGGCATAACTTATAGGCATTTAAGTTTAAAAATTTTAAAAACAAAGTGCTGGCCAAACAAAACACGTCTGAGGACACTATTCGGTCTCCAATTTGCCAAACCACTCCTTTCAAGTCACAGTGTCTCCATCTAATGCTTTATTCTGGATCAGAAAAAAATATCCTTAAAGTGTTATTTAAAAATGTCATATAGTAGAATCTGGCCCAAAGCAGTAGTGAGTGAATTTTAAAGGGAAATTCTGAACAGATGCTCAACATCACTTATCATCAGGGAAATACAAATCAAAACCACAATGAGATACCACCTCCCACCTGTCAGAATGGCTAAAATTAACAATATAGGAAACAACAGATATTGATGAAGATGTAGAGAAAGCAGGACACTTTGCACTGTTGGTTGGAATGCAAACTGGTGTAGCCACGCTGGAAAGGACTATGGAGGGTCCTCACAAAATTAAAAATAGGGGCACCTGAGTGGCTCAGTGAGTTAAACGTACAACTACGGCTTAGGTCATGATCTCATGGGTTGTGAGTTTCAGTTCTGTATCAGGCTCTATTGCTCTCAGCTCAGAGCCCGCTTTGGAAACTGTCTCCTTCTCTTTCTGTCTTTCTCCTACTCATTCTCTCTCAAAAATAAATAGACATTAAAAAAATTAAAAATAGAACTACCCTATGACTGCAATTGCACTACTAGGTATTTATCTAAAGGATACAAAAGTGCTGCTTTGAAGGGGCACATGCACCCTGATGTTTATAGCAGCACTATTTACAATAGCCAAAGTATGGAAAGAGCCCAAATGTCCATCAACTGATGAATGGATAAAGATGTAGTATACATCTAGTGTGTGTGTGTGTGTGTGTATGTGTGTGTGTGTGTGTGTGTGTGCATGTGTGTGTATGAAATTTTGCCATTTTCAACACATGGAGGGAACTAGAATGTATTATGCTAAGTGAAATAAGTCAGTCAGAGAAAGACAAATACCATATGATTTCACTCACATGTGGAATTTAAGAAATAAAACAAATTAACATAGAGGAAGGAAAGGAAAAATAAGATGAAAACACAGAGGGAGGCAAACCATAAGAGATTCTTAAACACAGAGAACAAACTGGCAGTTGCTGGAGGGGTGTTGGGTGGGGGAATGGGCTAAATGGGCGATGGGCATTAAGGAAGGCACTTGTTGGGATGAGTGCTGGGTGTTGTATTTAAATGATGAACTACTCAACTCTACTCCTGAAACCATTATTACTCATATGTTAACTAACTTGGACTTACCAAAATTTTCATAATGTTTATTTTTGAGAGAGAGAGTGTGTGTGTATGTGAACAGGGGAGGGCAGAGAGAGAGACACACACACAGAATCTGAAGCAGGCTCCAGGCTCTGAGCTGTCAGCACAAAGTCCAATGCGGGGCTCAAAGTTGCGAACCACAAGATCATGACCTGAGCTGAAGTCAGGCATTCAACCAGTTGAGCCACCTGGGCATCCCCACTAACTTGGATTTAAATAAGATAAACAATGTGAATAAATAAATAGGAAAATAAAAGGAAGTTATGAACCTAGCCATGTAAAATAATAATCCCCAACTTCCTCTCACTGACCTAGGGCATCATCTTCTGACTGTATCCATTCTTGAGCTGTGGAACATTGTAATTCTCAATGTATTATTTACTCAAGTTTTCTAATCTCTGCCTAGCCAACATTTCCACTTTCACTTATCCTCCTTGACCCAGGGCCATTGTTTTGTTATCTTTACCTAAAGGTCAGTCTTGGAACTCCTTGTTCTCTCTTTCCTTTGTGTCTTCAAGAAAGGAGCAGTCTTTCTAAGACTAATTTTCCCATGGATCAGTGATGTTAATTCCAATTAGTTAATTCTATTCTTGAGGAATAGTTACTCCCTTTTATCACATCCTTCTACTCCCCCTACAAATAGGATTATTCCTTCTTATCAGGAAAATCTTCACTCAACCCTACTATTCCATCGAATTATTTCCCCAATTCTTCACTAGTCAACTTCTATAAACAAAGGTCTACTTTTACTCATAGAACTTATGTCTCACATGCTCCTAAATTCTTTGTGACCCATTTCTCCCCTCAACACTATTAGATTCATACTCAAGGTAAAAAAAAAAAAAAAAAAAAAAATTACAAAATGTGATCTGCTGGAGTGCAGAAAGAAAATAACAGAACATTACTATATTAAAGCTTAAAATTTAATATTTTAAATTTATTTTTTAATTAATTAATTGTTTTTTTAGTTTCAGGAGTAGAATTTAGTGCTTCATCACTTATGTATAACACCTAGTGCTCATTCCAACATGTGTCCTCCTTAATGCCCATCACCCATTTAACCCATTCGCCACCCACCTTCCCCCATCAACCCTTAGTTTGTTCTCTATAGTTAAGAGTCTGTTTCCTAGTTTGTTTCCTCTATTCTCCTCCCTTCCTCTATGTTCATATGTTTTGTTTTTTAAATTCCAGATATGAGTAAAATCATATGGTATTTGTTTTTCTCTGACTTCTCTTAGCATAATACATTCTAGCTCCTTCCACACCATTGTAAATGGCAAGATCTCATTCTCTTAATGGCTGAGTAATATTCCATTTTATATAAATCACATCTTCATATCCATTCATCAGTTGATAGACATTTGGTTCTTTCCATAATTTGGCTATTGTTAATTAATAATGCTGCTATAAACATCAGGGTGTATATTACCCTTTGAATCAGTATTTTTGTAGCCTTTGGATAAATACCAGTAGTGCAATTGCTGGGTCATAGAATAGTTCTATTTTTAACTTTTTGAGGAACCTCCATACAATTTTCCAGAATGGTTATACTAGTTTGCATTCCCACCAATGGTGTAAGAGGGTTCCCCTTTCTCCACATCCTTGTCAACATCTGTTGTTTCCTGTATTGTTAATTTTAATTTTAGTCATTCTGACAGGAATGAGGTGGTATCTCATTGCAGTGCTTATTCTTTTAAATTTATTTTTATTTAGGAAGATAATATGTCAGTGTATGCACATAATTTTTTAAAAAATGAAAAGTACAAGGAGTGCTTGTGTGGCTCAGTTGGTTAGGCATCCAACTCTTGGTTTCAGCTCAGGTCATAATCTTGCTGTTGATGGGTTTGAGCTCTGCATCAGTCTCTTGGCTGACAGTGCGGAGCTTGCCAGGGATTCTCTCTCCCTCTCTCTGCCCCTCCTGAGCTTTCTCATTCTCTCTCAAAATAAATAAATAAACTTAAAGAAAAATATATACCTTGAGATGAGTGTTCAAGAGTTACAGGTGAAATGGTATACTGGGGTGATATAATAAAATGTTTAAACTATGTAATAAACCTTTGAGGGGCACCCAGGTGGCTCAGTCGGTTAAGCTTCCGACTTTGGCCTATGTCATGATCTCACGGTTCGTGGGTTCGAGCCCTGCATCAGGCTCTGTGCTGATAGTTAGCTCAGAGCCGGGGGCCTGTCTTTGGATTCTGTGTCTCTCTCTCTTTCTCAAAAAAAAAAAAAAAAAAAAAAAAATTAAAAACAACACACACACACACACACACACACACACACACACACACACACACACCTTTGAGCATTCACCCCTAATGTGTACATTTTTATTACTTTTAGAAACATTATGTAAATGTATATATGTTTATAATATGTATTGCATATGTCTTATATAGATGAATGTTCAAAATGTTTCAAGAGCACTGATCTAGTTCACCCATTATCTCCTTAAATAAGCTAATGATCTGTTCTGAGTCTTTATAACCTTCAACCTTGGTAGCATTTGACACCACTAATATTCCTTCCCTCTCATGTTTATTGACTCCTATCTTATGCCAGAAATTATGCTAGACATTAGGTATACAGAGATGTATAAGAAACATGCCCTTGCTTCTAAGTCTCAATCACTATTTTTGTTTTGTTTTGTTTTTTTTTTTTTTTTAAATGTTTTATTTATTTCTAGGAGAGAGAGAGAGAGACAGCGTGAGCAGGGGAGGGTCAGAGAGAGAGGGAGTCACAGACTGAAACAGGCTCCAGGCTCTGAGCTGGCAGTCAGCACAGAGCCCGACGCGGGGCTCGAACCCACGAACCGTGAGATCATGACCTAAGCGAAAGTCGGACGCTTAACCGACTAAGCCACCCAGGCGCTCCTCAATCACTATTTTTGAATCACTGTTTTGAATCTCTACTTCCCTTGATTCCCTAACATTGATTTCCTAATCTATACTTTATTTCTTCAGAACTCTAAGACTCTTCAGTGCTGTTTTTTTGGACATGATTAAGTTGAGTAATTTTTTAGATGCATCAGGAAATATTGCATGGGAATATGACTTATTTAGCTTTTTAGTTTTGCACCTTTCATAAATTTATGCATTAATAGAAAGCTTCTGTGATACAGATAATTAAAACAGCAATTCCAAACACAAAGTAGTCAAAATAGTGACTTTTTTTTTTATCATTAGTATGCAATCGCTTAGACAACACCAGAAACAGAATGTTTCTCTATACTTCTAAATCCAACCCTAATACTGACAGGTCTATACTTAATAATTTATTTTGAGAAGGAAGAGAGGTATGGATAGACTTAGATTTATGTAAGTAATCAGCAAAATATTCCTAAACATTCATGGAAAGTGGTCCACAGTCTAAGGGTAGATGGCCCAAGAGGCAGCACATTTCCCATGCATCTTATTAAATCAGGTCTTCAATCTGTATTGGAAAATTGGATGTAATTGGACCTCATATGACTAAAGATATAAAGGCAAAAAAAAGCTGTCTATAATTCTTTAAGACAGAACGATGATTGATTTTGTTATTGTTTTTTAGTTAGGTTTATAACAATGAGATTTGGTTATTTGTAAAAAAAAATCATATTTCTAATTACCACTTACTTTCCAGATTCAGTTTTTCACATGTAGCAGTGGACAGATCTATAGGACATTTATACACGTCTCCCATTCTGTTCTCAGGAAAGCCACTCCAAGGTGAACCAACTAGTAACCTAGAAATAGGAATTTTTTTCATTAAATATAACATGTTAGCTATAGTTTCCTAAAGATCAAGGCTGACCACAAAATAATGAAAAAAAAACCCCACATTTAATTTCAATTTTTAATAAGAAAATAGTAGTTCATATTTGTTCAGCTATAACTGGTTCTTTTTCCTTTCCTCTTAGGTGATCCAAATGCTTAAATGATTTTAATATTTTTAAATGATTTTAAATTTTTATTTTTTTATTTTAGAGACAGAATGTGAGTGGGGGAGAGGGGTAGAGATGGAGAGAGAGAGAGAGAGAGAGAGAGAGAGAGAGAGAGAACCTTAAGCAGACTCCACACTGAGCCTCCAGCACAGGGATCCCACTATCCTGGGATTATGGCCTGAGCCGAAAATCAAGAGTTGAATGGTCAACTGACTGAGCCATCCAGATGCCCCTGCTGATCCTGATTATGGAAATATAATGTAGGGCAAAAATGTGACTTGCATATGTAATTTAAAATTTTCTACTAGCTACATTAATACAATAAAAATCATAGGTGAAATTAACATAAATAATATATCTAATTTGATATATCCGAACTAATAAGCAGTCATTATAAAAATCATTTAATGAGATAGATATTTGACATTCTTTTTTCCATACTAAGTCTTTGAAATTCAGTGTGTATTTTATACCCAGTGCACCAATCAATATGGAGAAGTAACATTTATTTAAAAATTTTTTTAATGTTTATTCACTTTTGAGAGAGAGAAAGAGAGAGCACGTGTGCACGTGCATGCGTGAGAGACAGTATAAGTGGGGGAGGGATAGAAAGGGAGATAGAATCCAAGCAGGCTCCAGGTTCTGAGCTGTCAGCACAGAGCCAGACGTGGGGCTTGAACTCACTTACTGGGAGTTCATGACCTGAGCCAAAGTCAGACACTTAACTGACTTGGCCACCCAGGTGACCCTGGAGAAGTAACATTTCAAGTGCTCAGTAGCCAAGTGTAGCTAATGGTTGCCATACTGGTCAGCACAACTTTAAAGGATGAATATCAAAACCAAAAAGAAATATTAAATTATATTTGTATATTAAATAATATTAAAACCAAAAGCAAAAACTAACATTTGTTGAGTGCTCTTCTTGCCCTAAGCACTTTCAGATGTCAATTTACTTAGGGAGCACATGAATTATCTAAGTGGTTCTACTGTTTATTGTCTAAGGGGATCCTTAGCAAAAACAGAGCAAGTATACTATGGAGCTCTCCTTTCATGTAATGCATTTGTAGCCAGAATGCAGGATGCAGAGTTTGGAGACTGCTGCTCACATCCTTCTCTGGTTAGTTTCATTTCCTACAGAGGTTTTCCAACTAGAGACTATTTCCCTGTAGAACCACTCACCTAACATTTCTGGTCATGTAAGAATAGACAGAGTCCACGTAAGAGTCCGATCTTTAGGATCTGTAGTAGGTTAATTACTAGTAGCAGCATTGAGTTACTAAGAAAGTACATTTGGTTCAATGCTTTTTCCTTGTCAAGGTTGGGAAAGATGAAATGAAACTTAAATTCTTTCATGAGCCTTCTGTATAAATGTTTTATCATTATTGATTAAATAACATGTGCCTCACACTAAGTGCCACATGCATACAGAAAGACAAAGGTGTACTTCTGTCTACTAAATCTAGTAAAGCTGTTTAAAATACATGCCAAGTAAAACAATTAACAGTACAAATGAACAGAAAGATATAAATAAGTTTCCCTCTGAAACAAACATTAAAATGACCAGAGGATACAAAAATGATTATCAAAGGATGAAGGTGGCAGTCATCATTCTTAGCAGAAGGAAGAGTATGAATACAGAGGAAAGGGGAAAATACAGATTATTTTGAAAGACAGTTAATGATTCACATAGCTAGTAAGAGCCATGCGTAACTGATTCTGAAGCTCAAGCTCTTAACCCTTAGGTTATTTTTCTTCCTCTTAGCTGCAAGAAGGTCTGGCATAGGGCCCAGATTGGAAAAGCAATCTGAACAAATGGGTTGGGTTCCAGAATAATCAAGGAGTAGAAACTGGAAATGATGGTCAAGCCATACTTACTGTGATGGGGGTGTGGCTGTGTGGTGTATAGGAAGGCTATGGACACCAGCCAAGGTCATCTGATAAACACACATCTACACTGTAGACCCAGACTATACTGTTCATAATGTAGGTAATAGCAGAGTATGTTCAAATAGTACTAAATGTGATAATTCAGGTGACTTCTACTGTGCACATTTTCCATCCATCCTCACCAGCCCAAGAGAAACACATTGAAGAATAAAAGTTAAGTGTTTATCACCTAACATTTAGCCATCCTGTTCTTCAGAGCCTTCGGCAGTAAAGCACCATCTGCTACCTATTTCTCAAGAGAAAGCTCAAAAGGCTACTTGCTGTCTTCTGTTGCCTAAGTGTTCCCTGGATACTCTCTGCTTCACTTTTTCCAGCCTTATCAAAGAATTCAGGATTTGATAATCTTGCACTCAGGAAGGGCTATGACATCTCCACTATTGTTGTGAGGGCTGTGGTCTCCTACATTAATCAGATGGAAGGAGAGAGAAAGAAGCATCTGTACAATTGTGTGCCTCTTAACAAAAAGGATGTGAAAGTACTTGAAATTCTCGCAAAGAATACATAGAAATCCTTGGCAGCATTATGCCGTATTCAACTCTTAACACAAAACAATAGAAAACAGTGGAAAAACAGATCTATCGTTCTGGTGACTGGTAAAGAACAAGCATGTCCTTATCATAAATGACTCATTTTTTAAATATGGTGAACCACATTAGTAAGACACCTACAGGTCATGCTAGTGACTGCAGAGAATGTTTCATAGACTGTTGTTAACTCCTTTATTGGCTACATTTCTGGTAAACTCTCTTTGCTTCCACCCGAAGGCCTCAGTGAAATTCCTGACAATTCATCCTCATAAGGAAAGGCTATGACATCACTGGTGGCTGCTCCCAGGGAATTGTGACATTCTTATATTAATCAGACAGGAAGATGAGGGAGGCTGGTATATTTATTTATAACATCTTATGTAATCAGCTGTAACAGGAAGAAACATGCCAGGAGAGAATGTTACAAAGGTGGAGAATAGGATCGGTTAGTGAGTAAACCCTGCTGAAGTATGGCAAAGCTTCTTTGAAGTAATAGATTTAACTTAATCACTACCAGACAAAAGAGCTGCATGAACAGTCGTGTGTGCTGATTCTCAAAACAAAACAAAATCCCAAGACATAAACTCTTTTTTCCTACAGTGAAACTGGGAATTCTTCCAAGATGACTTAAAATAACACTTACTGTTCAATTATCTTGTGGGGAAATAGTGATTATGTAGAGTTCCAAAACATAGCCAATTTGCCCACCTCCAGTGGAATTCAAAATACTTTGTTTACTTAGTAAACAGTATTTATGGTGGTGTAGGTAGTTTTAAAACCACAATCCAGGGGCTGTTATAAATATCTTCCTTTGGTCTGTGAGTCTATAAACTCTCCGAGTGTTCCTTTAATACTAGCAATTTTTCTAGATTATTGACAGAGGTGTACTTAAAATAGTAGGGCAAAACATGTTTTATTCAATGCTACAGATGTTTATTGAGATTCTGTAAGGCTGAAATTTTGCATAACATCAGGGGGTACCACTTCCATATGAGTAGTGTGCTCTGGCCCTGTCAAGGACGCATCCAGTGAGGTTGTACATGGTGGCCAGACCTACTATGCGCCCGACTTGATTCTAGGCACTGGGGGTACATCAGTGAATACGTCAGTCAAAAGTTTCTGGTCTTGTGGAATTTACATTCTAGTGGGAAAAGATAGGCAACAAATTTAATAAGTAAATAAAACATATCATGATGGTGATCAGTGCTCTGTAGAAAAAAAATGAGCAGGAGAGTTAGGAGTGTAGCAGGATTCTCACACAGAGAGTTGACACCAGAGCTTTTCTTTCCATAAAGCAACTTTATTTGTGCTGGCACTGCTCAGTTGGGTTTGTACCCGAAGAACTGAGCCCTGAATGCCATGTGGTGTAGTTTTTTTTATACATTTTCTATTTCTTTGTTGCCATATATGGTAACACACAAACATGCAGTCTGATTAAGCGGTCTCATGTTACAAGGTTGTGAGGGATGTTGTCACATATGCATGTAGCCAGGTTGCTTTGAAGGCTTTTGTTTTCTCCTTAGGGAGGGGACCCTATCAAATGAGCGTGGGGTGGAAGGTGTTGTAATCTTTATTAGAATGGTCAGGGAGGCCTCACTGAGAAAGTGTCATTTAAGCAAAGACTTGAAGGAGACAAAGAAGTAAACCATAGGATTCTGGAGGAAAAATAATCCAGGCTGTGGGAACAGCAAAAGCAAGGGTCCTGTGGCTAGACCACTGTGATAAGGAAGAATGTGAGAGGAGATGTGGTCAGATGGGCCATAGGGCCAGACCCCATAAAACTGGTATGAAATTGTAAGAACTTGGCTTTGCCTCTGAGTGACCTGAGAAAGCCATTGAAGGTTTTTCAGCACAGTAATGATATGATCTGACATATTTTAGAAGGGTTTTGAAGGCTGCTCTATTAAGCATGATTTCCCTGGGGAAAGGTGAAGAAGGTGAAGCATTTTGGAAACAAATGCAAAATTCAGGCAAGAGAAGATGAGGGGCTCCCATAGGGAGAAGTGATCTTATTTTTTATATATTTTGAAAGTAGGGCCAGCAGGATTTCTTGAGAGGTTAGTTTAATTTTTTTTTTAATTTCTTTTTTAATGTCTTATTTATTTCAGAGAGAGAGAGAGAGACAGCATGAGCAGGGGAGGGTCAGAGAGAGAGGGAGTCACAGACTGAAACAGGCTCCAGGCTCTGAGCTGGCTGTCAGCACAGAGCCCGACACAGGGCTTGAACCCACGAACCGCGAGTCATGACCTGAGCTGAAGTCAGATGCTTAACTGACTGAGCCACCCAGGCTCCCCTTGAGAGGTAGTTTTAAAACATAACACACACACACACACACACAAACACACACACACACACACTTTCTTTCTCTCTCTCTCTCTCTTTCTCACCCCATACACAAATAATCAAGGATGATTCCAGGTTTTCTCTGCTAAGAAACTAAAAGGAACCAATTAGTCATGATTAGATAAGGGGGCTACTATTAGTAGAGCAAGATTTTGAGATAAGGTGAGCTTAAGAGTTCAGTATGAGGCATTTTAAGTTTGATATGTCTATCAGACATCCAAGGGGATATTTACCTGGGAATAGAAGCCTATTGTAAATAATATATTAATGTAAGAAATTTCAAAGTCTATCAATATACAGCATATAAACATAAATATTATTCCTTACATGGTTTAGTTTCAAGCCACTGGCAACATAAGAGGCCTGGTGAGTTCTGTGTAGCTTTTTGCTTCCTGCGTGTAAGGTAAAAGGAGTTTTATGATGGAAAGAAGTCACCTGTGAAGACTTCAAGTCTCTGGGAAGGAGGAAGACAGGTAAAGAGAGTTCATTTTAGCTCCTGGTTGGGAAATGCTGTTATAAATTTACTAGTTAAACCCTTTGGCATGTGTTGAAAGGCAATATTAGTTTCTAAACTTTATTACGCTACCTCAGACTCCGTTGGCTGCCAGATTGCTTCCTTAAATAGTGGGATGGCTAAATGCTCAAGGTCTCTCAGTTCCCTGATGCAAAGTCCACCAACCTCATTATTGCTAAAACATCTTAAGTGTATTGTTTTGTTTCATAAAAAGCCTGGAAATTAGCTTTTGCACTGGAAATAAATGAATCAATAAAAGCTGATTCTGTTACACTCATACAACATGCGGTTTTCCTAAAGTTAAAATCAAAAGCTGATATATTCCATTTAAAGCCTTGTGATGACATATATTCCACTTTCTTGGAAGGAAAGAAATTGTCTTAAGACCACCATATTTTTTATAAATCAAAGCCCATGAGATAGTACCTTTCAACAAGGTTCTTGTTGAAAGGGAGAACCTTTGGCAGAGGATTGTTTTATCAGTGAGAAATTTGGAATAGCAACATTTATGAACTGCTTTACAGTTTATAAAGTACTTTTTATGTACACTATCTATCTCTTTTGATGCTTGTAAATTCCCAGAGAAGTGTTACAACTATTCCTGTCTTCCTATGAAAAATCAAGTCTCAGTGTCTACTTGGCAACAGGTCTAGAACTGCACCTTTCATTCCAAACCCATGATTCTATCTATCATAGTAAGTTCTGTTTAGAACTCCTCCAGAGGACAGGTACTCATTGTTTGCCCATCCTATTGGCTCTAAACAAAATAACATAGAGTTCCAACCTGTGCCACTTAGCATTTCCCTTAATCCCTCTTCAGATGGAGCTAGACTGATGGAAAAGTTTCAGACAACTGGCCACCAGGAAGGTGCGCAGGTGTAAGCCCCATTTACCTTTGTAGATGAATGTTCCAGGAACAGACATTCAGGCATTAACATAGAGGAAAGCTTTAAATTATAAAACAAGCTAGTGAGGCATGGAGAATTTTCCCAGATCACTGCAGATCTCCAGATATTTGAGAGCAGCACATCTATCCCCTGTGTAAGTCACAAAAGATGGGAGTGTATGTGTTTGTTTGCAGGTATATGCACAAATTTGTGTCCAGATTGGGGGAAGGGAGAAGCAAGTCAGAGCATGGATATTTAAAATGCTTTTTCTACTATAGATTCTACTTATGATAAGTAACACAAACTATGGAAAACAGTTTAGCCATAAAGATTATATTAACATGGAAAAGAAATGAACAATTATGGTGTACAAATGTAGGTAGATCAACACCAGAGTGGTCCATGGGGTTCTTTTTAGGTACTTTGTTGCTGATTTATTCTGTCCCTAGTGGCCACCTAGAGAAAGTCCTCATTGACAAAAGACATGTCAGTCCCATCCATATCAGTCGTGTTGAGTGATGGCAATACCATATTTATTTATAACAATATTAACAATAAATTTTTAAACTTAAAAATATATGACTGTTACAGTTGGGCTTCTTGTGCTTTCCAGAATCAAAAATTGGAGCAAGTTACAAGTTAGTGAAAATAAAATCTAATGAAGAACAGAAAGCAATATATATTCATGGGTTTAAAATAAAGGCAAACTCTGTGAATAAACAAAATAAGCATGTTAAATGGCACTGCCAGGCTAACGTAATGGCAAGAGAATTTTATCTTTGGAAAAAGGCATACAGGATGATATTGGCTAATATTTAAAGGCCACAATGAAAGACAAAGACATGATTATTTTGGAAAAGGGATCAGAATAGCATTCTTGGCCAAGAAGAAGAAGAAATGGACTGAAGCTAATCCAATATGCATGGAAGCTAATTGATGACAGATGAGAAACTGTTGAGAAACAGGCAGTGGAGAGAGGTAGGGAAAAACTTGTTATTAAAAATCCTGATTTTCTTCCCATGTATTTTTACACAGTGCTAAGAAAAGTAGCTCACATATACATAGTGGTTTAGTTGGGTTTTTTTCCCCAGTGGATATGATTTATCTTTCTTAAACAGTGGACATAGTTTATTTCTGTTTTTTAAGGTTTAGTTTTATTTATTTAATATTTATTTATTTATCTAAAAGAGAGAGAGACAGAGATAGAGTGCAACTAGACGAGGTGCAGAAAGAGAGGGAGACACAAAATCTGAAGCAGGCTCCTGGCTCTGAGCTTTCAGCACAGCCCAATGCAGGTCTTGAACTCACAGACCATGAGATCATGACCTGAGCTGATGTTGGACACTCAACCAACTCAGCCACCCACGTGACCCTATTTTATATTTTAAAGTTTATTTATTTATTTGAGAAAGAGAGACAGCATGAGTGGGGGAGGCGCAGAGAGACAGGGAAACAGAGAATCCCAAGCAGGGTCTGCACTGCCAACGTGGAGCCTGATGTGGGACTTGAACTCACAAAACCACAAGATCATGATCTGCGCTGAAACCAAGAGTCAGATGCTTAACTGAGCCACTCAGGAGCCCCTTAGGTTTTATTTTAAGTCCAATTAGTTAACATACAATGGAATATTAGTTTTAGGTGTACAATACAGTGCTTCAAATTTCCATATAACACCTGGTGCTCATCTCAAAAAGTGCACTTCTTAATTCCCATCACCTTTTTAACCCATCCTCCATCCACCTCCCCTCTGGTAACCATCAGTTTGTTCTCTATAGTTAAGAGTCTGTTTCTTAGTTTACCTCCTTCTCTCTCTCTTTTCCCCCCTTTGTTTAGTTTCTTCAATTCCTCAATGGTTGAAATCATATGGTATTAATCCTTCTCTGAGTTATTTCACTTAGCATTATACTCCATTCATGTTGGTGTAAATGGCAAGATTTCATTCTCTTTATGACTGAATAATATTCCATTGTGTATGTATACCACATTTTCTTTATCCATTCATCAACAGATGGACACTTGGGTTGCTTCTATATCTTGGCTATTATAAATAATGCTGCAATAAACATAGAGTACATACATCTCTTGGAATTTGTGTTTTTGTATTATTTGGGTAAATGCCCAAAGTAGCGCGACTGCTGGTTCATAGGGCAGTTCTATTTTTTACTTTTTGAGGAACGTCCATACTGTTTTCCACAGTGGCTGCACCAGTTTTCATTCCTACCAAGAGTGCAAGAGAGCTCCCCTTTCTCCACATCCTTGCCAACGTCTGTTATTTCTTGTGTTGCTGATTTTAGCTATTCTTACAGGTGTGAGGTAATATCTCATTGCAGTTTTGATTTGTATTTCCCTGATAGTAAGTGATGATGAACATCTTTTCATGTGTATGTTGGCCACCTGTATGTCTTTGGGGAATTGTCTGTTCAGATCTTATGTCTACTTTTTAACTGACTTGTTTGTTGGGTGTTAAGTTTTATAAGTTCTTTATATATTTTGCACACAAACCCTTTATTGAATATGTCATTTGCAAATATTTTCCCCCATTTCATAGGTTACCTTTTAGTTTTTTAAAATTGTTTCCTTCACTATGCTTTTTATTTTGATAAATTTCAATAGTTTATTTTTGTTTCCCTGGCCTCAGGAGACATATCTGTAAAGATATTACTATGGCTGATGTCAAGAAGTTACTGTGTGTGTTCTCTTCAAGCATTTTTATGGCATCAGGTCTTGAATTTAGGTCTTTAACCCACTTTGAATTTATTTTTGTGTATAGTGTAAGAAAGTTCCTTTCTTTTGCATGTTGCTGGCCAGTTTTCCCAACACCATTTGTTGAAGAAACTATCTTTATCCTGCTTTACTGAAGATTAATTCACCATACAGTTGTGGGTTTATTTTTGTGTTTTCTTTTCTGTTCCATTGATCTATCTGTCTATTTTTGTGCTAGTGTCATACTGTTTTGATTTCTACAGCTTTGTAATATAACTTAAGGTCTTGAATTGTCATGTCTCCAGCTTTGCTTTTCTTTCTCAGGATTGTTTTGGCTATTTGAGGTCTTTGTGGTTCCATGCAAATTTTAGGATTGTTTGTTCTGTGAAGAATGCTGATGGTATTCTGATAGGTATTGCATTAAATGTGTAGATTGCTTTGGGAAGTATAGACATTTTAACAATATTCTTCCAATCCGTGAGCATGGAATGTCATTCCATTCCATTTTCAACTCTTTTATCGGTGTTTTATAATTTTCAGAGTATAAGTCTTTTAGCTCTTTGGTTAGATTTATTCCAATAGTGGTCTATTTTTTGAAGCACTTCATTTTTTTTTAAGCTAATGTGCAGATTTTATTTCACCAGTGAAGTGCTTTACTTTTATTCTCTCACAAGGTGCTCAAAACATTCTGGCTTGGTAGGGATGGGTCTCTCTTTGTCTCCAGAGAGGGCGTGTGACTTTTTCAGTCACCCAGCTAGTGGTGGGGAAGCTTTAGGTAAAACCCTTGTGCTCTGGCTCCTCACTTGTATGGAAAATCCCTGTGCATCAGAGAATGAAAAGACAGATGGTAACTGTCTTCTCTATCCAGGCAACCCATTTTGTAACTAACAGAAATTTTAACTCCAAGTAGTAAATGAAGTTGATCTTACTTTATAAAGTTTTTATATGACAATTATAATTAAATAATTTTCATAAATGCTGATTAGCTCCTGCCACTCTTCTCCTTGGATAGTTACAAAAATATGTATGCTTGGGACATCTCATCTCTGTTCTCTGTTTTGCATGTATCTACTGTATGCATTTCACTTCTTAGCTCTGTCATCTCAGGCAAACTACTTAACCTTTCTAAGACCCAGTCCCCTCATTTGTAAAAGGAGTTATAATTTTACAAATCTTTTAGAGAGACTGTGAGTATTATGTATTTGGCAAAGAAAGAGTACTCAGCACTTTTCAATACTATAAATACCAGTAAATACCAAGTACTGTTATTACCAACATATATGTGGCATAATCTTTAATATCTGTAACAGAATTGAATGCTTCTTATTACTTATCTGAAATTCTCTTCCATACCTTTTATATACAAGTATTATCCATGTAATTATACCACACAGAGCTTTATTAATATTTTTCTTAATTCAAATGTTAGAAGTATAATATAAGCTCACACATAAATGGAATTTTTTATTGGCCATAGCTCATGTTCATTTTATTTCTCTTCTTAAGGAACAAGCACATACTAGTCCTTGCCGACAAAGGAGAATAAATGTCTCCCACTGGAAATACCCCTCATTCCTAGACAGTTCTCGTTACACAAGTGGCTGTAGGGCTCTAAGGTTTTTGAGTCATATAATGAGCTCACACTATTCATGGGACAGGCCTTCAGATTAGACAAAGACAGTGCATATCACCACAAGTTTCCAGGAAATGATTTTAAACATATCTCAATCCTTTGTGTAATTGCTTCTGATAAAAATTGCATAATCCACATTTAAACATCCTGTGTGTAGGATGAGGGCCTCCAAGAGACACTGAAGGGAGAGCAGACCACAGCTTTACTTACAGATGGAGGGGTGCTCTGCTGCTCTGCCTGGGAGGTAACCTTGCTTGTAAAACTATCCAGCTTATTTGAGACTGCTCAAGAAGCTCTAGAATTTGCAAAGCCACATCATCACTATTTCTAGAGTAAAAACCCACAGTGTAGTAAAAGTATAATAAATAAAACTAGAGAAGCATCAAGACCATTTTGTTAAGATCTTGTACATCCCAATGTAAAATATGCCTGTAAATTGCTAGAAACATGGGCCATCTGGAAGCTGAGGTTGTATTTGAAAAATAAGGAGTGTGATTTAAGTAAACGCAGACTAGAGGCTTATGCGAGTTGTCAGAAGGAAGGAAAGGGCTGAGAGACTGAGCTGGGGCTCAACAATACAGACTGTAAAGAAAGTCAATGAAAGCAGAGGGGAAACTACCCAAACAGCAGCTTCAGAACAAGTAGTAAGAGAGTAAAGAATATAAAGGGATGTGTGTGTGTTTGTGTGTTTTGTGTGTATGTTATATAAGTCTAAGAGGAAAAAGACTCCCAGTTATTAAAGCAATTCACAGTAATCCCACTTTCTGTGCCCAAAGTTAACTTGACTAGTATCAGGAGGCGAGTTAATGTTTAAACAGTCCTTTCCACATCTGCTACTTCCATAATGTCTGTACAGTTGTCATAAATTAGGAGTGGAGAAGGGCACCATGCCAATCGTCAAAACAAATAGGCAATTCTGGATTCCAAGTTTCGTATTATTTTCCTTGAGCCCAAGTGCTGTGAGCGCGCTTGTCCTAACCGTGGCCCCCTCGGGCACTGCAGTGGGAAACACCACCACACGGTTTCTGTCACAGCCCTGCCTCCTATGGCAGGCTGATGAGAGAGGGACCAGGAGCAAATCTTGCCCTCGAGTGTCTCAGGCTTTGTGAGGAGAAAACGAGCCCTTAATAGTAAGTTAACACCATCAGTGACACTGAACTAACATTGACATTATTAACCACATGGGGTTGGCCCTTATTACGTCTCGGACATTACTCATGGCTGCCCGCTCTGCAAATCGATCTTTTTCTATGGCTCTACTCCACACCTCTTAAAGGTAATTCTCATGTTCTCTACTCGGCACTTCACATAGTGTCCAGCCTGTGGTGGATTAACAGATCATGTCCACGACTTGGCTTCTTTTGCTTCTTTGCTTCAACAAGGCCAGAACAGACTGGCATTCTAGGCCAGCTTTTGTTCTCTCTCCTTCCAGCTTTGCACTGCAACTGGATTTAGTCTCTCTAAACCCTCTCTTCTCTTCTTCCTGTGCTCTGGGGTATGCTCTTACCAGCTGGTTTCAGACAGGCTTGAGGGAAGTAAGGCTTTGATAAGCCTATCATTACTTCTTACCAGAAAGCTCTACACTGGAGTTAAAAGCTCTAGCCCAGTCAATAATAGAGTGGTACCTTTTTTCCCAATAGCCATAGTCCTGTGTTTATCCATCTTTCAGAAATGTCATGAGAAGGCCACAGTAGGACTTAGGAATGTATAGTGTCCTTGGTCTGGACATAACCCTAACAGCACCAGAATCTCACCATAAGCTGCTAATACATTTGTCTTTTTTTTTTTTTTTAAATCAGGAACAAACTTTTATTTCTTTCCCTTATTTATTCATTTATTTTTTAATGTTTATTTTAAAAATTTATTTCTAGGAGAGAGACAGCAGGAGTAGGGGAGGGTCAGAGAGAGAGGGAGTCACAGACTCTGAAACAGGCTCCAGGCTCTGAGCTGGCAGTCAGCACAGAGCCCGACACGGGACTCGAACCCATGAACCATGAGATCATGACCTAAGCGAAAGTCGGATGCTTAACCAACTAAGCCACCCAGGCGCCCCAATACATTTGTCTTTTAGCAATGCTTAGTGTGCTCAGAGAGACTCATGGAGGGAGAAGGGGGCTGTGGCTGCTTCTCACTTTCCCAGGACTCTGCCTGCTAGATTCCGGTCAACATTTTTACCCTGTTGGCCTTGTTCAACTTCCAACCTGCAGTGTGGCCAGTGGTTGAGTTGCCTTCCAATCATTCATAGGCTTATTGTCTCTAATAGCATCTACTACTGATGGTATCTCTTTCTCTTAGACTTATCTTGTCTCAGAAAAACTTTCACTTAAAGAGAACAACCTCAAGATTGCTGGCAGATTGTCCTCAGCAAGGTCATACTTATGAAGCAAAACATCAGAGTTCCCCCAAAGGTCTCATTCAGTTCAGACTTAAGTCAAACTACTATGATTCACTTTGCGGAGTTCCTCAAGTGAATAATTTGGAAATGGAACTTTCATTCAGTCATTCAGCAAACAATTATTGATTGGTGTCAAATAGTCACCAATTTGGGTTCCAGACACACCACTGAACAAAAACAACGTGCTCATACTCAGAAACAGGGCAAAAGAGAAACAATGGGAGTATAAACAAATAAAGGTGAGTTTAGATAGTAATAACTACTATACAGAAGAGAAATTGGCATGGAAGGCAGGAGAGTAGCTGGGAGGTATGCTGAAGTGCTCATTTATGTGGACGTGCTCTGAAAGGTCTCTATAAAGAGGAGACATCTGAGCTGAGACTGAAAATTGAGAACCCACCAGCCAAGTGAAGATCCTGGGAAGACTGCTCCTTCTGGGAAAAAAGCATGGGCAGAAGCTTTGAAGCGGTGATGAGCTTAGTGTGTTCAAGGGACAGACAAAAGACAGAATTCATGGGACATAAGGGTGAGGGGGTAAAACATGAGACAGGACGGGCAGACAGACCAGATCATGGACAATCCTTTAAGGAATTATAATATCATATAATTGCAATAGGAAGCCACAGAGGTTTTAATCTAGGCAGTGACATTATTAGAATCATGTATCTGATAGTTCACAGGGCTGCCCTGAGGGGTAGGAAGGGAAGCAGGAGGCGCGCTGAGAAGCAGTTGCTGCAGTACCTACAAGGGCTCATGCTGGCTTTGAGCAGGGGCCACAGGGAAGATGCGGGAAACCAATGGTCTGTTATCACCTGTATTTTGGTGGTGGCATCAACAGTACTGGCTAATGAATGAGATATGGAGTGGTGGCAGAAAGAGAGGAGTCAGGATTTTTGGTCTTATCAGCTGGTGCAGAAAATCAGGTATTTGTTTAAGTTTGATATCTTAAGCCTGGTATGTCTACTAGGCATTAATGTAGTGAGGTTTGTTATGTGTGTCCACAGCTCAGGGAAGAATTGGGGCTGGATATGTAAAATTGTGGGTCATCTGCTAGAGTCCAAGGTCAAATTATACCAACTACAACATCTGTCTAGCCTACAACCACAGTATATGGTTATGAAAGTATAATAAGATAACTGTTACAGATGCACTCTCATATCCCAAATGATAATAATTGCTGCTTTTTGGGTTTTCAACCAGACTGTTCTTATCCTTTGGGATGTCTGAGAAAATGCAACATACATTGCTTTCCAAGTCTCCTCATATTAGTTAATGCTTTTGTCCTGACTATTCACCTCTTCCACTTAAGACCCACCTCATGATTCATTTCCTCCAAGATACCTTTTGAGACAGTACCCTCTCAAGTGGCAATTAAACTTTCTTTCCCTAACACACAGATGGGAATGTTTGAAAATGTAACAATTTGGATTCTAAATGTTTCTTAGAATTCAATTTTTGAGCATCAGACTTAAGGTTCACACAGAAAAAATGATTATTAATTATAGCTTCTATTTGATTAGCCAAAAATAGCCATTCAATCATGGGAAAGAACTCGAAAGGATCTAAAGGAAGCTCCAGGGTAAGTCTGGAACCTTCTGCAGCAACAGGGAGATAAGGTTCTAATGGCGGGACTCTTGTGACCAGTGGACATCAAGATTGGCAAGGGAGGAGCTATAGTTCTTCTA
Organism: Proteles cristata cristata; assembly: GCA_017311185.1. Classification (NCBI taxonomy): domain Eukaryota; kingdom Metazoa; phylum Chordata; class Mammalia; order Carnivora; family Hyaenidae; genus Proteles; species Proteles cristata. Next base: position 1,156,597 of record JAESUZ010004301.1, read on the forward strand.
CCTAAAGACAACTTTCAGAATCATCTGATTTCCCCTGCATTGATTTTCATTATTTTTAAGGGAAACTTAAACCAGCAGTGATGGTATATATTTCCATATCTATGAAGGTAGTTGATATAAATATAACCATGGTTTAAATGTAACCATAACACAAAAGATTGAAACCAGACCTCTTTCTTATACTATACACAAAAATAAACTCAAATGGATGAAGGACCTGAATGTAAGACAGGAAACCATCAAAACCCTAGAGGAGAAAGCAGGAAACAACCTCCTTGACCTCAGCCGCAGCAATTTCTTATTTGACACATCTCCAAAGGCAAGGGAATCAAGAGCAAAAATGAACTATTGGGACCTCATCAAGATAAAAATCTGCACGGCAAAGGAAACAATCCATAAAACGAACCGACTGAATGGGAAAAGGTAGTTGCAAATGACATATCAGATAAAGGGTTAATATCCAAAATCTATAAGGAACTCACCAAACTCCACACCTGAAAAACAAATAATCCAGTGAAGAAATGGGCAGAAGACGTGAACAGACACTTCTCCAAAGAGGACATCCAGATGGCCAACAGACACATGAAATTACACTCAGCGACCCTCCTCATCAGGGAAATACAAGCCAAAACCACACTGAGATACCACCTCATGCTGGTCAGAGTGGCTAAAATGAACAAATCAGGAGAACTCTAGATGCTGGCGAGGATGAGGAGAAACAGGCACCCTCCTACACTGTTGGTGGGAATGTAAACTGGTGTAGTCACTCTGGAAAACAGTGTGGAGGTTCCTCAGGAAACTAACAATAGAACTCCCCTATGACCCAGCAATAGCACTGCTAGGAATTTACCCAAGGGATACAGGAATGCTGATGCATAGGGTCACATGTACCCCAATGCTCATAGCAACACTTTCAACAATAGCTAAATCATGGAAAGAGCCTAAATGTTCACCAACTGATGAATGGATCAAGAAGATGTGGTTTATATATACAATGGAATACTACATGGCAATGAGAAAGAATGAAATCTGGCCATTTGTAGCAACGTGGGTGGAAATCGAGGGTGTTATGCTAAGGGAAGACTTATATGCTCTATAAGTCAGAGAAGGACAGATACCATATGTTTTCACTCATAAGTGGAACAGGAGAAACTTACTAGAGGACCATGGGGGAGGGGAACGAGAAAAAAACAGTTAAGGAGAGGGAGGGAGGCAAACCATAAGAGATTCTTAAATACTGAGAACAAACTGAGGGTTGATCAGAGTAGGGGAGAGGGGAAAAGAGGGGTAATGGGCATGGAGAAGGGCACTTGCTGGGATGAGCACTGGGTGTTATATGGAAACCACCTTGATAATAAAGTATAAAATAAAATAAAATAAAATAAAACAAAACAAAACAAAAACAAAATAAAATTTAAAAAATTAAATAAAAAATGTAACCATTACACAGCAATAAAAAATTGGGAGCACTTAAGCAAAAATGAACACTGCAAATGCACTAGAGAAAGGTAACTGCTATTATAAATTTACTATGGAATACTTAGGGGAAGTTTTCTATCTAGTTTTTTAACAGTACCATTGTACCATCTCATTAATTATCAATCATCAATCTGAAAGTTATCAACTCTCAAGGAAAGATCCTTTATTTATTTGGGTATTTGAAGACTATCCATTAATAATATATTCATGTACCAATATGAACAAGCAGTTGGAGTCAAACATTAAATTTATTTAGCATTTTTATTGAAACCATAAAGAGAATGATCTTACCAGTTGCCTTTTGGATTTATAAACTGCTGCACAGCATAGCCAAACTGTTCACTTGAAGGACCGGAAAATAACTTTGCTCCTAGGAGACCGATATTGTATGCCATACAACATTTTAAAATGCCTATTAAGAAAAATGAAAACATAGTCCATATTTATAATTTGTGAATATAGGTTTGTAATATTCTCAAGGGCCACTTCAAAAAAAACTTTATATAATAATTATTCCCCTTATTAGTGTTTACCAAGAACACTAAAAAGCTACTGCTTTTTAAGTACTTATTTGGAACTTGGGTACCATGCTAAATACTTAAAATTTTTAAAAAATGTTTTATTTATTTGTGAGAGAGAGAAAGAGAGAAAGAGACAGAGCATGAGCAGGGAGGGGCATAGAGAGTAGAAGACCCAGAATCCAAAGTAGGATCCAGGCTCCAGGCTGTCAGCTTAGAGCCTAATGTGGGGGCTTGAACGCATGAACTGTGAGATCATGACCTGAGCTGAAGTCGGATGCTTAACCGACTGAGCCACCCAGGTGCCACCCAGGCTAAAAACTTTATATGTATGATTAATTACCCCATTAATCCTCAAGACAACCCTAGGATATGACTGTTAGTATTATATTTATTTTGCAGAAATTTCTAAAGTTCCTGGAGAGAAGTGTGTTTCACAGGTGGAAAGAAATAAGGGTGAGGGCAGGATTTGGACACAGAGCCATCTGATTCAACAGCTTTCATTCTTAAACCACTTATTACCTCTAGGGACTGTTAAATAACTCTAAGCTGTTCAAGGGGCTGAGGGTTATCTACTTTTTCTCCTGAATTCCCAAGAAGATTTTGACACACGCTTTATATGAAATGTCTGTTGGAAAAGCACTGCTGGTTACCTCCAAGAAGGAGGAAAAATCACAGCTCCTTGAAAATAGTATCATTTACTTTCAGAAGAGATCATTTTTGAGGATGAAAATGTAGAGAATGGTGTCCTATCTCTTTTATTCCAGTGAGGACTGTCCAAAGTGGTTTTGGGTTTTGATGCGGCTTTCTGAATGCCCAAGAAAGAACAATCATTTTCAAAAACAACAAAGACGTTGATAGGATAAAGCCTTGCTAGACTTTTTTTGAAAAACCTTGTTTGTGATGGAAAGGTAACGAGGGGAAAGAGTATGCTCGATAGCTGTCAGTCCTTCATTCTGGAGGGAGAAGGCTGTGTGGATATTAACCTTCTATAGGAGTGGGAATACGCTTCATCCTGTGTGAGATCTGTTTATTTTTGCAGACACTGAAGGCAGAGTGGACTCTTTAAACTGACATCCAAGTTCCATTAGTATGTGTTTCATGAAAGAATAACCCACTTTCTGGGTAGCAATGAAAGTACACAGTATTTCATCAATCTATTGTTTCCCTGGAAGGCTGGAAGAAAAGGGCTTGCTCTTCCACTGTGCCTGCACACTTCCGAGAGCAGCACACGCAGAGTGCACCGAAGGAACTACGAGGTCAGTGACAAAACTTTGGGAACTTAAAGTAATTCATGTGCTTCTCTATGTGCCACAGCTGTTCTACCGTCTCTTGTTCATTCAAGAGAGCTCAACTTATTATTTCTTAAAAATACCGTCTGCCAGGAAGACAAGGACAAAAAGTAACTTTGAAATATTCTGTAGCAAAATCTACACAGCCCTACAGTTGCAGATTTTCCTCTTTAACATCTATTTTTCATATGCACCACTGCTCTTTCTTATTTTTCAGGAAATAAAATGCAAAAGAGAATAACATAGCAAATTAAGGAGGGAACTGGAATAGACATACAAAATACTGGGGTCTTCAATCAACAATACTGGTGTTTGTCTTCATCCCACTGTGCAGAATGAGACAAACACTATTTGAAAATGTTACCAATGTTCTAATATACTAGTAAAATCTTCAGGAAATGATGTCAAATGTCTTATGCTGGAAAGGCCACATATGACCATAATGACCTCATTTTAACGAATTAGACCTATCAATTAGACATCAGCAGATCATATAATGACATGAAATCACACTGGAATTCATTTTATCATCTAGCAGTTAAATTTCAATTTCTGTATATATATATTATACCTATATTTCTATACGTGTATTACATATACATATATGTACATACATACATACATGTATAAAATATTGTTCAAAAACATAAATCAGATAATTCCATCTCTCTACTTAAAATATCCCAGTGTCTTTTATTAATTAATTAAGCCTCAAGTTTGGTTAACGCACAATGTTATATTAGTTTCAGGTGTACAGTATGATTTAACAATTATACACATCACTCATCATGATAACTGTACTTTTAATCCTTTGTATCTATTTCATTCATCCCCTCACCCACTTTGCCTACCTCTTGTTTGGCAACCAGCAGCTTGTTCTCTGTGTTTAGGAGTCTGTTTTTCTGTTTGTCTCTTTTTCTCTTTGTTCATTTGTTTTATTACTTCAATTCCACACATGAGCAAAATCATATGGTATTTGTCTTTCTCTGACTAATCTTTTTCACTTAGCATTATACCCTGTAGGTCCAACCATGTTGTTGCAAATGGCAAGATATAATTCTTTTCTATGGCTGAATAATATTCCACAGTAATATTTTACACACACACACACACACACACTACATCTTTATCCATTCATCTACTGATGGACACTTGGGGTGCTTCTATATCTTGGCTATTGTAAATAATACTGCAGTAAACATTTGGGTACATATCTTTTTGAATTAGTGTTTTTGTATTCTTTGGTTAAATACCAGTAGTGGAATGACTGAATCAAATGGTTAAGTCTATCTTTAAGTTTTTGAGGAAACTCTGTACTGTTTTCCACAGTGGCTGCACCAAATAACATTCCCACCAACAGTGCATGAGGGGTCCTTCTTTTCCACATCTATGCCAAGACTTGTTTTTTCTTGCATTTTTTTGTTTGTTTTTGTTTTTTTGTTTTTTAATTAATGCCATTCTAACAGGCGTGAGGTGATAGCTCGTTGTGGTTTGGGGTTCGGTTTTGCGTGTGTGTGTGTGTGTGTGTGTGTGTGTGTGTGTGTTTCCCTGATGATTAGTGATGTTGATAATCTTTTGAGGTGTCTGTTGACCATCTGGATGTGTTCTTTGTAGAAATATCTGTTCATGTCTTCTGCCTTTTTTAATTGGATATTTTTGGTGTTGAGTTGTATAAGTACTTTAATATTTTGAATATTAATCCCTTATTTGATACATCATTTGTAAATATCTTCTCCTATTCAGTGGGTTGTCTTTTTGTTTTGTGGATGGTTCATTCAGTACGCAGAAGCTTTGTATTCTGATTAAATCCCAATAGTTTAATTTGCTTTTGTTTCTATTGCCAGAGGAGACTTATCTATAAAATATATCCACAGCAATGTCAAATAGATTATTACTTATGTTTTCTTCTAGGAATTTTATGGTTTCAGGTTTCACATTTAGGTCTTTAATCCATTTTGGGTTTATTTTTGTGTATGGTGTAAGAAAATGGTCTAGTTTCATTCTTTTGCATGTTGCCATTCAGTTTTCCCAACACTTGTTGAAGAGACTGCCTTTTTCCTATTGTGTATTCTTGTTTGCTTTGTTAGAGAAATACCCCAATGTCTTATCTGTGCACTGACAATAAAATTCAGCTTTCTTCCCATGATTTCATAGGTCATTCATGATCTTATGTATCTGGATTCACTTTTACCATCCTCCTTGCTCACTATGTTCCAGCCACACTGGATTTCCTTTGAGCACAAGCAGCTCATTCTGCTTATGGTCTTTGCAGCTGCTTGACCCACTATCTACAACATTTTCTTCCCAACTCAGCATCTAATCTGTTTATTATTTAGGCTTTGTCAAACAGGTCTCTGCTCTCTTCAGAGAGACTTCCCCTGACTTCTCTATCTATCAGCAACATCCTACTCCATCAATAGACTACTATCATAGCACTAGTTATCTGAAATGATCTTATGTGTCTGCATTGTTTTGTGTCTGTCTCTGCTTGTAAGACCTAAACTCCTTGAGAGCTCAGATCTTTTTTATTTTATTCACTCCTATTTTTCTCAGCACCTAGTATAACATTTGCTGAATGAAATGAATTTTTCATTAATATATGCTCTTCAATGATAATCTGGAATATAGAGAAAATTAGGGGAAGAAAGCTCACTCATAGTCATATCATTTTAATTCAAGTGCAGTAAATTTGAATATATTTCCTTCCAACATTCTTTCCTCTATTATTTAAACCATAATGTGTATTCCAATTTGTATCATACTATTTCTTAATGGTTATGTCTGCTTACTTCTTTCAGAATCATTTCTATTCATTTGATGCCCCAAGAAACCTCATGAAAAAGCAAAATGAAGCTATTCTTACCATTGTATAAATAAAGCTAGATGCCATTCTTGCCCAATGTCACACAGCTGGTGGCTGAGCACGACGTCGTGGCCTGGCTCATTTTCTCAGCCTTACTGTCCAGAACTTCTTTCATCAATGGTCTGCTCATTTTCTCACAAAATATGTCATTTTCCGTCACCATCCCTTATCCCATTGATCCCAAATCGCTTCTTTCCTGCTAATTCAATTCTCCCTCCAAGACCGTGCCTCTTTTGATAAATCTGGACAATCTCAATTCATTATACTTATTTCTCTTCAAATAAATATTTACAACTCACTATGTCATCATTTCATACTTAGCCTATGATAATTAGCTTATAAACTTAATGTAAGTATTCTGTCTAATCTAATATCTATTCCTTCTTTAAAGTCCAATTTGTATAGAAATATGTTTCTATGTCTATCTCATAACTTAATTGAATAATATGGAAAATAACAACCATATTTGGTTCATTATATTCCCTTCCCCCACAACCATGCCTATATGTCTATATTTACTAATAAATGAATCACTCACAACATATTTATCCAACTCTTTTGTGCCAGGAATTTTCTAGGTCCTGGGGATATAACAATGAACAAAACAGACAATACCCCTGCTGTCATTAAGCTTCATTCTGGTAATAAGAGTAAAAAACTAATACATCATAAAAGGATGAGTATTAAATTTCAGAGAACTATAAAGAACTCTGAATGAAAAGTTGATAAGAGGGTAAATCTAAGCTTGAAGCCTTCACAGAAGAGGAGGCAATTAATTTGGACCTTGAAGGATGAGCTGAAACTTACCACATAAAATGGAAGGCAAAGGTCATCCCAGGCACAAACAATATCCTGCTCAGTAGTATAGAGATGTGAAGAATAAGAGTATATAATTAAAAAAAATTGGCACAGAAAATCATAGATTATTTCATTAACTTATACATTTCCAGTTCTACATTAGATGTACTGAATTTTATTGAACTTGGCCCTGCCAGGGGCATATTATTACCAAAAGTGTAAATCTTCCCTCCTTTTCCTTAGGTGAATGCCTGTGAATGCAACAATAGTGCAACAAACTCAAAATATTTATTAAGGGTGACCTTGATGTGCATTAGTTAACAATAATGAAGTCCAAGTATTTCAGTCAATCTCACTAAAATTTACTGCAAATATAAGTCCTGTATGCCCTGAACGTCTAACCAATCTTCACTATGTCCACAATCATCTTTGATTATAACCTGGATTGTTGCCCTTTAAATACACTAAGGCAAACCAGTTAGATAAGCACAACTTGATTAATACAGAATTCTTTTTTTTTTTTTTCCATTTAAAAAATCTTTAGAGAACTTTCTGCCTGGAGAATTCTTGCTCATCTGTGAAATAGCTTTTGGGGAAACCTTAATAATTTAAGAATTCATTTCAGCAAATGTGAAACTCATCCTCCCACTTTTTTTTGGAAACCAATTGTAAATTGTAGGATAATTCAAAAGAGAAATATATGTTTAGGGATCAGATATAATTAACCCAGTTTTGGTCCCAAAATGTAGTGAGGCTCAAATAGGAACACAATCTTTTGAAAAGAAGAGCAGAGAATAATGCATAAAACAAAACAGGTCATTCTATACTCACCCCCAAAAATTTGGTAGAGGAAGTTTATTGACTTCCAAAATATCATCGTAAGAGATTAATGACGTATATTTATAGTAAAAGATGGCAGAAGGAGGGTCTAATTTGTGTGGCCAATGCATAGTTTAAGCATATCTAAGGGCTGGTGGAGCAGGCTTTTCATGGAATGTTTTCATTTGCAGAAAGGTCCAGGGTAATATCAGAGAAGAAATTCATGTTAAGAGAAGAGAATCAAGGCCAAAAGAATGAGGTAGATTTGGGAAGAGTGGGGGCGTTTTTAACTAGGGTGACTAGATTGCATTCTGACCCATTCCTGCAGGTGTATGTTGGCATTTTAGGGGGCCAGTGTCTCTGTTAAACAGTAAACAAAAGCATAAGAATTGGGGCACCTCCTGGCTCATCCAACTCTTGGTTTCGGCTCAGATCATGATCTCAGACTTTTGTTGAGTTCAAGCCCCTTATCAGGCTCTGTACTGGCAGGGAGGAGCTCACTAGGGGTTCTCTGTCTCCTCTCATTCTGATCCTCCCCCACTCACACTATCTCTGTCTCTCTCAAAATGAACAAATTAATTGAAAAGAAAACATAAAAACTCTCCCAGTTGTAAAATAAATAGGTCATGAAGATGCAAGGTACAGCATGATGAGTACAGTTAGTAACACTGTTGTATAGTTAAAAGTTGCTAAGGAAGTAGATCTTAAAAGTTCTTGTCCTAAGAAAAACCTCTGCATTTGTGTTGGTGATGGATGTTAACTATACTTATTGTGGTGATCATGTCACAATATCTACATATATAGAATCATTATGTTGTACACCTGAAAGTAACATATTTTATGTCAATTGCGTGTCAATAAAAAATAAAATCCAAATTAATCATTTTATATATAAGTATAAAAACTGATTCTTCTCAGAGGCTGCAGAAGATTGGCAGGAGCAATGGCAAAGGACAGTGAGGCAGGCATTGCAGGGCAATGGAAGGTTGAGCAGTCACCAAGACGTGGGGCAACACACTTAGGGAACAACAATGGTTCCCAGGAAACCAGCCTTGATAGTCCAGGAGAAACGCTCTCATCTAAATCAGGTGCAGCTGAGTCTCCAGGTGTGATTTGTCCCGGGACAAAATTTCTCTCCATCTGTGGGTCTATGAAACTTGAAAATGAGTTGCTTCTAAAATACAGTGGTGTATACACAAAAATAAACTCAAAATGGATGAAAGACCTAAGTGTGAGACAGAAACTGTCAAAACCCTAGAGAAGAAAACAGGCAACAACCTCTCTGACCTCAGCCGCAGCAACTTCTTGCTTGAAATGTCTCCAAAGACAAGGGGAATAAAAGCAGAAATGAACTACTGGGACCTCATCAAGATAAAAAGCTTCTGCACATGGGGTGGCTGGGTGGCTTAGTCGGTTAAGCGTCCAACTTTCGCTTAGGTCATGATCTCACGGTTCGTGGGTTTGGGCCCCGCGTCGGGCTCTGTGCTGACTGCCAGCTCAGAGCCTGGAGCCTATTTCAGAGTCTGTATCTCCCTCTCTCTTTGACCCTCCCCTGCTCACGCTGTCTCTCTCTCTCTCTCTCTCTCTCCTAGAAATAAATAAAAATATTTTTAAAAAGTTTCTGTACAGCAAAGGAAACAATCAACAAAACTAAAAGGCAATTGACAGAATAGGAGAAGATATTTGCAAATGACATATTGGATAAAGGATTAGTATCCAAAATCTACAAAGAACTTAACAAACTGAACACCCAAAAAACAAATAATCCAGTGAAGAAATGGGCAGAAGACGTGAATAGACACTCTTCCAAAAAAGACATCCAGATGTCCAATAGACACATGAAAAGATGCTCAATATCACTTATCATCAGGGAAATACAAATCAAAATCACACTGAGATACCACCTTACACCAGTCAGCATGGTTAAAATGAACAACTCAGGAAACAAAAGATGTTGGTGAGGATATGGAAAAATGGGAACTGTCTTGCACTGTTAGTAGGATGCAAACTGGTGCAGCCACTCTGGAAAACAGTGTGGAGTTTCCTCAGAAAATTAACAATAGAACTCTCCTATGACCCAGCAATAGCACTGCTGGGAATTTACCCAAGGGATACAGGAGTGCTGATGAATAGAGGCACATGTATCCCAATGTTTACAGCAGCACTATCAACAATAGCCAAATTATGGAAAGAGCCCAAATGTCCACCCACTGATGAATGGATAAAGATGTGGTTTATATATACAATGGAATACTACTTGGCAATGAGAAAGAATGAAGTCCTGCCATTTGCAACAATGTGGATGGAACTAGAGGGTATTATGGTAAGTGAAATAAGTCAGTCAGAAAAAGACAGATATCATATGTTTTCACTCATATGTGGAACTTGATAAACTTAACAAAAGACCATGGGTGAAGCAAAGGGGAAAAATAGTTTCAAACAGAGAAGAGGCAAACCATAAGAGACTCTTAAATACAGAGAACAAACTGAGGGTTGATTGGGCGGGGGGGGGGGTATAGGGAGAGGTAATGGGCATTGAAGAGGGCACCTGTTGGGATGAGCACTGGGTGTTATATGTAAGTGATGAACCATAGGAATCTACCTCTGAAACCAAGAGTATACTCTATACACTGTATGTTAGCTAACTTGACAATAAATTATATTAAAAAAATAAAATAGAGTGGTGTGATAGGTATGTGACAGACATTTCCATTTCAAAAAGAATAAATTAGAAGGCATGAAGGGTCACAGGTACCAAGAAAGTTTAACATAGCAGGTCAAATTCCATTAGGTTTCAAGACCTGAAAATAATCCTCTGTTGCTCAAAGCACTCTCCTCCGGCCTACAACAGTTCTACTGGCCTCTGCTTCTTTATCCCCTTCAGTCCAAGGTGTCAGCATTTCTGCTGAAACAACATTCCTAAAAGCTTGTGGGTCCCCCGTGTACCTCCTGGGGATCTAGGCTATTACACAAGAGAGCTCTCCACAGATCTCTCCTGGATAACTCCTCCTCTATCCCTTGCCTCTGCTGAGATGGTCGAGAGGATTTGTGAATCACATGCCTACTGTGTTCTGCAAAAATTTTCAACCACACCCTTGGCCTTCTCTTTAGAGCAACACTTTCTTAACAATGAGTCTCCTAATATTAGCTTTTATTTTTGTAACCTAGATAGGCTGAGAGAGTCTCATATCATTAAGTACTGTTCTATTTTGTTGAGTAGTTTCTTTCCTCTTGCATTTTACTACATTCATTAAGGAAAAAGCAGGCTGCACCTTCAACATTTTGCTGGGAAATCTCCTCAGCTAAACAGTATATTCATTGCTTGAAAGTTCCACTTTCTACACAACTGGAGGACACATCATAAATTTTATGCCACTATGTAACAAGGATTACCTTCCCTCTAGTTTCTGATAGTGGGTTCCTCATTTCCTTCTGAGAACTTCACCAGAAGTGGTTTCAACATTCATGTTTCTACCAACAGTCTCTGAAAGGCAATCTTCAAAGATCCTCTATCCAAACAAGGTAATATTCGTGGAGTTTTGGGAATGAGGACATACCTTTTGGGGATGACCATTCAACTTCATACAAGAGGTATGTCAAGAATGTAAGATCCTGACTGCTGTTTACCTGGTCCATTTTTCAGTTTTATGTATGTGTATAGTGAACAGCCTTGATATATCTTCCTCCAGGACAAAGAAAAGGCTTGGTGACTTCTTTTTGTAAAACACAGGTTCCTCTGTGCACAGAGGAACTGCTCCACAGTTCCTAATGCAACTTAGCGTGTACACCAGCATCCATTTGGACCCCTTCACATACTCTCCATGAGACTTCATGGGTAAGCAAAAGTGTTACTGATATTAACATGTTCATGAGCATGCTGCTTGTTATATGGTGAATAAGAAAGTCCTTGTCTCCAACTCAGGAATCTCGTGTCATCTGTCAGCATCAATGAAACAGTAATAGGCTAACGTATTAGTTTGTACATAGGGCAAAATCAAGTTTTAGCCCTGACAGATTGGAGAACAAAAACTCCACAGTCAGGAAGTTGGAGGATGAATGACAATGAAAATGAATACCTCCTGGGAGTTCAGAAAAATCTTGGGAGAGCATTGTATTTTCCTACAAGAGTGGAATAGGGATTTGAAGGAGTCTTATCACAATTTTTAGAAGCAGAGAGACTCTGGCTAACATCTAGGTAATACTTCCCTGCCTAATGGCTTGTGTCTACTTTTTTTTTTTTTTTTTGAAAACAAATAGTATATGCATGTATCATTTATTTGACAACTACTCTGTACTCATATTAAAGAAATATGTGCATCACTTCCATGGCCAGAGATAAGTTCATTAATATATTATTAAGGCTAAAGGGGTGTTATGGATGAATTGCAATCCCCAAGTTCCTCTATTGAAATCCTAAGTCCTAGTGTGATTATATTTAAAAATAGGGCCTTTAAGGAGATAATTAAGGTTAAAAGAGGTCATAAGGTGGAACCCTACTCTGACAGGACTGGTGTCCACATAAAGGAAGAGTACCAGACAGTTCTCTCTCCATGTGCTCCCAGAGGTAAGGCCGTGTGAGGACACACGAAGGCGGCAGGCCACACGTCAGAAAGGAGGTCTCACCACAAACCAACTCTGATGGCTCCTTGATCTTGGGTGACCAGAACTGTGAGAAAAATAAATTTCTGTTGTTAAAGCCACCCAGTCTGTGATATTTTGTTAATGGCTGGCCCAGCAAAATAAGACAGGGAGAAAGATTATACCAAAGATTTTTCATTTACTCTTCTGAGTTTGAACGATAATTCTGCCAGTCCATGTATGTGCATTTCTAAATACAGGAGAGATATATACTAATTCCACTTATATCTTTTAAGCTCACATTTTGTTTGAAAAAAAATTCAAAGTTTTTCCCTGACAAAATAACTGCATCAAGCCTTGGACTGCTGTAGCACGTAGATGATTTTGAGGCCCTTTCACATTTTTTGATCTTGCAGGCAATAAACATCTTCAAAAGTCTACCGTAAATTCTTCTTAAATTCACTTATTATGACTTAGTACTTCCTGAGAACTCAATGGATTCTCTTTTTTTCATAAAGATGAGGAGGGTGAGTTGCCATCTGGCAGACTCGCTGTCTCCTAGTGGCCTAGAGGAATGGGAATGCCCAATCCTCTATTCATTTTCTGCTTTCACATTTTATTCTTAAATTTCTTCTGTGTGAAAGGAGAAATCCTCCTTCGCCCTCTCTCACAGAATAGCATTTTTAGCAAGTCAATGCCTGCTGAATAACTTGCTCAGTAACAAGATATGCCTCACATATCCTGAGGCAATGTATGGAAACAACAGGCATAACTGAAGTGAATATTTCCTCTATTAAATCTCTATTCACAGGCCACTTCTCTATAAACTTTGGTTCTGGTCTTCCTCTCCAGTGCATGCCTACATACACCCTCTTCTAACTCCCTTGATACTCGTGATTTGTATTTCTTACTGTGGTGGACTGCCTTGAAAAGTTACTCCACCAGCCTCCTGTGTGAGCTCCTCCTGGAGAGCTGTGACATCATTCCCTCTCCACCTGTCTGATCTCACCTCCTGTCGTATTCCTTCAGCTCACTCAGCTGGACTCTGGCTTCTCCTTCAACACATGCTGACTTCTAGCCTCTTGCATAGTTCCCTCTGCATGGAATATTCTTTTCCCAGAAATTGTCAGGTTCACTCTTACTGCCTTTGTGTTTCATCAAACATCAGTCTATCAGAGCTGTCTTTCCTCACTACCTGTGGTAGTCAGGTGACCTCCAGTGATACACCTCTCCTGTTATTCATGTCTTTGTGTGATCCTCTCCCCTGCGACTTCAAACCAATAAAAGTGAAGATTCAAAACAGAATGGAATGCCCTAGGATATATCGCTTCTGCGACTACATTACATAAGACTGTAACTTCTGTCTTGCTAACAGATGCAACTCCTTCTTTATCTTTGATGAAGCAGAGACCCACAGGGCGAGGAACTCAGGGCAGCCTCCAATGAAAGCTAGTGAGGAACTGAGGCCCTCAGCCTAACAGCCCAAGAGAAAATGAATCCTGACAACAACCAAAGTGGGCAGAAGCGGATCTCTCCTCAGGTAGGCATTCAGATGAAGCCCCAGGCCTGATCCACACCTTGAACGCAGCTTTATGAGATACCCTGAAGCAGAGGACCCCAGTGAGGCCAGGCCCAAGTTCCTGACCCACAGAAACTGTAAGATAATAAATGTATATTATTTGAAGTCATTGCCTGTGTGGTAATGTGTTCTATAGTAATAGATAACTAACACAGAGCCCCATGCGAAATAATACATGCCCGTTTCCCACCCCTGCCCAGCATTTTCTATCTCCCTTACTCTGCTGTATTTCTAATAATGCATCACTACCTCACATGTTGGAAATCTATCTTTTTTATTTGTCTGCCTCCCTCATTGGAATCTGTGTGGGGAGATCTAAGTCTTGTTGGAACTGAAACTTCTACAATTCAGGGCAGAGTGACTTTTTAAGGAAAAAAATGATAAAATTATGAAACTGAATTCAGGTATTAAATACTTAATAAGAATGAGAAAACAATCCTAGGAAATTACATATTTTTAAAAGCTGAAAAATCTGAAAAAATAATACACATTTTTGCTGATTGCCTGACATACTTCTGTAACACCCTTTTCCTATAGTTTTTGGCTCTTTATCTTTTAATTACCTCTTCACTTCAACAATTTTATAAAATTATATTGTCTAAATGTATTCAATATTTTTTGGCATGGTAAGTTGAATTTTATTTTTTTAGGTTTATTATTATTATTAACATTTATTTATTTTGAGAAACAGAGAGCATGAGCAGGGGAGGGGCAGAGAAAGAGGAGAGAGAGAGAATCCCAAGCAGGCTCTCTGCTGGAGGCTGACGTGGGGCTTGAACCCGTGAACTGTGAAATTATGATCTGAACTGAAACAGAGAGTTGGACACTGACCTCACTGAGCCACCCAGGTGCTCCAGTAAGTTGAATTTAAAAAAAAAATTACTATATATAGTTGAGAAAATTTCCCTTCATTTCCATATCTCCTATTCATAATGTCATGTAAACGTTTAGGACTGTCTTCCAGGATCAAACAGGAGCTATAATATTTCAAGTTCCCTTGACAGTTCTTCACAGGGATTAATCCAGGAACTCTTTGACTTAGTGACTTTTCTCAACCAGTTCTTTTGCTGATATCTTTGTTGAAATGTATTACATTGGGTACAAAAGAGACAGTGACCTCAACTTTTGCATAGCAGGCTGCGTGAACACATGGAAAGTAGTGTGCATTGTGAGGGTCCTTGAAGCATCAGCTTTACTTGCTGTATGGTATATCTGTCCTTGTCCCTAAGAGTAGGGAATCTGTCTGTTTTATTCACTGTGCTATTCCCCAGTAATCAGAAGAGTGCCTAGCACATGGTTGTGACTCAATAATAATCAGCTAAATTGACAAACTGCTCTTTGTTTCACCTTTCTACCTAACAATAACATATATATAATGGGAGATCAATAAAGACCAGTTGAGTTAATAAATATGAGTTCTGGATTGGTTCAAAGCAAGATGCTTGAGGGGCGCCTGGGTGGCTTAGTCGGTTAAGCGTCCGACTTTCCGACTTTCGCTTAGGTCATGATCTCGCGGTTTGTGGGTTCGAGCCCCGCGTCGGGCTCTGTGCTGACTGCCAGCTCGGAGCCTGGAGCCTGTTTCAGTCTGTGACTTCCTCTCTCTCTGACCCTCCCCTGCTCAAGCTCTCTCTCTCTCTTCTAGAAATAAATAAAACATTAAAAAAAAAAACAACAAAGCAAGATGCTTGAATGCAGGCTACTGAGAAGATATACAAATAGATGGATTACATGGTAGATTAGTAAATACATATACATATAAGTACACACATGTACAAATATACATACATATTTCATTTTGTACTAGAATTTTAGAGAACATTCAACATTGGTTTTAATCTACCTATAGGAGAATCCTAAAAAGAAGGACTATTTTAGGGGGTGATGGGGTAGCTGAAGAATGCCAGTGCTAATGTACATGGATTTTTTTAAACTGAAAAATCCGCATACTGAGCAAGACCAACAGTGTTTCATAGTGCCTCAACGCTTAGGGTTTGAATAGCTCAGTGACCTTGAGCATGCTCCACATCCTAAATCAGCCACCACTTCTTCACCTGTGAAGTAGACACAATACATAAATCTACCTCATCGTGACCAGACAGTGCATATAAAACTTTTCACACAGGGGCGCCTGGGTGGCTCAGTTAAGCGCTTGATTTCAGCTCAGGTCATGATTTCACAGTTCGTGGGTTCGAGCCCTGGGTTGGGCTGTGTGCTGACAGCTTGGAGCCTGGAGCCTGCTTTGGTTTCTGTATCTCCCTCTCTCTCTGCCCCTTCCCCACTTCTCAAAAATAAATAATCATTAAAAAATTTGTTTTTTAAACTCTCCATCCAGTGCCTAGCAAATGATGAGCTCTTAGTAAAGACAGTTGTTTTTGCTTGTTTTGTTTACTATTCATATCATTATATGTTACTGAGGATAGCATATTTTTTGAAAAATTTTAAAAAGGCATACCAATTTGTGATCCCACCTTCACCTCTACCATGAAAAGAAATCCCAAATGAGTTTCCATTTAAGTTTCTGCGAACTGCTGTAGAATGGGTGGGAGAGTGTCACATTGCTGCATTTTGCTGAGGCATATTCAGAGTGCACCACAAAAGCCAAGAAAATATTATCAGTTGGTGGATCCTCCAGGAAGCCACACAAGCAGGAAACGGGGTTACTCAGATCCTGACTTTAAACTTCGAAAACAGACTTCAAACTCTAAAGTGTAGCTAATCATTACTTAGAATATGCATGACAATGAAAAATGGTCATAGGTCACATTAGATCATTTGAACACACACACAACCACAGGAACTCATTTTCAATAGCATTGGTCTTCAGGCTAAAAGGACAAAAAATGCAGAAATAATGTAGAAACCCTCTCCTGCCCCCTAAAAAAAAAAAAACCCAAAGCAAGTAAACAGAAATTATAGGTGCTCTAGAAATGACCACATATTGTATACAGATTTAAGCTCTATTATAACTATAGTCCTTTAGAAAAAAAAAAAAAGGTAGTACAAAATCCAAAAGATAAAGTGACCCTTATAGCTGCTTTTGGATTATAGCGGCAGGACATTTACTTGCTTTCAGTAAGAAAGAAAAATGTAATTTTTCTTTAAAAGACTTTTTCAGCACAGGGGTGCCTGGGTGGCTCAGTTGGTTATGTCTGACTTCAGCTCAGGTCATGATTTCAAAGTACATTGCTCTCAGTGCTGACAGCTCAGAGCCGGGAGCCTGTTTCAGATTCTGTGTCTCCCTCTCTCTCTGCTCCTTCCCCCTCCCACTCTATCTCACTCACAAATAAATAAAACATTGAAACAAATTTGAAAGACTTGGTTTTCAATGTTAAGTAGTACTTTCAGTAAGGATCTAGGTACTACCTTTTTCCTCCACAGGTGATGTTAGAAATGGAAAAGCAGAGCTCCTGAGGGGCTGCCTTGAATCCTCCAAGTCCCCCCCGGGTCCGATGCTGCTGCCATAGGTTAGGCACTACAGAAAGGTCCCTTAAACAGGTCTCTTCAATAAATGAATGATGATCAAAATAGATGAATACCAGGTA
The DNA here is from genome assembly GCA_017311185.1 of Proteles cristata cristata. Classification (NCBI taxonomy): domain Eukaryota; kingdom Metazoa; phylum Chordata; class Mammalia; order Carnivora; family Hyaenidae; genus Proteles; species Proteles cristata. The sequence continues at coordinate 1,174,065 of JAESUZ010004301.1, forward strand.
TATGGATTTTTTAAAAAATAGCTTTATATTTTTTTATTTTTATATATATATAAAAACATATTTATATATGTTTTTCCAGTTTGTAAAATATTTTTCCATTCATAATCTTATTTGATCCTCCCATTGACCCAGAAAGGTAGGGAATAGTTTGCCTGTGATAAGCAAAGTCACTCAGAACAATGGCACTTGGTTTACTCTTCAGGGCTGGAGTTCTCCCTGTGGTGCCATGCACATTAAATGTGCTTAATCCTGGCACACTTTGTTGTATAGCACTTTACTTTATTGAGCTTCACGAATGTTGCATTCTTTTTTTAGCAAATTGAAGGATTGTGGCAATCCTGTGTCAGACGAGTCTGTTGCCTACATTTTTCCAATAGCATTTGCTCACTTCATGTCTCTGTGACATATTTTGGTAATTCTTGCAATATTTCAAACTTTTCCGTTATCATTATTATATTTGTTATGGTGATCTATGATTAGTCATTATGACTTGCTGAAAACTCATATGATGATTAGCACTTTTTAGTGATAAAGTATTTTTAAATTAAGGTATGTGCTTGTTTGGACATAATGCTATCTTATACTTAATAGACTACAGTATAGTATAAACATAACTTTTGCATACATTGAGAAACCACAAATTTACTTAACTCACTTTATTGCCATATTTGCTTTATTCTAGTGGTCTAGAATTGAAGTCCCATTATCTCTGAGGTAGACCTGCTCATGTTTGTTTAGTGTAGTGGCTCTCAACTGGGAGAATTTTGTCCCTTGGGGGATTTTGTAATTTCTGGATATATTTTTGGTTGTTATGCTTGGGTGGGGGGTGGTGTCTACTAGCGGTTAGTGGGTGATGGCCAGTGATGCCACTCAACATCCTATAGTGCACAGGACAGCCCCTCGACCCACTCCCACCACACCCCCTTGTCTTGGAAGAATTACCTGGCCCCAATGTCAATAATGCCCCAGTTGAGCAGCTCTGATGCAAACAATGAACTGTCTTGTAATTACCATTAAGTTGATTAAGTTGTGGTGGTTTTAAAATCTGTCTGGGAACTACAGAATTAAAATCTGTCTTCCCATCAAGAGAATAAATCTCCTCCCTCAGAATCTTGGTGAGACTTGTGATTGCTTTGATGAACAGAGGCAGTTGCATGATTTCTGAGTCTAGGTTAGAAAAGACATGCAGTTTCTGCCAGTATGTTGGGAGGGACACATGCCTCTGGATCCCTGAATCATCGCACAAAAAAGTCAGGCTATCAGAGAGTGCCATGATGGCAAGGCCACTTGATGGGGCCACATGAAGAGACAGAGCTGCCTACCATCTGACAGTAACCACATGAAAAACCTCAAGCCAGTTGCCCAACAAAGATATTCCCAAAGTCCCACTCAAGAAACTATGAGAGATAACAAATGTTAGTCGTCATTTTAAGCCACTAAGTTTTAGAGTGATAGATTACATGGCAATAGCTAACCAGAACAATCTCCAAATAAGTCACTCATAGTCAAGTGCTCTGGCAAACAGAATGTCTTCTCTCTTTCCCTAAAGGGTCTGACCCATGGAAGAACAGAAATCTTAACCAGAGGACTGCCACTTCTCAAGTGGAATAGATTATAATCAGTCTATGGGAAATAGATGACCCAGTTAGCGGGGGAGAGGCAGGGGTTGTCAAAGAGATTTTCAGAAGAAATTCTAAAGAGCCTTTTGAAATGAGGGACAGCACACTGTAGGCTGGAGTCCTGGGCATTATTCATTTCAAAAACTGATTATTATAAAACTGAGGCACTTATTAGATGATCTTTTGATGTTCTTCTAGGCCTAAATTCTAGAATATTCTAATCTACATATATTTTTCAAAAGATAGGCATATTTAAATAGTAACTTCAAAAGTACACCCTGATGGGGGCACCTGGGTGGCTCAGTCGGTTACGCCTCTGGCTTTGGCTCAGGTCATGATCTCGCGGCTTGTGGGTTCAAGCCCTGAGTCGGGCTCTGTACTGATAGCTAGCTCAGAGCCTAGAGCCTGTCTTTGGATTCTGTGTCTCCCTCTCTTTCTGTCTCTCTCCTGCTCACTCTGTCTGTCTCTCTCTCAAAATAAATAAAACATTAAAACAATGAAAATAAATTTTAAAAGTACACCCTGATAAATATAAAGAATGAGAGTTAAAATACATAGGAAGCATCACTTTACATCCACCAAATTGATAAAAAGTTTAAAAAAAACACTACAAAAAGTAAATTAAATTCTTAATGTTGGTGAAATTTATAAATTCACACATTATTGATATTTACACTGTTCAGTATTCGACAAAAGCTAAAAAATACACATAACTTTTGGCTCAGTAATGCCTCCTCTGGAAAATGTCCGAAAGGAAAAAGGAAAGAAAAACCTTCTTGTACAGTGATATTTATAGCCACATTATTTACAGTAGGGGAAAAAGCCCACAGGAAACAACCTAAATATCCAACAATGAAACAATAGTTAGCCATGATATGGCCGGATGCATTAATGCAAAGTTGTAAATACAAAGCCCATATAGAAAAGCATATATAAAAGATATCAAGTGACAAAAAAAACCAAGTTGTTTATTTTCATATAAAAGGTAGATATATCTATAAACAAACTACTTTCACACTTATAAATATCATAAGAAAGAATATAAATATATTCTGTTCAGATGAATATTTTAGTATATCCACTTTTCTGGAAGAATATTAAAACGTTCTGCTTTAATTACTCAAGCTTAGTATTTTATTTTTATTTTTTTAATGTTTTATTTATTTCTAGGAGAGAGCATGAGCACGGGAGGGTAAGAGAGAGAGGGAGTGACAGACTATGAAAAAGGCTCCAGGCTCTGAGCTGGCAGTCAGCACAGAGCCCGACGCGGGGCTCGAACCCACGAACCGCGAGATCATGACCTGAGCAAAAGTCAGACGCTTAGCCGACTAAGCCACCCGGGCGCCCCTAGTATTTTATTTAAAAAAAATTTTTTTTTAAATATTTATTTTTTGAGAGAGACAGAGGGTGAGTGGGGGAGGGGCAGAGAGAGAGGGAGACAGAATCTGAAGCAGGCTCCAGGCTCTGAGCTGTCAGCTCAAAGCTGGACATGGGGCTCGAACTCTCACACCGGGCGATCATGACCTGAGCTAAAGTCAGACGCTCAACTGACTGAGCCACCCAGGCACCCCTCAAGCTTAGTATTTTAATAGACATATTAAAGTTATCTGAATTCTAGTTTTATGATTTTTTAAATATTTTTTTACCAATCTTTTTTTTTTTTTTTTTTTTTTTAGCACTTACTATATACCAGGTCCTGGGAATATAATGATGTACAGGATTGGAGGTGATTTTAGAGAATGTATTCAGTGGGGGAGTCAAGCTGAAGCTGAATTATGGTGCTGCTTTATGAGAACAGAATAAGGGAGTGGGAAAGCACTTGGGGGAAAGAAGATATCTGCGCTGTCCTAATACTTTTATTCAACTTGTTACTTGTCAATACAGCTAGCCTGGTTGGACATTTCAAGACAAAGAAGAGACATTTTAGGAGCAAACTAACTCTATAAAAGAATTGAAGGGAAAAAAAAATTAATGAAAGAAGTATTTCAGCAAACTCAGATAAACCTGCAGATAGAGGTTTTTTTTTTTTATTTTGCATATTCTAATTGGAAAGAACTAGGAAGTTTTCAGCTTGGCCTTTATGCAGAAAGTGTGCCTTAATTTGCACTACAGTGGGTGTACTCCATGTCTCATGCAGTCATCACTCATTCAACAAAATTCAGCTTGGCAAATGTGAAAAAGACATGACCTCTGTCTTAAGGTTTGCAATCTATGGGGGTTAGAGCTGCGTAAGCGGATTTCTGAAATAGAAAGTGACAACGGCTATGAATGTGAGGAGGCTACCCAAATTGGACTGGGGTTAGGAAGGTTTCCTGGGGTGCATGAGCCTCAATGAAATTGACACATAAATGATGTGCAGAATAGGGGTTGGGGTGTAAAGAGTATTTCAGAAAGAGAGAACACAGACAAAGGTAAGAGACCATGGAACTGTACTCTTAAAAAGGGTTACGGTCATACCTCACTTAGACCATAACAAAAAAGTAGTAATAAAATGATGTCTGATAATTTGGGGGCAAAATTAAATACTTTGATAATAAAGGGGTTTCTTCCTTTCTAAAAACGTTTTTATTTATTTTTGAGAGAAAGAGAGAGCGGGGAGGGCCGGAGAGAAAGGAAGATAGAGAATCCAAAGTGTGCTCTGTGCTGAGTGGAAAGCCCCATGTAGGGCTCAAACTCATGAGCCATAAAATCACGACCTGAGCCAAAGTCAGACACTTAACTGATTGAGCCCCCAGGCACCCCTAAAGGGGTTTCTTAATTACTATGTACTATAGTTTGAATGTTTGTGTCCCCCGACCAACTTGAAATCCTAACCCCCAAAGATTATGGTATTAGGGAGTGGGCCCTTTGAGAGGTGCAGAGGCTTCACTCTCATGAATGGGATTGGTGCCTTATAAAAGAGGCTCCAGAGAGACTCCAGCCCCTTCCATCAGCCAAGATCCAGGAAGAGGCCTTTCACTGGAACATGACCATGCTGGTACCTTGATCTTGAACTTCCAGCTTCTATAGCAGTGAGCAAAACATTTTTGTTTGTAAGCCGCCCAGTCTGTGGTATTTTTTTTTAATAATCCAAGGTATATTTTTATTTTTTTCTTCTCCCTGTATCATTTTTTTTTAACGAATAGTTTATTGTCAAGTTGGTTTCCACATAACACCCAGTGCTCATCCCCACAAGTAGCCCCCCTCTGTGCCCATCTCCCCCCCCCCCACCTGGCATCCATCAGTCCTCAGTTTTTTCTCAGCATTCAAGAGTCTCTCATGGTTTGCCTCTCTCCCTTTCCCCACCACTTCCCCCCTTCTTCTCCCCCATGGTCCTCCTTTACGTTCCTCCTAATCCTCCTAAATGTGCAAACATATGATTTTTATCCTTCTCTGCCTGACTTATTTCGCTCAGCATGACACTCTCAAGGTCCATCCATGTTGCTACACATGCCAGATTTCATTGTTTCTCATTGCCATGTAGTATTCCATGGTATAGATAAACCACATCTTCTTGATCCATTCGTCCGTTGATGGGCACTTAGGCTCTTTCCATGTTTTGGCTATTGTTGAGAGTGCCGCTATAAACTGTGGTATTTTGTTATAGCAGCCCAAATGGACTAAAACACTATATGACACTTATATAAATTATTTATTTAATCATCTTTCAATTTTTCATTAAGCCTTTTTCAAATTCAGGCTATTTCTTACCTCTCTTTACTAAAAAAGAAAATAAAGAACACATAAAAGTATCTCAATTTCCAAGGCTAAGTTATTCTTCTTTCCCCCCCAACAATATTAATAATTACATAGAAAAACTAAGTCAATTGTTCTAAAGTATCTACTTATACACTAGCATTTGGAATATGGCTTAAGGAAGGTTATAAAATCCAAAAGATTCAGTGTCCATATTCTAACAAGCATCCATGAAGCTATTTGGTTCAAGGACCTGCAGGTAACTGGTAAACAATTTGGAATAGAGTTATCTGACTGAGCTGACCAGAAGGCAGCTTGCATTTAGTCTGCATTTCCACATGGTATCCATGGGAATGAGATCAGGCGTGCACAAAGACAAACAAAGGCTACCCTCAAATGAATGAGAGAGAATGACAACTGCCAGTGTTCAAGGCATCCATGGGCACAAGAGCTTTGCTCATGCTTTTCAAAACACAATGAAATAATCTCTTACGCTGACAATACAGTGTCCATCACTCCTTTATTTCCATGGCTCTGTTTAAACATTAACCTCATTTTTCATACAGAAAGTCTTTCAATGATCGGGAGTTATGTATGGCTTCTGTAGTAAAAACTGTCTCTAGTCACTTTAAACTACAAAAAGGAAGAATTGCAGTTACCCTTTCAGAACACAGAATAATAATGCGGGAATCGTCACTCACAAAATCGCACAGTTGCCATGAGCTGTTTGGACAACGGAACAGACAACTCTTTCAAAGGCAGAACAATATATTTGAAAATTATGAACAGAATATTCTATGGACCTGAAAACATTAGCAAAATATGCAGTTCAAGTTTATACTGGTTAGTAAATGTAATTTACATGTGCAAGAGTCAGCAGGCACAGACTGGAAAAAATACTTGAATACGAGCTCTTCGGATTAATCACAACTTTAACAAAATTAAGAACTGACATTAATTTCTTTTCTAATTTATATAATTAAATGGAAATGTTTTAAAACACTTTGAAAACACCAGTGAGTTACACAGAATAAAAGGCTTCAATATTTTACTAACAGAAACTTTCAAAGCCAACTCTAATTCTCTGTGTTATATGGGACTATGATTTCTGAAAAGATGACTTTGAGGATCTTTATTATACTGGATAGAAATAAAGAACTAAAAGCTTAACTGGAGAAACCTATCTAGAGCTCTAAAAACACCTCTTTGGCTTTTTTTAGGAAATCTGACTAAAGTATGGATATTAATTCAGTGACCAGAATTGGAATATTGTTATATATTATACACCCTAAAAACTATGCTAAGTTTATTAATTACAGCTTCTTTAGTGTGGTAAGTATGTTCTGAAACAAAAATATATACAAGCAACACACTGGAGGGTGAGAGGGTGCCTATTCCCACAGCTTGGCTCTGCATCCCTCACAGTCATTAATTTCAACTTGGTCTCATCAGTCCATATCCTCTCCATGTCATATCCCAGAATGCACTCTGCCTTCCCTATATGGTCATCTGTGGTTTCCAGGCTGTTGACAGAGCTGTTGCTGCTGCAGCTATCTGATCCCCTGCCCCCCTTCTCTCTGATGACCCCTTTGCCTTGGACATCAGTGCTCCTTCTCTCCCCCCATCTCTCCTGTGTTAGGGACTCCTGCCACATGTAGATGTCTCAATGCAATTCTCAAAGAGCACAAGTGGACCATGCAATACCATAAGCAATAGAAGTAAAAAAACAAACAGAAAAATACCTCATTATAATAATTGTTCTGTAAACCTCTCCTGTGCTTGCTTGTTTGTTTGTTTGTTTGTTTATGCACGCCTCTCTCCTCCTGTCCCTCAGCCACTCCCTCTTCTCTTTTAGGGTCTAACTTCCTGACACTGTCTGCATTTCCTCAGGGTCCACTTACTCCTCAGCCTACTCCACTCTGGCTTCCGATTTTTCACTCCATGGAGACTGCCCTTGTCAAGGCTGTCTGACGTGCTTGGCTCCTGTGAAGATGACCCTACTGACCAACTCTTCCCTCCCGAAATATTTGTGTGGTGCCCCACTTACTGTAGACTTCTTCCTACTTAGTGCTCCCACTGCTCCTTCTCTCTCGCTGGCATCTCTTCTTCCTCACCTGACCCTCTCAGGTAGCCCCTTGGGTTGTGGACAAAGCTGTCTTCTGGTCTCTGCCTGACTCATCAATGCCATGTCCTCAATGACTCTCCAGGTGCCTCTGACTCCTAAATCTCTATCCCTCATTGTCCTCTCTCCAGTGTCTAACAGTGCTCTATCTATAACTATCTATCTACTAGACATGTGCCCTGCATGTATCCAACAACCTGTCATGGTAAACTGATTATCTTTTTCGTCTAAGTTGCCCTCTTTCCTCGCCTCCCTGTCTCAGTCAGTAGCACCTCACTGAGTTGTCCACTTCCAAAACCCAGGCCTCCATCTTATCTTCTCCGTTGCTGCAACTGTATAAATCAACCACAAATCTTGTCCATTCTCCCTTGCTACCTTTCAAATGCATCCCCTGTGATCTTTCCCTACTGCTACTGGGTTTTAGCACCATCATCCCCCAATAAAACTAAAACCAGAACTATTTCTTTCCTAAGAAAGGTAGTGCCTTCAGCCTGGCCTCCATTCAATTCACCATCTACCCTGAACTGAAGTAATCTACTCAAGAAGCCAGATGATCATGTCACTCCCCTGCTTAAGGCCGTTCAAAACCTTCCCATTGTCCTCAAAAATCCATACTCCTGACTGCCATTTACAAGGTCATTTGTGGTCAGGTACTTGTTAACCTCTCAGCTTTCACCTCCCGTGAAACACCTTGAACAGTGTGTTCTGGACATAATGACTTTCTCTTTTCCTATTCAAGTATCTAAAACATCTGACTCAGGAACTTGGAGACTTGGGTCCTGTTCCCAGTTATGTTACTCTCCATCTTATATTATTATCACTGATGTCCATTTTAAAAGGGGAGAACTGGACTCTGACCTCTTCGGTCCTTCACAGTGGATCTGAAGAGTAAAGATTCTTCCTGGTCTCTGTGAAGACTTGCCGGGAGGCTTGTTACTTATATGCATCACAGTGACATTTCTCCATCTTCTGAATTCAACATTAAGTTCAGTACCACTCATTTAGCAAGGAATTGTCTATTACGTTATAGAAACTTATGGTACATGTGTATGTTATAAGCACAGACTACAAAATAACATAACAAACACAACATAACCATGTTTTAAATTACATAGACATTTTTTTTAGGCACAAAGAGGTAAATGGCTCTAAATTTCAGTAATTCAGAAACTCAAAGACAATATCAAGGACCTGCTTTCTATCTTTCCACGGGGCTAGTGTATTGGCTTTATCCTCAAGCTAGCTGATGTCATGGTTGTAGAATGGTTATAGCTGTTCCAAGCTTCATGGGACCTGGCAATATGTTTCTTAACCAGTGTCTCCCTTAAGAATGAAATATTCTTTCCCAAAAGTCTCAAGCAGATTTCCCTCCACATGTCATTGCAATTACATGCCCATGTCTAAATCAGACACTGGAGAGAGGTATGAGATGATCAGGAATGGCTCAGGGCAATCACTCCTCAAAGTCCCCTGGACCTCCTAGCTGTGCGGAGGAGGAGGTAACCCAGTAATTGGACTTCTGTCAGAAAGGAGGATGGAAGGGTCCGAAGTTGGTTAGGTACCTTTCAGGGCATGAGACAATGCCCTTCCCTCATGGTTGAACTAGTTTCCAAATAGACTGTAAACTCTTTGGACCATGTTTCAAGTTTCCTATAGTTGGGCCTAGCATAAAAGTTACTGCATAAAAATACGTTCAAATGCTACTTTCCTGGAATTCACTATGGCCTGATCAACAAAGCACCTACAGGTCATCTGAAGGAACATCATAGGAATCACTTTCATATACAGGATCTATTGTTGCCTAGGATTTGTGGTAATAAGCTTCTCTTTAGAGAGACATTATTTTATGTGTTCTTCTAGGTAAATCAACAGTCACCATAACAAATGAAAAAAAAACCCCACAAAAACCATCCTGTCTTTGATTTGCCAATTAGAATGACAACCTTCTGTGGTTCTTTCTCTTTTATGCTATGCTGAATCTTTCAGTCACTCCCCAAGCTAATTAAGGCTTTTGACGCTAGTGGTAACATTCATACGGCATCAGGATGATATTTTTGGTCCCAAATATTTTTCCCATTCTTCTTGAACTTCTTGAGTTTTGACATATTGTCTTGAATTTGTGTCCTTATTTTGCTCAATGTCTAAAATTCCATAATTAGAAGCTCATCTCTTTACATTAACAGGCTTCTCCCTTTTAATAGGCCCACGGCTGTTAACACATTAAGACAGGAACAGACATCAACTACTTTAGAGGGAATTCATTTGAGCTGACGTATTCACTGACTTTTGGTGTTGAAACGTACCTATCTTGGTGGTCATCTCCCAACAATGTGATGTAGGCAATACTGGAATTTTAATTTCTTAGGAAAGAGGAGGTGCAGGGCTAATATTTAAGCAGTTGCTTCTAAATCTGACTGTGTATCAGAAATGTATGAATAATTGCCTTTAAATCCTGATCCTGAGCCCCAAAGCATGAATTTAAATCAAACAGTGGTTCATGAGCCAGAACTTCTGAGAGCAAAGCTTAGTAGTGGTGGGGCAGGTGTAGCTGGAGAGCCATGGGGTCGGGGTTACTTTATCAGAGGGTGGTTTGAGGCTACGGTGGTGCTGAGGATAAAGAGAAAGAGGAGGGTCAGGATTGGTTCCAGAAGTGAGAGTTTACCTCAGACTTCTCTTTTAGTTATAAAATAAAAACTTCCCTGCTTTATAATTTTGCTTGGCGTTGTCTCTTGTAACATAGGACAATGGTGAATTGCAAAGGGATGAGAGAAGGGAAAAAGCATGAAGGCAGTGAAGGCAAAGGGAATAGTACATGTATTTGTGTCTGTGTGGGACGAGTGTAGCAGAAGAAAGCCTGAACAGGCAGGCCAGGCTGCAGCCTGATGGACAGGCCAAAAAATCTGGACTTCACCCTATGTGAGATGGGAAGCCACCGAAAGTTTGAAGCAAGGGGTTGATTGGATACAGATAAGTGTTTAGAAAGATAACTAAACACATTGTTTCATCAGGGACAATGAGAAGAATGGACCAGAAGGAGAAGAGCAAAAAAAAAACCAGAAAAAACACTTTATAGTTGTCTAGACACAAAGAAAGCAAGGATGGTGGCAGAAGTTACAGGGGGGGGGGTGGGCGGGCAGGACAGAACTTGGAGACGGGCTGCGAGGCTGACGCATGGGGAAAGAGCCCAGGTTTAGTGTTTGCGTGATTATGTTGCCATTACATGATAGTAGAGAATTCTGGAGGGCAGGTGTTGACTTTGATTGAGGACATACTGAGGACATGCTTACTGGACGTCTAGGTGGAGCTATTCGGTAGCAGATGGAAATCCTGATCCAGAACCAGGAGAAGAGTCTGGCTGGAGATCCTGACTTGAATGGGGAACCGGCCCAAAGAGAACTGGTGGGATGAAGACAAGGACCCAGGAGGGAGCTCTAAACGCCAAGGACTGGGCTAAACAGATCAGCCTGTAAGAGAGAGTGAGGAAGGGGCACCTGGGTGGCTTAGTCGGTTAAGCATCTGACTTTCACATAGGTCATGATCTCGTGGTTCGTGGGTTCAAGCCCCAAGTCGGGCTCTGTGCTGACTGCCAGCTCAGAGCCTGGAGCCTGTTTCAGTCTGTGACTCCCTCTCTCTCTGACCCTCCCCTGCTCATGCTGTCTCTCTCTCTCTCCTAGAAATAAATAAAACATTAAAAAAAAAAAAAGAGAGTGAGGAAGAACTGCCTGGAAAATAGGAGAAAAATAGGGAGACTAGAAGACAGAGGTGGAGGGTGCATCAGGAAGGATAGAGAAGACAGAGGTGGAGGGTGCATCAGGAAGGATAGAGCTGCCATATTGCATATTAAAGGAGCATTTACTTATTCTGAGAGAAATTAGAATATTTACAGCTTGAAGGGAATTAGAGAAAGGATTTGAAGGTACTCATTAAAGAGGCAGTGACGCCGGGCAGGGCGCCAGGCACAGGGAGAAAAGATGGAGGATTATCTGTGGCTTGGCAGCACACGGGGATGTAAGTGCCATGGTGCGCTTTAAAATTACATTTTCCTTTCCTCTGTGGACCTATTATTTAGACTGTGAATTATCTGGGCCCCTTATGGTCTTTCTTTTCCATCCCTCACCTGCCGGCTACCATTTCAGTGACTGCAAGCACTTAAACCAAGGGGTGATCAATGCAAGGTGATAAATATGAAACTGAACCTTGAGCACTGCCTTTTCTTAAATACCCACAAGAAGGTTTACAGAAACTGTATTTGACTCTAAGTGTTAAAATGAGATTCGAGGATTTTAAGTTTCTACAATGGTTGGCACGTATGCTGGAGAGGATGTGAGACATATAAACACACACGTATGCTTGTTACATTTTTACTTTTGATATGTATTTATATTACACAACTGTACATATGTATAATTTGTAAGCAACTATATGTGTGTAGTAATGACGACAACTTTAAAAATTTTACATACTTAGAGTAATGCCATAAAAAATTCCAGCTATCGCTGACCTAGACATTCAATTATTTATGTTAATCTTGGATATTCCTGGTATCAACAAATGAGGTTGCTTTCCTAGGAACCTGAATCAATATCACAAATGACAAAGCTTTATTATGAGTATTTTTCTTGAATTAAGAGAAAACTTATTCCTTGAGTATGCAAATAACTGAAACAGGAGGAAGGAATAAATATAAAAAAATATTTATACAGATGTCATTTTAAATTACCTCTGCTTGCTAGCACTGATTTGTCCTTATTAACTAACTCCAGGTTAAGAATCTCTATACCTGACTTCGTGCCTTGGAGCAATACATTCCACTAAAGTATTTCTCACTGCTCTTTAAAAACAAGCCTCAACACTTCAAAGATAAGGAAATAATGTTATGTTTCCATAGCTTTTGTTAATAATGGGTAATTAAAGAAAGATGAAAAGCTTGGATTTAAATGTCTGTTAGTTCCTGGGAAGGTTGTGGTGTTCCAGGGACTGATTTTAATGTGACCCCAACTTTATCTAAAACCCCTAGATTAGGGTTGATGGCCCCTCTAACCACCACAGAATATCTTGGGGGCCCAGCACAGGAATATCTGTGAAGCACCAGACACAGAGTTAGACAGAAAACCTAATGATGCCTAGTCTGTGCTGGGGGTAGGGATGGTGGTGTTATTTCTCTGTTATCTCTGGGAGTAAATGCTACAGGGTTATCTAGGTTAGGTTTCTTCCAGAATAACGAATAGCATGTCTAAATGCCTCAGTGGAGGATAAACAAATATATATAATACATATTTTCGTAATATATGTATTTTTATTATATAATATATGCCATATATTATATATATATCAGGAAATATTTAATATATTTATATTCTTTGTAAAACACTTGTTTTGATCGTTGTTCAAACTACAAAATTTAAATGCGACACCCCCTCCTCCTCCCAGTAAACTAAAGTTCAATAGTAAGTATACACTGGGCTCTGGAAAAGATTTGGAGAAGGTGCATGTGAGGGATGACGGTCATACAACTTAGCGCAAAAGGAATCAGGTGATGGTCGGTCTCACTATCACAGCCCTGCATCTGGAGCTATGGCTTGTTAATTCTCTTGTTGGCAGCGGCTAAGATCAAGAAAGTAAAAAGAACTTTTCTTGGCCCAAGTTTACATTATGCTGAACAGAAACGTCACAACAATTGGAGGAAGGCAGAAGGGAAGGAAGAATTCCTGTTCTGCCAAGTATTTAAGAGGCGCTTGGTTTCTCTATGTCCCCTAAGGGAAGAAACATCAGTGCTGCGGCCTGAAGAAATGGGAGCATTAATTCACACACTTGGGCTGAAAAGCAAGTATTTGGGGCGCCCAGACTCCTGCAAAGCCACCAGGCATCGCGGAGTGTGGTGCGGGCGCTGGGCGGCACCTGCAGTCTAAGCCACCGGGCAGGACTCTCCATCTTCAGGACACCCCTTAGTCGCCACTTCTTCTGCCTGGGTGTGCGTGCGCGTGGGTCTAAAACCAAAGCGCGCAGTGAGCTGACTTTGAAGGGTGCTTCGCAGATAGGATTGAGTCAGGCCTTATGGGGACACCAGGCGGGGGAGAGAGGGAATGGGGAGTCTTTCCCTATCCAGCTCCGGATGGCTGGGAGCCTGGGTCCACGTGGAATCCAGCAGAGAGGAGCGCTGCTTGCCCCCCGCATCCCGCAGACTCCTCCCTCCTGCACCCAGGCCCCGCGCAGGTCCCTCCAGCAGCTGATGGAGAAGGAAACTCCTCGCTTACCTTGACTGAGCAGTAACACCAGCAAGGGCGCGCCCCCCGTCCATCCCGGCCGCATCCTGAGTCTGCCCGGGGACGGTAGCTGCTGTCGGTCTGCAGAGGAACTCCACAACCCGGACTCCTCAGAAGCGGGCCCGCGAGCTTTTCTCCCCCGCCCGGGTGAGGACAGGGAAAAGTTGCCTGGCAGCTCCTCGGGCGCCAAGGCCCGCCCCGCCCCGCCCCTCGGCCAAGCTAACACCGGATCTGCCCCGGCTCCGCCCCGCCGAGCCCAGGCCCTGCAGCCCCGCGGGGCACCTGCGCTGCCACACCCTCGGAAACCGCACCTTAACTGCCCTGCGAGGTCCGGGTCCCCGCATCGCCCAAGCCGCGGGGCTGGAGTCGGGGCGCTCGTCACTGGGCTGGCGGGGCACGCCCGACGGGCGGGAGCCGGCCTCAAACTACCCCGCCCCCTGATGGCCTGCGGCCCGCCCGCAGGAGACCCCCGGTCTCCCGGAGAACCTTGCAACTTCTGCAGCCCTTCGTGGCTCCAGGCTCCTGGCAGAGGTGGAGAGCGATGGGGAGCCGCGAGTCCGAAGCCACGCTTTTCGGGGTGGCGCGGTGCGTGGCATTCTGTGCTTTTCTCAAGTGGGTGGAGAAGCGGACAAAAATAAGTGCAGAATGACCAGGTTAGAAACTAACTCGACAGGAAAGAAGATCTGCTCACAAGTTATGATTATCCGAGGTATATTTAAGCAAGACCTGTCGCAAGAGCACCGTGTGTGTGTGTGTGTGTGTGTGTGTGTGTGTGTGTGTGTGAGAGAGAGAGAGAGAGAGAGAGAGAGAGAGAGAGAGAGAAATCCTCATTTCATTCCTTTCCTCCAAGATAATAAGCAGCTGATTTGATTACTGAGTTTAAGCGATTTACTTCAAGACACAGAGACAAGTGAGAGCCCATATATGAAATTATGACTCTTCCTCTTTGTATTACATGTGACCATTTCCTTCCATTACTTTAGTCTCAGATCTGGAAGAAGGACATTCTATAGCCCTATCTGAGACTTTTTACTTGCCAACTTAAGAAATAGAATATTCAATTTTTTTAATCTGTTTTTTTTTTCTTCAAAAATTCACTCACAAATCGCCAGCACATTACTGAAAACAGAATTCTTCCAGGGACTCCTTTTGTGACATACTCAAATGTTTTAATAAAGCACAATTAAAGAATTATTAGACCAATCATTCTTATTATCGCCATTCCAAATCTCCGTGGAGCAGGTGGAGTGAGCCCTATGGGATGCTTCGGATATTGCCACTCAGAAGTAAAGTGAGGGACACCTGGGCGGCTCAGTCCCATGAAGCGTCCAATTCTTGGTTTTGACCCAGGTCATGATCTCACGGTTGGTGGTTCCAGCCCCACATTGGGCTCTGTGCTGACAGCGTGGAGCCTTCTTGGGATTCTCTTCCCTCCCCCCCAAATGTGCTTCTCCCCCACTCACGCTCTCTCTCAAAATAAATAAATAAACATTAAAAAAAAAAGTAAAGTGGTTCAGGGTGGAAGGACTTAATTAATTGGTAAAAATCAAATGCTCCCCTTTCTAGCTGATGCTGGAGTCTTTTTTTTAAAGTACTAAATTGGTATTCATCAGCTGCTGCTGCTTATCATCATGATTATAAACTCAGTACTTTTGAATTAAAAATGTATAGCCCCTGGTTGTTTCCTGTTTTCTTATCTGTCATTTACTAATTCTACTTACTAATCCTGACAAACACTTGAAGCACTTTTTTTCTGACCTGTTTATGATACTCACCTGATTAGTAAGACTCCAGATATCACCTGAGAGCTCTTAGGTGGCCGCTCACTAACCCTGACACCCAGCCTTGACTCTCCTCACAGACTTCTTGCAGGAAGTCAGCCAGGTTTCAGTGAGATGAATATCTGTCTGTTTCCTTCTGACTCACTGAAATGTGAGTAAGTGTTTGGAACAGACCCTTGTTTGGGAGGCAGTATAGTTCCCTTCATGTGAGACAGGAATCTGTGCTTTGTCTCTGGGTGCTCGAGAGGAAAATGCATGCTTCTTTGCTTTTGTGCTCAGAGCTGGGCAAGTTAACATTATGCTGGCATGAGGCACAGATAAATCAGGAGCTATATATTTCTGGAGCAGGCAAAAATTTCAAAGTTCAAGAAACAAAGAGTCAACTCCTGCCCCGCATTAATTTTAAAAGTGTGAAAAGAGACAAAGCGTTCTTGAGACAACACAGTTTGAGAACTCATGTCTTAGTCGTTTTGGGAACTATTCTGACTAGGTGTAAGTACTGGATACCACATTCTGAGGAAATAAAATGAAGGCAGGGCCTTTTAAACTGTCAAGGAGCCCTTTACACTTAAAATTATTGAGAATCTCTCAGATGAATGGATAAAAGATGATGGAGATCAACATTAATATAAATGTTAATATATTTCATATTTCATAAAGTCCTTTACTGGCTGGCAGAGCTGGGAGTTGCCCTTGGAGTTTGGGGGTCCCAGTCTGGAGTCTCCAGATCTATGGTGCCCCTGCCTCTGTTCCTGACTGGGGCAGATGGTCCCCTCTGCCAGGCTACTTAATTTGTTCCTTTAGGTATTCCCAGCTCTCCTTGGAGGGGGGTCACTGAGAGAGCCAACATCACCATAATGATGTCTGAATTCCAGGCCTTGTGGAT
Source organism: Proteles cristata cristata (assembly GCA_017311185.1). Classification (NCBI taxonomy): domain Eukaryota; kingdom Metazoa; phylum Chordata; class Mammalia; order Carnivora; family Hyaenidae; genus Proteles; species Proteles cristata. The sequence goes on from JAESUZ010004301.1 coordinate 1,190,411, forward strand.
GTGAAAGTTAAACTTTGGGGGCACTGAGAGTTGGGGTATCTTCAGACTGGTCTGCTCACACACACAGTGGCTGAAGTAGTCCATGGCTGGGGGAGCCTACCTCCTCAGACTTCTGAAGGACAGTCTGGCTCTTGTTGCTAGCCCCAGCAGCTCCAGGCCATACACCACGTAGACGGTGCCCCCAGCCACACTGCCCTTGATGAGAAACCTCCTCAGCAAACACAATTGGGGCACCATGGTTGCTGAGCTCTGCACACAAGGACAAGATGATGGGATGTTATTGGGGTACCATAGTCAGCTCTTCACACAAGGACAAGATGATGGGATATTATCAGGGTACCATAGTCACTCAGCTCTGCCCACAAGGACAAGATGATGGGATATTACTCCCATAAAAAAGAAGGAAATCTTGCCATTTGCAATGACATGGATGAAACTGGAGGACATTTTGTTAAGTGAAATAAGCCAGACAGAAAAAGACAAATATTGTATGATCTCATTTGCATGTGGATCTAAAAAAGTCAACTGATAGTACAGACACTAGAGTGGTTACCAGGGGCTGGAGGTGAGGAAAATGGGGAATGTTGGTCAAAGGGTAAAACCTTCAGTTATAAGATGAATAAGTCCTGGGTGTTTAGTGTACAGCAAAGTGACTATAGTTAATAATATTGTATTGTATACTTGATACTTGCTAAGAGATTAAGTCTGAAGTGTTCTCACAACAAAACAAATAAAAATGGTAACTGTGTGAGTGATGGATATGTTAATTATCTTGATTGTGATAATCGCATCACTATGTATATCAAAACCTAAGGATGTACATCTTCTATATATACAAGTTATAATTGTCAATATTGAGGATCCCAAAGAACTTTTCTTCATGTGGATTATTTCTCCCCATATTTACCATGTAAGAAATTGAAATAGATATTTTCTAATATTTATATATTAATTCATTATGTATTAATTCAATAGTAAGGCTCTTATGTGTTGACATAAATAACATATTTTACAAAAAACAACTACATTTCCCCAAATAAAGAAAATCATGAGAAGAAGAGCATTGCCTTACATTTTTGACAATCTTTTCAATGTCTGGCTTAAAAGATAAACACTTGGATTCTCATATCTTCTCCTGCACCCAATCTGTTGTGATATGTACTTTCAGTGAAATTATATGAATTAATCTGGTATTACATACATGTAATTGAACAAACAGGACATAATTGTGGGTATTCTGATACTGCCCCCAAACTCAACAAGTGGTAGTTTCTTAAAGATTAGTTCCAATATGGAATCTGAAACCACATCAATAAACTTTTTCTACCCTAGTGATTTGCAAGCTCAAAGTTCCTGGGATTAAAATTTGAAACTGGCCCCCATATATGGAGGGCAAGGAGAGAGAAAAGACAAAGGTAGACCCCTTCAGCTTGGGTGGTGGCAATTTAAAAAGCAAGGGAACTTATATACTTGGCTTGTCTGGAGTGGCCACAAGATGAGTAAATCTCCATACTTGCTGCCAGAACCTTAAGTTTATGTAGAGGCCTTAACAAACAGGGTTCAGTCATTTATACAGTTTGGATGGTCTTGATAACAGCTTACTTTCTCAAAGCTGTGTCCCTGTAATGGCTTCTAGTGTGGAAACAGTGGTCAGAACATACATTTCAAGGACAAAGGAGAGGATAAGCAGCCTCCAGTTACTTGGGTCCAGCTTGCAGGTCAATCAGCAGTCACATCCTCTTGATAACCTCCTCCAACACGTAGCACATTAAAATTCATTGGTCTACTGAGTACTTGGAATAGGACTTTTACTCAGGCAAGGTTTTGTCCCATCATGCATTGGTCGTTTTGAAAATATTGGTTCGCTGAGTTATGCAGATTTTCTAATAATTGACACATTTCATTACACAATATTAAAAAAAATCATATTGTCACCTATCTCATTAGAAAAATCTTTATATATTGTGAAGCTGTCAAGCTCATGCCATCCCAGCAGGCACACATTTTCCAAAATTCCAATTTCCATTCGAAAATTGAATTTTATCACTGGCCACTCATACTATCAGTTGTTCTGTGTGAAAAGAAAGGCCCATTTCATTCATTTTTGAGAAATGTCTATCAAATACCCAAGTCTGAATAGTCATAGTTTGTCTATCAATGTTCTTTGAAGTAAAATTGATGTTCCATGAAAAACATGGCTAGGGGGTACCTGGGTGTTTCAATCAGTTAAGTGTCCAACTCTTGATTTTGGCTCAGGTCATGATCTCATGGTTCATGAGATCAAGGCCTCTGTCAGGCTCTGTGCTGACAGCATGGAGCCTGCTTGGGATTCTCTCTCTCTCTCTCTCTCTCTCTCTCCCTCCCCCTCCTTCTCTCTCTCTCAAAATAAATAAATAGACATTCAAAAAGAACGTGCCTAGTTACAGATCCTTGAGACAATTACCCAAATACAGTGTGCAGCATACATGCTTTATGTGTATGCCCACATTTACTCATGCAAAATATTTAAAAGACATATACTTAAAGGTTGAGATTTAATAAAGGTAGTTAATTTTTTACTGTTTTGTCAAGGGCATTCTTTTTTTTTAGTGTTTATTTTTGAGAGAGAGAGACAGAGAGATTGAGAGAGAGAAAAGGAGCCTGAGTAGGGAGGGGCAGAGAGAGAGGGAGACACAGAATCTGAAGCAGGCTCTGGACTCTGAGCTGTCAGCACAGAGCCCAGCAGGGCTCAAACTCACAAACTGTGACTTCATGACCTGAGCCAAAGTCAGAAGCTTAATTGATTGAGTCACCCAGGCACCCCCTATCAAGGACATTCTTAAGTGAAACTAGCTTTCTCCTTTCTCCCTCCCTTCCTTCTTCTCCTCCCTTCCTTCTTCCTACTTTCTTCTTGCCTTTCCTCTTCCCCTCCCCTCTGTCCTCCTCTCCTTTCATTCTCCCACCTACTGCCTCTGTCCTCTCTCCCTCTTCCTTTCTCCATGTATCCAGTTGGGAAGAATGAGATGGTTACTCTTACTGATCACTGTTCTTACACCATAAGGCAAATGCAAACACAGTGGAAAATGCAAATAATATCTCAGTATTAGCATAAAAATAGTCTTGACCTACTGACCACCTCAAAAGGTCTGGAGACACCTAGGGGCCACCTTCTTAGATTTACTAAGAGATGGAGTGAGGCTTCTCCATTCTTTTCTTTCCAAATATAGGCTGTATATTTTTGGAGATGAGGCTCAAATGAATTTTCCCCAGTGTTTTTTTCTGACCTGTTTTTATCTTCAAATTCAGCTCTTTGCTTATTTAATTCCCCATGCACAATCACTTAAACCAGAAGCCTCTGCTTTCCATCCTCAGGACTACCACCAGGTTTCCCTTCCACCATACCATATCAATTTTGTCTACCCCTTAGATGATTATCTATCCATCTCCTACTTTTTGTTCCATTGCTACTCTTTAGTTCAAGCTCATTTGATCTTTATCTGCTATGGCAGTCTCCTATGCAATCTCTCTGTGCTTCCCTCTCTTCTGTCTCCAGTCTACTCTATGCTGTTACCACAGTTCTCTTTCTAAAACACAGGATTTGTTGAAAATCTTTGAAAGTCTACAGGATGAAGTTCAAGTACCTTAGTGTTTGTGCTCCCAGTTGAACCTCAACCTACCTCTTACCAAAACTCTTTCTCTTGTATGTATTATGGGTGTGATTTGAATTTAGTTATGTGGATACTACCTTTCTCACTTAAATACTGGATCTCTGAAGTCTTATATGTTTACATCATGTCTAGTCCTATACATGACAAATAATTCCTAAAAATAATCGCTAAATTGAAATGAATTTCTGAAGAGTTCCACCCTCTTCCACCTAGACTGAAAAGGTTAGGGAATGTGAAATTGTATCTAACTCCTGAAAAATTTGAAATGAAGTAACCAGTGACTTCAAATGTTACCCAGTAAATCTATGAGAAGACTGAGTAAAGTTCAGAATCCATTGAATTTGATTCACCTACAGGTTTCCAGGCACCTGTTGAGTTGCATGATGTCCAAAAATAAAAGAGACATTTCTAACTTAAATACAAAACAAATAAACAAAAATAAAATAGTTCTATGTTCCTTGGGTCCCTGGACCCATCAATTCATCTATGCATTTTATTCATACTTCTATTCTAGCACTACTAAAATTGACTGTCCTTTTTTGGTTTTCATATGTGTGGGAGACCTGAAAAGCCAATCTTCCAGCTCTGCCCACAGGTTGTTCTCAGAGTTTGCCATGATTTCTCTCTAGAAGTCATCCTTCCTCCTAGCGATATGGAGAGACACCTGATCCAAACTGGATTAATTAAATTTTCTCCTAGACAGTTATATTCAGGGTACAGAGATTTTAGAGAATCTTTGCTGACCACAGGGACTAGGAATTCATGTTCCTTTGGGGCAGCCATTTTTTAAATGAGCATAGAAAAAGCCATTTAGCAGCTATTCATAGAAAACCAAAAGAAAAGACCAAGACACTGAGGGATGCATACATTACAGGAGGGAGAGAGAGAAAGAGAGAGAGAATTTGCTTTAGTTCTTCTTCTCATTCTATTTTTTATTTCCAATCATTTGGGAGCTCTGGTTGCCCTTTCCATGAAATTCCCTGGTACCTTCCTAATATTTTCTTTTTCTTTTTCCTATTGGACATCCTTGAGGACAGTGACCATGTCTCACTAACCTTACTCATAGTCCCCAAAACAGGACCTGACACAGAGTTGGTGCTCAGTAAATGTTTCTTCCACTAATGAATAAACACATTTGTTCAACTAGCATCTGACTCATGTATTCAGATGAACCAGAGAAAAAAAGAAGTTAAGAGGTTTATCTCTAAGAACATGGAAACGTTCAGTGAAGGGAAAATATTGTTCACATGTACTTCAGGGTTTTTTGTGTTTGTTTGTTTGTTGTTTTATTAAGAAATGTGTTATATGATGGATCAGACCAGCTATATGGTTATTCTTACTCTACTGTCTCTGGAAAACTGGATGTTTCAGTTAGGGATTAGTTATTTTAGAAGGTGGACAGATCAGTGTTACTTTAACTAGTCTAAGGTAAATTACTGAAAAATTTCAGAGAGAGGGAGAGAGAGAGAGAATCCTAAGCAGACTCCACGCTGCAAGCACAGAGCCCAATGTGGGGCTTGAACTCAAACTGTGAGATCATGATCAGAGCCAAAAACCAAGTGTTGGATGCTTAACTGACTGAGCCACCAGGTGCCCCTGAAGTAATCTTGATTGTATCATTTATATTGGAGTCTATCCTTTTAGATGGAAACACATTTCAAATTTTTAACATCAACAAGTTAAACAGAGCCAGTTTTGCCATTAGAAAATTATTTGACTGGCAGGCCATTGAGCTTTGTTTATACATCAAAAGAATGAAATCAGTGAAGATGGGAGAGCCTCAAAGGACTTGGAACTTAAGTTTTGCCAGGAAGCTCAGTCTTAATCACTAAAGCTTTTTCTGTTTCTACATCCTCTATTATGCTATATGAGAAAGCGAAACTTCTATTCCTGGGTCACAAGCTTTGGTATCTTATGGTCTTTTAGTATTTGTCTTTAAGTTTCCTGCATAATTCTCCAGACTTCTTGCCTCTCTTTCTCTCTTACATTTTTATAATTTCTAACATGATTCTTTCCTTGGATTAAGCTGAGAATCTTGGAAAAATGTTGTTTTGGTAATTTATTCATTTACTTATTTACTTAGTCCCTACCATGTACAAAGTAATAATCTAAGCACTGTGACAGGAAGCAATGATACTTGGCTGTCCTCAATGAGCTTGAAATCTCATTACCAAATATAATCTCCAGAGTCTTGCTGTAGATGACATCATATGAGGCATATGAGCAGAAAATGTGGAAATTTGATTTATGCCATTTAGTAGAATGAAAGAACATTTAGGCACATTTTCTTTAGATTTGATATGAACTTTTATAAAAGTACAGTTAAATGGAAAGTGTCTTTTCCATCAAAAGCCTCTAGATCTAAAGGCAAAAAAAGATGTCTCAAGACTTAAATCTTAGGGGGCTAACATTTTTGAAGCCTATAAAACCATACATTTTCACATGTCATATAGTAATGTAGTTCACTTTCTTGTTAGAGTTTGCAGCCCATGACATATGCGTTGAGGTAAAGGCTTTCACACAATTATAAAGTGAAACTTATCAGCCTTGCCAGTCTCTGAGTGCAGATGAGATGCCATTCATGCAAATGTATAAATGTCCTCCTCTCACTGTTCCCCCTTATATATGTAGGGCCCTCAACCCATGTACTATTTATTTTGTCCGTGGGTTCTGACTTACACATGTGCACTGGGATATCAGTGTTAATTGCTGCTGGCCTCTGCTGCTTCAGGTCTATGCTTTCCCTCACCACTAAATGGGCATAGATCCTTTTCCATTTCAACAACTTTTGTTATGACTTCAGACTTAATGTTTCCAGATTTCCTTGGGACTCTGCCTTAAAATGAGGAGGCTGCTACCTGCTCTTAGACTGATATTCTCTTAGAGGGAATCCCCAGAAGGCAGTGCATTACAAGATCTGGTCAGATTTACCTGAAGCCATTTTCCCCTCCCCAGTGCCCACAGGATGCCTGTGTCCAGGGTAATTGGGTCACAAAGTGTTCAAAAAACAAGTTCCACATTAAACCCAGAAACACTATTTCCTCTTGACCTTTGGCTCTGTTTTTGAGTCTGGCTCAGAAATTTTTCCACCATATTTCCTTGCAAGTTGGCTTCTGTTCTTTTCCATTCTCCACTTTCTCCTTCTCCAGCTACCTAATTCCACATGACATATATGACTAAATCTCAGCTCTAGCCCTAGTACAAACTTCTTCCATACACTTATATATATATTTTTAAGCATAAGATTTTAGAAGGGGTCATAATTGTAGTTTCTTTAACAACTGCACTCAGGTATGACTGACATTACAGTAAACTATACATCTTTATATTTTTAATGCACTTTTAAATAATATTAGAAGATTCTTGCAAATATGAGTGTGTGTGTGTGTGTGTGTGTGTGTGTGTGTGTGTACGCATGTGTTGTCCAACTAGAGGGCCCAAAGGAGGCACTCATAGAAAGCAAGCTAACTTAAGAACCCTAAGAGAGACTGGAGGGCTAGCCTGGTAGACCCATATATCTATTTGATCTATGAGACATCCATTGAAGGAATTACCCCTAGGAGAGAGTAAGGTGTAAAACATTAACCCAAAAAACAAGAGGTTTTCAAGAGGAAAGGTTAATTTGAGTAAAACAAGGTGACAGTTCTAAATCATGGAGGGCAGGGTGGATATTAAAAGGGATTACAAAACAAAATGGCAAAAATAGTACTACCATCCCAGTGATAGAGTAAAAGTGCTATATTTGGGGCTAAGTTATAACATAAATGCAGTGGTAAATATTCTCATTTCAATAGAAATATTACTGGATCATGAAACAGAAGAGGGACTGACCACAAGTCACTGAAAGGGTTCAAAGTATGCCACCCAGAATATGCCACTTTGACATAAGGATGATTTTGAGCTAAAGACCGTAGAGAATAAGCAGACACAGAAAATCCCTCTACTTTTTCCTTTCTACCAGGAAAGGCAGGACAATTCTTAATCACCAGAGACAACTCTAGATTCTTATTAGCCTGGAGAGGGCACCAGAGAAATCTATATAACCAACCTTATTCATTAACCCTTAACTTTCATGAGTTTCTCCATATATTTACCTTTCCAGTATTTGCCCCCCACTAAAAGACCAAACCACTTTTCCTTTATCTCATTTACAAAATTGTTCTTTGATAAGAGGCTAAATAATCAATCCCCAAATTCTAACCACCCCTTTGAGTTACCATACTGAGTTTGCCACATGTACATGGATGTACATGTTAATAAGCTTTTGTTTTTCTTGTTAATCTGTTCTTTGCCCCTCTAAATCATAAGGCCCTAGTCATAACACCTAGGAGAGTAGAGGGAAAAAGTTTTTTCCTCCTGCAAACTATCAAAGCTGGTCAGGTAATCAACAAGAGAAGACAACAACGACAGGGGCACTGTGGCATGCAGTCTGGGTTGAAAGTGGGGACCACCATTGTAGTTAGAGGAATCCGAGAAAAGGATGACACAAGGACAGTGTTGCTGCAGATTGATATCTGTGACATGTACATGCTGGTAATCCACAGAAGAAATGAGGAAAGGTTTAGGTCCAGGGTTCCTATACATCTCTAAGTAGGACTTGAGTCAGAGAAACCTTATTGTAATACTATAAGCTAATTTACTGCATGCTTCAGGCTGAGAATCCAAGATATACACACCTCTGCTTGGTATGTTATACATTGCTGTGTATAAGTTGCCTTTTATTTTTTGTTCATACTCTATTTCCAACCCCACCTCTCAAATTAAGTTACCTTATATGCTGCTCTTATTGGCTTTCTTTATTTGTAGCAAAGCATCAGAACTTCCTGTATTTATCATCTTTGGGTTGTAGGCTGCAGAGATGAGTATGTGTATGAAGAAGAAGATAAGTGACAAACATCAGGGCTGATCAGAAAAGCTTAGATCAACAGTTCCGGAGTCACTGTCTATACATTGCTATATAACTCAACTTGAACCAAAAACAAAAACCAGCTACTGCTATTTTACATGGTTACAATATAGATGTATGTTCTATAGATGTATGTTCTATAAAATGTATGTTTCTATTTCAAAAAGAAAATGTGAAAATTTTTAACTAAAAAAATCATCATATTTGCTAGCACAAACCACAGGGAGAATTACAAAAAAGAATTTAAGATATTTTAAATAAGTTACTTGGAACTTAAAGGAAAAGCCCTAAATTGTTGCCCTAAATTATGACAAATTAAAAATCTATATATCAAAAATACTACTCAGCATAGGGAGCTGAGATGAGGGTAGTAATATATACTATCTAGCAAGTGCTAAGAATGCTTCTTGTATTATTATTTCAAACTTGTTCTATCTTGACATATCATCACAACTTATGGACTGGTATGTTCTCACTTGTGCATGAGGAAGCTCACTTTTAGAAAGCCATGGTCAGGACACTTGTCAAAGCAAGTGCAGCTAGTAATGGCAGAACGGGTACGTGGATTCAAGTCTCTCTGACTCCAGAGTTCATTCTTTTCCCACTATATGATGTGGCCAAATTATACTTTGAGATACAAACTTTGAGACCACACTCTTCAAAGCCGTTTTTTGTGTGGAAAAGAATCACATACATTTATTAGGTTGTTTATATAGTGTATAAAATCTGAGTACGTTCAATCAGCACTAGGCATGATTTTTTTTCAAGGCCATATTGTCTCATAGGAAATACAAAATGAAAACAGCCAACTATAATATAATCACAATTCCCTCCTGCCCACCACACATGTAAGTTTCAAAGACAAGGAAAACTAACTAGTAAATATATCATTATCACAAAATACATCCATACAAAGGAATTCTCTTCAGCAATAAAAAGGAATGCACTGATATATAAGCAACATGGGTAACTGGCAAACATGCTGAATGAGAAAAGGCAGATACTTTATGAATCCTTAGATATGACCCCAGAACTAAAGGGACAGGAATCAGATCCGTTGAGGAGGCTGGGGAAGAGGAGAGGAAAAGTGACTACGAGGGGCATGAGGAAACTTTTACAGTGATAGAAATATTTTATGTGTTTAAAAATTTTTTGCATGTTTATTTTTAAAAGAGAGAGAGAGCAAGAGAGAGAGAGAGAGCTTGAATGGAGGAGGGGCAGAGATAGGGAGACAGAATCTGAAGCAGGCTCCAGACTCTGAGCTGTCAGCGCCTGAGTCTGACTCAGGGCTTGAAATCATGATATGAGACCATGACCTGAGCTGAAGTTGGACACTTAACCAACTGAGCCACACAGGAGCCTCAGAAATATTTTATATCTTGATTGTAGTGGTGGTTACCTGACTTTGTGTCTTTTCACAACCTGTAGCACTATTTACTTGAAATGGATAAACTGCTGCATGGAAATTATATATCAATCATCATGACTTAAAGACTTTAAAAATCCAAATTAGAGAGAGAATATGTTTTTAGAAAGGGAGATAGATGGGGTGAATTTTGGGCTATAGAAACAACACTTGGGGAAGGACCTTGGGGGAAGTGAACTTAAGATGTGAGTTAAGGAAACGAAATGCCAATGTTTATGCCACAATGTCTAGGAAAGGAAAGAAGAGAGACTAATCCTTCATATTTAATTACATCTTTAAAAAGCATTTTTCAACGTAAGCACATTTGCCTGCCTTGACTAAAAATTGATTAAAGAGAATGGATGTTTCCTTTTATAGTCAGGGAAATAAGGCTTAAACAAACTGTAGATGCCTCATTGGAGAGGTAGGTAGTTGTGGGATGTCTGAGCAATCCCTCTTCCTATATTCTTTCTATCAGTTTAAGGATGCCTCCCTGACAATGCCATCAAGTGCAATTCAATCAACATTTCTGGGAAAATCTTGCATTCATTTTTATTTTTGTCTTAAGCTACCTTCTGAATTCTGTGCAGTGAGAAAAGTTACTCTCTTCATGCTAAATGGGTCCTGTCACATTCAATCCAGCACAAGTTTACTGGGTACCTCTTGTACTCACTAGAGCACAGAACAGAGGTGGAGCAACCCAGAAGTGTATTGCATCCTACCCTCACAAAGCTGATGGGCAACTTGTAGGGTCAGACGTCCTCCTGCAATAAAGAGACACTACTTGGACTTTGCCTGTGCAAGTCTGGAGACTGATGGAAGAATTCACTGGGATTTATTTTACATTCAGGTTTGAGGAGCTTTATAAATGAAGTTGCCCTAATGGAGGAGATAGATAAAACAAGACTTGGAATCTCAAAAGAGGGCAACTTTGATTATGGAAAAGTGTCTGTCCTGGCTTCTGTTGTTGGGTGAAAATAAAAAGTGTGTTTTTGTTTCTTTGTTTTGTTTTGTTTTTCATTTTTGGGGGCTTTATTTTAGGAGTGAGAGTACCAGGGAATCTGAGAGAAATATGGACAGAAGGAAGGTATTCTCATCCCCATTTCAGAAGAGAAGATAGCATAGCAACTTTGTATTGAGGATGCCATCTGCAAAAGATGCCACCATCAAGAACTCGAGTGGCAGACACCACTTGACAACCAAGAAGTCGTGCTCATGAGCATGAGACAGCCCTACGAGGATTCCAGAAATAATTGAAGGGGGACTATTTTTAAGGGCATGGAATAGATCGATAGCAGGTCAAAGAACAAAGGGTTTGATACATCGAGGGATATTTGTAACTGTTAATATGAGCCCAGTTTTATCCCCAGAAGGCCCTGGAATAAGTATAGGTGGGTAAATATGCATGTATAAAATTAAAATGTCATTTAGTGCCATATGAACTAGAACTGACTATAAATTACTGTAGGAATTTAGAGAAAGGAGAAATCATAGTGTGTCATTCAGTAGGACTTCCTTGAGAAAGAGAGACTGGAGCTTGAGAGTAAACGTATTTAATTCACAACTCTGCTAAAAACATTTGCCAAGAACTGCCAGAAAAGAATTACCCTCAAATTAAAAAGTACCTTTTGATATCTCCTTAAGGGAATGGTGACTGCTTCTCAGTTTTCAGGTGTAAAATTACTTGCATACAGTAGATACTTAATAACATGCCTGTTAAATTAATATTTTGATAAATGAGTAAAGTCTTAAAATATTTTAAAGCAATGTACGATTTTGGAATTCTACATGTTAGGTAAGTCTTACAAAGACACTCTATAGATTCATGATATATTATGAGGAACATCTGTTAAATCATCTTGAAGAATATTTTAAAGTTTTCCCTTGTTCTTTCATAGAATTTTGGAGTTGGAAAGGCTCTTAGAGATTTCCCCTGGTCTGAGGTTCCATTCATATAAGAATAAAGTTGATAGTAATCATGTTGATTATATTTGAAATACCATTTGAGTGGATTACAAGTTTAATCACTTAATATCCAATCCCACCCAACTCATCTCTTACTTCTGTTTTAGAGGCTGGAAGTTAAATATTCTATTTCCCTTGATATTGGGAATGGTCATGAAACATTGTTAGGACAGACAAGGTGTAAGTGGAAATATGCTGGGAGGAATTCCTTTTGGGAATCTTTTGCAATTCTAGTTTTTGTTTTTGTTTTTGTTTTGCATGTGTGTGTGTGTGTGTGTGTGTGTGTGTGTGTGTGTATGTTTTCTTCTTCTTTTAAAGAAGGACATAATGGCCTTCTACCTAACTTCTTCCAGCTTGGGACACAGATATCATTCTGTAAGGGGCAACAGACTGGCTTGTGAAAAAGGTCAGCAAAAAGACCAAGAGAATCAGAATTTCCAAGAACTGACCATTATGTCTAAGAAATAAAATAAGTAGTAATAATTTTTTGACCTATGGCAGTGCCAAACATCAGCTAATATGTTCTTTGCGAAATGCATTCTTTCATTTTATAAATTCTCATAATTCTATCAATAACCCACTTGTATTGGCAATATGAAAAAAGATTGTTAAATGCAAAATACATTGTAGCTGTGTTGTATTTTATGTTTGCATTGCCATAGATTGTCTTGATTTTTAAACTAGTGTATCATATAGTAATTATCTTAATATCATAATATCCAATTTTATCAATTGGACCTTTTAATTTTTTGGAGAAGTTAAAACATTCATCTGAGGGTCCTGACAGTTGGTAGAAGGAAAATACATTGAGAGACATTAACTAGAGAGGCAATTTTAGGTATCAAAATAATATGGAGACAGAAAAACTACATTAAGTATTGCATTGCACTAGAAGTAGTTAAGTTTATGGGAATAATTACTCAAGGATATAATTAATAGGTTAAAGGATATTTAGATAAATGCACCCATGCTGTGGTTAATACCAAGTTAATATCAGAATTTGAGATATAAGGGCATCCTTTCAAACAATTAACGCCTCTCAGAACCCAGAGCAGGGTTTCCAGTTTTCACTACTCCAGTAGTGAAAAACCTCACTCTTGGAAGAAAAACCTCATCACAGAGATGTAAAGAAATATCCAGTACTGGATGGCTTTTAAATTGTTTCCAAATCTGTGAGTCTCTGATTATTAGTGACCTCTGTATGTTCCTGTTTTTTCTCCCACAGAGATATAATAGCTGTATAAGTAAACTTTACTCAGTTTATCAATTCTTGCATTCAGTCAAGAATAAACAAGTACCTATTATGTGCCAGGCACTACAAAGATAGATGTGTGTTCTCCTGCACCTCTGTGTTTTCATTTCTCTTCCCATGACTTCCTCTGAAGTCCTTGCTGTTGAGGGAAATGACTTTGAAGCCAGATAGAGCTTGGTTTCTACGTCAGCATCACCAAATTACTAGCTTTATAACCTGAACTCCTTTGAGTCTCAGTTATATCACCTGTAAAACAAAACACAATGTTATTGATAAGATTAAACAACATGTTAGGAAGTTGTCTGGCATATGAAATGTAGACAATAAATCTCCTTCCTCTTTTTTCCTATCATAGAAAATTGGGAGACTTCACCCAGCTCCATCAGTTCCATTCAAAAGTACCTGCCTCACATGTGCCAGCTCTCATAGAATACAAATGACACTTCATTTAAACATGTACTCTTCATTCATGAAGATATGGTCCATCTTGGAAGGTGGAAAATGCTGTGATGTCAAATAATACACTAATTGGAATCTTTGCAGAATTATCCACATTATGAGGTATGCTAAATGGTCAGGAATGAAAGAGGGGCTTGAAAAGTGTATGAAAAGGAAGAGCAGATGGTACTTGGGTGCTAATAGAATAGAAAAGTCTGAAAGTAAAGGGAGAAAACAGAAAATGAGAGACTCAGCATGTGAAACTAAAGAGCTCTGGGCGTTTCATCAAGGACGGTTAGAGTCTGGCATGGCTAACTTCCAGCTTCACTAATTACAGTCTGATGACCAATTCTGGATACGGTTCTTTATTTACCAGGTTGAGGCATTTCCACTCTTGCCTTTGGAATGCCATTCGGGACTGTGGTATCTAAATGAATTCATGCCACACATGCTCGGTTGAAAGATACTACAAAAACAAAAAAATAGCTGAGCAAAGTGGAAGCTAAAGACCAAACCTGCAGATGTTTCAATGCTGCTTTTATTAATTCAAGCCAGTTCTTGCCAGTCAAGTTACTAAATGGAGCGCTGGCACGTGACCAAACTGCATTCATCTGTGAAGTAGCTGGCAGCCTGGGTGCCTACAGACAATGGTGCTTGCCCTATTATTCTTGCCATAAGGGAGCAATTAGGCCATTGAAACTGGAATTTGTGCAGGTCAGGGACCCTACACGCTGATTTAAGACTCAACTCTCAGAGTGGGATGACTCCATGATTCTGCTCTAATCCATATAGAAGTTTCATTTCAGCTACCACCCAGTCCTTGAAAACCTGCAAGATATCAAAGTCAACTCAAGTATAAATTTGAATTTCTATATACCTAGAGGAATTCCAGGGGTCTCCTTCTTTCTAACAAGATTAGAATCTTCCCAAGTCTGGAATTGCACATGCCTTAAAAAAAATTTTTTTTTGAAGGAGGGAGAGAAAGAGAGAGTGAGCGAGCAAGGGAGAGGCAGAAAGAGAGAAGACACAGAATCCAAAGCAGGTTCCAAGCTCTGAGCTGTCAGCACAGGGCCTGACTCTGGCCTCGAACTCATAAACTGCAAGATCATAACCTGAGCCAAAGTTGGACGCTTAATCGTTAGATGCTTAATTGACTGAACCAATTACGTTGCCCCTGGAATTTCACACACCTTAAAGTTAATTCAGTTTGATAGTAATATAGCTACCTCCAGCTCTCTTATGGTAACTCTTTGCATGGTATATCTTTCTTTTCCCATTATTTCCCTTTCAACTTATTTGTGCCTTTGAATCTAAAGTCTGTCTCTTTTAGAGGGCATATAAATGGACTTTATGATTTTTTATCAGTCTTACAGTCTTTGTTTTTTGATTTGAGTGTTTAGACCATTTACCTATGACTAATTACTGACATGGTTGGGGTTACCTTTGCCATATTTCTAAGCGTTTCTATATGTCTCCTGTTTTCTCTGTTCTGTTTTCCCTTCACTGAATTCATTTTGTTAATGCTTATAATATAATAATGACAAGTCTTATTTTTGGCAAAAATTCTTTCTTTTTCAAGGACTGTTAATAAAATAACCCAGCTGACTTTACATAATCAATAGGACCACACTTTTTGTTCTTAGTGAGACTATCGTTCCCATCTTTCTTCATCCACACCTTGCTTTCTGGCCCATTCCACCCCTGCTTGAAGAAGTAGGTAAAAAAAGTAAGTATTTGACATCTGGACTGTGGAGAATTCTAGTATGCATGTATATATGTGTATAATGGTTATTAACTTAGAGAGAATGTGAGAGGGGATAATTTTTCTTATTGTCAGCTCCAGAGTAAGGGAAAAAATTTGATGGCTATCACCATTTTAATATGAAAGAAAAATTAAAAGTATAATGTTACATTTGTAGAAGGTACAGGGTACCATGTTCTCTGTGATTTCAAGTATGTCAAAATAGAAATATGTAAAAAGTAAGCATATATGTCTAGAAAAAGTATAGTTTGAAGTTAGTAATTTCTCGTACTGGTGTTATGACTGTTTTTAAATTATTATTTTGCTTTGCAAATTTTCTACAATATGTCCATGTTACCCTTACTCTATTTTTTTCTTGATTTAAAAATCGATACTCATTTATTTAATTAAAAACAATTCAAATAATATAACTATCCCAAGGAAGAAAATAGAAGTCACCTCCAGTCCTCATTGACACTTCTATTTGGTGAACATTCTTCATGAGGTCTGCTTGTGGATTATCGCATGAATTTTACAAAAGTAAAAAAAGACACCACAAAGGATAGGAAAGTGAATGTTGTGCCTATGCTCTATATCTTCAAATAATAAATTCCATTGTATGCCATTTATTGTATAGTGAATATATCTAGATTTTTTTTCTAGTACCTTCACTGTGTGTTCTTATCCTAGGTGAAGGGTAAACTGAGAGAGATACTGCAGAGTAGAGAGAAAAGACAGGGCATTGGAGACATGTGCTAACACAAATTAGTACAGGATCATGTCAATAACCTCTTTGTAACTTAGTCTGTTTCTTCTGTAAAAATAACCTCCTCAGTCATCTTACTAGCCCTTATATATTAAGTAATTTTATTTCTTAAATTATAGGTTAAATAACTTTTTTTTCACTTAATATTTTTTTTGTTTTTCACTATGTGGTCCAATCTGTTGTTATACAACAGATAATTTATTATTAAAACATCTCATTAGAAGAAGATATAAAGTAATATGGATTCTGTGGTTTTGGTGTCAAGTCTGCAAAAGACTAATCACATTGCTATATTGTGCACAGGAAACACCACAGACACACTTAATTTTTTTTTTTTTCTTTTTGACCATCAAAGTGAAAAACTGTTACAGAGCTAAAAAAAAGTTGGAGCTCTGGAAAAAATACTAATCTTGTATAAAACTAATGTACTTAAAATGACAACAACCACATTCTTTGAGTCATTTTTACAAAAAGTTAATAGACAAGACAGGATGCTTCTTTACCTTGACGTAAGATAGCAGCTGATGCACAGGATAAGATAAGAATTAGACCAAAAATACCAAACCTCTGACCTCAAATCACTGTACAGGATACACCACATATTGGACATTCAAAATACTGTCTTAATTTCTCAGCAATTTCTAATTATATAAGTTTAATGACTATTACTTGACAAAAATGGGTTTAAGTTAGGCTCCTAAAAAATTATTAGAGTTAACAAAGGTTGTGTTTCTTTGTTCTTGAAGGTAATGAAAACATTTTCCTCTAATGAGTTTGTCCAATAAAAGTCTTATAAAAATGCATATACCCTTTAGCTATTCATTTTAATAGGTTTATTCTGAGGTAAGTAAAAAAAAAAAAACAAGCAGTGCAATATGCCTTATATTAGATGATGCCAAAAACTTTATTGGAGTGATATGGTACATGTTTCAGGGCAGTAATTATATACAATATTTTTCTTTTTAATCAAATGGATACAATTCTTCACACTGTTAACAATTTTAAAACCTCACAGTAGTTTCTCTTCACACCATTTCTCTTCACAGGCCAATGTTTCCTAATGAAGAACGCAGAGAGACAGTTGTTGCATCCTGAAATAAGGCCAGGAGGTGTCAGAATTCATTGCTTAGTATCAGGATGTCCTGTGTGAAATGATTCTAGTATGAAGAAGACTTGGTGTGTTGCTGCTTCAAATGATTGTTTTTACTTGAGACAAGGTATATCAAACTCCAGGAAATTAGCCCCAGCTAACAGACAAGTAAGAATATTCTTTTATTTAATCAACAATTCACTTTTGCAAAGTACATGTTAGTATTGTGTGTGGGTGCAGTGTGATCTAAGGAAGCTTGTGGTATTTTGAGGAGGAAGGATGTATATATTAAAGATAAAGAACTTCATTTCCTCTCCCCACCCTCCCCCACCTCATCTTTTTTTTTTTTTTCTGTCACTCAAGATGCAAGATGCCTCAGGGTCATGACAGGAAGACTGCCACCTGGCATTGGACATACCATGCAGCTATCTCTCAGAAAGCCATCATCAGTTTCTCTGTGAGACTTCCCTTTTGCTTGGCTACTCTGTAGAGAAACAATTATGTCACTCAGTTTTCCTCATTCAATGTCTCTCTTAAAAATTGGGGGTAGGAACAGGTAATGTCAACAGGGAATTGTTCAAGGGGACCCCTGGATTGAAGATAGTTTAAAAAAATTTGTCCCCATTCTATACACACAGATCAAGAGTTGAGTCTCAGTCTTTTGCAGAAGAGCTTCTAAAATTCCACTTAGTCTTTTTTTCATAAAGATGTGACTTGAACTATGGTAACATCAAATATTATCATAGTTAAGAACGTCACTGGTCCCTAATTTACTGCCATGATTTCTGTGGTGTGTCAAGTAATTAAAGGATTTCTGAGTCTCAACTCACCAGAAAGAACATGCAACTACTCCAGGACCTGTAAGCGGCACAAGGCTTATATTGGTCTTGCCAAGGAAGTTCCAAATCAAAACAGAACATCCCCACTGTGCACTTGAGAAGAGAAGGCAGAGAGATCCTGCAAATGGGATCTGGCTCATTTCATGCCCAGTCCTCATGGCATGTAGCAGGAGGAAAATGCAAGGGAGTCTTATGTCACGTTCTGAACTGATTGGTTATGGTGGAAAGGTTTTGATGTATTTAAAAAGGGCAAAAAAAAAAAAAAAAGAAGAAGAAGAAGACACAGAGAGAGAGAGAGAGAGAGAGAAGCTGACCTCAAAGCAGAATACATTTGAAGTGATAACTCATCCTTGTGTATTTTTCAGTGTAAATTTTCAGCCAGTGCTTCTGTGTATATCTGATATGGGGTAGAGTCAGGCTGATTCTAGGGTGTAGTGGATTCAGGGGTTAAACTCAGGCCTTTTAGCCTTTCATAGAGGCGGAAACATCCATTCTCATCAGTTGAAAACTGGACCTCTTGGTGCCAGATATCATTGAGGACGGTGGGCCTGGGGATTAAGAACCAACATGGGGTCCTTTAGATTTTCTCAAGGTTTGATGGCTAAAGGCTGTTACTTGGAATTTCTAAATTCAAGATTAAATTTTAATATGAGGATCAGAAGATACTGATTTGTTCACCAGATTACAATGTTAAATGTTACCTCTAATTTTACTATTTTACATAAGATGCTGTAAAATTGTGCTTCCATTTGGGAGACAGCAGAATTTAGCCCTTTGTAACCTCTAGGGATGGTTTCAGGTGTTCTACATGGGAGAGGTTTAGGGACAGCTAGATATTAAAAGGAGTTGCCCGGTGGACTCACCTTAAAGCTGTGTTTGCATTAAAAAATCTGCTGTTTACAGTTAAATTAAGTTAAAAATAGCATCAGTCTGAAGACTTTATATTCTTCTTTTAATTTTTTGGATTATTATGTTCATGGGTGAGGATGGGGATTGTGGAGTGCTGATGGCTACATCCTAGCAGCCCTCCCCCCAACCCCTGACATAGTTGCTGATGGTGTCCCATAAAGGTTTGTGAATCTGTTAAAGATGTCCCATCTCTGAAGTACAAGGCATTTTGTCCCTATTACATTTTACCCGCATCATGTCATCCCTTGACTGTGTCACAGAAGAGCTGAGGACTGAAATTCTATATAAATGATCAGTTCACTGTAGCTGGTATTCACAGCAAACAGTACATGGTTTTGAACAGATTTTTCTCCAATAGTCCTCTAGAAAATCTCTCCTGGTTGGGGCCAGGGTAGATGACTAATGAGGAGGACTTGAGAAGTGCTAAAATAAATGAAGGATGTGTAGAATATTACTTTTTAAAAAATAAATTTCCAGAAGTCTCTATTTGGACAATAACGTGACTGCACCTAGCACATGAACCATGCTCCGAGCCTGGGTCTTCCCTAGTTTTCTCAGTGTTGTACAAAGCAAGACAGTTAATTCACATATAACATTACAACATATTTGATGAAGACATTATCCTCTATAAAAGTACACTGTATGGAAGCTACCAGGGTGTAGCCCTTCCAGGGAATGCTTAGAGGGATGTGTGCACAGCTTTTCACAGCTGCTCCAATCCAGCTCTACTTAAGCACCTGTTGTACAGCCGTCTTTTGGTTTTGGTACAGGTATTTGTTTTCCAACTGAGTCTACATATTGGTTTTGTAAAAGGAAAAGAATATATATATATTCTATATATACAGAATATATATAGAATATATATATAAAGAATATATATATACACATACATACATATATACACATACATATATATTTGCATACATAGGTACATTTATTATGGTTAAGCATCAAATTTTGCAAACATTTCTCCCCCCACAAGCCTCATTTCAAGGGTATTTATTTATGACATGGAAATATTCAGCTTAAACTGCCTATGACTTTACAGCTCAAAGAAAATAACTGAATACATTGGACCACTGAATTTCAAATTGGATCATAGAACTTACAAATATTTGCAAAGGATGAACTTTCACAATAATGCTCCAGAGCAATGGATTCCTAGAGAAAGTGAAGCAGCTTCTTAGTGGCTGTGAAGTTCTGATTTTCACTGTGTCACCCTTTAGATTTTCTTGCTTTCAATTCTTGCTTCTTCTGAAAGTTTATAAATTTTAGTAATATTAAAGGAAAGCTATAATTTTAGAAATTGAAGTTAAAGAATGGGAAACCATGCAGCATTATGCTTGCTGGGCTTGAGATGAGCATTTTAAGGATAATTTGAAGTATGATGATATTGTGTGTATTTATATATATATATATCTGTATCTCTATATATCTATCATCTATCTATTGCTCATTATTGTAATCTAGTCTATTTCAATGGTGTGCTGAAGCTGGTTCATACTGATTCACGGGACCTGACAGATCAATTTTCAGGAGTTTTTTAAGCTGGTTAGGATTATATCGGTAGCTTGAAAATGGCCATGGCAAGACTATTTAGGCCATGGAAATTGGCAAATGACACAAATCAGGGAATTTTTTTCCTCCTGGAGAGCCAGTTGTTGAATAATTTACCAATATACCTTTCTAAGTTTGGTCTGGAAAGGGACTTCATACATATTTCAATTCACAATGGAAGAAATAATCAATTTTGTAAAACACCAAAGTTAATAAAAAGTTTCTGGCATAAACTTATAGTTTTAAAAAGCACACACTTTTCTTCTTAAGTACTTTAGAATAAAATTATAGAGGCTAATATATTTCTTACTCATTGACTATGTTTTAGAACATGTGTACTGCTGACATTAATCAACCTCCACATTTACATCTTTTAGATAGTTGCAGAAGTGTACATTAAAGTTAAATATTTATGAAAATGGAAACTATATGCAAAGTGGATGAATCAAACTTTCCTTGCTGGTATAACTTTTGTGTTTATTTTTTGTCCTTTTTGTGAAACCCTGTCATTTGGTATTATCGAGATATTTTGTATTTGATTTGTGTTTGAGCATTTATGTGGGTGTATGTACATGTGTGTTTGCACACACACAGATGCTCACACACATACCCACATGAATCTCAACAAGTTACAGTATTAAGGAAGATGAATATCTGGTTCACTAAAGTCTATTTAAAAGCTGGGAATGACTGATGTTAAAAACTGTGCCAGGATTATAAGGAGCTATTTGATCTTGCCCAGTGGTTATTTCTGTTTTTTTTAAAAAGTTCAAAATGACACTATTTCCATCTTTTTCTCTCTGGGTTAACACCATATTTACGGTTAACACCATAAAATGTGCACACTCCTGGTTCAGTGAATTCTTGGCTGAGCAGTCATAGAGGGCAAGTGTGAATTTAAGTTTATCTGTTAGATTTATTTCTAAGAATGTGCTGAGATTGGAGCAGAGCTGCTGAACAGGCTGTGCACAGGAGTTGGATAGCATGGTGACTCTGAATAAGAAAGACCTGAGTTTTATTGGGTAAAGAAAGAATAGGTGGAAAGAATGATTTCGGAACCTGGAGATAGGTAGTGGGAATGAAGGAAATTCCAAGTGGGCTTTTCTCATCAATTACAGGCCAGCAGGAAGATATCGAACCTCTGGAAAGATTGAGCCTTTCTTCTGGCACTGTTGACCTTGGCACTCCCCAGGTGCATGGCTTTGATTGTCAGGATCTTAGATGTAGACATGGAGCGCCACGAGGTAGGCTGACTCTGAGTTCTCAGATAATTCCTTGGAAATTAGTTAAAAAAATTAAATCTATGCATTTAATTTCTCCCCCATTTGATGCTTTTTGAGAAAAGTAGAGTCCAGGACTTTCTGAAAAAGGTGCTGGACAGATGTGGTCTTGTGATGGTCAGCCAGGTGGAGAGATAGAGTTGTTGCAGAAGAATCAGCTAATTTTACAGCAGTAGTTCATGCATGCGGCTACGATACATTCATTCATTGTGATTTTTCCTAAGCAACAAGCAACCTAGGAGCTTATGCTACAGTAGAGTCCAAGGCACCATGATGATTACTTCAGGAACAAAGAAGCTCATACAGAGGTGTGATCTCTTTCTGTTGGTGCAAAGTTTCAAAGCTAAAGTTCTTTAAAATTCATTTCTGGAGTTCAATTTAAATATTGTATGCCACACTAAAAAAAAAGCAGTGTCTTCTTGGTAAAATGCAATACTGAAATGGAATACTGTCTTTCATAAAAATAAGAAACGTGTTTGGAAAATTAAATACCTTAAAAAATGAAAAATAAACATACTCTCACAGCTTGAGGGTTTAAATGAACCATGTACCAAGGAGTTGAGAAAACTCCTACTTTGGGTTACATCCTGAGGCCCCTAATGTTCAAAAGTTGCCCAGCAAAGATGACTTCAGCATTTCCGTGGCATCTGCCTAAGCTGCCGTGTTCTGTTCAGAAGCCATCTTAGCATATTCCACACACAACATGGCTTTTCATGACAAATCGCTGGTATGTCACACAAAATTGCTGTGAAGTGTTGTTTTCAGCATGAAGTTTTGAGTTTTAGGGCTCAATATCAAAATGAAGCATGTTCTGTGAAAGCTTAAATTAATCCATTCAGTGCACTGCCTTTAATCAAGTCTCTCTTGGTTTTCCTTTAGCTTGAAGTTTCCAAGCACTTTGGAAAGAAAACTTTCCAAGTACAGAACCCAACACAAAGATGCTGAATGTATTCTCTGTGACTTAATTATATTTTTAGTCTATATTTTATATATACTCTACCCAGGAAAAATTTCTCGTTTGAAAAGGGGAAGTTATCTTTTTTCAGTTACCTCTTTTCTTGTAATTTACAAATGTTCACTATCATGCTGCATGTGGATATCCATCAGGAATCAGTGGAAAAAGCTTAATTTATCAATGATCATAAAAATCTTTTTATGCATTCCTTAAATACTCTGAATGCTGATTGAATATACAACATGTTTGTACAGGTTATTCTTCATCTTCAAAACACTGTGTAATTGTACTTAAATAATACACATGTATAATTATTTAAAAATACTTTTCATCATTTTATAAAATATATCTTTATGGTATTGTTTTTGGATCTTCTTCACCTGTCACCTTCCAAGTGATTACTCCCTGATGGATTTACATAAAGTTATGTGACTATGTCTTTGATTGTATCAATATATTTCTTGTCACATATTTGAGGCAAACCTGAGGATAGATCATCGAATAATTATTATTATTTTTCTCCTGTAAAATATGTCATTTCTCCATTTTCTTCTTTAGTGGTCTTTTGAAGAATCCAATCTGTTGAGAAAATATCAAAAGTAATATAAATTAATTATTTGACTTTAAGTAATAAATACTAGTCTCCTTGGATAAAATTTAAATTAATACTATGTTAGTGATTTGGGGCATACAAATAATTAATAATACAAATACTTAATATAATTGAGAAGTTTATTTCCATTGACTGCTAAGTAATATTGAATGTGAAGAAATGACATTTATTAAGTTGCTTTTTCATTTTAAACTTTTTTTGTTGGTTAAATATATCATGTCTCCCAGTAAGAACTAGTACCTGTGGTGAATTAACTTATAAAGGTTTTGGGAAAATATTTGGGAAGACATACAAACTACAGTTAGCTGGCACTAAATGGCACTTTGCTATCATCTTTTTCTTCAGGGTTGTGGCAGAGAAATTCTAACAAATAACTGGTGCTCATAAACTGAGGTCATTAGAACTCATGGGGAATCTGGTACATGCATTATGGCTGAGAGGTTAGGGAGATACGAATTGTCTGGATTAACTTTAAATGTTCAGGACATCTATCTTTATAGATGTGACCGGAAATACCTCTTGAAAACATGCTGGATCGTTTGGATATAAGAAACATATTTCTGAACATACAAGAAATTTCACATAGGGGTGAATATGGGTAACTTTTCATTGTACTTTGTAATTTGGGGCATTATAAAAATTATAACTGTTTTATTTATTTCCTTTTGTACATTAAAATAAAAGTAAGTATAGGGTCTGAAAGGGGCCTTTGTAATAATCTAATGCAAAATGTGGGTATTAATTTTTTTTAAGTTTATTTATTTTCAGAGAGAGCTAGTGAGCATGAATGGATGAGGAGCAGGGAGAGAGGGAGAGAGAGAATTCCAAGCAGACTCCCCACTGTCAACACAGAGCCCAGTGCAGGGCTCAATCCCATGAACTGTGAGATCACGACCAGAGCAGAAATCGAGTTGGATGCTTAACCGACTGAGCCACCCAGGCATCCCACACATAGGCATTTTAAATAAAAGGAAATTGAGGGTCTTTTTTTAAAAAAAAATCTCAGGGGCGCCTGGGTGGCTTAGTCGGTTGAGCGTCCGACTTTCGCTTGGGTCATGATCTCGTGGTTCGTGGGTTCAAGCCCCGCGTTGGGCTCTGTGCTGACAGCCAGCTCAGAGCCTGGAGCCTGTTTCAGATTCTGTGTCTCCCTCTCCCTCTGACCCTCCCCTGCTCACGCTGTCTCTCTCTCCTAGAAATAAATAAAAACACTGGAAAAAATTTCAGAGTAGATTATTAATAGTTCAAGCAGACAATAAGTTAGTTCTTTGAAAGTGTGGTACCTTCGTATTATTTTAGTCAAGAAGTTATGGTGAATCATGCAAGGGAATGATATGCTAAAAAATAATTATTGAATAATTGAGGGCTTACAAGGGATACATGGTCAAAAATATGCATTTTTAAGTGGGAGAAGTTAACTTCTTTATGTTTTCCATCATGCCAGAATCTAGTTGGTGGAAGATGAGGCAAAGACAACAGAGCAAATAAACATGAAAAAAACAATGAATCTGTCCCTCTTCTAACAGCAGTTCTACATGTCTTGGGTTTTTTTCTTTGAGCCAATACTAAAAGTACTGGATTCAAAAATCATCAGGCCCCTTAACTGCATGTCCTGAGTCAAAAATAAATCAGACGAGGCTTTCACAGACACAGGTGGTGAATTGTAAGACATTTTGTTCTCCTGCTCTGCCCTGTTCTCCATCTCCTGCCTTCCACTCTCAAGTCTTCTTGCATCTTTCCAACTTTCCTTCGCTTTCACACACTAAATGCTCTGTTTTAAAACTTAATTGTGTTATCTGAACTTTCTCACCCAACTAATTCTACTAACTTGGGTCTTTAGTGGAAGTTGGGTCATAGGAGTGGAGACTAGGTGAATATAGAACATAGTTTCAAACTGATGAAGACCAATGCTAACCAAGATTAAAAACAAGTTAAGTTTGTTTTCAGTGCCCAGACCTAACAACTTTCACTTTCTTTCTTTGTCTTTTCATATTTACTTATCAGTAAGTGCTAGATCTTATTTATGCTTCCCTAGTTCAAAACCCTATGGCAAAGGGTCAGATTAAACAGTACCTGGTAGAAAGTACGTGCTTACTGACTATAACATAGAATAAATGTTGAATGAATAAATTGATACTAATACAGAAAAAACTAAAAAATTGTAGTGCTATTTCCCATCATCCACCAAAGATAGGCCTAGTGAATGAGGAACAAAACTTTAGGATTTGTAAATAAATCATCACTGATGGAACCTCAGGCATTGCTATGAAATCAAATTAAGAGAGAGAAATGTTCTGCTTTTTCAAGCTTCCTCCATGGGCTGAGTCTCCTTTCATTCCATTGGTTATATTGGCTGGACTGATCTTCCCCCTCAATATGTCCTACCATATTCCAGGGCTTGTTTCTCAATCTATTTAGATCTGTGCCCCTACAAGCCTTCTCTCTTCAATATTAAGTAAATTAAGCTGTTACTAAGATTTTGTCAAACTTCAATTTCTGTCATGGGTTCAGGGGTAAATTATATAAAGACTGTTCCTTTTGAAATAAATTCACAGCTCCAGTAAGAATCTTTGGCCTGTCTTCTGTATGGAGCCAGGAAGTTCCCATGAACTTCCAGAGTGCTCAGATTTGGAAGGAGGAGAAAGAAGGGATAGTCCTGAGGTTTCTGCTCCGGTATAATTAGTATAAAACGATCCCTGGGAATGACAGTAGCTTTTCTGAGCCTACTACCTACCAAATACATGCTTCAGGGATGTTAAAGCAGGGGGAGGGGCACTTAATCTTTTTCATATAATGGACCAGCTGAAAGACTGAATCAAACTAGAGACTCTCATTCTAAAACAAAATACTTTTATACATTTCAGAGAATTCATGACTCTCTGGAACAAAACCCAATTCCTGGAGCTCCAGGATGAAGAGCCCTGCCCCATAGTCTGCAGCAGTGGGAAATACTGGAAAAAGGATGGGCGTTGCTGATAGATTATTGCTTGAATTAAATCCCTTAGTAGCTGGTAATCTTGGGAGAGTTACTTTTCTTTGCTTCAATGTTATTAAGTATAAAATGTAGTTAAAGTACTGAGTTGAAAAGGTTTAAGGACAACAGAGTGAACAAAAGAAAGAGAGAACACAGAGCAAAGGGCTCATAGTGTTGGCAATGAAGTGAAATGGTCTGGGTTGAGGTCCTTACTCTGAACCTGATAAACGATGTGGCCTCGGGGAACATATATATACCTTAGCTTCCTCATTAACAAAATGAGGTTCACAGTAGTGTCTTTCTCAGAGGATTGATGTTAATATTATAGTGGAAAAGCTAAAACAGTTCCTGGCATGCAGAAAGCACTCAGGAAGTCCTAATTCCCTTTTTCTGTGGAGTCACAGTTCTGACTGAGGCATCTCCCACTTAAGTGGTTGAACTAAATGTACCTACTGCTTAGAGCAGGGCAAAGGTTGCTAAATTACCTTCCTTCCTGGGGCTAAAAAGATCTAAGAATGTATCAAAAAAACATCATTGACTGGATGTGTTTATTTTTACCTTTATATTCAGACTGGTGACCAAAAGAAACAAGTAGATAAAACATATTTGTTTTAAGCAGACATATGCCACCAGAGAAAACCTATCCAAATATCAGCTCTGGCTTTCCTTTTCTCTTATCAGTCATGCCCTAAATCTATAAAGGCAAGTGCAGTGCTCAGAACAGATCACACGGGAAGAAATCAACAGCAAAACCCTCTCTGAAACAGAGGTGTATATAAATGAAGAAACCACATTCTAGATTTCAGGCACAACCACAGCACCACTAAGCCAGGTCTTGGGTACCACAGTGTGGCAAAGCCAGGTATTGCAGAGCACTGGTAACCCCTGAGAGCCGGAGGTTTGAGAAAGCAAGGAATTAATTCTGTCTGAGACTTTGCTGGAAATGCTACTGATCTACATCTTAACATGGTTTTGTTTATCATCTTCTCTAAGTGTAAACCCATCCCCCAAAAGAGGAAGTTAGTTATTTTAAGAGTCGAAAAGGATACGAACATTTGGCAATTTGATAGGACAGAAATTTATTATTAGAACTATTTGATTAAAAGAGAATTCTACTGCTCAGGTATTAGAAAAAGTAATATGTAGCCACAACCTGCATTTTTAACACAGTTTAGCTATTTAATAGAACAATTTGGTAAAATATAGGATGATACTATGTTAGAATAAATACCAATTTGATGTTTAATTGGAAGAACATTAAATTCAACTTGTCTGTGGGCTTTTATTCTCTATTAAATTTATTGTAAATGCTATCATCTCAGTTCTACTTCATTTAATTTAACTTAATTTAATTATCTTTTTAAAAGTTTATTTATTTCTTTTGAGAGAGACAGATCACATGCAGGGAAGGGGCAGAGGGAGAGTAACAGAGAATCCAAATCAGGTTCTGTGCTGACAGCTGAACCCGGGAACCGTGAGATCATAACCTGAGACGAAGTCAAACGTTTAACTGACTGAGCCACCCAGATGCCCCTCAGTTCTGTTTAATTTTAAAATGATGTAGCTAAGAGTTTGAAAAATCTCACATACTTCAGTATAAGCAAACATCTATGTAAATCTATGGATTTACCCAACAGAAATAGTTTCACAAGAGGATAAGAAGTAGGAGTCAGTGAAATAGTAATCTTTCTGTTTCCATCAACGAATTAATAAATTTCTCATCTCTCACTCATGCACACAACTATTGCATAAAATAAGGTATATTTCTTTATATATTAAAGGAATCTTAGTTTTTAAGATACATAGAGATAAGTGATTAGGATAAGGTTCATCTTAACCATTCTATTGCTTATATTTTCTTAAACTGATAAGGAATTCATTTTTTAATAAAAGAGAGTTTTCATTTTTCTTTCCTTATAAAAGTAATGTATACTTAATTTATAATTCTCAATGTTATAGACATATAAAAGTCCCTTATAATCCCAACCTCTAGAGAGATTCATTATGTTTTTTGGATTTGTTTATTTTTTTTTTCTTGTACAAAACTGGGATTAAGTTGTGCACAATGTTTGATAGATACATTTTTTAAAAAATTTTATCTTGGTCCCATCATTTCAATATTTTTCTTTCCATTTTATTTTAGAGAGATAGAGATAGACAGCACTAGTGAGGAGAGGGGCAGAGAAATAGAGAGAGAAAGAATCTCAAGCAGGCTCCAGGCTCTACGCAGAGCCCAATGCAGGGCTCTGTTCCATGACCCTGGGATTATGAACTGAGCCGAAATCAAAAGTTGGATACTCAACTGACTAAGCCACTCAGATGTCCCTCAATATTTTTAATGGCTGTATAATATTGTATTACACAGCTTGGATAACTAATAATTTATTTCACCAATTTGCTATTGATAGTTGAAATAGAAAATCAAAGGAACTTTGGTGCTTACCTTCCACAGTGCTAATATGAGCAGCATTAATAGCAACAATCCAGCAAAAGCACTCAATAGGATGACCCATAACGGCACTCTGCCTGGCAGTCCATCTTTGGATATTTGAATAGCAAACTGAAAATTATTAAACAAGTCTGTTAACATTGATAAACACCTATTATAACTCCTGGTACGTTAAGTTCTTACAGGCTATAATATTCCACCCAATGATGTAATTAATCTGATTACTACATTTAAAAATGCCCTTTTTCTATTCAAAATCTAAATCAAGTCAAATTTAATCATGTCAAATTTATTGTTCCAAAAGTATTTATAATCTTATGCTTTAGAAATTTATATGTAAAGAGTAAACCGCCTATGAATTGGAATGCTCAGGAGGAGAGGTGAATTTAACTCGTGAGAAAAGTAAGTATTATACATTTTAAAGATTCATTGATTGACTTTAGCATATGATCGTAGTCATAAAAATTTAGGCTGGAATGTCACCACAGGTTATTGACATAAAAACCTGAGTAGGTCTTCTTCTAATTCTAATTTTAGTGTGCTTTATTTTTTGTCAACAAATTTATATATAATTTTCATATAGTAAAATGCACAAAGCTAAGTGTGCAGATAAATTAATTTCTGCACATATATTCACCCCCTTGTACCTTTTATCATACCACACTGTCTCTTCCAGTTGACTTATCTTTTGTCAATATCTATAAATCAGGTCTTCTTTTATTTTTAATTTTATTTTTTTCCGTTTATTTTTGAGAAAGAGCATGAAAGTAAGAATGAGAGAGAGACACGAGAGCGAGAGGGAGAGAGCACCAGCAGGGGAGAAGCAGGGAGAGAGGGAGACACAGAATCTGAAGCATGCTCCAGCTCTGAGCTGTCTGCACAGAGCTCGGCGCAGGGCTTGAACCCAGGAACCTTGCGAGATCATGACTTGAGTTGAAGTCTGAAGGCACCCCAATATAAATCAAGTCTTAATTGAAGGAAAACTTGGAAGTAAACAGCTTTTAGTGTTCCAGCTACTCAATGTGGCTGCCAAACCCCTGTGAACTTATTCACCCTGTGTCTCATCCCTAGGTTTCAGAGGAAAAAAAACTAAGTCACAGTAGGTGGCAATGACTAATAATAGCTCAAGTTTCTGTATTTGCTTGTCACAAGGAATGTCTCAATTCCTTAAGCTAGAGGGAGGACTGGAGGTAAAAAGAGCAAACTAATGGGGATAATATTTATATATTTTGGAGACTCCTCAGATGGCTCCCTGTGGGTCACTGCTGACACCTGGGGAGTACTGAGCTGCACGAGTATACATATGTACAGGATAAGACTGTTTGAGACAGATTTCAAATACATCTAAAACAACTCTCTGAACTTACAAATACAGAAGCTGAAGTCTAGATGGGACTAGTGACTTCTCTAAGATCACACAATTACAAAATGATCATTTTGAAATTTTAACAATGCCAGTATAATTTTCCTTTAGGATGAGCTGTTGAATAAAGGGAATTTTAAACTAACACTTAGGGGAAATAAAACTAATTATAAAATTATAACAAAATATATCTAGGAATCAAATGCACTCTTTTCTACTATAGTATATATATACTTATTTTTGGGGGGAGTGCTTACTGGTAAAATTTTGGCTTCCCTACATATGGAGTAACTCTGCATTTATCAGTGCTCTTTATTTTCTTTATTTAAAAAATTGTTTTTGATGTTTATTCATTTTTTTCGAGAGAGAGAGAGAGAGAAAGGGAGAGAGAGAGAGTAGGGAAGGGGCAGATAGAGAGGGAGACACAGATTCTGAAGCAGACGCCAGGCTCTGAGCTCTCAGTACAGAGCCTGATGTGGGGCTTGAATTTGTGAACCGTGAGATCATGACCTGAGCCAAAGTCAGACACTTAACCTACTGAGCCACCCAGATGCCCCTATCAGTGCTCTTTATAATGTAAGTGAACATTATATGTGTATGTTGTATGCCTTATATGCATATATTCTTTAAAGGTGAATACTTACCAGAAGTCATTGACAATTGGAATTATTTGAAATATGTATTAATTTCAAATAATAGTTTTTAAAAAATGTTTATTTATTTTTGAGAGAGAGAGAGAGTGAGCAGGGGAGGGGCAGAGAGAGAGGGAGAGAGAGAATCCCAAGCAGGCTCCCATATTCAGTGTGGAGCCTAGTGTGGGGCTTGATCCTACGTCCCATGGTGAGATTATGACCTGAGCTGAAACCAAAAGTTGGACTATTAACTAACTGACTGAGCCACCCAGGCACCCTTGAAATAAATTTTTAAATAACATCTGAATGTTAGGTAGCTTTAAAATAAAATGTTATGAGTCATACTATCCACATGGGATATTTAAACTCTTCCATGATGAGAAATTATGCTTACGTATCCACATCTATAATAAGTACTCTGCCCTTATTTTATTATAATGCAGTAGGAAGAAACTCAAACCATTTTATTTTTACCAAAAACTAATGTGTGAAATTGTATGAGGGAATAATATCTCAATTTTGCTTCAGGTTTCCTAATGATGGAATGAAGAAAACCTTTAAAAATTTACATTTATTTCCGTACACTGTACAGTTACTTTCTGTGAAGCATTTTCCAAGTTCTTCAGATGTCAATTGCACTTTATAATGTTGGTTTTAAGGAGGAAAATTAGAACTGCATCATTTGTTATCAAGATGAAAATAAAAACATCAATTTAATGTGATAGCTACTTACAAGCAGTAAAGTCAAACGTGGCATGTTGATTGTAAATATCATGGCTTTTGCCCAGTGTCCTACAAAGACTGAAATCACACTTAAAGCTAATTAAATATAATTCATAGCAAAAACTGTCTGCTACTTAGGACTAGTCACTGCTTTAGGGACTATACGCAATTATAAAACATCATGTCACAAAATCCACAGTGAAATGTACAAGGTTTTCAAAACATATAGGAGTTGTACTTACCTCTCTTTTTTGATTGCCAGTACTTAAAGTCAGTAATGTATTTTCACTCTGAAGGTCTGCCCTTACAGTAAGATTTAAGCTGGAAAAACGAGCCTGAAGAGCAAACAGGATTTATTTTTAATATATTAGGCTAATCATAGTGAGAGCTAGTCATGGTTGAGTTAGTGCAATTTTTATAATTGAATTTTCCTGCGAGACTAAAAAACACTGGTTTTGTTAACATCTGAAAGGTCCTGGTGGTTTCAAATGATCTCCCTCCCTCCTGTCTGCACTCAAATTGTCACTTAGGTTCTTGTTATAGAATGAAAAAATTTTGAAATCCTTTTCTTCAGATTTATCCTTACCAAAACCAAACCTCAAACCATGCCATGCCCCCCTTTCATGTAGCTAGCTAGGTGTAAAACAGCTACACCCTGGTAATGAAATTTATATTGAAGCTTTTTAGGATTAAATGTGAAATAGCCAATACCCAACAGTTTGTGACTTACAAAAATAGCAACTTAATATGGTTGAACCCAAAAATAGAAATTTCATATAATTCACCACTTCTAAGAGAGGAACAAATCACACAAAATACAATGGATTAAGTTTTGTAGCTTGTTGCCAGACAAATTTGACTATCAGGAGGCAAAAAATGTCCTCTTATTATATATATATACACATATATATATAATATAATATATATACATATATATAATATAATATATATGTAAATAAATATATATTAAATAAATGTATGAGTAAATATAAAATAGATGTATAATATAAAAATAAATATATACGCAAATACATGTATATATAGTACATATAAGTGTACTATATATGTGTGTGTATATACATATATATATATGTGTATAGTCTGATCTAACACAATGAATCCATAACACATGATAGTTCTATTTGTTAATGGTGTCAAGGATTGTCTCTCTATAATTCTTTGTCCCTTAACTGAGTTCTAAAGTATTAAGATAAATTCAAACTTTAATACTGCATAGGTATTTCTTTCCAGATGTGCAAAAAAAAAAAGAATAAGAGAGACTGAAAAAAAGTATATATCTGGAAGGCATGTTGGAGATAACTTAGTTGCTAACAGACAAGGAAAATGAGACCCAAATAGTTGGTTCAATAGAGCTGGAGCTTGGACCATTTTTTTACTTCTCTAGTTCTTTCTACAGAAGCACTCTGCTTGCATACTCTAAGTAATGAACAAATATTTGTTAACATAATTCAATAATTGCAGAGAACAAGGCAATCACTTACTTTTATAAAAGTTGGTTTCCATAAGATAAGTGAAACATTCACTTGGCTCATGTCAGAAGGAATCAAATTACACGTGATTGTAGCAAATTTACATGTACTGCAGTCCTGTTTAAATGTCCAGAGGTATACATTAGTATTTTTGCTATTTAATGAAAAGATACCATAGTAAAATATTCTAAAAGATAGTAATTTTTAGGTTGATATTGAATTTATTCACTTCAAAAGCATGAGATAAAAGTAGCACTTGTCTTGGTTTTCTGAATTTACCAGAATTGTGCCTCGTTTGAGATCTTCAGATTTTGTTATAATCATTTTCTTCCCAGAGTTGATACCAAGCGGATCCTGAAGGCTACTGGGTCTGCAGTTTGCATTCTAAGAAATGAAAATATTTCATTTATCAGACAATGACAGAAGTCAGAGGAAAAAGTGACTTTGTACAATCATGTGAAGAATCTGTGAGTGACAGCCATTGTCATAGATGAAAGATCCATCTCTGTAAGTGTGCAACATGGAAAAGACTATTCTGTAGCAGCTGTATACACCCACATCCAGGTAATAATTACCGTTAGTGTGCTATTTTTGAATTTTAATAGATATCACTGAGCTTGTTTCGGAAAAGGAAGAATGTTATAGAAAGTATGATTGCATAGTAATATACTCATTAAATTTTTTTTCATGGGTGGCTCATTCAGTTGGGTGTCTGACCAGGTCATGATCTTGTCGTTCGTGGGTTTGAGTCCCAGTTGGGGCTTGGAGCCTGGAGCCTGCTTCAGATTCAGTGTTTCCCTGTCTCTCTGCTCTCTCACACTCAAAAATAAGTAAATATTAGAAAAAATTTTTAAAAATTTATTATTTTCATCAAACATTAGTTTGTAAATTCCTATAATACAGAGGGAGAAAAGAAATCAAAAACTCTACTGAAACAAAGGGTTAGCATTTGTTATTCAATATGATGGCTCATATGATGGTTTGTGACACAAACAAAAAAAGAGAGGGACTTTTGTCTGTATTTCTGTATTCATCCAATAATATTCTGTGAGTCTTTAAATACCAAGGACAAGACACTTGGTCTATGTGGGAGAAAGATGTAAATAACCTATAAAGGTTAAAATGGCGGATTGATAAGACAGCTAGTGCTTGAATTGGTTTTCTAGACTTACTCTAATAAACCTTTTGCTCGTCAAGACTCTACATCCTTGATAAAAGATAATAAGGATAACGGTTCATAAGTAATAGGGAAAGTACAATTTTAATCTTTCTACATGCTCACAAACCTGCTTTGTTTGGATTAGAGAGAAATAGTAGAGCTTTAATTTTTCCTTGACTATAGGGAAACATTTAAATATTATAATCCAACTATGACTGTTGCTATTTTTTGATTTCTGAAAATATTTTAACTTAAAAAATGTTTGAAAAGAAGACAGATTGTCAATATTGTTGAAAATATGCATGTATTACTTCAATATTTATTGTGGTTATCTATGTCTTAGAGACTAAACCATAATAATTTACCACATTGACTCATTCAAAGCTACAGGCACAAGTGGGTGTGATATTGCTATTGTTTGATAAGTGAGTAAATAGTACTGTACTGTCTTATGTGCAGCTGTGTGTGTTCTTAGGAACAGTTAAGAAGTCTCCTTATAAAGCTGTTTGATCACCTCAAACAAATTAAAGCTATAAGAAACATTTTAAGGCACAAGTCAACAAGTAGTTATCTAAAACCTACTCTAGTGGATTGGATAGTATTTCAAAAAGATATGCCCAAGCCCTAGCACCTGGAACCTGTGAATGTGATCTTATTTGGAAACAGGGTCCTTGCAGATGTAATTAAAGATCTCTAGAAGAGGTCTTTCTGATTTAGGATAGGCTCCAAGTCCACTGAGGAGTGTCTATAAGAGACAGAAGAGGTGAAGACACAGAAACATGAGGAAGACAGGCATGTGAGGACAGAGGCAGGGACTGCACTTAGGCCACCACAAGCTCAGGCATGCTCTGGGGTGACAGCAGCCACCAAAAGCTGGGAGAGAGGTATGAAACAGATTCTCTCTCTGAGTCTTCAGGGGGAACCAACATTGTTGACACCTTGATTTTAGATGCTGGCCTCCAGAACTGTGAGAGAATAAATTTCTGTTGTTTCTAGCCACCTAACTCAGGTAATTTGTTATCACAGCAGTTGTAGAAAATTAATATACCTACTATGGAGCCAATGGAAGTCATTATTATTATGTAAAATTTTCTAAATGCTTCTCCATGTTACTTTGGTAAAGTTCTTTATCAGAAGTGTCATGTAGAGCAAAAGGATTTAAACACAAATTGAAAAGGATAACAATAATGATGTAATGGCAAGGCACACATGACTTACATTAGAAGATGACCATCCACTTGGGTATAGCACAGGATAACCATCTGATGTCAAGTTGGGAAATGAAATTGACAGCTTAAGTTCTGGCATTGGAAAATGTCCACTCTTTCTAATCTATAGGAAAAAAAAATAGAAATGTAATCCTCTCTTCCTCTTCCAATGGCACTCTTTCTATATTATGCAGGACAACTGTTCTTAATTGATTAATTAAGTTATGAAATACTTTGAATCCAAAAGCGAATTCAGACAGTTGATGGCACTGGACAGAGAACTGACACAATTAAGTAAAAAATACAGATGTTCAATAGTGGCCATATGTATCAGCTACAAACATATATTGTTCCTTCATGCTTCCACTCCCAAAATAGGACTGGGATTAAGGAAAGTCAGAATTAATTTTTTTTGTCAATTTACCATACTCCCATCATCTTCATGGACATACTAGTTAGTGTTTTGGAAGTGAGAAGGAGGAGAACATTTATTTACTTGATCCTCTTGGAACAAGAGAGCATATTTTGTTTGCTTCAACATGCTTGCCATAATTTCCTAAGCCCACAAATCATCTCTCAGCCCAGCTACATGGGGTCTCTCACCAAGGCATAGGCAAATCAGATATGCACCTGCTTCCCTGCACAACACTATCCCCAGCTATGGCTACTAGGTCAATAACAATTAATAATCTGGTTGGATGAGTCACATTGCCTCTCCTCTCAATGCCCATGTTTTTATCCATTAAGCTGAAATTCAAACTTACTATGACATTATGCCACCAATGGTGAGTGTAGCTCATAGGGAAGGAAAGCTGAGCAGGATGAGGTTTAGCAGGAAGCTGAATTTATTGTTAAAAAGTCCTCACAAGTAGAAGAGGTGCAATTGAACTGGAGCAACCAGGTGCTCTGGCCCTCTCTTCTTCCACTCAAGCATAATCTCCAGGACCTATACCTTCTTCATAGCCTCTCTGGGCCAAATCCTTAGGGGACTAGGGAGCTTCTTAATCTACAGATGCCAGGAAATACAACTGATTAACCTAACTGAATCTTCTGGACCAAGAGCTACACAGATTCGAAGCAATTCCCTGTTGTTGCCAAATCTAAATGCATCCCTTACTCTTGGAATTCTAGAAATTCCTCACCAGCAGTGCCTGGCCTCTTAACCATGCTCCTTGACACTTGCCTTCTTATTGTAATATTCTCTAAACTTCCCTGCCATAGCCTTTCAGTCTAATTCCATCTGTTTTCTTCCAAAAAGTAAAAAAATCACGTAATTTGTAATTAACATTCACTTTCTGATTAAAAACAAAGTTCTTTACAGAAATATTAGCAAATACTGAAAATAAATAGGAAATTCCCTACAATTCTACTACATTGGTGACATTTTAGTGTATAACTTACCTGTCTATCATTTGCATTTATGCATATATTATAAAATTTGTATCATATAAAATACAAAATTTGGCATCCCACTTGTAAAATGTATTATCATGGCATTTTCCTATAAACTTAAAGATTATTTAAGAATATGACTTTTATTAGCCACTTAATAATAACCACAATATCAATATTTATTTATGTTCAACATGTATTTATATTCCAGGCACTGCTTGCATTATTATTGCCTTTAACCCTATAACAGCCCTATGAGGTAGATTCTCTAATTATCCCTATTTTGCCATGAGGAAACAGGTTAGAATGAGAATAAAGAACTTCCAAGATCACAGAATTTGTAAATAGCAGAATTAAGATTTTTTTAACCTAAAATGTGTCCTCTGTAGGGCTCCTGGGTGGCTCAGTTGGTTGAGCATCTGACTCCTGATTTCAGGTCAGGTCATGATCCCAGGGTCCTGGGATGGTGCCCTGTGTTGGGTGTGGAGCCTATTAACATTCTCTCTCTCTCCCTCTATCTCCCTCTCTCTCTCTCTCTCTCACTCTCTTTACCTCTTTCCCCTGCTTATGTGCTCTCTCTCTCTTTAAAAAATAAAATAAAATAAAATAAAATGTGCCCTCTGAACTATTACAATAGCTGTCTCTCCATTGAAATACTATATGATAATTTATTTAAGCAATTTCATGTGGTTAAGTTTTTAGATTGTGCCCAGGTTTCAATTTTTAAACTGCTATAAATGACACTGAGTCTTAAACTGCTATAAATGAGAAGAGTCTTTCCCAGTGGTGCCTGGCTGGTTTACTCAGAAGATCATATGACTCCTGATCTTGGAGTTGTAAGCTTGAGCTGCATGCTGGGTATAGACATTACTTAAAAATAAATAAGCTAAAAAAAAAAGAGTATCTCTGAGAATAAATCTTTGTATCACCAATAATTTCCTATAGTAAATTTCCAGCAGCAAATTTACTGGTTCTCACCTAATAAAATGTTCACATTATTTTTTATTCCATTACATTACTCCAATTTTAGATTTTATCCCAACAAAATAATTAGACATACAAAAAATTATGTTCAGGGATATTCTTAACAATGTTATTTCTATCAATATTATTTACAATAGTTTGAGAGTATGTGTTTCAAGTTTGGACCCTTACTTATTAAAGTAACAACATAGGTACTAGTGGGGATGAGCACTGGGTGTCATGTGGAAACTAATTAGACAATAAACTATTTGTAAAAAAAAAAAGTAACAACATAGGAAGATCTATAGTATTCACAATTCCTCTGTTCCTTCTCACCTTCCTTGTATTTTGCTGAATTCTTTAATGTGGGAAAAGCAAATGGAGCTAGAAGAACTTGGCAGCCTAAATTTCAAAGGTTTATCTCAGTAATGAAGTGACTGGCCTTCATGCAAATTTCCAGAGTACAGCTTGTCATAGGAATTTCAGCCAAGAGTATAGATAAAAACAATGGAATGAATCTTGAGAGTATACATTTATTTCACTTTGTAAGAGAACTTCCTTTATTACTGGAAAGAGATTGAGACCATTTTCACCTATAATAACACTGCATTACTCATACTTCTAAATATATATTTAAATTAATCATTTGAATTGGACCCTCTTTTACTTGAGTAATATACTTGAGTCTGTGTCTGTAAGTAGGCATTACCTTAAATGAAAGTCTGGCTCAATTCTAAAACTGTTTACTATAGTTAGGAAAGTTCATTATGAAGACTTCAAAGAGAAAAATAAACGTGATAGAAAAACATCACTTAAGGATGTGGTAGGAGGAACATAAGTCATAGTATGATATATAAGAAAGATAGCAATGAGTAGAAGGAGATACATATTTATTTGCTGAGTAAAGGAAAATATTACCAAGACATTTGAAGTAGTCAATTTCTGAAATAGTCATAATAATTTTTTTAAAGTGCTTTTCTCACTCACAGTAAAAAAAAAATAATGCAAATGAAGTTTACAGGTTTATAGGTAGTATCTCTTTGGTCTTTTAAGTTTATTTTTTCTAGTAAGTCGTCTAACTGTGTCTTAGGAGGAAATTAGATACTTAGGTTTTTTAAGCTGCTTCAAAGCATAATTATCAATAATTCTTTAAAAAAATTACTTCAAAATAGTGAAATTATAAAAAAAATTCCAGAATACAGGGATTAACTATTGAATCAACAGGTTTACATGTGTCTGTTAATACTTTAATTTATAAACTTACAAATTAGTCCTTTACTGTACTAATTTAGAGGTAATTTCTTACCAAGTAGAAGATATTAATTTCATTTCCAATGTCCTCAGTAGAATTAATAACTTCAGGGACTGTCTCATTGGCTGCAATTGAAATATGGTATTCACTTGCAGAGCTGAGAATTAATTGAAAGAAGAAAAATAAAACACAACAAAGTTTAACTTTTATTTGACCTAATTCTTTTTCTTTATTTGTACTAGGTACTCCCACAAAAAGTACTTGTAGAAATTTCAAATCAGAGACAAATTCTTCTACTCTTCTATTCTTCTACTATGAAACATAAAATTAAATCTTTGAGGAGGATAAGAAAGATTACATAATTTAGCTCAATAATTGCTGCTGCTTATTTGGCTTTAACAAGCTAAAATATATACAGTTTTTGAAATAAAAGTTTCATTGTTACCAAGCAAGTATAAGATATTTACTAATTCACTAATATCATTTACATTTAGTGAATAATGAGACTAAAACTTGGTATTTTTCATACTGCTGAATTTTAAATAGATTTAAAAAATTGTTAACCTTTTCACATTAAAGTTCCATATTACTGCCAAAGTTAAAAATTCAATCTTTTCCATACAATTTTTCCTCCATGTTCTTTGGATGAACTTGGTGGAATGAAGTATAATAAAAAATAATAGGTGTTTGCCAAAATTTGATTTTAATAAAATGAAAAATTCTTGGAAAAAGTCATTGTACCAAGAGAAGTGGATAACAGCAAGATAGAAAATAGCAAATAGAATTTGGAGGCTAGATAATATATACAAAATCTATGTGTATATCCTATAATCCTCATATTTTTGTTGTTTGTTATCAGAAAAAGAAAAGTGCCATAAAAAATAAATTGATAAAATGAGCAGACTTTTACCCTAAATTTGCCACTGATTCTTATACTTTTTGCATACATTGCACACATTTATTTAACAAGAGCTTGGAGTCTTGCTTAAGCCAGGGAAATTATAGTGGGCAATTTTGCCAATATGATTTGTGTTTGGATGGATCAGAAGTTCTTAGAGGAAAGTACATTTTGGAATAATGCAAGAAATAAACAGCTCTTGTCAATGAGAAATGATTTAATCTTGTGTGCCCAGAATGGGCAGGCTGATTAGATCCCTCACAATGAGAAAGATGATGGTCAAGAAATATGCTGGTACCCTCTAAGAAGAGTGCCATTTGTGAAGTATTTCTAGATCTTCAGCTAGCATTTATGATACAAGACTAGACTGCTAATGTAATCCAGGATTATTAGCACCTCACATTTAAGATTATTTAGCAGGCTTGGTCTCTGATTTGAGTGCATGAGAATTACCTGGAGGGCTTATTTAACACAGATTTCTGATGCCTTTGGCCAGAGACTATACTTTGAGAACCACTGGTTTGTAGACTGGCATCAACATAAAAATGCAGTTTCCTCCTACCTGTAAAATTGAAGTCCAACTTCATATTTTACTGGGATAGAAATGTTAACTTCATTATCAGAAAGGGCATCGGGAGGTTCTTCACTGTCACTAGAAAATACACAGCACGTTTGGACAAATCATTAAACTACTGGCAATTTAGAGACATTTCTGAGCATTTGAAAGGGAAGTTTATCTTGGCAACTAAATAAAAGCATAAAAGGGTAGAATTCTTTAAAAAATTTTTTAATAATGTGTATTCATTTTTGAGAGATACGAAGAGACAGAGTGCAAGTGAGGGATGGGCAGAGAGAGAGGGAGGCATAGAATCCAAAGCAGGCTCCAGGCTCTGAGCTGTCAGCACAGAGCCTAATGCCAGGCTTAAACTCCTGATCTGCGAGATCATTACCTGAGCCCAAGCAAGAGCTCAACCGACTGAGCCACCCAGGCACCCCAAGCATAGAATTCTTGTTTCTGTTGTTGTTGTCATTTTTAAATCAGGGTGGGGAGGGAGATGGGTATTATTAAGTTTCCCAAGCTGATTCTGAACTGCAGGGTTGAAAACCATACCAATTTTGTCCAAGGTTTCCTCAACTTTTAGAAGGATTATGATAAATATCCTTGGGTCAATTGTTAAATATACAGATTATTGGGCTTCTCTCCTTGAAATATAGATTTAGTAGGTCTGAGCTGGGGCCCAGGAATTTGTATTTTTAACACAAATCACACAGGTGAATCTTACTTATTCTTTATAGACAAGGACCTCGCAAAAAGACTCAACCAGGGCCACATGGTGGAGAGTCAATATAAAATCTTTGGTTTTCTTGTTTTAATAGTCTTTCTGTGCTTATTGATTGATGTTTATGTTTTTGGTTAAGAAGCTATTCCCTTGATTTAAATTGTCATTTCAATTATGTATTATGTAAATGCATACATATGTTTATACATACATATGTGTATCTCATACTCCCCTATATTAAAAAAAGCACATGTGAGGTATGTAACTACTGACACTGGCTCTGGGGCCAGAGTGCATGGGATTGTTCTTGAACATTAACACACTTTGGGCAAACTATGTAATCTCTCTTTGCCCTGGTTTCTTAATCTATAAAAAGGGGATTTACCATTAAATGATAAATGATGATTATAGTAAGTGCAAAGTGCTAAACATTGTGCCTAGATGTAAGAAATAATGAGAGTTAGATTTCATTATTTTTTTCACATACCCTCTCTACTAAGTGACCTAGCATTTGGTTTCACAGGACATTTTAACTGCTCTACTACTCTCAAGTGTATTAAGTGGCTTTTGTGAGCTAAAGGGCGGTAAAGGCAGCACCTTGCTTTGGGTCATAGATATTTGTATGACTGGGCTTTTGCTGTTGATGGCTTCCTCTTCTCCCACCTGTTCCTTGCTGTAGCTAAGTTAATCTTCCTAAGACACAGCTCTGTATATATATATGACTTCACCCCTCAAAAACTCTTCTGGCTTCTTATGACCTTGTTCAGTTAAGAAAAAATGCCTCATCTTGACATTTCAATCCATTTCCATCCATGTTACCATAACATGGTAAAATGAACACCTCCTGTTTATCTTCAGTTACTCCTTTATGTATTCTCCATGTGTGAGCTACAATGGACTATCTAGTATTCCACCAATAGATCCAGTAGTCCATCTTAAGTTTTTGCTCAAGTTATATATTTTGTCTAAAATACTCTACCTAATTCTATTTACCAGCCTCTCTGTGAATTGCTACCCACCCTGTAAGATATTTCACAATTATAATCATTTTGATAAAGTTTTCTTGGGGTTTCATTGCCAAATAGATATAATTTCAACCTCTATTAAGTTTCTGACACATATCAGAATGAATTCTGAATGAATTACCCTTTATTGATATTGTAATAGTTTATATACTAGTCTTAGCCCCCTACTGTAATTTTCACCCTATGAGGAGGTTCATGCCCTTATTAACTTTTATATTTCCTATAGTGACTAATTTAATACCTTCTCCATTGATGTCATATAAATATTTGTTGAGTTGAATTAAATTGACCATACAGAATTCATTTACCCACTAATTTATTTTCTCACTTACTCATTCACTTTACGTTAATTCAGTGCGAGGCATCATGCTAGTTACTGGGGAGTAAGACAACAAAGACAGAACTTTATCTCTCAAGGTTATGGTCCAGTGGATGATTACACTTAGAAGAATATTAACATACTATTTCAATTTCCTCATTAGCCTTTCATTTTTAGTCTGGGTATTCTATGATATCTTTCAGAAGCTCTGACTGCTTTGGATAAAATATATTAAACTACAAAAAGATATCATAAAACTTTAAGTCCAGGTGTGCCTGGGTGGTTCAGTCGATTGAGTGTCTGATTCTCGATTTTGGTTCAGGTCATGATCTCATGGTTGTGGGATCAAGCCCTGTGTCAGCATGGAGGCTGCCTGGGATTTTCTCTCTCCCTCTCTCTCTGCCCCTCCTCCACTCACATGTTCTCTCTCAAAATAAATAAAATAAACTTAAAAATAGAACAGAAATCTTTAAGGACATCTAATGATTCAGGTGACCTTCATGGACTGTCAGTAAAAATTAAATCAGCAATCCTGTAAAATTTTAAATAAATTTTAATGCAATTTGGCAGATATAAGTGATATGTGATTACATGTTTTACAGCTCAAAGAGCCAATGGTTTAATGTAGTTAGGTGTATTAATTCCATTATATAAAAATTTCTTCATTTTTAATTATTCATAAGATGTTTTTGTTACTGGTTTGTTATCTTCTACTTTTACTGATCCTCATAAAAGTTGTAAGTTCCAGTGAATCTACAAAGTGAAATATTCTAAGTACATGAAAGAAATGATATACTTATAATAATACACTCATGCATACATATCAACCAACCTTGTTGTACTTAAATGAATGGTCACATTTTCCATGAGATAAGATGTGTTAAACTGAAATAATATTTTGAAAGTAACCTATGAAATAAAAATATTTTTTGTTTAGTAACAGATAAAGAAGTAGAATGTTTACTTTGATTAAAATGTTTAATTACATTAATGATATTACTTAGACTCAAATTACAAACTTATTTAAGAAATCTTACCTTATAAAGTAAAACCTCATTACATCTCAAAAATAGAACAAGATATACATGTGCTTTTAAACTTTGATATTTAAAGCTCTTTTAACCAATTTAGGCTCATTCACAGGAGGGATGGCTAGAATTCAGGTATCATGAGATTCATATGGTTGTCCAATATTATGTGTGGAATTTTCTTCAGCGTTTTCTTCTCTCACGTATGTTTTGAGCTACATTAAAAAACATTTTTCTTAAGAATCTGTAGCCCTGCTGCTTTCTTCTTGCTTCAAAACAGCAATAATAATTCCAATAGAAGCTTTATTGGGTGGGCTTGAACTACAAAACTTTACCAAGGGTCAAACTTCCAGAGTCTTTCAGTGAGCTAGCTCCTTTCTTTCCTGGCTTCCCTTAGCCCCCTGCCTGGTGTGCACATATAAGTCTTGGCATTTCTAATGAGGCTTCAGAACTAGGGAAGATACTAGCAGAGGAGTAGGGCTAACGAAGGTGACTATTCCATTTTGACCTGATCCTGAAATGCTTAAACTATGAATCTAGTATTGAAATCAAAGTATATTCTCAGTATAAAGCCCATGCAAAAGTTACTTGCATATTATCTTCCCATTTCTCTATTGATGGCATGAGATACTTTGATTTAAGCTTTTACCCTACACAGCAAGGAATTGCCAAATAAAGAAAAAAAGATGGTTGAGAAATAATTAAGATTGCAATTCATACTCTAAATGGCTGCAATGTTTAACATTTTTATTTCTATGTCATTATTCTTTAAGAAATGGAGATAATATTATGGTTAATTAAAATGGTCATGGGAAAGTATAGATATGAGGTGACATTCAC
Source organism: Proteles cristata cristata (assembly GCA_017311185.1). Lineage (NCBI taxonomy): Eukaryota > Metazoa > Chordata > Mammalia > Carnivora > Hyaenidae > Proteles > Proteles cristata. The sequence continues at coordinate 1,234,766 of JAESUZ010004301.1, forward strand.
TACTTCTATGTAAAATTGAAGGAATTATAGGTGTATTTTTTCAAATATGACATATGCTTGATGGATTTATAGGGAAGAAATGCAATTTCACAGTACATTTCATTTGGGATAGTGAAGAAATAGATTCCAAAAGTAAATTGGCACATCTAGTTAGCTTCATAGCAAAACTGATTTATTGAATTCAATGATAATTACTGTCATTGGTAGTGTCTTCAATTACTAGTAGCCATGCCACATGTGTTAAGGGAAAAGTCCTTTCTGAAATCTCATTTGCAAAAAGAAGCACTAAATAACTTCATTATATATATGCCATTTCCAGATGCCCAACTCATGTTTATCAACTTCTTAGGATGTGTGATAAAGATGACAAACATCTATTTTGAAGGCTTATAATATAAAATATTATAATGTGAGGAAGTTGGAATAAATATCTGGGAAAGTATTTCTCTCTTTTTTTTAAAGACTAAGTCAAGTAGGTAAAGTATTTTCTTAATCACATTGACTAAATATTTCCCTCATTTACTCCATATGAATGGAAAAGCAACCTTCAATGAAAATATATGCAAATATGTTGTTTAATATTAAGTGAGATAATTATTCTGTTTTTCATGGAAACAAATATTGTCTTTAAAAATACATGAAAGTACTCTCCTCACTTCTGTTCAACTACTACTGTAGGCTCTAGCCAGGGTATTTAGGAAAGAAAAAGAAAAAAGAACGCTTCTATCTGTAGATGACATGATCTTATATATAGAATATCCTAATGAATCCTCTAAAGAACTATTAGAACTAATTAATAATTTCAGCAAGATTTCAGGATAAAAGACCAGCATTCAAAAATCATTTTTATTTCTATACATTAGCAATAAACAATCTGAAGATAAATTTATGAGAAGAATTTCATCCAAAATAGCTTTAAAAAGAATAAAATGCTTAGAAATATATCTAACAAAGGAAATGCCAAATTTTTATTATGAAAAAAAAAACACAAAAAAACAAAAACAAAAACCCCAAAGCATTTTTTAATATAACTAAAGATCTAAATAAATAGAAAGACACCCCATGGCTATGGATCAAAGACTTAATATTTTTCAGATGGTAATACTTCCCAAATTGATCTGCAGATTCAATGTAATCCCTATCAAACTCCTAGCTGGTGTTTTTTTTGTAGAAAATGACAAGCTGACCCTAGATTCCAAATGAAAATACAGGGGGCTGGAAGAGCAAAACAATTTTAAAAAAGAAAACATATCTAAAAGACATATTTTCAGGTTTTAAAACTTGCAAAAAAGTTACTGTAATAAAAACACTATGTACTAACAGGGGCGCTGGAGTGGGGTGGCTCAGTCAGTTAAGCTACTGACTCTTGATTTTGGTTCAGGTCATGATCTTATGGGCAGTTGTGAGATCCAGGCTCGCATTGGACTATGTGCTGAGGACAAAGCCTGCTTAGGATTCTCTGTCTCCCTCTCTCTCTGCCCCTCTCCCACTCATGCACACACGCACATGCTCTCTCCCTCTCTCAGAATATATAAATAAACATTCAAAAACAAAACAAAATGGGATACTTGGGTGGCTCAGTCAGTTGAGCGTCTGACTCTTAATTTAGGCTCAGGTCAAGATCTCACGGTACTGTGAATTTTAGCCCCACATCAGGCTCCATGATGACAGCACAGAGCCTGCCTGGGATTCTCTCTCCGCCTCTCTCTGCCCCTCACCTGATGATGCCCTTTCACTCAGAATAAATAAAAATAAAAAAATAAAAACTAAACAAAACACAACAAAAAAACAGTATGTACTGACATAAAGATAGACATATAGATTAATGAATACCACTGAGTCAAAAAATAAACAGACTTTCAATAAAAGTTCTAAGACAGTTCAATGGGGGAATGAATAATCTTTTCAACAGACAGTGTGGGGCAACTTAACATACACATACAAAGAATCAAGTTAGACTCTTTCTTTCTTATACCATACACAGAAGTTCATCAAAATGGATCATAGACCAAAATGCAAGAGCTAAAACTATACAGCTCTTAGAAGTTTACAGGAGTTAATCTTTATGATCTTGGGTTAGCAAAATACATGTGACAGAAGAAACAATAGATTAACTGGACTTCATCAAGCTAAAAACTTTTGTGTTTCAAAACATATCATCAAGAAAGTGAAAAGAGGGGAACCTGGATGGCTCAGTTGGTGGGTGTTCGACTTCAGCTCAGATCATGATTTCATGGTTCGTGGGATCAAGCTCTGCATTGGGCTCCGTGCTGACAGCTCAGAGTGTGGAGCCTGCTTTAGATTCTGTGTCTCCCTCTCTCTCTGACCCTCCCCCGCTCAGCCTCTGTCTCTCAAATAAAAATAAACATTAAAAAATTTTAGAAAAAGAAAGTGAGCACTGGGTGTTATATGGAAACCAACTTGACAATAAACTATTTGTAAAAATAAATAAATAAAGGCAAAAAGAAGTAAAAAAAATAAAAAAAGAAAGTGAAAAGACAACAGAATGGGAGAAAATATTTGCAAATCATGTATCTGATAAGTGACTTGAATGCAGAATACATGAAGAGCTCTTGTAACTCAGTAATAAAAAAAAGACATCCCAATTAAAATATAGGTAGGGGCGCCTGGGTGGCTTAGTCGGTTAAGCGTCCAACTTTCACTTAGGTCATGATCTCGCGGTTTGTGGGTTCGAGCCCCGCGTCGGGGTCTGTGCTGACTGCCAGCTCAGAGACTGGAGCCTGTTTCAGTCTGTGACTCCCTCTCTCTCTGACCCTCCCCTGCTCACACTGTCTCTCTCTCTCTCTCTCCTAGAAATAAATAAAAATATTAAAAAAAATATATATATATATAGGTAAAGGATATGAATAGACATTTGTCCAAAGAAGATATATGCATGGTCAGTAACCACATGAAAAGATGCTCAACATCATAAGCCATTAAGGAAATGCATATCAAAACAACAATGAGATACTACTTCACACCCAGTAGGATGGCTGTAATTAAAAAGACAAGCGATAACATTGTTGACTGACACATACACTGCTGGTAGGAATGAAAAATAATGTGGTCACTTTGGAAAACAGTTTTGCTGTTTCTCAAAATGTTATACATAGGTATCATATAACCCAGGAATTTCACCCAAAGAGAACTGAAAACATGTGTCCACACCAAAACCTGTGCACAAATATTCATAGTATTATGCGTAGTAGTCCCAAAATGGAAATAACACAAATGCCCATCACCTGATAGGTGACTAAATAAAATATGATACATCCACAAATGGAATATTATTGGGAAGTGAAAAGGCACAACTGATCCATGCATGGGCCTTCAAAACATTATGCTAAGTGAAAAAAGCTAACCACAAATGACCCCAGACAATAGGATTCTATTTATAAGAAATGTCCAGAACAGGCAAATCCATAAAGAAAGTAGGTGAGTGGTTGCCTGAGATTGAGGGAAGGACTCGAGAATAAAAAAAGACAAGTAACTGGTAAGGTGAACAGAATTTTGGAGATGTGAAAATGTTCTAACGTTGATTGTGGTGATGGCTGTACAGTTCACTATCTGGTGAATATACAAAAACACACTGAATTTTACACTTTAAATGAGTGGATTTCATGGCATATGAATTATAATCTCAGTAACTATATTATTAAAAAAGAGAGAGAAATGAAACAAGTTTCTATGCGAAGTTCTAAACCAACCTGTTTGAAAGATTTGTTTTTTTTTTCTATAAGCCAGAAAAGCCTACTACTATCAGATAAATTTTTAAGTGTAAACTTTTAATTTCGTCTTAGTATTTGAGTTTGACTCATGCCATAATTGACTTTGGATTCCAATTATCTCAAAATTTTGAACTCAGACTTCTTCATCTATATCAGGCTAAAATACCAGTAGAGGAATTTATATATTTAACTTTGAGCACAGTGTTTTTCATATCCAATTGCCACATGTATGTTTTACAATCTGCTTACCTCTTCTCCTCTTCTCAGGAAGGGATAACCAACTTTACATGTGAGATTATGATTGGATTCACAACTGTCTTTTTGGATAGCCTTGGAGGAAAGAGTAAACAGAATTAGAGCAGACACACAGGTGAAATACTGTTTGCAGAGTTTTCCCAGGTATGCCTTGGACTCTGCCTTGCTGAGATTTGTCCCTCAATTTAGTTGGGAGAGTCACATTATTCTGGGATCACCTGTCTCACCATCCATGGAAAATCTGAAAACATCACTTAAGTTAAGGGAGACTGAGGGACAAAGCACATCTCATCTGATCCTGTATAGACTTTCCACTGTAAAATGGAGGTACTAACAGCATGTACTGCACAGAATGATTAAATAATCCACACATACCACACTGTCACATGGAAGCGCACAGCGAACGGCTATCATTAGCAGAGTTCAGCATGGTGGTAAGAACATGAGCTCTGACGTGAGTCCGCCAGGATTTAAATTCTGACTCTATCACTGTTAGCTTTCTCCTTGTCAAGACTCCTCACTTCTCTGAGCCTGATTTTCTGTCAGGTGAGGCTATTTCTATTTCATCAAATCGAAAATGCCACTGAGACTCATCATTATTTTGTGTACCAATAAGAAGGAAAATAATGCTGCCAGCAAAAGAAACATATCACCTGTAAAATGCAGTTTCAGAAAGGTTATAACATGGCAGAAAGAGATTATACTAGAATCTCTGTAGTACAATAATACCTATTTACTTAATGAGAATTGAATAAGTGGAACCCTGAGAACAGTGTCTGGGATATAATATGACTCAAGAAAAGACTGTCATTGTTATTACTGTTGTTATTGTCAAAAGAAGTAGAGGCCTCTCTACCGAGGCCATGAAGTCAGTTGAAAAGGATACTGGTGATGATTTTTAATAGAGTCTCCTTTCCAGAAAACAATTCAGTGGTAATATTTTTGCAGCATGACTTTGCACATTTGGATTTATAATTAACATCCTTTACTGAATCTAAAATATGTGGTAGTAATGAAGGACTTTTTTTAAAGCTCTGTTAGTCATCATGTTCTTAGGTGATACCCTAATAAATGGAGAGAAATATCAATGGAAGTCTGAATTTACAGAAACTAGACAATGGAGTTTTAATATTATATTAATAAGGGTATTGGTTTTAATACGAATTATATATATTATTAATTCATATGTACATAGAATTTTAAATAAAGGGCATTCATTCAGAGATTAGAAGTAAAATAAAAGTTCAAATTTGGAAGTACTCATTATTATTCCTGATATAGCATCTTATGCAGCTATGTTATTGCTGAGATAAAAAAATTCTGTCACGACAAAAAGACGTTCATTACAAGTTAATACCTCTCTTAACAACGTAAGGAATTTTACATAGAAAATGAGAAATGATATTTTGATGTTTATTTATGTGAACATTTTATTTTTGTTACAAGCATGCATTAGTCTCTCTGTACCTCTATTAAACTGTTTTAACTTTGTTATTTTTGATATTCTTCCTTGACTTAGTCTCAATTTCAGGTGATTATGCCTCTATGAAACACATGATTTTGCTCTGTCACAGTGATCCTCTCCTCATACTGAATCTGAGGACTCACAGATCTCTAAATAAATCTATCAAAAACAAAACCTTTTAAAAAAATTGGCACTTTCATCATTAGTGAGTACTAATTTGTACAAAATGCTCTCTGTTCTTCTAAACCCAGTTAGCTCAAAACTAATCAGTTCTTCTAAAACAATTAGTTCAGTAGCAGGAAAAGTAGGCTCAATAAATAATTATTATAAGAATAGACAATTATAAAACTAAAAGTTTACCTCAATTCCTGAAAAAATTAGGTTTGGAGAATAATCCACTATGGTTCTGGTGTTATAGGCACTGTCCTTTTTGTTTTTGACTGTGAGACTAACATTGAACTTATCGTTGTGGGACCTGACAATAAGCAGGTCCTTCCCTGTGGTGGATACTTGCAGGGTGAGGTCTGAGATACATTTTTCCTTGTTTCCACAATCTTTGGCAAAGGGAATCTGAAATGGTCACAGAAAAGCATTTTTTTGAAATTTAGTTAAGCATGATTGAAAAATAATTTTTAACTTGCTGAGAAGAAATGACATATTGCCACACTAAGTTAAGCAGCTCACAAAGAGGACCGATTCCACTGCAGAAATCATAAGGAATTTTAGATTTACTCCTTTTTTTTTGCCATTTAATTATTTATTGGGACTTAGAACATTTTAAGAAGTGAAGACTATTACCTACTTATAAATATGGATTCATAGATACTTCCTAGAATTTTATTTATTTTTTAAATTTTTAATTTTTTTTTACAAATAGTTTATTGTCAAATTAGTTTCCACATAACACCCAGTGCTCATCTCCACAAGTGTTCTCCTCCATGCCCATATCCCGTTCCCCCCCACATCCATCAGTCCTCAGTTTTTGTCAGCATTCAAGAGTCTCCCATGGTTTGCCTCTCTCCCTTTCCCCCACCATTTCCGCCCTTCTTCTCCCCCTTGGTCCTCTGTTAAGTTCCTCCTAATCCTCCTATACGTGCACACATATGATATTTGTCCTTCTCTGCCTGACTTATTTCGCTCAGCATAACACCCTCAAGGTCCATCCATGTTGCTACACATGGCCAGATTTCATTGTTTCTCATTGCCATGTAGTATTCCATGGTATAGATAAACCACATCTTCTTGATCCATTCATCTGTTGATGGACACTTAGGCTCTTTCCATGTTTTAGCTATTGTGGAGAGTGCTGCTATGAACATTGGGGTACATGTGCTCCTATGCATCAGCATTTCTGTATCCCTTGGGTAAATTCCTAGCAGTGCTATTGCTGGGTCATAGGGGAGTTCTATTGTTAGTTTCCTGAGGAACCTCCACACTGTTTTCCAGAGGGGCTGCACCAGTTTATATTCCCACCAACAGTGTAGGAGGGTGCCCGTTTCTCCACATCCTCGCCAGCATCTAGAGTTCTCTGATTTGCTCGTTTTAGCGACTCTGACTGGTGTGAGGTGGTATCTCAGTGTGGTTTTGATTTGTATTTCCCTGATGAGGAGGGATGCTGAGCGTTGTTTCATGTGTCTGTTGGCCAATTTTAGATTTACTCCTATAATTTATAGGAAAAAATAATAAACTTCTGGATATAAATTCTTCTGGTCCTTCAAAGAATGCAGTTTTCACAGATGTTTTTCACTGGCTTTAGTCTGCCAGAGTAGAACAGTTGCAAGAAAAGCAAGTTAAGTACTCTAACATCTAAATCTATGAGAGAATATTTTAACGCTCAACTCTGATTTCGAGATGTTCTATTGAAAAGAATCAAACACTTAGGAATGTAACAGAGCTCAGTCAGAGGCCAGAAAATGGTCAAGCCATATCACTGGGAGCTTTCCCTGACTCCTCTTCTCATTAAGTCCTACCCCATTATCTAAACCTTCATTAAGAGCTATCCATTATGCCTGTCTTCTAAGTATCTTCCAACTGTCTTCTGGCCTCTCCACCTCTAGTCTAGTCATCCTTATGTTCTCCCTGAACTAAGGCAATGGCTTCCTAAGTGGTCTCCTGCACCCACTTTCATTCCAATCATTTTCCTTCAATCATTCTCTACATTGCAGCTCTGGATTTTTTTTAATCCTTAAAGAAATACAAATCCAGTGCCATCACTGAACTGATTAAAGCCATCCATAACATTTCACTGCTCTTCAAAATATCTGTGCAGCAGCACAAAGTCCTGAATGATCTGGTTCCTGCTTAGGTCTCCCACCTCATCCCACATCACCTTCCCCCCTTGCTCTTTAGCTTCAGCCACACAAGACAGTTTAGTTCAGTTCTTTTATGCCTTAGAACCATTACACATATCCTTGTGCATGAAACACTCCCTCCACTCCTCTGAATAGGATGCAAAATCCTCCTATGCTTCAGATCTCAGTTTTAATATCACAACTTCAAGAGAGCACCCCCTGAAGTTCCCATAGAACAATGAAGTTCTCCTCCAGAGCACATGCTTTACTTCCAACCTAATAATTGTTTCCTAGGTTGGTCTCTAAGCTCTGAAGCCTGGTATATATAAGATACCCAATAAATATATTTCAAAGGAAGAAAGGGAGAGTGAAAGATATGGGTATGGGGAAAACTAGTTCCCCATTCTTAATGTTTTCTCCATTGGTGACACCCTATCCTTCTGCTTGCCCACTCACTCTTTCTCAGGGGTGGGACACTGGATTTTGTGAATTTGGAAGCAGGAGCAGGGTGAACACAGCTCAGCCCCTTCCCATCTCTCCTGCTCTTGGAGCAGCAGTGTGTCTGATACATTCCTGCTCTGTATCTCCATTCTGCAAGTTTTATGAAGTGAGTCCCCATGGAAAAGGCCTGAGATTGATAAGCACTGCTGATGACATATTTGGTAATCTATGGGCTAAGCCTTATTCAGTAGGAGGACAACCAATATACCTAAACCACGTCCTGCAACCCAGTGTTCACTGGTAACAAAAGGAGTTCCAATAGGCCAATTTATGTCTCTTTCTATTGGTCCTAAATTCAGGAGAGATTAAAAATAGGTGCTATTTATAAATTCCCATAAGCTCCAACAATAGGAAGTAGGAGAGTTAAGAAAATTCTAGAAGAGTCTCATTCTTTTTGTAAAAAAATTGATTTACGGTTTTGTGTGTGTGTGTGTGTGTGTGTCACAGTTTCCCTCTCAAGTGTGTTCTCATATCGGTGTTCTGAATTTTCAAAAAATCTGACTTACATATTCATGTACTGAATTTGGTAGGGAATCATCAAGAATAGGCCCGTCTTCTAGATTGGTAAGATTAAAATCCAAAGTTATCCTCACAGAGTCCCGAAAGTCATGCTTGTCCTGTGGGTTGAAACGTAAAATACTTTATCGTTGTTATCATATTTATTGGATGTTCTGACTTTGTCATGGCTTCCTGCTTCTTGCTTCTGTGGGCCAGGCTTAACTGGAACATTCTTGTGCACCTGATCTGGCATATTATCTCATCAGGCTTTTGCTTCCCTGGAGAGAGATGGCCTTCTGCCTTGATAAGGGACACTGCTGGAATGCAGAGGCTTCAGAATATGACCAGTTGGCTCACCTCTAGCTTCTTAGGGGGCCCTGATAGAGTGATCGGGTGTGCTGTAGTTTGCCATGTCATGATATATTACCCTGGGCTGCTTGTATAACAATATCTCTTCTCTTGGGACCTAGAGCTAAAAACTGCCATGTAATACTTCTAGGAAAGTCTCCCAACTTCAAAAGAGCAAACTTTATTTAAATTCAGTTGAATTTCATTAGTATAATGTATGCCTGTGTTGTAGGAATTTCATAATGTAAACTGATATGTAAGTAGTATGAAAGCGATCAATATTGTTTTATACTATCATCGGCAATGGCCATCATTTATGGCATGTCCAAAATTACGAACTTTACAGACATTATCAAGAAGTATTTCAACATCTTCCAAGATGAATAGCCATTATAGTCATTCTTTTATATTTGAAAACCTGGACCTCTAAGAGACTAAATAACTGGATAAAAATCACCTGGAATACGAGGAAGTCTTGATATAAATCCCATCCTGGCTGACATCCAGAACAAATGTTAAAGTATCCATTACAATCCAAAAGGGGATTTTGGAAATTTTGAAACTGGTTCATACCAAGTGCAGAGACACAGTTAGATTCTAAATTTTGGGCAAATCTACACTACAGTGACTTCTAGTGGGTTGGAGGTGGTGCCACTTCTGGTTTCATGCCCTTTTGGATTTTATACAAGTTATAACTCCTAAACATTCAGTTCTGATGAAATAAATAGGAGAATAACTCCAACTGTTTTTTATGATTATAGATTGATCTTAGTGTTAACAAATAAGTTAATTTCAATGAATGTCATGGGTAATATTGACTTGAAAATCACTGAGGAGAAATACAGTACACCAACAGGGCATGTTTTCTGTCACTTCCCTACCCTGATTATAATATTTTAAAAATATAGAATATGAATACATCAAGAATACAGATATAAGTCAGAGGTGGAGAAAATTGGCCTGTTTCCTTTAAACATTTTTTTAATGCTTTTTATTTATTTATGAGGGTCAGAGACAGACAGCGTGAGCAGGGGAGGGTCAGAGACAGCGTGAGCAGGGGAGGGCACAGAGAATGTGAAACAGGCTCTAGGCTCTGACCTAGCTGTCAGCACAGAGCCTGACGCGGGGCTCGAACCCATGAACCGTGAGATCATGACCTGAGCCGAAGTCGGAAGCTTAACTGACTGAGCCACCCAGGCACTCTAGCCTGCTTCCTTTATAATTACAAGATCATGTGGAAGTTCCAAGTCTGTCTCAGCCACTAAAACCACTGTTTTCTCATTATGTCTATTCTTGTCTCTCTTTCTGTCTCTAAGTATCATGCACATTATAAGAAAATGTTTAAGAAATTCCTGCCCTTATGGGGTATGTTCCCCATTTACACAGTGACTCAATAAAATGCATTTGAAATGGTTCAAAGTGACTTCCTAGTCAGCTCTGGAGATTAAGAATTTGCTTTCCAAGGCACCCTCATCACTGTAATACAAAGAGACTTAGGTAGCACAAAGCCTGTGGATAATAAAAAATACCAGATTTTTTCCCCTTCAATTTAAAGCCAAAGAGCAACATACATAGTTCAGTGGACAAGAAAGGCCCTAGGACAGCATATGACCCAATACTTTTCCCTCAGGGCACGTAGCCACTTACCTACATTTGACTGATGAGGCCCACAAAAGTTAAATGATGTCTTCAAGTATAAATGAATGAATATAAGAAATGAGCAAGTGAATGAAGGCAGGTCTCTTATCAACCAGTGCACTGTGCCTTTTACTATTCCATAATATATGGGTATCTGATAACATACACACAGGGAAGACGAAAGATAGCTCTATGAAATGCATTTGGAAATTAGAAGATCAGGTCTGTGATTTTCTGATAAAAGTGACCAAATAAAATGAAGTTTACTTTCTGATGTGCACTTTGAAATAAAATAAGAAGGCTGACTTGAAGTAAGACATCTGTGCTTTATTCTTGATTTGGAATAAAGCAGCTATAACATATGATTTACTTGCCAACATGTAGAAGGAAAGCTTAGTGCATTCTGATTCTTGAACTGTGATGTTTCTTTGAATCTTTCTTTCTTGAGTTCCAGAGAAAAAGCTTCGTGATATCTGTCTTAGTGAATCTAGTGTGACACGGTACTGCAAATCTGGAAGAGAAAATGACAGAAACGTTTACTTGGGGTAACTTTCATATGGTCAGTTCATTAAATTAGCATTATAGAAAAACCTCCTGAACAATCAGTCAACACAAAGTTTCTATTATTCAGTTTACCCATTTCTGTACTGCAAAGGTACTCACAGTCCTGAAGATAATCTTCAGGAACTCTATAGAACCACCTTCTGAGTTCACTATGCCTTTAATGTTTAATCACACTTATTTTATAACGTATATGTACATATGTGCACACACACATACACCTACATATCAATTTTATGACCATGCATGTGTCATAAAACTGGGTTTTATGAAAACTGGGTTTTCACTTAAAATATATACTTTTTTAGTTTAGCAATCTTGAAGCTCTGCTTAGAATATTGATTATATTTCAAAAGACACACAAAAAATACACTAATGAATTTTTACCTATTTTATGAAAAGGTCATTTTAGACTATGTGCAAAGTACATAATGAATTTAATAAATAAGTTTAATAAAACAGGAGTACCAAAATAAAAAACAAGTTAAACCTTACACTTTTTAAAGAGGCAACAATCCTACTTATTTGAACCCCTAGTTACTGTATAGAAATTAAATGAGACAGAAATAATGTTGTATATGAAAATGTAAATCATTTTTTATACTCCTATAGCTAATTATCTTCTAATAAGAGGACTATTGTGAGCACAATTATGCACACGAATAGCAAACTAAGAAAAAAAGATTTTAAGGATTAATTATTTTTCATATTCCACTTATCTTTGGTTTGTAAACTACTGTTTTGCAGCCAATGAACTCCACACTTTTGACTCTAACATATTTTAGTATCTTTAAAAACCCACCTCAGGAAGTGTGCATGTAGGGAGGAGGAGGTACCCCAGGCTACGCCTGAGAACTCACACGTGGAGCATGTCTGATTCTCAAAAGCTAGGGTCACCTTCTGAGTAAAGCAAAGAGATCTCAGGCAGGTGGAGGTGGCAAAGCATTTAGGTCCCTACAATACCAGTCTTAGCAAAGAGAGGCAGGAGAAGGAAGAAGAGAGGGTTTGTGAAAAACCACAGGAAGGAAAACTGGGCTCCTCTGAAGCCTAATTTCCAAACTTTAATCTCCGAACATGTATTATTATTATTGTTTTTAGTATCTGGTTGTTTGCTGTAAAGGGGAGAGCCCGAGGGGATCCATGGACAGTTGTGGCCATTGCATATAAGCATATGGTTTCTGCTCCAAAATTTACTGGGTTCCATAACATATTCTTTCTTCAGTAGATTTTTTTTCCCCCAAGGTTCAGCATGTTGAAGGGTGATATGCAGATCCCTATCACAGGGGAAATATAATATCTTACTGGATTTCCTCATGTGGGAGCAAATGTATTGTCCTCCAGCCCCAAAGTACTTGGTATACTTATTATACTCACTAGTTGTGTAAACTTCATCTTCTTTGGACTTCAATTTCACATCAAAACACACTGTAGCATTTATGCATACTGTTTCCTTTCCTTCCATATGGCAGTTTTTCTTTTGGATGTTCACTTTACTGGGTTCAAAATTCATGGTCACTTTAACTACAGCCACATCTCGGGACCTGCAAACATAAATGGTGATGACTGCTCACACATTGTCACATTTCATGAATTCCATCATTATGACAGTACAGTGTGAACGCACTGGTGGGGATTCTTCTTTGTGTATAGTTGGCCTCTCAGGACTCCCATTTTCTAGGTGAGTTTTTGATACATAAGAAATGGTATATGATGGGGGCGCCTGGGTGGCTTAGTTGGTTGAGCGTCCGACTTTCGCTTAGGTCATGATCTCACGTTCGTGGGTTCGAGCCCTGCGTCGGGCTCTGTGCTGACTGCCAGCTCAGAGCCTGGAGCCTGTTTCAGTCTGTGACTCCCTCTCTCTCTGACCCTCCCGCTCACGCTGTCTCTCTCTCTCTCTAGAAATAAATAAAAATATTAAAAAAAAAAAGAGGGCGCCTGGGTGGCTTAGTCGGTTAAGCGTCCGGCTTTCGCTTAGGTCATGATCTCGCGGTTTGTGGGTTCGAGCCCCGCGTCGGGCTCTGTGCTGACTGCCAGCTCAGAGCCTGGAGCCTGTTTCAGAGTCTGTGTCTCCCTCTCTGACCCTCCCCTGCTCACACTGTCTCTCTCTCCTAGAAATAAAAAAAAAAAAAAAAAAAAAAGAAATGGTATATGATGTTCTGAGAACACCCAGGATGTTTTGAAACTATCTTCAACTTTTGGTTCTGAATGGTAGGAGAATATGCAGCCCCAAAATGTGACTACAGGCGTTCAGGACATGTTAACCCAAAACATATCACTTTGGTATATTGATTTTTCTGAGCTGTAGGCACTTGAAAAATAGTAAACACACGAAGGGGCTTTCTCTGAACTTTCCTTCTACTTAAAGACAGATACTCCAAAAAGAACTCAATTCAAGTCTATCACCCAGAGAGGACTGACTCTTACACAGGAGGAGAAACACCACACTGAGATCCACTTTGCCACAAACTATCATCATATCACCCATCTATTCTTTCCAAGGCCCATTCATCTTTCTTAAAAATTATTTGCTCTCCCCGGAGAGGCCTACATACCTTCTCTCTTGTCTCTATTAAAATGGTATATACGCCTGGGGTGTGTGGGTGGCTCAGTCGGTTAAGTGTCTGACCCCTGATTTCGGCTCAGGTCATGATCTCACGGTTCATGAGTTGAAGCCCCACATAGGGCTCGGCGCTGACAGTGCAGAGCCTGCTTGGGAGTTTGTCTCTCTCTCTTTATGCTCCTCCTACACACACACACACTCTCTCTCTCAAAATAAATAAATAAAATGGTATTCAAGTCTGAATTCTAAACCACCTCAAGGAATTACTCATTTTCCTCTGGATATCTCCCATGTATATATACACATTAATAAAGTTCTGCTTGTTTTTTCTCTTGTTAATCTTTTATAACAGCATTCTCAGCTAAGAACTTAGAAGGTTGAAGCAAATTATTTTTCATTCTTTACAGTTCGTAAGCCAAAAATCTGTTTTCCTGTGATGGAGAAAAATGATGGAACCAAATGCTCAGATGCAAATTCAGAACCAAAACCATATTTTTGTAGCTTTTCAAGTTTGTTTTCAATCTGGAAAGAGTCCCAAGTCCTATGGACAACTTTTGTGCACTGTAATACTTGTGCAGACAAATACAGGTCCTAAGCTAGGTAGCTTGTGAATACATAGGTCCCTGATTTGCTTTTGCATTAAAAACAAACAAACAAACTGTGTTTTTCTTTTAAAACATTTACCCAAAGAAAACATGGAAATATAAATCAGGAAACAAAGGTAACAGAAATCACTTGTAATTTTACTACTCAGCAATAATCACTGTTAACATCTGATATGCTTTTTTTCTTTGCAGAAGACTATATTATCTATAGATATGGATGTGTGTGTGTGTGTGTGAAAAAGAGAGATACACACACATATCACATACATATGTACCTATACCTACTTTTAAAACTATCATAATATAATGGATAGCCTTCTTTCTTTATTTATTTATTTCTAGGAGAGAGAGAGAGAGAGAGAGAGACAGAGTGAGCAGGGGAGGGTCAGAGAGAGAGGGAGTCACAGACTGAAACAGGCTCCAGGCTCTGAGCTGGCAGTCAGCACAGAGTCCGACGCGGGGCTCGAACCCACGAACCGCAAGATCATGACCTAAGCGAAAGTCGGACGCTCAACCAACTAAGCCACCCAGGCGCCCCTAATGGATAGCCTTCTAATATTTGTACTTTTCTGAGAATATTATTTTCAATGGCAATATACTATGCCAGCATATAAATGTATTATAATCTATTTATTCAATCCTTTCTTATTGGACATTTATGTTAATTTGTCTTTTATTAGAATTTTTTAAATGTTTATTTTTATTTTTGAGAGAGAGAGAGGAGAAACAGAGCATGAGCGGGGAAGGGGTAGAGAGAGAAGGATCTGAAGCAGGATCCAGGCTCTAAGCTGTCAGCACAGAGCCTGATGAGGGGCTTGAACCCACGAACAGTGAGATCATGACCTGAGCCGAGGTCAGACATT
The DNA here is from genome assembly GCA_017311185.1 of Proteles cristata cristata. Taxonomy (NCBI): domain Eukaryota; kingdom Metazoa; phylum Chordata; class Mammalia; order Carnivora; family Hyaenidae; genus Proteles; species Proteles cristata. The sequence continues at coordinate 1,250,082 of JAESUZ010004301.1, forward strand.
GAACCAACTGAGCCACCCAGGCGTTCCTGTATTAATTTGTTTTTTTTTTTTTTAAAGTTGCTAGCACAGTGCTGTGATGACTAAAAATTACATCTCTTAGACATAGATTAGATCTTTACAAATATTTAGGAAGTAAATTCTTTGTTAAAAAGTGTAAATATTTTAAGGTTTTTTTAACACTTTTTGGCAAGTACCTTCTAATGTTTGTTAAGCAGTTTACTCCTTCACGAGCAATGGATGAGCCTAGTTTCCTGCGTAGTAGTTTGGATGCTCCAGGAATGAGGCTCCCTACTAACCCAACCAGGTTTTTAAAGGGGTTATGGTGCATGACAGGGCTCTCAGTATCTGTTCCTGGATGTCTCTGAATGCTGGTGGGCCTCTGTTTATTGCCCGCCATCTACATCCACTCTCATCCCCTCCTTCAGCATTGTAAATCTTGGTCTTTGTGTCCTGTATGCTGGTTCGGTCCATTCTGCTGGGCAGTCACAGCGACCCATCTCTGTCATGTCGACCCATTACTGATAAAGCATTGACCAGCAGCAAAAGAGATATAAGTCTTCAGAGCTTTGTAAGAAGCCTTTGAAACAACTGGAGAGTAAAAATTTCCCTTAGTGTGTGTGTGTATATATATATATATATATTTTATAAAGTATATATATATGTATGTATATGTATATATATATATAAAATATGAGAGTGAATACAATAAATATTTTTGATTTAAAGCTATCATAATAAATTAATTCAGGATTAACAGTTCATACAAAAACTAAATATACCTTTTGTTGCTGATACTAGTGATTTCATTTGGTTTTGGGTGTGACCTCCCCAGAGTCACAGCTACTTGCTGCCAAGCATTCCCCTTTCCCAAGCATTACCTTACAGTTTCCTTTTCCCTGCACTATACAGTCAAAACATTTCTTAACATAATAGCTTTTATCTGTGTACCATTTAATCTGCAATTTGTATTTGGCTATTAGTTCTTAAACAGTATCTCTTTAAAAAAATTTTTTTAAAAATTTTAGGTTGAATTATAATTGGCATACAGTGATTCAACAATTATATTCATCACCTTATACTCACTACAATAAGTACAATTACCATCTGTCACCATATGATGCTATTACAATGGTATAAATTGTAATTATAATTGCAATTATCTTATATTTTGACAAAGTCATCTAGTTTCAGGTCTCTATCTTTACTATTTTTCTAGATAATCTTTTTGGGAAAAACACCAATGAGATTTGTTTCCATCTAAATTACTTTAAACCAATGACTGATTTGGTAAAATCAATATACGGACTTGCTATCAAAGCACATGGTGTAAATATAAACATATTTTTTGTAATAAATATTTTCATTATATGTATTTTTAAATTTCTTCTTTTAAAGTTTATTTATTTTGAGAGAGAGAGCCACAAGCAGGGGAGAGGGGCGGAGAGGAGAGACAGAATCCCAAGCAGGCTCCATGCCATCAGCACAGAGCCTAATGTGGGGCTTGAACTCACAAACCATGAGATTATGACCCAAGGTGAGATTAAGAGTCAGACCCTTGGAGCACCTGGGTGGCTCAGTCAGTTAAGCATCCGACTTCAGCTCAGGTCATGATCTTGTGTTCGGTGAGTTTGAGCCTTGTGTCAGGCTCTGTGCTCAGAGCCTGGAGCCTGCTTCAAGGTTCTGTGTCTACCTTTCTCTCTGTCCTTCTCCCACTTGCACTGTTTCTCTTTCTCAAAAAGAAATAACCAAACAAAAATAAAGAGTCAGATCCTTAACCAACTGAGCCACCCAACTGCTCCTTTAATTATATTTCTTAATGAAGTTTGAAACATTTAAAAAATTATCATACAAAATTTATATTAAAAGTATCCTTGATGTTTTAGTCACTTTTTTCCCCAAAAGAACCTTTTTGAAATTGTGCTTTTTAAGTAGTTAAAAATGGGGTTATTACTGTCATTAGCTAATAAATTATTTATTAATGAATAAGCTAAGAAGTAAAATGGTATTAATATACATATCTGACCACTGACTAGAATTTTATAATGAACTGAAATTAATTTGAGGATGCAGACATTTTAAAGGCTGAGTAGAGATATTACTGAAGATGCTTCTGTGCTTGACCAACAATGTATATACAAACGATGATGTCCAATTGTCTAATTACATGTATTAGGTAAATGAAGAATGAAGAATCAATTACCCACAAAAGTCTGTGAACAACTCAAAGTTAGAGATGTTTTCTTATTTATATAATTCTCGATGAGTGCCTCTTTCTCCCCTATGCTGCCCCCTAAAACAGAATACCTACCTTAGTGCCAAGCACATAATAGATACCCCAAATTAAGGGTTGATTGTACTTGTTTCTTTAATATGGTTTCATTATTTTTAAGATTTATTGACTTTTCCAGCTTCTTGAATTACATAACTTTTATCCAAATAACGGAGCATAAAGGAAAATTGAAATTTGGTATGGCATGAGCTCCAATCATACTCTGAGCTCTGGAACTATTTGTGAAATGTTATCAGATTAATAGGATGTTATTAAAATACATACCAGAAGAGGGCAGCGCCACCAAGGCCCCCAATAGTTACATCAGTCAGACCATCCTCATTTAAATCCATTTCTCCATGTATAGACTGGCCAAAAAATTTCAGTGTCTTGCCATCTTTACCTGATGAAATATGCTGTGAAAGTACCAACAGAGAGTTTTTATGCCAGAAGAGTCTCTTCAGAAACAGTTTTAAATAAATCTGAGAACTTGGATTGGTTAACAAATTATTAAAATTAAAGATATTTTGGAAAACTACCAAAACCCCTCATGTGGAGACAAGATGAGTTACTCATATGTTACCAAAAGTTATTCTTTTTATAGTACAGACAAAATAATTTCAGGGTTACTGACACCAGAGAGGGGGAAAAATTATATAACGTCATCTTGTCTAATGTTCAAGGAAAACATTTGTGAGTAACTGGCTCTAATTTCCACTCAGTTCCATAACATAGAGGTATTTAAAGATACTGCAACCTTGAAAACATATCATATAAGCAAGAGGGAGAACAGAAGTTTGTCCTAAGGGTCAGTTTGGGATTCAGTGAACTTGGAGGCTGGGTATAAATAGCAAATTCTATCAGATACATTTTCCAACATATGATCTTCTTTGCAAAAGTCAAGGGCACAATAAAATCATTAGGCACAAATGAATATGGAGTTCTTGAAGACTGATTCTTGTACATGGTATACACCTATACATACTGTGTTTAAGATGTGTGCTTCCTGGTTTAGCTTTGGCTCCAGCTAATGACATACATATTTTTAATTTTAGAGAGAGGGAAAGAGAGAGAGGAAGGGTGGAGCCTGATGCAGGGCTTGATCCCACAACCCTGGGATCATGACCTGAGCTGAAATCAAGAGTTGGATACTCAACCACCCAGGCGCCCCTAAGCTGATCATACTTTAATAGAACTGATAGCAAGGATAAAGGACTGACAGACCCTCCCTAAACTTGGGGGTCTTCTTATCCTCTTGTTTTTCACTTACAAACCGTAAATTAAAAAGCCAAACAAGGCAAACCAATAGAAACATTTTCATGCTTAAATGTTTGTGGCTCACTGGGAAGTATTTCCTTATTTTTTCAGCAAATGAATCAGGAGATATCATTCTCGTTGGTTCTGGAGTTCATTCAGTTTGATTCTGGATTATCCCTCACACAAGCAGCCCCTTTGGTTACCATGGAAACAAGTGAGCACATCCTCACCCATCCTTAGGAAGGCGTTTTGCCAATAATTAAGCAAACTCAACTCTAATATTCTTTCTTGTGGTTATTTAAAGCTGCATCCAGAGTTAACCACCATTTTACAAAATAAATTTCTGACAGTTTTTCCTGTTGTAAATGATTTAGATATCCTCTTTTTTTTTTTTTTTTTTACTGCAAATGCCATTTCACTGGATTTTCAGGATTAATAGCAAAAGAATAAAGTGGTAGAACACAAGAAAGAAACTCCTTCTTGCAATTCCTAATTTCATCACATTCCCATGGGTAATATTGCATGTTTTCAGTTAAGTAATACCATGAAGACTCTTGAAAGAAACAAATAATTTACTGAATGGATGGATTGTTGTTACTGAAACATGCCTTTTACTTTATTGTTTCATTAATGTCATTATGACTTTATGAAAAATTAAGTACAACTTCACAATACATGAATGGATTTTGAGAATTCTGTTGACTACAGTATGAAAAGAACAATCGAATGTAAAAAGAAATAATTGACCCGATTTTCTTTTCATGTTATAAAAGTAGTTCAATACCTAACTACTTATGGTTACTTAAAAACAGACAATTACATTAGAATAATTCCTTTAAACTCTTCTGTAAATTTATATTTTTCTCACGTAGGAAAAAATTATATTTATGGATTAGAACCATTGACTGACAATAAATTTAAAACAATAACAACAGAAGTCCTCTGAAGGTTAAGCTTAGTTATTCAGATTTTTTTCCAGGAGGGTTAATTGTGAGGAAATTATAAACCTTTAGGAACCCAAATTCATTTGATGAAAAGATACCAATTTAATTCATAAATATAAATGCAATGCAATTTCATTATAATAGCATGGGTACTGAATATAAAAACAATAGTTTCATCTTCTTTATTGGCTAAATTGTATCATTATTGTTCTTTTATTTAGAAAGTGGTATCGTCTGGGGTGCATGGGTGGCTTAGTTGGTTGGGCGTCCAACTCTTAGTTTGGCTTGGTTCATAATCTCACGGTTCATGAGTTTAAACCCTGCCATCAGGTGCCACGCTGACAGCACAGAACCTGCTTGGGATTCCCTCTCTCTCCCTCACTCTCTGCCCCTCCCCTGCTTGCTCTCTCTCTCTCTCTCAAAATAAATAAACTTTAAAAAAATAAATAAAAATAAAGTAGTATCCTCTGTTTAGGATCGTACACATTGTAAGTGTTAACTACTGTCATTATAAAGTGTTCTTTTGTTTTGTTTTTTACCATTTTGAAAGCTCAGATCATGGAGCCGCAGCAAAAAACAACAGGAAAAAAAATAGGTAAGAGGATAAATTACACAATAATGCTTCTATAAAGAAAACTTAAAAAGGAATTAAATCTAGTTTTCCAATAGAGTCAGAAGATAGAAATTAAATAACTCATGAAGCAAGACAGGAAGCAAGCCTAGCATTGAACCCACTTAACGTTTAAGGGTGAGGACAGCAGGCTGAACTTCTTACTTGGGCATACTCTTTCCGTATAGTCTTGCCACTCCCATGATAAATGTACACGGCTCCCTTGTGATCATCTTCCAGGGGAGCTCCTATCACAATGTCATCAAATCCATCAAGATTGAGGTCTCTCACAGCAGCAATAGCTGTTCCAAAACGAGCCCCACATGGCTCATTTCTGTTTTCTTTTGTGCATGAATTGTGCTTCAGAGATGAACAACAAGTCTGCTTAATGGGTTCCAGGCTCATTTGATATTCAAACCTTGTCTGGAAGAAAGATAAACAAGATAGTTATGAATTTCTATCATTACGACAGCACAGTGAAATTTTTAAGCATGTACTAAATCAGAGCTATTAAAAACCATTTGTACATCAACGGTAAAGTTTGTAAAATTTCTTAAAAAGTGTGCTTATCTGAGAGCAAAGTTAAAGATTTTAAAGAACAGATTGTAGAAGTGTGGGGAAGAAGATATACTGAGGATTTTAATGGATTCTTTTAGTGGAATCAAGTGAGTATATAACTCACAGCATACTTTTAAAGCTGAATAACTTAAATTTTAAATCCTCAGTTCAAGTTTCTATCCTTCCTTCATCCAATATTTGCTTCTTTGAAAAGTCTCTATACAGTCTCCTCTACAGGGTAAAGAGAAAAATCTACTCTACTCAAAACGGAAAGTTTATCCAAAGCTGTCTAGAGCAACCCTCCTCCTCACCCCCCAAATTCAGTAAAGGTCAGAAAGGACTAGTAATGATGGATAGGAACACACTTTCTAGGAAAAGAGGGAAAAACAGCAACGACCAAATAAATTGATGGGGGGAAGCAAACAAAATGATAGGAAGAAAGATAAACAATTTATTTTTATTTTTAAATGTTTTATTTCTGAGAGAGAGAGAGAGAGAGAGCAGGGAAGGGCCAGAGAGAGAGGGAGATACGGAATCTGAAACAGGCTCCAGGTTCTGAGCTGGCAGTCAGCACAGAGCCCAACATGGGGCTCGAACTCACGAACCGTGAGATCATGACCTGAGCTGAAGTTGGATGCTTAACCAACTGAGCCACTCAGGCGCCCCTACAATTTATGAATTAAAATAATTAATATGGAGAGACTCTAACAATTTAAAAAGTTAAATAGATAAATACTGACTTTGCTGTAAAAAGCAAAAATTCTTCTGATGAAGAAATTAAGAATTATTTCAGGTAACAAATGATGTCGAAAGTTAGGAGTGGAAAACAAAACCTTACTCCAGCCCAATGAAGTATTCCAAAGACCAAAGTAGTTTACTGTAACTGTGTGATGTCACTGCCTTAAAATCCACTGCTCTGCAGTCTCTCTGCTTCCCGGCTTTGTTCGGACAGCTAACACAGTTTTAACTACTAATGTCCCAACACCGCCAGGCCAGAGCCATGAATGGTTGCCCTGTGAGTTTATTTAGCAGTTTAGTGAGATTTATATTTATATTAATATTTATTCTATATATTCTACTAAAAAAGGATAGTTCACATTTCCAAGCAGAAAACATCTAATGGTTTAAAATACTTTATTATAACTCTAAAACATTCATTTAGAAGTGGAGGAGTTGGTCACGGTAAAGGGGCCCTGAGAGATTCTTTGCTCCTTTTTCCAAAGTGAGTGCAACATTAGAACTGCATTATTTATTTGAAATTGAAAGAAAGGAAGAAGAAAGAAAGAAAGAAATTCATGAATTTCTACTAAAGGCAGAGTGATCAGTACCTGATTCAGAGCATACACATACACTTTTCCTTGTTCCTCTTTCTCTGTTCCCATGTACATGGGAGCCCCAACCAGAAGAAGGTCAGTATTAGAATCCTTATCAACATCAATTGTGGTCAAAATGCTGCCAAAGTAGGAACCAATCTAGGGTACAAAACAAAACAAAATAGTCTGATAAACATCAGAAATTCTCAAGAGAGGTAAAGTCTGCGTTTCTTTTACTTACACTAATCTAGAAGAGTATTTGAAATTCAGATATATATAGAAATAGGAATAAAGTACAGAAACGGATTCTATCTGGCAGCTCTTTATTGGCTCTTGTGAGGCTAATAAATATTGAGACCCATCCCTGAGGATGAGCAGTAGACATAGTTTCTGCAGCTTGAGAGTAAGAGGAATGGCTTCCTCTAGATTTCATCCTAACGGCTCTTCTCCAAAAAGCAGAAAAGATCAATAATGCCACCATGATTTTTGTAAGGAAATAAAATGAGAAAAACAATAAAAGGCATTCTGGGATGGCATCAATATATGTTTATTTACAGTAATATGAAAATAGGAATAAAGCACAATACGAAGAACTGATTTGTCTTGTAATACTGGTGCCACATATTTCACCTTGTAGATTTAGAATGTTGTTTATTCAATGAAATGGCTAAGTCTTGTCTTAGCACTTGTGGAAGACAGAGAGATATAAAAGGACTGCAGAGGGACCATCTTTTAAAGATATGGATGTATTTTAGGGAAATGCAGTAGACTTACACTTCATTATCTAAATGCAATAATATTCCCAAATATTGACCTGGGTTTAATATTTAATGCTCTTGATAATTCTCTTACTGAAATTTCCTGTCTTGGCTTCCATGATTTTAGTTTTGCTCTCTTGATTCTGCTACTATATCATAGGACACCCTTTGTTTTCACCTTCGCTGACTCCTTTTTTTTCTCCCATGCCCTAGATTTTGGCCTCCTACGCTAAGACCTGCATTCCCCTTGCCTTCTCTTATCTTAGATGGCCGATCCTTCCAAACATCTCCATTACTAAAAACTGCAAATTTAATTTTATCTTCTTTCTCAAGACTCCAGTGCTACATTCCTAGACATTGCTAGACATTTCCAGAACTGCTATATTGACTTTCAAATGTCCTTTTCTCATAGATTATGAAGGGCTTAAAAGCTTTTTTTTTTTTTTTTTGAGTTGAATAATTACAAACATAAATAAAATGCTGTAAGATCTGGCAACCTTGGGCCTTTATTCCCACATGGGGATAGCTGTCTGGAGCTGAGTGGGAGCTAATGTTTAGATGGCTCAGGAACTGTCTAGGCCATGGTTCCCACCATTTCCTGTTGTCCACTGTGCAATAGCTTTATTTACTTTACCTTCCTGGCACCCATAGCCATTTGAATTTGTGCTCACTGTTACAGGAAACATGTAAAACCAAAAAGCATTTAAAAAAATACCTAAACCACTTGAGTTGCTGACATTCTGATTATGGTGCCACCTTTCTCCCAGATTCCCAGGCTTGAAACTTAAACCATTCATAATTTAAATCATTTGTGACTTTCACAAGCAGTTTTTCACAAAATTTTCACTTCCTGTCTTATGTACCATTAATAGAGCAATATCAGATGTACAATGTCATACTTTTATAGTACTGTCAGCTCCTCCTCATTTGTGTCTACTCTAGTCCTTCCTTTTCCATTTTTATTGGTGGTACATCATTTTAGGCTCTCCTCACCTTATCCTTGAGTGACAATAATAGCCTTTTTTTATTGTGGATGCATTTTCTGATTACAAATGTGGGCAAAGAGCTAATAAAACCCCTTTTATAAGGTTTTATTATTCTCTATACATATATATGAGAATCTACATATGAGAATCTGACTTTGGTTTACTCTAACTCTGTTCTCCCACACATTTGATGGGGGAAGGATTTCAATTATATTACTAAGCAATCCTGAGAGTGGTAACAATAATCTCTGATTGGGAATGCCGCATTTAGGCTGAGGGGAATTGTAAGTACCTGATGGGCTTCCCAGGATGCAGAGACTCTGACAACTGTATGCCCTCAGCAGGAGGTCATGATGTTGTTATAAAAGATAATGGCTCCTGTAAAGAAAGGGTAGCTCTGTACCTGCCTGCCTCCCATGTCTGTCTCCTCATGCCCAAGCAGTTATGTGCTGGGCAGCTGTGAGTGTGCCTAGAGGAAGGCTCATGCTGCTCTGTCTTCTGGAGTGGCTGGTGACGGAAGAGGAAGGCAGGGGCACTTTAGTGAGCTGGGGTATTTAGTGAAGCCCAAACGACTGCCATGCAATAATAACCAACAGCAAGAGGTTTCTTTTAGTTTAAAAATATGTATACATATTTATGTTTGGTTATTGTGTGTATAATTTCTCAAACCACTTTCAGTATTCAATATCATCTAGTGAGAAGTTTTTGATTTTACATGTCATAATTTCCCATTACCTCCAGGAGAAAATCCAAATTCTTTAGTTTGCCATTCAGAACCTCACACAATTGGGGTCCACATTATCTTTATAACTTGCTCTTCTGCTCTTTCTACCTATCTACGGTCTATCTTTCCCCCTAGATGAGCACAAATGTTATTCATATTAAGACTTCTGGCACCAAACCTAGTGTGAAACAATCTTTCCATCTTCTGGATTTACTGTCTGAGGCACAGACGTTTTCATGCTTCTCAATGTTTTAGAGCTTTTTTCCTGTTTGTATATACCTATACATTTGTACCTACCTCATCATCCATACATCTTATCTCCACTTCCATGCAACTAAAATGTTCCTGAGGCCAAAGATGCAGATATCTTACATCCCTACGAGGAACCCAGCACAGGGCCCTGTTTAAGGTTGATGTTGAATATGATAAGACTTTTTCTTTTTAAAGTTTAGGATAATAGATGGGTAATTTAAATTTACGTAGTGTATAAATGGATTAAAACAATAGTTTTCAAGCTTACCTGCTCTCCACTGAGTGTCTGAAGAATCCGAATGTCTCCATTTTCCATCCTATAGATGACAACCTGTCCCGTATGATTGTACCGTGGCTGTCCGGCAATGTAGAGCACATCTCCAGAAACAGTGGCAGAGTTCACTGTGTAACCTAACAAAAGAGAGATGCCAGATATACTATCTGACCCCTTAAAGGTCTGCACAGAATAAATTAAGATCCATTTTAAATGGCCGCGAGGATCATTTGTGTATTTCTATACAGACTTCTCTCTCTCCTTCTTTTTTTTTGAAAATGTTTATTTTTAAATGGAGTTAAGTTTGTCTTGGTAGAAGCTTTTAGCATGCTCTGTGATCATCTACAGTGACCACTTTGTCCACCCCCCACCTAAGGTTTTCATTATACAAGGGCACAAATGATATAACAATCATGACAGAAGGAGAACACACACACACACACACACACACACACACACACACTCACACGCTCACACACACTCCTCATGAGCTCAATTCACTACTTTGTAATAAATCGATGTACTTCATCTGGACATATGTGTTTGTGCTATAGAAAGTAAAAATTTTATATAGTGGAATCATAGTAAATGTAAGCCTTTTCTGCATTGTTGCTGTAGATTTTTAAGTAATTTGAAGTAACTGAAGTTTATTTTTCCAAGTTAAGGCAAAAAGCATTGCATTTCTACCACAGGACCATTCCAAAATAGAATGGTATTAATATTTAGGTAGTTTTTAATTTTTTTATATTATACTTAGCCTGCAAAGACATCCTTGAACACTTAATATTTTTTTCTTCTTTTGGATATTTTTGGTGATAAATTTCAAGGAATAGATTACTGGATCAAACTTTCAATTCTTTCAGTGTCTGGCAAATTGTTTCCAGAACATTTGTACTACTTTATTCCATGTATAGCCAAAGGACAGACTGGTTTCATCAAACTCTCCCAAACATGGGGTAGCTTTACCATTATTCAAAGTTTTGGATGTTCTAATAGGTATTAAACATAATCTAACAATATTACTTTGTTGTGATTTTAATTGTATTTGTTTGAGTAAAAGGAGGAGTGGGGTGGGTGGGTTAAACAGGTGATGGGGATTCAGGAGGGCACATGTTGTGATGAGCACCAGGTGTTGTATGGAAGTATGGAATCACTATATTGTACGCCTAAAACTAAAATTACACTCTACGTTGAATAACTAAAATTTAAATTTAAAAAGTGAGCTTCAACATTCCTGTTTTTAATTGGATTCTCATGCCCATGACTTTTTCTGTGTCTTTAAGGCAGATTATTGTTAATTTTTGAGTGAAGAATTAGATTTATTTCTTGTGTCTTACATGCTGATTTCAACTTTATAGAAGGAAGAAGTGTTCTAATAATCAGGTCTGTCCCTCAGTGGATCAGAGGGTATATTATTCTTCCAAAATACCACAGAACAGCATTTCTTACTAAGAAAAAGATTGTGTTGATAATTTACTTTCCAAGTGTTTTACTAAAAGGTAATAGTTTCACTTCATTAGAAAACTTTTGAGAAGGAACAGAGGTTTTTTTTTTTTTTACCAAAATATGTTCAGTATTACAAGTCCTAAAGGAACATAATTCCTCAAGCATATTTTCCTTAATGAATATTTTTCTTCCATTCTCATTTCTTCATCTTTCTTTGAGCTTCTAAAAAATTATACACAGTAAATTATAGACTGTTCTTTTTCAAACAATTAATGTGTCATAGTTCTTCTGTTACTAACCACAATATTGCTTAAAAAATAAAAGCTTTAGGGTCATGTTTATACATAAATAAAATAAAAATGAAGAATGTGCCAAGCAAAGGCTGTTTTATTTTATGCCATTCTACTAAGAAATATTAAGCAAGGACTGGCCTAAGAGTGTTAGGACACTTAGATTTTTCTTTTTAGCTTACAGAGCTATGAATGCAAACTGATAAAAGAACCTTTAAAAAAACTGAAAATTATGTTTGAGGCTTGGAGTTGTGTGATTATTCAATTAATTAGTTTTGATAACTTGAGAACAAAAACTATTAGATGAAATCTTCCCTGAGACAGTACCTACTTGTCAGACAGTAGAAGCTCAGGAATCTAAAGACAGTAAACAGGGAGAAAGAAAGGCAGCCATGTAAAGTCTATTTTTCATGAAAGGAAAATAATTGTTTTCATCTAAGCTTACTGTTGCTTTCTGAAAAAAAAAGGCACAAAATTGAAGAGAAAGGAAAATTCATGGCATAGCCTGCTGCATAGATTTATAAAGAATAAATCCTGTCAGCTTTCACAATTCACTTCCCGGGGAAAGTGCCAGGATCTGGTGAGGTAATGGGAAACAGGTATGCTTGCTTTGATGTCATGTGCTTGTTTGCTTCACATTTTTACTTTAAAAAAAAAAAATTGTCTGGCATGATTAAAAGTGGGTGGAAGAGGCAGGGAACTGTGACCATATTCTCACCATCAAAAACACTTGCTAACTGCATACTGGCCTAAAGTAGTTACTGGGTGAGTGACTATATCCTTAGGGGTTCAACAACTTTTGTTCCTACTTCTTCCTGGTCATTATTGATTAGTATGGGATTTTTTGTTTCCTACATAAGATTTTCCATTGCCTAATGACTTGCAATCTACATAGATGTCAGACTAACACATTCAAGCTCTTCTTTTTTTTTTCTTATAAAAAAATGTTTATTTAGTTTGAGAGGAGAGAGAGAGAGTATGTGAGCAGGTGAGGGTGAGAGGGTGAGAGTATGTGAGCAGAGAGAGTAAGAGGGTGAGAGATTTCCAAGCAGGCTACGTGTACCATGTCAGCACATAGCCAGACTTGGGGATTGATCTCACAAATCCTGAGGTCATAACCTGAGATGAAATCAAGAGTCTGACACTTAAGTGACTGAGCCACCTAGGAACCCTCAAATGCTTCCGAATTTGTAATCCACACAGGCAGACATTCTGAAATCGTCATTTCAGGTTTAGAATAATATTTGGGGTACAAAGCTATTTTTCTCCCCTGTCCCCTTTCTGGGTGCTTTTCTATTTTAAAAGAAATCTTATATATCTTAAATGTTATTTTGGCAAAATATCTTATGTGCTAACTTGTGATTAGTTTAATGAAATGATTTCTAAAATATAAATACATCATCTTAGTACATTGTAGACAACATATCCCCACATTTACTTTTTTGGGCAGGAAGGAATCATATGTTATAAATACTGTGGTCAGGGATGAAGATTCTCTTAGTGTTGTCTTGCTCCAGTGTTATCTTTAAGTCTTGAATTCTCTGAGTCTGTTTTGAGTACCATGAATCCAAGCTTTGGGGGCATAAGAGATTTAGGCTTGCTAAGACTATTCGGTTTTAAGAAATTTTACTGCATAACAATAACTCGGGAATATCAGAAATACTACAGTATTATTAAAATATATGAACTAAAGGTGTCACACATATCTTTGTGGACTTCATGCCCTATCTTTAATTTTGCAAATGTTGTTAATTTTGAAATGAACACGGGAATAAGAATCAAGATAACTAGATTGTAGTTTCAGGTCTGTCATAGGTAGCTGTGACATCATTTTTCTATTCCTTAATACCTTAATTTGAAAAATTGGATATTAACAATATGCTCTCTTAAGATCTCTATTAATGCATATGAATTTAAAGCCCATCCTCTTTATGTTACAACACAATCCTACAAATATTTAAAAGGTGTGCAGTGCACATTTTGTCTCCTAACCATCAATTTCTTCAAATTTTGCAGACACTGGGGACAGAGAGAAAGGAATTTTTCTAGATCAGTTTCCTCTAGATAATCTTTTATTGGCATACCCTAGTTTAGCATTTTCTTTTGTAATGTGTGATGTTTAGAACAATGGAATACTCTAGCTGCTCTCTGACCAGGACAGAACGCAATAGGAATTTTATGAGAAATAAAGTAGATTTTTATGCATGCAGTTCAGCATGTGTTAAGGGATTTGAGCACTCACCTTCTACCTGCTGCTTACCACTGTAGTTTTAATTATCTACATCCCTCAGGCCTTTCATTTTTCAGTCCCACTGCTTCTACAGTTTTAAGATGTGTCTTTGAATAAGGAGATGTATGGACCTACCAGTAAAGACCTCCTACCTTCCTCATAAAATAGAAAGAAGCTGGATAGAGTGACAAAGACTTGCCTCCAGGACAGAAAGATCCCAGAGAAGAATGCTAACATAGTAAAATATGAGCGCTGAAAGGTATTTGTTTTCTTAACCACTGCAGCCCCAGCACCAAGACAATACTTGGGGCAAAACAGGTATCCCTCACATATTTGTTGAGTGAGTAAAGTGTTGGGGAACCATACTCTGAGGGTTCTTTACATCCCAGGCCTTGATTGTTTACTGAGATCATTTAGTGAAAGAACACTTCCCTGGTATCACCTAGGCAGCTCAGTTCAGATGGAGAATAAGGTAATAGCAGACACACACCTCCCCATTCTAAACAAGTCTTTGAAAAATAAGACGACATTATATCATTGGGCTTAAGTTCAATATTTGTCTGGTTGTAAATAGAACAATTAAAGAAGAAGCTATATGATAAGAGAAATTAAAATTTTCTTTTCCAAAATTAGGACCCATAGAAGGAAACTAATGATATAAGATGTTTTAGAAAATACGGGAGTCTGATCTGCAGGATATTAGCTGTGTCAAGGTTTCTCTTTTTTTCATTTCCTGTCTACCAGGTGCAAAGCTCTTCTTGAAGTTAATGAGAATACCAGACACAGGGAGACTTCAAGAAGTGCACATAACCACCTAAATCATTCCTGCACTAGGGAGCCCTTCTGAGAGAGTGTGACCTCCATGTTCTATTATTCCTAGGCTGCTCAGAAATTAAGGCTGCTTGGGAACTTTCATGGGTCCTATAAAACGTCTAACTCTTGGAAGTTACCTGTCTTCACATGGTTATAAGTAAACCTATATAAAAATAAGTAAATAACGCTAAAAATAAAAACAAAACTAAAAATAAACCACAATAATTTTCTATCAATTACATCCACACTTTACCTAAATAAGAAGCAAGAGGTTCATTCTTTTTGGTAGACTCAACGTTAAAGGTTGTATTTTGAGGGATTATGATTTGATTAGCCTTCTGCATGACGACTGTTCCATTCCAATCATAGGCTCCTACCGCTCCAAGCATGACCCAGTCCTTATATCCAAATAGAGAAAACAAATGACATTTATCAAAAGAGCAAGAACACAGCATTAACAATGTGATAGATTCTATTCAAAGTGCTTTACATGTATTAACTTAGAATCCTCACAGTAACACTATGGTAACCTGGTAGAGTAACTTGCCCTCGGTTATACAGTACAACTGCCCATTGAAATGTCAATATTCCTTGGCAGGGACTCTGATGAATTTTCTTTCATCAGCTACAAATGATATATTTCCTAATCTTGACTTTTTGTTTATTTCTGGGTGCCAGGAATCCTAGGTCTTGAACATGGAATTCTAATAAGATTTTTGAATACACTGAGACTAGGAAAAAGATACAATTCATACCATTAGCAACTGTTTTAAATTAAATATTTCATTTAGCCAGATGTATAATTACATAAGGCAGACCTCAAAAGTTTTGATTCACAATTATTAGTACGATGTAGTGAACTGTGGGAGACATGTTTTCTTAATAAGTTTGTGAAATGCCATTTCCTATTTGGATTAGAAACATCATCACAGTCTGAATAACTGGGCAAGCCATGAACTGCTAGTTGCACTTATAATGCTGATGCCTGGGCTCGGTTTTGGGAGCAGAAACCTTAAAAAAACCAGATATTTCATTTTCTACCAAGTGGTCAATGTACCTGTGAATAATGTGCACTGAAGCCAGTCTGAGACATTTCCATTTCAAATGAAGCTGCTGATTGGTCAGCTGTAGCTATAACAGAAAAATAAATGCCTTTTAGCACACTTGATGCAGAGAAGACAGAAACCAATTACAGACTGGGCTCTTTACCAACCAGAATTTCCAACATCTTTTGGGTATGTTTAGCCACACATTTCTCAACCCTGAACTCCTAGATAGGGGTGGGTAAAGGACAGAGAAGGTTAACGGAAGGGTCATGGCTAGATACCCTTGCTGGGAAAGGCTTCTCTTCTTATACTCTAGCATACTTGTGGATGACATAGCACTTTAGATCCATGTGGTTAAAGTCGAAAGTACTGAAGTTAAAAACCTCCTTCTTATCACATTGTGGGAATCCTGCTCAGATAGTAGCCTAAACTTACCCAATATGTTACAGTGTTGAAAAATTTTTATTCACATATTTAGAGAAGTCTCTTGACTTTAACCAAACCCACTGTATTTCCAGGTATAGATCCTCTTAGAATTCCATTATTTGACAAGAAATTGTAAGGATTCTGGGCTTGTATTTTCTTTAATTTCTGGTGGTAGGTATCACTCACAAATTCAAAGAGTACTTTTAGATGGGCTGTAGGCGATATGCCATTCAATCACATATTTTTAAAGAAACTGTACCTTTTTTTTGTTGTTAATGCTATGTAAAAGGTTCAGTGGCAAGCATTAGGTCTTTTTATCTTTCCAAGAGTTCCATGAATCTGAAAAATTTTAAATGAGGATTTCTCTGGACAAGATTCTGTACCCATTTTTAAGCTCTTTACTGAAATACAGAGATAATCCAAAGCATTCCATGGAAAAATATGCTAGTCTCAAAATATTTACTGACCCAAAGCCACAACCTCCTAAGGGGATCGAGGGAATGTTGATTCATTTGCTTTCAGTGGGGAGTTACTGATTTATTTGGCTTTGAAAATAAGTTAAAAATAGTGCATAATTTTAAGAAAGTCAGTCTGTCTTCTCGTTGAGGCATGAGAATAATTCAATTTGTGAAATCAAACTTATTTACTAGTTATTTCCTGGTATAAATTTGTTAAATACATCAGTGAATGCCTTTTTATAGGACTTGGTTAAATAGGGATATCAATCAAGAATTCCAATGTATCATTTTAATCTCACGTATGAATTATCCCCTAATTTAAATGACTGAGATGCACTTTAACTTAAATCTCAATTTTAAGTCCACAGTGCTTTATGGTGCCTTCTTATTTATCTGTGCAACGCCATTGCAAGAGTGCAGGAGTGAAGACCTGCATGATTCCAGTACCTTCTCCCCATGCTGTTCTGCTTATAGCTGAGAACAGAGAGAAAGGAGTTTTGTGACACTCCGCCTGCTTAATCACTGTCATGGTAATAGCCCTCTGAACATCCCTGAACTTCTTGCTGTCAACTCCTCCCGAAATGTTCCTAACTACTGAGATAACCACTCTCCCACTGTGCAGCATCTCGTTAGGAATTTTTGCATTTCCCCCATGTGCTGGGAAAGGGAGACATAGAATCTTTCTGAGTTTATTGGGCAAGTTGGTGGCCTGTTCTCCTCACTAGGTGGTACAGCCCTTGGCAAGGAAGAATTTCATAATTTCATAATTGTTGCTCTTTACTATCTAAAGGTAAGTGTTGATAGGAAATGGACGCTTCCCAAGTAACAAGGAAATGAAACCCATTCTGATCTCTTTGTGAAGAAAATCAGACATTGGCTAGTCAAAACACTGCGTTTTGTTAGCCTTGAAAGTGTGTCAATAAGGATGTGCCTAACATTTTAATCTGAGGATATTTTAAAAATAATTTTGCTGTATTTATTTAGTTTTGTGTGTTTATTTATTTTGAGAGAGGGAGAGAGCATGACCCATGCTTGCCAGTGGGGGAGGGGCAAAGGGAGAGTGAGAATCATAAGCAAGCTCCTCACCCAGTGCGTAACCCAATGCGGGGCTTGATCTCATGAACATGAGATCATGACCTGAACTGAAATCAAGAGTCAGAGGCTTAACTGACTGACCCACACAGGTGCGCCCAAAATAATTTTGCTTTCAAATATACAGACTTCTTAAAGTGTCTGGGCATTCCAACGTGTAACCTTTAATTCATAGTGCGGTTAGTTTAGAAGCAACACAAAAATGTCTTCTAAGGTAAATTGGGTCCGTCTTCCCCCAGTAGCTGATATAGGTAGGCTTCATTTCTATAAGTCCTACCAGGTTATACTTACTTGTTTACTTAAAATGAGTTTAAACATGAGATTGCATTGTGCTTAACTGTCTAATGTAACTAAGTAATTTTTCACTTAAATGGCCTTTACAGATTGTTTCTATCACATCTTAAAACTTACTAAAATTATGAAAAATTAAAAGTGCACAATGACTTGGAAAGCCTTGTAAATTTCCTTCCTTAAGGCTGGCAAAGCTTGTGGTCTAGCCTATTAGTAAATACCACTGGGATAGTTGCTGTGAGACCAAAGCCACTTAAAAGTGACTTGTGCACAGAATGTAGGACAGCCAAGTTCTTCAGAAGCAGCTGCTACTTCAGACAGATAAGTAATTCAAGAGTTCTGTTTCTAAAGGGGAAAAGCAGCCAGGGCAGAAGGGAAGCAGAGAAATGATGTCTGCATGGGCTGTAGCTGCTCATCAAATCTAACCTAAATCTTCTACTTCCTGGTCATGATCCAGTCATGAAATTGGCTGGGTGAGTCACCACCAGCATTTTTTTAATTAAAAGAGAAGAGAGAATGAAAATAAGAACCTATCAGAGTGCTTTGTATATAATAAGGGTTATTCTGTTAAAGGTTGTTTTAGTTTTATATGTATACATGTATATGCACTCGGTCACGCAGAAGTGGAAAAATTTTCCCTTCTTCCCTTCTAGATTCTGTGGCTGGTTTAATAATTAAATTGACCTAAAAGAGATTAGTGGAAGAAAAATTTAATTTCATATGGGAACCCCCAAACTATGAGACTGAAGGGCAAGTGGGGGCAGTTAAGACTTATATGATGCTATCCTGACCTAAAGAATGGGGTAGAAGCTTCAAAGGGAGGAGGGCAAAAACTGAAAATGGCCTCCTTCTTCATATTCTTGGTCTTCTCGATAACTGAAGACCAAGAGAACGTGCCTCTTTCCCTCAATCTAGGATGAGAAACCTCCAGAGGGTTCTGCTTTTATGCCTTATCTGAATCCAGTGGACTCTGTCTTTGTGAGGACACACTGAAGAACAGCTGTTTTGTATCTTAAACATAGAAATTTTTCAAGTTTTTTCAAAGGGAGGAGGGCAATTCACAGGATATAAGAAGAACAGATGTTTCATAAGTAAAAGTTTGTCCTGCCATGCAGATAGGTCTTTAAAAAGTTATATCTGGTTATATCTTTTTTTCTGGACCAGGGGTCCTATGTGAATTCTTTTAGGTAGTTAAGGGAAAGGTGGAAGTTTTTCCCGAGTCTGGGGGGTCTTGATTGCCTTCAGCTCAAAATAATCTACATGCCAAAGCAACATAATTTGGGATGGCTATTTTGCTCCCCTTTAGTCACAAGGAAAAGTGTATTTATTACCACGGGTCATTGGCATATAAAGCTTGAAACTCATTACTCTCAAACATTTTCTTTCCTTTCTACACATTTGAATATTCTGTCTGTTGGTCACTTTTCTGCATTTTCCTGGTCACTGGATGCTCAATCAAAATGGTCCTTGTTTCAGTTATGTCTCTTTCTCATTTCATCTCTTTGTTTCCCATTATCAGGTCATATCAGGGTGACTGAGAAGGTGCTCAAGAATTTCTATGTTTAAGATACAAAACAACAGTTCTTCAGTGTGTTCTCACAAGCACAGAGTCCACTGGATTCAGATAAGGCATAAAAGCAGAACCCTCTGGAGGTTTCTCATCCTAGGTTGAGGGAAAGAGGCACATTCTCTTGGTCTTCAGTTATTGAGAATATGAAGGAGGCTTTTTTTTTTTTTTCAGTTTGCCTGGCATAATGATTCCAAAATCTTACTTTTTTTTTCTTGGTCAGGCAAGGGCTAGTTCCAAAAGAATGTGTTACTTGACCTCTTCCACCTAAGGCAGAAAAGGAATGCCATGACTCATTTTCCTCAGTAGCCAATCACCACTGCAACATGCAAGGAAAAAAATCCACAAAAAGTAACATGACTTAGACAAATATAGTTAACCAACGTTTCACTCCCATGGGAGTGAAGGCAGAGTTCCATGAAGACCTTTAAAATGAGCAAGAACCAAAATGGGAGAAAATAAATAAACAATGACGTTATTGCAAATAAGGTCAGTTCCACAGATGCCCAAAATTAAACAAACAAATTAAAAAAGAAAACGTGAGCTAGCACCTCCATTTTCTAAGCCTGTGTCACAGAAATGCATGGGCACATTTTTGTTCTTGTGAGTCTACACTGACCATTGCCTTCATTCAGCCCTCACACTAGCACCGCCACGTCTTTACTAAGAGAGGTGCCAACAGACACAGGGCTATGTGAGAAAGCCATCTCAGTGACAGATTTACAGAAAAGGGCATTGTTCCGTGCTGGCTATGATACACAGTAAAAGTGCATCAGCTGTGTAGAAGAAATAAATATCCAAATCCCATTACATTAAATTGATTTGTAGAGAAAACATGCGGGAGTATGAGAAATTGTCATACCTTCCAGGGCAAATATTCTTTCTCCCAGAGCTTCAACAATAGTGACTAGAGCCAGTTCGTCAGAGACGTTGAAGAAATGCTTTTCAGTGGGTTCACTTGCAATTGATTTTATTTCTTCCACAAATTTTTCAGTGCTTAAATTTCCTCTGTTATAGCTCCCAAGAATCTAAGACGTGACAAAAATGGCAAGGTTATATTTTAAATTTTATATGTTAATTAAGGATCTCAAGCACTTTGTCCACAAACAAGAGTGTATAGTACCTTAATATAATGTGATTTTTATATACTTCCATGTTCTTGGAAGAATAATTTTCAAATATGTGATTTCCTAAAATTAAAGTAAAATACTGTAATTGGTAGAGAAAAATATAAAGGACAATCTTGTATGTTTGTGAAAATTTCTTCTCTTGCCTTACTGTGTCTTTGTTTATGACCAACTATATCTTTAAAGTCTGACAGTTCAGAAGTAATGTTATAGTTTCTGAATGTCTCTGATATTATTCCAGCCTATGCCACCAACCATTTGCTGGTAAAAGCAGTTAGTGTGTGAGTTACTTGGTCTTGAATAGGCATTTTTTCCTGATCATCTTACCAAGAGACAGTCCCATGCATACAGTTTTAAAACAGATATTGAACTAAATAGAAATCTTACTTAGCAATTCCTGTTTGAAACCAAATGTTGAAGACAGGGACTTTTTTTTTTCTTTTTAATACAGAAGAGAGAGAGGCAAGAATTATCTGTTACAGTTAACTGTAATTACTGAAATGTCTTAGTAGGTTTTCCCAAATATCTATTTTATTTTTTAAAATAAGTTTTATTGAGATATAATATATATACAGTAAAACTCACCCTTTCTAGATATACAATTCTGAGTTTTGATAAGCCCACACAGTAGGGTTACTACCACTTCAAGGTGTAGAACATTTCTATCAGTGTTGCCTCTTACCCCTTGTGGTCAATCCCTTCCTCCCCCTGACGCTTACAGCCACTGATATAGTTTCTGTCCATAAGGCTTTGCCTTTCCAGAATGTCGTATTTAAGTAGTCATATAGCATGTAGCCTTCTGTGTCTGACTTCTTTCACTTTGCATAATGCTTCTGAGAGTCATTCATGTTGGCCCATGATTCAGCATTCAGTTTTTTTAATTGCACCCAAACTGGAAACAACTCAAATGTCCGTGAACAGTAAAGTATAGAACAAATTGTGGTGTATTCATACAATGTATGATAAAAAAAAAAAAAAGAAATCACTGATGCACAAATATCATGGGCAATCATTATGTTGAGTGAAAAGCTAACACAAAAGAGTACATACTGTATGATTTCATTTACATAAAATAAAACACGTAACTTAAGCGATGGTTATATAAGGCACATCTTGGTTACTACAGAAGTGGGTATTAAACACGAAAGGAAGTATAAGGAGCTTTCTAAAGGTAATGGAAATGTTATATATCTTGATTGAGCTGTCAGTTATGTGAGTGTATGTGATTATCTAAAGTCATCAGATTGTTCATTTTGTACAGAATTTTCACATTGAAATCTAGTATTTTACTATGTGTTACTTTAATTAAAAAATTAATGAACTGGGGCGCCTGGGTGGTTTAGTCGGTTAAGCGTCCGACTTTCGCTTAGGTCATGATCTCGCGGTTCGTGGGTTCGAGCCCCGCGTCGGCTCTGTGCTGACTGCCAGCTCAGAGCCTGGAGCCTGTTTCAGAGTCTGTGACTCCCTCTCTCTCTGACCCTCCCCTGCTCACGCTCTCTCTCTCTCTCCTAGAAATAAATAAAATATTAAAAAAAAATTAATGAACTATAATGACATGAAACAATATGGATTAATTTTTAAATTAATTAACTTTAAATAATTTTAATTAAAATTAACTAATTTTGAAAGTCAGAATGGATGCAGGGAAGGGGCAGAGAGAGAAGGAGGGGCAGAATCTGAAGCAGGCTCCAGGCTCTGAGCTGTCAGCAGAGTCCCACTTGGGACCCGAACCCATGAACTGTGAGATCATGACCTGAGCCGAAGTCAGATGATTAACTAACTGAGGCACCCAGGTGCCCCTTTTTTATTTTAGAGAGAAAGAGTGCATAGGAGAGTAGCAGACAGAGAGCGAGAATCTGAGAGAGGGAGAGAGAGAGAGAGAGAGAGAGAGAGAGAGAGAGAGAGAGAGAGAGAGGGAATCTCAAGCAGGCTCCACGCTGAGCATGGAACCCAACTCATGGCCTGGGATCATGATTTGAGCCAAAATCAAGAGTCAGACACTCAACTGACTGAGCCACCCAGGCACCCCAATATGGATGAATCATAACATTAAATTTTAAAAGTTTCAAAATACTATATGCAGCATGACACCATGTTAAAAAAAGAAACACTTTCAGAATTATTTTTAGATATGTATAGGTACCAAAAGATTAGAAAATACAGTATAGATTAGGGTCTATGGTTACCAGGTGGAGGACACTCAGGTGGTGAATGTGGTCAGGCCCATGGATGCTTATAGTGCATACTTACAATAAGTATGCAGGTACAATAATAAACATAAAAACCTATAAGGTGGCCCATGCTTCCACAAATGATGAGGTTTCCTGAACAAAGGATCATGATTAATTTAATTCTGTGCTAGTGGAATCTAAAAAATGATGGTAAGATTCTGAGCTCTGTGCTATTGCTTGATTTTTAAAATATCCTACTCCTTGAGGACCAGAAGACAGTAGAATTCTCTAGCTTCAGTTTACATTTTTAAATCATAAACATAGATTTATCTGGTAACATTAAACTGAGACTCTATGGTGTCTTCAAAGTTCTATTGCAAAAACGACATGCCACAGTCCCCAGGTGCAGTTCAGCATTGTTTACTGGGCAGATCGTGGACATGTGAGTGGGCAGACACAGGTGGAGGCATCAGTCGTGGTCTGCACTGGATATTCTGGCCACAGACCCTGCCCCTCTCCTCTGAACACCCGGCTACTCTAACTCTCCTGTGGCTGCCTGTTCTAGGCGTCCGCGTGTATATTTCAATGTGAGATTCAAAATGGTAGATTTAAAAACTGATATTTTTATTAAGAAGGGTACAGCTCTTTGCTTGTAGTTAGAAAAGAGATAAAACTACTGTTTTTTTTCTTTCATAGTTTATTGTCAAGTTGGTTTCCATGTAACACCCAGAGCTCATCCCAACAAGTGCCTTCCTCCATGCCCATCAACCCCCTTCCTCTCTCCCCCACCCCCATCAGCCCTCAGTTTATTCTCAGTATTCAAGTGTCTCTCATGGTTTGTCTCCCTCCCTCTCCTCAACTATTTTCCCCTTTCTCCTCCCCCATGGTCCTCTGTTAAGTTTTTCCTGATCCACTTATAAGTGAAAACATATGGTATCTGTCTTTCTCTGCCTGACTTCTTTCACTCAGCATAACACCCTCAAGGTCAATCCATGTTGCTACACATGGCCAGATTTCACTGTTTCTCATTGCCATTTAGTATTCCATGGTATAGATAAACCACATCTTGATCAATTTGTCAGTTGATGGACATTTAGGCTCTTTCCATGTTTTGGCTATTGTTGAGAGCGCTGCTATGAACATTGGGGTACATGTGTCCCTATGCATCAGCATTCCTTTTTACCTTGGGTAAATTCCTAGCAGTGCTATTGCTGAGTCATAGGGGAGTTCTACTGTTAATTTTTTGAGGAACCTTCGCAGTGTTTTCCAGAGGGGCTGCACCAGTTTACATTCCCACCAACAGTGTAAGAGGGTGCCTGTTTCTCCACAACCTCACCAGCATCTATAGTCTCCTGATTTTAAAACTACTGTTTTAAGTGTTACTATTTATGATCTGCAACATACTTGTTTATTAGCATCATAAGACGCATGAAGGTTTAGATTAGTAAATGAATCATTCAAATGTTAATGGTAGGAACAGGGTTGTGTGCCAGCTAGTCAGGCGGGCAATGTGGCAGTTCTAGAAATTTCCTTCCTAGTGAGAGTCACTGAGGGATTCATTCTTGATTCCTTCCTCCTGCTTGAGTCACACCCTTGCTCCTTTCCCACAGCATCCTCGGGGAGGGTTCTGATGAGTTCTGTGCATCTGCACATGCAGGTCTTCATCCAGTTCCTTGTTCCTTCCTTAGGCTCCCTGTTCATCTGTAAAGTGTGTGGGTGAGGCATAATGCCCTCATGTCTGTGAAGAACTTGGTGCTGCTTTGAAGATGAGCACAATTTAGGCATCCTAGAGTTGGCTCTAAGGAAATCAGCACACTAGTTGGCTTGCTTTTTGATTTTTGAACGTAACTTTTTACTACTTGTCCAGATTTAGGCAGGAAGGGCACTAAGAGGAACTTGCAAAATTGTATCCAAACACAAAAGTTTGGTTCCTATCTACCTGGCTGAAAAGCAAATGCAAGCAACAGAAACCATTTACATTTGGACAGAGACCACTGGTGCTTTTCCCCACTTCAGCTATTTGATGGGGGAAGAGAATTAGTGGAAATGAAGGTCAAGAACCATCCAGATAGGGAGAGAAACCCAAGGGCCACTTGCTCTTATTATATTGAAGAAATTCTCTCTCATATTTAAACACAATTAAGATGCCTTTTTTACAGTTGAGTATTTCCCCACATCTAGATGGACATGCCCCAGAGAAAGTATGGAAAAGGCAGAGAGAGAGTCTCCAGCCTCCAGAGTCTCCATCATATGGGTGTGTGGATTTCAGGATCATTGGAGTTTGGCTCAACACCTCACTCTACACCTGGTATTCCTCTCTGGACACACTGATGGGCTTCTTCTTTGTCAGCAGTTTTGCTACACATGTGTTTCTTTTAGATTTATACAGATCCTATATCACATGAAGAGCCCTGAGTCCCCAGTGTTTTACCGAATTTATCCTATAAGTCATGTGACATCCTTGGCAGAAAAGTCACCATCTTTCCTCCTTAATTCCTACTGAGCATATTCTAGATTCACTTTTGCACTGACATGTTAACTCCCATTTCACTTATAAAGTGATACAGTTGAAAATACATATAGAAATTATAAAGATGTTTGGACCATGCATGGTTGAGGTTCATAGTTGTGTTGTAAATGTCAGACATTTAGCGAACTAAATGTGCTCTATGTGACAGACAGAGACAAATGGATAAAGTTCAGTGAAGAAAATGACGAAATGCCATACTTAAAGAATAAAAGTAAAACATTCAGATGCAATATGAGAGTACATATTTAGAAGAAAATATAAGAGAAAAAGATTCCCAGGAATTATTGTGACTTACATCCCAGTTGGAACTATTTGTATTACAGAATAAAAATGAAAATAGAAATGTGTTTTGATCCTTCACCCAAGGATCTGGTAGCTTGTAGAAACATTATTTTCTATGAATGAGAAGAAACACAAAATAACACTTTTAAATTACTTCTGTTTCACTTTATACAAATATGTCAAGCCCAGGCATTTGGTATTCTGCTAATATTTACCTGAAGTAGACATCCAGAATTGAACCTCCCTTGAGGCAGATGTGTCAAAATGTAAAGTGTAGAATTCTTTTACATGTACTGTAGTGCCTTTTGTATGCAAATGAATGGAATGCTAAGATACTTTCTAACTTCTCTGATTTTCATTTGAATGCTGTAGATAATACACATTTCACAGCCATTATAATTCCAGTCATTATCATTTAAGATTAGAATATGAATGTAAAGCAGGTTCCCGCTAGCAGTGTTTAATATCTCCAAGTGACAGAATATAGACCATGGAACAGAGTACTCACACCAGCTCAGGACCCTCACCAAATCTAAGAGTTTAATGGGACACGTTTGCAGTTTTATCATAGAGTGCTTAAATTTCTTTTTAAAAGTTTTAATGTTCAATCAATCAATTAATTAATTAATTAATTCTGAGATAGAGAGACAGAGTGCAAGCGGGGAAGGGGCAGAGACAGAGGGAGACACAGCATTCGAAGCAGGCTCCGGGCTCTGAGCTGTCAGCGCAGAGCCCAATGCGGGACTCAAACTCATTTACTGTGAGATCATGACCTAAACCGAAGTCGGCCGCTTAACTGACTGAGCCACCCAGGAGGCCCCTGGAGTGCTTAAATTTTCAATAGTCAATTATTTTGGGGTCATTGTTTCCCCTAAAACACATCTGTAGTGTTCAAGATCAAATGGTGGGTAAAAAAAAAAAATGGAGTAGGAGAAAGAGTCCATGTGATTAACAAGGGCAGACCCTCAACTATAATTGATCATGTGAAGCATGAATGCAGCTGCAGAAATGCCCAAAACCTTTCTGTGTGAATGTATAAGAAGAGGAAGTAAAATAATTGTCTTACTTTCTAGCTTAGCATAAACTAAAAAATAACAAGGTTCACTGGGGATAGGAAATATGAATTAGAAAAATAATTCTTGAAGTGAAATTTTCCAATACAATATTTATAACATTTTAAAGAGCAATTTGATAATAATTCATTAAAATAGGAAAGGAACTCATGATTTTATGATTCTCCAGGAAGATTAATGCAATTATGAGTAATAACTTATTCTCACCTACTGTAAATAAAAGAGATGTTCTTGAAAAACAATTCAGGCTAAGCAGTTAGAGCTCTGAAATGTTGGCTTCCTGTCTTATTTAGAAAAACCAACTTACATTAAGAAGACTCCTTAAAGGGCACATGCTATGGAAGTGAGAGTGAACGATTAGAAAGGAAGGCTGGACACAGTTGTTAGTTAAGGTTCAGAAGCTGAGAACAGGGGTGACAGTCTATGGGAGCCTATCTCTGAAGGCTTCTGTGCAAGAGGGCAGCACAACTTATCTATAAGATTCCTTCTAGCTCTAAAGCACTATAATTTTATTACTTCATGGTTGTAAACTGTAAGAAAAGTAATATTGATTGGTTGCCTAGCCTGCCATTGTGCTAGATATTTTCACAGTCATTATCTCACTGATTCTTTATCTGAGAGAAAGAGAAACAATATTGCTCTGTTTTACAGATAAAGAAGCTGGAGCTCAGAGTATTAAGTGACTTATTTGCTGTCACAAAGGCAGAATTTGAACAAAGGTCTTTCCGGCTCCAAAATATATGCTCCTCTACCCTTCCCCCTAACCACCCTTCTTAGACTCCCTTCTGGAAAATGTCCATGGGTCTTAGTATCTCTGGGTCTTTTTGCTCTAGTACAAAAAGCAAGGGGTGGAGAGGACCATGGTGCTCTTTGGAAGTTAGCGGAAGTGAGTGAAAACAGGTTAGGACAGTCCTGTAGCACTTTCCAGAGATCCAAGGCAGAAGAAAGAGAGATTGGGGTGTGGGGAAGAACAGCCCAGGACAGTGGTACATATGGTCAGTCAAGGGGGCTGTGGTGGCCTGGCCATGTGACCTTCCAGCCATCCAGCAGGGCCTGCTGTCCCTGGGTTTCCTCATCATAAAATGGGGAAAATAAAGGTTGCCCTCCTCTTTGGGGTGCCATGAAGGACACAGAAAAAAACATTGTAGGTTATAGTGTGTGATAATTTAAATTAGTTTCCATGTTTCAAAGGTAGAATTTTTATTTCTCTTTTTCTGAATGTCCCTTTCCATGGGGTGGCACCATGAAAACTGAGTTATCTCAGTTCATGGAACTATTAGAAGTTGATTTAGAAAAGAAAAAATGACTAATAAGAGCTATAAAGCACTCTGACAGTCTCTCTCTCTCTTTCTCTCTCTCTTTTGTATTTGAAAGGCAATTGTTATTAATAGTGGATTGCTTTTGTATTGGTACAGATTTGCTCACAAAGAGCTAAAGTACTTTATATGTAATATCTTCTATATCATCAATAGCAGGCTAGGCTTTTCCTTGGAACGAAAGGAAATTTCTGTGATCATTCTTCCCTTCTTGTGCAGCTTAAATACAATTACAGGAAAACATTTCATAGCTGCTGGCTTCACTTTGGCTGCACAGTGGGGGACTATGAAGTAGGGATGAAATGGCTCTGCACAGAGTGCATAAGTAATAGGTCAGTCTCCTGATTCCTCCTCATTCCACCAGTAATACCAAAAAAGTGGCTGGTGCAGAGGAATACCTGTAACTACAAAACCACGTAAGAAAGTCTTGCTGGGGAGTCTGGGTGGCTCAGTGGGTTACACGTCTGGCTTTGGCTCTGGTCACGATCTCATGGTCTGTGAGTTTGAGCCCCGCATTGGGCTCCGTGCTGACAGCTCAGAACCTGGAGCTGCTTTGGATTCTGTGTCTCCCTCCCTCTCTGCCCCTCCCCTGCTCATGCTCTGTCTCTGTCTCTCAAAAATAAATAAATGTGGGGGGAAAAAAGAAAGTCCTGCTACTGCAGGGACTCTTCTTCTAAGTCCTGGTGTAGACTGTCCAGAGTAGACAAAAAATTAGGTGACCTTTTGCTTCCTTCCTGTAACTCAGGAAATGTGTAGGTGTTGAAATGTCATTGTTCACTTTTAGCAGATTATTATGAGTTAAGTACTGATTTTCCACCTTCCCAAATTGTGGGAATAATTATTAATTAGCAGGCACTGTATTTCTTACCTAGCACATCTCCAGTTCCCTCCTTCCCTTCCTTTTTCCTTCCTCCCTTCCATTTCCTCCCACCCTTCCTCTCTTCCGTTCTTCCTCTGTTCCTCCCTCCAGGCAGTTCCTCTTTCTATCCTCTTCTTCTTTTCTTCTCTTCTTTTTCCTTCCCTATTTCTGTCCCTTTCTTTCTCTCATCCTCCCTTCCTGGGGCCATAAAGGGAGCAAGACCCAATCCTGCCTCTACGGAGTTTACTTTCAAATGGAGAGCTTTTCCCTTCTCAACTTGTCTCTGTCACTTTCATAAAATAACCATGATACATACACATCTCTCGTCTTCACACCAGAGTTTGAAAGGCATTTCTAGCCACGAACTTACAGCTATGGAAAACCGCTGAATGTTTTCATCCTCACAGTCTTGGATGACCTTATTCAGTTGATGGTTGTCATGGGACTCCCCATCAGTTACAATTACCATAACTTTTTTAACTCCCCTTCTGGCACCCCGGGCTTCAGTGAAAGCCTCCTTCCTGAAGTAATCAAAGAGAAAAGAGAAGCACATAAAACACCACCCCGGGTTAGGCAAAGTGATAAACAAAAGAAAAACACACAACTGTAGTTACACTAGTGCTGTCCCTCCAACATCAACACTCACGCCCATTGTTCAAGCTGGGAGACATGATGATCACTATTTGTAATAGTTTTAGATTTATCCCAGCTGACGGAGAGGTCACCATTTTGCTGATCATCACATATCCTATTCACAAAAGGCAGCAGTATTTCATTCTTTGGCAACTTGTCAGGGAAGGTGTGTCTGGAGCACACATCAGATCTAGAGAAGGTCAGATCTTAAATACTCTCTCAGCCACTCCTTTCTCTACAAACACTCTTCTTTTCTTCTGCTTTTGGCAGAAGCTTTTGCTTTGTCCTCACTTCCCCCATATCTACCCTGACATTTAAAGAACAGTATGGAAATCCTCTGAGCTGAGGAGGGGAGCTGGGAGAAAATCGAATATTTGTGTGGCTATGAGTGCTTGAGAGTGCTTTTGGGTATGGGGGAAAAATCAGCCATGGTAATAAAAGACTGCAGACAGCTGTGGTCTCACTCAGTGTCAGAGCAGGGCTATGGGAGCAAAAGGGGCTGGAGTAGCTGTCAAAGATTTGGCCTGAACTAGGTTTTAGGACACAGAGGATGGGGTGGGAGAAGGTGGCATGGAAAGAAAGGGAAAATGACATGACCTAACTGCAAAGAAAGGAATTTTTTATTTAATTTAAAAAGTGTGTGCTTCTCCACACACACACACACACACACACACACACACACACTTTCCTTGTATTATTTTCTTTCACTCAACTCACTTCCTTCTCTGGAGTCAAGTAAGTTTATTTAGGAATGAAACAATGAAAGGGTTTTACATAATATTTTTTGGATTTTGGTATAAAATTCAGCAATCATTGTACTGAATGCTCCTTTTAAATATTTTACTTTGGTCATAAAGGCAAACACCTGGAGTTTGGGATATGCCAAAAACATATTTCTCTTACACCAACCTTCCAAATGGTTTGCACAATACATATTAGTTGTACTGTAGGAACATAGTAAATTTACAATAGGAGGAATATTGTGAGCAGGAGAGAAGATCCCAGTGATTTGGACAAAGGAATTTTATCTGTGATTATTTTCCTTTAAAAAGACTGAACGCAAATATGACAAGATGTTAACAACTGTTGATTTGTTTGGTGAGTACACAGGATTTTGTTGTATGATTTTTTTTTACATTTTTGATTTTCTTAAATTTTTAAAAATAAAGGAGGTTTTTTAAAAAAATTAATCACTAAGGGACTGCACATATCTGCCCTCTAAACAACAGAGGTAGATTTTCTGACTTCTTTGTATGTACAAAGGTGAAAACAGATGTTAAAGGCTAGTATTTAAATGAAGTTCAGATATGGATAGCATATAGGATTCAATTCTTTTTGTGGTCCTAATTCTTTAGAAGATCACCAAAACTTCCTAATTCTCACAAAGATATAGACCATTACTAAATGGACTTCGGCTAATGGAGATAGTTAAAAAACATTTCTTAAAGAAAATCTGGTAGATCTAAACAAGGTTTGGTTTTATAAACATAAGAGTAGCCATTGGCAGAACTCTTTTTTTTTTTTTTAATGTTTTATTTATTTCTAAGAGAGAGAGAGAGAGAGAGAGAGAGAGACAGCGTGAGCAGGGAGGGTCAGAGACAGAGGGAGTCACAGACTGAAACAGGCTCCAGGCTCTGAGCTGGCAGTCAGCACAGAGCCCGATGCGGGGCTTGAACCCACGAACCGCGAGATCATGACCTAAGCGAAAGTCAGACGCTTAACCGACTAAGCCACCCAGGTGCCCCGCCATTGGCAGAACTCTTGAGTGGCTCTTTCTGTTTCAAATATCTTCAGCAAATTGCCCATCACCCCCAAATACTACCATCCAATGAAAATAGAAGTAAAGGATTCTAAAAAATAAAAAAACATTGCCTGTAGTTGGCCCTGCCTGAAAGGAATAAAGAGCAATTAAAAATAGCTTCAATGTGAAAAAACTAAGGTACAAGAAGGATACTTAGTAATACCACTGTGGAGTTTTATTTATATACAAAACTCAATAAACTGTGTGTCCTACAGCTAGACCCTTTGTGAACATGTAGGCAAAAACCATATAGGGTTATGGTATTTATGCAGGAGCAAAGCAGCTAGAGTATTTCTTCAGTTAGTTTTCAAAGATGAATATTCATTCTTAAGTGGTTGCCTTTGGAAAATACACAGCTCCCTACAGGCTCAGAGCTTTCAAAGAACACTTTGATTTACTCTGAATGTGCAGTCACATTTAGTCAATTACTTAAGGAGGTGCACTCAGTACACCTCAACATGTGCACTCTCTGTGCATGCAAATTGGTGATCTGAAAGGCAGGTAAATGTAAAATTACCCCATCTGTTTGTGGTTATTTTCTCTCGAGCCCCATATAACTAGAACCACATGCTTTTCTAACGCTTAAGAGTCTAATGCTGCACAAGAAATCTCAGTTCTTCAGAATATCCATATTAACTATTTTAACCCCCTTGAAATACTGATCTCAGTAGGCAGGTGCGGTGAGAGCATGGATAATTAGTTCTTTAAAATCAGATGAGAGTCCAGAAGGTGAAGACACTTAACAGAAGGATCCTTAGTATTAGTCAAACTACTTATTAGTATTTCCTGTGATTTTGGTATTGCTTGGTTTTTGTTCAGAACCTTATTATCTTTAAAGGCAACTCAAATAAAACAGCAAAAGATGAAAGTAGGGTACAATTGGGCAATATATAGAAAATAAAATATTCTACATGTGATCAAAGGACAGTTCTGTAGCTTCTCATATAATGAAGTTCAACCACAGAGTGGATTATGTGCTCTCCATGGAGGTGTAGGATGAAGGAAGGGATGTAAATTAGAGAGAATTTGGAGAAAGGAAGAAAGTGCATAAATGATGAAGCTCTTTCCACTTCTTTCAATCTTTGCACTGAAAATAATTCAAAGACAGCAATATTGAAATTGGCCTCTTAAAAACTACTTGAGAACTTTAATAACCCTATATTAGGTACTGTAAAATTATGGATATACTAAGATACAAATATATATTGAGTCGAAGTGGATGAATATTAATCCTTTTTTAAAAAATCAGATTCCTAGAAGCATAGACAAAGAACAAAGGGAAAAGACATTCACTAATATTTTGTCTTAGTACTCTAAATCATGATGCAGTAGACTAAAGTAGTTTTTGTGATTGATTTTTCATCACTTAAGCCTTTGGAATGAGAAGACAGATAAGAAGGGCAGGGAGACTATGTTGTAGAAAAACTTGATCCTATAACTATTAGCTAAGTGATAGAATCCAGTTTTTAAAAAGATGGCTTTAAGGGGCGCCTGGATGGCTCAGTAGGATAGCGGTCCAACTTCAGCTCAGGTCATGACCTCACGGTTCATGGGTTCGAGCCTCGCATTGGGTTCTGTGGTGACAGCTCAGAGCCTGAAGCCTGCTTTGGATTCTGTGTCTCCCTCTCTCTCTGCCCCTCCCCTGCCTGTGTTCTGACTCTCCCTCTCTCTTTCAAAAATAAACATTAAATTAAAAGAAAATATTGCCGAGATAAATGCTCAATTAATACTCTAAAGGGCTTGATTGTGAACAGTTAGTCATGGATAGTTTTTTATTTTGGTTTATTTTTTTAAGCCACATACCTGGCTGTGTCTATCCCAAGGGCTGTCATGGTCTGTCGACCACCTCTCTGGATTATTTTATTTGCTGCATCAAGTACCTCATCCGTTGATGAGTACTTATTGAGGTTGAACTCATGGGTTACATTTTCTCCATACTGTACAATTCCAACCTGAAATACCAAGCCATTAGGAGTTAACCAGCTAGCAATATTCAATTTCATTTTTCTTTAGTTTAAACGTCTAGATCAGATGTCATACATTTTTGTCTTTCAGATAGTTTAAAAATTCAGCAGTACACAAATCTTTCTATTTTGACAGAAATAACCATTGCCACTTGTAGATATTCATAGCCCAAGGAACAAGAATGAAAGTGCTGTTGTTAAACTTCTTAAACAATTTGTTTATGTCTTCAACAGTTTCTACTGAATGACTCTGCAAGCCTTGTGGAGTAGAAGGTGCAACATACTGACACGCCTTCTGACTTCACTGAGCTTCTAAATGACAGAGAGAGAGAGAGAGAGAGGGAGAGAGAGAGAGAGAGAAGGAGAGAGAGATTCAACACATGATCATTCCAATGCCTGTTCAATTGCAAACTACGGAGAGAAGGCTGAAATGGAAAAGCTGTTTAGCAAGTAAACCTAGGGCCCTACTTCAAAATGGGGGTTAGGGAAGGTCTCTTTAAAGTGATATTCAAGTTGAGACCGAAAGGTGCAAGGAGGGTGGAGACTTTTTAATTTCCCACCCCAAAATCAGAGATTCAGAAAATTCTATACCCAAATGAATGTCTTTTTAATGTAGAAATTCTGGGCACTTCATTTCTTGGGTCCTGGGGAAACAATTTGAGACAAGGCTGCCTTCTTCCAAGGCAATTGCCTCATTCGCCCATCGGTAAAGTTGCCTCTAGTACTTTCTTCCTACCCATCCTATTTCCAATTCTGATCTCACTTCCAAGTGGCATGAAGGTTCAGCACCTACCTTCCAGCCTCCCTGAGGATATCACAGTCGTCAGAAATCTTTAGGTTTAATTATATGTCTGATTCATAGTTACCTTTCCACAGCTGGGTCTTCTTTGAAACCAGAAGCATACTAGGCATTTTCAGAAAGCAAGAACAAAACCTTCCACTTTTAAAATAATCTTTATCATCTTTGAGCCACCTTTTAGGGTACATTAGACATCTTGAAGCAATTATGCCACCATGCTTAAATAAGAATAGTACCCTATATTTTTAAGGCCTTTTAAAAAGTTTTCCCCTAATTTATTCAGATTATAATAACATTAATTAGTATCACATTTTATAAATGAGAAATCCTTAGTTTAAAATATTCCTCACAATGAAAGGGCAGAAAAGAGTCTAGTCTAAGATGGAAATCCCTTATCCCAGGGATTTTTCAATGGAAAAATCACCCTACTTCGTCTCTACAAAAATATGCCTCCCTGAACTCCCTGCATTCTGTGTCGCCTCATCCTGCTAGATTCTGCTAAATGCTGCTGCCATTGATGAATTGCTACTTGAGTTCAATGAGCTAGCTAGCTGAGATACTTTGGAGAATATAATACAGGAAGGAAACAAACAAACATTATATTTTAAAAGTAGAAATAGAACACATTAATCATTCCTTAGAGTTGCTTAGTTGGGTATAGGGTAAGTAAGAAAAAAACAGAGAGCATGTGCAAGTGTAAGATAAGGTATATAATAAACTGAGTGAACATGCAATCCTCTCAATCCATGTCCAGGATAGCCCTGCTCTTCTATGAATATATCTTTCACTGAATATCTGCCACCATCGGTTGCAAGACCACATGCTATTATAATTGGAATAAAGATGATCAGAAATCCCTTTGGAAATAAAGCATGCTACAACTAACTAATTATGCAAAATAATAATAATAATAATAATAATAATAATAATAATAAAATGGATGAGGATACACACATAACTCCAATTCAGGTTATTTCCTTGAATCATAATTAAGTGTTATGGATAGTTATCTATTACTCTCCACATAGATTTAAAATTATTCTCCCAATGACCTTAATTAATAATCTAGGGAGACTGAATAATTATTAAGGGAAACCATGAAGGTTCAACATTGTCTTTGTGTATATAAATGTTTAGTGTAAATAAAAGTAAAATGATTTTGCAACTTAGATAAACATTATGCCTATTTTTTTGGTACCAAGGTGAATGAATGCTGCTGTGGAAGTTAATTGCTTATCCATTCAGGACATTTTACAGAGTTTCTTTGTTTTCACTTCTCTTTGTTTTTGTTTGGTCAAGCAGGAGGCTAAAGAACTTAGAAAATTGTCATTCCTGTCATTATTTTTATTCATTTTACTACTTGAGTGAACCTATTGAACACCCTACTCTCCCATTTGGATAAAATATTGAACAACCTAGTCTTATTTCTTTGATTTCCTCATCTTCAGGAATCTTTTCCTCTAGATCACCTATGTCATCCACTCTCAAGGTCTTACCCTTGACCTTGTCAACTGGAAAAACCGCAGCACCTCCATCTCAATTTCAAGTGTTCTACTGTTAACTTGAGCTCACTTATGTCTGTCATCAATTCCTTCACCACATCAAGACTTCCAATTAATTCAGAGATCCTATGGTTGGGTTTTTTTTGTTTGTTTGGTTTTTTGTTTTTGTTCCTAGCCTAGATTCCATGGTCCATCACCACAATCATTTACTTGCAAACTTTAACTCCTTTAACCTTTTCCCCCCCTATTAATTCACTTGGCT
Source organism: Proteles cristata cristata (assembly GCA_017311185.1). Lineage (NCBI taxonomy): Eukaryota > Metazoa > Chordata > Mammalia > Carnivora > Hyaenidae > Proteles > Proteles cristata. The sequence continues at coordinate 1,286,005 of JAESUZ010004301.1, forward strand.
AACTTCCAACTCTGGTTAAGTCCAAATATCTCCTTTACTTTCTGTGCTTCTGTGACTCCAAATGTTTCTAGACAAAATACCACACAAATTGTAGACTGGTCTCACTTTAAAGTTACGGCCATGAATCTCAAATGCGGTTGCACATAACACTGCTCAACGGTCCTACTCCTTTGTACTAATGAGAGCACTTTGCTCCCATTTATTGAGTGCAATCAAATTATAGTCATAAGCTATTAACTCTTCAGGAAAAAGAGAGTATCACATTGATACATGGGGAGGAGTTCACACGAGAAGAGGAAGAATTTATGCCAATTAAATAAGGCTGCTTTGTGCCATTATATTTGACATTTCAACATACTTTACATATCTTATAAAACCTATGATGCACTATTGGATTATCTGGACACCAGGAATAGCAGAAAAATTTTAGCCTCTTGGTAAGTCAGAAATCAGTGCTTTATATCTCCTCCCTCCCTTCCTCTTTCTTTCTTTCTCTCTTTCTCTCTGTCTCCCTACACATATCTCACTTCTATAAGTTTACTCTTTAGAGAACTTGTAACTGTCAGTTGCCTCCTTCTTTCTTTATACTTTGCTTCTAACAACTCCATATGAGTCTCTTCAGAGGACTATCTGTCCTTGGACTGCTCGATCTGCTTTGTCCCAAAGGTTCAAAGAGCCAGGAGTGCCTGGAAAGTTTTTTCTTTCCCTCCCCTTGCCCAGCTCCACAGGCAACGCCTGAGTGCAGACAGAGAAAGACTAGCCTCCTCACTCAGATCAGCTGAAGGCCTTGATTTCACCTGAAATCACACCCTTGGTTGTCCTCAGATGCTACTCTGTTTTGCTCCCCTAAATCTCTTACTATTTTCTTTGAAAAGCACTCCCTTAGTAAATCACTGTCACTTGGCTCATTTTCTCAGGGTTTGCTTCTGGGAAACCAGATTTAAGGCAACTATTATCTGAGTTTCTACATTTCTTCATTGGCCCAGGCCAGACCTCACTGCTTTGAACCTGGCCTGTGGCAATAGTTGATCTCTTCACTGTTGGTCTTCCTTGTATTTCCATTCTCCTCAGCTCTCCCATGTCTACATATTTATGGAAGGTTAACTGTCTTGAAATTCTGCTTACATAACTTCCTTGTTCAAAAATCTCCAATAACTCCTCATTGCCTACATCAGTGACTTTGAAATACACTCTAAATGGAATTTTTATTCTATTTAAAATAGAAAACAGATAAAACTTGAAGGCGCTCCTTAGAGATACAAGATTTGCAGGGTAAACCTCAATGTTCTTCCCCTGGCCTGCAGTCACTCAGCAGATTTTTTAGTTCTTCTACATCGTCAGGAGTCCCCTGGATGAACTCTGTCCCTACCAAATGTCTTTCCTCATCCCACCAAAAAAGCTAAGTTCTACCCATTCTAGAATATCCAATACAAGTTTTACTTTCTCTGCAAAACTTTTCCCACCTAGTTGTCAGTCTAGCTTACTGATCTTCCCCTTCTCTGAACCATGAAGCAAACTTGCCTGTTTTATTCCTGTAAATACTTCATTCTTCTCAACTTCTTTATATGCATGCTTTATCTCCCAACTACATTATATGTTCCAGAGGGGCAAGCAGGACTGAGGAGCATGGACTATGTCATAGCTTTCGGTACTCTCTTATCCCATGCCACTGTTTTGCTTCGCTTATGACTGACCCTCATACATTCTTACTAGATGACTGTAACAGTTCACATAAGCAAGTAGAAGACTGAGATAGCAGGGAAATAATGATAAGCAGAAAAAGAGAGACACAAAGATGTGTGGGAAATGAGAAGACTGGGGGAGGTGGAATCTCAAATCTCAGGGAAATGACGCTCAGTGTAGGTCTCTGGCTGATACTTGGCTACATATTTCTTTAGGAATCAGACAGAATAAGGCCTGTTGTGTCTTCGCCAGAAAAGGGTGGGATTTATTGATTTTCATCACAGGAAAATGGTGAAATCACGAAACAAACACATGTAATGCTTTGCTGAGTACTGATGGGACCCAGTTAATAAAAACAGTTTCAGTCCCGGCAAAGGGTATACTTTAAGATTCATACTTGATGCCATGTATATATGTACATGCAACAAAATCAAATAAGGATGATAATGAAATAATGATAACAAGTGAGCCACGTGATGCATACACATTTTGAAGGAGGCAGGAGGAGAGCAGCACAAGCATATTTACTGTCTCACAGTGAAAGGTCTCCTGGAGGGAAGAAGGTGCTGTCCTGAATGAGGTATCCACGTAAAGAACAGACAGTGGGTTTACAAATGTAGAATGGAGAAAGCAAAGGAGTCTTCAGTGGAGAATATGTCAAAAATGATAACGAACTGAAATCATTCTAGGAACTGAGAAAAAGAAAAATGGCCAATAACAATCATATTTGACTTGAAGCAGCTCATTGTGTTGGAATGATGCAAAAACCAGAGTGTAGAAGAGATGTAGAGCACTGTTGAGGAGTCATGGAGACGGAAAGACTCCAGGCATGTTTGCTGAATGGAGGTAAGTAAGCAGGGACGGCAGTTAAAAGAGGCAACCAGTTAAATGTGGCCTTTCTTGAAGAGAACATGGAAAACGGGTAGCTTAGGGCATCAGTAAAAGAGCACAGGAAGATAGTAACAAAGCATTTTTTTTTTAATATTTTATTTATTTTTGAGAGAGAGAGAGACAGCATGAGCAGGGGAGGGTCAGAGAGAAAGGGAGACACAGAATTCGAAGCAGGTTCCAGGCTCTGAACTAGCTGTTAGCACAGAGCCCGACGCAGGGCTCGAACCCACGAACTGTGAGATCATGACCTGTGCCGAAGTCGGACGATTAACCGACTGAGCCACCCAGACGCCCCCAAAGCATTCTTATAAAGAGTAGAACAAGGGGCGCCTGAGTGGCTCAGTTGGTTAAGTGTCCAACTTCGGCTCAGGTCATGGTCTCGCAGTCTGGGAGTTCAAGCCCCACATCAGGCTCTGTGCTGACAGCTCAGAGACGAACATGATTTGGATTCTGTCTCTCTCTCTCTCTCTCTCTCTTTGCTCTTCCCCCACTTGTGCTCTATCTCTTTGTCTCTCTCTCAAAAACAAATAAACATTTTAAAAAAAAAGAGTAGAACAAGTACAACAGTCACTTATTGGAGACAACTGAGAGGGAAGCCTTTATGTCCTAGGGAGGCATAGCTTGAACTTCCTGATTAAGCAGAACAAAATATATAGGTATGTAATTAAATCTAAGGCCAAAGGGAACTAAGATTCAGGCTATCACATAAATCAGGCACACAACTGATAGAGGATTCTGTTACATGAACCAGAGGCTTGTAACACTTATTCAAAACCACTTAAACATGAGCTATACAATCCTTCTTCAGCTAAGCCATGAACTAATACTCCCTGACCCCTTTTCTAGGGAGTACTAGCACCCTTTTGCAGGTTACTAGCTACGAAATTTAAAGAATTCCATGGTCAAGTAATCTTGGAAAACAATGGGTTGCACAAAGTTAACATGTATCTTTACAGCAGGGCCCGCTTCTATCTCTATCTCTCTTTATCTCTCCCTTTATCTCCTTTGTCTGCCTCTCTTTCTCCTTTTATTGATATTAAGTAAAAAGAAAAAATGCCACAGGGGCGCCTGGGTGGCTTAGTTGGTTAAGCGTCTGACTTTCGCTTAGGTCATGATCTCGTGGTTCGTGGGTTCGAGCCCCGAGTCGGGCTCTGTGCTGACAGCCAGCTCAGAGCCTGGAGTCTGCTTCTGATTCTGTATCTCCCTCTTTCTCTGACCCTCCCCTGCTCACGCTGTCTCTCTCTCTCTCTCTCCTAGAAAAAAAAATGCCACAGATTTCAAATACAAAAGGCCAAGGCTTTCTCTTCTGTTCCCAGTTGTTCTATTCTGATTTATAAGCAAATTCTTTTGAAAATGCTCTGAGTCTTTAATATGAAAACATGCATGGTGAATAACAAATTGGAAAGCCTGATATATTTTATTATTTTATTTTTTTAAACATTTTTTAATGTTTTTTTATTTATTTCTAGGAGAGAGAGAGACAGAGTGAGCAGGGGAGGGTCAGAGAGAGAGGGAGTCACAGACTGAAACAGGCTCCAGGCTCTGAGCTGGCAGTCAGCACAGAGTCCGACGAGGGGCTCGAACCCACGAACCGCGAGATCATGACCTAAGCGGAAGTCGGACGCTTAACCGACTAAGCCACCCAGGCGCCCCGATTTTTAAACATTTTTAACATTTATTTATTATTGAGAGATAGAGACAGAGCATGAGCTGGGGAGGGGTAGAGAGAGGGGCAGACACAGAATCCAAAGCAGGCTCCAGGCTCTGAGCTATCAGCACAGAGCCCGATGCAGGGCTCGAACTCACAAACTGAGATCATGACCTGAGCAGAAGTCGGATGCTTAATTGACTGAGCCACCCAGGCACCTCTATTTTATTCTTATTTAAGGGAGTATTTTTGGGGAGGAACATATTTAATGCCTCAAACAGCATAATTTAGAAAGCAATGCTTTACAATATTGTAAATATTGTAAATACAATACCTCCTCATAAAGATTAAATAATTGTTTTGCCTCATTCACCTTTGTTATGTTCGTGATATACTATCAGTACAATAATCACCAATATATAAGATTTTACCTCATTTCTAAGTTGTAAATATTTTGGGCTCAGGGACAAAGTTTCAGTTTTTTTTAAATTGCCCATGACACCTAGCTTAATACTTAACCAAGAAGTTACTTCATATATATCTGCTGAATTACAATGAATTTATTACATGAATGGTTTTCATTTTGTTGAGGGATAGAGAAGAAAGAGGAAGAAAGTGAATGTGAGAAATATAAAAGAAATCACTGAAAGGTGGGCCTGCTGATTTTTCTCTCATGAACTTCAAGTCACAACAGAATGACAAAGAAGTTTAAGAAAGAGAAGTGTGTAAAATAGCTATTAAGTAAATTGAGTTAGAGTTATGAAGAAGTGGAACTATTCCCTCATTTAGAATTATATTATCACCTTGTATTGTTAAGTCAAAGTTATAAAAGCAGTTGCTAAATTTTAATTTCTAGCCAAACTAAGTTGTATTGTTAAGTCAAAGTTATAAAAGCAGTTGCTAAATTTTAATTTCTAGCCAAACTAAGTTTCTGCGGTTCCATTCAACAATTAACATTATTAGCTCAATGGCTTCTTTAGGGGAATAACGATAGGGTGAAACAGTGAAGTTTTCTGTGTGAGATACACAATTGCTGAACAGAAAAAGAGCTCAGGTTTTGTGTCTGGCCAATTTATATTTTCTTTAACCAAACTATGGTACAAAGCCCTGGCCTACCACATGCTTCTAATGTGATTAAGCTGGAGTAAGAATGTAGTAATAATACAGACTGTAATCCCAGCCAACTGTGAGCATGGGCCATTCTGAGGCTATGTTAGCTGGAGCCAGGCTTCACCTTTTGTCACTGTGAAGAGGGGCATAAATGAGACTGGTTCCTAAGGAGGTGGAATGAGTCCTCAGAAAGATAAAGTTGATAGATGACAGATATAGGTCCTAGGAAAAGGGTGTCTTTAGGTGCCTTCTTGGATGCTGCTGCAATGAAATTGATCCAAGTTCAAAAATGCAAGGATAGGAGAGTAAAAGTAAAGTTCTGAGAAGACTGTGGCAGTAATCAGGATGAGAGATGAATGGGGCTGAGGCAGTAACACCTGCAAAGAAAAGCCTGAAACCTAATATAAAGGGCATCTGGGGGGGGGGTCCCCCACAAAGAAGCACTTTTAGCTCAGTGACTTTATGAAGGAGACTGAGAGAAACAGGTCATCACAACAATGATTTGTAACACAAGGAGAAATGAAAAGTCCCAGCAATGAGATTTTTCCAACCCAAATGATTTACCTCCTATGTGCTCAGCAACACATAAAACTGTAAACTGTATCCCATAAATTAAAGGATTAAGGCACAATGCTGTCAAAGTGGAATTCACAGTCTGCCAGGAGAGACAGACACAGAAGTAAAATACAGTGTTACTGAATGATGACAGCTGTAAGTGAAGGGTGAGTAGAATGTATGGGGACAAAGGAGGGGAGGGAATTGTTTATGGGAAGAGGGGTGGAATGACCATGGAAGGTGACAGAGAGAGTGACATTGGAACTGAATCACCTATCATAAAGTTCACCTAGCACTGAGGGCCTGGATAGAGAAGGGCACTCTGGGCAGGGGGACTCTGTGGACACTATGTGCTCAGAGAAAGCGAGGGGAGGAGCCATTGCAGAGCCAGAAGAAAGGCAAGAAGGCACCAGGGAGGCAGGCGGCAGTGGGGACGAGGGGTGCCAGGTGACAGATGCTTTCCAATCCACTGGGGAGCTTGGATAGCACTCAGCAGGCAAAGATAGGAGAATTTTATCCAGGGAAAGGCTATGGTCTGAATTTTACCTTGGAAAGATAGCTCCAGTGAGTGGAGGATGGAGGAAGGGGAGAATGGAGATTGGGTGGCAAGTGATAGAGAAGATTGACCTCATTCACAGCACTGCTGTCAGAAACTATAGCCTGATTGACAAGGGAAGGGCTGCAAGGTGCCTTCAGGCTTCTATTCAGACTTCAGAACAATGAATCAGGCCTCATGTTTATGACTTCTAGGGAAATGGCCATAAAATGTGCAGTAAAAAGAAAGATAAATAATATTCCTAAAATTTAATTAATTTCTCTCTTTCATTTTGCCTGGTTTAATGTTATGCTATGCTCTTGATAGCAACAATCTAGACATTGTTCCATTAGTATATTTCACTTTTATATCAAGCCTCACAATTTACTGGTTTTATTTAGGGTAATGCACTCATATTTGGCATATTTATATCACTCTCATTTATTATTAAAAGCAGTGTTATGCTTAGGTATTGAGGATCGATAAGACCTCCATAATGTTTATACCATCATATCTTTTATGGCAAGCTCAGAGTGTTTCAGGTTTGTTTTTATAGGTGGTTTTTTAAAAGGCAATTTTATAGCCTTTACTCTGTCTTGGGTAAAAAACTGATTTACAAAAATTCCTTCACTATGTTTCCAAAAGTATTAATGGGACCACACGGAAACCTGTAAGAAACTTGGAGTAACTATTTGGAGTTGATGTTTTGGTCACTTGTGCTGCACTCCGTATACTAATTGTCATGTGGAAACGTTAACGGAAGCTTTTTGTTTTCCTTCTTTCTTCCCTTCCTGTCTTTTTTTTTTTCTTTTGTGGAGTTGACAATTACTTTCATATCTTTTCAACTATCTTTCAATACATGCAATTACTAAATGGCAAACCTATGAGTACAGACAATAGGCCGCCATATTTTATCTTTACCTGTTGTAATAAGTGTACAGCTATAATCAATATAATAAACAAGAATTCATGAGGTATAGTCAGAATGTGACTTTTTTGTTGTTGTTGTTCATGATCCCTTTAAAACTTATTTAGGGTGAAGTTCTTCCATTCTCCTGATTAGAAAGATAAATGTCTTATTCTCAGTTTTAAAATATCTGTTAAAAAAAAGAAATGACCTGGGACACCTGGGTGGCTCAGTTGGTTAAGCGTCCGACTTCGGCTCAGGTCATGATCTCACGCTTTGTGGGTTTGAGCCCAGTGTCGGGCTCAGAGCCTGGAGCCTGTTTTAGATTCTGTATCTCCCTCTCTCTCTGACCCTACCGTGCTCACGCTGTCTGTCTGTCTGTCTCTCTCAGAAATAAAACGTTAAAAACATTTTTTAAAAAGACCTATATAATTGATCCTTGAACAACATGGGTTTGAACTGTGTGGGTCCACTTACACATGAATTTTTGGGGGTAAATATAGAATAGTACTGTAAATGTATTCTCTCTTTCTTAATGATTTTCTTTTTTTAAGGTTTACTTATTTTTGAGACAGAAAGAGAGTGAGAGAGAACAAGAGTGTGAGTGGGGGAGGAGTAGAGAGAGAGGATCCCAAGCAGGCTCCATGCTGTCAGTGGAAAGCACAACATGGTTAGATCTCCCAAATCATAAGAGCGTGATCTGAGCCAAAAATCAGGAGTCAAAAGCTTAACTGACTGAGCCACCCAGGTGCTCCTTCCTTATGATTTTCTTAATAACATTTTCTTTTCTCTAACTTACTTTATTGTAGAGTACAGCATATAACACATATAATGTACATAACATGTATTAATCTACTGCCTATGTTATTGGTCAGGCTTCCAGTCAACAGTAGGCCATTAGTAGTTAAGTTGTGGGGAGTCAAAAGTTATATGCAGATTTATGACTATGCAGTGAGTCAGCGCCCTTAACCTTTACATTGTCCTAGAGTCAACTATACTTTTTGTACATTGGTTTTAAATGTTTATTTATTTTTGAGAGAGAGGGAGAGAGAGAGCAGGGGAGGGGCAGAGGGAGATGGAGACCCAGAATCCAAAGCAAGCTCTAGGCTCTGTGCTTGCACCACAGAGCCTGAAGCTGGGCCTGAAATCAATGAGCTGTGAGATCATTACCTGAACTGAAGCTGGATACTCAACTGACTGAGCCACCCAGGCACCCCGGGTCAACTGTATTTTAATGTAGGTTGCGCCACACGGAATTGCTGTATTTGCAGGTCAAAAATGATCAAATAGCAACAATTTCATATGGTTCAACCTAGATTAAAAAAAAAATTAGGAGACAAAACATCAAAGTTGATTTATAGTTAATTCTTCCCTCTTCCTCTTACTAATCCTTAAAGGGGTTGGTTTTCTGACCTGTTATCAACAAACAAGCAACTTACCTTACTTAACACGTTACTCAGCCTCTCCTACCTTCTCCATAAGTTGAGATTTGGGGCTAACAGACCTCTATAATTTCATCCAGCTTTAATTTGTGGCTCTGTGAAATTGTATTTACCAAGGAGAGAGGATTAGGGAAGAGAGCCAAGGAGGAAGGGAGAGGTCCTCAGACTTCAGGGGGAAAAAAAGAGTCCATTGAAACATGTACAAGATGGAGAAGCAAGTCAGAATTCTAGAATGGTCTTTTATTTTTTTTTAAGTTTATTTGTTTATTTTGAGAGAGACAGAGAGAGTGCAAGTACACAAGGGGCAGAGAGACAGTAGAGAAAGGGAATCCCAAGCAGGTTCTGCACTGCCAGTGCAGAGTCTGATGGGGAGCTTGAACCCACAAAGTCACGACATCATGACCTCAGCTGAAACCAAGAGTCAAACGCCTAACCAACTGAGCCACTCAGGCACCCCTAGAATGGTCTTTTAAAGGATGCAGGCTGCCTTATGCTCTGTATCAAGAAGAGATACCAAATTTTTGGTAGTTCACTTGGGGAGACTAATTGCAATGAGAAACTTCTATCCTTTTGTGATGCATAAATGTCCATTATTTTTCAAATAAATTTATACTGGTTTCAAGATGTTCTTTATTGTCCAGAAGGATATATACACCCTTACCCCTCACCTAGCTCTCACCTATTCAGCCTCGGAACACAGCCATATGACATTTCACTTTGAGGTTTGCATCTACTTTGTAATTTTTAACTATCATCCTTTTGGGAAAATGCATTTTGTATGTGTGTGTGTGTGTATATATATATATGTATATATATATACACACATATATATATATTTACAATTTATACATATAGAGAAACATATAAAAATATATCATATATTTGTGTGTGTATTCATGTCCTGTACCAGGTGTGGGCATGGCAAACATAAATGCAGTCAGACCACTTTTTCAGTGCCTCAGAAATTTCTCCAAAAGTAGAGCTTTGGAGAGAAAAGGAAAGACACTGGTCTGCAGGTGCAGACCTAAAGTCTTCTGTGTTCTGCACAGAACAACCATTTGACTCTGACTCCAGTGCTAACTCTTACTCTTAAGGCACAAATCTCATTCCGACATTTAATTTGCCTTTTAACCATTGTGTTCTTTGTATTTTAAGCCATATGGCTGTATAAGTTTAATCAGCATTAGATTTATTAAACCCAAACTCAGTGTCTAAAGTGGGAGAACCATGTGAGAAATTTCACTTCATTTAATGGCAATAAAGGAGATGTGTTTAGAAATAGATACTCATGGGGAGAAATTAAAAACAAAACAAAACAAAACAATCTGAAGTAACTGTAGCTAAAGTATGGAGCATTTGTATTTTGCTTAAGAAATTATTAAATATGAGTAAAAATGGTCTTTAAGTGATATTCTGTATCACTTACTAATTTACTTGTATGATATAAGAGAGGGGATTATGTGATGCATTATTTGGGATGTCAGATTAGTTTCCACAAATTCTGAAGTCTTGTTAGGATATTACTAAAGGTGGCTACACTTACTTTATAGGTAAGAGTTCAATTATGATTTATAAGGAATGTTTTTAAAGAGCATCAGAAATGGCAGCTTTCATAATATGTTCTGTTTAGAAAATAACAGGGACTGCCAGTAATGTCCTTTTCATTAGGAGAAAAAACAGGGATACAGAATATAAAATTCATCCTGAATATTAGCTTTGCTGATTAACTTTTGTTCAGAATAGTTTGTTTTAATAAAATATATGCATTTTTATCTTTAGAGCAACAGAAATCAAAATACATAGTCACATACCTGTGTCTGTTTAGGACCAATATCCATTCTTTTAAGAAGGTCATTTAAAAAAGCTGTAACACTCTCCCAGGGATAAATACTGTTGGAGCCGTCCAGCACTATGACTATATCCAGTTGAGTGCTGCATTCTGCAATAAAAAGAGTCAATTGTGCAAATCTGGAGTTTATCTTTTTAGATAGTATTAAAGTGTATGAAGTGTTTTCATGGCTGAAATAGGCTCATTTTAAAAGATAAGCTGGTAGTCTACATGGTGGACACATTGCTTTTATAATTACAAAAAGTGGCTTTACAAAAATAAAGTTGATAAATATCACTGCATTCAGTAGCAATTGGTTTGGGATTCTTATCAAGTAAAACACATCTCTACTGAATTGTAATTAATGTATGAATTATCTTTAGAGATTTTCTCAGTATGAATTTTATGTAACTGTTCTCATTCTGTGTATATTTCAAATGAGATTACTTTCTTCAAAGAGACTCATTCTTTAAATAAAAACAATGTGACAGCTTTAGCTATGATGTTTAAACAAGACTTTCTTAAAGGTTATTTACACTAATTTCAAATCCAAAAATAGCAGTGGGGTTTGGTTATATATTGGCAAAGCAAACATTTACCTAAATTGGTAATGCTAGTAGCTGAGAAAATACTTCAAGCTTTTTGGTATGCTCCTGTGTATATATATGTCTCATTCATTGCTTACACTTTTCAAACATGTAAGAACATTGCATAAAATCTGTACCTTGTACAGGAGCAATGGAGTTCACGACTTGAAAGGTGGAGCTGACATCAGAACAGATTCCAGTTGTGTAATGCAAATGTCCACATCTATAGGCATACAAGGGCCCACATGCCTTTTAAAAAATTAAAAACCCTAAGATTAAAATTTACATAACAGATTTTATAAAAACTTAAAATGACAGCATTCTTGGCTCGTTAACTAACTCTTTGCTTTCTTACCAGAAACCCTCCATTTGGGTTGGTGACTAAAGTTGATCCAAATGTCATGTTCTCCTTTACTTCTGTGACATTGGGAATTGACGTATTAACTAAAAATAGAAACAAACTTTTATGAGGGTGGAAAACAAAGTAAAATTAAGTGCCTTCCTTCTCGTTAAGACATTCTATTTGCTTTCCTCGTATCATAGCACATTCTTCTTTTGATTCAACTAAATAGTCTTCAAAGTATTATTAAGTAATATAATGAAAAATCTAAGGCTGAAAACCTGGCTCATGTCCCAGAAATGTTGTCTGGATAACTGTCTGAAATACTTTTGCTGAACTGTAAAAGAATGCAGAGCTATTGGGGCAATGAGAAAATGTGGGACAGTCTTTCACACATTTTTGCTAATTAAAACAAATAGAATACTTAATCTTATAATATTGTAGATACATAAAGTTAACTTACACACTTACCTTGTGTGTTATATCTGTATGTTATAGATGGCCAATGATCTAGCATAATTTCTGATAAGAAGAGGGAAAATGGGTAGGAGAGCAGAAAAAAACCCACCAATATAAATTTTGAACATCGATTTCACCATCATGGGGACATCATGAAGTTTACAAAGAAAACTAGAGCAAGAAGGAGTTGTGGTCAGGAAGTTTGGATAAAAGAAACACAATGAAGGGATGCCTTTGACATTCCAGATGGGAATGCTGGGTCTTGAAGCAGGCCTTGACAAAAGTGGCAAGAAGTTCCACTTATTCATATTGAAAAAAAAAAAAGAAAGAAAAAAGAAAAAAGATTGGACGGGGAAATACAAGTTTTCTAAACTCTGTTTAGCAGAGTGCTGAAATATTTGAAAGTGGCAAAACTCAGGTTCAAGAAAGATTTAACTTACTCTTCATGCCTCTAAATTTTTCCTTCCTTAAGACCATGCAGATTTAAAGTGAGGAATGGAAGCAGAGATTCCTGAATGGTCACACTGTCTTCCTAAAGTGAGTATTGGTGTTTGTTCCAGAGTTTAGTCCGGTTTGCCTTGAAAGCACCCAGAACTGGATTATTATCTACACCGGTCTTGAATAATCTAGATTGAGTTTTTTATACTAGAGTTGATCCAAGATGAGCATTCTTGGGATATTAGAGACTATAGCATCCACTGCTGTTGATGCAGCTAAAATCTCCATGCTAATGTTAAAACTCTGTTACAGTTTTTGGTAGTGAAGGAATAGAGTAGCTCCTATTAGAACAAGTCTTTTGCAAATAACTCTAGGAAAAGGAAAAAAAATAAATAAACAACCATCTGAAGGCACTAGAAAGCAACCAAAGGTAGAGAGAAAGTCTATACTTGTAAGAAGAGTTTAGCACTGGGTGAGTTCCATTTATGTGCTTGTTTTCCCCCAAGAGAAGGCCCTAGCCATGGCTACACCTAAAGTGGTTGTCAAAGTCTTACTGTTTTGAATGAACAGAGGACAGAAATTGGGGCAATGACAGCAGCTGCAAAGGGAAGGAGTATATCTTGGAAAGTAGAGCCACAAAAAGAGAGTTCTAACATACACACGTAGGTTCTGTCCAAATATCTGAAGCCCTTGAAATGTATATATGCAGAGTAAACTTCAAACACCTCAGCTACGATTAGAGGAACTGAATAGAGATTTTAACTGCTTTGCTTTCCATTTCAGTCTGGAAATTGAGTTCAGCCAAGTAAATTGTCTGCTAAAACAAAAAGTTAAGACTATTCAAAGGCAAGTAACAGATCTAGAATCTCTACACTTAAAACTCAAAAGTATAATCCAGGATACAATCCGAAAATACTAAACATAAGGGGAAAAAAAAGGAAAATGTGACTCAATCCCAAGAGAAAGGTAATAAATGAAAAGTGATATTGAGATATTCCAGATGTTGTAATTATCAGGCAAGGATATTAAAGCAGCTATTATAACTATGTTCAAAAATGTAAAGGAAAAGGGTTCACAATAAACAGGAACTTGAAAAAAAGAGACCTGAAAATAGAATATTTGAAATAAACCTTTAAAGTATGTTTTTTTAAAAAAAATATATTTAATACTGTATAGAAGACTGATTGAATTCTAAGTCTTGGATAATTCTAGTAGGAATATTCTAGTATGTTCTAATTATAGTGATATTTCTTTCAAATACATCCATTTCTACATAAATTTACCTTGTGGTATCCTCTTTAAAAGAATTTGTGTATTACAATTCCTCCTCTGCTATTTTCCTTTCTTTTTTAAAAATATTTTAATGTTTATTTTTGAGACAGGGAGAGAGAGGACAGAGAGTGGGTGGGAGAGGGGAAGAGAGAGGGAGACACAGAATCTGAAGCATACTCCAGGCTCTGAGCTGTCAGCACAGAGCCTGATTTGGGGCTCGAACCCACGAACCGGGAGATCATGACCTGAGCCAAAGTCGAACACTTAACCGACAGCCACCCAGACGTCCCTGCTATTTTCTTTATAAAAAAAAACAAAAACAAACAAACAAAAAAAACAGCTAAATTTTGTGAAAGCACTGTAATCAGTGAGGTTCTTTTATTTCTAAATGTATGGATATCTTATCATGAATTTCTAAACCAAATGTAGGGCAGATAGAATCAAAATGTCATTTTATGTGACTTTGATAAGAACTAAAGATCATTTATAGATTCTTCTCATATTTTCTTGAGTTAAAAATATTTTTAATGAGAACACTGAGTATAATTTAGGATTGGACTTTAACATTTTGACTTTACATACCTGGTAGATCCAGCTTTATGCAATTTGTTGATTCGTTTCTCCTAACTGGACACTTATAGACATCTCCAGTTCTGTTTTTGGGTTGACCAGCTAATGGAGAACCAACAAGTACCCTGGAAGTTAAATAACTCAATTAACATTTTTGAACAAAGAGAAATATTTTAGTAGTTCTCATAGACATAATTAGATCGTTACCCTCTGTAGGTAATGTAATGTTACTGAAAATAAGCTGAGTTTCTTCTCCAAATTGAAGATTGATTTGAATTAAAAATAAAAAAATACATAGAAGAGAAATCTTAGAATATTTTAATTATTGTGTTATATATCAATTTATTATATTTTTTATTTGGGGACTGAAATAATAATTGTTAGTTAAGTCTGCTGCTATATTAGTTTACAAAACACACATGGAAGCATAAGTGACTGTTTCCTATGAAGCACTGATAATTTCATAGAGACATTAGCAAATATAAATATCTGATTATCATAAGATTTAATATTAGTATGTACTAATTTGTAAGCACTTAGCAAATAAGGATAGTTATGAGACCCAGGTTAAAATCACTTACTGTATTTTTAGACAGAATTATAAAATAACTTTACTAATAATTAATGAAAAAATGTAATCATGATTTATTTTAGTCCTAGGAAGCCATTTAACAAGGTCTCTTATGATATCTTCAGAAATAGGATGAATGAATGTGGTTGAGTGTTAAGGTACTTGGGTGGATTCACATCTGCTGATTCACTGCTGGCGGAAAAGTTATACACAAAGATGCTGATTAATGCAAACCAAAGGACTTTAATTATGTACATAAGACTGTGCGTGGGATTGTCTTAGTGTATATCTTTATTTATGACTTTTGTAAGGATACAAAAAGCATAAAGGTGCGCATCAAGGAAATCAATATACCTATTTGGACAATCAGAAGTGTCACAACATTCTGGAACAAGAAACTTAACAAACTAGTTAAAGTTTAATAAAAACCTATGTAAATAACTTTACTTAACTACATCAGTACAGGATGTGGGCAATGTAATTTGATAGGATTTCATGTAAAAAAGACGTGGGGGATTTGTTGATAGCAAGTAAGCATGAGCCAACAGTGTATTTCAGTACCAAAAAATGCTAATGTGACCTTAGACTGCATTGCTAGAAATAGATGCCCTGGTCAAGGAGAGTGATCACCCCTCTGAGCTCTGCATTGTCAGACCACGTCTGTAATCTCCAAATTAAGAGGGACATAGGCACAATGGAATGTATTTAGGAGACTATGACTCAGATGGTTAAGAGCTTGGTAATTTTGTCAGACCAGAGATACTTGAAGGAAAGTTGGGATGTTTACCATACAAAAAAAATATCCGAAGCAGAGATGAGAGGTTCTACCAACTAAATGAAGGTACTTAGGGAGTTTATATTTTAAAAAATATATAAATATTTGAAACTCTGTCATATTGAAAGGGATGGGATTTATTTTGTGTAAATTCTTTGGGTAATTAGTATTAATAGAAATGTTTTATAACAATTGCAAATACTGAATTGTTGAACAGGCTCCCTAAAACATAGTTATGATGTAATGCCTTTGTAAAGCCATTTTTATATGCATAAATAACCATAAAGATGTTTAAACCTTTTAATGCATAATTCTTATTTCTGGAAATCTATCCTTAAAAAATGGCCTAAATTAAGGGAAAAAATAATGCTCATAGTGTTATATATATGAAAGATTAAAAGAAACATGGTCAACAGCAAGAGCTAATTATTGTGGAGACATTCTATAGAACATTGCAGTCATAAAAAGCAATAGTTAATAAGACTGCATGGTAGTATTAAAATATTTATGATCCAATTCAAAGTAAAACTCTATCCAATTTAGCGAAAACCTATGACAATTCAAAGTGAAAGATACGAAATTATATTCAATGTATTCATCATAATAGCAATGATAATTATAGCTAGCATTTATTAAATTTATACCTTACACCAGCTATTGTTCTAAGTGCTTTCCATATACTAAATAACTTAATCCTCTCTGTTAAATATAGCATGAACTTTGGAGCCAGACTTCACAAATTCAAATCATGGTTTTATCATTTCCCTGGTTATATGATTTAGGACAAATCATTTACCCTCTGTGCCTTAGTTTCTTCATCTGTAAAATGGAAATAATAAAGTAGTGACCTCACAGGATCATCACAAAAACTGAATGAGTTAATGTATATAAAATTTAATTTTTGGTATATACTATTTAAATGCTGGTTGTTTTGTTATTTTATTATTATTATATGATTATGTCTTTTTTGGCTGACAGAACTACTCAGTCTATGTAAAACATAGATTAGGGGTGTCTGGTAGCTCAGTCAATCAAGCATCTGACTCCTGATTTTGCCTCAGGTAATGATCTCACAGTTTGTGGGATCGATCCCAGTGCTGGGCTCTGTGCTGACAGTGCAGGTCCAGCTTGGGATTCTCTCTCTCCCTCTCTCTCCATGCCTTCCTCACTTGCATTCTCTCTCTCAAAATAAATAAGTAAATAAACTTTAAAAAATATATATAGATTAAAAGGGAGTTCATCAAAAGCCAAATTACATTAAGGAAATTATGGTTACTGTTCCATCTCCAATATTTTCAAAGCTTTTTATAACATGATTGATTAAATTAGTTTTAGAGTTAAAAAAATTTGAAGAAAAGTAGTAAGCCTACTATTTGGAAAGTATCAAAGTTGAGGATAGATAGATTGATCAATGTTTATTAAGAACATTCTACAGGCCCAACATTTACATCAGGCCCCGGGGATATGAAATGGATAAAACACAATGATTTTTAGGTTGTTTAAAACTTAGGGGGTAAGGAAAACCAGAAATGGATTATTATAATGAACAGGTCAGAACTTGGTGCAACTTCAGCAAGGTCGTAGAAGCAAGGAGAAACAGCTCCTCTGTTAAGTTCAAATAGCTCAGAGTAGCTGGAGTAGAAGTTGAGCCTGTCAAGCTAAGCAGAGTCCAGATCATGAATGTTCTGATAATCTGGTTTAAGAATTTTAGATTTATTATATGAAGGGGAGAGTTGGGACCCATTAATGCTTTTAAAGAGGGGTGTGATATGATTAACTGCTTTATGAAGCTTGTTTGCTGGCAGTGCCATGAATACATTTTTGGGAAAAGGTGCAAATTGGACTCAGAGAACGAAGGTAGGGGTTTCTCGACCCAAATGAGAAAGGGGGATCTGAATTTAGGAAGTGGAAAGGAAGGGAGAACCAATTCTACAAACAGACTACAAGCTGTCTTAGTTTGGGTTTCCCCAAAAGCAGACCCTCGACAGGGACTTTGATGCAGGTAGATTTGGGGGAGGCAATTCCAAGCATGAACAAATGTGTTGATAGGGAAAATGATAGAGGGAAGGAAGAAAGGCCAATAGAGTGCATTGATAATGGGTTACTTCTGTAGGTTTCTGGGCTCAGTCTTGCTCGGGACCACCTCAGAAACTACATGGAACACATATGAGCATGCTATGAGCATTGTTCAGGTGCTTAGAGTAAATACTATCACCTTTAGAGAGTACAGAGTGAGAAGAGAGCTGAAGGAAAAAATTGCACTTAAGATTTTAATGAGCAGAGGAAGAAAACAAGTAGCAGTCTCCAGAGAAGGACAGAGATAATCGGGAAACAGTCGTTATCACAAAAGCCAAAGAAGGAAGAATATAAAGTATGGGGGCTATGAGTGTAGAACAGACGTCATTTCAAGAAGTTTGCTAAAAATGAGGGATATGGGCCATATCAATATGCGTGGGCTTCTTTTTTGCAGGCAAACCATTAAGGGTTTGAAGTGAATTTAAATTTATTATGGGAGGCATCTGGATATGGATAACTGATGTAGAGAAAGAACTAGTAACAAGAGAAGGCTAATATTACAGAAGAGAAAATAGAGCCCCTGAGCCCTGAGCTGGTAGAAAGCATGGATCCAGAAGGACAAATTTGTCTTAGAAATGAGGAAAGGTCACTGATTCCTTAGGCAGGGATCTAGGTGGCCCAGTATCCAGAGGTTTGTAATTGTGTAGATTGCTTGGAAGTTTTTGCACTTTGCAATGTGACATTGTCCTTCACTGCCCTTCACTAATGCAGAATCTGTTTTCCCTCTTGTTGGGACTGAGACTTAGTTGATAAATAGAAGGCAGCTGAAATGACACTGTGACTCCAGAGGCATGAGTAATGTATAGAATTGTCTAATGAATACATTGTACACCTGAAGCTAATGGAACATTGTACGTCAACCATACTTCAATAATTTTAAAAAATGCATTGCAGATTCCACTTTGTTTTGGAAATCTAAGACCACACACTGTGAGGAAGCCCAGTCTAGCCTAATGGAGGAGGAGAGGCCACATGGAAGAGAAGCAATGTTTGAGCTGACAGCACAGACTGCCAGGGATGTATTAAACCATCTTGGACCCTCCAGCCCCAGGTGAGGTACCAGATGAGCATTCATGCAGTTCCCACCTCTACAATGCTCAAAATCTTGAGAAACAGTAAAAATTATTGCTTTAACTCACTAACTTTTGAGATGATTTGTTATGTAGCAAGAGCTAAGTGAAACAGGAAGGGAGGATAAAGTTTTAATCTCAGGCCCCTTCCTTCCTTCCTTCCTTCCTTCCCTACCTGCATCTTTCCTTCCTTCCTTCCTCCCTCCCTCCCTTCCTTGGGAATCTCATGAAATTTAGGGACAGAGATAGTAGGGTGGTGGGCCTGTGAAGAGTAATGAAGATTTACACTGTCAAAGCATACATAGGCCAGTCAGGCAGCCCCCCAGGCCAAGATGAGGTCAGGGATGTTTGGAAGTTATTTCCATCATGCAAACAGAGCAACTTATTAGTGTGTAGAGGAGTGCTGACTAGAAAATGTTTAGAAAATGTATCATTAACTGGAGAAAATCTAGGATAATTGATGAAAAGTGAGTCCTTTGTAAAAAATTTTTAAAGTTTACTTATCTTTGAGAGAGAGGGAGGGAGAGAGAGAGTTCGTGCATGCACAAGCTGGGGAGGAGCAGAGAGAGAGGGAGAGAGAGAATGTCAAGTTGTCAGCACAGAGTGTGACACAGGGCTCAGACCCACAGACCATGAGATCATGACCAGAGTGGAAATCAAGAGTGGGATGCATAACTGACTGAGCTTCCCAGGTGCCTCAGTGAAAAGTGAGTTCTGAATAGCATGTTAATAATAAAGCTACTGTGGACTCTAAACAGGAGAGAGATCATGGATAGCTCAGGCAAAAAGGTGGAGACAGAAGCATGATGGCTTAAAATGAAGGTGATGAGGAAGTATAGGTGGTTGGAACACAGTGTAAAGCTTCTGCATAAACTGGAGCAGAGAGGCTGAGAGTGGTAAGCAGTAGACTTTAAAAATAAGGATCTATAGTTTACATTTCATTTCTGAGGCAATAGAAATCTCCTAGAGTGTGGTGGTCACTGGAAATAGCAACTGGAACCATGTCCTATTGTGCATTCTGGATAAGCAAGCACTGACTAGTGAGGGCTCAAAAGTGGTTGTGTAGAAGGTCAGGATTCAGACAGGGGGTGTGAAAGCTGGGATGCAGTGTGAAGAATGGGTTAACATGAAGACAATATACAAGTTTGTGTGTTTTCCTAGGAGCTGTTTGTTCTGACATGAAGCTTTCAGCTCTATTTACTACTTAATCCTAAATTAAGTCTCACTTTTCCCAAGCTGCATAAAAATAACAAATCCTAGAGAAGTACCCGCATAGTGTTTATGAAATTTCAGGAATCTCCAGCCTTCTCAATTCCCATTACCTTGTCTTATTTTTTTCTCACATACTTATCACATTCTGATGTACCTGTTTATTAAGTTTATGATTTATGTTTTGCTTCTTCCTTCCCCAACAGAAAACAAACTTCACAGCAGCAGGAACTGTCATCTTATTCTGTTCACTGATACACCCTTAATGCCTCTAACAGTTCCAGAAACAAAATAGCACTCAAAACGTATTTACTAAGTGAACAAATAAGAATGAATCAAAAGATCTATGAATCTGAATAAGGCAGACCTGGCAATTTACAATTCATGTAACAGGCCAAGAGGTCCTAATTGTGAAGTCTTCTCCATTTTACAGGTTGAGTATTTTGCTTAGGCAGAATGCCATAGATGCCTTTGTGTGACACAGGGGGCATTTCTACAGGTCAAGGTTCTAGAGAATCCTTGTTGTTACACAACAGAATTGGCTGAAAGTCAGAAGGCTGGTGTTCCACATTCTGGCCCTGACACATACTTCCTATATTAAACCTCTGGCAGTTCATTCTCAGAGTACCAGTTTCCTGTCTAGAAAATGAGGATGGTAATGATGATGTCTGTTCAAACCCACAGGGTCAATGTGAAGACTCAAAGCACATTGTGTCATGAACTATGGATATTGTTATTTTAAAATTTTTTTTTTTATGTTTTATTTATTTCTAGGAGAGAGAGAGACAGCGTGATCAGGGGAGGGTCAGAGAGAGAGGGAGACACAGACTCTGAAATAGGCTCCAGGCTCTGAGCTGGCAGTCAGCACAGAGCCCGACACGGGGCTCTAACCCACGAACCGCGAGATCATGACCTAAGCGAAAGTCGGACGCTTAACCGACTAAGCCACCCAGGCGCCCCGGATATTGTTATTTTAAATTTTAATGCAAATTTGCTTTAGCTCATTATATTTTATTTCTATTAGATTTTTGCTTTTTCCATGGCAAATGCATTTCCATTGCAATGATTTGTGTGCAGAGTAAGAGGGTTAAAATTAAAGAATGTTCTGGATCTCATTCCTGATCTCTAGAGAAACACCTGATAAATTCAGAGATTATCAAAGTGTGGGAAATAATTCTCTCTACACTCACTCTATAATAACTAATTCTCATTCACTCATCCTAAAAGTTCATTCTATATTCTACTCTTCTCCATGAAAAAGACCCAATCATAATAAAATTTAGTAACCTGAGAAATGTTTGCTATTCATACAGCCATTTTGTCATTATGATCATTATTTTATTTATTTGAAGAGCAGCTGATCTGTGACTTCTATGCTCCATATTTATGCTTTTTCCTTTGTAAAAGATAGTTTTCTAGAGATTGTTGTCTCATATTTACATTATTTCATGAATACTCCTTTCACCTAACTCTTTTTTGATGTCCAAGCCAAAGTGACTATCAGAGTTCCAAGTACCCACCAGTTTTTTTGTTTTGTTTTGTTTTGTTTTTTTAATGAATGGAGTGTTTGGTCATCTTAAAGAATGAAGTTATATAGTGGACCCATTATCTGCAGTGCTTTCAGTCATGAAAGGTAGAGGGGTGGAAATGGGGTGAGCCAAAGAAATGACAAGTTTAGCAAGGAGGAAAATTCAATTTCAAAAGATTTTATAAACAATGCAAAATAAATATTATATTAAAATTGTAAGAGAAAATGTGATAGAACCTTTAAAAAGTCTTTTTATCCCAAGCCTGAATAGGCTTTACTAAAACATATATACATTGGAAACAACATCAATCACATGAGTTCACTAGTAAACCTTACCTGGCATAAGGAAAAGGCATGAAGCAAACATATTTTGATGTATATTGGATGGAGGATTGGCATGAAAGCCTACTTTGACAGACAGGCCCACTGAAGTCACTGAAACTCCCAAGAGTGGTTGCTGGGACAACAGTTAAAAGGGCTGATGCAAATAAAAGGAATGAAGCAAAGGAGCCACAGGTGAAAAGCCGTGAGACCCAACATCTCGTATGTTTCCATTTGGCAGAAACTTTGCCATACTGGTGATTACCACTAAATCTGGAACGCTTGTGCAATGCGGAACACATTTAAGTTTCTTCTCTTCAAAGAAAATTATTAAACTAATTGTGTCCTTTGTGAATTTTTCTGAACCGCATTGCAATTACTTGGATGTTTCAGCTCATGCTAACCATAATGAACAATGGCTGATCTTAATCAGAGGTATAACATGTTCTACTGCTGAGAAAATATGTGGTTTTCTGAGCCAAAGATAAAAAGTAAATTACACTTCACAGTCAACTTCTGAAAGGTAAAGGGAACATAAGGCTGCCTTTCCTGTTAACTGTTAATTCTTTCCAAAGAATTAAAGTAATGCTTTCAAATGCACAGACTGCACTTATAATGGACAAACAAGTACTACTTCTTTAGGCATACTTCAGCCGAGATGTAATATGGGTCACGGTGATTTTTAAAAAAATCTAAGGTTTATGGGCTTCCAAAACTTGAGTAGTAAATATGATTTATGAAGGTGCCCACCTCTGGAGAAAAACTGAATAACAAAACTCATGTTCTCCCAAATATGACATTTACTCCATAGTCCATTTCTTAAAGTAAGTGTGCATCCTGTCTGATTTTATAAACACTTACAGAATATCCAAAGATGTTTCTAAAGTTTATTTTACATTACCAATGCCTGGATCTCTTTAGAACAATAGGCTGCTATGATGCCATCCTTAAAGGTTTAGACATTAAGATTTTTGTAGTTTGCTTACTTTTAAATTCAGTTGGCCACACTGCTTTTGTTACTCTGATTTTTCATACCTTTTTTATAAGATCATTGTAAACATGGAATGTCAAAATGGAATTAAATTATGTGACACCCTTATACATTCAAATGCTCACAAACTCTCACATGTATATTATATATTTAAAATCTAAAACTGCAAACATAGTTATTATCAGCACTTACTTTTTAATATAATTCTAATAAAGAAAAAAGTACCAGACTAGGAATGGAGAGGCAGTTCTATTTTCAGTTCTGGCCCTGAGTAGTTACATTTCCCTATGGAAGTCACTTACAAAAAACAAAAACAAATCCTGTATTGAAGTTTGGTTGACATATTAAAAGTTGTACATACTTAATGTATACAACTTAATGAGTTTGGAGACATGTGTACACCTGTAAAACCATTACCACATAACATAACCATCTATGACATAAACATATCCATCACCTCCAAGAGTTTCCTCCAACCCTTGTTTGTTATTATCATTATTATTATATATGATAATGAACACTTAACCTGAGGTCTACCTTCTTAGCCAATTTTTAAGTATATAATACAGTACTGTTAACTACAGGCACTATGTTATACAGTTAATCTCTAGTATTAATTCATCTTGCATAGCTAAAACTTTGTGCCCTTTGACTAATACTTCTTTGTTTCCCCCCACCCCCAAGCTCCTGGTAGCCACCATTCTACACTCTGATTCTAGGAGTTTGACAATTTTAGATTCCTCATGTAAATGAGATTATATAGTATTTGTCCTGTGTCTGGTTTATCTCACTGAGCACAATCTCCTCCAGGTTGTCTCAAACGGTAGGATTTCCTTCTTTTTTTTTTTTTTTAAGGCTGAGTAATATTCAGTTGTATGTATGTGACACATTTAAAAAAATCTATTCAAATCTATTCATCCATCAGTGGACATTTAGATTGCTTTCAAGTCTTGGTTACTGTAAATAATGTTGCAACGAACATGGGAGTGCAGATATTTCTTCAAGATCATTTCC
Source organism: Proteles cristata cristata (assembly GCA_017311185.1). Classification (NCBI taxonomy): domain Eukaryota; kingdom Metazoa; phylum Chordata; class Mammalia; order Carnivora; family Hyaenidae; genus Proteles; species Proteles cristata. The sequence continues at coordinate 1,309,825 of JAESUZ010004301.1, forward strand.
ATTTATTTTGTATGTTTATCCAGACAGCTGGATCATAGAGTGGTTCTATTTTTAATTTTCTGAGGAGCCTCTATACTATTTTCCATAGTGGCTGTACCAACTTACATTCCCACCAACAGTGCACAAATATTCTCTTTTCCTCACATCCCTGCCAACACTTATCTTTTGTATTTTTGATAATAGTCATAAAAGAACTATTTTTAACATTATTTTTGCATGTGTGTGTGTTTGTTCTTTCATTAATGATAACAGGAAGTTACACTAGATTCAGTTGTTCAGCCAACAAATGATCATTGAATGTATATGACGTTTAAGGCCCTGTGCTAGATGCTGGGTGATGCACAGAGTTGTAAGTGGGAAACAAAACCAGTCCTTCCTCTCTAAACATTTCCTGTAATATATTAACTTATCCCTCTTATCTGTATCCCATTTCAGGTTTCCACTACATAGACATTACTCAAGCCATTTGAAACCATACTTACCAAGTTCCTGATAAAACTTATTTTCCTTTCCCGTACATTTGTCTCTGAATGACTACCCATTTTCCAATCATCCAGTGTAGAGATTTTGGAATATGTTTGACTCCTCCTATACCATCAATGGACATTTTCAAACTTCCACAGGCTTTGATGGTTCATCTAAATTTATCTTGGATACACTTTTGTTTCATTTCAGTTCTCTCTAACCTAGCTTGGGATCTCTTCTCTTAAGCACCAGATTGCTATTCTTGCTTGTCTATTCTTGCTTGCCCCAGCTTTCAGGCTCTTCCTTCCCAAATCCAATTTCTTAAAAATAATTTTATGTGAGTTTCTAAACTAAGTTTCACAAATGGTTCTCAATGCCTACACTTAGGTCCAAGCTTCTTTGTCTGGCTTCTAAGGTCTACCATTACCCTTTCCCCTCTACCCTCCCAATGTCAGTTCTTTTTGCTTAGCAACACACTCACTTCTCAAATCTATGTCCCTACTTATGTGGCTTCCCAGATTGGAGTGACATTGCTTCTTCTCTTACTAAAAGTTAACTCATCTTTCAGGATTCAGCTCAAGAACCAAAAATCACTTCCTCCTTATTTTAACTCCCATTGAATTTATAATTTTTATTATACTGATGAGCACTATTCTTTATTTCTAATTATTTAACATGAGCCCTCTACTAGGTTATAAGCCTTTGTATTTGTCTTATATCTCCTATACAATGCAGCATAAGTTAGACACATGGGATGCATTACATAAATCCTTGTTGTTCAGTTGGTCCACATTTAAGCCATGGCTAAAGAAAAACTCTAAATAACCCACCAAAAACATTTGTACACAGAAAAGTAGGCTGTATTTCATGAGGAAAGCAAAATGTATAAGGCACAATCTCTAACCAGAAAAAGTTAATACATTACTATTAACATTAACTCACATGTGTGTACAGAATTCTGAATGTTTATCTAAAATTCAATTCAGTGTAGACTCATTCAGACAGACCATTAGCAACATCTTCCCTCCCACCCCAATCCTATTTTCCTATCTACTCTGTGCACTCTTGTTTCTTTCCAAATGTTGGCCTGGTTGTCTTCCTTTACTCATCTACACATTCACCTTCTTTAAAGACAGAGTGACTTTGGAAAGGAAATTCATCATGACATCAGGTCTCCATTCAGGCCTGATTTCTCATTTTCCTCTTTCTTTACCTTACAGGTGTCTTGAAAGAATTACAGAATTCAGAAGGCAGGAAACGGGCAATAGGATGGGCTTATAGTAAGGGACAGAAAGAAATTAAAGAGATCAAGTGGGTGTACATGGCTCCTGGGGAGAAATATGAACCTTTTATTACTCTACTAACACTCACTCAGATAATTAACAACTGCTGAAATCAAATTGCCCTAAAATCAGAGAGCCTGGACTACATGACAGAGGAAGCTTAAGGGATATCCTCACATCAGAACAGGGAAATCAGGCTTTCATAAAATAGGTTAAAAACATTTGACTCTCCCTTAAGTTCATTTTAAGTAAGTTATTTAAGTCTTTAAGGCTTGTTATTTGTTATATTTCTCTTTAAAATTTATGTTACTAATAGTGATTACTGAAAAATAACTTTCATATATATTTTATGTAAAAGTTAAGCTTTTTAAAGAAAAATACATAACTGAGTTTCGGTTTATGATAGCTTATGCGCAAGGAGAAGCTTGGCCCATTTGCATTAATCTCTGAGAGGCAGAGCTCCCGGAATTGTAGGCACAATGCCTAAAAGAATAAAATTGGTGTCTAGAACGATGACTTTACCTATTTCACCTTAGATGGGGTGGGGGGTGGGGTGGTAAGTGAGAGTACAGGATGGAAGGACAGAGAACATAAAACTCATAGTCTATTATTAGATTTCTCACCTAAGATATTTGTAAAGAGAGTAGAGAGTGACATACTACCACAAATTTTAGTCTGTACCTAGGATATAATATCTGTACATAGAAAATGTGAGAACTCAACTTCTTACTATTGATTATTTTGGGGGGATTATGATCAAATTAATTAAGTGTAAAAGATAAAGTAAAATATCAAAAATCCATATCTTTTTATTTGTAAAATATTGTAGAGTGATAGATTGCTGTTTTCCTAGGAGATATAAATCCCTTTTTGTTTATTCTTTTAGTTACTAGAATAATTTAATTACTTTAAGTTAGTAAACTGAAGCAAAGTTTAACAAATTCTTGTTCTTTTTTCCTACAAGTTCCAATAAAAAAAGGTGCACTAAAAATTATGTTAAGAATAAAGTAAGAGTTTTAATATTAATTTTGTGTAATTTCTAAAAAGTTAAATGTGGTTTAAAAGTCATACCTACAGTGAGATGAACTATTATCAAAGGGTTTAAAAGTGTATAAAAGAAATTCAGTAAGGTTCATTATAAACCATAAACCAAACTCAGTAGGTCAGTAAGTCACCAAAAATATTAGCCCAATAATATTTTGTGATAATAACCCTTTCGATTTCATTGGGATCTCATCCGCCTCCCAATACTTCCAGCTGAACTTCAGCTACTCTACAATGAGAACAATTGAAGAATTCTTATCAGAATAACAATTACAGAACAATGACTATTTTGGACAAGGACCTTCTTTGAGGTCAACACAGACTTTACCAGAAATCACTACTGTTTCCTTTAATACTGCCAAGGAATTTTCCTTTTTTTTTTTTTTTAACTGGGTCAGTTTCCATTACCGAATGTTAAGACTGTATTTTCTACCATACATAATTCATTCTGTTGAAGTCTCATTCACAAAACAGACTGTAGCTAATAATATTTTCCATTCTCTTGGAAGAAAATTAAACAACAACACAATGAAATCAACCAGCTTACCATTTTCCTTCTTCATTTTCATATTGTTGAACAGTGTATCCAAACATGTCTTCTACCGGGCCACTGAAAGTCACTGCATTTTTCACATCAACATTGAATGATATGCAGAAGTCTAGAACAACTTTAAAAGGGAAACAAAGTCCAGTTACACAGAGTTAACTAGGATTCCACCATGTTTTGAATTATAGAAGACATGATTAAAAACTGTCCTCTTATTAAAAAGAGCAATGAGGCGCAAAAAATGAGAACTGCAAGAAAGGTCTATGATATTAACTGTATTACTGACTTTAAACCAATATCACAACTGAAGAATTCAAGTACTGACATTCAAACAAAATCCTATAGTAATTTAGTAGCTATACCATTCCCAAAGCTTGTGATTTCAGGATGTGTGAGAGAGAGCTGGCAGAAACTCATGCATTGTGCCTAACGGAGTTACAGATAGCTTTCCAGTAATGAGCCTTACAGGGAATCATGGCCACTAATGAAATGTAAACAACTTCATTTTCCTGTTGTGACTATGCAAGTATCACCATTTAAATCTTCAGATCAGAAGAGGAAGCTTTCTCCTTGCTGCTTCTAAGGGAAAAGCAAGCTGATTGTCTCCACCCAGAAATGGCTTCCTAAACAGCCCTGAGATTTGCTCTGCTTCCCTCTCAATCAATGTGCTAGAATCTCCTTATAGTGTTGTTGGTGGTGATAAACACACAGGTTGCTATCGATGATATACCTAAGTCAGATAACATAGTTAAAGAGTTATGCAGTGCCTGGCACATATTAAATAATCAATGAGGGTTAATTCTCTTCCATTTCCTTGTAGTTCAGGTAATGAAAACACTTTACGAGACTCTCTCCTAAAAGAGTCCTGGATGGTGCCAAATTCCATGTTTGGTACTAGCTTTTAAAGTATACTTGTGAAGTTACAAAGTATTCCCCCCCTAGATGTAATTAAGAATTCTTTCCAAAGAGCACTCCCTTATAAAACTACAAAACATCCTAAGGTACATTCAGAGGTGATTAAATTCACTGTCTTTGGTTAAAACCATGCTATAGCTGCACACATCCAGAAAAAATCTCTTTTCTTACTCATTATAAACTCTTCTATAAATATAGTCTAAATCCAGACTCAAATTCATTCTATACTCTAATTCATTATCTTCAAATTTTAAAATTATTCAGTGCTTCTTTTTTGCACAGGATTGTACCTAATTTACAGAAAAACTTGTCTTAAAAATATATTTATGTATACCTGTTTATTAAAAAGGATACTTATGTATACCTATTTATAAATTTGTACTTGATCTTGCCAACTGGAAATAATCTTTTAACTACTAAACCATTCTCTTTCATTTTTTTAAATATCTCTCATTGAAATAAAATTATTAAAAACTATCTTATTTACATTGTAATGATCTGTGTGTGGTTTTCTTCCCTTAGATTGGAAAATTCTTAAAAGCAAGACTCTCTTACTCATCTTCCTTATCCCTTCCCCCAATCTAGCACATTTCCTTGTATACAGATGGGCAATAACATATTTGTAGAATGAACACATCGAAGGAGACAGTGTAGCTGAAGACAGAGGTGAACTGGCAACTGCTTCATTTAGTCAGAAAGACTTAATGGAGGTGGAAATTTTCAAGTTAGATTTTAAAGGGAGGGAGAGAGGCAACTTGGCAGTGAGAAGAAAATATGTCCCAAGGATTTGGGAGGGTCTCTGCAAGTAATAAGAAACAAAATGGGACAAATATGGTTACAAAAGCATAGAGAGATTTGCCTGGCTGGCGTGGAAGATGAAGAAAAAGAATGGATGGGTAGCATAGGCCCATTTATGTACATTTCCTGCTCATACTTACAGTGTGATGAAGAACAGCTGGTTACCATCTTAAAGACAGTTTTAAACACAGTTCACTCTACTCTAGACTAAATAGTACATGTTTCTACCTTTCTCTCACTGGTTTATGTATTTAAGTTTTTCAATAGATTTTTAAAAATTTTTTAAATGTGTATTTATTTGAGAGACAGAGTGAGAGACAGAGCGCAAGTGGGGTAGGGACAGAGTAAGAGAGGGACAGAATCTGAAGTAGGCTCCAAGGCTCTGAGCTGTCAGTGCAGAGCCCGACACACGGCTTGAACTCATGAACCATGAGATCGTGACCTGAGCCAAAGTTGGATGCTTAACCGACTGAGCCACCCAGGTGCCCCAAGATTATTTTTGATATGAGAGATACACAAAGTAGTATGTGTACAACAGGATTTCTCACCTCTAGTGTTATTGACATTTTGAGTCAGAAAATTCTTTGTTATGAAAGTCTATCCTGTGTATTGTAGCAGCATCTGTGGTCCTTGTCCACATGATGCCAGTAGAACTGCCTGAATGTGAAGATCGCAAGTATCTCCAGACACTGCCAAATTCCCCTGGGACCAAAATTGCCCAGGTGAAAATCGCTCTTCCATAGATAAGGACCAGAACACCACCAAGGATGTTGTTGAACAGGATGGAGAAACAACTGGCCTGCAGACCAGCAGCATCTGTATCACCCAGAGCTTGTGAGGGATCCAGAATCTCAGGTTCCACTCAGATTTCCTGGATCATTATCTCCATCCTCACAAGACCCCCAGGAAGTCCAATTCCTGTGAAGGTTTGAGAGGAACAGGTCTGTAACATGGTACCCCTCTTTAATAATGTTGATGCAGGTAACATAATTTATCTAACTTAAAAGTACTCACCATCCTTTAAACAAAAGGGGGAGGGGATTATCTTTAATCAGGATCAAGTTCAGCCCTCTTGAAATATTTTTCCAGCACCTTATCTTTACTATATGTTCTCCCAACGGCCATTCATTATACTCCTCAACATAAGACCAAGAGCTTTTGGTTTCCTTTCTAGGCCTGTTTATTCCACATGTTGTGTGGAATGTCCGGGGGTGTGTGCTGCACTTTTTTTTTTTTTCATTTCCTGTCCTCAGAATTCTACAGGCAATTTGCCCAAACTGATTGTAAATCAGTCTCTTTCATGTTTGCTAAGGCACCACAGAGCCTGAAGCACAGGAGATGACATAAAAAAATAGTTTACATCTTGTTCTTTTGATTTAAAGGAGTACATAAATAGTGAGAGCTTCTTGTGACTTTGAGTTCGATGTTCATTTTGTTATACTAAGTTGTCTTGCAACTTTCTGTACCAGAGGTAAAGCAAAAATCATACTTATTCTCCATCTGAGCCAAAAAACAAAAAACAAAAACAAAACTGAGGTGGCTTTAGTGTCATATAGGATGAAAATGATGAGAAATAATACATAGACTTTAGTCAGATGTCAAAATGAAATTCTGGTTTCCATGCGGCACCAAAAGGGATTTTTTCCTTAATAAGGACAACACTGTGTACTTACTATGTGTTGCTCTTCACATGCTCCTTCTCATATAATTTTCCTACAACCCTATAACTAACTAGTATTACTATCACCACTGTATAAATGAAGAGTAGGAGGCTCAGGATAGTGGAGAAATTTGCCCACATTTCCTCAGGATTCCCAAACATTCACCTTAATTCGATATCTACATCTTATCACTAAAACTGAAAAGGGCTAGTAGAAGGTGATGCAGATCTGGGTCTGAAAGAGAGGCTACTATTAGTTCATGCAATTACATTCTCCTGAGGAGCAAAATTAGGGAAGAGCCTCTTCTAGAGTGGCCATGGCTAGGGAATTGGGGATAAGGAGAAAAATTGGAGTAAGGAGAGAAGTCATGGCCACAGAGCTCTAGAGAAAGCATCGTAAGGGACTTCAGTCAAAACATTCATGTTTAGGTAGAAAAGAAATAGAAAGGCTTGCTCTCTTTCAAATATGGGTTGTATGTGTTACATATCTAGGGACTGTGAGAAGGTAGGAAGATGAGGAGAAAGATGAGATTGTTAGTTTTGAACGGTATCTCTTGTAAAAAAAAAAAAAAAAAAGATCATTTTGCACAATTTCTTTGCCCCAGGATGGAACTTGATGTGTAAGACAACTAAATGAGAGAAAGAGAAAAAAGAGGAGAAGAGAGGGAGAAGTAACCTACAATCATATGGTATTTTCTGCTTATAAACATTTTGCCACTTACAAACATTTTCATGTAAAAAAGGTGTTGAGCTGGACAACAAACTAAGAAGGTTAGGCAAAAGAGCAGTGACGATTCTCTTCTTGTGTGTTAGGAAACTGGCGCTTAGAGGCATTAAGTGTTTGGCCTAACATTAGGCTGTGTTAGTGGCAGAGACAGACTTCAACATTCTGAGGTCTTTGGAGGTCAAATCATAGACTTTCCATAACAACAGTGCTATTGAGGTGGTCAGATTAATAAAAATAAAAATAATAACCTTGGTCAAGAGAACTCTCAAATGGCTCATGAGAGCTCTTAATCATCTTGTAGCTTTGGAGTATATGAAGGTAAAGACTGGCAGGAAAAGCTGAATGAAGGAGGCAAAGTCTGAGCATCTCCCAAGGGCACTGACCCCTGGTCAAAGAAGACCTCCCTCCTCCACACATCCTCTGAGTTCTAAGAAAAGTCACTGCAGCCTTTTGATTTTTTGCTTAATGAAGGTCTTTCACGGGGTAGTCCAGAAATTCTGATCTAGTAATATCCAGATTGAAGCATTTAATAGCTAATTTAATTTTGAATATTTAAAATTCTAAGCCCAAGGAAAAATCAAATGAATGGTGACTAGGGATAGATATTAAAATGCTATTGCTTTTTTTCAACAACTTCTAACACATTTATCCAATCTAGAAATAGGGGAAATCATGGTATTAACGTTATAGTTATTGTTTTTAAAGACTGAAATACCATAACATTAAGATGGGAAATAGTAATAATTGTGTTACTATAGTTGATAGTTTTCAGAGCCAATTCTTTAATTGTATGGAAGGATACTAATCTTTAGAGATATATGAACCTAGGTTTAAATACAGCCCTTTTGCTTATACTTTGTATGTAATTATTCACATTTCTTCAACTGCTCCACAAATGTTCATCCAGACTTTGCCTTAGGTTGAATGCATGCTAGGTCCTAGAGATAGGGTCATAAAAAGATGGTGTTTCTGCTTTCAAAATACAGTAAGTGATTTAACTCCTATCAGCCTCAGCTTATGATATTTAAAATAAGCTTACACATGCTTTATAGGGATTGGTTGCTGTGAGATATACAACTTATGCATGTAACAACAGAGAATGCTCAATAAATGAGTTAACTGTGTTTATAAAAGTAGAATCCAAAGAATCAGTTTACCATCTGGCAGCTAAATTTTCTTTTGGAAGAGGATTCCCCACTCCCATCCTGATGATCATTTGTACCTTGAAAAATGATACATATGTGTTATATCAGTGGGACAGGACAGTGGGTTCATTGACTCATTTCCATAGAAAATTTCCTGTTTCTAAACTGGCTACAATGACATGCGTAAAGAAAATCTAAGATGAGGGCATCAAGCCTTCCAGGTGAAAGAGCTGGCCGAGGCTAAAATGAGCAAATCAGAGAAGTCTAGATGCTGGCGAGGATGTGGAGAAATGGGCACCCTCCTACACTGTTGGTGGGAATATAAACTGGTACAGCCCCTCTGGAAAACGGTGTGGAGGTTCCTCAGGAAACTAACAATAGAACTTCCCTAGGACCCAGTAATAGCACTGCTAGGAATTTACCCAAGGGATACAGAAATGCTGAGGCATAGGAGCACATGTACCCCAAGGTTCATAGCAGCGCTCTCCACAATAGCTAAAACCTGGAAAGAGCCTAAGTGTCCATCAACAGATGAATGGATCAAGAAGATGTGGTTTATCTATACCATGGAATACTACATGGCAATGAGAAACAGTGAAATCTGGCCATGTGTAGCAACATGGATGGACCTTGAGGGTGTTATGCTGAGCGAAATAAGTCAGGCAGAGAAGGACAAATATCATATGTTTGCACATATAGGAGGATTAGGAGGAACTTGACGGAGGACCAAGGGGGAGAAGAAGGGCGGAAATGGTGGGGGAAAGGGAGAGAGGCAAACCATGAGAGACACTTGAATGCTGACAAAAACTGAGGACTGCTGGATGTGGGGGGGAGGAGGGGATGGGCATGGAGGAGGACACTTGTGGGGATGAGCACTGGGTGTTATGTGGAAACTAATTTGACAATAAATTATTTGTAAAAAAAAAATTAAAAAAAAAAAAAAAAAAGAGCGAGCCGGCCGAGGAGGAAGAGTGTGGTGATTCTTGTACTTCCAGTCAGATCTCTTGGATTCTCATCTCAGACCCTCAAGAGGTGGTAAATATTTATGATACCACCCAGGTTCTGAGCCAATATCAAGTCAAGGTTTCTCTGACTTCAATGCCAATCTACTCTTCTCTAACCTACTTCAAAGATTACAGGTGTATTCCAAGGACAGGATAAGCCTGAAGTGACTCTTCCAGTAGACTCATGCCACACTAATAGAGTCACAGTCTTTAGCCCCCTGAGAATCAGATAACATACCTAGCCAGTGCAACCTCTGTGTACAGAGCTTCAGAGCCCCCATACTCTCCAAACTCCAATGTTGGTATAACCTGGGTGCCTCTTATATCTCTTGCTGTGCCACAGGCTCTTGTTGAAGAGTTCATCCACCCCTGCTCAAGTGGATATAAACTCCGAAAGTTATATATGCTCACTGTGACTACTGATGTGATACATTAGGTATTTTGTATCACTTCAAATTTACTTTTCTTTCTCCCTAAATTCAAATAAAATATAATCACTCTGAGACACTTCAGGGGGTGGGAGGAAAAACATTCTAATGATAAGCTAGTGGAAGTTGAAAGCCCTTTTCCTCACTTGTAATGTATAATGAAACATCTTTATAATACCCATGCTATAAATCTGAAATTTTAATTAGTAAATACTCTTGGTGGCTAAGTGAGTTGGATTCAATTTTGGTGTACATGATTACCTTAAAAGATGAAGTGTGATTTATAATGTAACTGGGTCTGTCCTAAAATATTATAGTACAACATAATTCTAGTTGATGTGAAATCTGAGATGATTATTTTTACAGCGCTGCAATCTTGAGAAGGGCAAGACAAAGAACTCCAATGGGGAAGACACAGGAAATAAAAATAGAATGAAACCAACAAAATTAGAGCCTTGATATAGAATCAACACAAGTGTTTGGAAATGGCATCATAATCTCAAATACAGGAAACTATATTTTCTGGAAGAAATATCATATCTAACTCACTGTCTCTAAACAATGGAAACTTCCCTATACAGTTATGTAAGAGGAAAGTCTGGCTCAATCAATCCCACCATTCAGGGCTCTTTCATCAGAATGATGTAATATGTAAGCAAGATATCTACTGGTATCAGCAAGTCCAGAAAAGCCAATCCAAATAAACACCTCTGTGTTCAAGCATTTTCCAAGTTTCACCCTGGGGGGCTGCTTTTTAACTTCAGTTTGCTGTAGTGAGTGAATTGTTTTGACTTCAGTGCTAATGTCCTGTGGGCCTCCAGTTAATACAAATGGTATTTGAGCTTCAAAGTGAGTGTGTGTTTATGTGTGTATCTATATATGGCTGCTGGGAAGGAGACAAGGAGGGCTAATTCTTGGCACATAGTAGGTGTTTAATACAAGTTTGTTAAATGAAACAGGATGGAATAAACAGAGAAATGAAGATTTCTCATATAAAGGTCATTCTGGCTGTAAGAACTTATACCCTTTTGTAAGTGCTGCCCAGAATATTAAAACTCCAATGGAGTGTTTCCCAAACATCCTTTGTTAAAAATCCCCCTTTTAAATTTTTCTGCATAAGTTTATTCTTGCACAGTGTTTATTTTCCTTTGTAGTATCTACAGACATCTGCTCTTTTCCCATATCCTCCCACCACAAATAATTGCCTGCTCTGCCAGCTCCACTCAGACTGTCCCTTCTCCTTAAATTCTTAAACAGTCTTAGTTTCCCAACACCCCCACCCTATCAACATCATCTTCTGGCTCCAAGTTTTACAGGATAAAAAAGCTGCGGGACCTCAGGGGTTCCTGGACCTCACTGTGGGAAACAAGGCTCATGTGTTTGTGCAAGCAACGTGAGCACAGAACTCTGGTCTCCAGCTGCCCTGGCATCCTGGGAGCTGAACTCATGAATTTCTGTGGCTGCACAGCATGGAGCGCTGCATGGGGAAAGGCGAACTACATTTCAGAGCAAGCAGGGTTGCATCCTATTCAAGTATATTATCAGAAATGGGAGATACAAAGTCTTTGGAGGTATAGAAGTATGAATGGAAGTTGTTCTTTTGTTAATGAAAACTTTTAAGTGGATTTTATTCACTTACATATAATTTCTTCTCAGTGAGACAGTGAGTTAGGTTGTTTTTGTTAGGATGTACAACAGATACTTTTGAGGCCAGGAAAGCAAAGAGGTAGTATGCACCATAAAATAAATAGTTTTCAATTTACCTAGTGATTTTAACTGGCAATTTCCAAATCCTGGCAGTAACAGGTTCCATTATTGATTCTCCTATAGATTCAATAGGACAATTTTTCTGGATGGTTTAGGTGTTGGCTTTTGAAATCCATACACGTGTCTAAGTGTGAAAGATGTGGTTACTACTTTAGTTATTTTTATTACTTCACTGGGACAGTGAATTCTAGTTTGTTTGTTAGTGTGTGTATTTAATAGCTCCAATGGCAGTTAGGAAGTTCAAAATAATTCATACCACTGTGTATACTACCTCTTTGCTCTCCTGATCTATGAAACTACTTCTTGCACACACTAGCAAAAATAACCTTAGGACTGGCAATGTGTTATTGGCTCATATATATCACAGAGAAGAAATCTTATGTAAGATGCTAAAATTCATTGAAAAAATCTGTAAATAAAAGTACAACTTTTTATTCAGGTTTTTCTCCTTCAGCATCGATGGACACAATGCATATGGTATCTGGGTAAGATGGGACTCTGAGATTGAACCAATAGCATCTCAAAATGTGAAAAAGGATTAACCAGTTACCTAATGTATAAATGATATAAAAAAACCCAAAAGGCATTCTCACTTAATTGTACAACTTGTAGTTTAGAAATAAAATAGTTTAAGTGAAAACATACTGCACGTGTAACAATAACATAAAATAGAAATGAGTGGAAAAATTCCAGTATGTGAAAAAAATCAGTTAAATTAAATTGTGATTATTTAGATTGGAAAATAATTAGTGGCATTTTGAATGACTATAATTGACTATCTTGATTTTTTCAAAGAGGGAGCATACCTGGACTTAACTTTTATGCAAGTTTCAAGAACACAGTCAACACATAAAGTCTACGTATATTTTATTTTGCCATCCACCATAAAGGGGTATTAGATTTAACTTGCTTTAACATTTTATTTTTTTGTTTGCCATATTTCTCAGAAGCAGGAGGCAAAGTATACAGATTTATAACATTTCTATTTTGATGGAATAAAGTTATCTAAATACTTTCTGGTTTAACACACAGGTGATCAATCATTGCCATTAATAAATTAAGGGCTTCATGAAGATAAGTAACAAAATAAAATACTATGCATACTCCAACAGCATACCCCAACCAAAAACAAAGTCCATTAAAAAAAAATTGGTCATTCTAGAGTTGCCCTGTAGTTTTAATTGGCAATTTCAAATTGCAGACACTAAGAGATGTATTATTGATTCTCAAAAACTATGTAGGGTCAATTTTCTAGATGTCCCTAATAATACACTATCACTTAAACAAAAAATGATTCTTTATACTTTTTCTCTCCATTCCTAGCTAATTATCATAGCTAGTTTTCATTTTATCATTCATTACCAAACATTTTCTTCATTCAAAAGCCTTTTGGGGGCACCTGGGTGGCTCAGTCGGTTAAGCGTCCGACTCTGGCTCAGTTCATGATCTCACAGTTTGTAGGTTGGAGCCCCACGTCGGGCTCTGTGCTGACAGCTACCTCAGAGCCTGGAGCCTGCTTCAGAGTCTGTGTCTCCCTCTCTCTCTGACCCTCCCCTGCTCACACTGTCTCTCCCTCTCTCAGAAATAAATAAAACATACAAAAATTAAAAAAAAAAAAAAGCTTTTTGGTACCTGTGCTCAATTTAAAACTTGTTCAGTTTATCAAGAGAAAATAATGGAGGCCAAATGCATATTTACTTGTTATTTGCCTGAAAAAAATGGAAAATAAATCACAAAGTATTTTAAAGGGCATTGGGGTTTGTTTATAAGAAATGAAGAAAAATCTCAGTAGCCTGGAATGTTGAACTATTTCAGAAGGCAAGGGTCAATAGAATGTGTGTTTTCTTTTCAGAGGGAAGAGATAACTTAATGATGCTTTCTTTTCTGTTTTGAGATAGCTCTAAATTTTGTTTTCTTAGTTATAATTATTGTTGCTAAGACCATGATGGTCCTTCAGCACTAAGAACATTAGTTGAGCAGTAATGTCCTTGAATCCAAACTCTATTCCTATCTATCAGCAGCATCTTTTTACATTCTTTCCATTATCTGGTAATTGAAGTAAATACAGATGTTACAATCAAAATTTCAAGAACTGGTGGCCAATATTTTCCTTAAATGGAAGTATGTTGGTACTTAGAATCACAATTCTGGCGACTAAGTACTTGTTACATACAAGGATCTTGAAATTCAGGTAATGGTTACCTCTGGGCTGGGGGCAAGAGAAAGAAAAGAATAGGATCCAAAAGGCAATTAAATTGTGGTTTTAACTTTATATATTTTTAGAAGAAAATGCTTACTTTCCATTCCTAATGTTTTCTTCTATGTGGAAGACCTGTAACCTTCTTGTCTGTATCTATATGTCCCACCCTCTTTTCACACTTAAATAATTAGTGAGTTTGGAAAGAGAAGCTGTATGGGTAGCTCAGTCTTCTCTTACTCATTTTCTCTTAGAAGTGAAACTGCCTACAGAAAAACAAAAACTAAAACTAAACAATGCTTTGTTCTATTTGTCAGGCTCTGAGCTGGTGGTGGGGGGTAAGCCAGCTTTGTCTAAGGGTTAATAACAGGAATTTCATTCATCAGCTATGCTCCACTCCAATTCTTTGTCATTTCCCAGTTAGTTCTAACCTCAAGTGAGGATGGAATTTGCTCATTTTGGGGCTCTAAAAAATCCCAATAGTGTTTTATTTCTTATGAAGAATAAACAATTATGGGACAGTGTTAGATTTTGCAAATCTGGGTAATGGACGCATTTGTGTTTGTTGTTATTCCTTTAATTTTAAAATATTTTAAAGTATTTTATGATAAAAGAACATAATTTTTTCTGTATAATTATTGTTATAAGTTTGAAAATGTGTTGTCATGATATAGCTTTTCTAATTCTTTTTTATTTTATTGATTTTTAAAATTTCATATCTTCTAACAAAGAAATTAGAACAAACAGAATGCTATTCTCATTTCTAGGAGCTGCAAGGAGATACAAAATAAAATAACTTGAATGGATAGTGTTAATTATCTTTATCATTTCCTATTTTCTACAATTCCTTCACTATCAATGACACTGAGAGGGGTGGAGGTCAGCAGAAGATATAAGAAGGCATGATTAGGATAAGGGGGAGATATGATAATTTCAGAGGCAGGCAAGTTGAACAAGAGTCTGATGGAGATCTTGACAAAGATGATTTGCTATGGCAGCTGCCTCTCACATTCACACTCTGCTGAACATCATTGGGGGTTGACCTCAAGGGCAAAAAAAAAAAAAAAATCAAAGATTTTAGAAATGAGATTAATACTGGGGTACTTGCATGGCCCAGTTGGTTAAATATCCAACTGTTGATTTTAGCTCAGGTCATGATCTCACAGTTAGTGAGACTGAGCTGTCATTGTGGAGCCTGCTTGAAATTCTCTCTCTCTCTCTCTCTCTCTCTCTCTCTGTCCCTCCTCCACTCATTCAGGGGCATCTGGGTGACTCAGTCAGTTAAGCATCAAACTCTTGATTTTGCTCAGGTCATAGTCTCTTGGTTCGTGAGATCAAGGCCCCCATCAGGCTCTGTGCTGGTGGTGCATTGCCTATTTGAGATTCTCTCTCTCCTTCTCTCTCTCTACCTCTCCCCAGCTTGTGCTCTCTCTCAAATAAGTAAATAAACTTTAAAAAAAGAAATGAGATTAATACTTTAATTAGCCAAAGTTCACAATTTGTTTAACAAACACAGTGGCCTGAAAAGGAATTGACTGCTAGAATTTTCTATTTCCTTTCCAGTACTTGTCCACAGTCTAGTTTCTCTGACTGTGATATTTATATAGATATCTTTGTCTTCAGAGAGCTACAGACAATTCAAATCATGGAACTGAGAATGATATTAAGAAAGAAACACATGTGCTGCTCCAGGAACTCATAATTCCTTACTCAGGGAGAAGTTTAACTAAGAAGTATGGAAGTCAGTCAGGTAACACTTACTGGCCATCTTTATTTCTTTAAACACTAGGCACTCAGGGAAGACATAAAAGAAACAAGTCATCACTCAGTTTAGAACTGTCCAGTATGTCAGAGGTGTATGGAACATTACTTCTGAGAATATAAACACATAAAGATGGAAAGAAAAATGGCCAAGGAGTCGTACACTCAGTAAGTTTACACAGGATAGAGCAGGACTGTGGCAGATGAATGAGAATGTGTATTTGACAATTTTCCTCAAGTACTACAATTTTAGAAAGCTTGCCGACTTCATCATTTCTCTTGAAACTCTCTAATCTTAAATTATTATTTGGATCTTTAAAGGGACAGGGTTTAGTACAACAGAATCAATAGCAACAACAAAGACCATACCCACTGTCATCAATGGAACCTAATACTACATTTCCATCTAATGTCCCTACCTCCTGGCCACAGTTGATTAACTCAACAGGGGTCAGTCTGAGTACTCAACTCTCTGATATCAGCTCGGTACCTTTTTTAGGCTCTTGTCCTGGTGAAGATTATGGAACAGGACACTTAGGAACAGATATGGACTTGATTCTTTCCGGGAAGCTAGTTTATAGTGTGAGATAGCAAAATCCAGATGAAGGAAAGAGAGAATTCTAAAATATAGAATATAGAAGGGAACGGAGAGGTTGTCTAGTTTCCCTTCAGCTTCATTGTTCTGCTATAGCTGGGAGAAAAATGGGTAAGAGGAATGAGGCATGGTAGCTAAGAAAAACAGATGGCTATTATAGCCTGACTCAATGTTTCCTTCTTACTTTTCCCCTAAAAAGTCATTGAAAACTTTAAAAAGACAGAATAAGAGAAAAAAGTGACTGGGCCTGCTCTATATATACATTACAAGCATGTTAATACATGTCCATATGTGACAACATTCTGAATGTGTTACATTCATTTGGCACACACTAATAAATGCCATCAGGTGCAAGGTAGTGTGGAAGAGCTATGAGTGATTAAAAGGTGAAATAAACATTAGCCTTGCCTTCAAAGAGCTTTAGTTACTTGTGAGGCGTAAGGCATAATCAAATAATTAATCTTATGAGGTTTAAAAAGAAAACAAGAATTCCAAGGGCCATAAGTCGTTGCTGTAATTGTGATTCCTGTAATTTGGATTCCAATTTTATAAATTCCAACAATCCTAGTTTTATTTTTTCTTTCCTATTTAAACATTGAAAAGGTCTGTGCTATCTACAAGAGAATAGGGGATAGATATCTTGGGACTTAATTTGGGTAATCCTTTATGTACCATGAAAAAGTGTGACACTTTTTTTAGTTGACTAGGCAGGTGATTAAATATGCAAAATTTCCCAGGAGGACTCTACATTTCATGTTAGAAAATGTTTTCAGTACTCTAGGCCTGTGTTTGAAGCATCACCAAAAGGTAAAAATAAAGTCAGATGAAAACATGACACAGAACTCACACTGACTTTCATTGCCCAGTCAGACTTAAAATTGAAACCTTCCATTATACAACATAAGAATAATTCATTTAAATACAGGCAAAAGGGCAGGGTGGTAGTGATGTCACTACAGAATAATTGCAGCTTTGTGTCAGGCTGATCTTATTAGGAGGGCAGAGCTGAATGAGGCACCAGCTTACCCCTCCCCAGACTGACACCCTGCCTGGCGCCTACAGTGAAAAACTACTAGGGTGAGTGATCCTGTTGTATGTCAGTTATTTTCCAGCCAAACCCTGAGCATATTTTTCCTTCATGTCTTGAGTGTAACTACTATTCCATATGATGATGAAAGATCAGTAATATAATTTGTGTGGACACTTTATAAAATACTTGGCCTTTTACTACTTTAAAAATATAAAAGGAACTTTGTAAAAAATTTCAAAAGTTGGGCTTCCTTAATTTTTAACTTTTTCTCAAGTAATGATTTTCTGGATGAACTCCAATCAACTTAAAAATGACTGTTAAATTATTTTTTTAAATGGCCATCAAAGAAAGCACAGAAAAAATTTGTTTTTTTTTTTTTTAAAGATATTCTCCCTAGTGAATAATTAGGACTTATTCAAAGCATTCATACAATGGAGCATATAAAAGCTTCCATAATTTACTTTTGAAGACATGTTTTATATAGTGGAGACAATTTGAGAAGGTGATGAATCAAAACTTTATTATCTATTTCTTAACAGATAGTACAATCCATGAAGAGAGAGAGAGAGAGAGAAAGAGAAAGATTGCAGAATAGCACTAGGGTCTCGAAAATAGGCTTCTAAGAAGCTTTTAGTCTTCTGAATAAAGCTATTGTTTGAATTCTTAAATTTGTATATTCTCATACTAAAACAAATTTTCACAAAAGTACTACAACTTATCAGCCCTTTTCATACTTATGAACTCAAATAACTTTTAATATATTGGGTCTAATGTCATTCTTAAGAAGAAAGGATTACTTCACTTACATATTTACTTAACTGATGCATGAAATGAGACCAGATGCCAGGGCTAAGTGTTAGGTATAATATGCCTTTTATACCCTGAATCCTCAACCAATTGCAAACCATACCAAAGTTGACAATCACAATGGTCCAAAGCCACAAATCTCAACAAGAGCAATGATTTAATTATTGGTAATTGACAAAGGCAAAACAAACAAAAAAAACCCCAAAAGACTATCATGTGTAACAGAGTGAATATACACAGAAAAATATGTTTTTGGATATTTTAATAGAGTCCTGAATTTGGAAATACCAAAAAAAGTGCTTTAGTATCTTAAAAGGTATTCTCTCTCTATGTGAATATGATACTATTCACATTAGCTTCCTCTCAAAAAAAGAAAACAAAACCATACAAATGTCTTTCAAA
Organism: Proteles cristata cristata; assembly: GCA_017311185.1. Classification (NCBI taxonomy): domain Eukaryota; kingdom Metazoa; phylum Chordata; class Mammalia; order Carnivora; family Hyaenidae; genus Proteles; species Proteles cristata. The sequence goes on from JAESUZ010004301.1 coordinate 1,328,400, forward strand.
AACCTTATTTGAAAAATTCTTTTCATGATCATAACTAGTGAAGACATTGTTTGAAGACTGATCAAGAATTTCTCCCTCACAGGGTGGAAAGTTTGTATGATTTTCTTTCTGTCCCTAACCTATAGAACTTTTGTCACAAAAACTCAGATTACTCCATTTAAAAATTATTTACCATTTATTTTCTTAAAAACTTAAAATAAATTAAAGCATGACACTGCTTCATGCACACTTCATACATGAATTGTGTGCCCTCAAAAATATGTCCAAAGTCCCAACCCCTGTTTTCTGTGAATGTGATCTTATTTGCAAGGAGGATCTTTGCATATGTAATGAAGTTAAGGATTTTGAGATCATCTTGTATTTAGGTTGGGTCTAAAATTCAATGATTGTTATCCTCAAAAAAGAATGAAAAGGGAGATTTCAGACACCTAGAACTGAAAACATAGAGGAGAAGACCATGTGAAGACATTTAGAGACTAAAGAAATGTGTCTATAAACCATGAAATGCCAAGAAAATACAGGAGGTACCAGAAACTAGAAAAGTCAAGTCAAGAGTCTTCCCTACAGCCTTCAGCAGGGGTATAGCTTGATTTTGGACCATGAGAGAATACATTTCTGTTTTTCTTTTAATTCTTTTTTACAGTTACTTATTTTTGAGAGACAGAGAGAGACAGAGCACAAGTGGGGGAGAAGCAGAGAGAGAAGGAGACACAGAGTCCAAAGCAGCTCAGCACAGTTCAGCACAGAGCCCAAGAAGGGGCTCGAACTCACAAACTGTGAGATCATGACCTGAGCTGAAGTCGCATGCTTAACTAACTGAGCCACCCAGGCACCCCTCAATTTCTGGGTTTTTGTTTTTACTTTTTTTCTTTTTAGTTTTACCGACAAAGGATTGACACACAACTTGGTACAAGTTTAAGCTGTATGGCATAATGATTTGACTTACGTATGTCATGAAATGAGTACAAGTTTAGTTAACATTCATCATATATATCATATTATATGTATTATATAAAGAGAGAGAAAAGAAAAAAATGTTTTCATTGTGATGGAAACTTACAGGATTTGATTTACTCTCTTAACAACTGTCATATATACCATACAGCAGTGTTACCTACACCCATCACGTTGTGTATTAGCTCCCCAGTACTTATTTAACTTATGACTAGACCTTTGTACCTTTTGACCATTTTCATCAAATTCTTTCTCTCCCCGCTACTTGCTACCTCCGATCTCTTTTTCTCTGAGTTAGGTTTTGTTTGGTTTTGTTGTTTTAATATTCCACATACAAGAGAGATATTGTCATACAGTGTTAGTCTTCCTCTGTCTGACTTACTTCAATTATTATAATGCCTTCAGGGTCTATCTATATTGTCACAAACGGCAGAATTTTGGGGCCACTTGGGTGGCTCAGTCGGTTAAGCGTCTGACTTTGGTTCAGGTCATAATCTCCTAGATCCTGCAGCCTGCTTTCGATTCTATGTCTCTCTCTCTCTCCAAAATAAATGAACATTAAAAATACTTTAAAAAGCAGTAGAATTTTCTTTTTTTTTTAGCTTATATTTCAGTGTGTGTGTGTGTGTGTGTGTGTGTCTATCACATCTTCTTGGTCCGTTCCTGCATATGGATGCTTAGGTTATTTCCACATTTTAGCTATCATAGATAATGCTGCTATGATCACGGAGGCACAGATTATCTCTGACATATTGTTTTCATTTTCTCTGGATTCGCAGATGTAGAATTGCTGGATCATATGGTAGTTCTATAGTTTTTAGTTTCTTGAGGAGCCTCCATACTATTTTCCTTACTGACTCTACCAGTTTACATTCCCACCAACAGCACACAAATGTTCCCTTTTTTCCACAGCCTTAGCAGCATTAATTATCTCATGTTTTTGAAGGTGGCCAAAATTTCTGTTTTTTTTTTTTTAAGCCACCATATTTGTGATAATTGTGACCCAAGGAAACAAATACATTCAGAAAAGGTCATACATCCTGATTTTTCACAAATGTACATAAGGCACAAAGTAGCACACCCATGTAACTGCCATCCAAATCCAGAAAAGGAACATTTCTAGCGCAAGTGAAGCCCCTTTGGGTCCATTTCCTTTACAAATAAGAAGAAACTCAGCAACAAAGAGGCAAACAGGCCAATTAAGAAAAGGGCAAAGTCTTTTTTTTTTTTTTAATATTTTTATTTATTTCTAGGAGAGAGAGAGAGACCGCGTGAGCAGGGGAGGGTCAGAGAGAGAGGGAAACACAGACTCTGAAATAGGCTCCAAGCTCTTAGCTGGCAGTCAGCACAGAGCCCGACACGGGGCTCGAACCCACGAACCACGAGATCATGACCTAAGTGAAAGTCGGACGCTTAACCGACTAAGCCACCCAGGTGGCCCAGAAAGGGCAAAGTCTTTAATGTTTATTTATTTTTGATAAAGTGAGAGAGAGAAAGCATGAGCAGGGGAGGGGCAGAAAGAGGGAGACACAGAATCTTAAGCAGGCTCCAGGGCTCTCAGCACAGAGCCTCACATGGGGCTCAAACTCATGAACCGTGAGATTATGACCAGAGTTGAAGTCGGACGCTTAACCAATTGAGCCACCCAAGCACCTCAGGGCAAAAGGCTTTAATAGACATTTCTTTAAATCACTTATACAAGTGGCCAATGAGATGCTAAACATCATTAATTATTAGGGAAAAGTAGATCAAAACTACAATGGGATACCACTTCACACTAAGTAGAATGGTTATAATAAAAAACACAAAACAGAAAATAAATTTTGGCAGAGGTTTGTAGTAATTGGAATCCTCATATACTGCTGATAGAAATGTAAGATGGTGTACCAGTTCACAGATGGTGTACCAGTTCACACAAAAACTTGCATACAATTGTTCATAGCAGTGCTATTCACGACAGCCAAAAAGTAGAAACCCAAATGTCTATTGCTGGTGAATAGATTAGCAAAATGTGATTATTCATACAATAGAATATTATTCATCTATAAAAAGCAATGAAGTACCGATACAAACTATAACATGAGTCAACCTTGTAAACAGTATGCTAAATGAAAGAAGCCAGTCAAAAAAGGCCCCATATTGTATGATTCCATTTATGTGAAATATAAAGAATTGGCATATTCATAGAAACAAAAAACATGTTTGTGGTTTCCAGGGCCTGAGGGGAGGGAGGAATGGGAGTGATTGCTTCATGGATGTGAGGTTTCTATTTGGGGTAGTGAGAAAGTTCTGGAACTGGATAGACAGTGGTAACAGTTACACAACATTGTAAGTGTACTTAATGCCACTGAATTGTAACTTTAAAATGGTTAAATGGTAAATTTTATATATATATATTTTTTTACCACAATAAACAAAATACAAAGCATCTCAATTACCCACACTAAACATACAACCATATGGTTTTTAAAATTAAATCTTTTATTTTGAAGTGCTTGTAGATTCATAAACCATTGTAAAAGTATATAGAGTTCCCATGTACCTTTTATTCATTGTGCTTTTTAAAGAATCTTCAATCCTTATTTTTCCTATTTAAAACAAGAAAATACAAATACTTTTCCTTGGTGGCTAATACAGCATTGTGTAATTGGGCATTCTGCAAATTGGGCTTCCTGCCATTACATTAGGTAAAAGTACAATATGTTTTACTTAGTTACTTATCAGCCCATTAGGAGAGAACAACTTTCCCAGCTATTTTATCTTGAATGGGAGACAAAAGGAAACACAAATAAGGGTAGATATCAAAATTTGGATGACTAATGTACATATTCAAATGTATTTTCACAAGCGATTTATGTTGTGTGTGTGTGTGTGTGTGTGTGTGTGTGTGTGTGTAATTTCTTTTTAACTCATAGAACAAAGCATGGTCAGGGCTGAAAGAAGAAATTAGGTCACAGACCATTAAGTATGAAAATATAAAAACAAATAAAGCACTTAAGGTAGGGTACATTTTCTTCAAGCTATAACTTTTCAAACATCTGACATACCATCGATCTGGGAAGAGTAGAGCATGTCAGTGATATTTTATATACTTATGAAATCAATTGCCAAGGGCTGATGATCTGTTTAGTTTCTTTGTAAAGCTACTGCAAGCATACAAAACTGTATTCTATTTTCTAAGCATATGAGAGAAATGAAAAAGAAATGGTGAAAGCACTATTCAGCCTTTCCCCTTGCTTTTCTCATGTTTTCTTCCTGATCTTCAATTACTTCTCTTCCTTTGCCTTGTTTCACCACTCTGTGTTATCTTCTCAGTCTCCATTGGGATATAAATGCCCAACCACAAGCTAAATGTTGACCAAGTAAATAAACACTTAACTGGTTGTGGCCTCTGCCTAAGCAGGATCACGAGATCAAAACTACAAGTAGAACAGATCTCTGGAGTTATATGACCTCAGTTTCCCTAAAGCAGGAAAAGACTGGGGTGTCAGAGAGAATAAAATAGCCTTTAATGTGACTCAAACTATAAATGCATACAGTTAAATGTTTATTTGTGATTAAGTATCTTTTAAAAAATTTTTTTTTATTTTTATTTATTTATAGGAGAGAGAGAGAGACAGCGTGAGCAGGGGAGGGTCAGAGAGAGAGGGAGTCACAGACTGAAACAGGCTCCAGGCTCTGAGCTGGCAGTCAGCACGGAGCCCGACGCGGGGCTCGAACCCACGAACCGCGAGATCATGACCTAAGCGAAAGTTGGACGCTCAACCAACTAAGCCACCCAGGTGCCCCTGTGATTAAGTATCTTTAATCAAGTAATGGAATTGATAGTGTTATGAATATTATCTATAGGCTTCTCATTAATTTTGAAAATGACAGTCTTCTCTAATATTTCATTGATCAAAAGTAATTTGAACTGGCCTCAAAAATATTTACTCTCTTTATTAATATTTGTATTTTAAACAATTCTGTACTTTTTACCATATTTTATCATATTTCTACCATATCGTAAATGTTTTTTAAAAATTTATGATAATTGCTTAAATAGAAATAGCAAATGATGATGCTCTACATCTGAAACTAATATAATGTTATATGCCAATTATACCTCAATAAATAATAATATAATAAAATGCTTAAATACTCCATGAAATCAGGTGCTACCATTTTGATCATTCAGTTTGTATCTAGCTCTAAGGTTTGTCTAAGACTCAGAAGGATCTCAGGAAAGCACCACTGAGAGACTTCGATTACCATGAAGTTCTTCAGACCTAGCTCCACGTAGCTCTCCTTCGAACACACACTGAATAAACTCCAGTGTGCCCTTGAGGAATCTCAGAAGGCTACAGCTGGAAAAAGCCTTATTTAGTTCACCTAATCAGACAGTGTCCTGAAATAATGACAACATGGAGGCCCAAGCAATTAAAATAACTTGCCTAAGACACCATGGCTAGTTTACTGATGGGACCCAGAGATGACAATTTCCTTGCTCTTCATGGAGTTCCCGGCTCTATATCTCATACTATGGAGCACATGAAGCAATGATAAGGCATCTTCACTATGCACCCCTGGGATGTACTTACAGCTCACACAAAGCAGAAAGACTAGACAACCAAGCCTTTTCAGACTAGTAGCTGTGTTTCCACTGGGTAAAACAATGTCACAGTTACAGGCTAGAATAGGGTAGGAATTGGTAAGGGAGCAGATTCAAGTGACAGACTTCCAGCTGGCAACAGGCTCAGGCCTGTTGGCCAGGAGCCATCCAAGTGTCCACTTTTCTGTCTAGAGCAGCCAGGGTACTGATCTGCCAGCTATTCTAGGAAACTAAGAAGGCTGCTGCCTCTCTGGGATGGAGTGAATTGACTGGTCCCACCCAGCCCAAGCTGAAAAGAGTTCCTACACCAATCGGAGGAAAAGGGGAGAAAGGTGGCTGGAGGAGGGCTGGGTTTCATTTTATTTTTCTCTGTATCTCCAGGGTCTTGCATAAAATAGGTGCCCAAAGTATGTTTGTTTGAATGGAATAATCAGAGCCAGAATTTTGTTACCAGTCTATCTTAGGTAAAATATTTCTCTCTTCTGAGCCTCAGTTTCCAACTCTGTCAAGTATAAATGCTAATAATAATGATCCTTGCATTATTATTCTGGGATTGAAATGAGATTCTGTATGTAAACATCATTTGGGAACTCCAAAGCACTCCAAAATGTAAAGGATAAATGATCGGCAAACTGCTTCCACATGGAAACTTTTCAAAGAGTCCTGGAGCCAATTTATTGACATTCTACTATTCCACAAAATGTATGCATTCGGAGTCGTAAGAATACAGGCATGTCTATTATAATGTGATATAGCCATTCTTAAAATAAACCTTATGTTTTCCACAAAGTCATATGTGAAAAAAATAGAGCTTGTGATAAAAATAGATTTGGAGCAGCCTACTCAAAACCTACACAAACTTTTTAGCCAATAACAATCCAAATAAAAATACTAGCATGGTTTTAAAGGCATGTTAAATTCCTAATGAATAGGGGTACCTGGGCAGCTCAGTCAGTTAAGCATCCAACTCTTGATCTTGGTTCAGGTAATGACCTCATGGTTTGTGATTGTGGGGTTGAGGCCTGCTGTCAGGCTCTGTGCTGACCACAAAGCCACTTAGGATTCTCTCCCTGTCTCTCTGACCTTCCCTCCCTCCCTCTCTCTTAAAAATAAATAAATAAACATTAAAAACATTCCTAACAAATTAATGTTATGCTAAATATAAGGGTTTCAATGGAGGAGTCAGAAAATGTTGAGGTTGTAGAGTTATGCAGACAAGGGGAACATGAACTGAATGTGGAACTGACCATTAATAAATCCTTCCAAGAAATCAAATCTATGGCAAAAGTAAGCCAAGAGGGAGAAAGGAAGGAGAATGGACATTGCAACTTGCTCTGTCCAGCTCTTGGATTACTTGGCATTGGTGGCATAAACATTTATGGTGCTGGGGGAATTGTCATGTGTTAGAGCAACACCATTGCCCTATTTCTCAATTACATATGAGCTAATCAGCTTACAGCAAGATGTACCTGAATAAGATAACTTTATTCTTGTTTTAAGAGTTTTAGTAGGGCCATTTTCATTAAGAATGCAGGGGGAGCGGGGGGAAGAGCAGCCTAAACACATAAGTTTTTGAATGTAGGTTTCTGGACCCCACAGCAGACTTTCCAGTTTGGTCCATTGGACACACTTTGAAGAACACTGATCCAAACTAAAATCCCTAAGCAGTTTTGAAATGCAAAATAAAGGCAGTCACTTGTAACTTTCAGGCTATTGAATGCTACCAACGTTTACTGAACACAAGTCTTCAAATTCACCAGTGTATATAAATAGACTTTATCAACCAACATTTATTTATTAAGTACACACTGATATATAATTGTTTTTGTGCAGTGACTGCAACTGGAGAAACAAGACATACACACACACACACACACACACACACACACACACACACACACACTTAGTAAGTAGGCTGTCAATACAAAGGAATATATGTCATGATACAGATGTCAAGGATTATATAGTTAGAAAAGAGTTTCACCTGTCCATTAAGTCCATTAAAAAAGGGCAGAGAATGTCAAACACTGCTGCCTTAAACAAGGGAAAGAAGAATGTAGCAAATATCCTATCAGTATATGTTCTTGTCACAACCAAGTGAATGAAAATTGAGCTAATATGGTAAATTTCTTATTAGTTCTTATCTGATTGATTTTTGGACTTGGCTCAAAACCCAATGTTTTAAATGTTTTTCTGTATCAGGGCTCATAAATTATCACCAAACATCCATGTGCTCCTCCATATTTAACAGATTTCCTTACACTTAAGTGGGGGCCATGCAGGCCATTTCTGGTCAATGAATGCTGAGCAGAAGTGATAATGTGTCATCTCCCACCAAGGCAGTGCTGTTTCCTCCCTATACCTCTTTCTTCTTGTTTGCTGTGATCTTAGAGGTATGTGTTCCCAATACCATGGTACAAGATTGAGTGGGACCATCCAACCCACACTGGACTGAGACATATGGAAGAAATAAAGTCAGTTCTAAGCCACTGATATTTTGGGGTCTTCAGACAGCTAACTGTGTTTACCCTGTTATTATAGAACTTCTGATTACTAGATACTCTCAAATTCAATAGAATTGGAATTTATAAAATTAGAATTAGAATCTCTAAATGGTGAGAGATTGGATACCCTTCTAATGTGCATGAATTTGCTGAATGCTTTGTTAAGGCACTGAGGATTGTGTTGGTTTCTTATATTATTTTTTCTTTTTTTTAAATGATTTTATTCATTTTTGAGAGAGAGAGAGAGAGAGAGACAGCGTGAGCAGGGGAGGGTCAGAGAGAGAGGGAGACACAGAATCCGAAGACAGGCTCCAGGCTCTGAGCTGTCAGCACAGAACCCGATGTGGGGCTCGAACCCACAAACTGTGAGATCACGATCTGAGCCAAAGCTGGGAACTCAACTGACTGAGTCAGCCAGGTGCCCCTGGATTCTTATATTATTATGGCAGAAAGAGAGAGAGTGAGAGAGAGAGAGAGAGAGAGAGAGAGAGAGAGAGAGAGAGAGAGAGAAGCAGTGACTTCTCTAATTCTTGAAATTCTCTATCGGTCTAGGCATTTCATTACTTTCAATTTCTGCCTGCAGAAAGGAATCACGCAAAAAACATTCTTAAAAGGCATTGTGTAAGGTGAATGTGGGAAATAGTTACAAAACACCAAGGTCTAAACGTAACTGATTTAATCCCTGCAGGAAATTCCTTAGAACACAATGGCTCAGATGCTGTCAGGTAAGCCACTTCCCAGGAAATTCACAAAATATTCTTGTGCAGCAGAAGGATATCCTGTCCCGGACGTTCATGTGATGGGTGTGAGTCCAAGTTCAAAATTTGTCTACCACAGAAAAACAATAAAGCCTACTGTGCATATATACATGTTAGAACTTCAAAAAGTACTAGTGAAATGATAGCTGATTACAATGTGATTTACCCACTAGCATCTCAATTGCATATACTTAGAAAACCACAGTATTTATTTTTAACTTAGTCAGTTATGATGCTAAAGGAGTAAGTGTATATACTAAGGTTATTTTTATGCAATTGTTGATTAATAACTTATGAATATATATTATTTTTCCCATCAATAAGTTAATTATGCCTAATTAGTAAATATACTTTGTATCATGCTCTAGGCCAAGGGTCAGCAAACTGTCCTAAGAGCCAAATGCCACATCATCAATTTTTGCAAATGAAGTTTTATTCGAACAGAGCCATGCCCTTTAGTTTACTATTACCTATGGCCGCTTTTGCACTACAATGGCAGAGGTAAGTAATCACTAAAGAGACTGCGTTTCCTGAAAAGCCTAACAAATTTACTATCTTGACCTCTTACAGAAAAAGAGTTGCTGACCTCTGCTGTAAATAAAGCTGAAACACTTTATAATACAAATAGTACAGTTTGCATATTTACAAGTATTTTATGTACTCATGTTTGTACAGCTTAATCTCCTAATTTAAATCAAAGGCAAGACGTAGGGTAAGATTCTGGTAGATGAAGTAAATGCTATTCGGACTTTGCATTGTTTTTGATCCTTGGTGCATTAAAGCACAATGGCGTATTTCTGCAGATTTCTATTATTAGCCTAAAATAATACCTGCCTTCTCAAACCATTTTAGTCTCTTTGAGAAAAAAGATAATCTCTGTTTGGTCAGCACATAAAACATTTAAGGCTTATTTTGTATTTAATTAAAAAAGAAACTCTAACAAAGCTTGTGACTCAACCCCCCTATAGCTACAGATTTAACATTTATTGAATGTATACTATGTGAACTGAGTGCTTAAAGTTTCCATAATTTAATCGTCTCCACATTTACAGGTGGTATTATCCTCACTTTATAGATGAGGCTCACAACAGTTTAGTGATGCTCAAGGTTACAAAATCATTTAGTTTCAGAATTCAGGTTTGAATCCAGTTCTCCTGAAACCAAGCCCACAGCAATTTTAACCTCCCCCGACATTCAGCAATTCTGGAATATTAAACTCTGACTGATGTTTACAAAATGTAAGAAGGTCAAATAAGGAAAAACAAGTTTTGAAAAGATTAGCATTATGAGGTTTGAATCAGACTAATAGTTTAATGGAAAAAATTCCACAGACATGATTTGTTAGTGGGTAGCATTTAAAGTTTTAGGATGTGTTAGGTTTGAGAGAGATTTTAAACTGTTCTAAATTGAGTCCAAACTGACATAAGTTTATCACCCCAAGTACTTCTATCTGTTTTTGCTTTTAGAGTGCCGATTCTGTCCAGAGAAAGGAATCCAGTTGCTACGTGATGCTACTTGAAAATATTTCTTCGAAGGAAACATCCATCTGCTGTCGTCAGTGATAATTCATATATTTACTTATTATTTTTCCTGTGATTCAGAATAAAAGTGAAAAGATCTGGGAAGAAGTCAACATTGTTCAGAAATATGGAGTATTAGAAGAGTTTTGCTATCTCTCTAGGAGCATTACGCCTTCAAGACTCTAGGAGGCAATGTGCAAGGCAAGGTTCTGAGGACCTGCTTCTCCATTCTGCTCATGGCCATGTGGAGCTCCGTTACCAGGACCCTTGTCCCTAAGGGAAGAATGACAGGGTGGGTGATGATGGGCCTATTCAACTCTCTTTCAGTTCTTAATTGCTTACTTAATTCATGGAACAGTCCATTCAGTAGCTCTCCCCTCCCCTCCCATTCTCTAACTCTCCCTATGAATGACAGTTTCTACTCTGTTTATGTGGGGTGGGAGGCAACATGAAAACTTTATGCCATGGTTCAGGAACAATTCTTTTAGATTAATAGAAATAAACACTAACTTCATGGTTTAAACCCCTACCTATAAGGGGCTGATATGTTCAACTGTCTGTAAGACATCAATAATTTTCATTTTTCCTATAAAGATATTGTCTTTACTTGAGAGCAAGGGTATCTTTTTTTTTTTTCTTTGGGCATATTGATTTCCTTTCAGAACTGAAAGTGTGCTCAGTGTCCATGATATTTATTGAATCTCAAGGAGATACATTTTAGATATACCACACAAAACAGGTAAATTGTCTTCAGGATTTACTCTGGACCAAGCATTATAAAAAGCGTCAATAACCTCACTTAATTTTCAAAAAACTCTATTAAGTTAGCTCTTACTTTGCAGGTGAGGAAACCTAAGTCAGTCACCAAAGTAGTCAGTATTAGAGATATGAAACTGTGGAGTTTTTACCCTTAACCACACTGCTTAATATTGCCTCCCTTTGTAGGTTGTTCCTGCTTTTAGAAAGTTGTTGTGACTTAGTTTCTACTTAGTGATACATCAAAAAAAAATTGTTTTTCAATGTTTATTCTTGAGAGACAGAGCAGGAGAAGGTCAGGGACAGAGTGCGAGCAGTCTCCATGCTCTGAGCTTGAGGTGGGGCTAGAACTCCCCAACTGTGAGACCATGATCTGAGCCAAAGTTGGACACTCAACGGACTAAGCCACCCAGGCGCCCCTATTTAGTGATATATTTAAAAGTAATCCTCCGTAATTTGTCAAGGTTACAAACACACGAGCAGTTAGTAACTTTATTTTGTAGGAGACCCTCACATTATCAGATCGCATCATTAACATAGCTACTACTGTACAGATGTCTTGCATTGAGAGATCACCTTGGAGTAACAGTCACAGACGACTGAATTGAGAAAGGTGATGACCTTGTTATTTTAGCATATAAAAATCATCTGGAAAAGATGACTGCTAAGTAGACATTTATTTACATTCAAAGCTATTGTTGAAAGCTTTATATCAGTGCTTTACAAACACAGGAGGAGAGATCAGCCCTTCTCCATTCTTCCAAAAAATGCTCTAAAACTAGAGCCAAGAGTAATCCTGGACAGGAATACACTTACCAGTGCTTCTCCCAACATCCACCCAAACAAGGAACTCTTCTACCCAAGCCAATCGTGGCCCATAGTGCTAAAGGGATGAACATAAGAGTGTAGGGTTATTGGGATACCCAGTTAAGTTTGAATTTCAGATAACCAATGAATAATTTTTTAGATCAAGTATACCCCATTTACTGTTCTGCCAATCCCTAAGTTTGGCAATCTTAGAAAGGTAGCAGAGGAGCATTTGCTACATGTTTTATATTTTTAATTTTGTCTTACCTTCAAATTTAGCTTTAACTGTAGTAAAGTAAAGAACCTGTTCTTTTAGATGTTTTTTGGCCTACTCTCCTTAGTATTTGGTGCCCACCATGAAACCTGGATGTATTTGCTAACTCTTCCTCTTCCATGGTTGAATTTTGACAGCTGGGTTGTAAAACAATGTGAAGGCTAAGGACAAGTGTGTGTTGAAAGTAGGGAGGTTAAATATCACCTCTCTTTCCTGGTTTCCATTTCCTTCCAGAACCAAATATTAGCTAGGGAAAAACAAAGAGGTGTTAACGGCCTGAAGTGAACTCAAGAACACCTGAGACTATAGAGGTCAAGCATTCTCTGAGTCTCTTGTACTTCCATCATGCTTCAGGACTAATGCTGAATATTGCTGAGAATTTTCCAGGCTGAAAATTTAGAGAGATTGATTTTGGGTATTTAAGTGATTCACCGCTTTAAATCTACCATTAAAGCTTGTTCTTAAGTGTTTGCTGGTGAACCAGACATCCATTCCAGTATCAGGAGCCCAGGAGAAAACTGAAGTCAACATTTAGGATTAAAAAAAATGTAGTTAAAGGGAAAAAATGTGTCAATTATACAACTAACTTATATGATTAGGTGATTTTGTTTTCCAAGCAGACATGAAGGCTGAAAAAGATGTTAAGATTTTTCTATCAAACTGGCATCTTTGCTCTGATGAGGAACGTAAGAGTTAAAAAAATTATCTGACCAGACTGAGTGAACTGGTGATGGAGCCTCAAGCCCCAGAGTCAGACTGATATGGGTTCTAGGCTCAGCACCAGCAAGGGCTGGGCTAGGATCTGGACAATCCCAGTCTGGCTGCAGGGCCTGTATCCCTACCATCAGTATAGCAGCTGCCTTGGTAAGGGATTTACTAAATGTTTGTTCTCTTACTTCCACTTTCTGTAATGGTTAGTGGATATTTTGTTGTTGTTGTTTTGGCTCTCGACACACTCTTCCTAGCTGAGAAAAGGGCCCGAATTCCAGAGGTCATAGAAGATGGGGATGGAAATACAAAATAGCCCTTTGTCCTGCCTTCTGGTCCATAGATTGTGGATATGTGATCTGTGGACAACCCATATGTTGTTCCTGTCCACTAGAGATGATTCTCTGAAGCTCTGGTTGAGTTTTAAGTCCAGCGGATTTGTGGTGGCTGTCTGGGGGTGGCAATTTCATCAGCTGCATTGTCTTACACAGATAATTTCTGTAGCAGGGTTTGACAGTGGCTTCCTCTCTTTCTTCCTGAGTCTCCTCATCTTCCAATTATTTACATTATCATAACTGCTTTCTGTTGTTTGCAACTGACTTAGAAATTGTAACAGAACTGTGGTTTGTTTATAACTCACGTATGGCTGAAATCCCCCGATAAAGAAAGCTGAGCAGCTGAAGAATGATATTCAAATAATAAATATATGCCATAGGACTTAAGGTACTTAAATGGAGTAAAGACAACACATTGTTTAACCTAAGAATTAGCATTAATTTAATGTGACTGGAAGTACTAATAATGTGTCATGGCTGCTAGAAAACTAGCCTGAGCATCATGGGACTGCATAGCTGCTATGGTTCCTGCAGACAGAGATGGAACTGCCTAGGTGGGCAGTGACAACCCTCTAGCATCCTGCAGACAGAGACAGGACTGCCTACCTCGGAGGCTAGCATTCTGTGTGTGTGTGTGTGTGTGTAGTGGGAGCCTTGAGGAGATGCTATTCCCGACGTGAACTTCAAAACTGAAATGGGCTCTTCTCTGTTCCTCTTCTTTATTGGATTCTAACAGTTACAAATGTGAGGTTTTTTCCCTTCATTGTCTGTGCACTGATGTGGGACATGCATATGTATCTAAATACGATGAAATGAAAGTCTTGTGAAGGCTGAGCATGATCTGGCTAGCCTATCTCTTTTTGAGGATAACTCTGCAGGGAATGGACCCATTTTTTTCTGGTTTTAACACCGTCTTTCACAGATGGTAGGAATTTATGATAGGAAAGGACATGAGGCATTTCTTTTGCATTATACCTTCACAGCTGATCTGGTGTCCAGGTGGTACATATGGTAAAAAGATGCAGTAGGAGGGAGAAATTAAACTAAGTTAAATACAGCTCTTAATAATTTTGATATTTTTATTGAATCATATCATTTATGTCTTGAAACTCTATAAGGAATGTTTTATCATTTTTCCCATTTTATAGGTTGAAGCTCATAAATCTAAATTTGAGGATCATAAAGATAACATGACTTGCTCAAGGTCACAGAGCTCTTCTGTGATAAAGATTTTCTAGTTCAGGGCCAACGTTCTTACAACTGCTGCCTGCCAACTGAGTGAAAGAAGACATTCAGGAGGTGGCCCATACTCAAATATTGTTTTCCCAAGTGATTCTAGCCAACTGTGATATCTTCCTGTTATCAACAATTTTAGCTTTTAGTTTCTGTACAGTATATGAATTTGTAGTCTTGGTTCTGCCTTACATAATTCTTGAATCCCAAGATTTGTAAGTTCTCTCCTTCAAGAACTAGGAAGTAGTTCCTCTACTTTTTTGTACCTCCCCCTACTGTACCTAACAAAATATGCACATGTAAAAAAGCATCAATAAATATTCACAAATTGGTCAACATTAGTCCTAATTGTGGATTAGTCCTTATAACAAGTCAATACATAAAGGTATAAACCCCACAATGAGGCACTAAATCCAAAGAAATATCCTCATCAACTTTTTGAAGTTGCCTTTTCAGTAGTGGAGATAATTAATCTACAATTTCCCTTTTTTTTTTTCCTATGCCCCATCTCTTTCTTCTAAGCCAGATAGCTGATTGGTATTGTGGCCACAGGGTATATTAAAGACAATTGGCTTACTTGGTGAATAACATGCCACAGTTTAACCTGGCTGCAGATAAGAAACATCTGGGGAGGGGCACCTGGGTAGCTCAGTCAGTTAAGCATCCAACTTCAGCTCAGGTCATGATCTCACGGTTCGTGGGTTCAAGCCTCGTATCAGCATAGAGCCTGGAACCTGCTTCCGAATCTGTCTCCCTCCCTCTCCCCTCTCCCTCTCATGCTCTGTTTCTCTCTGTCTCAATAATAAATTAACATAAAAAATTTTAAAAAAAGAAACACCTGGGGACATTTTTTAAATATACACATGCCTGGGATCCTTTCCCAAGTATTCAGACTTAATTGTCTTGGAGTGGGACCCAGTCATCAGTGTGATTTTAAAACTCCCTCAACACAGTTGATTTTAATGTGTAGCCTATTTTGAGAACCACTGGCCAAACAGAAAGAACATTTCAGAAGAAATAAAGACCTGCGTTTTCTCATTGTCCAGTTCTTTGAGACAGCAAGCAGTTGATAGGGAAAGGAAAATAACAAGGAGGAAAGTGGCAGGACTCTGCAGCCTGGCATGCCATTGGTATGTTACAAATGATTCAAAAATATTTGTAAACTTCAAAAATTTTGTGCACCTATTGAAAAAATGTTTTAAACAACTATTTCTCCCCTGATGCTCAATTTTAAAGGCCCTAACAACTTTGAAAATATGGGACTATTTGGCAAAGCATTCCAAATAAATGACCCTCAGCTCTGGAATTTGCTCCTAGCAGGCAGCTCTCTTTAGCAGTCAGCCAGACCCAAAATTTGGCAGCTTTTGGAATATGGTGCAAAATAGACTCTTTTTAAACCTGAGAATCACTGATTTATTTTGCTGGAAAGAGACAACTTTTAAAAATAACAAGCGATTATTGCTACTGTACCAAGTAGAATCAGAGATCTGCAAGAGTGACTATGAAGTCAAGGGCCACCTGTCTTTTCTCATTCTTTTGATGAAAAAACAGAGGCTCAAAAGAATGAAATTATTTCCTCAAGTCACACAACCTAATGGTAGGGCCTGGGCACATCCTGATCTCCTGACTCACAGGCTAGTTCTCATGTTTGCCCTCCCATAGCCACAGAATCCTCTGAGATGACTTCTTCTCCTGTGATTCATTTTGGTTATTCACAAATGAATGTGTTTGCAAATGCTTATAAATGATCTTTGGTAACTGTAGCAAATAGTATGCAAATTACGTTGTAATTTTTAGTATGCAGCCTCCTTTCCATAGTCTCAACGATAAAATCTGGTTGTACTGAACTCATGATTCTGACAATTAAAGTTTCTAATTCACCTATGATATGTATGAACCCATGGATCAAATGCAAATCTAACAGCTTTAAATCCACAACAAACCATTATCAGAAGGTCTTGCCTTTCTCTGTATTTCCAGTCTACTCACCTCATTCCTCACTATTTTGCTGTGACTTAGGGCAAGTATAGGAGTCAGGGATAATGGTGAAATGATTTCCAGAAAGATAAGAAACATTCTAACACTTATGAAGCTCTGTTAAATTTTAGGCAAGGAGTTAGGCCCAGAGCGAGAAATTTACTATCCAAGTATCAGTGATAACAGACTAATTTAAAAAAATATATATGACTACATTTAACGAGGTAGATAATTTTGCCTCTCAGCTCTTCCAACTTCCTCATGTTCCACATGTTATTCTATTTCCTTTAACTCAGCTGAGAATACCATTAAGACAAAATGGATCAGAGGGGCACCTGGGTGGCTTAGTCAGTTAAGCGTCTGACTTTCGCTTAGGCCATGATCTTGCGGTTCGTGGGTTCGAGCCCCGCGTCGGGCTCTGTACTGACTGCCAGCTCGGAGCCTGGAGCCTGTTTCAGCCTGTGACTCCCTCTCTCTCTGACCCTCCCCTGTTCATGCTGTCTCTCTCTCTCTCTCTCCTAGAAATAAATAAAAAACATTAAAAAAATAAAAAAAAAAAAAGACAATGGATCAGAGAATTGTTCCCAGAGTCATTCCTTCACATATATTGTTTTCTCTCATATGCAGAAAATTTCCTTTCCTTCCACCACACCCCATTCATGTTGGCCATTTAGTGAAATGCACTACTGAAGAGAGAAGTTACTATTTATTAAGAGAGTTTCCTGGATTTTAAACTGAAGATAACACACTGAATGAAGAGAGGGAAAGACTCTAGCAGGTCTTCCTACTGTCCAGCCTCTGGGGCCTCCCTTCAAGGCCAAGAGAGCTCTTTGTCACTTCGTCCTTGACATGTCCTCTGACACTGGGTTCTTGACAGCTGGCCCAGCAGTCTACTTTCTTTTCCCTGAGGTAGCTGCCATCACCCTCTCTCTCCAAGACATCTTCTTTTCCAAGAATGGCTGTGGAGTAGGACATAATGTCCCACGCTCCCCCTCTCACCATCCTTTTCTTTGCTGTTCTGAAAAAAAACCCCTCACTTTTCTGGATTAACTGATTTGTTGTTACTTGTGACAGAGAATCTCAAAGTTGTTTCAGTCACAGTCCCTAATCCGAATTTCTCATACTACTTGTGCATTTTTCACTCATTTTTGAGGGTAGAAGATGATGTAATCTCCTTTCCCCATGATGTTTCTTCTTTTTAGGCTTGTTGACTCTTTACTATAAATATTTAACTTCTAGAGAGGTTAGGGATTACAAGAACCACTACACTGAAGAAGAAAAAGGTACCAAATAAATTTGAGAGGCTTTCAAAGAGAAATGTTTCCAGTTTCCTTTGCCTCATCCCTCAAGAAAATAATGGAAGATCAATGTGGGCTTCTGGAATTGACCAGTTTCGGCTCTGATAGCAGCTCCGCAGTGAAGTCAGGCTGAGTTAAGAGCACCCTCTGTGCACCTACATTCCTCCACATTTATTCCTGTACCTATTGCGGGGCTATGATAGCTTGTTTACTGACTGGCTTTTCCTTACAGGTACTGTGATTTTTCTTTACTCACCTTATATTGCTGGGGGCTAGCAGAGTGCCTGGCACATAGTAAGTACTTAGTAAATTGTTGTCAGAAGAATGAAATGCTTCTCAGAAGAAGAAAGGCAGAAGGCAGAGTCTTTCTCTTGCAGAAGATTCTCCAAGAAGTGAACAACTGAACTTCAAAGCTAATGTTTGGGTCTGAGTGATACTCCTGAGAGAGAAATTGCCTTGCCCCAAGATGAAGAACTATTGGATAAATAAGAAGGGTTTAAAGTATTCTAAGATCCTACCTTGTCCTTTGTTTCTCAACCCCAACCACCTAGAAATATGCACTGGTGACAATAAAAGTGGGTAAGAAATTGGAACAGGAGATGGATCAAACAGGAATGTGGAGCCTATGAAAAACTCCTGTTCATGCGACTTTGAACAAGTTAACAACCTTTTCTGGGCCTCAGTTTATATCTATATAATGAAGTGAGTAGGTTGGGTGGTATATGAGGTTCCTTACAGCATTAACCTTTACGATTCTAAATGACTTAGAGGCATGTCCTTTTTTTTTTTTTTTTTTTTTTTTTAACTTGGATCGGGAAGGGCAGGCTGTGGGAAAGAGAGAAAATCTTAAGCTGAACATACAGTCCAACTTGGGTCTTGACCCCACAGACCTGGGATCATGACCTGAACTGAAATCAAGAGTCAGATGATCAACTGACTGAGCCACCCAGTCTCCCCCACCCTTTTTTGCAATGTATTTTCAATCTTCCTCTCCTCCACATCAAATCTCATCTCCCCCAAAAGTGACTCATACCACTGTCAACAGTACACTTGGATAAAAAAAAATACAAATTATGGTCACAGGATCAATGAGGTGAAACACAAGATTAAAATATGTTTTATATTCACAGAGCAATTTTTTACAACAGTGTCAAACAAAAAGTTCTAGTCAATGTTTACACTAGGACTTGATGAAAAATTCCAGACATAAAACTTCTGGAACTTAGACTTGAACTCAGAGGACCTCCCATCTCTGATAAATTTTACAACTAAAATCTGTTGGATTTGTTTTTCCTTAATGAGAATTCATCTTTAAAGTCTGGTTATCTGGAACTGTCATTCTAGGTATAACAGATATCTCTTTACGTACCATGGTTTTTAAATAATTTTGGAGGAAGATACTTGGGGAAGACATTATATTTCCTTGATTTCTTGAACAGGGTACATTGAGTGTAATTCAGTGTTTTCCTCCATATGAACATCAGTTGCTATAACACAGTAATGTCCTCAGGCCCCAGTGAGATCTTCTAAGCCTTAGGCCTTTTTCTTTTGATGCTGTTTCAGGAGCCACCTGAGCTGCTACCTCCCTGTCAGCTTGGCCTCCTGTCATCATCTCTCCCTGATACTTAATTTGTTGACTGAAGGAAAGGAAAAAATTCCCAATTAATTTTTGGACACCCAAGAGTAGCATAGTTCCTGATACTTAAGATGCTTAGTAAACATGCAAATGTTGAAATAATGCATGAATTAATGATTGCAGGTTTAAAAATGTAAAAGGAAGCTTGCTGAAACTAGGTATGAAATAATAATAGATGCTAAGTAAAGCCTTGAGGGGCTTGGTTTAATACATAGACTTGCAACAGTTTCTACATTTTCTAATTCTCACATTCTAGATAGAGTGCCATAGGACTGAGTTCCTGAGACTTATGAAGAGACGAAAAATAATAGTGTTCGGTAAATAAAAAACATATAAACTTTGGCCAATAAAATTCAGTGTTATCGAATAATTTTTCTATTTCTAGACATATCACCAAATAGACCTATTTTTGGACTTACTCCAAATAGAAAATGAACTGAGGAATGAACTGGCATTCTTGCATTTTTTAAAGGGTATTTCTTGACCAGGAACCTCCTCACATCCACTAGCTATGTGATTTTGGGCAAATGATTTAATTTCTTTTGATTCAGTTTATCTGAATTTAATGACAACACCTTTCTCACAGGACTCTTCAAATAATTCAATAATTCATTCTAAAGTACTTTACCATAGACCTGGCCCTTAATAAGCATGTAATATGTTGTCCATTCCTGCATTTGGGACAGTGGAGCCAACCCTGCGCAGGGCCGGGCAATGTGACTGCAAAGACATTTTTCTCTTCTGTTTGTGGCCTCGTGGATACTGTTCTATCTTAGGCTTAGGTGTCCTACACCTAATGTGGCACCTTAAACTAAAATAAGCTCTAAGTTCTTTAATCTCCTACAATATAGAAAACAGGCACATTTCCATTACACTGGCATTCTGTTACACTAGGATTTTAAAGTGGGCAATGTTAAAGGCTGAAGAAAGGGAAGTGAAGACAGTACTCCAAGTGCCCACAATTTATCGTAAATGTCACAATCTTCAGTAACTGGCACATCTCCTATATTGATACTACTTTTTTTTTTTTTTTAAATGTTTTATTTATTTCCAGGAGAGAGAGAGACAGCGTGAACAGGGGAGGGCCAGAGAGAGAGGGAGTCACAGACTGAAACAGGCTCCAGGCTCTGAGCTGGCAGTCAGCACAGAGCCCGACGCGGGGCTCGAACCCACGAACCGCGAGATCATGACCTAAGCGAAAGTCGGACGCTTAACCGACTAAGCCACCCAGGCGCCCCAGATACTACTTATTACAGAACTGAAATATTCACTATCAGAAGCAAAAATGATAGTCTCAAATTTGTTTGCAGACTACAGTATTACACACAAAAGTGGATTTTCCTCAAGCGAATGTAGGAGTTTCACCTCAATTTAAGTGAACAAATTCACAATATCTCAGTTTCTTTCCCAGTGTTATTTATCACGTTCCTTAAAATAAGGAAATTAAATACTGCAATACAAATGGATTACCTTATAAATTATTATACTCTGAAATCTATAAAGCACATTCTAAAATATGGATAAGAATACAGATGGTGATACTATATATCAAACACCTCCTAAAAGGGAAGAATTCTTGCTATATACAGAAAAACAACAAATGATATTTTATCATCTCTACTTCAGTTTAAGAAGTATCTTTTGTCAATGCTTTCTATAATCTTCCTCATCTAACTAGCTCCTTATTGAAACTGGCCATTTTTCATTTTTAGAGATTATCTGCTACCTGAAGGGTATGTTAAGTAACTCCTCATATTGTTCTTGCTAAACTCCAAGACATTATTTCCCAATGTCTTAACTAGCTGCTCTATTGACTTTTGAATCTTTTTTTTTTAATTTTTTTTTAATGTTTTATTTATTTCTAGGAGAGAGAGAGAGAGAGAGAGAGACAGTGTGAGCAGGGGAGGGGGTCAGAGAGAGAGGGAGTCACAGACTCTGAAACAGGCTCCAGGCTCTGAGCTGGCAGTCAGCACAGAGCCCGACGCTGGGCTTGAACCCACGAACCGCGAGATCATGACCTGCGCGAAAGTAGGACGCTTAACCGACTAAGCCACCCAGGCGCCCCTTTCAGTAACACTTTTGCACTAAACTTCTAAAGTGCCAGGTGATCAGCAGTACACATAATGTATGAAGAAAATCTCGAGAAGCACTTGTCTAAAATACCAAATCTCCCAGAATATATACACTGAAGCTCTGCACAAGCTTAAATATACTGACATCAACATGAAGACAACTGTTTTATTTAGGGTTCTGAAAACTTTATCTGAAATTGTGATTCAGATTTTAGTTGCTCTTCAAGTCCTCACTTTTTGCTCCTTACGACTTATAAACTCATTTTACTAAAAATATTTGTCAAGAAAATTATGCGCTGACCAAAATCAATTTTTAAAATAAATTAATGCAGAATTTATGCCACAGTTCTGTCACTTGTGGTTTTGCAGGGAGTAAAAGAGGAAGCATAGTGATGGAAATCAAAGATGCCACATTAGGACAGGGAGCCCAAGGGCTAAGGGTTCAATAGCAGTAACACTGCTACAAACCTGGCCTGAATGAGACAGAACTTGTTAATTATTTCTGTGCTATGGAAATGTTGAAAAAAGTCTCTTAATAAATTTAACATATTCTTTTTTTTTAACTGGAACTTTCATATACTAAATCTGTAAATAAAATGTACATTAAGACCCATTTAAAAACCATATACAAAGGTAATTTGGCTTTTGCCCCCAAATTTAGAATTTTATCTTAAGAACTTTTAAAACTCAACTTCTATGAAATCAACACTTTGGCTCTTCTGTGTATATCTCTAGAATACTACAGAGTTCAATAGGAGAAAAAATAATTATTTGACCATATTATTGAAATATAGAAACACCTCTGCTTTGAATCCTTTTAATAGATAATGGAGTCAAGGAGCATTTATTTAAAGAGATTAAATGTCTATTTGCGTATGCTTTTGTCCCTGGCCTTTTTTCCTAGCTTTACTAATTCTTGCTAACTCATTTTTTTTCTCTCTCTCTGATTTCAGGTTTACTTATATGCTGGCAAATACTGTAACATTAACCTCAGCCAACTGCTTTTTCCTGAACTTCAGACCTGTGAGCACAATTAACTACGGTACCTTATTTTTTTTTTAAAGATTTTTTTTAACATTTATTTATTATTGAGAGAGAGAGAGAGAGAGACGGCATGGGAGAGGCAGAGAGAAGGGAAGACAGAATCTGAAGCAGGCTCCAGGCTCTGAGCTGTCAGCACAGAGCCCAACATGGGGCTCAAACCCACAAACTGCAAGATCATGGCCTGAGCCAAAGTCGGACACTCAACCGACTGAGCCGCCCAGGCACCCCACTAAGGAACCTTCTTAATTAAGGGACTGAATGAATTCATTCAGTCCTTCATTTACTCCCCAAGTTTTTGAGCCTCTGTTGTGTGTTAGTGTTCTTGGCATTAAACATATGGCAATGAACCTAACAGACAATAGTCTCTGTCCTCAAAGAGCTTACGTGATAGATGATAAGAAAACAACTAAATGAAATAAGCATTATAGAGAAAAGTAAGAAAAAGAGGGCTTGGAAGGAAATCTTGGAAAAGTTACCCATTTTTTTTTTTTAAGACTAGCTTGGAAAACCTCACTGAGATGACATTTTAACAAAAACCTGAAGGGAGTGAGGATGTGAGCATCCAGAAGAGCATTTTAGATGTCCTGCAAGCATCTTCAAACATTCAAAACTGAACTTATTGTCTTTCCTTGTAAGTTAGCTTCTCTTCCTAGATTTCCTGTTTTTTTTTTTTAAATTTAGCCATTATGTTACGTTAAAAAAAAAAGTCTGACTTACCCTACAGTCTACTCTTTAACTCTGAATGAACAACCACAGCCTATGTCCTTTTGATCCTATCTCCTCATATTGCCTATTGACCTCTTTTCATTCCTATTTCATGGATTATTGTTATTGCCCTTGTTCACGCCAACAGTGTTTTTCCTGGAGATTTTTCTACTATGCATTTTCTTAACCAGTCTTCTTGCCTCCTCAAATTCATCCTTGATACTGCTGAATAGTTACATTTGTGAAGTGCAAAGTTTATCATGCCATTCTCCTGCTTAAACTCTTCAGTGGTTTCTCATTATTGTCAAACCCACTCTTTATTGTGGCATGGAGGGTCTGATGTGATTAGCACACTTACCCTGCCCTTCTCTTTTGGATAACCTCTCCAGGTTTCTTTTCTCCACTTCAGGTAAATTTACTGGCTCTAGTTCTATAAAGTTCATCCTAAAAGTGACCCCTTCCAACACTGTGCCTTCTTACAGTTTCTATGTTACTTTTGTAACAGTGATTTGTGTACATAGTTGTCTTTCCTAAACCCAGCTCAGTGCTTGGATCAAAGCAGGCACGAAAAACCAAATGGATAAAATTAAATGTACCATCCTGAATAACTGATGTAATAAATATAAATAAATATAAGGTAAAAGGGTTTCTTTTTCCTCATACCCTCAGCATCACCTTAGAAGGCCCTATTCAACATGCAGTTTAACATATTCTGATACTGAACACAAACATACAATCTTATTTGCTTGGAAAACCATCTGATTTATTTTTTTAATTTTTTTTTTAATGCTTTATTTCTAGGAGAGAGAGAGAGACAGCGCGAGCAGGGGAGGGTCAGAGAGAGAGGGAGTCACAGACTGAAACAGGCTCCAGGCTCTGAGCTGGCAGTCAGCACAGAGCCCGACGCGGGGCTCGAACCCACGAACCGCGAGATCATGACCCAAGCGAAAGTCGGACGCTTAACGGACTAAGCCACCCAGGCGCCCCAAAAACCATCTGATTTAAAAGCATAATACTTCTTTCCCAACTAACAGCTTTACTTTGGAGAATTCAGATATATTCCATTCATCTGTATACTTTTATTTTTAGGAAGAAAATCTGTTTCAGAATACATGAATTGCAGAAATTATGAGTCACTTCTGCTAAGGATAATTTGAGGTTAAGAAAACTGGTCACAGGGATTAATAAAGGAAAATAAAATTAATGACAGAAAATAGGTAGAGATAAAGGAAAATTAGCTTCACAAACCAATCTAATGGCATTTGGGGGGGGAAAGATCCAATTTGTATATAAGAGGGTAATAAAAATGAAATCCAGAATCAATAATCCAGACATAAAATTAGCAAAATTCTTAACATATGTGGAGGACCAGGAAGAGAATAAATTTGATATGTATCGTATCTAGAATAAAATGAAACAATCTGCAAATTTCTCATTTATTTTGACCACGGTAGCAAATCTTTGCTTCTAAGTACCTGATAAAAGGAAATTTACAGTAGAAAATTTCACTGAGAGGTATGTTTTCATTTGTAACCAGTCATTCCTTGCTAATGAATAGCAGTTGGAATTAAACTACTATATATGATTTCCAAAGACTTATTGTTCATTTTGCTTTTTACAGATTAGTAAAAAATAAAATTAAGTTTTAAATTCTATATGTTATCACTATTTTGATAGTGACAAATATGAAGATTTATGTTCTTGATAATGGTATAAAATGTAACTTCAAAAATAGATGTTTTGAAGGTATTTTAAATACTTTATAGACAAAAAAATGCTTTTATTTCAAAAAGTGTTATTCATAGTTAAAATGAATATTGGCCAATTAACTCTTGAAAGACCTTGAAACTCAAATGTTTTTATCTATAGCTGGCAACCCCAGCCACAGAGATTTATTAGCAGAGGGAGAATAAACTATTGCCTATGCTTATCAGATTGTATTATACACAGTAATCGACTAGAGATGTTAAAATACAGATTGAAACTCAGAAGGTCCAGACTAGGTCCTGGATTCTAGTCTCCTACAAGCTCTCAGGGTCCTGGGTCCAGTCTGCTGGTGGTCCACAGACCAATAGCAAGACATGAATCAGTGGTTCTCAGCCTTGATACCCAAAGGAATCACCTAGGAGATTAAAACAAAACAAACAAAACAAAACAAAACAGCATTTCTAGGGGTGAAAGGTTATTTAGTTTGGGATCCAGTCTGGGTATTGAGTTTCAAAAGCTCTCAAGATCAGGATAACAAGCAGCTAAATTTGAGAACTTATGACCTAAAATTTATTGGTCAGATTTATGGGTAGGTCTTATTTCTTCTGATTTCTATTACTGTAGATAACAGAGCTAGAAATAACCTGTACTGCACAGATTATAAGAGTAATATAGCCCCAAACCTCCAAATTCTTACTGAGAATATTGTCATTATCAATCAGGTTCTAACATTGAGTCTTAGCAGTTTCATTCCTATATTACCAAATGATTTAATAACATGTTTTTCATGTATTTTAAAGTTAAGTATCCATGGATATAATGACAATCCAAATTATTTTTTGATTAGGAGGTAGATATGTAACAATGTAATTTTAAAGTATATGGAGGTGTTTATTCCTAATTACAAATAACAACAATAAAAGCTCACTTAGTCAGAAATTTATGAAAAATAACCCCCAACCTGGGATTTATCCCAGGAGAAAGGCCCAGACACAAAAAGGACATACAAAAATTTACTTAGTATCTGTACTTGAAGTAGATGCCCAGGAACTGCAAACTGAATTATCACTTTTTTTTTTATAGTGACTTTCCTAATTGTTTTGCTAAGCTAAGGTCTGTAAAAGGTCAGGATGCAATTTCACTCCACAGTTCCCTCCCAAATTCTTAAAACTGCATATCAAAAATATTTAATGAAAATAATATTTTAAAGTCAGGTTTTTTTGCAGAAATTCCCGCATTACAGTAAAAAGTAGTGGACTGTAAGTCAACTACTACATACTACTAATGATGTGACTTAAACTTTCTGAACGGATCTTTTCACTCCAACTTAAGGTCTAGATAAAGTCCAGTAAGAATGTGTAAGCACAGGCTAATGCCACATAGTAATATAAGATAGCACTATGTATATTTATGATAAGCAAAATAAATATATAGTGTGGTAGCGCAAAAAAATGGGGTCTAGTCTAGGGACTACTTTCAGCTTTGGTGCTAATTAGGCCATAACAAGCTAATCACATACTTTAATTTCATTTTAAAAATAAAAATACTTCAAGTAGCTCATCTTGAAAATCCCTAGCAGGTCAAAGCTCTATGATCCAAAAATAACTAAGTGGTCCTCCAAGGCAAATATTAATTGTAAAAAACAAACAAACAATCAAAACCTCACCAAGAGTTTTCTTGAACATGACTGGCTTAACAAGTTTCTTAAGAAAAATATAATTTTAAATTTGTTTTTTACAACAGTCTACAATTATTTGGCCATCATTTAAAATAGCAAATTTAAAATTTTAAAGTGTTGAAAAGGATCATTAAACACAGTGCAATAACACTATGCAGAATTAAAACAAGCAGTATAAACTGCTGATAAAGAAATGCCAAACAGCTTTTCCTAAGGAAGAAAGGAAAAACATTTGGGATTTTATGATCTATCCCAAAGAATATATAGGTATTCTTATTAAATACACAAAATGTTTTTGAGGACTGCAAATAACTCAAAGTTTCTATATAAATTATCCTATTTAATAAAGATGGTAGTACGTGGAGGTTATTTCCTTTTAATTTATTGTTTAGTTTGAATTCATGTCCTGCCAATCACACAATACCTAGTGTGACTAAATACATGAGAAATTCCTGTAAGAATCACAAAGTGCCTTGCAGCTTTCTGTCAGGATGCTAAGGAAACATAACACTGGAGACACAGGTTGTCTCAATTAGAAGTTTCAATCATTAATCTTCCTCAGAACTGGAATCATCCTCTTGGTCAGAGAGTTCAGGGACAGGGAAGCGGAGAATGGCAGCTACTCCAGTCAACTGACTGAGCTGTTCCCCAGATACATGAAGACTAGAGAATATCCTAACAGTGCCTGCGTTCTCTTTCACACTGTCCACCAGCTTCACATATCGGCTCCGTGTGGCTACATCCTGGTGCCTGAAAAGCTCATCGCTGACGAGCAATGTGTCAATTGCCATAGCCTCATTAGCCTTCTCCACCTGCTTGAGTCCATAAAAAGCTCGGTCAGGTTCATGTTGTAACATTTTATAGAAGTCATCCAAGGCTTTTACTTCCCCAGCGGCTTTAGTGTCTGAAAGGCGGCTAGCTACAGAAGGGTCACAAAGGGCCTCTTTCAGGGAGTACTTGTGTCCAGAGGAGGCATGTACCTAGAATCACAATTATGAAAGTTAGGCAAAAGAACCTCTTAGAGTACCCATTAATCAGCCTGCAATGGCCTAAAGCCAGAAGCACTAATAAAGTTTTATAAGTTTGAGGACTTGAAGCAAAGTTCACTACGTAAAAAACCCATTTAACAGCTTTTTCATTTCATTATCTCCCTTACACTCACAGTCCAGAAAACACTTTCTCCTCTTGTACTTTTCCTAGTTCTAAAACCTAAGAGTTAGTTGATACAAACCCCTCTGCCCTTTCTTAATTATCCTTGGATAAGACTGTTTTACCTGAAGGAATTTGGACCGGTTTTCCAGGAGCACTTTGTTGTCGGTCTTCACTGCTTGTTGAAACATGTAGTCACAGAACTGCTCCCTCACGAATCCGGGGCTGGCCACCAGGATGCACTTCACAACGTCAAAGTTTATGTGGCGCTGGATAGCCTGGACCACCTGTTCGTAGAACCGCTCCAAGGCCCGGTCATGCTGGGAACAGTTGCCTTTCCGTTTCCTAGGGATGTTCACCTCCACCTTGGCCCGAGTCAGGGTCATACTGGGAGTGACTAAGCAGATATGGGCGAGGCCTTCCTGCATGACCACAGCCGCCACATCTGCGCTCCAGGCTGGGTCACAGGCCTGCTCGATGCGCTCCAGAACCACACTGTCCCACTGTTTCTTGGCCAGCGTGAACTGGCGGTTAGGCTCCAGCTCGATGGTGTGGTAAGCTCCCATCTTGACATACTCATTCTCTTGGATGTTGGTCCCCTTAACCCGCAGCTGGCAGGCTTGAGAGTCAAAATCGATGGCCTCCACGCAGAGAGTGAGAGTAGTGCGGACCCGGTTGCTTCCTACGCTGCCCGTGGAGGACTCAGTCTGTACCTTGCGGATGGTGGAGGCCCGCAAGCTGTCGCCCACCTGCACTAGATTGTAGGTGTGCCACATGTCCTCAGGTTCTTCGGGGACCAGAGTCACCTGGCCCGCATTGTCTTTCTCAATGTCCTTTCTCACGAGCTTCATGACTTTGGCGGGGATGCACAGGCAGCACAAGAGGAAACGAGGGGGTACCCGGTGGGAAAAGGGCAGAGGGGGAAAGGGAGTCTAGGCCGGGAAGGGGGCGGGGTCTGGTTCCTACAGGCACTGGCGTGAAGGGAAGGAAATACTCTAGCTCCGACTCAAGCGGCAGAGGGGAACACTTACTCTAACCCTTCTTTTCTTAGTTTCCGGGCGCACGGCGCCACATCGGCGCAGGAAACAGCGCAGCAAACACAGTCTTCTCCAACGTTCCAGCCGCCAGGACAGACCCAGAGGCTGATGCAATGAAGGCGCATGCGCAGCCCGCGCCCCGCCTGCCGGCGCACGTTTTACGTCCCCAAAGAGGAGGCGGGGGTGGGGGTGGGGGTGGAGTCACAGTTCGCGCGGGCGCAGGCGCACGAAGCGCGAGGTTTCTGACGAATAAACCGACGGAGGAAAGTGCTCGGAATCTTTGGTGGTAGGTCATTTAATGCTGAACTTGGATTTCCTAAGTTTTCTTTTCCACACCTGTTTGTGCAGAATCTGAGGAATATGCAGTGCAAATTATTTTTTCAGCTGCGTGCAGGTGCCACTGTACACCTCTAACCCGGGTGAATGCAGTGTTAAAACTTAACTAAAAGTAAAAGGAATTTTCAAAAGTGCAGACTTGGCCCCACAGTTCTAAAATGTACTCCGCTTTGCACCTGCCTTATCCGCACTCAAGCGCTGCACGCCTGTTGGAGCTGGTATTTCCAGACAAGGTTTCTAAGAACGACTGGTCACGGTCGGTCTGGGCTCAGAGCAACGTGCGCAACTGTTTTCTGCGCTTAGTTACCGTGTCTGCACGATCTGACTAACCCAGATGTTAAAGCACTGACCCCAGAGAGAGAAGAAACCATCTGTGGAATTTACCCCTGGGTGGACCTCTCAGTTGCTTGCCCTGATGTCCTGGGAATCCCAGATTCCAAGATCGGCAGGCTCCGCTTTCTGCAGCTCAATAGCCTGTAAAATGTTTAGGTTGGGGGTTGGGTCGCAAAAGCTCAGGGCGGGATCTTCACTGCCAAAGTTGAGCTGAGAGCTGAGAATACAGGAAATGGGGAAAATCTGATGTAGTAGGACCAACCCGACTGAAAGGCTACGGAATTGGTTTTAAAGAAAATCCTTAAAGCACTTAGCATTTTTATGGTGTGGGGGTGTTGAGAAGTGGGGATTGCTTCTTAACAAGGTCAGTAAATAGAAAAAGCCCATCAGAGTTTTCTTGAGAGTTAAGACAGGGTGGAGGGCAGAGGAATCCTACACATGTATCTTCTCATTCTTAGGTATGGCACTGAAAGGGTAGCTTGAACTGGTGAGACCAGGATGAAAGGAAGGAATCTGACTTCGGCACAAGTCTTGATACATCTCAGTTATCTTCCTCAGAGATTCTAAGGGGACACACAATTCCCGTCTAAAGCTCTAGTGCACATTAAAGTCATTGTTTTGTGGCTTCTCCTCTTCCTTGCTCTCTTTTCCTACCTCCTTTCCCTCTTCCTTCCACACCTTTCTGTCATACTAAATGCCCTCACAATTTCTAACTCAGACTGCCTTCTTCCACTTCCAAGAAAACCCAGAATCTTTTGAGTGAGTAAGGAACTGATCACACCAATGTGTAAAGACGGCTTGCCTCTTCCCAAAGATTTCCTAACTAGGAGAGAGTTACTTTGAGTTACCTCTCTCTAAAGTCTGCCAAAGATTAAAAACCACAGAATCACAGTGGCAGGCATATAGTAGGATCTTAATAAATGTTCAGTTTTTAATGAACAGTTATCATTTATTGAATATTCACCAGGTACTTTCCTATACTCTTCTAATCCTCATCTGTAAATATTTGTTATCCTCATTTTGTAAATTAAGAAAATGAATTACAGAGACATAAAGAAATGTATTCAAGATCACATAACCAGCCTTTAAATTCAGAACTGCTTAACTCCACACCCTCTCCTCTGTTCATTGTTGCAGATTATATTATGGATGCTTGAAATCATCCACTGCCACTTCCCTTTGTCACCTTTACCAGTTAAAGACAGCTTAGGAACCAACTGAGAGGATTTGAAAGGCATTAGTCCCTTCCTTGCTTTTATTACTTTCAAAAAAACTCTTTATATTCTTCTCTTCAACATGGCTTTCCTTCGGCCCAGCCTAGGTCACCATTATAATCCTGGAGAAAAATCCAATATTCTACTTAAGGAAAATACACATATATTTCTACAATTAAAACCTGTAGGAAACCCACACTGATTGTTAATTCTGTGGTTATTTAAAAAAGTTTCTTTAAATTCTGGGGCAAACTGCTTTGGGCTGCCTTTTTAAACGTGCTTCATTGATTGAACATACTACAAAATTTTTCATAGAATTACTATTTGATCTGAAACAGAATTATTTTTTAGTAACTGGAGCTTACTTTTGAATGATCAGATGTTTTCTCTCAGGTTTTGTGTTGTAACTTAGTATTTCCAGACTAATCACTACATTTTTATTTTGAGTGATTTGAAGTTCCCATTCACTACTAATTAAAATCCAATTCCTTGGTATACAGGGCCTCTGTGGTTTGGCTTTACATGCTTTATTTTCTCCTTGCCCCCTCCAGCACCTTGTATTCCACCACAGGAGTAATTTTTGTTCTCCATACATCCTGGGAACTGTCTACTTTGCTGCCCTTAACTCATGATGTTCTCTATTTAAAATGTCACTGCTTTTCAGTCCTGCCTCCATAAATCCTACTTCTTAAGCCCCAGCTTAAATGTTACACACATTTGAAAACCTGCATATATATATATTTTTAAATATTTTTTAAATGTTTATTTTTGAGAGAGAGACAGAGTGTGAGTGAGGGAGAGGCATAGAGGGAGACACAGAGTCCAAAGCAGGCTCCAGGCTCTGAGCTGTCTGCACAAAGTCCCACGCGGGGCTTGAACCCTCAAAATGACATATCATGACCTGAGCTGAAGTTGGACGCTCAAGTGACTGAGCCACCCAGGTGCCCCTGAAACCCTGAATATATTAATTGGAACACCTATGTTTTCTTTCTTGTTGAACTCTAAGTAGATTCATCCTTTTACTCTTCCACTGACCCTTGAAAATTCCCTAGCACATAGTAGGCATTTATACATGGATGATAACCTGAGCGGATCAGATATAAAGTGTGGCAGCTACATGAACATAATCACAGACAGGTCTTAAGGCCTGATATTATAATTAACTATAGTTCATTTAATAATGGTTTATAAAAAGTAATTCCTCTTATTTTAAAACTGCTGTAAGTTATAGCAGTTAAGCAATATATAGCACTATATGGTATTTTCATTCCTTACCAAAATATGCAAAATCATGAGAAAACAAACCATGATTTACCTTTGTTACTTTAAATTCTTTTTTTTTTTTTAATGTTTTATTTATTTTTAGGAGAGAGAGAGAGACAGCGTGAGCAGGGAGGGGTCAGAGAGAGAGGGAGTCACAGGCTGAAACAGGCTCCAGGCTCTGAGCTGTCAGTCAGCACAGAGCCCGACGCAGGGCTTGAACCCACAAACCGCGAGATCATGACCCAAGCGAAAGTCGGACGCTTAACCGACTAAGCCACCCAGGCGCCCCTTGTTACTTTAAATTCTAATCTTATGTTTATTGGCTTCTTAAAAATAGAAACCTTTATATTAGTAACTTTCTATCTATTTTTTATATTTATATTAATCTCTCTAGAATAAAAAAAAGTTCTCAATTTGTTGTTTTTGATATAATTCCAGTGTCTCAAAAAGAGAACTGGGCTAGAAGTCAAACATCCTGGATTGTAATTCTTACCCTGTCAATTGTTTTTACTCTAACTTTTGGCAGTCCTTAGTGTCTTAGAAACTCAATCTTTTTCTTAAGAATTGAGGGCATTGAATTCAGTAATTAAAATTGTCTTAATTATAAAGATTATGCTGCAAAAAAATGTTTAAAAAACTAAAACAGTAGTCATAATCTCACTCTCACATTTATTTTCAATTTTGCATAGTACCTTTTGAATTTGATTCTTCCTAATGCCCACTGTAGTGGGAAAAGACTGATACCAAGTTTAATCCTTGCACACCAAGAGTCATGATATTTCTAGGTAGGCTATAGCAACTTTAGATAAGGCCCCGAACCTTTCATTGTAAAATCTGAGTGAGATGATTGGTGTTGCCTCTCTTATTTGATACTTCTCATAAGGTTCTAATGAGATTATGATACTTTGTTAACTGTAGAGTTCTATAAACATGTGAGATCTATAAACAAGAATGCCTGACCTGAAGCTAGAAATTTGGATCAGACATAGCAGGGGACAAGGGTTCACCTTAACATGATTATAATTACTCAATCTTGGAAAAATAACTGGTTCAGTAAAGCTGACTGATGAATAATCTGTTGGGTACCATTATTTACACTAGCATCTCTTCTGCAGGGAAACCTTAGGTCAGTCCTACTGCATGAGTTCATGCTGAATTGGATTGCAGTCCTTCTTCCTGTTATAATAGTATGTAGAATGTTAGAAATGGTTTGTGTGGCAGCAGCAGGGCTTATGGGCTTCTGAAGATGGAAATCTTATTTGGATATCCTGGGCTTAGCACAGTATAGGGGTTGTATAATTGTTCTTGTTTCTTGCATTCTTTTTTTTTTTTTGCAAGACTTAACTTTTTTTTTTTAATGTTTGTTTATTTTTAAGAGAGAGAAAGAGACAGAGAGAGAGAGACAGAGCATGAGTGGCGGAGGGGCAGAGAGAGAAGGAGACACAGAATCTGAAGCAGGCTCCAGTCTTCAGGCTTACAGCAGCAAGCCTGACGAGGGGCTCCAACTTACATGCCATGAGATCATGAACTGAGCCAAAGTTGGACACTTAACCAAGACTGAGCCACCCAGGCGCTCCAAGACTTAACTTCCCTGCAACACCTACTAATTTTTTCCTTCCTCTGCTTAGAGCACCGTGGAGGCTCTTCCCATCACTGCTTCCTTGCTTGTCTGTTGCTCTTTTCAGAGTGTGAACCTCTTAAGGGCAGAGACTACCTTTTATTTGTCTGTGTTCCTGAAACTCAGCACAGCAACTGTTATATAATCATAGTTATGATATGAAAGAATGATTAGTTAGTTCTCCTTTAATACAGAGTTTTTAACTTGTCTGTCCCTGGCATCTTAAAATTAGGAAAACATTCTTTTTTATAACATTACAATAATTTTAAAGAGAAGATCATTCTTAAGGTAAGTTTCTAAAAACCTATTTCAATTTTTCAGATACCCATGCTTCAGTAAGAAAATGATTATTTTAAACACATCATACTGAGGAAAAGATCTTAAAATGTAAACACTGTATAATGACAGTGTTATGCATGTTTCGAAAATGATCTTTGCAGAATAAGCCAGGGCTCTCAATATGAATATCTAATAATAAATGCAGTCATTTATGTAAAGAGAATGTGGTAACCTGGGATTGTACAGAGATGCCCACGTGACCTCCACAAGCAAAGTTAAGGGGACAACTGGGAGAAGTACTCAGCTAATTCAGGCAAAAGGGGAAAAGGGAAAGGTTTTTGTTTGTTTTGAAGGAACTTTTACTCAGTTACTATCTAAAGTTCCTGTGATAAAAAGTTACTTGAAATTGTCACAAAACAATATAAACCTCCTACCAGATAAGCAAAACTCTTATCAACAAAAGCCTGTATGAGTGGTGTGTTTTCTGTTTGTATGCATGCCTATACAAGATCATTTTACCAAAAATGTAACAATAAAATGTACAATTTTAAGAACTGGTCAATATCTATGTGTTGGCAAACTAAACTTTAGTTGGCAAACTAAAATTATAGCTAACAAAATGATTTTGAAAGTACACTGTAGGGGCGCCTGGGTGGCTCAGTTGGTTTGGCTTCCGACTTTGGCTCAGGTCATGATCTCACAGTTGAGGGATTCAAGCCCTGTGTTGGGCTCTGTGTAAACAGCTTAGAGCCAGGATCCTGCTTCGGATTCTGTGCCTCCCTGTCTCTCTGCACCTCCCTTGCTCCTGCTCTCTCTCTCTCTCAAAAATAAATGAACATTAAAAAAAAAAAAAAAAAAGAAGGTACACTGTAATTTATAATTTGTATTAGGAGTATAGGATTTATAATAAAATATGCGATCCATTAGTCTTTGTTTTATCTAAAAATTCTTTTTAATGTTTATTTCATTTTTTAGAGACAGACAGAATGCGAGTGGGGGAGGGGCAGAGGGAGGAAGACACAGAATCTGAAGCAGCTCCAGGCTCTGAGCTGTCAGCACAGAGCTCCATGTGGGGCTTGAACCCACAAACTGAGATCATGACCTGAGAAGTCTGGAGCTTAGCTGACTGAGCCACCTAAAGCCCCGCCATTAATCTTAGTCATTTGACATTCTAATATGAATTAGGTATCCTATTCAAATTTAAGAATTTGCATTTATCATGGCAGATTGCATATAATTCATATAAAAAAGCATATTTTGTCACCCCTTTTAATACTGAAATTATAATATTTTTTTCAGATTAGATTTTTTTCAAATTAGATTTCTCATTTGTCTTATTTATAGAGATCTGTTTGGATAAAACAATGCTTTTGCACATAAAGTGAATTCTTAACACCAACTAGTGCATATATTTTAATCTCCTTTTAAGACTTTGTTGACTTTTTAATCTTCCTTTTAAACTACAGAAGGCATTAGATAAAAATCAGGACCCTTCATACCTGTTTTAGCCCTAGCGCTAACCACCAATATGACAAAAATTTAGGGTTTACCAAAACTAGCCATTGATCCTAGTGCAGCTGGATTAATGTTTACTTTATTGCCACCTATCTCCTGAGGGAGAGTATTCAGAGGAAGCTCAGTTCTTAGGCAGCTCATGCCAGAAGAGCAATTATCCACTGCATCAGATAGAAAAGAACTAAGAAGAGGAACACTGTTTATATCTTTGTATCCAGAAGGAGTGTCATTGGTATCCAGGAGTATGTTTGAAATTTTATGTTGCGATTTTTAAAGATACAAGGAAATGATAAAAAGGAAGTGATACAAGGAAGATATACAAGGAAGTGATATAAAATTACCATGTAGATTTACTGGGTGTTATGTCTATGATTTTTAGATGCACATTTTCCCACTTTTCAACATCTCTGAACTTAGGAGGTATCTAACAATCTAACAATTATAATTAGATTGGCATCACTTTTCTTTCTCAGTGGTACATAAAATAATGGTGCATCATTCAATTGATTGTGTCTTTCCTTCAGTTAGATATAAATGTGGGCATATATATGTGTGTTTATATGGGTATATATATATATATATATATAATTTAGGTGAGGATATAATAAAAAAGAGACAAGCTGATCTTACAAGTATTTTATGACTTTGTCTATGTCTTTTGAGATTCATTCAATTACAAATTTCAAGTGCCTATTATTCTTAATTATTCTTAATTATTCTTCTAAGGATAATAAAGAGGCTACCCTCAGAGGTATTGAATTACCCTATCATGTAAGATAGTGGTATTATAGAAGCACCAGGGGCTTACATGTTTCTGGGAGAGGGAGACCTGTATACTCCAGTGGGTTTCTTGGAAATGACATTCATGTGGAGACTTGAGGGTAAGCAAGCAGTGTAAGTAACTGCTTAGGCAAAGGCCTGGAGACTTCAGAGGAGCTGGCACAACAGAAAAGCTAAAAGAAACTCAGTAATCTTGACAGGAATATATTCAGCTCATTTACATCTCTTGATACTCTTCTGTACTTGCTTTGAGAGTGAATACAATTCTCCAGTCACAGAGCACTCTGGATGGGCAGTATATTCTGATTTAGCATTGCGGCAACAATTCCAAATATCTTTCATCTCAATTTTCTAACATGAATTCAAATACACTATTTTGTATTTCATACAACAGAAGGATTGTGTAGGTAAAGAATAGCATTTTGATCCCTAATTTTCTGAATATGTTTTAAACATGAGCTACTTTTATATTTATTTATATATATTTTAAAGGGCATATGAAGATTTAGCAAGTTCTAAATGTAATGAGAAGTTTGTTGGGTTGGAGATGGAGGAACATAGGCAGAGGAGCATCCATCTGAGGAAGCAAACTCAAGTTATCAGCTGTGCCTTGAGTTTATGCATCAAAACAGCATCATGACTGTAGGGAGGACAAATAGGCAAACTAGTTAAACATATATGTATAAACACACACACACACACACACACACACACACACACACACACACACACACACACACACACTCTCCTGTTCTTAGTGCCTATGTATTAAACAAACAGGCAAACAAACATCCTATGAATGTATTGCTGCCTTTACACATATAATGACTAAAGAGTTTCACCATCTTCAGTAATTTTTGACAATCCACTGTGTGCCACTGAAGGTCATTTTTAGGAGTGTCTGATTTCCATGTTCAGCCATCACCTCACTGGATTTCATATATGTGTGTGTGTGTGTGTGTGTATGTGTGTATATATATATATGTGTATATATATATGTAATTTTTTTTCTTTTTAGAGAGGAGAGGGGTGGGAAGGGAGAGAGGGAGAGTCCCAAGCAGAGGATTAGATGCGGGGCTAGATCCCACGACTGACCATAAGATCATGACCTTAGCCAAAATCAAGAGTCAGACACTTCACTTACTGGGCCACTCAGGTGCCTCTGGAGTTCATTTTGAATAGGAAATCTTGACTGAAGAAGCTCACAAAGGAAGACCCTTTGCTTTTAAGCTAAGTAAAATATTTCTAGAAGAGACAGAGAACTCAATTAGGTGCCATTCTATATATTCTTATTATCCAGAGATAGTAGTCTTGAATCATCATCTAATTTCACTGTGTACCTAAAAGTCATGAAAACAACAGACTCACATCATTAGTTATGTCCTTACGAAATTTTTTTAGACAGGTATTGTTAGATTTAACATTTAGAGGGTTGAGCAAGAGTGAAATGGAGTTGCATTTGGATAGCTTGTGTGGCATCTCACAGCATGAGACTTGAGATCAGAGATCTAAGCTGAGTACAGGCTTTGCCTTTACTAGTTGTGATTTTGGAAGAATTAATCTCTTAGCATTTTGGCTTCTTCATCTCCAATATATGGATAATAGTTCTAAATTTTTTCCTGTTTTTGAAATTAAGATGAAATAATACATGCAAAGTTTTTGGCACAAAGCCTTACACAGAATATGTTCTCAATAAATATGTGCCTTTCAGCATTAAGTTGTGCCAGTTTTTCTCTGTTACTGTATGTCTTTTTTTTTTAATGTTTTTTTTATTTATTTCTAGGCGAGAGAGAGAGAGACAGCGTAAGCAGGGTCAGAGAGAGAGGGAGTCACAGACCGAAACTACCTCTAGGCTCTGAGCTGGCAGTCAGCACAGAGCCCGACACGGGACTCGAACCCACGAACCGCGAGATCATGACCTAAGCGAAAGTCGGACGCTCAACCGACTAAGCCACCCAGGAGCCCGTGTTATTGTATGTCTTGATCTTTATCCCTTGGAGGTTTAATTCTACCATTTAGACATGGCCAATGAGAGGTTGGGCAAGGAATGACAGGGGGGGGAGGAAAGGAAGGGGTTATTCATCTCCCCTGCTGCCTCCTGGTGGGGCTTCAGTTTTGGCTCTAGCTGCATTCTTCTCCCTATGCCCCAGCTCCTGTCCAACAGCCCCTCTCCCATAGCTAGAGTTCACAGTCAACCTGACACTGTTCCCTCCGCATGCTTAGGGGCAGTAATGGCTTTTCTGCCCACTGTTGCTTCAGATGCTT
The DNA here is from genome assembly GCA_017311185.1 of Proteles cristata cristata. NCBI lineage: Eukaryota > Metazoa > Chordata > Mammalia > Carnivora > Hyaenidae > Proteles > Proteles cristata. Next base: position 1,366,746 of record JAESUZ010004301.1, read on the forward strand.
TCTCATTATTGTTTGTCCTTAGGTGCTCCACCATCTTTTGTCAGTTCCTTTAAAAGCCTCTAAATAGTCCCTTTTATTAAACTTTCTTCAGTTAAATCCTTTATATGTGTCACTGGTTTTTTGCTGGGACTTTGACGTACATAAACTAATTTTGACAAATCATTTTAAAATATTAAAAGCTAATACAATTCTTAATCCAATGGGAAGTTTATTGGGATCGTGGTAGTTAGTTGTGGTGATATAAACTCACATTTATAAAATTTTTTAATGCTTATTTACTTTTGAGAAACAGACAGAGCATGAGTGGGGGAGGAGCAGAGAGAGAGGGAGACACAGATTCAGAAGCAGGGTCCGCTCTGAGCTGTCAGCACAGAGCCCTGAATCTTGAGATCATGCCCTGAGCAGAAGTCAGACACTTAACTGACTGAGCCACCAGGCACCCCAAACCCACATTTCAATAGCCGATATGATATATTATTTCACATCATGAGATTCGAGGTCAAAGATCTAAGCTGAGCACAGGCTCAGCAGGGGGTGGTGGGAAGGTAAGGTGGAGTTCTTTTCTGCATGGATAAAACAACAAGATCATAACCGCAATAGCAAAATGAGCATATAAGGCGAAAAAGCTATCATGGGAAGTGTACATTTTGGGATTTTGGTAGGCAGAATAATGGTCTCCCAAAAATGTTGTGTCCTAATCCCTAGAACCAGTGAATGTTAGTTACCTTATATGACACAAAAGACTTACCACCTGTGGTTAAATTAAGGATCTCAAGACAGGAAGATTATCCTGCATTATGCAAGTGGGTCCAATATAATTAGAAGGATCTTTATAAGAAAGAGGCAATAGGCTCAGTCACAGAAGGAAGGCTCAGTGTCACAGAAGGAAATGGATGATGAAGCAGTCAGAAAAATTTGAAGATGCTGTACTGCTGGCTTTGAAGATGTAGGATGGACCCACAATCTAAAGAATGCAAGTGGCCTCTAGAAGCTGGAAAAGGCAAGGAAATGGATTTTCCCTGATAGCTCCCAGAAGACATGCAGCTCTGTCTGCACCTTAATTTTAGCCCAATGTTACGTCTAACTTACAGAACTGTAAGATAGTAAATTTGTCTTATTTTAAGGCAATAAATCTGTGGCAATTTGTTAAAACAGAAATAGGAAAACAATACAGGTATAGTAGGAGAGAGAGCGTGCTGGATTAGGGCAGACCGTGAATGGGCTGTTCAGAATTTTGGATTTTATCTGAAGACAATAAAGAACCATCAAAGTATTTTTGTTTGTTTGCTTGCTTGAGGTTGGGTTCAGATTGGCAGCAAGAAGAGCTGTCTACAGTTAGTGTGCACTGGTAGGTATGGTGATGGGACCCCAGGATAGGGTGGACTCCAAATTGATGAGAAGTGTTCAGGAAAGCTAATAATATGATGAGTGACTGGAAAATCAGCAAAGGCGAAGAAGAAGGCAAATTTAAGATCCTTGTGAAATGGGCATAATTATAGCACATATGAGGAACTGACTGATCTGACACAATAAATTAAAAGTATGGTTGAGTTATATGTACATACACATATTCATATACACAAAAGGGACTTAAATTTTATAATTTAGAAATATCTATGTTATTCCTCTTTAAGTCTTTCTGCCTTAAAATGCTGTACCAAGGCATGTTATCCCAACAATTGCGGAAAACCCACAATATGCAACTTGTGACTGTTTTAGGCATGGGTAAATAAAGCAGTTAAACCTAAAAGATCTTCAATATATGAAATCACAGCTTATTGACCTCTATTTTTTTTAAGTTTCATTTTAAAGTTTATTATTTTGAGAGTAAGAGAGAGAGAGAGATGTGAGCAAGGGACGGGCAGAGAGAGAGAGAGGGAAAAAGAGAATCCCAAGCAGGTTCCAGGTGCAGAGCCTGGCAACAGGGCTGAAACTCATGAATAGTGAGATCATGGATCATGACCTGAGCTGAAATCGAGTCACCACTTCACCGACTGAGTCACTCAGGCACCCCTCATTCTTTTTTGGTGTGTGTGTGTGTGTGTGTGTGTGTGTGTGTGTGTGTGTGTGTGTGTGTGTGCAAATTTTATTTGATCCTTTCCGTACTAGTGACTGCTTTTTTGGTCTGAAAAGGGTACAACTTGAATAGTTAGACAACTTCAGACTTTGTATAACAACAACAAAATGCAAACAACCTCCAAAAAGTTTGAGCTGGAGAGGCATCATAGGTCAAAGAAGTGTAAAGCGCAGTGACAGTAGCTGTTAAGTTAAACCATTCACTGGTTGTAAAGCCGTTCAGAAGTCTCTACAGTTCGGCTTACCGGACACTTCCTGAGTAGTGGGAAATGTTTGTATGAAAAGGCAGTAGTTCTTAATTAATTCTCTTAATACCACCTCACTATGTAAAAAGTTTTGCTTACTATAATCCACTTCTCAGAGATCTTCATAAGAGTTAACCATGCCTGAGCATCTAAATCAGGGTAAACTGGCTGAATAATCCCTGTTTTTAATGGCAAAATGCTAAATTAACTAGTACTAATAGCATGCCAGCAACAAAGACACTGAACATTGAATATTGACGATATGCTAAACCCAACCATTAACCAAACCATTAATCAGGTCACTTTCTTTCACACAGTGTTTCTTCCATCTGCCTTCTTTTACCATTATGACTTCTCTCCTTAGTAACTGGTAAAAAAAGATCTGACTGTGGGTTAATCATTTAGAAAATCTTAGGAAATGCTATGATTCAACATTTTTCTGAATTGGATATAACTTTGCATTTCTAATGGTTTTTTAAAGTCCTCGTGAAAAATACCTTTTAAATACAAGTAACAATGCTATATTTTGCATTTAAAAAATAGTCTTCTCTGTGACAGTTACAGAATAAATGTTCACTATCCCTTTCTCAATTTCAAAATGTTCCTCCTCCTTATATAGGAACATCATTTCAGGACTAGAAACAATTTTGCCTCGCATTCCTTTCTTTCCTCTTTCGGCAGCAGAAAAGATTTTAAATACTTGACAGCAACAGAATGCAATAATGTCCACTCTTGAGTAACCTGAGGGTAGGACCTTTGCATATAAATCAGGCGCCCTTTATTTTCTTCCCTCCCGACGGGGGGAAAGGTGAAATGCCCTTCAGCAAAGTCCTAAAATACAATGTAAACTGTCAAAACAACTTTGTAAAGTCATTTTTTACCTTGTAAAGTTTTCAGCACTGTCTCCCTCGTACCTCTGCGGGGGAAGGTTTTGAAATACAACACAACGATTATCAAAAACAAAACGCAGAAACTCCTTTCTGTACTCAGACTTGCCCAGACTACCTGAGTGTCCCAAACTGGACCGGCGCTCCATCCACCTCTCTGGGCCAGAGCTCTCCGTCTCTCTACCCAACAACCACCACAAGCCCTGAGCGCCGCGCGCAGATGCCCAGAGGAGAGAAGGGTCGCTCACCGGTGAGGAGGCAGCAGCAGGCGACACCCAGCCCTAGGCCGGCTTGGCGTTGGGGTGCCATGACCCGAGAGTCCGCAGAGTCCGGAGACGCGCTGGACCGGAGGGCAGGACTCGGCAGAACCGGGTTCGGGAGCCGCGCGCTTTGGGCCCCTCGACCGCCGCACGTCTGTCTCCGGCCCCGGCCGGTCGCGGCACCCAGAAGCCGAAGAGTGAATTTCCTGTGTTTCCGACGAATGCGGCTAAGTCCTCTCCACGCTTTTCACATCTCAGGCTTACTGCCTCCACGCCCGCCCCTTCGCGCGCTCGGTCTCTGAAATCGCACTGGCAGGCTCCCAGCCTCTGTCCGAGACATGGACAAATAAAGCCAGCCTCCCGGGTTCGTGTTTAGGCTAAAGTCCACCAGCTACGAAGCGAACCTTAAAGGGATATCTGCCTTTCATTGAGAGGGTGAGCCCGCTCTCCTCGCCAGCTCCCTGAGCTAGTAGAAGGCGGGCGAGGGCTGGACCTTCGGCGGGGGTGGCCAGCGCAGGGGCCCCGCCCTCGCACCCTTCACGTCTCCCCGGCTCGGCGCGGGGAGCGCACTTTCAAAGCCCCGGGGCTCCTCGGTCCTGGAGGCGAGGCTGCTTCCCTGGCGTCCGATCGCGCAGAAGGAATTAGACGGCGTCTGAGAGTGAACAGATCTGGTGTCCCCGCCTCCCTGACCTGCGGACACTTGGGCTTCGCTGTCCTGTTGTCTGGCACTAAGTGTGTGTACGTGGGAGGGGAAGGGGCGTCTACTCCGAGACGCCCCCCACTGAGGGTTTTGCTTTCGCTGATGAAGGGTTCGCTTCGTTTATGGTGACCGTGGTTAAATGGTGGTTGCAGATAAACTTTTCTTTGGGAAGACTATGATAAGCGGGAGAAACGGAGAAAGGAAAAAGAACGGTAGAAAAAAAAAAAGGAGATAAATGTAAGAGGGAAGAGGGAGGTTAAAGAAGGGTGGGAGACAGTCTTTTTAGAAATGGTATGTGTGTGGGCTATTTTGTTTAAGTTGAATTAGAATGTTTGTACACTGGGAATTGAACCTAATAAAGAACTTGGGAACTGTTTTATTTCTTCTTGCTGCAGACTTTTATAACTAGGAGTGCATTAAATCATGTTCATGGTACTCCATCCTCCCCCTTTCCCCCCAGCTCTAGGGAACTGAAAATTGGGAAGTTAAGTTGACGGGTCAAAACGCTGGAGAATGTTACCCCACCCTGGGAGACCCAGGCCAGAAAAAGCACTTAAGGATTTGCAGTGCTTCCCTTCCTAGTCCTGCGAGTTGTATAACCTTCCTGTCAAGAGCCACATCCACATGTTAGCTTCACTTGCTATTTTTTTTTTTTAAGCAGTCCTGTCTAATGGTTTTGAGAATTTCAAAGAAAGGGAAGGAGTGGATGAGTGGATTTGTGTTTACACCTGGTGGAGGGAATCCATTCGATTCAATTCAGTTCAACTGAAAGCAGCAACTAATTCAAGTAGGGCTAGGCAGGACTAGAGTGCCACCCAAAGGAGGACTCTGCCTAGGACATGATACAGGTGACAGTATAGGTGACCCAAGAGAAGGGAAGAGAGAAGCCACAAGGATGATTGGATAGAGTGCCAGCAAACAAGATGGCAGGGGCTAAAAGCTGGAAAAGACAAAAGGTGAAGAAATTTAATGATGATCAAAAATAGGATGGGCAGCCCTGAGATGACGAAAGCCATTAAATCTCAGTAACGTGAACCACTAGCTAAAGAATTTTTCTAATTTATGTATATGAAATGATTAACTGTTTTTTCCTGTTTCCTGCTTTCAAATTTTCATTTCTTAGTCCTGTTTTCAAAATATTTATTTATTGCACAAATAAGTCTCTGGAAAAAAAAATCTCATGTTAGATCCCAGTTCAAACTCATCAGAAATTACTTAGGCTCCATTGCCTGTATCCAGGGGTCTCATATCCCAGTTGGGCTTTCCAGCCCGTCTTCATTAACTCGTATCATCAACCTGCCTCCTGCTGTTCCTTTTCTGGGAAAGCCTTGACAAGTAATCTCTACATTTCATCTCCCTGTCTACAGTCTCAGTTATGTCTTCAGCCTCAGTATGGCACATGGGGATTTGCACAGTAATCAATAAATACTGCTTAATTGATTAATCAATAAAAATGGATAAGTTATTAATGTTTAGACATGTAAAAATCATGATAAATACTTTCCCCAAAATATCTCTTCAAATTCAAATTGCTCGGTGTTTTCATAAACAGATAATACTGTGTGTATATATGTAAACATGTGTATATATGTGTGTACATATATAAACACATTTGGAGTTCTACAAAATTACAATATTATTAATTTTTTTAAAAAATGTTTAGTCATTCTTAAGAGAGAGAGCGCATGAGCAGGGGAGGGGCAGAGAGAGAGAGGGGGACACAGAATCCAAAGCAGGCTCCATGCTCTGAGCTGTCAGCAGAGAGCCTGATGTGGGGCTTGAACCCATGAACTTTGAGATCAGATGCTTGACCCACTGACCCACCCAGGCACCCCAAAAATTACAATATTGTTGAATTAGAAAGAAATGAAAAGAGAAATTGTAAAATTCTATCTTACTGAAATAAAGTAGTGTTAAAACATGCTTATATGATCAAGGCTATAATTATTGGGAGCTTCAGCTTTCTCTTGGGGGGGTTAATACTTTGAATTAAAATTTCAAAATAAAGTTTATTGACTTATTTTTGAGAGAGACAGAGGCAGCGTGAGTGGGGGAGGGGGAGAGAGAGGAGAGAGAATCCCAAGCAGGCTCTGCACTATTAGCCCAGAGCCTGATGCAAGGCTTGACTGCATGAAACCATGAGATCATGACCTGAGCCGAAACCAAGAGTCAGATGATTCACTGACTGAACTACTCAGGCACTTATTGAATTTAAATTTTTGAAAATCTTCTCTAAGACTTACAAACTAATGGTGATAACCAGCACTACCAGTGCTGTGGTTAAAGTTTACTTCCATATGTGTTATGAATCTTATGGCAATATTTAGTAATCTTCCTCATTTCACATCCATGCAAATATAGAGACTGAGAAAATAGCTATTGCTGGAGAATTAAATTTAGATTCATTGCTCATTTTCTGAACTTCAATAAATCTTAACACAAATCAATTTCAGGCATGCCATTTTCTTAGTTAATTTTATCCTGACTGACAGGAAGACATTTTATTGAGTAAACTGAGGCTTACAGAAGACAAAACCTAGGGTCACAAACTAATCATTACATGGGGTCACTTGACAGCAAATGCTAAGCTTTAGACTTTCCACAATATATTCTTCTATTTAAATGAGATCTAATCTGATCAGACCTCGTTGACAGTTTGGAAATATGGGTGAAAATTAGAAGCACCCTGATAGGTTAGAGACCGAAATGATTAAGAATTTAGAGGGGTGCCTGGGTGGCTCAGTCAGTTAAGCATCTGACTTTGGCTCAGGTCATGATCTTACCACTTGTGGGTTTGAGCCCCATGTCGGGCTCTGTGCTATTGGCTCAGAGCCTGGAGCCTGCTTTGCATTCTGTGTCTCCTCTTTCTCTGCTCCTCCCCTACTTACTCACACTCAATTTCTCTCTCAAAAATGAATAAGTATTAAAAAAAATTAAAAAAAAGAACTTAGAATATAGAGTCTGTGAAATGAGGCAAAGTAATTGGACTACTGGTTAGTATCTCAAAAAGAAAAACTTATACCTCATACCAAAGTGTTCTCCTTAGAGATTAATCTATTAAGTATAATTACTGGAGTAAGCAGGTTCTCGAGTTAAACTCCTTGGATTCATGCCCAGGAACCACCATGTGGTAGCTGTGTGATCTAAGAAAAGTTATGTAGTTTCTGTGAGCCTCAGTTTTCTCAAACATAAAATGGGGATAAGAATACTGCTTTTCTCTGAGGAATGTTATGAGGATTAAATGAGATAAGCCTATGAAGCAGTTAGCAAAATGCCTGGATTACAGTAAATACAAATGATCATTCTTCTTCCCAGTTGTAGAGAATTAGAATTAGACAATGGGAACGCAGGGCAGGGCCAGTGTGTGGCGTCCCCTAAGGAAGTGATGCCATTTGCTGGGCATCAGAAGGGAACACTAGTGTTTGGCCCAAACCGTCTCTATCAACTCTTATCATTATTTCTAGAATGCTCACCTGAAATAGTATGTATTAGGGAATTCTCTTGAAGATATCCCTGTAAAATGGGTATACATTAAGAAATCTGAGCCCATTATGACATTAACAAGGATTTGCTTTTCAAATTAGCTAGGTGTCAAGGGGATATTTTTAAACAAGAAAAGAATATTTCACTAAGGAGTTGGAAATAGGAGAGGGTCTAGAGTTCTGTTTGTGATGTAGGCCAGTGTTCTTTGGTAGTTATTAGATCATGGGTTCTCAAAGCCACAAGATAAATAAAGTACTCCCATCTGGGTAGAAGAGTAGTGTTAAATTTATTCAATCATAAATACTTTTAAAAATTGTTTTATGTTAAAATAACAGATTTTTATAAGAAAAATATACAATGATGTTTTTAAAAAATTAAATATGAGGTTTAAAATACATTTTAGCATTGGGGCACCTGGGTGGCTCAGTTGGTTAATCTTCCGACTATGGGTCAGGTCATGATCTCACAGTTCCTAAGTTCAAGCCCTGCATCAGGCTCTCTGCTGTTAGTGCAGAGCAGAATAAAATAAATTAAATAAATAAATAAGTCAGTAAGTAAATAAATAAATAAGTAAATAAATAAAAAAGTAAATAAATTTTAGAGTAGCATCAAATTGTGCTTTCTTCCTCACTCCCACCTCAGAGGTATTAAGGGTGGATGGTATTGTCTAGAGCTGCTTCTGTTTTTACAAAGATTTCATAAGAATTCAGATTTTAAAAATTTTAGTATGTATGTATTCAGGGAGTTGCTTTCCAAGACAGTGATGCTAACTCACATGGGGAGCTTAGTTTATTTAGTTGAATAAGTTTTAAGTTCCTGTTGTGTACTGGACTCCAGCACTACGTTCTGCGGAGGCAAAAATGGGTAGAACACTTGTTTTTTTGCTGAAAATCTGCTGTCCATTAATTTCTTTCACTTGTAACTAGGGACAGAAAACAAGCAGTTTTGGTCTCAATTATAACATTGCCGTATTTCATTTTAAGCCTGTTAAATTAAACAGTCCAGTGAAATTACCATATTAGTTGTTGTTACTTCAACTTGAGAACCCACGATTGCTTCTTCTGTGACCAAAACAAAGTCACAATGGTGGGGAGCTTAAAATTCACCGCCAACCAAATTTTTAAAAAATTTTTTTGGTTATTGCATAATGTTCTAGTGTGAATGTTTTTTCACTTAAAATATAAAATAGGTGTTCCTCCCACCCTATTTCCTGAACAAGTCTATGCCAGAAACTTGGTCCAAAGACATTTGGGCAACTGGTACTTAGGAAAAAAAAAATGACTAGAATCCTGGGGAAGGGCAGTTCTTAACACTGTAGGAAATTTTCCTACAACTTATTGGCAGACTTCAACATGAGTGACACACAAGGACTGCACTGGGGGAGGGGGTGTCAGGGTGGAGCCCAGGCAAGAATATTTAATTCATGGCACTCTGACTCACAATAACCATCACCATTGAGCAGTAATATTTTAGCTGCGTAGCTGGATTTCTTAATTTGCAATATGAGTGAATTACTTTTTAAGCTATTAGGCAATTCTGTGATTATTTGAGGTAGTTGATTTAATAATTTTCCCTGCACCAATTCCTAATGGGTTAAATCAGGTAGGTGGGCTCTAAAAATCCCAGAACTTAACCAAACAAATTATTAATTAGTAGTCAAAACCAAGTAGATGGATATTTCTTGTAATAGGACTGGGTCATTAAATATATACATGGGAAAATACTCTGTTTTATTTAATAAAAAATAAATACATCAAGAGAAAGAGAGTCCATTATTTGGCTCTGAAATAATAACACTTACATAGTGTGTTTTATAAATTATGTGGCTATTTTTCATTTGTTCTACTAGACCATAATCTGTACCAGGACAGTCAATAATTACTCATTTTTATTGCATGCAGCATCTGCCCCCATGTAATTCATTCATTCACAAATTCAAACATTATGGCATAACTTCTGTGCAGCAGGATGTCTTCTAGGCCCCCAAAATTCAGAGATGTTGAAATGCTTGGTTCAATCCTCAAGAACATTCACAAGATACCCAGAGATATGCATAGAATGATCTTCCTAATTATGTCTGATGAGCCTTTGAACAGGGTCATATTGCATAAAGTCAACAGGAAGAAAAAGACAGGGTTTCACAGAGATGATGGTCCTGAAATGTGGCCTTGCAGGAAATGGGGAGGGGTTTTCACAGGTGGAGGAAAAGTATAATGGGCATTCTAGGCAGAAACAGCATGAGATGGATGAGTAGAATGGGATCAAAGTAAAGGCAAGTAAAGTTGAGACCAGATATGAAAGGATCTTAGAAGGATGACAAGGGGTTTGGAATTCTTTTATTTATTTATGTATTTATGTATGTATGTATGTATGTATTTATTTTACAAATAGTTTATTTTACAAATAGTTTATTGTCAAGTTGGTTTCCATATAACACCCAGTGGTCATCCCCACAAGTGCCCTCCTCCATGCCTATTTCTCCCCTCCTCCCCCCACACCCATCAGTCCTCAGTTTGTTCTCAGTATTCAAGAGTCTCTCATGGTTTGTCTCTCTCTCTCCCCCACTATTTCCCCCCTTTTTCTCCCCCATGGTCCTCCGTTAAGTTCCTCCTAATCCTCCTATACGTGTAAACATATGATATTTGTCCTTCTCTGACCGACTTATTTCTGTTTTGCTGAGCATAACACCCTCAAGTTCTATCCATGTTGCTACACATGGCCAGATTTCATTCTTTCTCATTGCCATGTAGTATTCCATTGTATAAATATACCACATCTTCTTGGTACTTTCATCAGTTGATGGACACTTAGGCTCTTTCCATGTTTTAGCTATTGTTGAGAGTGCTGCTATGAACATTGGGGTACATGTCCCAAACTCCTGTGGCTCAGTGTTCTACAACTTCAGGCCTTCTCTGTTTGAGAGATGGGTGCAGGCGAAATGTACGGAGCTCCTTACTTCTCCACCATCTTGCCTCCCCAAGGGGTTTGGAATTCTTATAAGCATAGAATATTTTCATAGTTCTGAGTGACATATTGGACCAAGTTTTTTACTCTGTTTTAATTTTTTCCTCTCACATGTTTCCTTAAATGGCATAATTTACTCTAGTTTTTGTAGTGCAGGAAATGAAATATATCAAAGTCACAAGGCATACTGTGAAACTGCTATTCCCTGAATTTTATGCAGTGCCTCCTTTAAAGAAATTTATTATTATTTATTATCAGTAAATAGGATTATATGAACTACGAAACAAAAGTGGAAGGTTGGACACTTGTCTCTGACAAAAGAGTAAAATAGTCTAGAAGAATAATTTTTGGTAGTTCTTTTAGAATTTGAAGAAAATGAAAATGAAACCACTATCATGATGCCTGAAGAATTTTCAGATACTCCAAATGGACACCATATAGTAGATATGTAAACATCAAAGATATACTGTCAATATTGGACATTTTAAGCCTGGTCCCAAAGTTGGGATGAAGGCAGCCATGAACTCATAATCATCCAAGTCTTTGTTCTGTGGGCTGAGGATCATTTTAAAGGCCTTGCATTGTGGCGGTTGGGTGACTTAGTTGGTTTAGTGTTCAACCCTTGGCTCCGGCTCAGATCATGATATTGAGGCTTTGTGTGTTTGAGTGCCACACTGGGCTCTGTGCTGGTAGTGTAGAGTCTGCTGGGATTCTCTCTCTCTCCCTCTCTCTCTGCCCCCTCCTATCCCACACTGTCTCTGTCTCTCTCAAAATAGATTTTTAAAAAAACCTAGGGAAAAAAAATATTAACGGCCCTGTATTGAAAGAGGAGATCTTGGGGCTTGTCATGAAAAAGAGTCACAATTAGGTGAGTCCTCTCCAGTAAAGGAAAATATAGGCAGCCAAGAAGATATACCCAGAGACTGGTAGTTAAAAATCCCACTAAAGCTGCCAGGGTAAAGCAAGAATGAAAACCTAAGTGTGAGTAGGCAATGAAGATAGAAGCACTGTGAAACAAGGTTTGAACCAGAAGGCTTGGAAAAGTCAAAACAAAGACCATAAAAACCAGGGTCTTTTTGAGTTTTTCCTTCATGTGGGCTCAGAAGTGCTATAAGGGAACAAGAGAAGACTTTAAAGTACCTAACATGGAACTTTTTATTTGAGCCATAAAAAGTAATAGGAGGGGCATCTGAGTGGCTTTGACTCTTGACCTCTGCTCAGGTCATGATCTCACAATTCATGGGATCAAGTTCCACCTCAAGGTCTTCACTGACATCACGGAGCTGCTCGGGATTCTCTCTTTCTCTTCCTCTCTGCCCCACCCCTGTTCACGTGCACACACACTCTCTCAAAATAAATAAACCTAAAAAAAGTAATAGGACAAGTAATTGTAATATTAGTGTATCAGTCAGGTTAATAAAAATGATAATATTAATTAAACAATTATATATTTATGTTGCAGGGAAGAATTTCAGTCACAAAAAATAATAACTATAAGAAGAAAAACTATTTTTATGAGAATACATTTCTTTCTTGAGATCTCAAAACATAAAGATATAATTCAGTGTTTCCCTCTCCTATTTCCCCCTCCCCTGGGACTGTTTTTTTTTTTTTTTAATTATTATTTAATTCTTGCTGGGAAGAAAAGAAAAATGGAAGAATATATGGCCAAAAGAATGAGTTTTAGTTTTCACAGGAGCTATAGAAAGTTGTTGAATTTCATGGGTATGAAAAGAGTCATAAAAGATATAAGAATGGAGAGAAATTGGTGGATCCTGAGATGGATAAACTGGACCTAGAGCTACTAAAAAGATAAGGGTGGAAAGCATTCAGACATGACCCAATCCATATTTAAAGAAACACTGCATTTTCTAGCACCTATAGCAGCTGCACAGGAGCCTCTTCAGTGCCTCCCTATTACCCATGGACCTACCAGTGACTGTTGAGTAAGCAGAATATATCATCCATACCAGGACCATCAACCATAGCCAGCTGTTGTGTTTGCATGGGGATGACCTCAGTCAATCCACATTTGACTACCCATGAATACAACATAACTGTCAATAGGAATAACATTTGTGGAATTATGAACTACTGCACCTTCAAATAACCACTCCTCCACAGAAGTCATGACAACATTGGCAAAAATGGTCAAAATCAACTTTTTCAAAATTCTGAAATTAAACGAAGAGTTGCAAGGACTTTTTTTAAGTTGAGAAAGATAGCTAAATTTCCAAAAAAAAAACACCTCAAAACCCAAAAAACCAAAACTCAAAAAACAAAAACAGACCTGTGGGACACCATCAAGTGTGCCAACATATATGCATGATGGTAATCCAAGAGAAGAGAAGAGAAGAGAGAGAAAAGGGGCCAAAAAGCATATTTCAGAAATAATGCTTGGAACCTTTCCAAATTTGGTGAAAATGATTCATACTCATATCCAAGAAGCTTAATAACTCAAAGTAAGATAAATCCAAAGAGTTCCACACCTTGACTCATCATAGTCAAACTGTCAAAAGCCAAAGAGAAAGAGAGCATAATGAAAGCAGGAAAAGTACTCATCATGTACAAGGGATTCTCAATAATATGTACTGCTGACTTCTCTTCGGAAATCATGAAGACCAAAATAGAGTAGGATGACATATTCTAATTGCTTAAAGAAAAAAAGATTGTTAACCATACCCAACAAGACTATCATTCAAAAAAGAAAGAGAAATTTAGATATTCCCATCTACAGGCATATTGAGACAAGCCATTGTGAGCAGAGCTACTCTACAAGATATACTAAAGCAGTCCTTCATTCTGAAATGAAAAGATACTAGACAGCAACTCAAATTCACATGAAGAAATAAAGAACACCAGTAAAGATAATTACATATGTAACTGAAAAAGAAAATATAAACACATTTTGTTTCTTTTCTTTTTTTTTAACTTTTTAAAATTTTTATTTATCTTTGAGAGAAAGAGACAGAGCAGAAGTAGGGGAAGGGCAGAAAAAGAAAGGAAGACATAGCATCCAAAGCAGGTTCCAGGCTCTGAGCTGTCAATACAGTTTGACTCGAGGTTCGAACCCAGAATGGTGAGATCATGACCTGAGCTGAACTTGGATGCTAAACTGACTGAGCCACTCAGGTGCCCCTCTTTTCTCTTATCATATTCAAAAGATAAGTATGTGAGAGCAATAATTATAAAACTATATTGATGGGCTTATAATTAATAAGATGAATTTGTCTAACAGTAGTAGCACAAAAGAAGGGAGGAAGTGGTAATATATTGGAGCAAAGTTTTTATATACTATTGAAATTGATTTCAACTAGAATGTTTCAGGATGCTAATTGTTTTTTCATTGCCTTTTTTTTAGGTATGTTTATTTTAAGTGAGAGAGAGAGAATGCTCATGAGCAAGCAGGGCAGGGGCAGAGAAAGACAATTCCAAGCATGCTCCTGGCTGTCAGGGAAAAGCCCTCAATGCTGGGCTCAGGGCTGGATCCCATGAACTGTGAGCCACCCAGGCCCCCCATGAAGATGCTAATTGCAATCACCAGGGAAACCATGAGAAAAATAACTTAAAAAAATGTAAAAGAAAACAGAAGGGAATTACCATGGTATGCAATAAAATGTGTTAAAAAACAACAACAAAGGCAGTAATGGAGGAATCAGGGAAGTTTCCTTACATCATACAGAAATTAACTTAAAAGAGATCAGAAACCTAAATGTAAGAGTTAAAACTATAAAAAATACAGAGGAAATATACCAGCAAATCTTTATGACCTTGAGTTAGGTGATGGTTTCTTTGTTATAACACCAATAGCACAAGTAATAAAAGAAAAAAATAGATAAATTGGATCTTATTAAATTTTAAAACTTTTGTGTTTCAAATGACACTATGAAGAATATAAGAAGACAACTTACATGATAGGAGAAAATATTTATCAATATTTTATATCAATCAAATCTGATAAAGATGTAGTACCCAGAGTATATAAAGAATTCTTACAGCTCAACAATCAAAATAAAAAAACAAGAGATAACCCAATTAAAAAATTGATAGTCTGTAAATTCACTTTGATATAAAGAAGAAATTAACATAATCAATAAGCACATGAAAAGATGCTAAACATTAGTAACTGGAAAACACAAGTAAGATACTATCTCATACCCACCAGAATGATTATGGCAGTAACAAGTGTTAGCAAGGACATGGAAAAATAAACACTCTCATGGACTTTAAAATGGTGCAGCCAGTTTAGAAAATAGAAATTTCCTCAAAGAAGTTAATCATAGAGTTACTTCATGATTCAGCAATGCTACTCTTCATTGTGTGTGTGTGTGTTTGTGTGTATGTGTGTGTACCCAAGATAATTGAAAACATATTCACACAAAAACCTGTACATAAATGTTCACAGTAGCACTATTCAGAATAATCAAACAGTGGAAACAACTCAAATGTGTACCAATTGATTAATGGATAAATAAAATGTGATGATCCATACTCGGGGATATTATTCATTCATAAAAAGGAATAAACTACTAACACATGATTCAACATGAATGAATCTTGAGAACACTACAATTGAGAGAATCTAGACAAAAGGCCACATGCTGTTTGTAATTCCACTTATATTGGATGTCTAGAATAGACAAATACATAAAGAAAGATAGTAGATTAGTAGTTGCCAGACCCTCCAGGAGAATCAGAAAGGACTGCTAACATGAGGAGATTATTTTTAGGGTGCTGAAAACATTCTAAAACTAGATAGTAGTGATGGTTGCCCAACTCTGTGAATATATTAGAAGCTGCTAGAATTGTATACTTTAAAAGGGTGAATTTTATGTTATCCTAATAAAGGTATGATTTAAAAAATAATACTGTGCTAATAAACAACAGGAGATGGGTTGAGCTCAAGAAGTCTAGTCTACATGCACAGAAGTAGAGTTAAGGAAGAGTAGTTTCTTCTTTAGATTTTGGTAAAACCAATTAGGCTGTGTTTCTACTTTGGAGTATAAGGAATAATCAGTGACTCACAAATACTGCTTTTATGTTATGCTTTCTGGTAATGTATCGAGTTTTTACAGTAGAATATCTTGATTGTAAATTGTAGTCTAAAATATTCTGCAGCAATTTTTCCACAATGCATGTAGATACAGGACAAATGAAAAATAATATGTTCTTTCTCAATTCTCAACTTACTACATGTCAAAGTTCTACAGAGCAACATGAAGTACTATGTTGACAATGATTACAAACAGGAAAAACAAACTGCCAGGCTTTTTCAAAAATAAATACTGTTTGTTTAAATGTTAATAGCTGGTTTAATATTTGTTGAAGTACTGATTGAATAATGTCTACTAATGAGAACAATGTGTTAAGCAATATAAAATTCACCAAGATTATCTCTGTTGATTGCAAAATTTTAAGGCATTTGTATGAAGTAAAAGAGAAAACAGAGTGCAGAGTATATTCAGTGGGAAAGATCTCTAGATATCAACATGAGACCATGGAGAAGATGAGCATTACAGTGGTGCTCTCTCCATTTGCTCTCAGCCCTGTCACTGAATCTGTGCTCATAACTATCCTAATAAAGTTAGGTGTCCTAAAATTGAAAACAGGAAGAAATATTGGAAATAAAATCCCAACAAGTAAGCAACTTCCAGTGATCTCTAATTAACTCCTGTTGCTTATTTTAAGAATTATTCCACCTCTTATTTATAAAACATTAGATGGAATTCAGAGCTGACAAAATAGAATAGAGAAACTTGAATGGACTCTGTATTCTACAGGGTTTTTAAGGGATTTTCTTACAGTGGTTTTAAAAAAAGAAGGAAGCCATTTTTTTTTTTTACTGTTTTGACTGTTCTTCTCAAAAAATAATCGTTAGTAAATTAAGCAAGTCTAGTTGTATCCTAACATTTAAAACACATGTACGACTTGAACGTACATAAGCACACACACAAACACATGCAAACACACACACATTCTAGGAAATCTTTCACAACAGGACCCTGGTCTATGCAGAAATACTAGCTGTGGTTAAGATCAGCTACTTAGTTAAACGTGGCTTTTTGCAATATTTTATCCTGTTGGTTCCTTTATTGACTTTATATTATAGCTTCGTAGGCATCTGAGCCCATATTATCTTTCACCATTTTGTAAAGCTTTAGTCTCTTGCTAAATTTAAGGACCCTTCATAACCATTCACAAAAACAATCTTACGGGTTAGTTATATGATTATTGAGAACTGTTCCATTTATTAATATAATTTGATTTTCACAACTTTCCCATTAGGAAGGCAGGGTAAATATCTATAACTTACTTTGGTTTTTCAGAAATCTAGAGCCATACAATAAATGGACTTGCCAAAACCGGAGGTTTTATTTTTTACTTTTAAATTCTGTGTATCCACACTCTGGGAACATTTTAAAAATAATTTTTAGAGAATTTATGTTAAACTGGTATTTTGATTCTTGTCTGTTTATAGTAAATACACACAAAATATTTGAATAAATCTCTAGGACACATCTGTTTCCTGTTCATTGTGCACATCATGTTATAAGCTTTTGGAATGAAAAGTGGCATTTAAAAACCTCAAGAAATGACATTAGCAGCGGTGATGATGTTTTTTTGACTCTTACTGATACTGTGGGAACTGATTATTTAACTCAAAAGCTTTTTATAAAATAAAAGCAAACTCTGGAATATATTCAGTTAGAAAATAAACCTTGAAATGATAAACCTTGAAACCAATATCGATAAAGAAGAGTTTCAACAAACAACTCTGTGATGTTTTAAACATGCTAATGGTTTCTTAAATACTTCCTCAGGTTGTTTCGTTAATTTTATGATGCTGTCACAAGTTGATGTCTGTGTGGAATACATGTTATTCTTTTAGGTAACACAGGTGGTTGGAGCACTAGAGCATTTTTTAAAAAATCTAAATAGGTACATAGCTTTTAAATAGTCCTATTTGGGGCATCCTACTAACTTTGATTTGGAAGAGAATTTATTATAGCTTGCCTTTGATCTCAGTTTGCTAAATTAGTAAATCTTAGTTTAGACATTAAAGATAGAAGTGATTTGAGAATTAAAATTTCTTTGATTGGAAAACATGTCTAACTTTACCTTATTTGAAGTAGAATCTATTTGTTATTTAAACACACATCAGATATCAATAACTAAAAAACTGTACCAAAGCAAAAAAGAAATTGCCTCTCTCTCCTTTCCTTTCCCTTAATTCTGTTTCTTGCCTCCTTTAAGGGAAGGTTTCTGCAGTCTGGTTCTTTTGCATAGAAATAAAGGCTCCCTAACTAGGAATGAGGCCTCTCTGGTCACATACATAAATATGTCTGTCTGTCTGCATGTATGCATATATTTATCTCCCACTCTGTCAGTCATGGCCCAGCAGATAACAGAAGTTAGAGGCAGCTGGGGGTTTGAACACAATTCACTAGAAGGGCTATTTACAGAGATGGGGTTAGGACTAGAGGGACCAGAAAGGCATGTGAGGTCATGAAATATTCCCATTCCTAGGCCTCTAGGTATAAAGGAAGGAGGTGGCATTACTAGAGGATGGCATTTCCAAAAGTCTTGGAAGGGAGTGGGTGTTCAATAGAAGCTGTCTTTGTAGAAGGACGTAGCCAGTGGTGTGCAGTAGGGATGCAGATAGAGCCTAGGTTGAGAAGGAGCCAGGAAAGGCACCAGGAAACATTTGCCTTCTCCCTTCTTCTGCTCTCCAACATCCTGCCTGAGGCTCCTGTTGGCCTAACCCTCCAGAAGATGAAGGGGCATAGGTGGTGCAACCCACAGGGGCAGTCTTCCTTGGGACACACAGCAAAGTGGAAAAGGGCGAAGAATGGATGGGGGGGGTGGTTGCGTAGCAAATGGAGAATAACCAACCCCCATCTTCAGTGTGTCTTTTTCTTAGTTTGGCTGCTCTGGGGCCACCTGACTAAAGCAGGCAAGGCTTCCCTCTCTTCCTGTTCTCAAGCCCTATGCTCCAAATTACTGATGGTGGTGCTTTGGGGTGATGAATTTTCTAATAGGTCTCTCTAATTTCAAGGCTTCCCATGTCCCAGAGTTAATTATGAGGATGACTCAGAGTCACAGCCATTATCTTGAAGCAGAGTTCTTGGGGGCTCTTATACAGAGTTTGATTTTCTCTGACGTGCTACAGTTCTCTCAGTTAACTTGGATGATCATATTGGGCTGCACCTTGAGACTGATAGTTCCTCAGAAGTTCCCAGGGACTCTGGTTGTATTCAAAGCACCACCAAGCATATTACAGTTGGATGAAAATGTATAGACTAGAAGGTCCTGTAAAACTCTTAAATATTGTATTTCTTTAAGATAAAAATATTTTTAAACCAAATTCGATATTCAGTATTGTTTAACAGTGACGTTCAGACCATATACACTCTTCAATATGATGAAAAAATTACATTTGAAATAAACTTTCCTGTGTTACATTTGTGTGAAGCTCTGGTTCTCATTTTAGGAAAGAACACTTCTTGCCAAAAGGCACTGGAATGACCCTTAAAATGCATCTGTTTGGTATCACTTAAACATGAACTAATATGAAGATAATTAAACATTATTAATGAATTCTATTTTCCCATGTTTAAAGGTTGTTTAAATTCACTTCTTTAGAAGGACAGGGAGAAGACTGTGGCCAAGACATGGAATTAACTGATACACTGTACTGAATGAAACCATTAATCTAATGAAACTATAAATATTAAATAGTTGCAAAATATGAAGACAATTATGACCAGTGCTATGATTGCTGTTACTACAAAATGTCCTTCTGTAGTCCTCCCTTTATGTCAAAAATATAGTAAAAAGTTGGAGAGGGAGATACAATAAGAGAATGCTTTAAAAGAAAAATTTAAACTTAGAAATAAAGGAAATAAGGATATTAGATTGTTCTGCTATTGAATGAACTACCCTTGAGATTTTGCTACTTGACAACTTAGTGTACAAAAAAAAATCTTGTCTGTCAAGATTTACATAGGGAGGGATCACAAAATCTCTGCTGAAAGTCTCTTGTCTTTAAATTCAGATTTTTGTAGTTCATTTATTAACACAAACTGTGATACTTTTTAAGTGCTGGAGTAGGGAAAGGGTTGGGGAAATAGAGACTAGGAGTGGGACATATTAGGGAGAAATCTGGTTGGTTAGCAAACAAATCAAGTGAAGTGTGAGAGATCAGTGCTATCTAACGGCCCTACAAACTGCTATCTCATAGCATAAAATACTGGAGAAAATAATCAGAACATTTTCTAAGCACCTGAACAAGTGGGGTTATGAAATGTTCACATGTAGGAATAGTTATCTGAGGCTACTGTCTCAACTGTACAAAATCTAGAAGTAGGCAAGGAGAGTACAGGTCTGTGCCTTTGATGAGGCTAATAAAAAGCTATATTACCAACAAAAGAACACAAAACAAGTCAGATGGTTGGGGCAGAAGTCTTCTGGTGATAGAGAGAAGGTGGTGGTAGAAGGGTATCTTTGCTTAAATTTAGTTTGCAACTATAATTTCAAACTGATTATATATATCTCAATAAACCCTTTAAATCTGCCTATTGGTAGGATCTGCCACATCTGTTAAACATTATATTTATTATTCAGGAACTTACAAGAAGTCTTCAGAATTTAGCAGAGTATATGGGAAGCTTGTGCTTTAGTTTCTTGATTCAGTGGTTTAATAAATATTTACGAAGCACTTAGTATATGCAAAGCGTTATAAGCCACCATAAAAATATTTGTCACTTAATATAAATTTTTTCTCTAGTCCAGAAACTTTAACTGAATAAGAGTCTTTATGCTATATGTGTATGTGTTTTTAAATGTTTTTGTTATACAAAAATGGAAAGACTTATCAATGTGTTTTATGTAGATAACTTTTCTAGAAAAGAGCCATGACCTGCTGAAAAAATTTTGGACAGCCACACGTTAACACAAAAAGTCAGCCTTGTAAACAAGGATTTCTGGAAGTTTGATTTACAAGGTCCTCCACCCATTTTCCTGTCACACAGGATATAATGGTTTTTGTTGAAGTGCAGCGTGACACTAAATAACTGGCAGTCACCGAATGCATTACTTATTATTTAGGTCACTCGATAGAGCTACATTTGCAGGAAATTGAATAGCTTTTAATAGATATACTGTATTGATGTCAAATAATAAAATTAAGGTTCTGTTACTAAACTATTCAGGCATAGAGACTAAAATTTCATACATGCCAAGGACAGCTTAGTTTTTAAAAATTCTGTATTCATAGTCTAGGTGCATAGTTAGTTACTTTCTATGAGTCAGAATTAAGACTCATGATCCTGCTTCATTTAATCATCACCTCCTAACATAAATTATGCTAGAATGAGCTGTCAGTCATTAGTGGACCTTCTTCAGGGTGATGATGACTTATTGGGAGTGTAAAAATACATTTCAACCTAATGGCTTACCCAAGTCGCATTTTGCTGTTATTTTATTGAATTTTATATTTGGAACCAAGATTTTACATGCTGTTTATGAATATGTCTACTGTATTGTATGTTATGATGGGATTTTGTTTTTTGGACATAAGTTACTAAAAGTGATTAATCATATCTACCCTTCTGCTGTTTTTTTTACTGAGTCCGCAAATGTAGTGCAAGTTTGGTTACAGATTGAAGATTATTCAACTTTATGTGCTATATTCATTGAACACAGTCTATTGGCTAAGTGACTGCTGCTCTCAGGTAGGAAGACTTGTACACATACTCATTCATTCATTCATTCATTCATTCATTTAATTTTCAGAATTTATTGAGCACCAATATATCCCAAGTAATTTTTAGGTAGTATATAAAATAGATACAATTCCTGCCTTCAGGAAGATTACCATTTGTTGGAAGGAGATAAGCAATGAATGTATACGTGGGAAAACATGTCACATAGGAATAAATGTTACACAGATAATTATAATACAGTTGCTGGTGGCTACTTTCACTGATAGTCAGAAAAGACCTGAGAAAATGACATTTAATGTGTCTTTTGAATGAAGAAAGCCTTGTGAAGTTCACATAGGTATCATCTAAGCTAGAGACAGGAAAAAGTAGTAAAGATTAAGTTAAGTATCCAGCATAGAAGAAACATTTCTACAGTATAACACAGTTGTGGAGAGGGCCCATGTCATGAGCCAGAGAAAATGCAGGCATCAGAATTTCTAGATCATACATAGCAATATACAGCCCAGCAAGTTAAAATTTTTTTTTTTTACAAATAGTTTATTGTCATATTAGTTTCCACATAACACCCAGTGCTCCCCACAAGTGCCCTCCTCCAAGGCCCCCCCCCCACATCCATCAGTCCTCAGTTTTTGTCAGCATTCAAGAGTCTCTCTTGGTTTGCCTCTCTCCCTTTCCCCCACCATTTCCGCCCTTCTTCTCCTCCTTGTTCCTCCGTCAAGTTCCTCCTAATCCTCCTATACGTGCAAACATATGATATTTGTCCTTCTCTGGCTGACTTATTTCACTCAGCATAACACCCTCAAGGTCCATCCATGTTGCTACACATGGCCAGATGTCATTGTTTCTCATTGCCATGTAGTATTCCATCATATAGATAAACCACATCTTCTTGATCCATTCGTCCATTGATGGACACTTAGGCTCTTTCCATGTTTTAGCTATTGTGGAGAGATGCTGCTATGAACATTGGGGTACATGTGCTCCTATGTATCAGCATTTCTGTATCCCTTGGGTAAATTCCTAGCAGTGCTATTGCTGGGTCATAGGGGAGTTCTATTGTTAGTTTCCTGAGGAACCTCCACACTGTTTTCCACAGGGGCTGTACCAGTTTACATTCCCACCAACAGTGTAGGAGGGTGCCCATTTCTCCACATCCTGGCCAGCATCTAGAGTTCTCTGATTTGCTCATTTTAGCCACTCTGACTGGCGTGAGGTGATATCTCAGTGTGGTTTTGATTTGTATTTCCCTGATGAGGAGGGATGCTGAGCATCGTTTCATGTGTCTGTTGGCTATCTGGATGTCCTCTTTGGAGAAGTGTCTGTTCATATCTTCTGCCCATTTCTTCACTGGGTTGTTTGTTTTTTGGGTGTGGAGTTTGGTGAGTTCCTTATAGATTTTGGACATTAACCCTTTATCTAATATGTCATTTGCAACTATCTTTTCCCATTCCGTTGGTTGCCTATTAGTTTTGTGGGTTGTTTCCTTTGCTGTGCAGAAGCTAAAAAAAAAAAAATTTTTTTAATATTTATTTATTTGAGAGGGAGAGAGGAAAGAGAGAGAGCACACACAAGTGGGGTAGGAGTAGAGAGAGGGAGAGAGAATCCCAAGCAGGCTCCACATTGTCAATGAAGAGCCTGACAAGGGGCCTGAAGCCATGATCTGTGAGAACATGACCTGAGCTGAAATCAAGTCAGATGCTTAACTGACTGAGTCATCCAGGTGCCCCACAGCTGAGCTGCTTTTAAAACAGTGTTTCTGTTGTCACTTCAGTCATGAATCAAGTTGGGATTGTGGGCAAAACTGTATTAATATTTAATTTAAGGGGCACCTTGTGTGGCTCAGTCAGTTAATCTTCTGACTTTAACTCAGGTCATGATCTCACGGTTCATGGGTTCAAGCATTGTATGGGGCTCTGTGCTGACAGCTCAGAGCCTGGAGCCTGCTTCAGATTCTGTGTCTTCTCTCTCTGCCCCTCCCTAGGTCATGCTCTCTCTCTCAAAAACAAATAAATGTTAAAAAAAATATTTAATTTAAGTTGCTCAGGATTTAATCAGCTGGTTTTGTGTGGCTTATAGGAAATTATTGGTATACGAGGTATCACTTTTGTCTGTTGCTTCTATTTTGAGTGAGGTAGGTAGGTGATATATTGTAGCAAATAAGAAATGTAGCATGCAAGAAACTGGTCCTTAACAGCTGTGAGAAATAGGAGGAGCTAGAGATTGGAAAGAAATATTCTAAGTCAGATCAGCTGTGGCTACCTGACTTCCTGTGAAGACTGTCTGAAATTTTAATAATATTTTAAGAACAGGAGAATGACAGTATTTCATTATTTTTGATCACTGAGTAATATTCCATTGTAAAATCTTGTCATTTGCAATAATGTGCATGGAATTAGAGTGTATTATGCTAAGTGAAGTAAGTCAGTCAGAGAAAACAAATATCAATGAAATCACTCATATGTGGAATTTAAGAAACAAAACAGATGAACATAGGGGAAGGGAAGGAAAACTGAGATAAAAACAGAGAGGGAGGCAAACCATAAGAGACTCTTAACAGAAAACAATCTGAGGGTTGCTAGAGGGGAGGTGGGTGAGGGAATGGGCAGAATGCGTGATGGGCATTAAGGAGGCCACTTGAGAACAAGATAATGAAATAAGTATTTTGTCAGCAAAAAGCTGACAGGTTTGATCAAACTTTGAAACACTGTTTTACTTCCTTCAGATGGAGTGTTGTGATGTAGAGACCAAAGAGGCTTTCATTGGTTTACTTATGTTCCAAAAGAATGTTAGTATGCTTGGTGTCCACATTCATCAGGCAATTATTGATGCGAGCTTTCCAAGTTGTGTTCATTTCATAACATGAAAAATGAAATTACCAATATTATAGTTTTTATACTCATGATCATACCTTTCCAGTGTATGCAGGAATTGCAAGCAAAATATGGACAATTTGCTTATTTTTGTATAGTCAACTGGATAGAAGGTGAAAGTGTATTGAAGAGAATTTAAACTACATGTTGATATCATGAAGTTTTGGGAGTTAAAGGAGAGATGTAAGAACCAACTTGCCAGGGCCCTCAGGGATTATGGTATGCTGGTTTCTTACTGATATTAGAAAATAACACAAATTGAACTTGGTTGTAAAGAACTTGGTTGTAAAGAAAAAGCAAACAAGATAAATACACCTTTACTTTCTTCAAGGAAGTAAAATATTCAGATTCAAACCAGACTTGTGAGTTGAGTAAATGCAGACTAATTTCTTTTTTCTAATGTTCCCTGAGTTTCCTAGAGTCATAAATTGCCCAAATTTGCAGATACATTGGTGTAAATGAAGGTCTAATTCCAGAGGAAGTTCTTAAGTTACAGAAGTATGAAACTCTCTTTAAGTTTTGGCAGAAATCCTTGGAGTATAAACCTCAAGATCTTCCTAGATAATCACAAATATGGCATACCTACATGCCTCAAAATACAAAGCTGTAAGTGAACATTTCTCAACAAGTTAACACAGAAACCCCAGAATTCTGGAGATGTGTATATAAATCTTAAAACTAGTAAAATATTTAGCCCTGAGACCAAATTGGGCAAACAAACACTTAGCATAAACTATACAATTATATCTGAAAATTCCCATTCATGATGTTAACCTAGATTCAGAATTGGGAGGAGCCCTGAAAAAAGTTCTTTAGCTGTTCTTTAAATGCCAACACAGTGTTCCAACTACAGTTCAAAATTGTTCAGTTAGTAGCACTGAGTCAACAAAAACAAACAGATATGTTTGTATTTAAGAAATTGATTAAATCATTTTTGGATTACTTTGGCTTCTTTTGCTCATGAATTGGGCTATATTTTAATACTCATTAAAAGACTCATGAAGCCCACTCTAGTGGATCTTATCTAGTGGACCACATGATCTGCTATAGAAAAACAAATGAAACAAGGGGCTATGAGTCAGGGGGAGTTGCTGGTCTTAAAACAGTTCCCTGAGATGTAAAAAAGAAGTAAACAAGGCTCTTTTGATTATAACGACATCTTCTAATTTAGGCTAATACATATATTCTGAAACAAAACAATGGATTGGCCACAGAGGCAACTTTAAGGAGTACTAATAGCTTTCTTTAAGGGCCCATATGGTCTCATCTTATTTCTCTGTTTCTCTCTGGCTGTCTCTTCTCATTATTATCTGGCCAGTCTCATAAAATTAAAAACTGAAATTTTACAAATATAAAAATAAAAATCTTTTGAGGTGCCTGGGTGGCTCAGCTGGTTAAGCGTCTGACTCTTGATTTTGGTTCAGGCTCTCACAGTTTGTCAGATCGAGGCACATGTTGGGCTCTGCATTGACAGTGCAGAGCCTGCTTGGGATTTTCTGCCTCCCTCTCTCTCTGCCCCTCCCTGGCTCTTTCTCTCTCTTGCTTTCAAAAATAAATAAATCAACATTTAAAAAAATGAAAATCTTTTAAAAACCAAACATTTGGAAAGGAGCAAGTCTGGTTGTCTTAGAGAAAAGCCAGACCACTTCATGGCTCAGAAACTAATCCAAATTATAGTGCCCTTGGGTTAAGTGCCCAGGAATGTCCCCAAGAATGACTATTTCTCTGCAAAAGACAGCTTAGAGCTATTTTATTGGACATGTAGTTTATGGGTGTTTGTGTGTGTTTATGAGATAGGTTAGTGGTGACCAAGGAAGCTTCTGAGACATTATGTATGACACATATGTCTACTATGGGTTAGTAGTTTAGTAATAAATATTCTTCAGAAGAAAGAGCAAACAGGAAGCTAGTGGTTTCAGTTACTATCTATGAAGTGAGTTAGTAACCATGACTGTAAGACAGAAATATGCTTTAACGAAGCATAAATAGAGAAAAAATATATAATAGGGGCTATGGTAGGTGGTGCAAATTTAATATTTTTATTTATTTCTAGGAGAGAGAGAGAGCGTGAGCAGGGGAGGGTCAGAGAGAGAGGAAGTCACAGACTGAAACAGGCTCCAGGCTCTGAGCTGGCCGTCAGCACAGAGCCCGTCGCGGGGCTCGAACCCACGAACCGCGAGATCATGACCTAAGCGAAAGTCGGACGCTTAACTGACTAAGCCACCCAGGCGCCCCTAGGTGGTGCAAATTTAAAATAAGGTAGTCAGGATAGGCTTTACTGTGAAGATGACTTTTGAGCAAAGATGGGAAGAAGCTCTCTGCTGGAATCCAGAGTAAGAGAGTTAGTGTACAAGGGTCCTGAACAAGGAACATACCTGTGATGTTCAGATAGCCAGTCTGTTTAGAGTGGATTTATCGAGACTGAGAACAGTAAAAGATGTGAGCAAGTAATTTAAGAATTTATAGGTTATTTAGAAAAGTTGGCTTTTATTCAGAGATGAAAGCCAGTGAAGGATTTTGAGTAGACATTGACTAACTTATTTTTTAAATATATGCTTTTCTGAGATGAGACTAAAATGGGCCAAAAGTGGAAGGGAAATGAGTGGTGAGAAGGCAATGCAATAATCTAGGTGTTAGAGGATGTTGGCTTAGACCAATAGGGAGGTGATGAGAAGTGGTTAGATTCTGGATGTCTTTTAAAAATAGAGCTAATAGCATTTGCTAAAGAGATCAAATGTACGATACGAGAGAAAGAGAGGAATCAAGTATGACTACAAAGTCACCAAAGACAAGCTCTTCCTCATTTGCAAATATTCTTATCTCAACCCCAACAGCTTGTGATTAAAATGTAGTACATTCCTTCCTTAACGTTTATTGTCAATTGCTCATTTTCTCCCTTCCTTTCAGAGGATGCCAACATCATTAAAGCCATGACTGGGACTCACATCAAAATCATCTACAATCTGTAGATGCCGGGGGCTCCTAACTGTTACAAGCCCACCATCTTCATTTGGTCCAAAATACTGTCTTTGCTTTGTACTATCCTTGCATAGGATTTCCATCTGGTCCTCAGAGCTCATCCTTCAGTACTTCTACCAACTGATGTGCTTTATTCTCTTGGGTCATTATATTTATCACTGAGTCATTGCTTCTAGTTTTTAGGATAGCATCTTATCAAGAGTAAGTCTACCAACACCCAGGACTGGGTGATAGTGGGAATTGGCTCTGTGAGGAATAAATAGGTAGAGCTCTAAGTGCTTAATAAATATTAGGTATTTATTATTAGTATTATTAATTGCTATTATTACTATAGACATTTGTTCAAGGAGTAGTATTCCTGTTCTATAGAGCTTCACTGTTCATTGTGGTAGCCACTTTTCGTTTAGATGTAGCTACGTAAATTTAAATTACAGTTAATTAAAATGAAATAAAATAAAAAATTCAGTTTCTCAGTCCCAGTTATATTTCAATTATCCTTGAGCGGCTAGTGGCGACTGACTGGACACTGAAGAATGGAGAAATTGGCATTTATTATTGACAGTTCTATTCCTGAGTACAGCTCTAGAGACTGCCTATCTTACTAGTGATTACAGAGGAGAGGAAGTGAATAGGACACAACTGTGCCATCCAGATAAGTTTCACCATAGGTGAATTGTCCTTCCTAACCTACTTGGAAATATATGGGGATTTTTTTATACTACTGACTATGCCATAGGCTTCTAATGTCTTTCAGATTACTTTTGTTCCTGAATTCACCTTTTAAAGGCAATGAGTACAATTAAAATATTGTACGTGTATGTTCACACTGGAAAATAAAAACCTCTTACCACAACCTCATTAGGTTCTTGTACATGAAGTGAAAGTTTTTGGTTTGATGTAACTCTTAGAATTTTTCAAATGACCTTTGCTTGAACTTAAAAAGTTAATGTACATTTAAAAAGAAATGAATCCCACATGTTTTGGTTTATTTATGCTTATTTTTCCAGCTTCTGGTTTGAAGAGGACTTGTGTCTGAAAAATCTTTGGGGATTTTCAAATGAGGATTATTATTAAATTTCCCCTCAAAATAAGAAGTTAGGTTTGGTTATTTGTAAATGATTACAAAATCTCACATGTTTTAGTTTGCCTTCAAAGCTCTGATTTATCAATTGAGAGTGGGTGTCAAACTTGGCAAGAGATGTTCTTTCATTCATGGGATTTACTTAGTCTACTAATGAGTTCTTTTCACAAGATAAAGGGCAGTGTTGTATCATTTACATTAAAAACATTCAGTTGTGAATTATGATGCAAACAGGAAACCATACACACGATAGAGGCCCTCTACAAAGGAATAAAAGGGGAAGTCTGCTGCCAGTGTCCTTGGTGATGCTGCATTGAACTGGCAAAGGTATACAACAGTGCCAATGCGCTCTAGGGTAACATCTGAAACTTTCCAGAAATTTGTTAGGTAGTCAAGTTAGATAGTCACTGCTAGTACAGTGCATCTCATCATTCTACTACTATGGCCACAGTTGATAGGCCTACATTGGTCCAAAAGTTGGCTACTAATCTGTGAGATATCCAGGCATATAGCACTCACCTCTTGTACTAGATATTTGGCCAAGAATACCAGATCTAAAAACAGTAACAAAAATAAGTTATACTACACATTGTGATCTTGGCTTTTATCAAGTACTATGCAAAAAGTTAAACAAAGCCATACCTAATGTGTTCAACAACTCTTCATGATAAATATTAATATACCCATTTTTAGTTGAGTACATTGAAGCTTAGTTTACTGAAAATAATGCCTAGAAGTAGGATCACAAAGAATTTTTTTTTTTTTTGGATCACAAAGAATTTTTTGACTCCAACACCAGATGTCTTTTTAATAGAGTATACTGTTCCCTACATTTTCTTTGAGTTTGAATTTAAAAATTTAGCAAAGGAGACACAGAAACAGCAACAAGGTAGATCTCATAATGGGAGAGCAAACAGAACATGCTGCAGACGTGGATGAGCTAACAGGGTAGCTGGGAGAATTTAGTCATCTCAAGGCCTGGTTGTAGATATACAGCAATATCCTGGATATATCCTGCAAAATGTCTGGCCATAGATCGTCAAAAGTATTTGCTTTTATCCCTGCATCTCCTTTTGATAAATCCATTTGCTGGGGAAGATTGCTGCTGGGCCTTTAAACCTGAAATCCCCTACATGTTTAATGATTGTACCATTGTTAGCTCTAACTTAAATGCCCGAAGTAAAATGATCTAAAACACTAATCTATAGTAAGGTTTAAACAGAGTTTAAGATTTTAGATCTCCTCTATTACCTTCTTTGTATTTATTTGCACTTAAAAATAAGTTGGAGTTTTCTGATTTTCATCCTAGTCCAATGCTCTGTGTTACTTTCTTTCCCTAATGATAAATTCCATTTCATAACAATTGCAAATTCCAAGGAGTGTATTTCAGGGAAGTTCATTTGAGGATAAAATCATTGGCATTTGACCCCATGTTGCCATTTGTAGCATGCTACAGCTTCTCAGAAATATATTGCCTTGTCAAGTCTTCTTACTTAATTAAATCTTCCTGTTTCAATTTCTTGAAAGCAAAGTAAAAAGTAGATATTGATGTGGTAATAATTATTTAATATTCAGTAGAGTCTTGGACATGAATACTGAAATAATCAACATCCTGTGATAATGCAAAATAGGAACAATTTGTTGGAGAAGTATCTTCTTTCTCTCTCTCTCTTTTAAATGTTTATTTTTAACAGAGAGAGAGAGAGAGAGAGAGAGAGAGAGATGGCGAGAGCGAGCATGAGCAAAGGAGGGGCAGAGAGAGAAAGCAAGACAGGGAATCTGAATCAGGCTCTGTGCTGAGAGTGCAGAGCCTGAGTTGGGGCTCAAACTCACAAATCTTGAGATTGTGGCCTGAGCCTGACACATAACTGACTGAGCCACCCAGGCGCCCCTTCTTTCTCTTTTTAAAACCAACCCTCATTCTTGTCTGTCATCTCACATCTTCTGGGGCTCAAGAAGAAACCTATCTACTTCTCTCCCTGCCAACCTGACACGTGAGCCTTGGGGGCATATAGCCCAACCACAACTGAGAACTTGGATCAAACTTCTGTTCTTTGCAACCTAAAAATCCTAATGAACATGAAACTGTACGAAACAGTTCTTTCTAACATTTAAAGGACAATCCAGTCATGCTTCTTATTTGCTTAAAATGTGTTAGACTCCCTATCTCATACCTCTGAGATACAAGCTGCAACTGCTTAGCATCACATCAGTTGTGTTACACACACTCTCCTTCTTTTGCCCCCTCTCACATGTTCTTCCAAATTCCATCTCAGAGTTTACACCTCAGCATCAAGCACACATGCCTTCATCTTTGCACACACTGCTATTCTTTGCCTCCAACATCCTCCTCTTTCTGTCTAGTTCTCCTGGAAAACTTCTAATCTGCTTCCAATGGCCAAGTCAGGTTTCCTAATGTATTCTTTTATGGATTCCTTTTCCTACATATAATCAACAATATTTAAGAGATACTAATTGATCGCTTTTTGTATATATTCTCCTGGATGTTGAGAATTTAATAGTGGGCAAGAACAGATATGCTCTGTGCCCAAATGGAACACACATATTAATAGAGGAGACAGGCATTAATCAAATGATCCCTGAATAAATGGCAAGTTGCATTTGTGCTGTAACTGCTATCAAAGGTTGAGTCACAGTACTATGCGAGTCTGCCATTAAGAAATTTGACATTGAGGGATGCCTGGGTGGCTTAGTAAGTTAAGCTTCCAACTCTTGATTTCAGCTCAGATCATGATCCTACAATTTATTAGTATGAGCCCCGTGTGGGAGCTCTATGTTGTTAGCAGAGAGCCTGCTTTGAATTCTCTCTCTCCGTCTCTCTCTGCCTCTCCCCTGCTCACATGGTCTCTCTCTCTCTCTCAATAAACAAATAAATTAAAAAAAAGAAATTTGACTTTGTGGACATTCCTTTGACATTTCTACAGAATTAAACACCCCCTTCTCCAGTACTGTATGCATGGTTCCATTGTTACAGAGATTAAAATGAATTTAAATGTATTTGTTTACATATCTATTTTCACCACTAGGTTGTAAGGTGCTTACTAATTTCTGAAACTCTGTACTGAGCAGATTTTCTAGAAAATAGTAGGATATGAAAAATAATTATTTTCTGATTGAGTTAGAGTGCAACTTTACTCATGGATTATAAGAAAATTTATAAAGGATCATTTTTTATTCCTATTATTTATTTTCTCTAAGACAAGACCTTCAGTGTCTGGCTAGTTGCTTTGCAGAAAACAGTACCATTCTCTAATAATTATAAGCTTTTTAGCATTCTTTCTTATAAGTCACAGACTATTCTAGCACTTACTTGCAAGCTTTGAGGTTTGAAATGAAGGAACAGCATTCACTAGTTCAATTATGAATTATTTCAAAGGTCGGAGCACAAGAGCACAAACTACACTAGTGCCTTTGAGAGAATGGAAAGTGATGAACATCTATTTGAGGAAATAAATACTGTAATGAGGAAAGCAAAAATAGCCAAAAAGCTATAGCAAACATTTTTTGAATAAACAAGAGAGTGATAAGGCGATGTTAAATGTCCTCTCTGATTTCCTGATCTTGTATATTTTATTTTATTTTATTTATTTTTTTTTTTTAATTTTTTTTTTTTTTAATTTATTTCTAGGAGAGAGAGAGAGAGACAGCGTGAGCAGGGGAGGGTCAGAGAGAGAGGGAGTCACAGACTCTGAAACAGGCTCCAGGCTCTGAGCTGGCAGTCAGCACAGAGCCCGACGCGGGGCTCGAACCCACGAACTGCAAGATCATGACCTAAGCGAAAGTCGGACGCTCAACCGACTAAGCCACCCAGGCGCCCCTGATCTTGTATATTTTAAAATACCATAATATAAAAATGATTAGAGAATGGACTCTACATAGATATTAGTTCATGTCTTTACATTGAAATTAAGTACATTATGTGCAGTCTCTACAGAGGCAAGATTATTTCCATACATTCTAACTCCACCCTCTTCTTTTTCTGAAATGAGGTTAAAGATAGAAGTTATACTTTGGATTTTGGCCCATAACCCTTCCTAGTGAGCATCTGTCAAGTATTTCTCTAGGCAGCTGCAGTGTTCACTGGCTGCACAACCCAGAGCTGGGAACTATGGCAGCCATGACAGGCTAACAGAAAGAAGAGTTCACATTTAAATGTCTGGGTACAAAGTCCTAGTCCTGGAATGTCCTAAGAGATCTTTGTAAGACTAATGATGATCCCGAGATCCTTTGATCCTTTATTATCTTCTAAATCTGTTTTTATCTGTACACCTAAAGATCTCAATAAACTCCCCAATAGGTTAATTGTTATTATTACCTGCTTTGATTCTAGCCATCCTAGTGGGTGTAAAGCAGTATCTCATTCTGGTTTTGTTTCATGATTTCCTAATCACTAATGATGTTGAACATCTTATTGTGTGCTTATTGGAGATGTGTATATCTTCCTGGAGAAATGTCTATTTAAGCCTGGCCCACTTTTAAACCGAGTTGTCTTTCTATTGTTGAATTGTAAGAATTCTTTATATTTCAGGTACTAGTTCCATATCACAGATGTGACTTACAATTATTTTCTCCCATTTGATGAATTGCCCTTTCACTTTCTTGATAGTGTCCTTTGAAGCACAAAAGTCTGTGATTTTGATGAAGACCAAATTTATCTATTTTCCTTTGGTTGTTGGGCTTGTAGTGTTATATTTAAAAAATTTCGGATCCAAGGTCATGCAGATTTATGTTTTATTTTGTTTAGGGCTATAATTCATTTTGCATTATTTTTTGTATATGGTGTGAGGTACAACTTCATTCTTTCAAAGGTGGATATCCAGTTCTCCCAGCACTATTTGTTGAAAAGACTATTCTTTTCCCAATGAATGGTCTTGACATTCTTACTGAAAATTAATTGACCATACATGTATGGGTTTATTTCTAAACACTTAATTTTGTTCCATTGGTATATATATGTATGTCGTTATCATACTATCTTGATTACTGTACCTTTGTATTAAGTTTAGAAATCAAGAAATTTCTGAAAAGACTTTCCTTGTATTATTTTTTCAGATTAGTTTGGCTATTCTGGACTCCTTATGTTTACATATTAATTTTAGGATCAATTTGCTAATTTCTGCAAAAAACAACAACAACAACAACAGCTGGGATTTTTATAGGGCTGGTATTGCATTTGTAGATCAATTTGGGAAGTATTGCTATCCTACCAATATAAAGCCTTAACAATCCATTGATATAGATGTCTTTCCATATTTTATATCTTCATTAATTACTTTCAGCAATGTTTTGTAGTTTTTCTTTCTCTAATTCTTCTATACCATTGCCCTTATGGCCAACTTCAGAACATGCTGCTGCTTTTTCTGAGAATGTAAAAATATACATCCGTTATATAATCAGTTTTTGGGATCTAAAAGTAGTGGTGGAAAAAGTGCAGGTATTGAGAAGCTGAAAAGAGAAATGGTGAAAGGAAAAAGAAATTTCAGGTAAAAACCAAGAGACAGGGCAAGGAATTCTACTTATGATGGAAATAACTTAAGTGGTTCATGAATAAATGATTCATGACAACCTTAACTACTTTAAAGTAACATGTTCTTGAACCAACAACCATCTCTTTTATACAATCACTCTTGAGAATTAAATGAAATGATAACGCTGGGATTGCTCAGATACTTTACTAAACTTTTTGTTACAGAATTGCATTCAGCGACCCTGGTATGGTCCTAGGAATACTCTCATGGTGGTTGTATCTTTCAAATATCATTATTACTTTATTAAAAGAAATGAAATGTAATTATAATGTAATAATGCTGCTTTCTTAATGTATGTTGGAAATAATAGTTATGATTTCTTGAGAGATGAATTTGTGTTTAGTTCTAGGGATATTTTTTCCTCCCCAGTTCCTAGAAAGTGGACAGGCTCTTTTTATTCCTTTTTTCTTTTTTTTTTTTTTTTTTATTTATTTCTAGGAGAGAGAGAGAGAGAGAGAGACAGCGTGAGCAGGGAGGGTCAGAGAGCGAGGAGTCACAGATTGAAACAGGCTCCAGGCTCTGAGCTGGCAGTCAGCACAGAGCCCGATGTGGGGCTTGAACCCACGAACCGTGAGATCATGACCTAAGTGAAAGTCAGACGCTTAACCGACTAAGCCACCCAGGTGCCCCTTATTCCTTTTTTCTAGGAGAACTTTTTGTTGCCTCACTGAACACAGCTTCCTGTGCATAAACCCTTTTTCTAGCTTTGGTATGTTTGTGTTTCTTGAAAGCATGGACTACTTAATGATATCAAGGTGTACTGGTGATGAAGAGGCAGGAGAAAAGAACTAGAAGGGTTCAAAGAATGGATGAAAAGCTCAGACTTTTCTGGGATTTGGGACCTATGATCTATTTCACTAAGTGGCCTAAAGAGTTGGTCAAGTCCTCTCTGGTAGCAGAAGAAGGAGTAGTTTCACAGTATGCACATGGAGACTGGGTCATGGGTATTGGTGATTTTAGCCTTGGTGAAGATTCTTCTGCCTAGTGAAAACACAGAGATGTTGGATATTAAGGGACCATGAGTATTTGGTCAAAAATTGTATTATGGTTATAAGTGTGTCCCAAAGACCTGAGAAAGCCTATAGATATTTGTTCTATGTAGGATTTCTAAGTTCCATATATGATTGTGGTAGGCAGTAGGGAATGGTATGTGAAGAAATCTCCAATAATAACTAATATTGATTTTCACATCAGCCCATACAGGTAGGTATTCCAAATTAGAATTATGTTTCATGGCTTTAATTTTTAAAATTTAATTAGAATTAATTAAATCTAAATAAAGTCACGAGGCATTTTTGGCATACCTAAGTACTTCATAGGAGAAGATATACCCTTGGAATATTATGTAAGATCTCCTCAGTTATACTGAACTATTTATTGTGAAATAAAACAGCTCCTTCAGAAGATGACTTTGAAGTGCAACCTTCATTTAGATATAACTTTTCATCAATGCATCATTAATCTGTAATGCATGTGGGGACAAGACTACATATAGTTTAGAGTGTGGTGCAATGTGAGAGATGCTGTTGAATAAGGTTTGGCTTTCCTGCTACGTGAAGCCACACAAAGTTTTTCTTGGACACAGAACATGCAAATTGTGATTCTTCTTTCCTTGTTTTTATCACTCAAGGCAAAAATTAACTTCAGGGGCACCTGGGTAGCTCAACTGGTTAAGCATCTGACTTCAGCTCAGGTCATGATCTCATGGTTTGTGAGTTCAAGCCCCACATTGAGCTATGTGCCGACAGCTCAGAGCCTGGAGCCTGTTTCAGATTCTCTGTCTACCTTTCTCTCTTTGCCCCTCCTCTGCTTGCACTCTGTCTCTCTCAAAAATAAATAAATGTGAAAAAATTAACTTTAGATACAGTTTTATACTATGCTTTTCAGATATTACACTGATGAAATACTAAATCTCATAAGTGAATAGAAAAATGGTTATTGTTATGCCCCTTAGTCTTGGTCTTGTAAATCTATTTAATCTACCCAATACCTCAGGCCACAGGGAGGGCGCATAAAGGACACGGGCAGGTAAAAGGCTGACACTAAGGTATTTCCTCATAGGCTCTCTGACTTGCTTGCTTATCTTGTTGTGTTCTGGTCTGTTCTCACTGGATCCTGAGTGCTTTCGTTTTTTAATTTTTATCCCATGTATCAGTTTTTGGCCCTCCTCTTTGATTTTTATGTTATTTGATATTCGATAGCTGAATCCTCTGCTGTTGGACTCCTTTCCTTTCTCAATTCATTTGATTCAAAAATTCACATTTTTCTTAGCTTTTAATGCTTTCATCAGAATAAGAGATATATGCTCTACTAGTTTTGGTACCTAAGGCCCCATGCTATCTTCTGGGCTGTGGAACAATAAGTTTCTGTTATTCAAGGCCCCCATTTTGTGGGGGTTTATAATGGCAGCCCCAGCAAACTAATCTATATTCATTCTTAAACATGAAATTTGTATTCCTATTTAAAAAGCTACTGCTCTTTTTCAAAATTATATTTTGAACTTGATTGGCTATGTCTTATGTGACATAGAATTTTATACATTTTTTTTGACCATTCAATTTGGATAACTAATACTTTACTACTTTTTTAATATTTTAAAATAGCAGCCAATGGGGTGCCTGCATGGCTCAGTTGGTTAAGTATTCAACTTTGGTTTGGGTCATGATCTCATGGGTTCTTGGGTTTGAACCCCATGTCGGGCTCTGTGCTGACAGCTCAGAGGCTGGAGCCTGCTTCAGATTTCCGTGTCTCCCTCTCTCTCTACCCCTCCCTTGCTCATGCTCTCTCTCTCTCGAAAATAAATAAACATTAAAAAAAATTAAAATAGTAACTAGAAGGACATATATGGAATATAGAGTTGCCCTTTTTTCATAAACTCCACCCCCACGATACACAAAGTGCTTATGAAGCAAATTAACTTCACAGAAATACCATCTCAAACTGATTTTATTCTGATTTCCCTTTATTAGTGGTTTGACCTTGACCCTGGTTTGTGTTCCTTAAAAGGGAGAAAATTTGGTATTGGTGCCAGTTATATTTGGTCTTCTGCAAGTTGAGTCTTTCTCATAAGTTCCTTCCTCTTTTCCTCCCCATTCCCTTCAGCTAATTCAGCTATGATTTCTGCAATCTCAGTACATTTCCTGTATATTTTCAACTACTCCTAAGGAACCCATGTTAACCAGGCACAATGCTACCAGGCACTAGAAACAGAAGAGTCAACAAGACAGGGACATTACCTGTAAAGAACCCTTTGGCATATATGTAGAGGTTGACAAGAGTTAAAGCATAACATTTTTGTGTTCTGAATTTTTGTACTATCTTCTTTTAGCTGTAAAACTATCATAGCAACTATAATAATGCCTGGACCCAGGCATGACCCATGTATCTCTTACATATATAGGGGATCCTGATACTCTGGGTATATAAAAATGTGGAATCAAGGTTTCTTCCAGGTGAATACCTCTATCTCTAATATCTTGGTAACCCAAGGCGCTTCTTTTTTTTTTTTTAATTGTTTTTATTATTTTTCCAATAATAAATGCACAGAGTTTAAGAAATCATATAAAGCTAAAAGTTTCTTGTTGAAAAGCTGTGATCTTTTCTCTTACCCAACTCATTCTACACCATGTTCCAGAAGCAACAACTTTGAACTCCTATCACTCTTTCCCCCTGCTACTTCTTCTATATTTATAAATATATTCCTGATACATTAATTTTAGGTATGGTTTATTGACTTCTTGTTGCAGTGATTAAGAATTTCATCCTTCCCAGAACACTCTGTCACTACCACACCCTTGCTCCATTTCTCTTCAGCCACCTAATGTAGTTTTACTACACACTTTAGTAAATAGGTATGTTAACATTGTTATGGTTATGTAAATAATTACTACTGCTGTTCTTTTTTTTTTTTTTTTAAATTTTTATTTATTTCTAGGAGGGAGAGAGAGAGACAGCGTGAGCAGGGGAGGGTCAGAGAGGGAGTCACAGACTGAAACAGGCTCCAGGCTCCGAGCTGGCAGTCAGCACAGAGCCCGACGCGGGGCTCGAACCCACGAACCGCGAGATCATGACCCAAGCGAAAGTCGGACGCTTAACCAACTAAGCCACCCAGGCGCCCCAACTACTGCTGTTCTAAGTTACTTTTTCAGACAACTTTTGGCTTTCTTATAGTTAATAACTGCTTATTTGAAAGATCTCTGTTTAGTGTGTGGACTTTAAATTATCCCGTTGTTTTCAGCCTGGTGTGTCTCCAAGGGCTTTGCTTGCTCTGATGCCCAGTGGCCCTATCCCTGACCCTCAAGAGTTTTGCAGAGTGACCTGACTCACGTTCTTTGAGGCTTCACCCTTGCAGATACTTAGTTTATCACGTCTTCTGCTGTATTCAGTCAGTAACCAGGGTTATATTTACTTGGTAGCATCAATACTGTTTCTTCTGAATTGTAATTTTAAAAAGGTTTGGGAAAGAAAAGAAACTTAACATGCATATTTAGAAGACCAAAATTCCTCTCAATAAATTATATATTTCTGTCTTGTGGACTTGAGAGTAACAGCTTCTTCCCCCAAGTTACCCTTAAGGGAGGCTTGTTCATTCTCATCTCAAACATCTGATATAATAGTCCACTATATTTCTTCTTCACTTTCTCTGTTTCTCTCCCTGTCTCCTAACTTCTCCCATTTTACTAGTGACTTTTAGCTTTAGGGGAAAATGCCAAATGGTATAATGTGTCCAATGGATAAATATTCTTCCATATATGAATTGTACTCACTTTAACAAAAAATTAGAGTCCATCATCTACATGGTAATAACTTTCCTTACCTCAATACATCGATGACACATGAAGTATTTTCTGAATTGATAAAGCAGCAGAGATTATCTCAGGAAGAGAAAGGCTTTCAAAGTTCAGAATGTGGAGGGATTAATTTATCATCTCACTTCATTCTTACTAATGGCCTGAATTTACATATCAGTATATTTGAATAATTAAATGAGACACCTACTTTAGTCCAGGTGGTATAAGAGTAGAGATGGAGCCTAAGCTGGTAATCTTCTGCCAAATTTAACTTATTGGTAGACATGGCAGCCTTCTGTAGTTAATATCCCCAGACTGCTTCATTTGTAATTTCATTGATTGCTTGGTATGTACTTCACATATCAGTGTTCTGTTAAGTATATTAGCTAACATACAGAAAAATAATCTTGTGATGGGATAGTGTTGGTTAATGATTTCATTATTAATGGAAAAAGAAATATAATCAAGACCACTAGGATTCATGCTCTGAGTATTTTGAGACATGTTGGCTGTAGGAGGACAAGGACAGTATCTTTCTTGTTTCTACCATAGGGCTTGAGAGATAATATTCAAAAGATTCCCCCACAGTATTCCACCATTGGCACTGCCTGATCTGGCCCAGGCAGGAGGCAGTCTCCAATAACTGCCTTCTGGACCACTCTGATTCCATTTTCTATGAGATCATGTTTACATTATATAGAAGTTGCCCTGCCTCATGTATATGCAGGGAATGAAAAGATATTCCTACGAGTATTTTCTGTCGTAAATACCTCTTATCTGAGAGAAAAAGTATGTTCTTTATGTTAGGATGCAATGTTGGGCAAAGCAGACATATGATCTTACACATGCAAGTTGCCACAGTATCCCAAATGTCTAGCATAGAATGGATTCTCAACAAATATCTGATAATTGGTATTGTGTCTTTGCCATCATAGAATTTTAGTTCAGCTGGAAAATAAAGCATATAACAAGAAATTATAGTGAAGTATTTATGAGGATAGAGGAAAATGGGGACTTTCTACGGAGCACTTAACTCAAATTTGGCGAGTCAGTGAAGAGCTGTGAAGGAAATCATGTCAGTGAGAACTGGGGATAAGTGGGACATAGCCAGCCAGTGGTGGCTATGTGGGTAATACAGAGAATATGAGGGAAGGGGAACATTGAAGCTGGGACTGTTTTAGCAACAGGGAATAGCATGTGCCAAGGCTTGGAGAAGAGACAGAATTTGGAAAGAAATGGGCTATGACTGGACATTAGAATGAATGGAGTGATTAAAAACAAAGAAGAGGAGGCAATAAGGAAGAAGCATAAAATGTGTGTTTAAGAATTTGAGTTTTGTCCTAAATGCCATGGGCAACCATAAAGGGTTTTAACCCAGGGATTGACAGAACCTAGTATGTTAGCTGGCATGATATTCTCACAGAGATTTGGATTCTTGAATTCAGTGGAAAGGCTGAAGGGCAAAAATATCATTCCTTTCCTTGGCCATGTTCCCAGGTATATTTCTGAATATTGGCAAACTGAAATTCATACCTCTTACCAAAACTAAAATAACTCCTCGGATCTGATCCTGGCTATTCTTAATTACCTCCAGATTTGTGTAAAATTGACAACTGGTATTTATTAAGGTGGAATCCATTTCTCAAGACTCCTGGAAATCAAGGCCTATCATAGAAGTTGCTCAGGCTCAAAATGTTATTTCTTTCCAGCCGTCCCCAGCAACTTGTGTATAACATTTCCTAATCTTGTGGGGTTTGCAATTTGTTACAATCCATGCTAGATTTAACACCCAATGAGGATATATAATTTCAATAAGACAGTATCTCAGATTGATCTTTATTCTTTTCCAGGATCACCAGAACTTTGTGTCAGGATATTCTGTTCTACCCATCAAGTTGATGAAGTAGGTCCCTGAAATCTTCTCTGGTAAAATTGAACCTGATGATTATATCATAAGAGTTTATTATAGTTTTACCATTCTTTCCCATCAAGCATGTATTCATTAGTGCTGGCACAGTATTACCTACCATTCTTGTAACAGTGAAAACCTACCATGCAGCAGTGCCAGGTTGGCTCCCATGGTGTTTCCTTCCTGAGTACTCTGTGTAATGACTCTGACTTTCATTGGCCCCCTGTTTCTGCCTCTATTATCCCTGGACTCTGGCAATAGAATCCAGTGATGGAAGCAGCACAGAAAAAGCTTGGTAATCAGATGGACCTGGGTTTAAATCTTGATTTTTATTATCTACTCATTATATTACCAGGGGCATAATATCGATTTTTCTCAGCTTCATTGTCTTGTAAAACAGCATACAAGGTTGTTGTAAGGATGAAATGAGATGATTATGAATTAAGTACCTAGTGAAATGCCTGGTACAATTAATGCCAATAAATGGCAGATACTACTACATTTATGAGGAAAATGTAAACCTTTGGCATTTGCCACTATGAGAACCAAGTCCAGACTTTAAAATTAGCCAGCACCTCAGCCTAGAGGAACATATACAAATTATATGCACATGTAGCCTTTACCCTGGGGAAAATCCCAAAAGACCATTGCTTCGTGTCATCAACAAGCAAATACCACAGAGATTGAGAAAGGAATGGTCAGGGTGAGACTTGAGATATTATTTCATATTACTGATACTTAAGTCTTCTCATTTGTAAAATTAATATTTTAGATTAAATGACTTCTAAGTAGTTTCAAATCCCTATTTCTCAAGTGCCAGGAATATATTTTAACCATATTATAGTTTTACTAAGGGTTAAGGACATTATACATCTATGTGCAGCAAAGAACACAGTTGTACAGTGTTGTGTGTGTGTGGTGGGGTGGTATCCATAGAGTATATAAAAAGATCCATAAAATTCAAGGATATTTATTTTTGGTTCCTTATCTTATCCAAAAATTTTAATCCCAATCACCACAGGGATTTTAATAAATGCTCACTTCTAACTCCATCCATGTTTATGATTACTTGCCTTTGCCTTTTTCCTCAACAGTCTTGTATAAATCTGCCATATTTTTTTAATGTGCATAAGTAATTCAAGTGGTTGGTGTAATTCATGTGTTTGTGTCTGTGTGTGTTAGAGACAGACCTTCTGACTTCAAGAGCTGGCCTTGATTTTAGGGATATCATGAAAGTCTCTGTTTATTCAAAATTTATCTCTCATTAACTCCACATAAATTTTTAAAAATGTCTTAGAGAGTGTCTCTTAGAAATATTACTACACCCCATGACTTCAACAACTCCCACCTATATATTAGTAACTACCCAAACAATATTTCTAGCCCTCCAGAGAAAGCCTTGTCCCAGAAACGTCTTTCAAAGGAAACCAGTGTATTTGGCAGGCAAGGTGACTGATTTCATTTCTTCATTTATTTTGAGTGTAATTTGCTCCCTCATTGTTATGAGTAGTTTATTTATTTGGAAATGGCATCTTCTCTTCTAAAGTCATTATTGGTCTGGCAGACAGCTAGTGGGAAACATTGGGGGGTATGAAGCATGGGGAGGTGGCAGTAGTCTCTTTTGGCATGCTAGATACTGTTAGGAAATGAAACAGCAATAAAATAAGCAGATTATGCACACAGGAATGTATTTATAATTAGAAGAGTTGGAAAGTACCTCGATTATTGCTGGCTGATAATTTTATCTAACATTAATGCTCCAAAAACATCCCTATAGTCGACTCTTGGCTATGCTGTATGTGTATTTTTGAGACAGAAACATATGTACAAACAAGTTTGACTATTCTGATCAAATTGCCTACAAAAAATAGATTTTTAAAAAAATCTACAAGTCAATTAAATAATTAAATTTACTGGTTTTTTACAGCTTGATATTTCTTTTTCCTAAAGAATAAATAAAAACAAACTGGTTTATGTAAAAAAAAAAAAAGTCCTCAATTTATTCATATGAGTAGCCTTAATTTCTTGAAGCTGAACTCTAATTTATCTTGAAGTTCGATGTCAACATTTCCACCAGGTTTACATATATTTCTCCTAGAAGACTCCTATCTTAGTGGATCTCGGCTTTTATCACTATTAGCTTCAATAGACAGAGATTTATCAGGAAAATATTGAAAAAGTGGTAGGGGAGACAAGGCTCAAGTTTAGAGTAGAACCTATAAGAAAAGGAAAGGATATTGTGAAACCGAGGAGAGAAAGTATAACAAAGTCTGTGTGGGGGGGGCCAGAGTGGAGGAGAATTTGAAAGCAGGTGGTGGGCATGAGGCCGAGTCATAGGTAAGGATGCTGCAGATACTTAAGACTGAAAAGTTGTTAGAGCCAGAGTAGTGGCTCTTGGCAGAGCCAGAGTAACAGGGGATAGACAAAACTGATGATCAAAAACACGAGTTGGTAGCAGAATAAGAGGAACAAGAGAATAGGTGAAAAACAGAGGTCAAGTCCAGGTCACATTTAGAAAAATTATCAGGGGAACAGCAGCAGACGTATGCCCAAGAGATAAGAAAGCTTTAAAACAAAGGGATAGTCTATTCAGCAGGAAATCTCCTCTTTTCTTGCTAAGCAGGAAACAGATGATATAATTTACAGAGCAAGAGCATCCCAAGGCCTTGAGGGCTAACATCAATGCCATCTGCAGCAAGTCAACTATCCTAACAGATCCCAAGAGTGGGAGAGGGGGCAGAGGGGCAGGACGTCCTTCTGAGATGCTTGAATTAAATTAGTCATTTTTTAAAGCATGTATTGACTTTGTAATTCTATTTTCCGAAGAAAAATTGGTCATTGGTGGCTTGGCATTATGATATAGAGTCTGATAATATAAGTATTTAACATTTGCACCATCTCAGAATATTCAGGCCAAACAGTTTCTATTGTTACTCTGGATTGGAGAGAGAGAGAGAGAGAGAGAGAGAGAGAGAGAGAGAGAGAGAGAGAGAGAGAGAGAGAGAGAGAAAGAGAGAGAGAGAGAGAAGAATGATTTTATATAGCATAAAGAATTATAAATATAAGCTTCAGTTTCTCACAAAAGTGATTAATGTGATTCAGGCTCCAACAACAACATAAAAAGGTGTGTTACACTTTTTAACAAGATGTGTTAGTTACATCTTGTATTAGACCAAGACTGAAATGCTTGAGTAGGCCATTGTGGCCATAAAAAAAAATAGACTTTATTAGCCTAATAATTTTTATTTTATTTATATAAAATATCTCTCTTTGAGTATTCAATGGATCATAGAGCAGTAAAATAAAAACCAGGAAGATTCCAAGTTAAATATACATGGAAAAGTCACTTTTGATTCCTAAAAAAGTAGATTTGTCTGAGGAAAATTAATATATCTTAATTTTGCTGGAGGAGCAAA
The DNA here is from genome assembly GCA_017311185.1 of Proteles cristata cristata. NCBI lineage: Eukaryota > Metazoa > Chordata > Mammalia > Carnivora > Hyaenidae > Proteles > Proteles cristata. The sequence continues at coordinate 1,410,679 of JAESUZ010004301.1, forward strand.
GTAACTCATGAGGCCAGGTTTGAAAGGGACAATTTATTCCAAGCAAAACAAGATGGTTTTCTGGGATTTTTTTTTTTTTTTTTGATTTGCAGTCAATAATGTACTGAGATTCTCACAAATAACAAATGCATGTGAGTGGTTCATTGTACTTCAGAGGGTTTTACTAGCTGACTCTAAGGTCATAGAGCAGTTACAAAATTTAGAAAGATGAGAGCTATCAGAAATGAGATATAGGACTGTCCAATGTTGTGTGTGTGATCTTAATTATTTGGAGATAACATTAAAAAACCTATTTGGTAAAAATTTTCATTCAAATTAAGTCAATAAATGTATTTAAAACTCAGTCTGGTGATTTAGACAAATAGCATATAATTCCCCTCTAAAACAGGCACTTCCTAAAATGTATGCTTACGTAGCTTGTTTTTTATAGAATGTTAAGAAATAATGGCTTTCAAAGTACAGTATTTCCTTGGATCTTTGAAGGCCATAGTCTGATGAATTTAGCAAAATTTCTAGCTTTAACAAGGAGAAAGCCTACTAGTAGTTGCACAGGTTGCTGGAAAAACCTTGAATTTTATCTTTTACCCAAGCACAAACAACAGTACTTGTGCTTGTCTCTTTTTTAGAGGGTAGGGCAACCAAGATGTTTCTCATTCACCCATTCACCAAGACAACCTACGCAGACAGAATATGAATAGAGGGATTCCTACAGCAATGTCTTATTTTTTTTAAGTTTATTTATTTTGAGGGAGGGAGGGAGGAAGGGAGAGAAGAGAGAGGAGAGCCAGACATGGGGCTCAATCCTATGAACCGTGAGGTCATGACTTGAGCCAAAATCAACAGTTGGACGCTTAACGGATTGAGCCTCTCTTACAGCAATTTCTAACGCAGTGTTTCTCAAAGTGAGATTTAGGGCCCATGTGCTTTGGAATCAGCCTAGATGCTAATGAAAAAATGTGGAACCCCAGGCCTCATTCTCAGATAATGAAATAGAATTCCTAGTTAGAGATGATGGGACTCAAAATTACCAACCAGCTTCCCAGGTGATTTTAATGCACTCTAAATCCAAGAGCTTCTCTTAGTGACTTTTTTGCTCATTCTTTTGACAAATACCTTGCTTACCTTGATTATCAGAGATCTGCGGGAAAGAACAAACTTTTCTTGTAAGCCCTTATGGTAATCTGAGCCTGTAACAATTGCAGCCACCCAGTGAAGACCTTCTAATATAAACTGAGATGCTCTCTCTGATGGAGTTTTGCAGTTTCTAGATGAAGATTAAATTGCTAGTCCACTGTTTTCAGACTCTACAGTCTTCCTTTTAATAGTTTCTTTTTCCTATCTTATTGTGATAAAAAGACTTGGTCAGTAGTTTCTGTTTTTATTTTTGTATCTCTGTGTTTTCCCTTTTATTCAGTACCTCTTTGTAATTTCACTATTAGTTCAACTGAGGAATAAATATATTTTTGTCCATGTGATTGCTTTCTTTTTCCTTCTTGCTTTCTATGATACTTTTGATACTACTTTTAAAAAATGTAAACTGTAAGTAAGTGTACTGATCAGTAACCTTTCTCTCAATGGAGTATCTCTTTAAAAATCTTCCTTCAGGGTAATTGCGTCTTTTCTCCTTTATAACTGGTGTTCTGGCTTCTGATTAGGGAAAGACCCTGGCCTTTGTTTCTGCTTTCTTTCACTTGGAGATAAGATAATGAGGAGGGGCATCACTGTCCCAGATGGGTTCTGGCTCTGGCTTCTTATTCTGCAAATGCATTCTGCAAATGTTGGATTTTCACACAATTTCTCTTCCTCTCTGACAAAATCTCACAGAAACAGAGCTTCATAGTTCTGGTGGGTTTCTCCAGGCCAGAAGGAGGAAAAAAAAATCTACTCCCACTTTTCTCTTCCTTCTTCTCACTTTTATTTTTTCAAAGTTGATATGCTTAGGAAGAAAATAATTTTACTATGTTTTTCCAGAATTTTCAAAGCAGATTGAAGAGAAGGAGTAGAAGTTAGAAAGGAACTTTGGGCCATTTGTTTCCTAAACAGTTGGTAACACAAACCCATAAAAGAAGCAAAAATTTTATAATCTGAACCCTACTCTACTATGAAAGGCATTTTCTTGGGGAAATATAGCATTAGATTCTGAATATAATACTTGGGTTTACCTTTATTGGGTATAGACAACCACTGCATCAACGACGATAGGGAATAAATATAGAATAATTAAAATTAACCGAGTTCTCAAACTTTTATCGTAGTCAACAGTTTCAAGTTTCTCTCTATTGCTTTTTTCTTACAAATATACTTCACAAGTAGATCTGATTTTCATCTTTTTTTCCCCTCCAGAACATTTCTCATTCTCTTTAAAAATTCCCCAAGTATAGGTGCTTGAGGCTATATGGTGATACTATTGTTTTTTTTTTTTTTTTTTTTTTTTTTTTTTGCTTATTTCTAGGAGAGAGAGACAGCGTGAGCAGGGGAGGGTCAGAGAGAGAGGGAGTCACAGACTGAAACAGGCTCCAGGCTCTGAGCTGGCAGTCAGCACAGAGCCCGACGTGGGGCTCGAACCCACGAACCGCGAGATCATGACCTAAGCGAAAGTCGGACGCTTAACCGACTAAGCCACCCAGGCGCTCCTTATACTATTGTTTTTAATAGAGCTGCCTTGGAGAGTTAGGTGGGCTGCTGATAAAATCCATCTTCTAGAAAATAGATTCAGGTTTGCTTCCCCATGATTGAATGACAGGGGAACATCTATAGAGATTAAAGGACTGCAAGATTTGGTAATTCTGGGTTAGATGAGTCAATCTCTTTGGTTTCCTTTTCCTTTGTATTAAGTACCTTTTTAAAGGTGATAATTTCACTATTACTAGTTCAATTGGGGAAACATATTTAATGTTTAATTTTTTGCCTCTATCGTTGCTTTTGCTTTGCTTTAGTGGCCCCTCTCTTATACCAAACACACACACACACACACACACACCCCATTCAGGAATTTGAATTGCTTTAGAATTCAGATATTCATTTTGTTCATCCAATTCTATCATTTTTTGGACCGTTTCAACTAGCAATGAGGGAGCCAAATACTTTAAAAAATACAGTAAGACGAAAAAACCACCTTTTACTTACTTTCCCCCCATTTTCGACTTCCTGACAAATATAGGAGACAGTAGGAGTGGTTAGGGAAACACATGCTGAACGTTATAATATTTATATCATGTTATTTCTGTTCCCCTTGTAGCTGGCAGGCTTTGTCATGTACTGGACTTCTCTTAGTTTTCACCTTTTCCACAGGAAGTTATTCTGGTTTATTTTTTTAATCTTAGTTCTACCTGACCTGACCTCAACACATCTTACTGGAAACATTCTTTTAGAGAAGAAAAAGAGGCAGCTTAGCTGGAGGCTGGTAGAAGTCACATTGAAATACCACTCATTAAATCGTTATGGTTAAGAAGAGGCACAAGTTGTCTTAGCTCACAATAAAACTTCCATATTTCATCATTCGTTTTTCTCACAAATCCAAATAAATTACTATTTCCACTGTATATAATAGTTAAAGACTTCATTGGGTAACATATGCAGAGCATATTTCAGAAATATTGCCATAGTAGTTAAGCTGCAGCAAGTTACCTTCTAAAAGTGTATTCTATTTGTTTCAGTGATTTAAAAAAAATTAATACTAAGTCTTCCACAGTTGGGTATTTCTAGAGGCTTTTAAAAAATTCGTAATGCACAATGCTTGAATAGTGGATATTAGATGTTACAGGATATCTGTAATGTTGAATAAATGGTAACTGGGATGTTTTATGATCAAATCCATAAGTCATATAATGAAATTGCTATTTTACACTTTAACCAACCCAAAGTTTATACTTGGAAAGCATTTTAAAAAGATTTGCATCTGGTTGGACACACTGTTTTCTTGTTTTAACAATTATTCCAGAAGTCTGACTTATTTATATTGTCTGGTCTTAAACTGTTTAGTTGCTACCTCATGATGGAATCATTTGGAACTATATACATATTGATAAATTTCAAATAAGGGGAAACTAAGAAATTAAGATACACAAGAATTGTACCTAAAACAGATATGGGCTCTTTTTGCATTCACAGGCAGCTTAAAAGAAGCAGGAAATACTACACATTTATCTACTTGCTTGGGGTTCATCATGTGGTAAATGCAAGGTGAATAATAGCTGTTGCAGATACATAGGATTAGAACTAAAACAGCAGTAGGTATCAAAGTGCACACACACATATTCACTAGGTGAGTAAAATTATAAATTAATGTATTAGGTTGAAGCACATGAAATTGTCACTTTTATTGGTCAGAAGCAGCAGAGCATTCCCAATTTCATATGACTCAACCTTAGATCTTTCAGAATGAAAAAAGGCCTTGAAAATAATTCGGCCCAAGTTTTCTTAGTCTGGGTTTAATATGGGTTGACTTCAAGGAGACCAGCAACCCTCATCTATTTAAACATTCAGTTGATAGTTTAGGGGAGCTTATGATGTGCCAAGTACTGTTATAGTAACTGGGAAAATAGACACAAAGAAGACAAGTCCTTTGCCCTCATGGATATTACATTTCAGTGGGAAAGCCTGACACTTGATATAGAATATATTGTCACTACTGAATTGAACACAGAGCTTTCTGTCTTATGTTCACATGTGCATTTGTCTGGAGGGAGAGTTCACTGAATACATGGAAGTAGTTTATGATCACCAAGAGATTAAGAACCAGTAACCTATTCCACCCTGCTCATGTGATAGATGGAGAAGCCAAAGCGCAGACACTGAGTGATTTGCTCATTGCCATGTAGCCCATTCATTAGTGGCTGACTTAGGATCAGCACCCAGGCATCCTCATGTGGCTCTCAGTTGCTACCTCACACTGCAGGGGAGATGATCTATGATTTTTCATCTATTTTGTGTATTTATTCTCCTTCATAGTTCTTACACACTATTTTCTAAACTATTATTTATTTTTGAGAGAGAGCAAGTGAGGAAGGGGCAGAGAGATAGGGAGACAGAAAATATGAATCTGACAGTGCAGAACTGGACCTGGGTTTGAAAGTCACAAACCATGAGCTCGTGACCTGAGCCGAAATCAAGTGTCAGATGCCTAACTGGCTGAGCCACCCAGGTGTCCCCTTACATACGATTTTTACTCAACAAATTCATTTCAAGAGTTGAGTGTCTGCTCTGAGAGATCTCAATCCTAATTTCAGCATGACAGTATGTTAGCTTTGTAATTTCAAAAAGTTGCTTAAGCCCTCAGAGCCACAGTCGCCAAATATGTAAAATGATGAGAACAAGTCATAAATGACAGATTATTGTGAGGATTAAGTGAGATCATTTATATACACACATACCTCCTCCCTCTTCCATTACTTGTAATAATGCTTTTCAGCTGATAAACATGTCAGCCATTATTATTATTATTATTATTCTGTTTAAGATTTTATAAAGCATGGCCTTTAGTGCCAGTTCCCCAGGTTCCAAAAAATCATTTCCTCTGTCTTCACCAGACTATTATGTAAAAGGCAGCTACTGGGATTTCACTTAATTCAGGAGAGATGCAAAAGGCAGTAGTGATTAACTACTACATAGTATAGAGTATGTACTTTGGAGCTTGGTTTCCTGAGTTCAAATCCTGGCTCTACTGCTTACTGTGTATGTGATCTTGGGCCAGTTATACAGATTTTCTGCATCTCGGTTTCCTCCTACACAGAATGGTGTTAACCAAGTAGATACCTCATAGAGCTTGTTTGAGGATTAAATACCTTAATATATGTTAATATGTGTGTAATAGGTGTTATACACCTCAGTGCTATGAGGTAGAGATTATTATGCTTGTTTGAAAAAATGACTATTTAAGAGGGTTGACTAAGGTTTGCATTGCTACGTGTGGCAGAGCTATTACTTGAACTCAGAGTCAGTGCTTCTTCATTGTCTCAAGGATACTAAACAAACAAAAAAAGTAGATGGGAGAGGGCCTGGTTTGTGCTCTCTCCTCAGCATGGTCTTCTACAAGTCTTTGTCTTCCTGGAGAGGAGTAAAAGATGCTGCCCAGACTGCTCTCTATTCATTAGCGTTCAGCCGACCCTCTATTGACCCAACAAACACCCTGACGACTTAAATATGTACACCTAATGATCTCTTTTGCTATCCTATTTCTGACTGCCTCAAATGCCAGGTTTCTACAAGGTTATAAATTCCCTGAGAGCATCTTATGTGTCTTTTTTAGTACTAACAGTGTTTTATACAATGCCAGGCACACAGTAGATTCTCAAAAATTATACAGCTGTTCCCAATAATTTTTTATACTTTCTTCTTTGTGCTTTTATATATCGTCTGAATTAAAATTTTAAAAAAATGTTTATATTTTGAGTGAGAGAAAGAGAGCAAGCATGAGCAGGGGAAGGGCAGAGAGAGGGAAACGTGGAATTTTCACGTAGTAGGTTCCAGGCTCCAAGCTGTCAGCACAGAGCCTGACACGGGGCTCAAACCCACAAACCATGAGATCATGACCTGAGCTGAAGTCAGACACTTACTGACTGAGCCACCCAGGTGTCTGTGTCTGAATTTTCTATAATAAGCATGTGGTCATTTTTTTAATGTTTATTTATTTTTGAAAGAGTGAGAAAGAGAGAGAGGCAGAGAGACAGAGTGTGAGCGAGGGTGGGGCAGAGAGGGAGACACAGAATCTGAAACAGGCTCCAGGCTTTGAGTTGTCAGCATAGAGCCTGATGCAGGGCTTGAACTCACAAACCACCTGATCAGGATCCGAGCCGAAGTCAGACACTTAACCAGGTAAGCCACCCAGGCATCCCAGCATGTGGTAGTTTTTTAATTTAAGTAATAATTATACTTCCCCCCCATATAAACGAACACCTAGATTGATTTGTTGGTGACTTGCCCTATCTGTCACTTTGAAATCCATCTTTTGTCTTTGGCAAACTGGGGTATGTGGCTGTCCTTGCCCAAAGGGATCCTGATTGATCTCTGGTGGCAATAGGGCTCAGCTCCCTCCTTCTTGCAGGATAAAGGAGTGGCTTGAAGAGAGGTAAGATCAGGAAGGCCCTGAGGCCAACTGTTTTCCCACAGTCTTTTCCTCAATCTCTGACCCTGAGTGAAACTGGCCCTTTTCTCTGGAATCCTCTCTGCTCTCTACACCTAGTGTTCCAGAATTGTCTTCCAAAGAACAGGCCACATAAAGTCTGTGACCCCAGTTTACTGATACTGAAGAGACAAGTAAAGGGAAACCAGGCCATCTGTGGCACTCTGTGAACAAAATATTTTTTTGGAGAAAGTCACTTCTTGTATGAGAAGGGAGACAGTGAGGAAGGGGAGTAAATTCCTTGTGATTATTTTCTTACTCCATTCCCTTCAGAAACTGTCTCAACCTGCAGGCAGTGACAAGGTTGATGGCAAAAAAGACCTCTAAGGATTTCAGAATAAATAGTTAGATAACAACTTAGAATGCAAGTTGTTTATATTACTGAAGAAAAAGGATGTGTGTATTTTCTACTACATTGGTCATTTTGTACCTCAAGGAAGAGATACTTTTAGATTTCCTTAGATCCATTCATTCAGATGTTTCCATTGACGTGTCCCTAAAAGGCAGAGAAGTAAGAATGTGTATTTTCAGTCTGTAGAGAAGCTGGTTTGGGGATTATATTCTCAAACAGCATATAGAAAATTTGAAAATTACTTTGTGTTCTGTTATTTTAGAAAATCATACAAACTTTTATTTCAATCTTAAAACAGATGTTCCAGGAAGATGCATCAGGTTTATTATTTGGCTTGGATCACCAATTGTCAGCATGTACATATATGCATTTCTGTTTATTGCTCTTTAAGAAGCATGATCTTAGATGACGGAAGTGTTTTTTTTTTTTTTGGTTTGGTTTGGTTTGTTTTGTTTCCTAGGATAAACAGAGAAGACAAAAAACCCTCACAGAGGACTTCTATATGGACCTGTTCAAGAGTCACTCTGGGTATCTAGCTTGTAGGGTCCTAAATTATTTGTCACCAACTTTCTTTTTTTTTATTTTTATTTTTTATTTATTTTTTATTTATTTTTTAAATGTTTTATTTATTTATAGGAGAGAGAGAGAGAGACACAGCGTGAGCAGGGGAGGGTCAGAGAGAGAGGGAGTCACAGACTGAAACAGGCTCCAGGCTCTGAGCTGGCAGTCAGCACAGAGCCCGACGCGGGGCTCGAACCCACGAACCGCGAGATCATGACCCGAGCGAAAGTCGGACGCTTAACCAACTACGCCACCCGGGCGCCCCAACTTTCTTTTTTTTTTAAGAAGAAATTGCTTTTAGTTACTCTGCTCTGGAGGGGCTAATGTACACTGTAAATACTTCAGGGTGTTTTTATGTACTGAACATTTAATTTCTAATATTTAACATATAATATTTACATTATTTTATATACTATCTGACAAATAATTAGAACATAAAAATATTCAAGGTGTTTGAATAATCCTTTAAATTGATGAGAATTATAATGTGAACTGATATGTGGAAGAAAGAAACAATAGTGGTGGGTTTTATAATTAAAAGGGACTAACATCCCATAAGAACAGACTCAAGACCAGGAAAAGAAAAAACAGAGAAGATCTTGTCACTTGATCACACTAAAGAGGATTAAGAAGGCTTACAAAAAAGGATAAGTCACATCATGGAGAGAAACCCCACCAGTGTAATGGGTCATGACAGTTACATGTGTCTATGTTTGATTTTTAGACATATATTAAAAATATAATTTAAAGCAGGAAAGTCATGGAATTATTAATTTGAGATCCAGAAGTTACTTCAAGCAGCTATGTTTTATCATCATACACATCATCTCCATATCACAGTTGGGCAACTGAGGTAAAGAGAGTTGCCCAAGTTCATGTGACTGACAAGTGGTAAGATGAGATCATCACCCAGGTTTCCTGAATCCGAGTGCAGAATTCTTCCAGTTTACACTCTGTTGTTTCCCATGAGTCACAGTTTTAGTGTGATTAGTGTCTTCTGGGTGGTGATTCAAGCATTTTGTTTAAGAAAAAAAACCATACAACTATTATGGACAATTTAAGCAATGGAGACAGGATTATTACAACCAGCATACTTATTACCACTTATTAACTATCTTAGGCTTCCATTTGGATAGACTTGTACCTTAAATTAATGAATCATCCAGGTCCTAACTTAATGAAAATGCTATAGTCTCAGGGAATATTTGTATATGGAATTATTTTCACAGTCCAATTTTAAACAGCTGGGATTCATTTGTTAGGCTGTGGTCTATCCCACTTTTTGAAAAGGATGATATGTAGGTTTTTTTTTTTTTTCTTTTTTCTTGCAAACGTAGAACTTTCCGGAAAGTCTGAATACACCCTCCCCTGTTTGAACTTTCAGGATAGCTGGCAGCTTGGGCCTTTTGTCCTCCACCTGTGTCCAGCTATTTGGGTTATACTGTAGTAAGTACTTTTTCAAGACTGAGGGCCTGGCTGCCTTCCAGAATCTCATTGTTTATTATCTTCCTTTTATTTAATATTCTGTTTCTATAATTACAGATGTTTTCAATCGAATCACGAACCCAGGTGTGCTACTTCTTGCAGGCCATGTCATCTTAAAGGTCCATGATCTACAGGCTAGTTGGAACAGAGAAGCAGAGGAAGAAGGAAAGAATATTTATTGTCTTGACTCCAAAATATGGTGACAGAGGGGCGCCTGGGTGGCTTAGTCGGTTGAGCGGCCAACTTTCGCTTAGGTCATGATCTCGCGGTTCGTGGGTTCGAGCCCCGCGTTGGGCTCTGTGCTGACTGCCAGCTCAGAGCCTGGAGCCTGCTTCAGATTCTGTGTCTCCCTCTCTCTGACCCTCCCTGCTCACGCTGTCTCTCTCTCTCTCCTAGAAATAAATAAAACATTAAAACAAAAAAAAACCAAAAAAAACCAAAATATGGTGACAGAACTTTGCAAAATAACATAAGGTTAAAACATTGCCACAACTTCTTGACAGTTTCATTGTGGTTTGTCTTATATACCACTGCATGATGTATATAGATGGATCCCTATTTATGAGAAATGAGAAGTAGAGAATGGCTCACCCTGACTCCTCACCAAGCTCTTATCAGACCACATCTGACAAATGAAACAACAGGAAGTTTTGCTGGAAGCTGTTGATGGCTGGGGTTAAACAGCAAGCAGTCAGTGGTCTAGATATGTTATAATACTTAGCATTGACCATGTTTCCATCAAAGTGTTGTACATTCCAGGATAAAATTAGGACAGGTATATATCAAAAGTAAACCTCTGGGTTTGGGTTTTTCTCTTACTCTATTGCTGGGAAAGTGTCCTTGGTCTGACATGGTACATTGTATTCCAGCTTATACTATTCAGGTGTAAAACCAAATCTTTCTGCAGAGAGGGGGAATAATGGAATACAATGTAGTCATGGTTTAATACAAACAAGCTTTCACTAATACATTTTTAGGCACTGGTTAAAGTATAAATGAATTTTTGTCAGGTGCTCTCTGCTGTTCCTTTATTTTAAGATTCTGACTCTTAAGACTTAGGTTTATCTGGATAGAATGACCAGCTCACAATAATTTATTCATCTGTACATCAAGTCTTTACTGAATGCTGTGCCCTGTGTCAGGCACTCAAGATTGGGAGAACTTGGCAGTCAGAACTCCTGATGATATGGATGTTATAGAATTGATTTTAACCTTAATGTGCTCTCTAAGGATATCTTTCTCAACCAGTTTCATAAGAGAATTAACTGCACAGACAATGATTTCAGTGACTATTAACATTTTTTTTAATGTTTACTCATTTTCGAGGACAGAGAGAGAGAGAGAGAGCCTGAGGCAGGGGAAGGGGAGAGAGAGAAGGAGACATACAATTTAAGCAGGCTTCAGGCTCTGAGCTGTCAGCACAGAGCCCAGTGTGGGGCTTGAACTCATGAACCTTGAGATTATGACCCGAGCTGAAGTTGGATGCTTAACTGACTGAGCCACCAGATGCCTCTGAGTGACTATTTTTATAATTCTTCCAAGGATAGAAGTAGTTGGTACCATTCCAGATGCATAGGAGATAACTTAATTCATCACATACAATGGATGCCTTAGGCCATTAGGGCTTAATTGACCTTGGTTGATGAGAGTTTCTCAAAAGGAATAAGTCCCCACTACAACCTTGGTTGTATGAGGAAACAACATTACTAATAATTAGAAGATTCACAATACTCTTTATCTACCCTACACAACAAGGCTCAAGGAGAGAAACACACACACACACACACACACACACACACACACACACACACACACACACACAGAAAGTCAGTAGGTTATCTCAAGAAAAATAACTCCTAGTGTTGAGAAAGTTGGATAAATATTTAATGGGGGAAGATGCTGATTGGTGATTGGTACTTGGGTAGTAAGAATTTACTTGGGAAGGAAGAATATAATGCAGCTGAGAGTTTCTGAGGACTAAAGAAAGGTGAGGACCAAGCATTTAATAGGAATGGCTGTGAATGTACAATGTACTAGAATCCTTTAAATGTTTTTGAGAGATGCAAGTAAATGGAATTCCCATTTTGCTCATGCTTATTTGAAGACAACTCCTCTCTTGGCCTGGACAACATGGATTTGGGTTTTGGTTGGGTGACATTCTTATGATCTCAGGTACAACTACTCACCAGTTTGATGAAGTGTCTGTGAACTGACTCTTGGGCACTTGGCCTTTATTCAGATAAGTTCCCTACCTCTTATATTTTAGACCCTGTATCTGGATCACCTGTTTATTTCTCCTTTCTGTTCCTTCAGTATATTCATCAGGTTCTTCATAGAGACAGAACCAACAGAATATACATATATATAATTAAAGATTTAATACATTTTATATGTATATTTAAATTATACATATAATTTACATTCATATATATAACTTACATATGTATATCAGCAGGTCTATAAATATATATAAGTACATATTTATACATGTGTATGTGGATATATATAGAGATATATAGATATAGATTTATTGTAAGGAACCTCTGGTTCATGTAATTATGTAGGCTGAGAACTCCAGATGAGACACAGGAGAGCCAATGGCATAGTTTCAGTCTCAGTTCAAAGCCCTGAGGAGCAGAAGAGTGTAATTTCTATATGAGTCTGAATCTAAGGGTAGGAAACCAAAGTCTCAGGTCAAAAACAGTAAGGCAGAGAGTAAATTCTCCCTTACTCTTTTTGTTCTATTCAGGCATCCAATGGATTGGATAATGCCCACCCACAATGGGGAGTCCACCAATTCAAATGTTAATCTTAGCTGTAAACACCCTCAATGAAACATCTGAATAACTAACCAAATATCTGGGTACAGTATGAACCAGTCAAATTGACAAATAAAATTAACCATCACACTTCATCAGTTCGTTAAGTGGCTCTGATGCCTACACTTGTACTTTTTTCTTTAGCCTTGGTATTCCATTTCCATCTGATAAACCACCCCTCTGTCCCAAGCATACATGTATATATAAGACAGATACTTTTCTCATACTTCTATTCTGAAGAAGAATCCTACATATGCCTGACATATTCAGGTTACTTAGATCTCCGATAAAATTATATATAATTTTGTATGCATGAGCACAAAAGTCCAGATTTCAAATTTAATTTAGAGACATTACAAAGGAAAAGGGCCTTATATTGACTTGCCTAGGCATCAGAAAACTTACATTTAGTACTTTTCTAGTACTAGTAAAGTGGGTGACTGTTGAAAGTTAGTTTCCCCAGAAAGGAAATTTAGTGAGGAGTGGAGTCAGAATCAGCAGAAATAAATGAAGTAGTGTAGGGCAGAAGGAAAAATCAGACCACACTGAAGTCCCAGCAAAGGCATCAGACAATCTGTTGGTTGCATTCATACTGGGATGACTCTGTATAGCACTTTTGACTTGGGTAAGGGGTGACCAGGTCTTTGTATTCCTGTGTGAACCACCTGTTGAATGTGTGTTGCTCTTGAGAAGGAGGAATCACATTGAATAAGTTGGGTCTTTTTCCTTAAGGGCAATCTCTGGACCAGACTCAGCTTGTAGTGTCAGAAATTGGAGAAATAAGGGCTTTAGTCCTGAGGAAAGACCTAGGTAGTCCACCAGTTGAACTATTCAGATACACCTAGTTCATATGAATTTTGGGAACACCTCCTTTGGGATTCTGGTTAATGTCTCTCTGGTTAATGCCATTGCAGTGAATCCTGAGACTCCAACTGATATTTTTCTCGTCTATTATTTGTTCTAGAGTCCTGTCATTCTTGGCTTGCATCTCTGCTGGTCTATGTCAATTAACCAGTAGGGTGACCCAGGCTCTCCTTCCTGGCAGGTTTGAATGCCAGATCACTATGGTCCTTCTAGGCTATTGGTGATACACTTGCCCATTTATCATCACAGTTGCACAAGAGAATGCTGAAACGTGATCAGGACGGCTGGCTGACAAACACATTCTTTCCTGTCCTCATTGTGTAACAGCAGCTCTTGTTGATTAGGATAAAATACCTCTGCAGGATAATGACTTATTTCCATGATTGCTGTGTCCTGAAACCTGGAGTATAGTGACCAGAAGGAAGCTGTAGTTTAAATTTTGATTAAGTGTTTTCTACAAAGCCCAGATCAATGGGGCAAGAAACACAAATTCTCCAAACAAATGACTGGGAGTGACAGTAAGTGAGGGGAGAGGCACTCCTCTTGTGACTTTAATTCACTTTTTTTTTTTTTAATAATGTTTTTAATGGTTTATCCATTTCTGAGAGAGAGAGACAGAGAGAGAGACAGAGAGACACAGCATGAGCAGGGGAGGGTCAGAGAGAGAGGGAGATACAGAATCTGAAACAGACTCCAGGTTCTGAGCTGGGTGTCAGCACAGAGCCCGATGCAGGGCTCAAACCCATGAACTGCTAGATCATGACCTGAGCCGAAGTCGGACACTTAACCAACTGAGCCACCCAGGTGCCTCTTAAGTCACTTCTAATGTGACTGCAACTGCTTGGCATTTCAACTGCCACATCTGTACAAATGGAGGCACTTGGTTTAGATGATCAATCTCTAACATTCTTTCCATTGCTGATAATCTATGATTTGTCATACGATCCAAGATGATTCATATTTTGGAAACTTTGAGCATATGTACAAATCAACATCAAAAGGACTAAAAGACTAACTCTTTGTGGTGAACACCCCTTTGTAAATGAAGCCCACTGTGAGGACTTGAATAATTCTGACTTCACTAAGATAATAATAGGCTAAGATAAGATAAATGTCAATGATATTATTTCTATCCTTTCAGGGTTACACTTAAAGAACAAACAGGCTATCATTGTTAGAATTATTATAGTTTTGGGCTTCAACCTGGTTTTCCATTTTGCTGTTGATGTTAATTTTCATTGTAATCTTGGTAGGTTGGGTCACAATATTTCTTTGGGTATCAGTCTCTCCATTTGTGAAACAAGAGGCTACAGTCAAATATCCACTCCTTCCCAAATCAAAGATTATTTATTTCTATGATTCATTTGTGAACTATTTTTAAGTGATATTGTAACTTATTATTTTGAAGTCCAGCATGTCTTAAGTTACCATTAGAGACTATCACTGGAGCTTATACGTGGGTGGCAAAAAACATGAGGTTTATAATACAATGGAACTTGATACATTATTTAAAACTCAAACCAATATGAAAATAAAAGTAAGAAATAAAAAATTTACCCCCTGGTTTGAACAGCATTTGTTAAATTAGCAAGTTGCAAATACAAGAGGATTGTTATTTACTCCTCCCCAGTAGAAAAGGCACCCACCCTTGACTTAGAACAATGTGACATCTATTTTCATAGTTTGCAGCACTGACGGTCATATACATAAGTGAAACAAAGCTGATTATTTTTGCTACTCTTTTGGTATAAATTCCTTTGATCTTTTGAAGTACAGATTTTACTTTGAAGTTTACAATGTTCAAGCCATCCGTTGAAAAGCACAAAGAAGGCTATTACATGACATCTATGAGAAGACATTATTTCCTGTCCTGTATTGGTTGCCATGTTTTTAGTTGTGTCTGTAGTCAATTAACAATGCCTAAGATCCTTTTCAATAATACTTGAATATAAATATAATATAACAGAGCAATATACATCTTAAGACATGTAAAACATTGGTGTATTAAATATGCATAATCATTTACACACACATACACACACATACATGAATTTTTTTTTATCTATTTAGTAACGTTTCCCTGCAATTACATGTAGCAATAAAGGGAGCTTAAGATGGGATTTGAGGGACATTAATTATTATTCACTCAACTACCTATTAAGTTATGTGACTTCGGACAATTTCCTTATCACCCCCAGGGCTCAAATATGCCCTTTCTAAAATAAATAGTGGTTCTTAATCTCTTTTTGATTTTTGACCCCTTTATGAGTGTGACGAAATCTATGGATAGTCCTCTGAAACATCATGAATGCACATTTATACTACATTTTGATGTCTTTGTAAGAGGTCACTGACTTC
Source organism: Proteles cristata cristata (assembly GCA_017311185.1). NCBI lineage: Eukaryota > Metazoa > Chordata > Mammalia > Carnivora > Hyaenidae > Proteles > Proteles cristata. The sequence goes on from JAESUZ010004301.1 coordinate 1,426,238, forward strand.
CTGAAGTACATTTATGGGCTTGAGAGTAAGAACAAACAGACATAACAAGTTTTAAATTTTATATATCTAAGTTTTATAATTTATAAAATCACTGTAGGATTATGAATAATTATTAATAAGTTCTTTGTGCTAACTTAAACCTTTCTTTTTAGTTCTTTCAGATGTATCTTAGGTTATCTCTTTCTGACACCAAACCTGTGGCTTGGGTTTCTAATAAGTACTCTTGTGGCTAGCGCTTAGTGCACAGTTTGTTAGAAGAAATTCATGTGTGAGTCCAGCATAACTCTGGACCAACTAAAGGAAACAGTAATGACCCAAGCTTATAAAGAAGCCATAAACCTGACTGAATAACAGCTCATACAAAACAGATTTGGGGATTTCACTTGACACACCTGTTCTGAGACAAGAGTGTAATGTGGTTTCTAAAACTATCTATATGAGCCCATGTACCTTTTAGAGAGTTGATTTTTCATATTTTGGATGGTCACATTCCAAGGCATACTAGGTCATGCCACATTTTCAGTTTCAGAGCATGTCTTGGGGATTATAATTTAAAGGGTCATTGTTAAAGTGAAATAAATTAAAGGAAATGGGCAAGATGAAGAACATGGAAACTTGATCATGTGTGGAATGGTCACAAGGACCCCATTCTTATCAGGAGAGAGAAATCTAGGTTGTCTTCAAACGTCCCATTTCGATGACATGACATGGTAAGTAAAGCTACCTTACTCTGGGTAATTCTAGAGGCCGGAACTAAGCCAGTGGCTAGATTGAATTCAGCGTGAGCAATGGCCTTCTAACAATACATATGCATTATATATGAGACGTACTCTTTTGTTAAGGGATGGAAGGCAGCTGCAAGAGATGAAGAAGTTGCATGGCCACCTTTCCAGATAGATTTTGCAAGAGATCAAGTTTGGTAGTTGGAGTGGGTAGAGCAGCAGTTGTTGAGAGAGAAGGCTCAATGAAATCTAAAAGGAATTTCTTTGGTCTGTGAGATCCTATCACTCTAGGTTTTTGGTTACTTTTGTTGTTTGTTTGTTTGTTTTCCGTGGTTGGGTGGCTACTAGAAAGAGTAGTCTTTTCTGAATCTATAACAAACACAATGAAAGAGGCCTCCTGTTTGGGCATTGATCCTAGAATGTAGAAGCTACTACAACAGTTGAGGTAAAGAAAAGGAATATGAGGATGTCACTCATTGTGATGATTAGCAGATTACCTAGTAAAATACTTCCCCTACAGAATGAAAGAGGCTATTATAAATACATCCTGACCACATACTGAGACTGTATTAAGTGGAAATAAGAAGAAATGGTAACAGCACTGCCATACACACAATGTATACAGTTGACCTTGAACAACATGGGTTTGAATTGTGTGGGTCCAATTATACACAATTTTTGTTTCTTTGTTTGAAGAGTTGACAACAAAAATCACAAGGCATTTCTTTACAACTGCTCACCCTAGTCTCCACTGGACCAAATTGAAGGTGATTGGCATAAGATCATGCTGCTGCCCTCTGAGTACTTGGCGGGGGTTCTGCAAAGGCTGTCAGCAGCCCCTGGTGGTCCTGGAGTAAGTTAGAGCTGCAGGTTACGCCTTGTGTCCCTTGGGTCCAGCACCTAGGATTGGTATGCAGGAGAATTGCTGAGGAGCCCTGTATCCCCCTTCACCACAACACTATGCCCCACCCCACTCTGTGGGCCTGGGGGCTGCACCAGGGTACCTGTGGGACTTGGGCTCAGACCCCCCCGTGGCTATGCCCTGGCCCCCTGGTTGCACTCGTGTAGCTGCAGCTGCCAAAGGCCGGTGGTATACTTCTTCTTCTTCATTTTTTAATCTTTTTATTTATTTTGAGAAAGAGAGAGACAGAGTGTGAGCAGGGGAGGGGCAGAGAGAGAAGGAGGCACAGAATCCGAAGCAGGCTCCACATTCCGGGCTATCAGCACAGAGCCCGGCACAGGGCTCAAACTCACGAAACAGGAGTTCATAACCTGAGCTGAAGTCAGATGCTTAACTGACTTGAGCCACCCAGTTGCCCCTTGGGTGGTATACTTCTAGCTGCACTTTGCCTCCAGGTCACTATTGCCAGCTGTGGGTCTGCCCAGCACCTGCCTCTGGGAAGCCAAGACCAGGCTATGGAACATCACCATCCTGGGGCCAGGCCTGGCTTACCCTGGCCTGCCTATAAGAGGATTTTTTCAGTAAGTGCAGTAAAGTACTGTACATATTACTTCTTTTCCTTATGATTTTCTTAATAACATATTCTTTCCTCTAGCTTACTTTATTGTAAGAATACTCGGCATATAATACATATATCATTTGAAATATGTGTTAATCAACTGTTTATGTTATCTATAAGGCTTCCAGTCAATAATAGGCTATTAGTAATTACATTTTGGAGGAGCCAAAGTTTTATGTGGGTTTTTGATCGCACGGGGGTTTGCACCCATGTTGTTCAAGGTTCTACTGTATTTCATTGAATCTTCACATCAACCCTAGACGTACACCCTCATCTTCATTTCACAGAAAGAAAACAAAAGTCTAAATAAGGTAACACAGCAGGTAGTTGTAGAACTGGAGCTTGAACTTAATAGTCCGAGTTCATATAACATGGAGTTGACAATTACACCATACCACCGCCTCAAACAGATGTGTTCTTGAAAGAGCTCCACGGTGTTATTTACTCTTTTTCAGGTTCATGGACCATATGTTATACCTCCATGGTGGTTTTCAGTATAAGATTATTTATAAGAGTCCTTGAACAAATCCTGATTGAGCACTCTCAGAGGCTAGGCAGTAGTCTAGGTGCTGAGGATATAGCGAGAAACAAAACAGACACAGACAGACAGGGGCGCCTGGGTGGCTCAGTCGGTTAAGTACCCGACTTCAGCTCAGGTCATGATCTTGTGGTTCATGAGTCTAAGCCCAGCATTGGGCTCTGTGCTGACAGCGTGGATCCTGGAGCTGCTTCAGATTCTGTGTCTCCCTCTCTCTGCCCTTCCCCTGCTGGTACTCTGTCTCTTGTCTCTCAAAAATAAACAAACATTAAAAGAATGAAAAGAAAACAGACACAGACATCTATGTTCCATTTACATTCTAGTGGAGAGAAACTCAGTGAATAAACAAAAAGGGCATATTGTAATAACCTGTTAGAAAGCAATAAAGATTATAAAGAAAAATAAAATACAGCAAGAAAGGAAGATAGGAAATGCTAGGGGAGCAGCTTTAAATTGGGATGCAGGAAGAGCCCCATCAAAAGGTAATATTTGAGAGGTAGCAGGCCCTCCTAGGGGCCAGGTGAATTAGAATTTTCCACCAGCTCTGCATGCAAATGCTCAGGGAACCTTGGAGAAACCCCTAAGAGCAGTATAATTTGTTACTTTAACCCTATTATGTGCTTTATGGGCCTGAAGGTAATGGGTAGAATTACCCATTAAGTAGAATGTGAAAATACAAATGAGAAGGGCAGTGGCAGTGTTCAGCTCTAGAATTGTTCATCAGTCCTGAAGGCCAAGGCCCTTGGCTGCTGCATCCTCTCAGGCGAACCGCATAGGAAGAACAAGCCATCTGCTTCTGGCTCGTATAGCCAGAGGAAATGAACATTTCAGACCATCAGTTGGTGACTTCCAGGGAAACACCAGACCTCTCCGGAAAAAACAGTATGCATTCTTGTGAAGTTTGTAGTGAATTTTGTCAACAAGAAAGGTCTGACAGGATGTCCAGTATTTTGCTAACTACCTTTATTAAGTCAGTTTTGCTGCTCCATAAAACAGTGTGAATTTTGTGGGAGACTTCTAAAGCTTTGAAGGGTTCAATGCTTGTTTTGTTAGCTTTCTTCACATATATGTAATTTTAGTCCAGGAAATATATTTCTCGTCCTTAGATATATATATATATATATATATTTTTTGCTCCAGGCTGCTGAAGAAAAGGCACAGGAAACATGGGACAGTAAGGTCTATTGCCTAGACTGACAAACTCTGAGATCCTGGAGTTCAAGAATTATGGCTCATTCGTATTTGTATCCAATCTAGAAGCTGTAACCATTACCCTTTCTTGAATCTTTTAAGTAGGTAATAAAAAGCTGTTATAAGTTGAGTATGATTCTTCTACAGAGATATTTTAGAAACAGTGGACACAAAAAAGATATCAAGCCTCCTAGCCCAAACAAGTATAAAATTCAACAACTGCTACTTTCATTTAAAAATAAGCAGGCAAATCTCATATGCTAGATTATCTTTCATTTAAATCGTGAGAAGGATTAAAAAAAAAAGAACCAGATAACAAGCAATACAGTTTGCTTCTTCAGAAAAAGGCTCATAGATATAGTAAATAAAGTTTTGGCTACCAGAGTGGAGAGGGGTTAGGGGTTGGGTGAGTGAAAGAGGTAAAGGAGATTAACAGGCAGCAACTTCCAGTTATAAAAAGAATAAGTCATTGTGATATAATACATAGCACAGGAAATATAGTCAATAATATTGTAATAACTTTGTATGGTGAGAGATGGTAACTAGACTTATTGCAGGATTACTTCAATAATTTTAATAATTAATTTTTAATTTTAATAATTTAATTTTATAATGTTTAAAAATATCAAATCACTATGATATACATCTGAAACTAATCAGATACTGTATGTTAATTATACTTCAGTTAAGAAGAAAGTTTACTTCTTTGTGTTTTGACTCTTAATATTTATTTTCTTTTTTGAAAAAAAATTTCTTTGCAAGAAGATTAGCAGAAAATGATGTTTAAGGAGGAAATGAATACAAGCAAACCCAAACCACACAAAATGTACTATGGTCATCTTAAATAAATGATTTTGTTCAACCCTCTTTGTAAGCCATTTGCCTTCATATTTTACAGTTTTTCTTAATGTGCAAACGTGATAAATGTTGGAAAGAAAAACACAAAATCTCACTTATGTTTTGCTTTTTATAATGGGAATTTGAGAATGGAAAATAAAATTACATGGCAGAGAATCATGACTTTGTCTGCCCTAATTCCTCTGAAACTTCCTGTAATTTTTGATTTTCTAAGCACTGACTGAAGACTTCAGTCTGACACCAGAGAAGAATGTTACTTGCATAGGAGTGACACTAAAATAACCAGCTAACAATTCTCTAGTGTTCTTGGCATCTTGAGTAGAATCTGAAAATAATTCACCTGTATCTGCGTCAAAAATGTCCATGTGGTAAGAAAAAGTGACTTTTCTTAAATGTCATGTTTCCTTTTGCCTTTGAAAGACTGAATATCTTCATCATTACTGCTAATAAAATTAGTCTGTGACATTTCCTCCCTTATATAAATAGCCACTCTCACCTACCCGTGACCCAGTCTTAGATGTCTTTTGATTCACCGCAAAATAGTTTTTGTTGGAGAAATTCTGAGAGAGAGAGAGAGAGAGAGAGAGAGAGAGAGAGAGAGAGAGAGGCAGGCAGAGAGAGAGAGAGAGAGAGATTAATTATTATAAGATCCATAGTTTCAGCAGAAATCAAATCATGCTAAATAAACCTCACTTCCTTTATTTGAAGGGCACTATGACTGGATATTAAGGGAATGGCATTGTCATTGTATCTCTTGTTTTAGAGAAAGGGTTTTAAGAATATATCATGTTATTCTGGTGTGTAACTATGAACTGTTATTATCTTTAGGGAATTCATAACTGGTTAACCTCCTTTCTTTAAAAAAATCATTAGTGTATCAATATGAATCTGTCTAGGGGAAGGTTCTGAAGTAGTGAGATACAAGTCTCAGAATTTACCTCTACTTGGTTGAAATGCCTGCAACATAATCCTGGGAACTTTCTAAAATTATATGAGTTGAAATGGAATTCTGCAACTAGCTACTGAAGTGCCAGGTACAATTAAATATCATGTAGAAACGTAAACAATAAAACATCTACTTGCATAATTTTTTCTCCCTGAATAACAAAAGAGCTCCTGTTACAACAGATGTTTTTCTTGAGCCAGTTGCATGGCTCCTTCTCACTTCCTGTCCTAGGTAGCTAAATCCTACTTCTGGGCCAGGCATGAGAGAAAAGTGGAGAGAAAAACTGAACATAATGCACTTGTAGTTGTGTAAGTTAGCTCGTTCTCTTTTTCCATTTCTCAATACTAATGGAGAGGATCGATTTGGACTTGGACTGAAGGGAGAGAGGAGCAGGGGGTCACACATACTCAACCTCCTGTCAAAAAGCTATCTCCCAGTGACTTCAAAAAATGCTCACCTTTATACTCCTGATCACGTACACCCCCTCCCTCAAATCTAGTGATCTCCCTCCTCCTTTCTCACCACACCTTACTCTAAGTCACTAGAATCTTTTTTTTTTTTTTATGAGCTGCTCCTGTAAGACAGCAGCTTTTTTTTTTCTTAATGTTTTATTTATTTCTAGGAGAGAGAGAGAGAGAGACAGCTTGAGCAGGGGAGAGTCAGAGAGAGAGGGAGTGACGGACTCCGAAACAGGCTCCAGGCTCTGAGCTGGCAGCACAGAGCCCGACGCGGGGCTGGAACCCACGAACCACGAGATCATGACTTTGTCTGCCCTAATTCCTCTGAAACTTCCTGTAATTTTTGTTTTTCTAAGCACTGACTGAAGACTTCAGTCTGACACCAGAGAAGAATGTTACTTGCATAGGAGTGACACTAAAATAACCAGCTAACAATTCTCTGGTGTTCTTGGCATCTTGAGTAGAATCTGAAAAAAATTCAGACGAAAGTTGGACGCTTAACTGACTAAGCCACCCAGGCGCCCCTAGGTCACTAGAATCTTGTTCTTTGTTCAACTTGAATCTTTGTTCACCTGCTATAATGCAACTGCCTTATATTTGGGATTATACAGTTTCTCTTCATCTACAGTGTCCATTGTTCTTTTTTCCCTTTTTATTCTTTTTCAGAATGGCCTTGCCAAAGTGCACATCAAATCATGTCTCCCTCTTTAACATCTGTCAATAGCTCTAAATGTCCTTGGAATCAAGTTAAAATATAAACATGTGATATAATTCTCATTATGAAAAAAATAAATTTCATTATGGTATGATCCTGCTTATGTGTCAGGCTCACTTCTTTATACTTACTTCAAGCACACTGTGTTACCTAAAACACTCCCAACTTGCCTAATTCTGCACTTTTCTTGTCTGTTCAATTCACATGCATTCTTCAGTTCTCACATAAATGTTACATATTCTGGGCAATCTCCTTCAATTTCCCAAGACTAAGATTAATTTCTTGTGCCACCAAAGCATCCTGTAACACTTACCATGTCATATAGTTATTAATAAGTTTCATAGAGAATGTACCTTCTACATTTTCCTTAGCAACATTTAGTCTAGTATCTAGGATATGTGGAGGCCAAAACAAGGACACATTGAGTAAAAAATGAAAACCAGAGGTGTAAAGTTAACTCCAGTTACTGAATTTATAAATAATGTCCCTCACCATATACTATAAACTCCATGAATGTAGGAACCGTGTCGGTTTTATCCTTGGTGTTTATTACACTGCCTAACTCATAGAAGCTAGTCAATAAAGAGGGATTTAATGAGTGGAATAATTGACCATTTTTATATCAGTGCTTTAAGATAGGAAGTAAGAAAGAATAATTTTAAGTTTTATCAAGCCACCTCGAGTCCACTCTAAGAGGACTCCCCAGATGTTGTAGCTGGTTATTTTGCTTTGAGCTTTTTGCTTTTTATATGACTTTTTATATGACTTCAGTTAGATTAGATTTTCTCAGCCTTGGCACCAATGACATTTGGAACTAAATAGTTCTGTGTGTGTGTGTGTGTGTGTGTGTGTGTGTGTGTGTGTGTTTAACAGGGTGGGGGTGGGGGAACTGTAAGATGTTTAGCAACACCCCTAGACTACCAACCAGATGCCAGTAACATACCCCACCCACTTAGTTGTGATGACCAAAATATTCCCAGTTTTAGTGAAATGTCCTGGGGGGCTAGGGAAAAGTCTATTTGAGAACCACAGAGAAATCTATGTTTATGTATGAGGATTTATTGAGCAATACTTATTTGTATAAGAGGTGGTTTTTGGTTTAGGGTGATAGTTTTTGTTTTTAAGGTTAAAAAAATCTATATTTTTAGTTTTTTAAGGAACCCCCATACCATTATTCAGAGTGGCTATGACAGTTTGCATTCACACCAACAGTGCAAGAGGGTTCCCCTTTCTCTGCATCCTCACCAACAACTGTTGTTTCTTGTGTTGTTAATTTTAGCCATTCTGACAGGCATGAGGTGATATCTCATTGTGTTTTAATTTGTATTTCACTGATGATGAGTGATGCTGAGCATCTTTTCATATGTCTGTTAGCCATCTGGATGTTTTCTGTGGAAAAGTGTCCATTTATGTCTTCTTCCCATTTCTTAACTAGGTTGTTTGTTTTCTGGGTGTTGAATTTGACAAGTTATTTATAGATTTTGGATACTAACTTTTTATCAGGTATATTGTTTGCAAATACCTCTTCTCATTCTGTAGGCTGCTTTTTAGTTTTGTTGATTGTTTCCTTCACTGTGCAGCAGATTTATATCATGATGAAGTCCCAATAGTTCTTTTTTGCTTTTATTTCCCTTTCCTTTGATGATGTATCTAGTAAGAAATTGCTCTGGCCAACGACAAAGAGGTTGCTGCCTGTGTTATCCTCTAGGATTTTGATGATTTCCTGTCTTATATTTAGGTCTTTCATCCATTTTGAATTTATTTTTGTGTATGGTGTAAGAAAATGGTCTGGACAGTTTCATTCTTCTGCATGTCACTGTCCAGTTTTCCCAAAACCATTTATTGAAGAGATTGTATTTTTTTCCATCGGATATTCTTTCCTGCTTTGTTAAAGATGAGTTGGCCATACAGTTGTAGGTCCATTTCTGGGTTTTACATTTTGTTCCATTGATCTATATGTCTATTTTCGTGCCCTTAACATACTACCTTAATTACTACAGCTTTGTAATATAGCTTAAAATCTGGAACTGGCATACCTCCAGTTCTGTTTTTCTTTTTCAGGATTGCTTTGGCTATTTTGGCTTTTGTGGTTCCATACAAACTTTAGGATTGTTTATTCTATCTCTGTGAAAAATGCTGGCAGTAGTTCGATAGGGACTGCATTAAATGTGTAGATTGCTTTAGGTAGTATAGACATTTTAACAATGTTTGTTCTTCCAATCCATGAGCATAGAATGCTTTTCCATTTCTTTGTGTCCTCTTCAATTGCTTTCATAAGTGTTCTGTAGTTTTCAGAGTACAGATGTTTTATCTCCCTAGTTAGATTTTTTCCTAGGTATCATGCAATTATACTATTAGGTATTTACCCAAAGGATACACAAATACAGATTTGAAGGGATACATGCACCGTTATGTTTACAGCAACATTATCAACAATAGCCAAACTATGGAGAGAGCCCAAATGTCCATTGATTGATGAATGAATAAAGAACATGTGGTATATAAATACAATGGAATATTACTCAGCCATCAAAAATGGCTTGCCATTTGGAATGATGTGGGTAGAGCTAGAATGTATTATGCTAAGTGCAATAAGTCAAAAAGAGAAGGACAAATACCACATGATTTCCCTTATATGTGAAATTTAAGAAGCACAACAGATGAACAAGGCAGAGGGGAGAGAAGAAAGGGAAGCAAACCACAAGAGACTCTTAACAATAGAGAACAAACTGAGGATTGATGGAGGGAGGTGGGTGGGAGATGGGTTAGACGGGTGATGGGCATTAAGGAAGGCACTTGTTGTGATGAGCACTGGGTGTTGTATGTAACTGATGAATCACTGAATTCTACTCCTGAAATCAATATTGCAGTGTATGTTAAGTAAATAAAATTTAAATTAAAAAATAAATTACTAAAAACTGTTTTAAAAATCTCTATTCACCCTTTCCATCATAAAACAACTGTGTATTTCTAGTCAAACGCAACAATATCCGTATCATAGGAATCCCAGAAGAGGAAGAGAGAGGGAAAGGTCCTAAAGGAGTCCTGGAACAAATTATAGCAGAAAACTTCCCCGACCTGGGGAAGGAAGTCAATGTGGAAATACAAGAGGCTCAGAGGACTCCTCTCAGACGTAACTTGAATCGATCTTCTGCACGACATATCATCGTAAAAATGGCAAAATACAAGGACAAAGAGAGAATTTTGAAAGCAGCTAGGGAGAAAAGGGCCCTCACATACAAAGGGAAACCCATCAGAGTGGTGACAGACCTATCTACTGAAACGTGGCAGGCCAGAAAGGAATGGCAGGAGATCTTCAATGTGATGAACAGTAAAAATATGCAGCCAAGAATCCTCTATCCAGCAAGCCTGTCATTCAAAACAGAAGGAGAGATAAAAACCTTTCCAAACAAACAGAAATTGAAAGAATTTGTCACCACGAAGCCACCCCTACAAGAAATCCTGAGGGGGATGCTCTGAAGGAAAGGTTGTAAGGAACAAAGATTCCAGAGACACCACCACAAACATGAACCCTACAAAAGATACAAAGACTCTAAACCCACATATTTCAATAATAACACTGAATGTAAATGGGCTGAATGCTCCAATCAAAAGATATAGGGTAGCAGAATGGATTAAAAAACAAAATCCATCTATATGCTGTCTACAAGAAACTCATTTTAGACGGGAAGATACCTTCAGATTAAAAGTAAGGGGATGGAGAAATATATATCATGCTACAGGAAATCAAAAGAAAGCCGGAGTAGCGATACTTATATCAGACAAACTGGACTTTAAATTAAAGACAATCACAAGAGAATGAAGAAGGGCACTACATAATAATTACAGGGTCCATCCATCAGGAAGAACTAACAATCATAAATGTCTACGCACCGAATATGGGAGCACCTAAATATCTAAAACAATTAATCACAAACAGAAACAAGCTTCTAGATAAGAATGTGCTAATAGCAGGGGACTTTAATACTCCGCTTACAGCAATGGATAGGTCAACCAGACAGAAAATCACTAAAGAAATAATGGACTTGAAAGATACATTGGACCAGATGGACCTGACGGATATATTTAGAACTTTACATCCTGAGGCCAGGGAATTTACTTTCTTCTCAAGTGCGCATGGCACATTCTCCAAGATAGATCACATACTGGGACATAAAGCAGCCCTCAAGAAATATAAAAGAATAGAGATCCTACCATGCACACTGTCAGATCACAATGCTTTGAAACTTGAAATCAATTACAGGAAGAAGTCTGGAAAACTTCCAAAAACATGGAGGCTAAAGAACACCCTTCTAAAGAATGAATGGGCCAATCAGGAAATTAGAGATGAAATTAAAAAATATATGGAAACAAATGAAAATGAAAACACAACAATTCAAAATCTATGGGATGCGGCAAAGGCAGTCCTAAGAGGAAAGTACATTGCTCTCCAGGCCTATTTCAAGAGATTAGAAAAAGCGCAAGTCCAAAATCTAACAGCTCACCTAAAGGAACCAGAGGCAGAGCAACAAGAACGCCCTAAACCCAGTAGAAGAAGAGAAATAGTAAAAATTAGAGCAGAAATAAACAACATCGAGACCAAAGAAACAATTGAACAGATCAATGAAACCAAGAGTTGGTTTTTTGAAAAAGTAAACAAAATTGACAAACCTCTAGCCAGACTTATCCAAAAGAAAAGAGAGAGCACCCAAATAGACAAAATTATGAATGAAAATGGACTTATTACAACCAACCCCTCAGAAATACAAGCAATTATCAGGGAATACTATGAAAAATTATATGCCAATAAATTGGACAACTTAGAAGAAATGGACAAATTCCTAAACACACACTCACTACCAAAATTCACAGGGGAAGAAATAGAAAACTTGAACAGACCCATAACAAGTGAAGAAATTGAATCAGTGATCAAAAATCTCCCAACAAATAAGAGCCCTGGACCTGATGGCTTCCCTGGGGAATTCTACCAGACATTTAAAACAGAATTAATCCCAATTCTTCTCAAGTTATTCCAAAAAATTGAAAGCGAAGGAAAACTCCCGGACTCATTTTATGAAGCCAGCATCACACTGATTCCCAAGCCAGACAGAGATCCAGCAAAAAAAGAGAACTACAGGCCAATATCCTTGATGAATACGGATGCAAAAATTCTCAACAAGATCCTTGCAAATCGAATCCAGCAGCATATCAAAAGAATCATCCACCAAGATCAAGTGGGATTCATTCCTGGGTTACAGGGCTGGTTCAACATTCACAAATCAATCAATGTGATACATCATATTAATAAAAGAAAAGATAAAAACCATATGATCCTGTCAATAGATGCAGAAAAAGCATTTGACAAAATACAGCATCCCTTCTTAATAAAGACTCTCGAGAAAGTTGGGATAGAAGGAACCTACTTAAACATCATCAAAGCCATCTATGAGAAGCCTTCAGCTAACATCATCCTCAATGGGGAAAAACTCAGAGCTTTCCCCCTGAGATCAGGAACACGACAGGGATGCCCTCTCACCACTGCTGTTTAACATAGTGCTGGAAGTCCTAGCATCAGCCATCAGACACCAAAAGGAAATCAAAGGCATCAGAATTGGCAAAGAGGAAGTCAAACTTTCACTCTTCGCAGATGACATGATACTCTACATAGAAAACCCGACAGACTCCACCAGAAGCCTACTAGAACTGATCCAAGAATTCAGCCAAGTTGCAGGGTACAAAATCAACGTACAGAAATCGGTTGCATTTTTATACACCAACAATGAAGCAACAGAAAGAGAAATCAAGAAACTGATCCCATTCACAATTGCACAAAAAACCATAAAATACCTCGAATAAACCTAACCAAGGATACAAGAGATCTGTATGATGAAAACTATAGAAAACTTATGAAGGAAACTGAAGAAGACACAAAGAAATGGAAAAACATTCCATGCTCATGGATAGGAAGAATAAATATAGTTAAGATGTCATTACTACCTAAGGCACTCTACACATTCAATGCAATTCCAATCAAAATTGCACCAGCATACTTCTCAAAACTAGAACAAACTATCCAAAAATTTGTATGGAACCACAAAAGACCCCGAATAGCCAAAGTAATCCTGAAAAATAAAACCAAAACGGGAGGGATCACCATCCCAGACTTTAGCCTCTACTACAAAGCTGTCATCATCAAGACAGTATGGTATTGGCACAAAAACAGACACATAGACCAATGGAACAGAATTGAGAACTCAGAAGTGGACCCAAAAGTATACAGCCAACTAATCTTTGACAAAGCAGGAAAGAATATCCGATGGAAAAAAGACAGCCTTTTTAACAGATGGTGTTGGGAGAACTGGACAGCAACATGCAGAAGAATGAAACTAGATCATTTTCTCACACCATGCACAAAAATAAACTCAAATGGATAAAGGACCTGAACGTGAGACAGGAAACTATCAACACCCTAGAGGAGAAAGCAGGAAACAACCTCCTTGACCTCCACCGCAGCAACTTCTTACTTGACACATCCCCAAAAGCAAGGGAATCAAGAGCAACAATAAACTGTTGGGACCTCCTCAAGATTAAAAGCTTCTGCACACCCAAGGAAACAACCCAGAAAATTAATAGGCAACCAACGGAATGGGAAAAGATAGTTGCAAATGACATATCAGATAAAGGGTTGATATCCAGAATCTACAAGGAACTCACCAAACTACACGCCCGAAAAACAAACAACCCAGTGAAGAAATGGGCAGAAGATATGAACAGACACTTCTCCAAAGAGGACATCCAGATGGCCAACAGACACATGAAACGATGCTCAGCATCGCTCCTCATCAGGGAAATACAAATCAAAACCACACTGAGATACCACCTCACGCCAGTCAGAGTGGCTAAAATGAGCCAATCAGAGAACTCTAGATGCTGGCGAGGATGTGGAGAAACGGGCACCCTCCTACACTGTTGGTGGGAATGTAAACTGGTACAGCCCCTCTGGAAAACAGTGTGGAGGTTCCTAAGGAAACTAACAATAGAACTCCCCTATGACCCAGCAATAGCACTGCTAGGAATTTACCCAAGGGATACAGAAATGTTGATGCATAGGAGCACATGTACCCCAATGTTCATAGCAGCACTCTCCACAATAGCTAAAACCTGGAAAGAGCCTAAGTGTCCATCAACAGATGAATGGATCAAGAAGATGTGGTTTATCTATACCATGGAATACTACATGGCAATGAGAAACAATGAAATCTGGCCATGTGTAGCAACATGGATGGACCTTGAGGGTGTTATGCTGAGCGAAATAAGTCAGGCAGAGAAGGACAAATATCATATGTGTGCACGTATAGGAGGATTAGGAGGAACTTAACAGAGGACAAGGGGGAGAAGAAGGGCAGAAATGGTGGGGGAAAGGGGGAGAGGCAAACCATGAGAGACTCTTGAATGCTGACAAAAACTGAGGACTGGTGGATGTGGGGGGGAGGAGGGGGGCATGGAGGAGGGCACTTGTGGGGATGAGCACTGGGTGTTATGTGGAAACTAATTTGACAATAAACTATTTGTAAAAAATTAAAAAAAAAAACAACAAAAAAAAAACAACTGTGTATTTCTAGCATTTGTCTACTGACTCCTATTTATAGTGACATCAGTAATGAACACAATCTGTACCACTAAAACTTCACCAAACATTCTTAAATGAGTGGTTTGGAGTACTCTTTCTTGGTACTCTGTTGTTCAGAATGCCTTGTAACAAATAAAAGACACATGGATGAGTCTGCAAAGCAGGAAGAGCAAAAAAATGTCGGTCCAGAACTACATATACCTCTGTTCCCACATGTCCCATCTTCTCCTGCCTTTCCTCTCTTGACTAAACATATCAAAGACTTTTTAAAAATTCTTCATCTCTCTTATTTAATTGCCAGTAGCTTCTGTGCAAAAATGTTTTCTAAAGCTTCTCTGATGGAGTTCAACAACATGCTGAAAAATTCAGGACTGATTCCTCATCACCTTTGTAATACTGGCTCACTATACATCCAGCCCTGAGATAAGTGCTTCATTGGCTTTATCTCACGTAACCTTCACAAAATCTGAATAAAGTCAATAGCTTCAGTTTTCCAGAGAAATTAAGTAGGTCAGGTGGCTTGTTAAAGATAACACAGATAACAAATAACAAACTGCATCTAAATCAGGGGTCCACTGGTGTTCCTGGGTAGCTCAGCTGGTTAGGCATCTGACTCTTGGTTTCGCTCAGGTCATGACCTCATGGTTTGTGGGTTTGAGCCCCATATTAGCATCTGCGCTGACAGTGTGGAGCCTGCCTGGAATTCTCTCCCTCCCCCTTTCTCTGCCCTTTTCACTCTTTTTCTTTCTCCTTTAAAATAAATAAATAAACTTAAAAAAGAAAATGAAAAAAAAAACCAGGGGTCCATCAACTCTTTTGGTAAAGAGCCAGATGGTAAATATTTTGGGGTTCGTTCCACATTGTCTCTAAACCCATTTTTGCTGTCGCAGTGTGAAAATAGGTATATAGATTATGTACATGAATATGGATGTGTTCTAATAGAGCTTTATTAATAAAAATAGGCTGTTGGCTTAATTTGGCCTGTGGGTTATCATTTGCTACCCCTAAGTCTAGAATTGAGGTTTATTTCTTCTGCGGCTACATTGATATTAAAGGTGAAATATGTGAAAAAAAAATGTATCTCCAAATTTTTCTGTAGCATTGTTGTCAAGTTAAGTATTACTAGAATACACTATGCAAGAGAAGAGATGCTCTTAAAACCAAATGATCTTGGTAGCCTGAGTGTGTTGGGCATTATTTTCCCTCTAAACATAAACAACAATGGCCCAACCCACAGGCAAGCTAATAGCATAGTGTGCCAGGAGCTAAGTCTTTTCCATATGCATTCTTGTCATAAAATAATGCATTCTCTAATTTAGTGAACCACTGCATCTGAAAACCTGTTATTGGAGAGATTTGACACAATTGCTTACAAGCCTTTCAACATTCAACAGTTGTCTACCAGTCAACAACCTAAGTCAGAACAGAGAATGGAACAAAAAGAATGATAACCATTGCTGGACTACAGCTGTATGAATTTCTTACATAATTCGCAGTGATTCTGTTATCAATAATATATGTTGTAAAAATATTTGTCTCCATTTTTTTAAAAAGCTATACATCCTAAGTCTTGACAATACCAGACCATTTTGTGATAGACCTTTTTTGTTTGTTTGTCAGACTTGTATATAGTTTACGAAATTTGATATGCCTGAACAGTGATATTTGGCACATAAAATTCATGTAGTCTCCACTAATCCTACATACACAAGAGGCATTCTGTACCTTTCCTACTTTCCTGCTTTCTATTGTTTCCTACTTTATAAGAACAAGAGCATACTGATCTTACTAGTATAAAACACCATTAGAGTTTCTGACCTCCCTTAGAAAATGGAAGACTTAAAATTATGGCACTATTTAAACCCAGGACCTGATGAGTTGTTTTAGGATCTGGGCATGTTAACCATGACAACAGTCAAGGCATTGTATAAAAGGCAAAGCTTGCTTTATGGTTGTACACTTGGGTATGAAGCCAATGTCAGAGAAGGAGGTGGGGATGGAATTATACAGCTTGTATTACACCCCTCTCAGCATGTGCCCTAAGATGCAAATGTCCTTTCTTATAGGAAGGGCACCCTTTTACCAGTGTCTTTCCTGGTGGAGGCACCTTTTCCATTACATTCCTCCAGAGGGGGAGATACATGCTAGCAGTGGTCTTAGAATTACTGAATTTTATTATCCTTTTGCTAAATTATTGTGCCTTTATTATTTCCAATGGTAAAACTTGGTTCTCCTCTTCCATAGCCTCCTTTCGTTAGAAACTTTATGACTTTCTATTTTTTTTTAAGAGCAAAGACTAAGGTTTGTGTTTTTGACTTGCTATTTTTAATGGAATCAAAGAAATCTGTTATTAACCAGATAGGAACCAGGATTAGTATACTGAATTGTATGTTCTGTATCTGGGTCCTTAGGCTTATTCATAGATATAATTGTGTGATCATTTTGAGTAAGATTTAGATTAAACCTTTTAAATATTTGGGAACCTCTTGCTAATTTTTTATTGACGCTAGCTTACAGGTCAGGAAATAGCTTTCTGGGATACATTCCTCATAGCTCTTACAACATTTAGAGACTACAACCAGGAACACTGTTAGGGCTTGCTTTTGAAAAAGCTTCAGGTTCATTTGCTTTCGAGAAAGACCTCCAAACTGTGTTGACCTCTAAAAACATGAAACATGATGCTGAAAATAACACAAGAAAGGGAATCCTCAAGAGGTTTCTGATACTTCCTGTCCTCATCAGGCCATAAATAACATAAAAGAGTCATGCCTTTGGTATTTGAGCACTTCCATATTCAGTCTTAAAGATAACTAACATGAACTTCAGAGGTGTGAGAAAAATATAAAATTTCCATAATGAGAATGAACTGGAGTTATTATCTGAGATTTGTGTAAACTTTGGACTTTGCCATAAATACTCGAGTTTTACATGTGATTCCACTGATGGCTTCTCCTTGAGGTTTAGTTACTTGCTCTGTCATCTGAATAAGTGAAAATTTAATAGAAACTGAGAAATTCACGTATACAGAGACTTAAAGTTTCTCTAGGGCTTGTCTATTTCAAAAAAAATCTATGGCAGTAGTTTATAAGGACATTAAACAAGTGGTGTTTTAGGAAAAGGATGTTCTCAGTAGCTTCCTCAAGAAATACTCAGCTAGATGCCCCTATATATCTCTAATGATACAAAACCAAATTCCAGTGGTATTGCAGGTCTAAGAAAGTGAAGGGAACAAAGAAAAAAATATTCAAATTTATTGGTTGATTTGTTTAATGCCTGAGTCTTAAGTTGACTGATTTCTGGTTCTGATAAAATTTTAACATTAGTCCCAGTTTTTGAGACTGAGAATGAGTAAAAGTTCTTTGTCCCTTAATAAGTGTTGTGCTTAAAGCTGGGTTCTAATGAGTCCATAATTAGAGGATGATGTGATCCAATAGATACTCTTCGTGAAGAAGTATCTGTTGAATTAATGTCAAAAATGTTTGCCTCTGTGTGTGTGTGTGTATGTGTGTGTGTGTGTGTGTGTGTATGTGTGTGTGTGTGGTTTAATGTATATTTCTGAACTTGTACAAAAGATATTGATATCTTTGTAAAGTAATTGATAACAGGAAGCCTTTTTCACCAATAGCATCCCAATCCTTTTCCTTATCCAGAATTCTCTCCTTCCTCTTAAGCTTCTATTTAAAGTTGAAAGTCCTACTCAAGGATACCTATTATAATTCTGCCTAAAGAATCTGTTGATAAAACTTTATGTCACGGATATTAGGGACACAACTGTAGAAAGCCTTTTCATGGATAGCTTAGTGGTGAGTTTGGTGTTTTGAACCAGAAAATGAAGAGTCAGAACTGCCTGGTACCCTATTAATCAGACTACATAGGAGGTGATCTTGAGGCAGGCCCTGTTTCTGGGAGCTATTTTTAAGTCAAAGAGTTAATTATCTGCATGTCTTCCAAAATGGCTTCTGTAGATTTTTGGATATATTCCCTAATATTTTATAAAAGAAAATCAGCCAAAATACTCTTAAAAAATAGCTACTGGATTCTTTGTCTATGTAAGTTATAATAGGTGGTGTTCATGTGGGAGAGAGGCTCTTTATCCCCAGCCCACAGTTATAAAGACAGACAGAAAGAACTAATTTATAAGCTTTGGATGAAAGCAAACACCCATTCAGGAGAGAAAATCAGAAAAGAAGTCATATCGGATATCATGTATGTCCCTCAGTTCTTAGATGCCTTTTTGTCTTTTTTTTAAAATTTATTTTTATTTTTTTGTATTTTTAAGTGACGCAAACAGTTTAGTGGTAGCTTACTTCAAAATGGTTTCCAGACATTGTTTGTTTCCTCTGACTCACTTAATTTCACTCTGTGTCTTATTATCATTCAAAGTATATTCTGGTCCAATATCTGTCATTATTAACCTTGCTTTTCCAGAACTAAACTGTCCTGTATGATGCATCACGTACATCGTGAATGCCTTGAATGATAGTTGCCAAGGCCTTTTGAAATAGAGTATTAACCTATAATTACATAAGATCAAACAGTTAAGATGGAAACAGGCCTCCTAAGATGTTCAAAATGATCACCGATGCAGTCTTTTGATGATCCGTAGTTAAAAAAAAAATAGTTTAAACCCCGGCTCATTCCAAATGTCAAGTAATAATTATGGTAGAACACAAACACCTGAATTCTGCACACAAAGGGAGAAACAGTATTGCTGATAACATTAGAAAGGGCTTTCAGTGCTTTAGCTGTCGACCTTGTAGTATGTAAACAGTGTGTGCTCAGGTTCTGAAGCAATTGCAACTTCCCTGAAAAACGTGGCATCCTAATATCCAACAAGATGAAGGAATAACAAGTAAAAATGAAAATGATAGTATAAATTATATTTATTTATAAGAGTACATTTTTGTATATGACTAAATTCATATAGAGGGTTTTTGTTTTTAACTTTCTTCTCTAGTATGTTTTCCTAAACTTACTTGAAAATATAACCTACAGCAATAATTTTAAAAGTTTGACCACTTTAGAGTCTTACTTCACAGTCTATGTCGGGTAGGTTGTGGGTTGACCCTGGACACACCCTTTCTTTCAGACTTCCATCCTGATTTTCTACTTGAGGGGCTTTGTAATCCATTGGCCGGGAACAGGGTAGGAGTTTACTGCTGTCTTTATTCATGTGCCACAATGATCACTTTAGTGCTATAAATTCCTCACATTAGGTGATCAGGAACATATAGAATGATAATTTAGAATAAAATAAATTGCCCCCATTTGAGTCTCTTCTTTGGGTTAAGATTATAAGAAGATATTGTTGAAATACAGATATCTTGCCAGAGATAGATAAGCCAGAGACATATTTTGGCCCACTATGGAGATGGTTTAGATAATTTTCTGACTGTTATCATGAAAAACGGAAAGGAGGATCTACAGAAACTTGAAAAAAAATTCACATTTTGTCAACGGATTGGAAAAGGAAAGGAGAAAAAAAAAGCCACATCATTGAGAGAGGGTTTTTGGGTTTGTGAGAGAGAGATCTAGAGGCTCTGGATATACAGAGGATAATGTGAAGAGTTGGAGGAGGCGAGGAGTATTGAGTTCAGCTTACCTAACTATGGGATTTTATGTAGAGCTAGCAGAGCCTAAAGACAGGACACTATCTCTATGTAGTTAGCAATTCTAGCTGTGTTAATGGAAACAAGTTGGTTTTTTTTTATAGTTTTTTAATTTATTTTTGAGACAGAGACAGAACATGAGTGGGGGAGGGGCAGAGAGAAGGGAGACAGAGAATCTGAAAATAGGCTCCAGGCTCTGAGCTGCCAGCACAGAACGCGATGCAGGGTTCGAATCCATGAACCGCAAGATCATGACCGGAGCCGAAGTTGGATGATTAACCGACTGAGCCACCCAGGCGCCCCACACTTGGTTTATCACTGTGTAGTTAACAACAGCATGCTTTCCATTATCTAACATTATCAAGATAGATATCTATATAGATCTATTATAAATGAGAATTTATAAGATAGTCTCAAAATACTCTCAATTGAGTCTAGCAATGACTTTGGAAGGTGCTATTATACCCTTTATTGGGGGACAAAAATGGAGAATAAAGAAAATTTAACTATTCAAGTTTATATACCTAAGAAAAAAATAAGACTTCTTAATTTAAAATATTTATATATTAAATGTTTTATAATTGATAAAACTAGCAGAAAATAAGAAAAATACAGAATTTCACTATGTAAAGGAAATTACTATTAATATGTTACTTGTTTCCTTACAGTTCTTTAAAAATAATTTTTTTAGGGGCACCTGGGTGGCTCAGTTGGTTAAGCATCTGACTTTGGCTCAGGTCATGATCTTGAGATTCTTGAGTTCGAGCCTCACATTGTGCTCTGTATGGACAGTTCAGAGCCTGGAGTGTGCTTCAGATTCTGTGTCTCCCTCTCTCGGCCCCTCCCCCAGTCATGCTCTTTCTCTCGCTCTCTGTCTCAAGAATAAACATCAAGTTTTTTTAAAAAACTTAAAAAATATTTTAATGAAGTTAGGCTTGTATTTTGTATGTAGTTTTGGTCTTGTATTCCCATGTATTAGTATAACTTTCTCCATGTAACTACAAATTCTTTGTATATGTAAATTTCTTGTTTTACTTCCCCCCTGCTTGCCCCACTGGTAAGGGAAAGATCCCATCCTAGGCTTATGGGGATGGCTGAACACATGATACTCAACACTGAACAAATGAAATTGACAGTGTTTCTTTTAATTTTTTTAAAATTTTAGAATAGAGAGAAAGAGAAAGAGAATGTAAGCAGGGGAGAGGGGCAGAAGGGGGGGAGAGTGAGAGAGCTAAAGAGCGATAGGGCGGTGGAATCTTAAGCAGGTTCCATGCTCAGCAAGAAGCCCAATGTGGGGCTAGATCCTTCAACCCTGGGATCATCATCTGAACTGAAATCAAAAGTAGGAACCTCAACCAACTGAACCACCCAGTGCCCCAAGACTGACAGTGTTTCTTAGTCACGTAAACTCATAGCCTGGTGGAGGAGGACACTGCGTCACACATGGCCATATAAGGGTTTCAGTCAAGAATAGAATGAACAACCAAGAGTTGTGGGAGACAGCCTTTGTAGTATTAAGAAGGCAGGGTGCCTTTCGGTTTCTGTAGGAGGATGTGGCTGGCTTGTCTGAACAATTCTGTGGGCTCGAAGGGAACTAACTGAAACCCACTACTCAAGGCTAAGCAGGAACTGCACCTGGTCTGCTTGATGAAGAAGACTGTTTGGCCAGGACGCATTATGCATGAGAGCAGAGCAGGAAGGGGAACTGTTGTTAGACCATTTGAGGCCCTCCTGGTTTCACCAGATGTCAAGGCAGTACATAATATTGGGCTTTAATTTTAGGCCTTACACCATATTTTTGGACAACATAATATTCTGTCATATTTGTTGAATTTTTACAGATATTTGTAATATAAATAATACCTCAATGGCTATCTTTGTGCAAAAAGCTTAGTTTTAATGTTACTTAATATTTTAATAGTTAAAAATAGTGCCCTAAGGGAAAAACACTAAGTCAAAGGATATGAATAGTTTAGTTCTACTTGATACTTACTCTCAAATTTCTTTGAAACAAAACATCTGACTCTAGGTTTAAAACTTTCTACTCTACCACATTGCTTCTGCCAATGATTATGACAATGAAAAAATCCAAAAGAATTATCTTATTATTAAATCACTGTCCACGAGGGGTGCCTGGGTGGCTCAGTTGGTTAGGTGTCCAACTTCTCCTCAGGTCATGATCTCATGGCTCATGGGTTCCAGCTCCGTGTGGGGCTCTGTATTGACAGATCAGAGCCTGGAACCTACTTCAGATTCTGTGTTTCCTTCTCTCTGCCCCTCCCCCTCTTCTGCTCTGTCTCTCTCTCAAAAAAAAAAAAATTAAAAAAAATAAAATTAAAAGTAGTCAGTGTTCATGAAATTTATGTAACAGCTTATTTCATCATCTTCTTGGTATGTAGGTGCCTTGACCTACCAGATTTGGGGTTGCAGAGTGAAAAGTAAGGCCAAATTCCATTCAACAAGAAAAACATTTTAATGAAGAACTAATGTAATTCTTTTTTTTTTTTTAATGTTTTATTTATTTCTAGGAGAGAGAGAGAGAGACAGCGTGAGCAGGGGAGGGTCAGAGAGAGGGGGTCAGAGACTGAAACAGGCTCCAGGCTCTGAGCTGGCAGTCAGCACAGAGCCCGACGCGGGGCTCGAACCCACGAACCGCGAGATCATGACCCAAGTGAAAGTCGGACTCCAACCGACTAAGCACCCAGCACCCAGAACTGTAATTCTTAAAAGAAATCAGAAGTTGCATTCAAATCTCAACTATGAATACTAAATACCAGCCAAATCTCTTAAAAAAAAAAGATTCTTACTTTTCTAAAACTAATCTCCTCATTAATATTAATAATCAATAGTTTTTATTTTAATTTGTGTCCTCTTGGAATTGTACATATTGAATTTTGAAAGAGAAGAACAAATACAGTTTCAAACTCTCAAGGGTGCAAAGGCATACTATATCCTTATATATACTTGAATACTAGTTTAAAAATTTCATGTACACAAAATAGAATTTGGGGCTTAATTTCACAAACTTTAATAAAAATCTATCTAAATCACTTTAAAATTATTAGTGAAATCATTAGTTTAGTAGAAATGAAATGAAGATTGAAAATATATAAAATAGCATTACTATAATGAGAAAGCTAAGTCAAATTTTTGTGACTGTACAAAAACATTTGTTTATATTTAGTTTAAATTATTTAAATATGTAGAGTCTATGAGAAAAGGAAGTACATACATTAAAAATAGTACTTAGGGTAATCCCAATGGAGCAGAGGAATATGTACATGGTTACATTTTGATAGTAATCATCATGGCCATATAATGTTTCCCATTTGATTCTTTAATGCTAAGTTAATCCAAATTTATACTTATAAATTACAGTACATTTGTTGAAAAGCCTGAATTGTAGAAAATTTAAATTAAATGCAGCTTTACCACTTTAAAATAATGAATCTACATATCATTGGAC
This sequence comes from Proteles cristata cristata, assembly GCA_017311185.1. Taxonomy (NCBI): domain Eukaryota; kingdom Metazoa; phylum Chordata; class Mammalia; order Carnivora; family Hyaenidae; genus Proteles; species Proteles cristata. The sequence goes on from JAESUZ010004301.1 coordinate 1,449,891, forward strand.
TTTCAGTAACTTTAATCCGTGAGATAAATTACACACATGCACACACCCACACAAACACATATAAATAAATAAGGGACACATAGTGACAAACTTAAAAGTTACAAAGTTCATGCTCTTCCCAGGGATGAAACTTCAAGCCCTCAGGCCACAATCAATTAATTCAGAATTGAATATTAAGAGGAGATTTTGCAATTTAATATACTAGATTATCCAATAAAGAACAGAGAGTAAAGCAGTACACTAGAAGATGTTATCTGGTATACCTGGAATTCTGTTTTTCTGGGTTTGTGTCACTTTAAGTATGGAGATGTTAAATCTGGGCTCTCTTAATAGTACAGGAAACAGTTTTGCACACTTTATATTCCTCACTAATACAGTATAAAACTGGATCTTCCAAATTATGACCTTGTATTATAAAGAAATATTTTAAAATTATTTCTAAAATATTCTGTTTATAAGAGGGAGACTTATGAACATGCTCTGGAAAATCTGGAAAATTTGTAAGTATTAAATAATTTATTACCATATGATGTTTGAAAAATGGCTTTCTTGTATTGCACATACTTTAAATATAGATGTAATATGGATTTTCAATATAGATGTAATATGTAATAAATAAAATATTTTCTAATATATGCTATAAATGTCAAAAGCCCATGTTAGGTTATTCATTCCATGTTTTGTATTAAATGAGAATCATGCATGCTAAGGTCTAAATTGTGTTTCTCCCAAATTTTTTTTTTAATGTTTATTTATTTTTGAGACAGAGAGACAGAGCTTGTGGCAGGGAGAGGCAGAGAGAGGGAGACACAGAATCCAAAGCAATCTCCATGCTCTGAGCTATCAGCACAAAGCCTGATGCGGGGCTCGAACCCACGAACCCTGAGATCATGACTGAGCCAAAGTAAGACGCTTAATTGACTGAGCCACCCAGGAGGCCCATGTTTCTCCCAAATTCTCATGTTGAAGTTCTAATGCCCATGTGACTATCTTTGGTCATAGGGCCTTTATGGAAGTAATTAAGGTTAAATAAGTTCATAAGGATGGGACCCTTATCCAATATGTCCTATAAGAAGAGACAACAGAGAGTGCTCTCCCTTGCTCTCTCTCTCTCTTTCTCTGCCATGTGAGGATATAGCAAAAGGCAGTGTCTACAAAGCCAAGAAGAGAGATTTCACCTAAACCTGGCATACTGAGTTTGGACGTCCAGCCTCAGAACTGTGAGAAAATGCATTTTTGTTGTTTAAAACACAAAGTCAATGGTATTTTACTATAGCCTCCCAAGCTAATGAAATGCATATTGATTAGGAGCATTACAAGTTTTGAATTCAATGGGTTCAGATTAATTAGATTATTATTTTAATAATTATTAATGATACACAAGAGTTTTCATAGTCTTTTATAAATGGGATTTGTCCCACTGATGTCTTTCTGAAGCTCTGTGATAATATCTCACTCCAAAGAAAGATCCAGTTTACAGAAATGTATTTGTTGGCTGACTCCTATTACTGGCTAAGTTATAGCTATAGGGCAGTGATCATTATAGAATATTTCTTAACATATTACTCAAACTTATTGAACCTTGCCTAAATTTCAGTACAGTTGAATGGTTCCATTACAAGTGTTTATACAATCCTATCCTTGCCATTGTACCTGCAGTCATAGTTTCCCATATATATGAAACCAGTTTTCAGCTAGATGCTGCTGTCCAGCCTATTTGTTGTTGTTGTTTTTTTCTTTTTCTTTTTTTACAAATAGTTTATTGTCAAGTTGGTTTCCATATAACACCCAGTTCTCATCCCCACAAGTGCCTTCCTCCATGCCCATCTCCCCGCTACCCCCCACCCCCCACACCCATGAGTCTTCAGTTTGTTCTCAGCATTCAAGAGTCTCTCATGGTTTGCCTCTCTCCCTTCCCCCACCATTTCCCCCTTCTTCTCCCCCTTGTCCTCTGTTAAGTTCCTCCTAATCCTCCTATACGTGCAAACATATGATATTTGTCCCTCTCTGCCTGACTTATTTCGCTCAGCATAACACCCTCAAGGTCCATCCATGTTGCTACACATGGCCAGATTTCATTGTTTCTCATTGCCATGTAGTATTCCATGGTATAGATAAACCACATCTTCTTGATCCATTCGTCCGTTGATGGACACTTAGGCTCTTTCCATGCTTTGGGTATTGTGGAGAGTGCTGCTATGAACATTGGGGTACATGTGCTCCTATGCATCAGCATTTCTGTATCCCTTGGGTAAATTCCTAGCAGTGCTATTGCTGGGTTCTAGGGGAGTTCTATTGTTAATTTTTTGAGGAACCTCCACACTGTTTTCCAGAGGGGCTGTACCAGCTTACATTCCCACCAACAGTGTAGGAGGGTGCCCGTTTCTCCACATCCTCGGCAGCATCTAGAATCCTCTGATTTGCTCATTTTAGCCACTTTGACTGGCGTGAGGTGGTATCTCAGTGCAGCCTATTTGTTAATAAGGTTAAAATGTAAGTGAAGAGTCCAGAAAGCACAGGACATACACGGCTACAATGATGGGCCTTGTCTACTTTTGGAATGTACCCTTCACAATTTTGAGCAGAATCTGAAGATGTTCCACTATTGCCACTTGTGCAGTCAAAGTATGATTTTTAAAATGGACCTGGTTTAATAAAAGACATCATGCCATGCTGTAGAGCCCTCAAGGCCACAAACTTGGAGCCTTTAGTTCTTTTTTATGCTGTATTAAAAATGAGTTCCGTGTACTCAGGTAAGGTATTTTAGTTCATTTAGGATTTAGTTAAAATATTGAATTTACTTAAAATTGAACAGGGCGCCTGGGTGGTTCAGTCAGTTAAGCCTTCAACTTTAGCTCAGGTCATGATCTCATAGTTTGTGGGTTCGATTCCCGTGTCAGGCTCTGTGTGATAACTCAGAGCCTGTAGCCTGGTTCAGATTCTGTGTCTCTTTCTCTCTCTTCCCCTCCCAGCTTGTGTTCTCTCTCTCTCAAAAATAAATAAATAAGCACTAAATAAAATAAACATATTGAAGTAGATCAGAAATTCTCAAACAAGTCTCTGCAGGGATGGGTAGGATGGGGTGACTCAGTGGGAATCTATTGTTTACTCCCCTCATTCTTCTACTTGGAAACTTTATTTTTATTTTCTAAGACTTTTTTAAAACAAGAACTCTCTTGTTTTGTTGATTAAAGTTTTAATTAAGCTTGATGACTTCAGTTGTCTTTTTTTTTTAATTTGTTAGCAACTCTATGATTCTATATTAAGATCACAACTTAACTTACTGGACACTGACCTTCTCATAAATGTCCATTTTACCTGAAATATTATTGTTGAAATTTAATAAGTTGCTGGTTATTTTTGAATATTCTATCGTGTATCTAGCTCTGTGCTTGATAGTCTAGTATTTGGGGGAAAAGTAGCATTTTTTCCTACTTTCAACTATGTACATGCTATGATTTCCTAACTGGAGATTTTTCCTTGAACACCTTGGAATTTCTTATTCAGAGACCGTTTATTGCTCCTCTCTATTGCCCAGAATTTTGGTGCACACAGACATAAATAATATGTTTAGCAATAAGGATGTCTTATTGCTAAGGAGTGGTTTCTATAAAACCTCTGGAAAGAACTAGTAATCTTGGAAAATTAATTAATCTCTGGATTTTAGAAATTATAGTATATCAATATTATCCAGACTTTTCCAAGAGTAATATATTTATTTTTAAAGTTTCATTTATTTATTTTGCGAGAAAGAGAGAGATAGAGAACATGAGCAGGGGAGGGGCAGAGACAGAAAGAGAGAGAGAGAGAGCATCCTGAGAGAGAGAATCCCAAGCAGGGTCTGCACTGTCAGTGCAGAGCCTCATGTGGGGCTTGAACTCAGAAACTGTAAGATCATGACCTGAGCCAAAACTGAGTCAGATGGTTAACTGACTGAGCCACTCAGGTGCTCCCAAAGAGTAATTTAAATTGTCCACTAGTGAAGAAATATATTCTTAAAAAAAAAATGTTTATATTTATTTATTTTGAGAGAGAGAGAGAGACAGAGAGTGTAGGGGGAGGGGCAGAGACTCCCATTCAGGATCTGTGCTATTAGCAGAGCCTGATATGGGGCTTGATTTCATGAATGTGAGATCACAACCTGAGTGGAAATCAAGAGTCAGATGCTTAACCCACTGAGCCACCTCGTCACCACAAGAAATACTATCTTTAAGAGTTTAAAGAGGGGCACGTGGGTGGCTCAGTTGGTTGGGCGTCTGACTTCGGCTCAGGTCATGATCTCACAGTCTGTGGGTTCGAGCCCTGCATTGGGCTTTGTGCTGACAGCTCAGAGCCTGGAGCCTGCTTTAGATTCTGTGTTTCCCTCTCTCTCTGCCCTTCCCCCACTTGCTCTCTGTCTCTGTCTCTCAAAATAAAGACATTAAAAATTAAAAAAATTAAAAAAAGAGTTTAAAGAACATTGACAGAATTGCTACCCCTTGGAAAATCTCATAGCTACCAATGACAATAGGCGTTACCTTGAAGAGAGTCTTCTTTTTTGAGTGGTTGAGTGGTTTGAGTGAGTGGTTGGGTTGGCCAGAAGGGGAAGACAACAGGAGTAAACAGGATTCTGCGCTATGCATTAAAAGGAGGCCATGTGTTATGGGATTTTCTAGCTATTCTTAGGCGAGAATTGTGGTCAAAATTGGAAAAGAGAAGAGGCTGGTCTGTTGCATAAAGCAGGGCTGGGACTGTGATATTTGAGGGACACAGTGAGTCACTGCTTTCAGTATATTCCACAATTGATAAAAGTGAAAGGAAAGTCCTTAGAAAAAGGAATAAGTTGTGCTCATTTATTTTAAAAAGGAAAGCCAGTAGAGGGTAGGTGCTAAGAATGTTACTAACCAGCACTGAGAAAAGAGATTAAGGAAAGTGAGATAAAAAGGGAACTTGCAAATCTTCTAGAACATTTTGACTGACCAAGCAGTCATAAATTTAGGTCTCTTAATATGTTCTGTCTAGTTATCTTTATTGAATTTACTTTATTACAGCTTTTTTGCTGGTTATTACATCTACCTCAGCAAATGAAGGATGAGAAGTGTTCTACATGAAATATTCATTGGGTTTATAGCCTTAATCTTAAAAGTAAAAGCTAAAGTAAAAAGCTGGAATAAAGAGTTTTAGTGTCCATTTTATGTATTTGAAAGCATGGTGAGAGGATAAAGTGAGATTCACCACAGGGAGGCAAAAGCTAACAGGAAGGAAGTATATGGAAAGATCTTGAGAGCAAAGACTACTTTTAAAGTGGAAGTCTCAGGATATGAGGGAAAAAAATGAAAGAGACAAAGGAATGAGAAGAATTGAAAACTGTTAGAATGAAGCCAAGATATGACTTCAGCGGGCCAGTGTGGGAAATTGCTGCTAAAGGAAATGGAGAGAGTTTCAAAGATTTTTGTCTGAATGGGGGAGAACAGCCCCTGGGCTTTATCACAGGGCATTCAGTTAGAAGAACCTAGCAAAGAAGTCCTCAATAAGGATCAGAATTTATTCTAACGAGCAAGATAATTACAATAGAGTAGAAGATGCCATTCATTGACTACCAACTCAGCACCAGGGACTTTACATAAGTATATACAGTTCAGTTCTCACAAACAGCTTTCACAAAAACAATTATACCTATTTTACAAAAAGGGAAAGCAAGACTACAAGAGACTCCCCCAAGGTCATAGTATGGAGCAGAAGAACTAAGATGTAAGTCGAGATGTATCTCCTCTTTAGAGCCCAGGCCTTTTCCTTCACAATATTACACTGCTTCCCACAGAATCTGTCATAGTCCAAAGTATAGAGCACATAGCAGTGACCACCTCCATTCCCCAACACCATGCTTCCTGCTGCCTATTTTGAGTTAGAAACATATTAGCGCTCCAGATAAAGGCACTCTAAATAGGTTAAGTAAAATACAAGGAAAGTACAGCCTATTATCTATGTGTGCAGGAAAGAAAAATAAAAAGAAAATGCAAAGGTGAGAGAGACTGTCATTAAGAGCATTTAGGCTCTGATACAATAGATACCCTAATGCAGCAGTTCTCAGCATTCTTAATCTTGGGTTCACACTGGAATCATTAGGGAGGTTTAAAAAAATCTTTATGTCTGGATCTCATTTTAGAGATTCTGAATTTACTGGTTTGGGTCATTGGAATTTTTCATTGGAACTCCTCAGGTGATTATAATATGTGGCAAAGTTTAAGAAACACTGATAAGAAGTCTCATTCATTCCAGCCTCCAAACAAACAGCATTCATCTTTGCATCCTCCTATTCATCTAGTTCTGATACATAATGCATGCTTAATACTTGTTTGGAGAGTTAACTTGATGAGCAGCAGAATAATGATATATGTACTACTCTGGTCCTCTATACTTGGGTCCCCCAAAATGTCTTTAAATCTTTATTATTCCTGGGATTCTTTTATAATTCTTTCTAGAACAAACAAATCCCAGAAAACCAAGCATAAGGAAATTTCTCAATTGAGAGATATTTGTATTCTCTCATCTGTTGCCAGTATTCTCCTTATGTGCAGAACCTCCATGCTAAAAACACATGGTATTCCCCAGGACTCTCCTTGATAAAGTACCACACCTCAGTTGATTTTGATTCCTTCAGGGAAGCGGACCTCTGGTGGCCAGACAGGCAGCATACCTTAGTAGTTGAGAGCATAAACCTGGAATCAAGACTTCCTGAGTTCAAACCCTGCTGTTTACGGATTTTGTAAGCTGGGGCAAGTTACTTGGCCTCTATGTACCTTAGTTCTTTCATCTGTACCATAACATGAACATGAGGGTATAATTGTATCTACCTCACAGGGATGTGGTAAGCATGTGAAATACTTAAGTGCCAAGTAATCTTATACTATTACAGAAAGAATATTTTATTAAAATAAGTTTATAATGTCTGTAAGCTTCTATCAATACTTTAGAAGAGGAAGACTTTTAACAAATGTTCATCTAAATGGCTGAATTTGTAGGAGTATGCTAGAGGGTTTTCAGTTGGTGAGAAGATGTTTAGATGTTGCTCAGAATGGGTGTGGGATTGCAGTGGAGATGGCTTGGTTCTACTATTTGCTCTTCATCTTGTCAATTTTACTTGAGGCCAACTTCACTGGACCCAATATGTGCCCAGTATTCATATGAATAAAATACATACTCAGTTATCATGAGGTCAGCAGTGATATGAAAAGCTGGACATATCTTTTAGTCCCTCATTTTCTTTGTTGTTCTTTTGCTTCCAAATAGAAATAAGGAAATAAGGACAGCTGATTCAGCTTGTGAACAGAAGCTGGTTGATTGTGCAATGATTTTGAAGACGTCTACATCTCATTTCCACTTCGTCGGGCAAGAGGATGGAGTGGAGCCTGTTTGTTTGTTTGTTTGTTAATGTAGGCAAGCTCCATATCCAGCCACAAGGGCTTGAACTCAAGATCATGAGATCAAGACCTGAGCTGAGATAAAGAGTTGTATGCTCAACTAGCTGAACTGCCCAGGTGTCCCTGAGTGGAACCTTTTTAAGTAGGGGGAAAAAGTGAACTGACACATATGTGCTGGGTGTGTAAAGGAGTGAAATTTATAATTCAGGAGAACATCCAGGTTATACTTCACAAAGGTTTAATTTGACTAGAAGATGGTAAAATTCAGGTTGTTGAAAGAGGATATAAATGGATAGAAATCATTTACATTAAATAGTTATAAGTAATATTAAACTTCAAAGGTATACAATAATCATAATCCAAACAGTAAATTACCTCTAATTGGGACCCCTGGTACAAATCATAATGCCACTCCTTGTAAAGTTAAGGTCCTACTTTAGTTGTACTCTCAAAGAGATAATAGATCAAATGGTAGAATCTGAGGATTAAGGATGGTTTATTTTGGGTTTCCAGCTGTGATTTTTCTGGATTTCAAAATGACTGCCTTTGTATTTATTTTTTCTCCTGGGAAAGAAGAGGAAAAAATAAAAAACCCTTTACTGCATTCCCAGTGTCTACTATATTAGCTGTTACAATTCCTGTTGGCTGACCTCATGAAAGAGGACACTACACTTGACGAGCTGAGCTTTTCTTCTCCCTTTCTCACTATAGATGTTACTGTACAACACACACTGAATATTGGATTAGTCTCTGAGAAGTATTGTAACATTATCTGCACAAAGAGACAAGTAACTCTACACCATTTCCTTCCAAGTTCCAATTGGCACAGATAAAATTCCATTATAAAATTATAATCACAGTTTGTGACTTTCTGGAAAATGCCTCATTTGGGTTTGGCTTACAAATTAATCTGCTGTTTTACTAAAAAAAATAGAGCTGTTTTAACATTCCATTTTTCATGCAGTTATTAATCTATTGATTAGTTCACAAGATCCCCCCAAATCTAAGAAGATTTGCCATCATAGTTTTATATTCATGAGTGATAAACTCATGTTTCGGATTGCTTAGAACATGATTAAGGGTATACAGAAGAAAACCAAAAGTTTTCTTTGTTCAAAGAACAAACAATTCTCTACACATCTAACTGATTTAAAACCACCAACTGTTTTCCCTAAGGTTGTTTTTGTGGACCACATGTGTGATTCAACTAAGTTCTTCTAGATGTGAAAAAGAAGGAGCAGGAGGAGGAGGAGGAAGAAGGGGAGATGAGTAAGGAGGAGGAGGAGTAGGAGGAAGAGAAGCAGGAGGAGGAGAAGCAGAAGCAGCAGCCCTGACACAAAGGGACACAAAATATTTATATTTGAGGTTATTGCTGTGTCTCAGTTCCCTAACACAGAATCACAGACAGGCTATACAAGTTCGAGAGAGTTTGAAACACATTGACTAGGGCACTAATGTGGAATTAATGAGTCTCCAAAAAGAGATTGCTAGCTTCCATGTCCTCTCCCTTTAAACACTCGTGCTTGGAACCCTGCACTGTTGCGTGAGAAGTTAACCACCCTGGCATTTGGTGAATGGGTGTCAGGGATGCTAGACCTCTTGCAACAATGGGATGGGCATGCCAAACTGAAAATGGATGCACATGGCTTCCACAATTCTTTAAGGCACTCATGTACTGTGGAAAAGCACACTTAAACTTTTCTAAGTTGTAGTTCTTGAAGTTTGGCCTCCAGAAAAACAGCAGCAGTATTATCTGAGAATTTGTTTCAAATGCATATTTTTGGGCCCCACTCTGGACCTACTGAATAAAACTTTCAGGGGTGGGAACAGTATATCTGTGTTTTATCAAACCTTCTGCTCAACATTAATATCTGAGAACCACTGATCTGGCTTTGACCTCAAAGTACAAACTTTGCCAATTTCCCAATTTCCCAAGAATGTCAATGCTATATACAGTGAGAAAAGATTGTCCAATGCCTTGTTCAGGCCTTTATCAAGAAATGTTAATCATTTAAAAACCACATTGCTTATGTTACTAGATGGTATTATGAGAACA